>JAFNEN010000006.1:3119651-4379477 GCA_019343175.1 Oedothorax gibbosus
AACGCAACTTTTAAGCGCGACGTCGTACCCGGAGTCTAGACGTTGAAACATATTTAACGTGCACTCCCTCTACACGGTGTAATATTCGTCGTACTCTTTGGCTTCGCGGACCGTTTATAGGTCGGCAGTTATTTTGAAAGTTGGTTTTGGTGGTCTATGAGAATAAGAATGGTGTTCTAGGAGGAATTTTGTACGAATTAATAACTAATTTAGAGAGATTATAATAGTTTCGTGATTAATATAACGAACATATGTGGCTAAAGTGGTATAAGGTTTCGCACTGGAATGAAAACTACGAAATTATATTTATTGCACTTATGAGGATTTAATCGATAGTATTATCATTATTGGCTTACTATAGACATTAATTTGCGCACTACCGATTAAATTCGTCAATTTCTATATAAAACAAGTTTTCCACAAATTTAAATAAGTGTGAAGTCGCTTTGAAATGGGATGCCAAATTCATTCTGATGCAATTTTTTTATTTGTACGATGCGACAAAGAAGTTGAATTTCATCTAAAGAATAGCAATTTTTACTTATATTTTTAAACAATCGTAAATTAAAATTGTTCGATACGAAGCCTTCTGCAACTTTAACCATGTACACTCTATTTACTATTCTTAATGCCGCGCGATTATATTCTTTCATTAACGGCGAGTCTGTCAATAGTTTTTCTATTTTATTAAAATGAGTTATATTATCATGAAAACATCGTACTTAATTATATTTTAAACATAATTTCTCAATAGAACAAGTAAAATAAATTTTATTTTACTGTTGAAATCAAAAAATTTTAAAATGTGTCCGACACAAAGCTCTTCCAAAAATTCGTGTGCAAAGCTCTTTGCGGATGCCCCATTCTAGGTGGTTATTTATTAAAGAAATTAGGTATACAGTCCCTGGACAAATTATTAGACGCACTGTATTTTTTTCAGTAATTTTATGTTTCTTAAGAGTTTTTATGCAATTATGGTATATTTAAACTACAATATTATTGCTTTTTTATTTAAAAGAATTGTTGTAGACTACATATATGTATTTTTTTAAGATAATTATGATTAAGATTAATTTATATTAATTATTTTAAGATTATTTATGTGTGGAATCATCATCTGCAAATGCAGGAGACAGTACAGTCTTGCATTGATAGCATGCCGCGCAGAATTAAAGCTTTGATAGCGGCTAAAGGTGGCTCAACTAAATATTGACTTTTACTAACATTAATTTCACTTTTCTTTAAAACTTAATAAACTTATGCTTTTCTAAACGAATGCTGTTTTATTGATGTCAAATAAATCGGTAATTGATTGGATAATATAAAAATAAAAAACAAATCAATTTAAAATAATAAAACGGTACAATATCACCCTGTAATTAATATTTAACATGAAATCTTGCAGTGCGTCTAATAATTTGTCCAGGGACTGTATTATCATGAAAATATCGTACATAATCGTATTTCAAACATACTTTGAATTGTTTCAGCAAACTAAACTTTAGTTTACTGTTAAAAATAAAATTTAAAAAAAAAAGTGCCATTCCTAAAATGCGTGTGCGAGGCTGGATGCCCCGTTCTAGGTAGTTCTAGCTCATTTCGACAGAAATGTGAGTTAGTGTTGTATCTGTCCGCATAGTGATGCGGATCCACATTTGGCCCCCAAATCTGGGCGATGCGGCCTCCCCGCAGGAACCCCCCAAACAGTAGCAACCCTGTGCCGGCTTCCCCAGCTGAAGAAAGGACATCTTCTGTCGGATGAGTATATCTTCTGCAAAAAGGATTCCATCCTTTCTCCCCCCGCTCCTCCTCGCTAAAATGACTAGGTAAGACGTTCTTCATTAGCTTTTCCGTGCATTTCCCGACTTCCAAATGTGTTTTTGTCAACGCGATTGTGTCTTTTCCGCAACAGCACGGGTAGTTAGCAGCGGCAGCGCGATTTGCTGCAAAAGGTTCGTGGATTTTTCTCGGCGAAATATGGAATAGAATCAATATCTGTGAAAACTCATTAATATGGATAGTTCCGCTGGAAAAATATTTATATGCCAGTTGTTAGAGGTAATAGGTAGTTTTAGCTGTAAAAATGTGACTTGTTTTCCTGTGTTTTCGTTTAGAGTATAAGCTTCTGTTGCGATTCCTCTTTAACTCTAAACACATTTGTAATAAGAGAAGTATTCAATAAGTTATCGAAAATGAATCTATATTTATTGTTAAGAGTATGTCAGTTTATGTATTTTAGCACTTTTTGTAATATTCAATTAAATTAAGAAATTTTAAAACATTTGCGTTGAAACTTTCATTGAAAACTAAATAGTTTGAAGTAGTAATTAGTTATTAAGTTATTTTTTAACCTAAAATATTTATAACACATTATTTACAAAATAAGGATATAAAGTAATACTTGTGATAAAATTTCGGTTCATAAAAATAGTATTAAAAAAATAGGAATTCTTATTATAATCAAATACTAATAATCGACTATGAATTTAGAAACTTTGTTACAACGTAAATTAACTAGTTTTATATTACTGAATTTATTTTGATCAAAAAAATATAAGTCTTATTGTTTATATCAATTAGTTTCTCTGCTTCGTTCAAATAAGCAATTGTAATTGATATGTTCTATTTTTTCGTGAGATTTTTCGTCGATTGCTTATTTGCGTGTTCAACTAATCAATTACTTTTTCCATTTCATTTATAAAAATAATTTTATGTATATGATTACGCCCATAAATTGACAAATTATTTACCCTTTGAAAAATGAATGTTTTAGTTTTGTTTTCATCTTTGAAATTAAGTGTGTATTAGAAATTAATTTTTAATTCTCTTAGTAAAGTTTTGAATTGCATGATAATTTCAAGCTTTATTAGTACTACAATTTCATTAAAAATTATTAGTAGCTTATTAAAAAAAAATTGCATAGAATTTCATTTGTTTCCGTGAAGTACTGTATTTTGGGTTTGTTTATAATAATGATAGTGTAATTGCATTCGCTATAGTTGTTTATAATTAAAATACTATTTTTTTGTGTTATTCTACAAAAGATATAAATAATAAACAATACTGCGAAATTAAGTGAAAAATGAATGATTATGGCTAAGTCAAGTTGGATATATATTTAGTTTTCGTGTATACAATTCGTTAAATATCGAATTTAGGACCTAGGGCATTACTTCATGGACATACACAGTACTTCAGCCCAACTGATTTCATTTGCTTTTGTTTAAAAGTATTATAAAGCAAAAATAAAGGGTCCAGTGCAAATATTTATAAACTTCGATAAAGATGAATATCCATATTCACGTGCTATTTCAAAAAAAAATACTTAAAGTTGAATAATAATTATAAGAGAAATTTTATTTTAAAGGTAATTTTGTATAAATATATTCCGCCTTTATGATTATTTCTGCATTAAAAGTAAAAATTGAATTATTTATTATTTCAGTGTTCAAAACAAATAGAAAACTTATAAGCGTTAGCTTTTCCAATATCTATATTTGGAATTGCAATTTAATAAATATAAAACGGTTAGTGAGTTTAAATGTTTCCTTTGTCATACTAGTTTTGTAACAATAAAAAAATACTGCTTTTAACGTTTATCAAGCCCTAGAATTACAGATGTTAATAAAACGAAATATTAAGACTAATCGTTTCCCCGCTGTTTATTTTAAAAATCGGTAACGATCAAAGACAAGCTATTTTCTCTGGCGTGCTTTGCAGAAAAACAAACTGTACAAGGTGTAATCAAACAAACAGACGTCGATATCTTTTCAATAGAATATTGAGGATCATTTCCCTTGATCCCAAATGGAATGTCGCCATCTGGCGAGAGGATTTGAAACCAAATACCCTCATTTATATGTTGGCAGGAAAAGCTCGACAAAGGATGAAAAAATAATTGGAGTGAGAGGACTTATTTTGGCAAAAATTGTACTACGAAGTGGGTTTTTAATCGAAAAAATTCGGGAATTTATCCGGAGAAGTCCACTTCTCAATTTTATTTAGAATTTAAATTCTTAATTTTTCTTATTTGTCTCTATGAAAAAAAAACATAAGATTAAAGAACGACTCATTAAATAAGTTTTAGTAACATGTTTGGTATAATTGGTAATGTGGGGGCTTGGTGAGCCCAGTCTGTTAGGCATTCGTCTAGCATGCAGAAGGTCCCAGGTTCGGCTCCGGGCATCGCCAAAATAACTGCCGACCTTATAAATGGCCCGTGCAGCCAAAAATGTCCGATGAATAATACCCCGTATAGAGGGTGCACGTCTAATATGCTTGTCGCCCTTAACGGTTGCGTTGGGTGCCTACTCGGGTGTCGGCTCATCACTTGACTGTGGTTCTAAAATATATGACGCCCGTCGCCAATAGTCCTCGTGTAGCTCTAGTGCGACGATAATTCAAACTGAACTGAAGAATTGGTAATGTGACGCACCCCAAATAACAGAAGTACACTCTTAAAACAAACGAGCGGTTTTAACTCAGTCTGAGTTAATTTCCACTCCTTTCCGTGCCGAAAATGCACTTCTCCTATATGGAGTGAATTTCACTCTTTTGTTTTAAGAGTGTATCTCCGTTTTGTGCGAATGTTTTAATTTTTTTTAAATAGTTTTATTAGTATTTTTCTACAGAGTAAAATGTTCGAAATAGTCTCCCATACAATTCCACAACGGAAAGAAATAAAAAAAAAAGCTACATGGTAATATCAATATTTTTAAACTTAAAGAACACACAAATTATAATTCCAATCTTCTCTTCCACGACTATAAGCAGGGCCTGATCTAGGAAAACTCAGACTATAGACACAACCTATTTTGGGGCCCCTTTACGGTTGTGTATGATTTCCAGTAAAGATGGTGCTATATGACCTGTGTATCAAATTTTTGCTACAATTTTATTGGCTTCCGTACACTCTTAAAACAAAAAAGTGAAATTCACTCCTATAGGAGAAGTGCATTTTCGGCACCGGAAAGGAGTGGACATTAACTCAGACTGAGTTAAAACCGCTCGTTTTAAGAGTGTAGGACGCAGATTGTTTTCTTTTATTTCTTTTACCCACTCCGAAAAAGAGTGAAATTCACTCCTATAGGAGAAGTGCATTTTCGGCACGGAAAGGAGTGGAAATTAACTCAGACTGAGTTAAAACCGCTCGTTTGTTTTAAGAGTGTAAAACATCGATCAAAATAGTCACGTTAGGTCAATTTCTCAGTCAAAGTCGAGCAAAACACAAAGTGGAGTATCAGATTTTTTTTTTTCATTTACTGATATTTTGGAGATTTACAGCATTAAGCATAATAAAAACTGAAATTTAGGGGCCCCTAAAATTTTAGGCCTAACGGGCCTTTTGGAAGAACATGCTCTGACTATAAGACACATTTGTACAAGCTTTGGCCTATCAAAACGATCCTTGTTAACTCTTAGTAGACATTCCATGCCCTTTTAAAACAGCAGTTTCCACAGCTGTATTTTATTTAAAAAAAATTCTATTCGGCTAGTTCAGTTTCGAATAAATATTTGTTCAGCGGTATAACAACCGAAAGCCACCCAATGTGTTCATGTTAAATAGTTAAAAGGAATTACTGGGCAAGTCTTGAGTTTGACTATGTAAAGTACATTGTTGTTGCATATTTTACGTCTATTTAGAAAACAAAATTTAAAGAATTAACACCAATCTCTAAATGAAAAATAAATGTGCGCCCACCAGCCCTGAATACTTGGAATGGTTTACAACTTTCAGAAAATATTTATCTACCTTAATATTCAATTTTTATTCATTTTGGCACTTTTGCAGTCACACCTAATTGTATTTCCATTAATATAAGCTAATTTTTTGCATATGAATTTTCGAAAAACTGTTTTATGCTTGTAATTCCCAGGTGCTTCATAATTTCATGACACTTTCTGGGAAATTCAAACACATACAAAGCAACATCATGGTTAAATTTCATCTTCAAAATATTTCACTGGCGAGATGAAACAATTTGAAAAGGAACTTAATCATTCTTTTAACTCAAAACCAGTCCCTACAATTTACCAAGTTTGTGGTGAAACCATAGCTTTAATACACCGAAAAAGTGGTAAATCAACGCTCCAAATAGTGGTGCAGCTAAAAAGGTCCAGGATTCCGGTGAAATCTTTCACAGAGTTTTTGAACTGTGTATTTATTATAAAGAACTTATAGGGGCTGGGGAGCCCAGTCGGTTAGGCATTCGCCTAGCATGCGGAAGGTCCCAGGTTCGGGTCCGGGCATCGCCAAATTAACTGCCGACCTATAAACGGCCCGTGCAGCCAAAAATATCCGACGAATAATTCCCCGTGTGGAGGGAGTGCACGTTAAATATTCTTCTAGTCCTAACGCTGCGTACGATGTGTCCGTTAACCCGTTGGGTGCCTCCGTTGGGTGCCCGTTGGGTGCCTACTCGGGTGTCGGCTCGTCACTTGACTGTGGTTCTAATATACGACACCCGTTGCCAATAGCCCTCGTGTAGCTCTAGTGCGACGATAATTCAAACTAAAAAAAAAAACTTAACTTTATCAATCCTGTATTGAAATGAAGAGGGAAAAAACTACGTTTGACTAGAGACATCTTTTGATTTTCATCCAGCTCTGGCTGGAAGGGAATTTTTGTGCCTAGAAGAGATGTTTTCTTCCCCATCCTCTCTTGCACTTCTCTCCGTAAGCGCGTTATTTCTGCTCTGCCGACTGACTAAGATTCTCTCTAAAGAGCTGTGTAGATCAACGCAGTAATAACAATCATTTATCAGTCGGTTTACCCGAGAAACAAACTGGATCATTAAGCCAAACGGAGCTTAAGACTAATACTTTATTTTGAAAAAGATCTTTATTAGTATGTTGAGTTGTTTTATTTTAAGGGACATCATGGAAAGTACATAGGGTAACGAGTACAGTGATTGGCACCCTCACAGTGATTGGCCCCCTCATTCATTATTGAAAATAAGATGTTAAAGCCCAAAATAGGTGTGACATAGGTTTTTAAAATTCCCGCCGTTAACGTTTGTCATGTTGGCAACAACATTTTGGGCTTTAACATCTTTATCTCAATTCATTATTTCCAATAATGAATGAGGGGGCCAATCACTGTGAGGGTGCCAATCACTGTACTCGTTACCCTATTTGTAATTTTTACATTCTTTTTCGATCGCTAAATCTGTGGAGGCCAAATGAGCTTGCGTACATCGTACGTAAATTAACATTTTTCGGTAAAATTTGGCCATCACAATGAATTTTACATCATAGTTAAATTTCCATCCTGTACAATTTACAGCACAATAAATTTTACATCACATCGCAGCGTGATGGCAGACACTTTTACCACCCCACTGTGCTGTAAAATTGCAAGATTTTTTGTACAGTGTATCTCTTTACTGGAACTTGGGCGGTTGTTTGTTGAATAGAGAGTGGAAGTTCGAAAACGTGTCATTCCAGGCCTTTTCGGATGAGCGTGTCAAGTGGCGATGCATTCTATCTCTCGTCACATTGTATCTGTCCGCGGGAAGCGGGATGATTAGTGCGAAGAAAAGAACAACGCGAGAATGAGATGTTATGGGTGCATGCAATGTCGCCGTCAAAGACCGAGATTTAATCTTGTTAAAAACAAGTTCTTTAAGAACTAAAATAGCCTACTTTCCTGTTACTTAAATACTTACTGAAACTCTAATCGGGAAACCACTAGGTTCCTAACAGTAAATATCATCAACAATAGTTTCTACACTAGATTTATACACATTAGAATTAATCGCTTAACACAGCATCCAGCTATAATTTAAACTTCGTAAAGCCAAAATCAACTATTCCTTAATATTCTTTCACAAATTAACTTAATATTATTTATCGGTCTGCACGATTTATTTGTAGTACGAAGAATAATTAAATATTTAATAATAACAAAAGTAATGAAACTACTCCAAATTGCATTAAAAAATACGAAATGTAAATTAAAACTAAGCATAATTGTATGCAAAAAATATGCCTTGCCGCTTTCTTGGTAAACAATTAATGAACAATCAAAGAATCACATTGTGCTACATTTTATGACGTAATTCCAAAATGATTCATGAAAAATTATTTTGCTTCAAATATTTTAAAATAAAGTTTCTCATGCCATTGTTGATTTGACAACAGTGATTTAAATGACTCAAAATTGAATTCCAATGCTAATTGAATGGGAAATTCGCCGACAGATAGTAGATTTATGTCCGTCCGGACGTACAGACAGGCGGACAAAAAGTATGAAAGTTGGGTCTCTGAGGTCATAGCTTTCTAACAAAAAAAGAATTTTTAAGATCAGATGTATAGAATCGATTTTGGAAGGGGGGTACGGACAGACAGACGGACATCGACCGCATGTCAATACCTACTTTTTCATATTTTTAATTCATTCGAATTAAAAAAGAAAAGTAGGCTAAAAATACAGAAACGGTCATTGAGAAGATGCGTCATTTGATAACAGTAACAAGGCAGGGTGATTTCGGTGTTGAGGCAGTAGATTCAATTCCACCTGTAATATAATCCACAAAATAGATGTATGGTTTTCTGTAAAATTCGCATATTTTTTGCACAGATAATCCCCAATTTTAGCCACAACTATTTTTGAAAATGATGAATATTAAGAAAACTTTAATTTAAGCGTACTATATTTTAGGGAAATTTATAAAGTTTTTAAATATCCGAGTTGTTAGGTTAATTTTACTTATGTTCAAAAGAGTTACATTTAAAACATTTCTTTTATTCCTTTGATTTATAATGGGGTTGTTTCACGGAGGATCTGGCTATAGCTCCGCGGTCTTGTTTTCTTGTCTCTTGAATTACTTTTGTTTTGGTTGGTAGAGATAATCAGGTTTGTGCGCTGACAATGCACACTAACCTGAATATATAAGTCTACCAACCAACCAACTTAACCAAAACAAAAGTAATTCGAGACACAGGAAAACAAGACCACGGAGCTATTGCCAGATCCTCCGTGAAAAAACCCCATTTTTTGTGTCAAAATTTGGTTTTGGTGTGTATATTTTTCCTCTGTAGAGACGTTTGACACCACAGAGTGATGGGTTCGGATCTTGTGAACGCGTGGAAACAAAGTTTTTTTTTTTAATGTTTGCTTTTATTTTTTAGTTTCAGCGCATTGAAATCGTGTGATATTATTATGCCTTATAGTATTTAACTAGCTTTGAGTAATCTTATTTAACAATAATTCAAAGAAAAGAGCTTTAGAAAGTGTTTTCTAATAATGGTGTATCATCTTTATTCTAACCGCGTTGCCATAACACCTTTACGATTACAGGTATCGATCTATAACGGTTCATGAAAGAACACTGGTTATTATTAAATTTTAGTGGGTCGTGCTAGAGCATACAATGATCTATTCGCGGAAGGAAAATACAAACTTATAATTTTTTGGTTGGATTAATGCCAAAAAGTCGCTAAATGTAAAAATGGGCTATGTCTTAAAGGAAAAACTTCATACGCGCCTTTTTTTTTCAATAAAATTACATTATATATTTTAGCCTTATAAAAGATATTTAGTTTTTTGCTATTAAAATTAACTTTAACAACAGAACGTAAGCAAATATCTAGTTATTTTTTTAGTGTTCCTGGGCTGTACAGATTACTTTGGTCTTAGTACTAAATAGGGAAAGACTTTTTTTTCTATTTCATTTCTTTTTGATCGCTTTCGAATGATGTTTTCAATTTGCAAGTTTCCTCAAAGACTTCATTTTCACAACGCAACAGCAGAAGGCATTGAACCCTGATTGTGGCACGATCAAGTTTCTTTTCAAGCCAAACTTCCGTGTAAAATATCATTTATACAAAAATGAAATGTTGTCCTCCCGACTACACATCAATTTGTCACCGTCCACCAGTGTATTTGAAGAAGTTTTTTTTTTATAAATATTTCCTCTCGTGTATCCTGCGGTAACACAGGGCAACATAGCTCCACTAAAATAAACATTGTGGAAACGTGTTATTGCCATTCGTCATTCTAAAGCCTTTGGAAACCTCGAGGGACACATTGAGTCCACATTATCTTCGGAAGGTTCTTCTCTACTCTCTTGAGGTTTATGTCTATTTGTAGGTGAAAATACTAAGATAATTCAAGTAAACATTGACGTTTGTGTTAGACTGTTAAGATATTCCAACTTAAACCCATCTGGCTCTGCCTTCTTCGCTGTGGAAGATTTTAGGAATAGCATTAACAAGGTATAATTTTTTGCACTCCAGAGTTCCATTGCACTGAACCTCCTAAGGTGAGTAGTGAGTAGATGGTACTTCAATCCGGCTTGGATAGCGTCTGATGCCAATCTTATTGATTGGTTAATGTATCAGCGTAAATCCTCACGACTCCATCTTTAAGTATAAATACTATCAGAGTAAAAATATGTTTACGCCAAATCAAAAAATGTATTCGGTCGAAGGTTGTGTTTTCCCTCGATCTTTCTCAATATTTCAAATGGTAAAACTCTTTCCCTGACCAATTTTTCTTTCTCCAAACAGTTTCCAAATGTTTCCATGAAGAATTTTTTTTTCGAAATTGCGCTGAAAAGAGACGTGTCCATGTAATGTATGATCCATGTAATGTAAATCTTCGGCTTGGCCATCGCGTGACCTGTCGTGAGGAGTATTGTTTCTCTATATATCAGAATTAGGGTTCCTCGACAAGGATTGGTGAGGTGTTGGGGAGATATGTAAAACTTCCGTTCTGTCTGTGTCAGAGATAGATGCCGTAGAATAAGGTTGATTCACAAGGGAGGTTCTCTGCGTGCCGGGATACGGAGACGGGTTCTGCTGACTTCAATAAGTCAAGATTAAATTCTTCGGGGTTTTTTTTGGAAAAAAGGTTAGACATTAGTTAGTTGAGTGAGGCGTTGCATTCAGTGGATAAAATTAGCTCTTGGTTCTTTGTTCATGAGTTTTTACGGTTTGGATAATCATGTGCAGTCGTTGTTAGGGAAGGATGATTTTAACGGTCGAGAAATGTTGATGGGTATTAAAAAAAAGAGCACGTCGCATTTACCCTAAAAAATGTAATAACTTTCACTGATATAATTGTGTGCCCTAGTGGGGACCGTCCAACCCGACTGTATCCTATTTGACTGTATCCCAGACCATCCTATTTGTATTTTGCTATTCTAGAATTAAAAAGGTCCCAATTAATACCTTCTCGCCAACCTAAAAAAAAGGGTATGGGGGTTAGCACACGTTAAATTTGCTGAACGGATATTTTATTAAATTGGGGTGGTTGGCTCGAGTTGTTTCATTATTTTCTACTACCTATCATTCTACATTACTCTCAATTAGAATTTTGAATGTTTCAAGTTCGAATCTAATTGGAACGTTTATTAAAGGCTTTTGTGGCATTAAAAATGTTTTACCTGCATCATACGTCTCTTTTATATGGTTATTAGAACGCATAAAATAAAGTTTGATTGCTTCTCTAATGTACATTTCCATTAAACGAATTAAGATTTATTTTTCATTGAAATGGAATATTGATATTTTTAAAAAGTTTGAGAATTGTATGTTTTTATCAAGTAGTTAATGACATAGTTAATACTTTTTTTTATTGAGAATTTAAAGGAATAAGCTAAAAAAAATAATAAATTTAACATTGAAAAATAGTTTTAAAACAAGTTAATAAAATAATCACGTATAGTTATGGGATAAAAAAAAATAGTAAATTTAATGGAAAAATTCAAGAAAATCGAACATACTTCTTTAATGAATGTAACTTAATTTCGTTTTCTGCATAAATGAATAAAATAATGCGAAATTTTCTTAAAGTATTAGGCAAATTAATGAAAAAATGTAAATTAATTTAATTGTGACTGATTAAGAACGTTATTAATGTGTAACACTTGCAGCAAAGCTTTATTAAGTTGCCTTCATTTCATTGATTGAATTAATTTCTCCCTTGTGTGTTCTTTGTGTAAATTATAGGTTTTTGTTTACTTTAAAATATCAATATAATTTAAGAAAATGGTCTTTTATAACTTATAAATATTCCAAAACTGAAGATAGGGATATAAATTGTTTAATGAACTGGTTTTTTTTAATGAATTATGTGTAGGTTTTTCGGTAGAGACTATAATTTTTAACCGTAACTTCCAAAGTGTGCACATATGGTTAGCACTCTATAATTTTATTTGTTTTTATACGATGTTAAGCTGATCAATTGATCTGTGCCATATTACTTAACTAATATACGAAATATAAAAACCTATTTTTTAATAAATTTAATGTTGAATTTTATTTGTTAACTTGTTGTCCTATTTGAAATATTTCACTCTTTTGTTTTCCACAAATATTTTAACGTCATAACCCCAATAAAACACATTTCTAATATTGACGATTGTTGCTTCAACATCTTTTGCAAATTTTCTCTATCTAATCCAAACAATCCTTTCGATAAAACCCTTTTACGACTAACAACTAATTTGAGATCACATTCGAGATTATCAAATCACTGGGTTTTTTTTCCTTCGAGATAAAACGACTATTTTGAGAATCAGCTGTTATCAAAGCAACGTGTGAACAGTAATTACTCTTTTTTTTATTTTTTACGACTCAATTTTATCACCCTTTCATCAGATTAATACACTTTTAGCAATCAAAGAGCATAAAAAAAGTTTCCAATCATCGGGATCTGTTAAATTTCAATATCTTTAAATACATACCTCGTTGAAAGATATGTACTAAAAAAATTCTCAATACTTACAGCATAAATTGGCAGCGTGCCAAACATGCCGTCGCCAAATTGGGGAAAGTAGTTACCTTCCCGAAATAAAATAAAATCATCTAAAAAGTAATTAATTTTTTCTCCAATTTTGTCCTAGGTTACCAGTTATTTCTTGCTGATTGGTTAATTATGAGTACAAATGAAATTGCTTTTCTGCTTCGGGTTGTTAGCAGCAAGGGAATAGAAAGAAAATAAATATTAGCATCAAACTCTCATTTTTTTTTCAGCACTTAAACTACTAAAGATATGTTCCAAATTTGAATTTAGTGATACTTTCACAATGTCTTGTAAAGTTTATTTTAACTCGAAAGAGGGAATAAAATTTCCGAAGTTAGCCTGGATGATATCTAGCATTTTGAAGTTCATATAAAAAGTTTTAATCTTGTTTTATAATGTGAATGATAAAATTTGTCTTAAATTATCTCCCCCTTCAATTGTTTACAATATCATTTACACCGACTACAATTATTAAAAACTCAATTTTCTTAAAAATCAAAATGTAATTTCTATATGTTTTCAATAAATTCACAATTCCTTATTATCGACAATTATTTCATAAAATTATAACTTTTATAATTTAAAATAATTTTCTGAGAAATCTAACATTACAAAATAAAGTTCAATTATTTTGAACGTAGATCATTGGAAAAACTATCCGAGTACTTTACTTAAACCTACGATTTTATTAGTTCTGGCAGCCTTACAAACTGAGCATAAAAAAAATATTGGAGTCGACATAAAACAAATTTAGCTTTTAGGTTAGTAGCCTAAAAACGTACTTGTGAACTTTAATGAAGCTAATTTTGGAGAGTGAAAGTAAACTCATTAATGAAATACCATCATTACCTCTATCAAATTTAACAATAAAGGGTTTAGGTGCTGCTCGACAGACCGCTTTAGAACACGTTTCCATAGTAACCAATCTGCCCAACACCCTAATGTGTTATCAAAGTCGTGCAGAGTTCCCTACACTTGGCCGAGCTTTAATCTGCTTAATGCACCTTAATTCGGTTTGGCCTCAACACCGGCCTAACTCTTTGACTTCAGCTTTGATTGGGGGCTTTCAAATTGGATGTTTGTTCGGAGGAATAAACTCCATGGGATACCTACACAATGAGTTTCAAGATTTTTCCCGAAAACTCCGCTTGTCGTTTTCAAATATCGTCTTGAAATAGCCATGCCAAGATCCCCATCTCAGTCTCATTTGAGTCGAGCTGACAGATGCTACGACTAACTCCTGATAATTGAAACATGTTTTGGATGGGAAAAAAATATGTATCGGGTTTTTCATTTCCAAACTGCTTTTCTTCGAATCTAATTCAGAGTAAAACTTCAGTGAATGAAGTGAGTTAGTTTTTTCAAAGGTTTTAACTGGCATTGCAAAAAAAGTTGTTTGTTTTTAATTTGTGTGCATACCAAACCTTAAAAATCGTTTCTGGAAGTGTTTGGGTCCATATTTAAGGAGAGAACAAAACAAAACTGGTTAGATGCAAACGCGACTGAACCGCTTTTCTTTATGTCTTGCAAAATATTCTTCTCTTTGTTCTTGCTTTGGAGCAAAAGTGGTTTATCTAATTTGCTGGTGGCTATCATTGCCCGTAAACTCTTTTTACAATTATCAATGACAGATCGCTGTTGAAATATGAACTTTATGAATGGCTAGATAAAAAAATATCTTAAGTGACTTTTTATATCAACTGTAGTTGACGTACAGTGAATTGTAAATATACAAATAAAGATATAATTTGGCATTTAGGCCCTTTTGATTTTCAACTTTTCAATTCATTTCTTTCGGCCACTTTTCCAACGCAACTTTCAATCACCTCATTCATTTCCCCATATGAAGTAACCAAATCAGCAAAATGCGGCGATTTGGAATCGCTGATGAACCATTGATTATTCGGACGGGATGAAATATGGCGGCCGAATGAAAATCCGATTATCTCTCGACACTGATTATGATAAATATCAATTTTATTCATTCTCTGGGGTTAAGATCTTAAAATATCCCTTCCTCGAAAAATATTCGCAATCCCGTTAAGGGGTCTTAAAGAATCCTTTACCTGAAAAAAAACTAACGTTTTTCATTCCTTTGGCGTATTTACTTCGCGCTTAGAAAAACTATTCTCGCGTACTTATAAATAATACATGAAGAACCATCAAATAACACTTTATGTGTGGTATTAGGATTGTAATATGCGTATGCAGTGGCTCCTTGTTAAAATGCACTTCCTTATACCATATCTGAGAAGAAGAGTTTTTAAAAATGACTTTGCATATTTATATTTTTTTATTGAATCTACTCGGTTAACTCACCAACTGAGTATTTCCTAGAAAATCTTTTTTTTTTATTGGATAAGAACTTGGAACTCATTTTTTTCTTATTTTATGTATATTTTAATTTATTTATAGTTTAGTATAATTTTAAACTTTGAAAGTAGAGAGGGTTTTTTTTGAAAACTGAAAAAAGGTGTGTTTTTTAATATCTTGTACATCTTTTGCTCACATAACGTGTATTCTTAATCTTTTTTAAAATTATATGTTAAAAAAATTCAAATCTTAACATAGTTTATAATTCTCTACTTGTATTATAACTATGTTACGTACATTCTTTCACTCCAAAGTTATCTTTTAAATCAAAAAAACCCACTATGATATTAAAGTTTTATGGTATTTTCTTATTTTTAACATTTGTATGAATAGTTTTCGAAAGAGTTAAACATTTGAATGTGTTGTTTTTTAATTTTTAACCTTGCAATATATTTTTTAAGTATATCGATAACTTTTTATATTACTTTTTTATGCTTTGGTTTTCAGAATCTTAACGTTTGAAAAACATCAAAACGGTCATGTCGCTTTTTGATTCGTGAAAAGACTACAAAGAGTTTCTCAAAAAATAATTTTGAGAAACTCCTAGTTAACCTTTTTATTGCTAACGTTAGAACATTTTTCAGGAGACAATGAGATATTATTTTTGTAAATATTTATTCTATGCTTGTTCTTTTAAACTGAAAGAAAAAAAAAGGAACTAATGGGTTAGCTTGTATGTATGCTAAGCACCTCCGTTTATGCAAGTACTATTTATATATTTAACAACTTTTTAACGACTATTCCTTTTTGTAACTGTCTTTTTGTTTCGATTTAATACATTCAGTCTTTCCAACCCACTCACCGTAAAAAATTCGGGTGGTCTTGCCAAAAAATATAATACGGGGTGTGAGATTTTAACCTGACCGGTTTTAATACTTCAACAGTTGCGTCACTGGTAACTTCGCTTCGCATCTGTCACATAACATAGAAGAATATTGCTATTATTTCATTACTTTCTTTCTCGCCTTTCTTCAACCGATAGTTTCATTTCTCGAGCAGTTTATCACAAGGAAATACAAGTTTCAGGCGTTTAAAAACTTACAATTGCATTTATCTTACTTGGGAATTTACGTCTGAAATGTCTTAAAAATAGAATTGACACCATGCCAAATCGGATTTTCATGGGTTTCATATTCTACGGATCTTTAAATATGACATTTCAACAATTGAGCTTATTGTTTTATAGTTTAGTCTCAGTATTGCAGTATATAATATACTCAGTATATAATATAGTTTTCTTTGGTTTTATGATTATTTTTAAATGTTTACATTGTGATGTATCGCGCATTATACTCTAGTGTCATTAGTCCAATGTACTCCCACAGTTAGTAAACAATTAGTAGTTTTGTTATAGTTAGGTTAGGCTGAATTATTGTCGTAGTAGTGCTACACGAGGACTATTAGTGACGGGCGTCATAATTTAGAGTGACCCGACGCCTAAAAAAAGACCCCAACACAGTTTTTATAAGGGTGACATCGTACGCGGCGTCGGGACTTAGGAGCATATTTAACGTGCACTCCCTCTACACTGGGTCTTATTCGTTGGGTTAGGGCTGGGGAGCCCAGTCGGTTAGGCATTCGCCTAGCATGCGAAAGGTCCCAGGTTCGGGTCCGGGCATCGCCAAAATAACTGCCGACCTATAAACGGTAAGTGCAGTCAAAAATGTCCGATGAATAATACCCCGTGTAGAGGGAATGCACGTTAAATATGCTTCAAAGTCCCAACGCTGCGTACGATGTCGCCCTTAACGGTTGCGTTGGGTGCCTACCAGGTGTCGGCTTGATTGTGGTTCTAAAATATTACGCCCGTCGCCAATAGCCCTCGTGTAGCTCTAGTGCGACGATAATTCAAACTAAATTAAACTATTCGTTGGGTTATTGGGCTGCACAGACCGTTCAGATGCCGTCAGTTATTTTGGAAACGCTCGGACCCGAACCTGAGATCTTTCGCATGCAAGGCGAGCGCCTTACCGACCGGGCTCCTCAGCACTTTATAGTAGTGTATTGCACTTTTTAATTGTTTGTACTGTTTTACACTGTATTCTATCTGTTTAACATTGTCTATAACATAAATTGTTTACCATACTAACCACACTTGAAGACGTCATGTTTTTGCTTCATTGTCCCTCGCCCGGATGTCCCGCTCTTTTGTTAGTCCTTCAAAGTCCCTTAAATATATAAATAAAATATAGATCTTATAACAATTTTGTGAATACTCTTTGATGAAAACGTTAAAAGGACCTTAAAATTATTAGTAGTCTTTTAATTTTACATTTGATTCCTCATGATAATGGTAACTATTTACTAGTTATTTGTCTATTGTTATCTCGCCTTGTTAATTGACGAGTACAGGGTAAATACAACTTCATTGCGCAGGAATCTTCCCGCATTCTGGTGTGCTTGGCAGACATTGGCGCCAGGAAACCGGTTCTTCCTTCGCGGTACAAACTGTGAATCGTGTCCACTGATCTCTGGCGTGAATCAGGATTGCCGCGAGAGAAAAACAAAGTGAGTAACCGGTTTCCTTACACCAGTTTAGGCGATGACTCGCTATTGTTGCCAAAGAATCCTGATAAAGACAGATTCCTACGCAATGAATTTATTTTTCCCCTGTACTCTTCAATTGACTCATTGCTTGAAATTTAGGGGGTTATTATATGAAAAATTGTCGTAGAGGGGGTGGAGAGAAAATTTCCCGATTTTTGGTCCCGTTAACCATACTGACCTCTGTTTTCGCAGGTGAAGGACCTCTCGCGCAGCTACTACGAGGAGGCGTTCCTGCCCGTGTCTGTGGCCCCTGGTGGAGCCATGTCCCTGCCCGCCTCGCCCTCTTGCTGCGACTCCTACACCCAGACCGAGTGGACCGGGGGGTGGGAGTCGCCCCCCATCGGCCTCTTCCCCTTCTCCCAGAACAACTTGGTTCAGCACGCCAGTTTCTTTGGAAATGACGACGTCGACCATCATTACGAGACGCTAGAAGAGGCATTTGCGCATGACGATGAAGATGATATGGGATGCGAGCTCGAGTATGAGGTGAGGATTTGTCTATAACCCTTTAAGACCCCCTTCAGATGGCGCTGATTTAAAGTTGAGACTAAATGTTAAGGGTCGTGTATGGTAACAGATCTCTATACAATTCCAATGGGGAAACTTTTGACCCTGTTTTTTTTTAAAAAAAGAATACGACATGTACTCACGAAAACTTACCAAAAAATACAGAAGAGAGTTATTTTGCCATTAAAATAAGTATAATTTTAAAGATATTAATTAGTTATAATTAAAACAAAATTTTAGTAATTCACAAACTACAGATGGCAACACTAACGGCATGTAAATATCTAAACAAAAAATTGTGTTTTATATATATAACCAATTAATATCTTTAAAATTATACTTAATTATTTTAATGGCAAAATAACTTTCTTCTTTATTTTTGATAAGTTTTCGTGAGTACATATCATATTCTTTTTTAAAAAAAACAGGGTTAAAAGTTTCCCCATTGGAATTGTATAGAGATCTGTTACCATACAAGACCCTTAAGACCCCTTCAGATGGCGCTGATTTAAAGTTATGAGACTAAATGTTACGAGTTTTATCGAAAAAGTTGCCTTAAACAGCATTAATGCCAGCAACTCCTTAAGAACTACGTCATTTTTTATACAAAAAAAACGGCTGATATAAGTCACCCTTCTTCGGTATTAATATTTTTGAAGAGCTTGAACATTATCTTTCATACCCGCACAATTGTGTAGCTCAGGTCGTAAAGGGATATCTGAGATTGGAAAGTTACTTTTGAAAAGTAATTCTGTTACAGTTACTTTATTAAACCCCCTACACCCTTACTACAGTAAGTATGATTACAACTCAAGCTTGGCTTCCCCCACCACATCGTGTGGTTTTCCAAGAAACGATGCGAGCGTCACTGTTCAAAACCTACCTTGTTTCAGGTTCTGATGTAAGGTCAATCGCAACAGTTCCCCAAACCAAAGTAGGGTGGGTAAAATACGAAAACAGCTCCCCTCTAGCCGTTTCTTGGAAAACCAAACGTGGGGGTAGGGGAAGCAGACTTGTGTTGTAATCTTACAGACTATACCCAAGTTTATTTTAAATGAGGAACTATAGTGACTCCTATAGTACATTGAGGAACTATAGTGACTCCTATAGTACATTGAGGAAGTATAGTGACTCCTATAGTACATTGAGGAAGTATAGTGACTCCTATAGTACATTGAGGAAGTATAGTGACTCCTATAGTACATTGAGGAAGTATAGTGACTCCTATAGTACATTGAGGAAGTATAGTGACTCCTATAGTACATTGAGGAAGTATAGTGACTCCTATAGTACATTGAGGAAGTATAGTGACTCCTATAGTACATTGAGGAAGTATAGTGAATCCTATAGTACATTGAGGAAGTATAGTGACTCCTATAGTACATTGAGGAAGTATAGTGACTCTTGTAGTACATTGAGAAAATAAAATGGATGGATGAGATTTAAAATTTGGAAATCGTTTAGTTTGTTTAAATGAGGAGGGTCACCATGTGTTTCTGGGATAGCATATTCTGGTTTTGTTGGGGACTATGGTGTTCTGGTGGTGCAGAGACTGATGATATAGTTCGTATAGTATTTTATGGAACTGTTGCTCTATCAGTCGAATATTATTCATAGAAAGTAGATTAGTATAGTTTGAGATTCTAATCAGTAGTCAGATCACGTTAAAAGGTAAGAAAATAAAGTTAAGTAAACCATATACTGTAAGTATCATGGTTATGGTAAGTGTCAACTCAAGTTATTTATGTGTGAATGAGATATATGTTTGTATTTTACACAAATAAGAAAATTAATAAGAAATATGAAGATTCGACGTTCTCGATCAGTTAGGTAAGACAAAAAATTCCACTTCACTAAGTTTAGTCAAAATTCCTGACACATCGGGAGTTATTCCCCCAGAAATGCTGAAAGGAAGATAGGATGTGGGATCGAGTGTGAGATAATAATTTGGTCTCGACCTCATTTCTTATTTCCTTTTTAGCTACATTACGCCACGAATTAGCACAAAAGCATGCACGTACAAATTTATTTCATGCCAGAATTGTTTAAGTATTTAATGAATCAATATTAAATGAGAATTTAATTTTTTATATACTTGACTGTTAGGTAAATGTACCCAAGCAAGGTTTAACCCTTGATGGATACGGATGGCAAGGATGTATAAAACCGTCAAGGGACATGTTAGTCTAGTTACTCATATAATTTAATAAAACATTGTAATTTAATAAGACATTTTAAATAACATTTAATAACATATAAAATATTTGATACCATTTATCTTATAATTTAAAAACACATAATTAAAAAATTAAATTTCATTAAATTAAAAGCATTATGATGTCTTTAAACCATTTACAGACCCAAAAAGTTTACTAAAAAATGTAATTCATAAAAAAAATATAAATTATTGTAGTGGGAAAACAAGTTAACAATGTGGCCAAAAAGCTTATCCCTCAGAGGGTTTTAATGTTAAAATATTACTCAAACTGGCATTATTAATTACTAAAATAATTTTTTGGTTTCAGAAAAAATATATTACTAAAAATTAAACTCAATTTACGCAAGTATATTTCGTACTAGGAATATTTTCTTTGAACACATAAATTGAGGACACATCACAAGTGCGATTGTTACTGAAAATTTTTGCAATGAAAATATGTCAATAACAAAGTCATTTAATTCTGATATTGTATGAAACGAAATTACCATTTTCTTTCAACCATCAATTTGATAATTTCGAGATAATCGCTTTTCAGAACGTGGTCTAAAAACGGAAATTAAGTTTTATGTTCCAAGAAAACACAGGAAACTCGGGTTCTCTTCACTTTGAACACTTGCTCTCTTTACTCACTCCACAAGATGGAGACAAGATAAATTTGCCCTAATGTCTTACTTCACTCAAAAGGAAGATCCTTTTAGATTAGAACGCGAACACATTATAAGAGAAAACCACATAATTAGGTTATTTAGGACATTGAATGCATCATTTAAGAGCCATTTACACTTCATTGTTCCATGACTAAAATTAAAATGTCATTCTTTTAAGATTAAAAATAACATTGTTTCTTGCAGTTTGATGATAAAACATGGCCAAACTCTTTTGGTTTAAATTTACAAAAAAAAAATCTGTTGTTACAGACTAATTTTATTAATTCTCAGATTATTTTCTATAGTTTAAAATCGGAAATAAGAACTCTTTTAAACTACTTACAAATCATTGAATTTCTATTTTATCTTAAGATCTAAATTTTCGAATAAAACTTGATCTTTTCGCTGATTTTTACCGTAAATATTAAACTTTAGAGAAAACTTCTTATTTGTAAAAGCTATTTGTTTTACGCTTCAAAAGTAGATATTGTTCGCAAATTCATTGGATGTATAATATTACTTTTCTAAAAGTTGTATTTTGTTTTTGTCCAATTTTGGACTTTCGATATTAGATTTGTTATATTCAACTGAGTCTATTCCGGAATCTAATCCTTAAGTGCTAAGAAATTGCATACGACATTGTAGGAAGGACATAGTTCGTACGAATACTTAAACTTGCTGAGTGTAGAACAATGCAATGAGTTTTGAAAATAAATTACTTAGAAAATAATTATCTATCAGTTATTTATCATTTTAAAAGCCGTATTTTACCAATTCAAACATCAATACCACTCCTGTATTTTTGATATTTGTACTTTCTTTTACGAATTTATTACATATCATTGGTTCCATTGACAAATCCACGGCTGTGCAATTAGCTCAGGGATGGAAAAACCGGAAAGTATTAAGCTCAACTACTTTCAAAAACCACCAATAACTAGATTTTGCAAAGTCGTGGTTTTGTCCATTTTACAAACGATATAATAATTTGTCATTGAGAAATTCAAATTTTAGAACCAATTGTATTCTTTTTATGCATTGAAAATTTACAAAAATTATTTTTGCAGTTTTGTTTTCCAGGTTACTATACTAATTTCTACTTTTAGGAAGTCACATTGTATCGCAATTATTGTGAAGAAAAAATGGGTTTAACACTCTGTTATGCATCACCAGACGATCCAGAAACCAATATATTTGTTAGCGAGGTAAATTTATTTGTTTTAAATAATTTCACTATAATTAAAAAAAAAACTTCTTGTGATTCCCCACTAACCGCTGTTGTCGAAAGTTAAAATTTGTAATATCAAATCAATTGCAGTTTCTTTCTCTGAATCCAAGAAGAGATTTTTATTTTCACTAAAATTACGACAATTTAATAATTTGCACAAATTCAATAGCTTTCTTTTTTTAAGAGGGGTTGTCAGTCCCCTTCGTTAATGCATTAGTTTTGGAATCACAACTTCCGCAGAAGTATTGCTTTGCCATTATAGCCCTTTTTTTCCCCAGGTATGGGAATCAACATAACATCGAAATGAAACAAATTTTAAACGAAAATGTTATCTAGTTATTTAATTATATATTTTTGAAGTTTTAAAATGGTAAAAATATGCACCATTTCAATACGATGAAAATGGGATAACATGGCAAAGCAATTCTGTTGCAAAAGTTGTGATTTCAAAACTGATGCAATAGCTCTATGGGACTGACAAGTCCCTCTTAAAGAGTGAAGCAATGGGGAGAGTTTAAAAACCTTTTACTTAGGGAAATATAAATTTGATTAAATACTCGCCTTTTAACAAAGATGTTAACATTTTTAATTGATTTGTGTAAAAGAGTTTACGATTTGATTGATTTGCTATGACTTCAATTGATGAGAGAATTTTATTTTTCATATGATATCTATACGGCCTGATAAATTTTAGGGGAATCTCTGGTAAAATTGAGTTATGAAACTATTAGACGAGTCATTCTACAATGTTAACTTTGTTAAAAACCTGTTTCAACTCCCATTTGCCACTTATTTTATATCGCTTCTTATGGTATTTAAACCTAAATCGGAGAAGACAAAAAGACGTTCATTTTACTCCCTTGTCATAAAATACCAAAAAGTAAAACTTTTTGGATATTTTACTTTCTATTCTTAAGCTTATGGACATCTTCATACCGGGTGGCCCAGCGGGTAGTGTTTGAAACAAATGAAAAAATAAAAACAAATAAGAAACATGAGAAGAATTTAATGACGTTTATTGAATGGACATATTGGGCAATTTATGATAAAGAGGTTCGAAGTGCCCGCCATCTTTAACAAGGACAGCAGTTAGGCGGTTCTCGAATACAACCATACTCCATACTCCTTACAAATACCTTCCTCCTTCCTCCACACTCCTTTTGTTTGACCAATTCTTTTTGTGGGAAGCTTTTTTTTTAGCTTTTGTGAGAAGTTCTACAAAAACTACCCGTTCAAACACTACCCGTTGGGCCACCCGGTAAAATTAGGAAAGTAAAAAATCATGAAGATTAAAGTTGTATTCAAAGGAGATCAATTTGAAATAAAATGTGGATTTACAACGAGATGTGTATATTTAAAGTAAAAACTTATTGGAGAGCGCATCAGTAAAACTTCGTGCATATTTGATAACTAAATGTATACTCAATGCGTAGTCAGTGCATCTTAATATAAAACGTTGAGGTGCCTCCTAATTTGTGCATTTATTGTGCATATGAATTTATAAATAACTTTTGAACTTAACAAAGAAATATTTGTTTTCAGATTGAATCGGACAGTTTAGCTTCGAAAGATGGAAGAATCCTTGAAGGGGACCAACTTCTTCAAGTAAATGACATTTATCCTTTCATAAAATATAAATACTGTATAAAAGTGTGTATGTTGGCAAGCATCGACACTGTTTAATATATTTTAAAAGTAGGCAAAAAACAGTGATTTAAAAATTGGCTTAAAAAAAGCCAGTGTAACTGAACTTGACAAAGTTTCGGGACTATCGCATGGCGTTTTTAACAGTTTCAAACAAAAACTTGGTGTTCCTTTGGTATTTTTTTAATAAAATTGAGTAAAAACAATTTCGCTAGGTTAGGCAAAAATATATATATATATATATGATTGTACCATCAAAGATCAATGGAGCGTACTTTGAAAACAACTAGAAAAAATGAATATATATATGCGTGTTTTTAATGCACGATATGAATTCATTTTTTCCCTTTGTTATGCAATTGTTTAAATCTAACTTCTGAAAATAAACTGAAATCAAGGTGTAGTAATCTAGTTGAGACGTAGTATTATGGAGGTGGGACTAAGCTTGTGCGTCGAGTTGTAGACTGTATTCGATATAAGTATATCAAAGTTTGAAGGTTCGATTATTGTTTCAGGTCAATGGCATTGATGTTCGCAACCGAGAGCAAGCAGTGGCGCTATTCTCCAGCAAAGAGCCAGAAATCACACTTTTACTATCAAGACCACGAATGCAGGTACAGATATGTACATCATTTTCAAGAGACCACACCATATGTCCTTTAAAAAATAAACCAAAGTAAAGTGCCATTGCCAACGAACTATCGATCAAACATCTGCGACCACTTCAGTAGTGCATATAAAGCAAACATTTTTGCGCGTCGCAATTTTTTTTTATCAAGACTTATAATAGTTCTTTTCGAAAGAATTGTATTTTTACGATTGACATTACCTAACATAGCTACCTAGATAGCTCAAAGCGTACGTAAGATTTCATTATTTGTGCCATGGTTTTAAAAATTCAATCGAAGTGACGTATTTTAAAGGAAAAAGTTTGATATTTTTTTGGTTGCCTAAACTGGAGCCCATTCGGCGGAATAAATGAGACGGTATTTTTAAGATGTCCTTTTTACATCTTTGAGAAGTCATATTTTCGACAAAAAAAAATATTTTACGTGAGATTTTACATCTTAATGGAGATTTGTGGAACATTTGATGGCGTAATTCTGTACAAGATATAAGATTTTAAAACCTTTTTTTTTACTGTTTTGTGCTTCATGAGCTAATTTAAATTTACATAGTGCTGTGTACTATTTTTAACAACACTTTTTTTTCAGGGAGATGAGTATGATTATGAAGAGGATCATTTGAGACTGGAAGATTTTTCAAAAGAAATCTATATGGTTGATATGACTTTCTATATTCTATTCATTTGCTTCTTAATATTAATACTCAATTCTATTATTTTATTATAAAGAAAATTGACGCTGATTTCCAGCACCTCTTTCGGTCGTTTTCTTTAAATAAGGAAAAATTGAAGAATTAAAATCTAATAATATAATTCTTGTGTAATAAACACCAATACCATATATCTCTAATCCTCTGGATTTTTTATTTTATATCCTAAGTGAAAGCTAAATCTAGGATTTTAAGCTAAGATTCTTCAGCGTCCTGCCCCAAATAAAGTGCGAATAGTGGCGATACCAGTCTAGACCGATGACCTAAGACCCCTGTCAAAGTAGCTTTTGGTGGGAGTTTGTATATTTGCAGTGAAACGGATTAGAAGGGGATAAGAAAATATTATGTCAATTACAGATTATTCTTATTTCGTATTTTCTTTTTTAAGGTAATTCTTATGCTTTCTTTGCAAATATTAATGTCATCTGCCCAGTAAAAAAAATCATTGCGGAGGTTTGCCACGCTCAAATAACATCCAACGCTAGATGGCACTCATTTCTTTTAGCTTACTTACCAGTCGTCTAGATTCTAATGAATATCGTGGTGTAAAAAATTAAAAATTATTACCTCAAAAGTCTTATTTCATATTATTATATGTATATACAGTATAAAAGGTGTCATTTCGATAAGCTGTTTTCGAACAAAAACTTACGCACAGAAAACTTAAAGAACCAAAATGACTTAAGATTAAAGTATTACTAAAATTTAAAGATTTATCGATTGGCACAAAGCTTGAAACTACTGAAACAGTCTTATCCTGTAACGCATTTTAAAGGTTATATACTGACATTTCAATTGTATTGTTTAAGTTTAAATAAAACTGTTTAACACTTAAACTGTAATTGATGCTTAGTTTTCGTTTAATACTTCAATGGTTGGTTCATTTATTACTACTTACTGGTGTTTGCAAGTGATATCAGCAATTTTCTTATGCGATTAATTTTTTTTTAGCTCAGGCAACGTCGCAATGGCACAGAATCGCACCAGTTAAAATGCATCGACGAAAAAGATAAAACGATTGAATCCAAAGATTCGGGATATGCCAACGATCGTCTAGTTCTTTCATGTGGTACAACAGTTCCTACTTTCGAAGCCTTGCAGCAGGCTTCGGCAGTAAAAGAAAGTGACATTATCTCCGAAAAGTGTGCTAGTACGAGCACGACCAGTCTGTGTGATTGCATTTCAGAAAGTCACTCTCCAAAAGGCAACGATGCGAATAAAAAAGCAGAGGATGATGCTAAGTAAGTGGTACTTATTATGTAGATATGATATAAAGTCATGACAATTTTAAGCAATGTAAAAAAATTATTTAGCGCAATAGTGTACTGTACGTACCTATGAAGTGAGTGGTCTTGACTGTTAGCTATTTTTAGAATGAATTATTTTTATGGCTTGTAATTCGTTTATGGTATCTGTGTCAATGCCAGGTATCCCAAAGATATATAGTTTATTAGATACCAATAAACTACGACTTTTAAACTATAATTTAACTATATTGACTTTTGAACAAAGTGATTTTGATCTAGATTGAGTGAGACAATTACTTTTAATCAAGGCAGTATTTTAATAAACCTAATATAATCATAACGGAGTTATTCAAATGATATGATTTTTTTTTGTATTGCAGAGCAATATCCCGTGTCCAATCCGATACCAGCTTGGATAAAGAAATGGCTGCCCTAAATAAAGAAATGCAAAGTATTCAAATTGAGTGCGAATCCTTGGTGAGTCGCCATATCAGAGAACAATGGTTCCGGTGTCGAGCAGGCCATCAATATGTGGCTTTCGGAGACATCAGGACTGGAACAATGGAATATGTCAATTCACCTGCTGCTCCTAAAGCTGCCGATCCTAAAGAGTCCACCTCAACGATTACTGATGAACCAGCTTTGCCTCCTCTTCCAAATCAAAAGAACCTTTTAAAGCATAAAAAGGAGAGCGTAGCGCAGTGGGTTAAAAGTGTCGCGTTTGAAAGTAAAGCCAGACCCAAGAAGCTTGCTTCCGAAACCTTCCTGAATTCTTTCACGGGGGAAATCACGGCTCGCGGAGCTCCTCTGACTCTTGAACTAGCCCCGATCCCCGACTGTAGCAGCGAGTACGAAGACCCTTCCAAGACATTTCCAAGTTCTCCCAAGCTTGTTGATAAAAGCACGCAGTTGTGCGAAAGTGATGTTGCCAGTGTAGTAAGTTGTGATACTTGCCGATATTGCCAAGTACTTGTACATCAAAAATCCCTGTCAAGGACATCTGAACAAAGTGCTCGGTATCTTCCTAATTTCGAGTCCAGCCAACCTCAGCAACAGTTTCAGTGGTATGGCAATCCGAAAGGTATGAGTCGAACGACCAGCAGTGATCCATTCGTCGCCGAACCAACTAAACTGGCTGCCAAATCCGCTAGTGTTTCTGGAAGGGATTTTGTTGATCGTCATGTGGAAAGGAACAAAAACTATGTCACGTTCTACCCTTGTGCCACCATGTATACAAACCAAGAAAACTTGCAACACACGATCTGGCTTCAGCAGCAGCTTTTCCGACAGGCATTAGCCCATAAGTATTATAAAAAAGCTAGTACTATTCCAACTTGCCAGCCTGCTAATCCTAAGCAGTGGAATCAAAAGTATCCATCAAATTCTCTAGACAATTTGCCCCCATCCAAAGGCATGATCCAAAGCCCACATCTTTTGACAAGTGCTACAATCATGAATCAACAACCTAGCATATCTGCTTTAAAAAGCCCCGGTATGTTTCATATTTTATTAAATTTCACTCTTTATTTCATTAACACATCAGTGAGATTTTTATCGTTGGATTTAAATTAAGCAATCACCTAGCTGGAGGGAAACACAAACGCACTATCGGTTTCCTTAGTCTTTAAAACACTAAGAATTAAAGTTAAAATTCAGCGCTCACAATATGGTGCGAGTTTGGATTTAAAAGAACAAGCCGCACAAACTGTATTAATATACAAATACGAGTCCCTGTATTAGTAAGAAAACTGTATTGCATTAGAAATTTATAGTTATTTGTTACTGTGAGATAATACATTTTAGAAAATCCTCTAACGAAGACATCAACATTTTTAGCCTCAAAATTTGTATATCTTCCAGTAAAATCAATATATTGGAAATGGTTACCAACTCAAATTACTAGATTACTGTAAAAACCATCAGGCTGATGTGTTACATTGATGAATGAAGGGGATATCCGCGGTTTTCCTGATAAAATTTACGCAATTCGGCTTAGGTTATAAAGTGCTTACATATAATCTGACTCGTATGAAATCAGCATATTAAACTATTTTAAGTTGCCTGTGTTCTTGATATTTAAAGAATAAATGATTTCTTTTTCAGTTATCACCCCTACCGAAGAACCAAGCGACGAAACCAAGATGGAGTGGAAGGTCAAACGTCGGCCCGACGGCACGAGGTACATCACTCGGCGACCTATCCGCAACAAGCTGTTGAAAGAGCGTGCCATGCAGATCATGGAAGAAAGATGCGGACTCACCACCGACGACGATGCAGTGAGCGAACTCAAAATCGGCAAGTACTGGTCGCGAGAAGAACGCAAGAGGCATCTGGAGAGAGCCCGGGACAGGAAGCAGCGCAAAGAAATCCTGCTGAAATCCATGAAAGAGGGTGATAAAAACGAGGAGGACAATTCCAGCCAGGGCAAGTTTGCCAGTACTTTCCTGCCCAGAAAGAAGACCTATTGCAGTGGCCAGAGGAAGATAAAGATTCCATCAACGCCATCGTCGACTGTTTTGGAAGACTTTCCGGGTGCTGGACATAGCGGAACTTTCGGAATACTTTCAGTCACGACTGTTTAAGTCAACTGATTTTCCTACCAGAAAGACCAGTTTGCACGCAACTGTTCCGGGGAAAATGGTGTCTTAAATCAATTAGAGCTTTCTCATGCCATGGGGAAAATAATGCAATTATACTCTTATCAACGATATTCGCTCCAGTAGTGATAATGTTAATGGGCTTGTTTCACGGAGGATCTGGCAATAGCTATACGGTTTTGTTTGCATGTCTATTTTGAAGTTTCCAACAGTATTGCCACCAGTTTTAGGAGAAAAACTACGAAAAAATACCATTTAATTCTAAAATTACAAAAACATTCCATAAAAATACTAGCGAAGCGTTTCATGTTTTTTTAAAGTCACTAAAAAGATTCCAAAATGCAGCTAGTATTTTTACGATATTTTTTTGTAATTTTAGAATAATTCTAAAATAAATTGTAAAACTACAAAAAAAATATCGTAAAAATACTAGCTGCATTTTGGAATCTTTTTAGTGACTTAAAAAAAAAACGTGAAACGCTTTGCTAATATTTTTATGGAATGTTTTTGTAATTTTAGAATTAAATGGTATTTTTTCGTAGTTTTTCTCCTAAAACTGGTGGCAATACTGTTGGAAGACATCAAAATAGACATGCAAACAAAACCGCATAGCTATTGTCAGATCCTCCGTGAAACAAGCCCATTGGAGCTTTCACATTGCAAATGCGATAAATGTAACATCGAAATCATAATATGTCGCTGAACATTACCACTACTGAAAGCATCAACCTTGCTACTACTAATTCAGCGCCGACGTTAAAAACAATTAGGTTTGTAACAGAATCATAGATATCATAATTAAAGTATTAGATTGGCTGATCACGTGACCTCCAATGCTAACGACGGGACGCGCATGGAGGCTTTTTTGGTAGGCATAATGGCCAGTATTGCTGCCACTTTAAGGAGAAAAATACTACGAAAAAAATACTATTTAATTCTAAAATTACAAAAAAGTACTAGACAAGGATTTAAAGTCATTATAAATATTCCAAAATGCAGCTATTATTTTTACGATATTTTTTTGTAATTTTAGAATAATTCTAAAATAAATTCTAAAATTAAGTTAAAATTTAGTTATAAAGTTTAAAGAGCATATTAGTATTTTAGAATAATTCTAAAATTACAAAAAAATATCGTAAAAATACTAGCTGCATTTTGGAATATTTATAGTGACTTTAAATCCTTTTCTAGTATTTTTTTTGTAATTTTAGAATTAAATAGTATTTTTTTCGTAGTATTTTTCTCCTTAAAGTGGCAGCAACACTGGCCATTATGCCTACCAAAAAAGCCTCCATGCGCGTCCCGTCGTTAGCATTGGAGGTCACGTGATCAGCCAATCTAATACTTAAATTATGATATCTATGAACAGAATCTGTCACTCAGCCCGCTTCCACAGAACATTTGTGTTCAACGGAAAAAAGTCGCCAAACACAATAGTAATTTTATTATAAACCTTTAAATCGTTTGCAAAAATTAATTTATATTTCAAAAAATAAATATGTAATATTAATCTCTTTTAAATAGAACCAAAACATTTAATTTAAACAACAAAGAATCTCTTAGTGAAATATATTTGACGTCATTTCACACTGATTGATGTCCCAAAAATAAATTTCTTTTAATTTAATATTTTCAAAGAATTAGTTTCTCGAATGATTGTTGCGAATGGCAATGGTGATTTAATTCGAATAAAAATGGCTTCTTATGCTTTTTAAATGAGCATTAAATTTGGCAGTTTTTTTTAAATAATTAAAGTACTTCGAATTCGAATTTTTTTTTTCTGATATTTTCACTATCTTCTAATTTCGATGCGCTGAATTGTTTGACGTATCACACTTGTCTGTAGCATTTGTAGTTTGGGCTATGAAAGTGGGTGACGGACAGACAGACGGACTGAACGATTATAATACCTTCAACTTTTTACGTTATAAACGTAGTGTGGAAGCTAAAAACGCAAGAACGGTTTTTCCCATCGCGTGTAAAAGCACCAATTGACTTAACATTGCTACTGATCATGCGGCACCGGAAATACGGCAAAAACTACCAGAACAGTTGCGCATGGAAACGGCCTCAGTGTTGTTCAATTGTTGCATATAGTGGAAGTTTTGGGTTGGGTGGACTGACTTGGGGATGTTTTTATTAGGACGATAGAATATTGCTGTTTTTGCTGTACAAAACTATTGGGTTCCTGATCGTTTTATATATATGTATAAACTTTTTTCCTAGTATGTTGTTACAGTATTCAAAATATTGATCAACGAATCGTTATTTGTTTTTAAACCATATCATCTTCATAGTTGCAATACTTACTAGTTAACTCCGGAAAAGCAAAATGTATTTCTAATTTTTTTATTATTTTATCTAGAACAAAAACCCGTCCTCCTTTGAAAAGTCTGCAAATTTTACTACTGCAGGATTCATTCGTACGTCCAAAATAGAGCCGTAAAAAATCACTACCGTTCCAAAATATCCAGAAACAAATGTTATATAAGCCCCATTTGCTGCGTGAGCTCTTGAGCTTGAAATCTTTCTAATAAGCAATATTCTTTTCTAGCAATGATTTAGTACACAACAGCAATAATTCATAATTTATTCAAAACACGCAATCCTTTCATACACATTTCCACTGCCCTTTTAATCCTGAATTATAAGCTCTATAAACGAATGATTGAAACTAATTTCAAATTAATTCAGCAAACAAATTATTGCAATATTTTCGATTACCTTCATTAACTATAAAATGCGATCAAACTTGTAAAGACATTTTAAAACTTCTATAGTCATTACGTACTGCAAATTTCGATGTATGTTTTGATTGTTACACTTTCCTGCTAGTTACATATAATCATTAAATAATTTAAAATCAGTTATTCAAAGTATATATTAAATAAATTAATGAACAAATATCAAATTAGTATCAATAAATAATTATTAAATGATTATTAAGAAAAAAGTGTTTTAAGTAATACTACACTACAAATACCTATGCGTAAACCTTTTTTCCAAAATATATCGTTTTGTTAATTTTATATCAATCTCAAGCCATTTTGTAACTTTTTTGTTACTATTATTAGTTTAGAAGCAGCGTTACTTGGCATTATCATCCATTATTTATCTTTTTATAACCTAAGGGTTTTAAAGTTCGAGTTATACTGTTGACTATCATTTGACAATTTAATTCGCCTAGATAAAAAAAAATCACATTTAGTTTTATATTTTTGAGACGTTTAAGTGAGTTTTCAATAAGTTTCTCACACAATTATTTAACTGTATTGTATTTGTTGCACAAATTAAGAAAATCTGTTTTATATCAGTCAAAACTAAAATTTAATTTCACCTTTTGATTTGACTTAATGTTTATTGTAATAATTTTCTGACTAACTGAAATACTAAAATCAAAAAGATTGTTTAAGCTAAAATTTTACTGTACATTTGTAAGACAATGACAAAATATTTTTGTTAATTTTTGGGATTTTTTCCGACGAAAAAAACAATTTAAAAGTGTTTAACCGTTTTATTGATGATTTTTATGTTAATTTTACAATATTTTAATTGTGTTGAATGACTATAACACGTATAGACACATTGCGTTAACAGATTATAAAAATAATGAGTCTGCAATTTTTATATATTACTATTTTTATCGTTATTTGCAGAATTGTAACTGTTTCATCAAATTAATATTTACTGGGAAAAAAGAAACAATCACTTTATTGTAAGATAAACTAAATGTCATAATCATTTACATTTTTGTGAGACTATCATTTCTATGCCTTAGTAGAAAAGGGTGCTTGGTCCAATGTGTAATAATAGACTTCAACCTTTTTTCTACAGATTTTATTCGTACTATAATTTTATGCTTTTATATATATACAATGTTTTTTTTTATAAAACTTATTTACTTTAATGCCATCTATTGTGGTACTATTTCTTTTATACATTTTTTGGTTTCGTCTATTTTTTTTACTCGTCTTTTCTTCATTTTTTGTTAAAAGAAAATCCCACTCTTGTTCTAAGTGATTTATTTTTTATTTTAAAGTTTTGTTTGAAGTTTGTGTTAATATGGGGTTGTTTCACGGAGGATCTGGCAATAGCTCTGCGGTTTTGTTTTCATGTCTATTTTGGCCATAGAGTCACTAAAAAGATTCCAAAATGCAGCCAGTATTTTTACGATTTTTTTTTAATTTTCGAATAATTCTAAAATTACAAAAAAATATCGTAAAAATACTAGCTGCATTTTGGAATCTTTTTAGTGACTTTAAAAAAACGTGAAACGCTTTGCTAGTATTTTTATGGTATGATTTTGTAATTTTAGAATTAAATGGTATTTTTTCGTAGTGTTTTTCTCCTAAAACTGGTGGCAACACTGTTGAAAGACATCGAAATAGACATGAAAACAAAACCGCAGAGCTATTGCCAGATCCTCCGTGAAACAACCCCATTAAATTTAATTGTATTTGATGTCAGAAGTCCGTCACGACAGAAATTATTCACTTGCCTATTTTTATAACCTTATTGTCTTCACGTCCATCTTTTTTTCCGTTCATTAAAACATATTCCTGTAATAAAAATTGTTATTCAACTCTCAAAACAAACCCGAATTCATTTGAATTGGATTCCCTCGAGTCATCTGCTGAAATCAAAATAAGGAATTTCGGTATCAAGATTTTGTAACATTGTTAGTACTTTCATTGTTACACTACTTTTTTTACTATAGCTCACGGAAATTTTATCTGAATCTCGCGAGTGATCATTTTATACATAGTTTAATCCTTTAACCACAGAAGGCCGAATTCGGCAGACATACCAGTTATTAACAATAATTAACATTTTTTTAGAGATTTGTGCTTTTTAAAATGAGATCTTTATGTATGGTAAATATCTATATTTCGTAGTTGATATCACTAAAAAATGAGTTCATATAACTAAAAAAACCCTGTTACATACATTTTAAGTCTAAAAGCAAAACATTTTAACAAAATTTGCTGAGTAAAGTTTTCTACTAAGCCCATGGTTAGCAAGAATCTAAAATCTACTCACACAAATAGATTACCGCTTAATTATTTAAGTACGAATATACATGTACAGTCTTGTTTCATTTATTGTACTTTCAATTAGCAAAAGCCAATCCAAGATATATCTTAAAAGCTTCTTTTGTGGACCAGATTACATCGAAAAAGCCTAAAAATGACGAAAATTTATCTCAATGAAAACATTAAGACGGCTATATAATGTATTTTAAAATCATATGATGATTGAATACAAACGACGCACTTCTAAATGACTTTATTCAGATGAATGATATATTTGTTTTTAACAATAGACTTCATTTAATCAATTTTGAAGACCTTAAATGTATGATTTTTTTTAACATGATATTTTATGACCAAAATTTAAGTCTGAGGGCGAAAATGGTTTTTTGGCACTTGGGATTCTAAAATGTACATAGTAAAATGCTGTTTTGTTCGTGCGTTGTGTATCTGATTCACCCATTACATAAGCACACAAGAAGTGAAATGGTGCATCATTTTTAGAGATTTTAACAATGTTAAGCAGAAAACTTCACACGTTTTACCTGAAGTTAGATCGCTGTTACGTTATATAGTTATACTGTTCTGAAAATGTTATTGTATGACGTTTTATATTTTTGAAGGCTTGTGTTCTGAAAAACTTAGGCCAATATCAAATTTTTTTTAAAAAAAAAACGCATCCTCATTTGAGTTGAATATCCAAATGCATTATTTGTATTAAATGTTTTGATTGTCAAAAAACGTAGTTTTTACCTCTATGTGTTAAATAGCTATATATATTTGTTATTAATTATTGTATGATTGGTGTAAGAAGTCCAATTGCTGTTTGCAAAATTCAGTGATGGATAAATAAACCTGAAGTGTTTTAAAAAATGACTATTCTCATTTGAGTAAGCCATTGAGCTAGAAGGAAAACTGGAGTGAGGTGTGTGAATGTGATTCACTAAACAGGACAGCAAACGAGCCGGTTCAATAACGAAACGCGGAGGAATATACAGCACTGCAGCAGAAACGAACCCCCGGGCAGAAAACCTAGAAACTTGCCTATTTCACTATTGGGTTCGTTTACACTGGTTCTTAGTTAGTGATCCACATGGTTATTTCTTAAAAAAAGTTGGAAGTTAAAGAAAGTTAATTCTTTCGAACTAAACATGTTAAAATACATTTAGGGGTCCAAGTCACTATGATAGAGGGGTCTCATACTCATACAAGCATTGCATTCAAGTGTAGGGAAAATAGTCCTTTTCTGCCCGGTTCGCTCAAAAAGGTGTGAGTGGGTTTTCGGCTCGCTGACACTTCACTCCAGTTTTCCCTTCTAGCTCAATGGAGTAAGCACACTAGCATTACCAAATTAACTCAAAAGAGTTCGCCCTAAGAGTCATTCTGAATACAATGACAATTTTTGGCAAGATTTTTTTTGCCAGAAAAATTAATGATTTAAATAAAAATTAATTAAAAAACCTAATTATTAAAAGTTAAATACTATAAAAATAACTAACCTTTTGTTACAGTGTAGAAGTATCAGATTTGGAAAAGATTTAGAGAATTGAATAAGGATATCACTCTCAAAACATTTTCTTAGCTCTAGTTATTGAGAAATTTAAGGGTTTTTTGTTATGTCAAAGAGGTGTTCGAAATCAATTTTAATTAAAAAAAAATGTATGTAATAGAGGTGTTTCTCTCGAAGTTTTCAATACTGAACACTAATATGGCTTCTCACTTTTTTTTGTACATGAAAAGTTGCAATTTGCGTTATTCTCTGATAATTCTATAAATATTTTAAAGAATAGCCTACAGCTTTTCGAGTTAAAATAAGTTATTAACAAACTTTAAGGGGGAATGGGTGCGCTGGATCGCGGGTCTCCAAACTCAAGTGCCTCAGTGTTAATCCAATGGGAAAAAAACTATTTTCTCTGCCACATTTCTCCGGCTGTATTGAATATTTTTACAAACTGTTTTTTTTTTAAATAATAAATGTAGATAACTTACAGGTCTCTATCTTCCCACATTTTGAAATTCATTCGAATATTTTGTGTAAAATTATTTATTGAAAATTTTAAAAAAAATATTCGAACCAATTTCAAAAAGTGGGAAGCTCGGGACCTGTAAGTCAGCTACATTTATCACTCAAAAAAATCCGCTTGCAAAAATATTCAATACAGCCGGAGAAATGTGGTAGAGAAAATATTTTTTCTTTATAGGATTAACACTGATGCACTTTGCTTTGGAGACCCCCGGTCCAGCGCCCCCATTCCCCCTTAAAAAATAAAATAAAGTGTGCTGTCCTGATATAAGTCAATATTTGTTATAAAAAAAACTTTTAGATTTTTTTTCAGTTTACTGGTTTTTTTTAAGGATAAAAATTTCAAAATATTCAAAACATTTTTTTTTATTGAGGGTTGATAAAAACTTATTTTACTTCAATATGATCGGGGTTTTTTTTATCTAATGGATCATCCATATAAAAGTGAAATAATTTTTTTTCAGGTAAAAACAGTCGTATTGTGACAAAACCTTTAAAAATACAAAAAAAAAAAACAGATTCAACACTAAAATGCATTACTAAACCACATAAGGAACTTATATTACATTTTGAAAAATGGTCTAAATTCTAAAATTTCAGGTTTTTTTTGTTAGTTAACATTGATTTCGAACACCTCTTTGAAACAAAAAAAACGTGAATATCTCAAAAAGTAGGGCTGATAGCTAAAAACTGATTCTTTTTAAGCCTGTGTTATCGGCAAAAAATTCGTGCTTAACCCTTCACTGCATAATTTATTTTTCTGCGTGGAAACTATAATATCTTCAGTTAGCCCCAGATTACTCGGAAAAATTCGTTACTGCTCTGCCACGCAAATCGCTGGTTTATCCGAAAAGTATTAAACTAAAAAATGCCCCAAATATGACAAAAAAAATTCCAGAGATCACTGGTTTAAGACGTTATACGTTACACAGACATACTAAATATTTGTTTTAATTTGTTTACAAAAATGACAATTACATTAAAATAGGCTATAGCCCTTACGATTACAACTCAAGCTTGGATTCCCTTACCCCTTTAATGATAACGACGGGACGCGCATGGAGACCAGAGTAAGAGGGCAAATGGGCCAGTGTTGCCACCTCATTAAGGACAAAAATACTACGAAAAAATACCGTTTAATTCTAAAATTACAAAAAAATACCATAAAAATACTAAAAAAGCGTTTCACGTTTTTTTTGAAGTCACTAAAAAGATTCCAAAATGCAGCTAGTATTTTTATGGTATTTTTTTTGTAATTTTAGAATTAAACGGTATTTTTTCGTAGTATTTTTCTCCTTAATGTGGTGGCAACACTGGCCCATTTGCCCTCTTATTCTGGTCTCCATGCGCGTCGCGTCGTTGGCATTGGAGGTCACGTGATCTGCCAATCTAATACTTTAACTTATGTGATTTTTAAAAGTTTTTCAGATGTGTAACACAGTTCAGTTAAAAAAAAAAATGAATTATTAAATGATACTACACCCGTAGAAATTATGCAAATCGTTATCATTTATGTTTTAATAGCCGATTTTTTAAGAATAAAATAAGTTTTACTTTGAAATTTAATCCTTTCCACTCTCAAGGCTCCGTATTTGCGCCACAGCACAATCGAAACAAGTTGGTATTTTTTTCTTGGTTGTCGAAGGTAAATAAGAATGAGTTGTTTCTGGTTTGGTTGTTGATAAAATCTCGTTCTAGAGCTTTCGAAACTAAGAAAGAATGTGTCGCAGTAACCCACGTGACATGGGACGGAGTGATGTTGGTTTAGGTTTATGAATGCACAGTGAGGTTAGTTTAAATTATCGTCGCATTAGAGCTACACGAGGGCTATTCTCCACTCAATTTAGGACCACAGTCAAGTGACGAGAAGTATAATAATAAAAACTAAGAAAATATACTTCAGATAAATACCGTATTTAACACTCCATGACTTTTAGCTGCGGAGTGGAAAGGGTTAATCAGTTCACTATCGCATTTTACCCTACGTCACAACTTCGCTTTGAAAATTTTCGAAATTAATGCGACTCGTTAAAACTAAAGAACATTTAACAATACATTTATCTATAACCAGGCCATATTTGCTTAATTATCGTGTTTTAGTCAAGGCCGATTTTTGGCTAGATTTTAATTGAAATCCTTAAAAAAATTTATTTAAGTACAAATTTAAAATTTCAATTTTTTGTCCATTTTACAACTTTTTAACTTAAAGGATATCATAATAATAGCCATTAGAAGTTTATTTTATCCATTTGAAAAAAATTAGGCCTTCAAAAGTATACGCGGCTACCTTAATTATCTTAACACAGGAAAACCCCTGAGCAGGTTCAGCTTTATCCGAAAGTTTTTTAGTTTTAGCAGGCATTTTCATCAAGTTACTTTTTGAATAAGTTTATGGGCGGATGTTTTGGTTTTTTTTTTTTTTTTTTGGGGGGGGGGGGGGGGTTAGGGTACATATATATTCCGACCGGCTTGTGTGCTTGAGCAGAGACCCGCTTATGAAGCCTTCGTCAAGTAAGACAGACCCAGAAAGTTTTTGTTTACTGTCACAGAGAAATTGGCTTGTGTAGTTGTGTTTGGTTTGATTGAAATAACTTCTAATTCGAACTAGATATTTGCGATTTGCGAGAGCTATTGCGTGCTTCGTAATAGGGTACTTGACTAAAAAAAATTTATGGCTTAAAATTCTTATGCAAATACACCGTATTTCTTTTTCAACCCTAAAAAGGCAGAAAATGATTTAATTAGACGAAATACTCGAACGCTTCTGGCGTCATGTATTTGATGTCACATGACTAACAACTTTGAAACGCAACTTGAATCGATTGGCAAATTTGAAATATCCGCTCTGTAAAGCCTTACTTATCTCAATTTATTCATAGTAATTAGATTAAATAAGTTAACAGAAAACTAACTACGCCGGTTTGTATAGTATAGTGACGTAGCAACCGTTGTGTTTGAATCACGTGATGATCAGTGAAAATGCCTTTTTAATAATTTTATGATTAAAGATTATTTCGCAAAATTATGCATTTGTTATTGCTTACTATATTAAAATATGACGGTATTTTGGCGATGCGTCAGTACCATTTTGAACCACGGTCAAATGACGAGCCTACTTAGTTATAGGTGGCGAATCGCGTTGGATTAATACCACGGAGGATGCCTGGGTTCTGCTCGCATCATATCCACTCTGGAGCCCGGGTGGCCTAGTGGGTTTGAACGCAGTCCATTACGCTTACAGTCTGCGCACTGTACCGGGTGCTGATTCGATTTCCGCCGTCGCCTTGTGTGTGTGCACTTTCTCTCTCTGTGTCAGTAAAAATTCTGTCTATGTCTGTCTTGACAAAGGTTTATAAGCGGGTCTCTGATCAAGCACACAGACCGGAAAATACATGTACCACCTTCATATCCACTCTATAAACGGAACTTACTAGAAAAAAAAAAATCCGCTAATAGCTCCATTGGATGCCACTCATGTTGTACATTTTAAATCTATCAAGGTCTAAAGTACTTAAGCTGCATACTATGTCTATGGGATTGAGTTGGATGCCAGCTCAGATACTGCGATCAGGTCGCTTAACCGCGATTCAAAATCGCGAGGTCCATTGACATAGCCCTTGTGACGCTCTAGTGCACTTTATTTCAATCAAACCAGAATTAGTTCTTAGTGTCGTGAGTGTGGACTGTTTTCATTTTCAACCAAATTCTGGGAACCTGGTATAAGCTCAAGTGTTGTCTTCTGAAACGGACAAGTAAAAGTAAAACAATCCAAAACAAAAATATATATTTAACCAAAATTTTTCCCACCCGGCGGCGCAACGGTTAGGGAGCAGCCTTTGGAGCCTCTGGGTTCGGGTTCGAATCCCGGTAAGCATGAATGTTTGTGTTGTCGATATATGCGGAGTACGTGCTCGTTAATCTTTGGGTCCGAAGTCCTCCAAATTCCCATACAAAACGAAACTCTGGTGTGACAAGCCAATTCTGGGATCCTCTATTGGCCTCTGTCTCTAAAATTAGTATGGATCCACTTATGTGTGTGTGTCTGTTGTGTCTGTCTTACTTGACGAAGGTTTATAAGCGGGTCTCTGACCAAGCACACAAACCCGAATATATATGTCTACCAACCAACCAAAATTTCACCCTTATTTAAATACGCCCAAATTTCTATACACATAAAAAAAGTACAACTTCAAATGGTTGCAAAATGCAGCAGCCAATAAAAAATGTTTAGTGTATGTCTACTTTCACCCCACTTCTAGCCTTTTAATAGACATATGTCTATATTTTATTGTCTGTATGAACTGATAATACATTCTAGATTGGTCAGTCAAATGTGTTATGAAATGATTACCAGGTAAAATAATAAATTACTATCTCATTTTATATTTTCAATGTTTGGACCATCGAGGTCTGTATGAATATCTCATTGAGCAGTTTCAAGCGTGATTATTTTATTAGCCGCAATGGGTATATTATTTCATTTTAATAGCATACTTTCAGATCTTTTTTTAATAAATTCTTTAAAAAATACTTTAAATCTACCTATATATCATTGTTTTAATGCAATCAATAGAAATAAATTGAATTTTTAGTGGTTTCAGTCGAGAGTAGTCATTCTTATTAAGAAGAAATAATAGATGAGGCTACTGTGGTAATTCATGTCCGACTCTCAACTGAAAGAAACTGATCGGGCCTGTATGACATCGAAATGGCGACATCTAATTGATGTTTAGGTTTATGGTACTCAAATAAAAAACACTGCCTTATTATTTATTCTTCTTCTACGCGCAATAATGTAATAACATTCAATTCATCGTCTAAACAGACTCTCTCATAATCTAGTGTTCCTGTAAGACGCACAAAGTAAGTAAAAAATATTGCGGCTGTCGTTTGATTGTTTAAAACCAAGAAACCTACCTTATATTTACATTCAAAACAAATCCGTCAGGTGCTTATAAAGCTTACTTGGATGGATGGGTTCTTAGATTTTTAAAGTTTCTTAATAATCTTTAACAATTATATCAAATTATTTCACCATAATGGGTAAAATTATCGGCAAAATATCCTAATGGAGATGTATCTAACAAACAACTTTTGATGTTTCAACTTTATGGTACTCGCAGTCACTTGTGTTATTTTAATTATTCTGTCTCAATTTTAAGTAACATTTTGAGTTAAAAAGAAATAATAATACCATGATTCTTGAGCATGATAATCTCCCGCCCGATCTCGTACGAGATTGTTTTTAGTAGTAATCGTAGAATGTTTGTTGTTTTAAATTTTTATGTAATGATAGTTTGTGAAATAGTATATGATACGTAAATCTGTAAACAGATTGTTTACTTCTTCTAACTATCTACGCTTCTGTGGGCAACGGTGTAGTTTTCTGTGGGGGAAAAAATATTAACTCTTGGGATACTTTTTTAAACAATGAGTTAATTCGGAGTTGAGGAATTATGAATAAATTGTATTTGTCGAATCCTTTTTTAGAATTTTTGTTTGTTGTTATTATTCTGTAGAAATGACAAGTTCTGTTATTAAGTTTCCTAACTGTAGTTAAAGCATAAATCGGATACCTTTTTATCCCTTCCAACAAAGTATCAGTTAAAGTTAAAATGAACTATATTTAAAGTATCTTTAGTATATTATAAAAATTAAGACAGTATCTATATCTATATTTGAGAATGATACACTATTTTCTATTTTTTTATGATTGTTTAATATCCATTAATACCTATATTTTATGAAATTGTCATGTAAAATGACCGTTCATACATTAGTAATATCATTTTAAACTATTGATAGGAATATTTGTACTCGTGCTTTGCATGAAGATACTTTTCAAATTAGATTTTTTTTTTCAATATTTCAATATTGTTCAGATATTAAAATGATTATTTCTAATAATCCCAAGTTAAAAATATTTAATCTACGTATATTGTATAGTTTAGGAAAAAATATTTACTTCAGTAAACTGTTTTTTTTTTAATTTTTGGTTCTATAAATTTATGTAATGTGTATACGTTGGTTTTAAGTATATATCTATATATAATTTTTTTAATGATATATATGCATTACTATTTAATAGACTAAGTTAATACTTGATTTAACCTAAACATTTACACCACATACACTAACAATGTATTGCAGCATTTTCCTACTATGACTTACAGCCATAACTTTTTAAAGTTGTATTTTTCTTTGTTTTATTTAAGTTTTATGTATGCTCAGCCGGTTCATTAACAAAAAAAATCAGGATTTATTTTGCAACAATAAGTTGTTAAAAAAAGACTTTTAAGACAAAATTTTTTAATCTGTTGCACTTAAAAACATTGTGAAGCCAAAAAACCTATTTTTACTGCCTTTCGGCCTAATTTTATACCTGGGGCATGGATGAACATACTTTTCCGTTTCAGAAGACTGTTCAAACAAAAGTAATTTACCTTTAATGTTTCATTTTTACAATAAAAATACTTATACTAAAAAGTTCTATTATTAACCAAGCAATATATCGTAGATTAAACAATAAATTATCATGCTGTTCTCAAATGCTTTTTGGCAAAATTAAGTGACGGACATACCTTTTGCAGGAATAATAGTTTTAAATATTTTACTAGTCACTTATTAATTGAACACAAAAAAAATTTGGTATGGTTAAAAAGAACAAAAAACTACCTTTCACGTGAGGTACAATTGTATTTTAGGTTTTAACTTTAAAAAAATAAAGAAATTTTTAGGCACTGTAATGGATACGTACCTTTTTTGGACATGAGTTATGTAAGCATGCTCATTTAAGCTTAAATTTTCTGAATTGTAAAACCTCACTGATAAATGATATTTTATTTCAATGATTTAAACATACTAAGTTTTTAAAACAATCACTATATTTTTTGAAAAAGCTATTTTACTAATAAATATTTTGTATCGGAAAAGCAATAATGACTTCAAACATGCCTCTTCTGAAATTTCTTTTATAAAAAAACATCCATTTAAACAAAAATTCGATTTTGAGCAAGTTTCTAGTGGAACTATCTTATTAAATTAATTTAAATTATATTTTGCTAATTTTTTAATATTTTTATTTAGGAGAATAATGACGCTAGTATTTAACTTTTAAAATCGTATCGTTCGGAAGTTTCAATTGTGAAATAATGTATAATTACTGGTCTTTTTTTTTAAGGTGCCTGTCATGCTCAGGGTTCGAAATTTACGGTTGCAAATTGCGACCGAATCTGCCAATAATGCGACAACAAAATAAATTTGTTGCTGTTATCGCAACTAGTTTTTAAAAAAACGCCAATACCAATTTTTTGCAATTGTGGTTTCTAAGAGTTTCGCTGAAAATAATCATCTTGAAATCGCAATTCTTCACCTATTCTAAATTTGTTAAAACCTCTGCTGTGATCCAAACTATGCAAAAATTTGGCAGTGCTTAACTACTTCTGTGATCTATATATTGCAAAACTCTTGCGCGGTCTTTACGCTTTTACGCTTCACTGAACATAGCATCTACTAAGCCTCTCCATTGAAGGTCAAGGACACTCGGAACCGAAACCTGTTTTATTTTCATTGGGGTTTTTTTATATTGACGTGGAGACAGTCGGTTAACAGAGAGTTCCGGATAATCGAGGCTCTATTGTAATCGGTTACTTTTAGAAATTTCAAGTTGTGAGAAAAATTGAAATTTATACATCTTGCCGTTTTTCCAAGGGAACAAAGACTAAAAGAAAAAGTTAAGAACGCAAAGTTAATTTTAAATAATTCAATTTATTTAAGGCCGCACGCCAAATTGTGCCGAAAATATCCTGGAAGGGAGGTGTGAGAAGTAACAGAAAATTAACGAAATGTTTAGTTACTTTATTACCGCTGAAAGTAACTAAGTTGCAGTTACTTTCTGAAAAAATCCAATAGCGTTACTTGGCTGAATATTTATGTTCAGTCGAGTTATGCGTTATAAAAGATTTGTCCTTGTAAACAAGTTTGTTGTATCAAAGTTTGACTCTATTATCTTCTTTGGATTTGCTTCATTATTCAGGTTTTGAACTACTTTTTGGTTTCTACTTGCATAATTTAATCCTTTCATTTTTTTCTGTAGTTTTGCCTTTTTTTCGTAATTTTTGAATTTTATATCATTCCTATCTTTCATTTTTTTAAAGTCCTTAATCTTTAATCTAATAATTTACTTTCCTTAATCTTGTTCTTGGTTTCCAGACTGCATTCATTATATATTTGTTTCTCTTGCTATTCAAGGCAATTTAAATGTATCTAACTTTTACTGTTAAATAAGAATTATCTTTAAAATTTTAGGCAAGACACTTTTCAAACAAATTAAATGTGAGAACTGCAACACTTGTTAAGCACTAGATAACTACTTTATTACTGCTGCCATTGTTTGGTAGCTAAATACAAAAATGTCTAGGGCATGACCAGCCGGGATCTCCTATTGGTCAGATTAAAGGTTAATAGCGGGCTAGATATTTATGTAGCCTAAGGAGCGAAGATTATTGCAAGTTTAATTTTCAGAACAATCGGTTATGCATTTCATTCTATATTCAATATTCCAGAGAAATAATATATATAATTTTCCTGGAGCTTTGGCAGCTCAATGCTAGAGTACACGTTTCTGGTTCCGATGATCGTGGGTTTGATTCACGCTCTTGGCCAAAAAACACTTTTTACTTATTTTTTATTTTACTCTAGATGTCTCATTTTTATAAAATTTACATAAATATGCAATACAAGGCAAAATGTGCATGTCACAAATTTACCTATCATAATGATTACATCAAATTCCAAAACCAGTTCCGGACTGAAAACCTTTTCCGTAAGAAAACTATGTCATTGAATTGGCAAATAATCTAAATATATATTTTTTTATATCAAATGATAGTTTTCGTAGACATAAAGAAGCCAATGTGGTTTCCAGTTTAACAAGACGAGAAATGGATATAAAAAAAAATTAAGTTTCTTATAATTTAGTCAGATCAGTAATGTTACAAGATAATTTGTCCCTCTTTAAACAAGTTTTAATGTTTTTCAATTTCTATTTTAATTATATTATTCGAAATTATATTTAAAATTAATGCTTTTGAATATTGATTCTTCATATCAATTAAAAATGTGTTAAAAGTTAAATATGTATACATTAGTGTTATACCTAATTTTTGTAAGTTTATATTGTTTTTACATTTTTTAAAAAATATTCCATATTATTATTGTTAATAAAAACTTCACGTAAGCGTTAAGAATATTGTTGGAAATTAATGAAATCAAAAAAGATCTATATTCGAATTCAAAACATTAAAAATGTGTGCCTAATGTTTTGTTATTCATGGATGCTTCAAAGATCATAAAACAATAACATTTTATAGATAAACCAGTCCATAAATAAAAATTTGAATTTTTGGTTAAAAAAAACACCAAACAACCAATATTTTAAAGTATTCAAGTCCTTATTTCAAATAACATCTTTCTAACATTATCAAATTGTGGGTATAGCCAAGATCATTCTTCATTTGAATCAAATCGACTCAAAAGGTGTCAACCCACTCACATATGAAGAATTTGTTTTATTCAATTTGAAAACAGGCAAAATGTTTGTAACTACGGCCTCCACCCATTTGAAGTGAACACATTCTGATCATGTGTCAATTAAATTTGGTCATAAGTTAAGATTTAAAAAAATCACAAAAATAAGACCTTTGATGAAATCAATAAACTATTGGCATTGTTTTCACACTCAGTCAATGGAGATATTTTTAGCCTACTTTTCTTTTTTTTTAATTCGAAAGAATTAAAAAAGGTATTGTAAAGGAGAAAAAGTAGGTATTGATGCTGACGATGTCCAACTGTCTGTCCATACCCCTTCCAAAAGCGGTCCTACCCGTCTTATCTTAAAAATTCTTTTTTTTTGTTAGAAATGTATGGCCTCAGAGACCCATCTTTTTATTTGGACAGACATCCATCGGAGAATTACCCATTGAATTAGCATTGAAATGTAGTTTTTAAATCATTGTAATCGCTGTTGCCACGTCAACAATGGCATGAGAAACTTCATTTATTTAAAACTAATATATAAGCAAGATTTATTTTTGTCATCATTCAGTTTGTAATGACATCATAAAATTTAGCATAATATTATTCTTTGATTGTTCATGATTTGTTTACTAAGAAAGCGGCAAGGCATTGTATTTTTTGTATAAAAAAATCTGGTTAGTTTTAATTTAAATTTCTTATTTTTTTTTTAGTTTACTTTGGAATAGTTTCATGTTTTGAACTCCAAACAAATTTAGCAGACATTAAATAATATGAATTCAATTTGCGAAAAAAATTAATGAAAATAGTTGATTTTGTATTTTAAAAGATTCAAATTACAACTGGATGCTGTGTTTGGCGATTTTTTCGAACGTCATATAAAACCCTGTGTAAAATGGGTTCTAGGTGACAGTTACTGTTACAAACCACTTGTTTTCCCAATAAGAACTTCAGTAAGTATTTAAGTAACAGGAATGTAGGCTTTTTAGTTAGTTGAAGTCGCACTATAGCTACAAGAGGGCTATTGACAACGGGCGTCATAATTCAGAACCACAGTCAAGAGACGAGCCGACACCTGAGTAGGCACCCAACACAACCGTTAAGGGCGTTATCGTATGCAGCGTTGGGACTTTGGAGCATATTTAACGTGCACTCCCTCTACACGGGGTATTATACGTCTGCAATATTTGGTGCACCGGCCGTTATAGGTATGCAGTTAATTTGGCGATGACTGAACCTGAGACATTCCGTATGCAAAGCTAACGCCGTAACCGACGCTATTTTAGTTGTTTTGCAACTTCTTGTTCTGTCTACCATTGGTTTCGAAGGTTGCTATATTAACTGTTAATTGTTAATATGTCTTAAGGCCGGGGGGGACGATAGCCTACATGTAAAAAATCAAAAAAAAATCTTTCGTAAATAGTTAAAATACCTCTCAAAATGTACCTGTACATTTTTTTAATGAAATTTACATTATTTATCTAATAAAAACTTATTTAAGTGCTGCACCTGAACTTGGCGCTTGAGAGCTATTTTAGCCTATAACTAAGCGCTCGACTCTCACTAACTGCTTTTCAAATTTCTGACCTTTGGGGTCTGTTACATGGTGAAATAATGAAGAACTTAAGAAGTAAAACTAGGGTTACGAACACACCAAAAAAACTTCTGTACGGCTCTGGAATCGCCGACTTGTTGGTAAGCCACTGTAATCATACAGTTTCCGTTTGCCAAAACTTTAAGCATGTTTTTCTCAAAACTACTTTTTTTTTAATAGCGGGCAAGGTAATTCAAAAAGTTAACAACAGATTATTATGAAATTTGGCATGTGTCTTCTCTACAGTATTAGCTTGAACTTCAAAAATGCTTTTAAAAAAATTAAAAAATTATCGTTTTTTTTATCCAAAAACCATTGGAAAAAAATTCAACTCTTTTCTGGGACATGCCAATTTACTATTTCGTCTAATTTACTATATTACTTTTTTGATTTTTTATTGGTTTAACTAGACGAGACCTGTTTTATAATCACGTTTAAATCAAAATTTTAGATTTTCTATTGCTGTAGGAGAAGCTAAAAATCCCGCAGATTGGTGTCTTTTGCCGCGAAGGTCTCAGGAAATTAGTTACTATGGCAGCCATTTTGAAAAATCAATACAAAAAAATCTGATTGTATTTTAATATATCATGAATAAGCATTCTGAATTTCAAAATGATTAATTTATTCCTTCCCTTTTAAATAAGCTTCTGAAACACGGTCAACATTCAGTTGGTTACATGTATCTACCCCTTAACAAATGATTAATAATTGATGAAATTCTTATAAAACTAATGTATTAGCTCCCAAATTGAAAAAAATATTACACATTCGGAAATATATATTTCTGTTTCATTGTTCAAAAGCACTACAATTTTATATAGTGCATCCAAACATTTTGATTAATAGTTGTTTATTTTTTTATAGCGTACAATGGCTCTTCTTAAAAATCAAACTAACAAGCAATTAAATATTGGAACATGTGAAGAGGTTGGAAGTGGCAATACAAGGTGGGTAATAATAGTATTTCAAAATATTCTTTTCCTTTCCACCAAGCTTTATACATGAATGCCATATTTTAAAACCTTATTTTTCAATACAGTATAACTTGATTATAGCATCATTCAAGGATGAAGTTTATGACCTGATGGAGCGATGTTTATGACGTTATAAATGGTTCTGTTATATACAAAGTTGAATATTGAGTGTAGGAAATCATGTAAAATCTCTTGCAGAATAATTGTTTCTGTTATTTTAACAGCTAGCAGTAAAAGAATGAAATTAATAAAATTAAATAATTATCTAGGCCGCAGCGCAACCAATGAATAGAAAATTGTTCGATTGGGATGCAAAATCTGTTTTTCATTAAATGAAACATCCAATCAAGAAGCAGATAGACGTAACATATTTTAGGATGAATTACTCATTGCTGGCTTAAAACTTAAATTTTTTTTTGAAACCATTGATAGTAAAACACTGATAGTTAATAGTAGTATAGCTGATATAGGCATAGAGATATAGTAAAACACTGAACTACAGAAAGTCTGCTCATACACTTTCTGTAGGAGACATGGGTGGTAAAAAGCTGACTCCTTTATCTGTCCGCTCGAACCGACATGACTGTGCATGGTTTTACTATATCTATATTTGAAACTAGATTCAAAAACAAAATTCTCCTCCCGTCGATATTAGGAATTTATTTATATAAACTTCAAATTTGGGGACTTTTCGCATCATTTGGCAAATAAAATAACATTTATATAGTAAAAGCAATTTTTTAAAAAAATATTAAAGATATATTTTGGATATTATATAAACATATACTTTTAGAGTTATAACTGACGAGTTAATTATAATGTTTCGTTATAAGCAAGAAATTATAACATAAGGTCTATGGGAATTTTAGGGACTAAACTTTTATGACATTATAAAGAGTTGTTGTTGTAACCGAGTTTTACTGTATTTGAATTTTGTTGCTTAACAGTTTTTTTAAAATTAAGATTACGTAAGAAATTTTTCTACTGTAAAGTTTTTTTTTTCCTTTCAAGAAGTTTTATATTTAAAAATATATATTCTATCTGTTCAAACTACCGTAGCTGAACATAATATTTTTTAAAACACCTTTCAATAATATCTACATCTTGGGTACCAATATTATGCTGCGCATATGGGTCATTCTATGTTGAAATCAACAACACAAAAGTTTCAATGTCAAATATATATTTTTATATATATATATATATATATATATATATATATATATATATATATATATATATATATAATAATATATATAAAAATAACATATATACATAGCTTCGTTTCTAAGACAATTTCAAGAAATGCAAAAAAAATATTGAAATTTTAGAAAACCTTTCATAGTTTAAATTAAATTAAAGCTTCTATAATATCTTTGAAAAGATTGGTTTAACGGGTTGGTCAGTTTATTGAAGTTATGCCCTAATTAGATAGTATACAAACACACACAAATAAGAAGCATGTAAAATGAAATATATAAAATTAAAATAACATCTTAACACAACAATACAAAAATGTAAGTTAAGTAAACTCTCCTGTTCTTAGAGTCAACCTGAAACCTATTTCCGAGTGCACTTGTGGCTGCTCCAAGGTTGGATTCCCTGAAAAAATTTTAATACTAAAAAATTTATTTTGACCTCTTTTTAATAGCATTACTTAGACAATTATATAATCCCACATGATGGAAGCATATTCAAGACCAGACAGATTGCTGGGGGATACCTGAGGTGCTTACAAAGCATATTGAAAATTCAGTACCATAAAAAACATACATTAGACTTTGAGTCAAATAAAAGCATAATAATTTAACTAGTATTTTACAAAACCCCAGTTTTAGCAATTTATCAATCAAAAGTCCAAAATCAATACTGTCAGAAGCTTTGGTGAAATATGTATAAGTGATATCTAATAAAATTAATTTTTGTATGATACAATAAAGTACTATATACGTAATTAGTATAATAGAGGCAGTTTTATGAATTAAAAAAATGGGTATATACCAATTTAAAATATATATATATATATATTTGCTGTAACTGCTGATCCCATCATGATCCCACTGAATTTTAACAGGATAATTTCATATTTGAAAACATATTTTTAAAAAACCTAATTTTTTAATAATTTTAAAATAAGTTATGACATTAAAGTTTAATGAATTTTCTTTCCGATTGTACCTTGCACAACTCTGTAAACCTCATAGAATGAATATTGATGTTTTTTATCACATAAAAAAAACATAAAAAGGTTAAAAAGTCAGATTCTTTCTTTGAATAGTATCCAAATAAAAAAAAATAGTAATGCTGTTGGCCATTTTGATTTAACAATGGAATGACCCATATCTATAAGGTTCATTACCATACATATAAAAAAAACAATTATTCTATCTAACCAAAGATGTTGGAGGTGGTCTTAGGATATTGTGTGCTCGTAAGGGTAACAATAAAATTTAATGTTTGAAAATTAAATCTGCCCTTTTGGTAAAAAAAATATTAATTACAATAAATGATACAAAATAATGTTGATGCAGTAAAAGGAGTAAAGGAAATATATTTTTTACATATTGTAGGTTACAATGCATATCTTAATGTGAAATCTTTTGAAATACTGCAATGGAAGTATTTCCACCAGATGATCCCCCACCTGATGAAGTGGGTGGTGTTTCAACTAACCCACAGCTTGATCCTGATTGGGATGAAAGCTTTGCTTCTTTGGAAAGTAAGTTTTAGCTTTCAGCTAATAATTATTGCTATTTAATATGTTGCTGTGCCATCGTTTTAGAAACAATTTCTCTATCGTCGCCTTACTTGATTACAATCTGGATTGCAGAACTTCTGTTTTCTGAATGAGTATTTATATTTAAAAAAAAAATTGTGGTTTTACTTAACTCTTATATACTGTTGATTTTTCAGTTGCCCTCAAGGCAGTTTGTGAATCCAAAGGTAATCATTCAGAAGCTGAAAGTCGTTCTGTAGAATCTGCAGTTACGAACACGGCTCTTCTAAATGAAAGTACAACAGAAGCTAAACGTAAATGGAACGATGACAGCTTTGAAGACGAAGATTCCAGTCAGCATAAATTGAAACGAATGAATAATATGCTTTTGGGCTCTGGAGAAGTTACCATTCAGCTTGTTGGTTCAACTAATGAAAATTGTGATAAAATCCCCATTTCAAATGTACTTTCAATAATGAAATCGAAACCTGAAACTAAGATGGAGGAAATGACATTTGATATACCATCCAGCACATCTGTTAAAAAAGAAATTGAATTTATTAAACTGAACCCAAATGAAGCTACTCTAGAGTTCAAAACTGAGAAAGTTGATTGTAAAACCGAACTGCCCATAATGAAAGATTCAAACTTAACAGAAGATAAAAGTTTCATGTCTGAAGACAAATGCTTTAAGTCTGAAATTATTCATTCTAGAGACATAAAAAGTGACAGTGGATTTACAGATGATCTGAGTATGGAAAGCAAAGCAGATTTCTTTTCTCCTAGCAATACTGTTTTAGGTTATGACCTGAAAAATTCAGATGAAAAACCATGCTTCAAATCTGAAAATTCTCAAGAGCCAATACTCTCAAAAGATACCTCTCAGGTACCTGAAAATGCTGCACTTTTAGACCCTGCAATAAAAGTAGAAGAAAAACCATTACCAGATGAAGAAATGATGAATTTGGAAGAATCAACCGATAAAAAAAAGGAAAAGAAAGAGGAAAGTGATAAAACAAAAAAAGAAGATAGTGATAAGTCATCAAAAAAGGATGATAAACTCCTTAAAAAGAAAAAGTTTGAGAGGTGCAATATCAGGTAAGAGTAAAAGCAATTTCTTTTTAATTTGCATTTTTATAACTTATTTTATCACCATTGAAACAAATTTAAATGTTAATTTTTTTTTCACTCGTACATGAGTCATTCTAATTTCGTAATTGCAAGAGGTACTAATCTAGAGTGTATTTTATTTAAAAATATTTATTAATACCAGTAAATTACTTTAAAACTGGCTCATTGGTAGGATATTAAAATTTAGAGAAAGTTTATGAAAAATAGTAATTTTGTTATCTTTTTTATTAAAAGATCAGGATGGAATAATATATGTGTTCATTGACACAAAAATCTAAATATTTTCAAAAATGTCAGAACGTTTTTCCACTAGACTTCAATTGTTGACCAAAATGAGGATCAGACAATTATTTTTTCAATTTCAAAACTTGGTTATTCAACGTGAAATAAAAAAAATGCAATTTCACTGAAATTATCTCCAATTTTTGCTTTTTTTATTCTGTAATTGCGCTTTTGAATTAAATTTTACTTCTTAAAAAAAAAAAATTTAACAAGTTTAGAAGTTATAAATTTTTGGCTTAAATTATCTTCAACTAAAACTATAAAAATAACTAGACACTTTTCCAATTATGTTGTAAACCTACCAAATATTATGAGAATTCATCATAACATTGACTTGAACTGGACTAATACACCAAAATTTTTATTGGTCATTACTAGGCTAATGCTGGATGGATTGTAACGACCTCCAATTCCATAGCTTATTTAATGCATTTTAATGGAGGGCCAATTCAAGTTTCAAAGTTAACTGCAACAACGGATTATTGTTCTGCATTTGTAGCAAACCAAATTCTTATCCTTACTTATTTGTTTTGAGCCTCTTGTTTTGGCAAGTAAGAATAAAAAGTATTTTTAAAAAATTCTGTTTTTTATTCTATAATAATTATCAGCTTCTATGTGCATATAGAAATTTTTCAAGGCCGATTGACAGATTTTTTCCACTAAACTAACTTTGGATGTTGATGGCCAATTTTTTAAACAATCGTCACTAATGCTTTGAGCACTAACTATAAACCTAACTGCTATAAAATCATTGAGACTTTCAAAAACATCTGTGTTTACAGTAGTTCTGTAACTTTATATTTTAATCATAATCAATTTCTTTCTACCCATAGGGATATTAAGCTGGATGATGAATTAGATGCTGTGACCCTCTCTGCCCAAAAGGAAGAACAAGAGCGTATACAGAGGCTTCAAGAAGCCCAAATGCGAGCTTTGCAGGAGCGATTGCAACAGATTGAAGTGGAAAAAGAAGCCTTGTCCCAACTCTTCAGTCAGCCACCCGAAGATGCCCCAAATCTCTTTGATTCATCCATTAGTGAAGCAGAAACTAATGATGATTGCAAGGAAACGGTGGTTAAAAGTGAAAGTGATGTGGTGCTTGTTGAAAGTAGTGATGAAGACAAAAAAGCCAAACTTCAGAATCTGATACCTTCTCCAATTGAAGGTATAGTATACTATACAGATTCAAAAAATACTTATGATAAAAATTGTTAATTAATATCAAGATTGTTCTAAATCAAAAATTATCTGCATGCACTACTAAAAATAATAAAAACTAAATGCAATATTGTATAATAAAAATGTTGCTGTTACAAAAACGATTACAATTATTTAAGACTTATTTCTGGCCAAATCAGTCAAGGGGATCGACTTTCTATTTTGAATGGGTTGACTTAACTTTAATTTCTCTCCCCTCCTCCCTGATATTCAATCATTTTTCCATGCACCAATTAAAAAAGCTTTTAATACACACAAAGTAAAAGCTTAACAAAATTTTGATTTTTTGGTTCTGCTTCTATTTATTCAATCCTCATGCAATGAAACTTTTTTTTTAAATTTGTATTTCTTGTTCTAAAAATGTTGTATGCAGGTCATCTTTTTTTTCTAATAATTTCTATTTTTTATTTTAGAAAATGTTATAGATATTTCCAGCTCTAGTTCTGGCAGTGAAAGTGAAGATTCAGACAAAAAAGATGATGATGTTATGGTTTTAAGTGATGAAGGGGAGATAGCACCAGAAGAAAGTGGCCCAGAAGATCCAAACAATAGTGGTGCCCACACTAATGACTGCTTCAATCAACCTGATGAAGAAGGGCGAGTTTTAGTGAATGTCGGACATCCACCTGAAGATCCCGACATATTTCTTGCCCCTCAAATTTCCAAGGTCATTAAACCTCACCAAGTACGTATAGTTTATGTATTAAAATTTTTTTTTAATAATGGCACATTGAAATTTGTTTTATTTACTAGTTTGTTATATTGGTATGCTCCTAATCTCTTTTCCTAATTCTCCCCTAATTCCATTTAATTCTCAGTTTTATTTTTAATTTCTACGTAATAATAGCAATCTTTAGATTTACTCTGACACACATATTTTTAAGTTTAAAGTAAATTTTGAAATTACTCGTAGCTTTTTCCCCTTTAACTTGGTTATAGTATCTGCTGAAATTATGTGTGATTTTTTATAAACTATTAATGTTAAGAACTTTTGTTTTCCTCTCTTTGCCTTTAGATTGGAGGTATTCGTTTTTTGTATGACAATGTAGTAGAAAATCTTGAAAGATACAAATCTTCAAGCGGGTTTGGATGCATTCTTGCCCATAGTATGGGTCTTGGTAAAACTGTTCAGGTAATCCTAAGTTTAATAACTCATATCGTGCTTTAATACTTAAACCCTTAACTGTTTAATGTATTTAAACTTATTATTTTTTTAGGTTGTATCGTTTGCTGATGTCTTCTTGAGGCATACTCCTGCAACTTTAGTTTTATGTATTGTACCAATCAACACCATTCAAAATTGGAAAGCAGAGTTTGATATGTGGGTCCCTCCTAGCAATTGTGTGGAGGAGGCACAAGTGTTAAGTGGTGAAATAAGACCTCGTGACTACAGTATATTCACTTTAAATGAAAACTTTAAGACAATGGCCACTAGAGCTGGTTTAATAGGTACAAAAAGTGTTTAATAAAATTGGATTGCAACAAATAAATGTGTAAAAATTTTACTAAATTGAATTTACTGAAATTGATTGTATATGCTTATTAAATTTTTTCACATTCTCACTCAATTATTTATCTTTGTTCTTTTTGTAATTTACCTGTGTTTTACGTAAATACATAGAATTTTTGTCTATTATTAACCAAATCAATAAATTTTTTTTATATTTTATACTAGCTGAATGGAGAAAGGAAGGAGGTGTATTACTAATGGGGTATGAAATGTACAGAATGCTTGCCTTAAGAAAAATGCCTAAAATTCCATTGAAGAAAAGCAAACGCATGAAGAAGCAAGAAATGGCAGTAGAACCTGAAACAAATGAACAGATAAAGAAATATATGGATGGTAGGAATACTTCAAGTGACCTCTAAGTATAACCTAATTTAAATTATTTTAAAGGTAATTTTAAAAAAAATCATTCATGTTCTCTGCAGGTTTGTAATTTTTGCAGATACGGGATTTTACAATTTTTGTGGATTTAAGAGTTGCCAATTTCCAGATGTTCACAGTTTTGATTTATTTCTTTGATTTTGCAAATCACTTAGTTTCAAGGTTTCTCGGTTTACTCTATCTACCTAATTATTAAACAATGTTTTTAAAAATAAATGTTTTATGGTAGATAATTGGCATTGGGAATGCACAGTACCCAAAAGTCTTCAAAACCTTATAATTCTTCCTTTCTCAAGGTTAACTTTATTATTTTTTTAATGTTTTGTACTTTCTAGTTAACTCCTAGCCTTTGCAATGAGGAATTAAAACTTAACGTTCAATTATCTGAATTTCCCTTTTTAAAAATGTGGGCTCTATTTAAATCCTAAGACTTTTGATGAAGAAAAAAGCTAGAGAGCTATGATACACGTTTTTTTTATTGACATGTAGGTTCTTCACAAAACTGTGGATGAAATAAGGTCTGGTGTAAATTTTTTTTAATATTGAAAGGAATTATTTTCATGGGGATTAAATGTACTCGGTAAAAATTCTAGTTAATCTTCTGGGCCAAATAAATTAATGTAACAACTATAGGAAAAAAAACCTGGAAAAAAATAAACCTGGAAAAGACATCCAAGAACCCAAAAGTTATAGGCCAATAGCCCTCACTTGTATTGCTTGTAAAATCATGGAGAGAATCCTTTTAAATAGGCTCCAGTTTCATCTGAAATTAAACAACTTACATATGGAAGAACAATGTGGTTTCAAACAGGGCCATAGTACTATGGACCAGGTCCTATATTTTACCCAGCGTGTAAAGGACCAACAAAATGCAAAGCCCACAAGAAGTACTTTGGCTGTTTTCCTTGATCTCTGTCAGGCTTTCGATAGAATGTGGCATAACAAGTTGTTTTTTAAACTGTATGACACTTTTAAAATAGATGGCAAGGTTCTGCTGTGGATCAAAGATTTCATGAAACAGAACTATCAGTGTAAACTATAAGGAATCCTTTTCAAGAACTCGTATGATTAGACAGGGTGTTCCTCAAGGCTCGGTCCTGAGTCCAACACTCTTTGCACTTTTCTTGCAAGGAATTTCCTCTTGTCTTACAGGAAACTCTGAGATTTCGCTCTTTGCAGACGACATTATCGTCTGGTGTAGCCAGAGAGATCTAGTACAGGCTGAGAAATGCTTAAAAGAGACTTTGGAAAACATTGACTCCTTCTTCAGAGATTGTAAGATTTTATTAAATCCTTTAAAATCTGAGGTTACTACATTTACGACTAATAGAAGGCTTTTTAAATACGTGCCCAACATTAAAATTGGAGGAAAAGGGATTCGATTTAATCAGTTTCCCAAGTATCTGGGCATAACCCTTGATCCCGAAATTAATTGCAGCAGGCACATTACTTCTATCGCAGAAAAGGCAAGAAAAAGATTGAAAATGTTAAAGTTTATTTCTGGGAGGAGTTGGGGAGCAGATGCTGCAACGCTCAAAGTTTCATATGAGACTCTTGTTAGACCTATCATTGAGTATGGGTTTCAAATATTTAGCACGGCTTCCATATCTTCTCTTTTGAACAACTAAACAAAGTACAAACTAGTGCTGCAAGAATTATTGCAGGATTGCGAAACTCCTGCCCAAATGACATTGCGCAATTTGAAGCTGGACTGATTCCATTAGAATGCAGGAGAAAATGCCTTATGAACAATTACTTAAACAGGCTTCGCAGTTACAATTGTAATCATAGATCTGCAAATTACATTAAAAGCTGGAAAAGCAATCAAAGGTTAAAGAAAGAATCTCCACTCAGTAGGGCGCTTAGATGTGACATGTTTCAATTCGATGTTGAGCCTACATCCCCTTTCTTTGCCATTAACCCCCTTATTGATCTATCAAATGTGCATTTTAATGAAGACCTTGCCTATAAGATCAGCAAAAGTAATGACATTGCATTTTGACATTTACAAAATATTATACATTACATTTACAAAAAGACAGCAATAGACTGGAGTCCCCCTCAGCACTCGTGGTATGGCGTGGGAAACCAGGCGAAATTTCTAAATTGCATATGCAGGCAAGACCAAACTGCTCTCTCCAGATTCAGGACGGGACACACAAAGAGTTTGGAGTTTGAGGCCGGAACCAAGCTGTTCCCAGACAGCCCCAACTGTCGTGGAGGTGCTCAAGCCAGTCCCGAACACATACTCCATTGCCTCGGTTTGACGTGGAAGGACATCGACGACGACCCACTTTTATTTTTGGACTTTCTCAGGGTCGCAAACATCATGGAACTGGTCTTTGACCCAGGGATATGTAAAAAAAAACTATAGGAAAAAGGATGTTATCTTTTATTAAAACAACTGTAATAAGCTGCCAAAAATAGCAACCTTTTTTGCGCCGAAATAGCTATTCATATTTTTTCTTTTCCAGCTTCCATTATTATAGTCTTGGATTTAACTACCTTTTTTTATGTTGTTGTGGAAAACTTTCCAAATGGTCTAAACCATGTGACTGTGAGATTCGCTTTTATAGGTTTGCCAGTGTGCAGTCCAATCTATTTAATGTCTCTGTAGTCATTATGTTATCAAACTTTATAATAGGCTTTTTGTGGCATTCACATTTTTCTTGTCAAATGTATTGCCAAGTTGGCCAAACTATGCCCAGGGTTGCCAGTAGCGACTAAAAGGAGACTATTTGCTACTATTTTCGACCCTCAGCGACTATGGCGACTTTTTTAGACAAAATCGAGCCAAAAACAACTATTTTCAGCATTTTGTCAACTATTTTCAAGGATAGGCGACTTTCGATTTTTTTTTCTCCAATTTAAAAAAAAAAATTTCAAAAATTTTTCCTTGAAAAATCGCCAAAAGGCCGCACTTTACATTCCCAGAATCGTCAAATTTCTTCTATCGTGAAATTTTCGAAGCTTCGTGGTATTACGATCGCCGGAGTTTCGGGATATTAAAATCGCTGAAATTTCGGATATAACGCGAGTTTCGGGATATTAAAATCGCCGGAGTTTCGGGATATTAAAATCGCCGGAGTTTCGGGATATTAAAATCGCCGGAGTTTCGGGATATTAAAATCGCCGGAGTTTCGGGATATTAAAATCGCCAGAGATTCGGGACATTCAAATCTCCGGATGTCCGGGATATTAAGATCGCCGGAGATTAGGGACATTCAAATCTCCGGATGTCCGGGATATTAAGATCGCCGGAGATTCGGGACATTCAAATCGACGGAGATTAGGGACATTCAAATCGCCGGAGATCCGGGATATTAAGATCGCCGGAGATTCGGGACATTCAAATCGCGGAGATCCGGGATATTAAGATCGCCGGAGATTCGGGACATTCAAATCGCCGGAGATCCGGGACATTAGGATCGCCGGAGATTCGGGATATTAGGATCGCTGGAGTTTAATATAGTGGGGTTGCAGGAGTCTCGTGATAGTGGTAGAATGACCAGATTTTTTAAATATTAATGCTAAAAATTTATTTAGACTCACTCATATGTGAAGTGTACCTAGCAAGAATATATAAAGGATTAAAAATAGTACATTTGGTTATATTATTTTGTATAATATGTATGAATTGAATAGATTTAGTCTATTACTGCCATTTTGTTATTTATGTATTACTGCCATTTTGTTATTTATGTATTACTGCCATTTTGTTATTCTGTTTTACTACCGATTTATCTGCTAGAAATGCAGTACATTTTGTAATATATAACATTTAAGCATTTAGATCTTATTGAAACAGGCAGGACATGACATTAAAATATTGTACTGAACTGCAAAAAGGATTATGTCTGGTCCAGGTTCGAAATTCACGGTTGCTAGTCGCAAAATGCACCCAAATCCTACATTTTGCAAATTCAAAATTAATTCAGTCACAGCTATTGCAAATAGTTTCCTGAAATGTCACTATCAACTTTGCAATTTCTAACAATCTGTAATTTGTCAAAATTCTCTTCTAAGAACTCCAGCTCTCCTGAAATTGAGAAACTCCGGTGATTCTATAGGTGCTCAACTACTGCAGCCTTAATAGTTTGTGCAAAAATTACATGAAACTAGCATTTATCCATAAATATTTTTCTCAAAAATGTCCCAAAAAATGTGCATTGGCTTCTAGATTTTTTAGTAGCATGAATTGCTACATAATTTTTGCATCCAATTTCTAACACTTGTCTGGTAACCTTAGATTGTGGAAGTGTTAGTGTTTTGCAAGATTACGGGAATAACATATGGTTTTTGAGACAATAAGAATCTATATATTTTTAAGTATTGGGTTACAGAAATCAGTTGTACATTATTCTTATTAAATTAGTAAAACTAGTTCATTAACTGAAAAAAACACACAATTCCACTTGTTTTGGACTTTTCTAAGGAATGTAAAAAAAAATTAAAAATATTGTAGAATTTGACTACATGTTTATGCATTGATCAGCTCTAAGCCACATTTTTTAACTATCAATAAAAATTGGTGTCATTCTTTTCCGATTTTAGGCTAATTAAGTTAACTTAAACTGACATGCAACCTTGTTTTGGTTTTAAAAAGTATCTAAATTAAAAATTAAGATTCTCAAAACCTTGTTTTAATTTTTTTTTATTTATTTGACTTGCTAATACTCTATTGAGTATAGCTGTTGTAAATTAAGTTGCGATAGTTAAATTGCTCTCAGTTGTATTTTTATAAATTTTTTTAGAATACATTACTTTATTGACTTTTTGAAATTGTTAAAAGGCTACATTGATGTATATTTTATTTGCATATTATTGAAAAGAAATTCTAACTAATCTAATTACTATTTCTATTATTAATCCAAATTGGTACTCAATTTCGTAAACCTATTTTTTTATGTAGAAAGTTTAAAAAAATGCACAAACGCTTTAAATTTAATCTGTATTAAATGATTTAAAGTAATTTTAAGGTAAATGAAAGGAAATTATTTTTTTTAAAAGTTGTCTTTTTATAAGGGTATCAACATTAAGTTGGTCAAAGGTCAATGGAATCAAATTTGCTTTTTGTGTTTACTCGTTTAAATTATTATAAATTCTACATCAACCTTGTGTCAGATCTATCATAATCAAAAACATAAAAGGGAACCATCAGTCAATTTCCTTAGACACTTTTCAATTCAATTCCTTGAGTATTTGTTAAATTGTATGTCTAAAAAGTTATGTGGCTTAGAGTTGCTCGATGCAATCAAAGTTAAATCCATATATAATGATTATAGATTTAACTTTGATCCACACCGGTTTAATTCTGTTACCTAAATCTGGTGACGGAAAAAAAAACTTGCATTTTTGAAACTCAATGGAAAAAGTTATTTGAAACTTTTTTATTTAAATATAAAAGCTGTTAAAAAACAATAAAAATTAATTGTAAATCCTTTAATTTTTAATTATACATAGCGTATTTAAATTTTAGGCAACTATTTTTGCTACTTTTTTGATAATCAGGAGACACTATTTTTGCTACTTTTTTGATAATCAGGAGACTATTTTTACTACTATTTTGAAAATTCTAGGCTACTAAAGCAACTATTTTTTTCCTAAATTTGACTGGCAACCCTGTATGCCGAAATGGCTACTTGTGATTTTTGCCTCATAATTGAGATTTTAACTTGTGACCACTTAAATTTCTCTCCCAGTATGTTGCCAAGCTCTGTAATCTCCATTTTCTTACCAAATATGATAGTAAGTTCACCAAGTCGCCAAATGAATGAAATGTGTGGGTTTTTTTTTATGTTCAAGCTCAACAAACTTGCCAAATGAGCAAAATAATTTTTCATGTTTTATAAGTTTTTTTTTGTTTGGAAGTCATCTTGCTATCAAGCTGTAAAATGAGTAATTTGTGGGGATGTGATATTTTTTTCGAAAAATGTATTGCCTGCCCAAATTTACTCCAAGTATGTGGTAGTATGGTTTATTTTTCTTTTGATTTGAACTTTTGACAATTTACTTTCCGTACCGGTAGCTAGGTTTGCCACAGTCAACAAATGAATAAAATAATTTTTAACGATTTTGATGTGCTGTTAGTCATCAGAGTTGTATAACAGGCCAATTATAGGGATTTTTATTCGCTTGCTAAATATATAATTGGGATTTTGGCTAGGCTCTCCAAACTATCACCAAAAAACTTGAAAAAGAAGAGAAGTTTTTTCCTTCATGATTTATATGCTGGTTGATTGTTCAAGTCATTGCGCAGGAGAGCTGTGTAATGAGCCGTTTATGATGATTTACCTTTCTCACCAAATATGTCTACGAACTTGCTAAATTATAGCCAAAAACATGCAAACTGAACAAACGTGTTTTTATCTAATAATTGATTTGAACGTCGGTGATTCAAAGCTCTGATTCGTTGATGTGTGTTTTTACTTCATAATTGAGATTTTGAATTTAACTTTTGCAATCTTAATTTTCTTTCTAAAATATGTTGCAAAATGTGCTTTTTTTATTTTATGCTAGCTGAGGAAGCCATTGAGATAGACTGCTGCATAGGCCTTTTGCGGAGATGTTCATTTTCTTGATAAATTTATCGCCAATCTAGCCAAATTATTGTTATAAAACTTGCAAATTTTGTACCACACAACTAAGATTTTAACTTAGAACATTATTTTACCATTACTGTTCCACTGGGGTTATGATGGAAATTTCAATTACCGTTTTGAATTTTAAATTTGTGTAAGGATAGGCTAAGGATCGGATAATTTTCATGAAAACAGTCATAAAACAGGGTTCGCACGGTCCTTAAAAGTCCTTAAGAACTACTTAATTTTGGTAGGTCCTTAAATAAGGGCCCTTAAAGTCCTTAATTTTCATCGTGGGTCCTTAATTTTCGATTTTTTTTTTCTTTTTGAATTCGTTAACTGTCGCCAAAAACATACTGCTTTTGTCCCCTAAACTCAGCGTGTCATCGGGCGTTGATCGCATTCCTGCGCCATTTCCCCCTTTTTGCAATTAGCGTAGCCATCGTCAGCTACTGTACAGATGGTCGAAACCAGGGTTCGATGTAAGCAGTATCGCATCGCAATTTTGCGATGCAAATTCACTGAAACAGCGATACAAATAGTCAAGCAATTCGCTACAACTGCGATGACTTTTTTGAACGACTGTTTACTTGTTTTTTCCCACCGTACCACTTTTACGGTGCCCTTAATTAGGTGAAACTAAACTAAAATTTCAATTAACTACAGTTAAAATAACAGATTTTTTTTAAGGAAGATAAAAATTTCAATCAAAATGGGAAGATGAATTAAGATTTGATGACACCTAAGATGTCTTCAAATCACGGCCAGCCAGTGCAATCTCCCATTAGGAGTCCAATAATGCTTCCTGATTTACTTATTTTGCTGCCTAGTAATTTGTCACGAAATCTACCGATGACGTCACATTGCATCAGAATGATTGACAGTTCTCGAGCTCTGCGTGATGGAATCTTGTTACTTTTGTAGCTCGGGTTGAGGCCAAGTCGGACAACCAGAATATATTTTTTTTATCATGTGTCTGACAACGTCCGTTTGTCGTGATCTCAAGAACAGTGGGAATGTTAAAATAATTTTTGTTTAGGTTTGAACCTTTTTTCTACTTCGGCCTATACTGTTGTTTCTGATTATAGACAATTTTTAGTTTTTTTAAAAAAGGGGTACCCCGTTTCAAGGGGTACCCCGAAATATTCTTCCCGGAACTCCGGGTTTTATTTTAGAGTAAAAAATTGTTTAAACGTTTAAAAAAATACTTTCGTGCCTTTTAAATCACTTTAGCATCCAAAATTTCAATTGATTGCTTTAAATTATGACGCCCGTCACCAATAGCCCTCGTGTAGCTCTAGTGCTACTACTACGATATTTCAACTCCACCTTTCTCGGTCCATATCAATGAAAACTAAACTTAAATTTCGATGAAAAACAAGCTTAAATAACAAATTTATGCAATAAAGATGAAAAATTTAATTAAAATGTGAAGATTAATTAAGATTAGATTACAATTTGATCTTTGATTTCTTCAAATATCTGCTAACTCAACTTCCAGTGCAATCCAACAATGCTGATTCACTTATTTTGCTGCCTAGTAATTTTCAAGAAATCCACTGATGACGTCGCACGCTTCGTAATGATTGACAGTTCTGCATTATCGGAAGTGTGTCTTATCACTTTGTAGCTCCGGTTCAGGTTAAGTTGGATCAACCAGAATATTTGTTAGATTGGTTCGAATCAAGGGATCGTGAGTCGTGACCTTGTGATGGCAAAAAAAAAAATTTAATGAAAAAGAAAATTATGTTTGAAGCTTTAATTGGACATTTTTTTTTCTACTATGCTGGGGTTTCGGATTTTATACAGGTTTTAATTTCAACAAAAAGAATTGAGGGACGGCTATTATTCCGAACGCTTTATCTATTCCGATTTTATGATTTTAGCAATTTCTAATTCTTGAATTTTTCTGGAAAAGTACTTGGATTTTTTTCCTTCTTAATAATTTTTATTTTATGAACCATGTGAAACTTAAAAAAAACATGTCGTAAAATTGCGATATACAGGGAGTCATTAAGAATTTTTTAAACTTTTTTCCCTGTTGACACTATGATTAACTGTATGCAGTTATTTGATGATTTATATTGCCCTATATGTGTGTTTTTTTTAATTATTTTTTTAAAAGTCCTATGTATTCTTAATTTCTCACTTTACCCATATCCTCGCTACCTTCAAATTTTTATTTTGTCACATACCCCCCCCCCCCCCCTCCATAAGACACATCTTCGGTTTCAGGATTTTTCAGTGGTGGGCAGTTTCACCCCTGGATACACGTTTTAATTTAGATTTTATGTTGCTAGTATATTTCTAGTCCTTGGATATTTCTGGAAAAGGGCTTGAATTTTTTTTAACAAATGTATGAACCATGGAAAATGATATGCATTAAAAAACAAAAGTTGGGGATTTCAATCTCAGAGGGCAGTCAAGTTTTTTTTTTCAAAACCCGGTGCCTAAATTTCTAGCCTTATGAAACTGCCAAACGACCAAACTTGATGGTAATGCACCAAATGAACAGCAAAGCATGAAAGCATGTTCACACACACACATAGACAAATCTGATAAAGATTGGAGATGTCCCCCCCCCCCCAATATAATTATAAAGAAATTAAAAGTACATTTAGTAGTATAGTATTATATAATTATATATAAAATAAGGTCCTTAAATTTTTTTTTAAATCCTTAAAAAGTCCTTAAAAACTACTTAATTTTTACTTTTTAAAATCTGTATGAACCCTGTAAAAGTGCCTATTTGTTTTAGTTCCTGGAAATTATATAAAAATAAGCATATGAACAATTAGATATTAATTCTTTTTTATTTCCTTTTAACTTGAAATGTAAAGAAAATAAGTTAATCTTTTTCGCTTTTTAATTTATGTCTGTTAGAAGAACTGCTTCATATGCTAATCATTAATAAACTGTTTAATTTAGCTTTTTTTTTAAAAAAGGAACTTTGCTAATTAACTTAACAACTGAATTTAATTAAAGTATTAAAAATAGGAAATTATATTTAATTTCTGGTTGACCATTTACATGTCAAAACTATAATTCTTTAAAGATTTAAGTTTTCTATATATTTTTCTTTTAGAAATGTATGAACACATTGTTATTCCTGGTCCAGACCTCGTCATATGTGATGAAGGACACAGAATTAAAAATAGTTTAGCCAGCACATCAATGGCCTTAAAAAGCATTAAAACAAGGTAGTCTATTCAATTTCAATGTTTTTTAGTTTTTCAGTGCAAAAGTCAAGTTAAAATTTATGTGCTTGGAATATTGTTGTGGGGGGTTCCTAATAAGTGTTTTTATTACTTTTCCCCCATAGACGCAGAGTTGTTCTGACTGGATATCCTCTCCAAAATAATCTGCTTGAATATTGGTGCATGGTTGATTTTGTGCGTCCTAATTATCTTGGATCTCGTGCAGAATTTTGTAATATGTTTGAAAGACCGATTTCAAATGGCCAATGTATTGACAGTACACCTAGAGATCGTCAGCTCATGAGATTTCGTTCCCACGTACTGCACAGTTTGCTCGTAGGATTCGTTCAAAGGTTGGTTTAATTTTTCTTTCCTTCAAACTGCAGCATTTAATATTTTACTACTGAAAAAAAATGTTTGAATATATTTGCTTAACCCTCTGAGGAATAATTTGTAAAAGTATAAACTTTATTTTAGTGTATGATAATTAAATATTCATATAAATTTAAATACAAATATTAAAACTCAAAGTTTTGCTAAAAAAGTTTATTTGTTTGATGTATTTATAATCTATCTGTGCAAGTACATTAAATTAACTTTGCAAAAAGTTATAAACTTTAAACTATTGATGTATGGTGCAGATATATGTTTAAAATGTTTGATTCTTGTATGTATTAGCCTTTTAAATTATGTTTTCTCTTTAAATGTGCTCAGGCGGGGACACTCTGTTCTTCGAGCTGTCTTACCAAAAAAGGAAGAGCATGTCTTACTTATTAGAATGACACCAATTCAAAGACAGCTTTATAAGTGCTTTGTGAAAGATCTCCTTTACGTTCAACAAGCCACTAATCCTTTGAAATTGTTTGCTGTCTGTTGCAAAGTAAGTTTAGAAATTCATTCATTACATTCGATTCATTCATTAAATTGAAAACTGAGTAAAGGACATTGATAAACAAACAAAAGTGGTATCAAGTGTAATGTACTTTTAAAATGTATAGTCCAAGTTCATATTGCTCAATCGAAACAATATAAAAGATAGTTAATATTCTCATTGCAAAACTTTTCATATTGCAGTTTCAATTAATGTATCGAAAGACTGGCTTTAAATAATCCTTAATATACAATAAATGTTTTCTTTTCATCAATATTCCAACATACATTATTCAGAATACCAGTTTTCCGCCCCTTTGTTGTGCAAAAAATCCTCAAAACAAATTGTGGAGAATTTAAAAACTGACATTTGTATTAGTTTCCCTTCTCAATCCCCTCGTCCTTATTTAAGGGCCTAAAACCAGACAATGGCTTAAGAAGTCGTTGGAATCGTAATTCCTTGATTTTCAGATGCCATACTGTATTATTAGAAAAGTAGTGTTTAATGCATTTTAATATCTTTTTAGATTTGGAATCACCCTGATATTTTGTATAAGCTTTTACAAGAAAAGAAAGCTCAAGAAGATATTGATCTGGATATTGATATAGCAATAGCATCAGGTTCTGGTATTTCAACTGCCTGTGGAAAAAAGAGAGGTATTACAATAAGCCAAATTATCTTTAAGAATGTTTAAAAGCTTTATTGTGCAGATGAAATATTATAATCGTACTTTAATAATGTTCACAACATACCTTTTCAAATTAAAAGTACTTAAGATATTTCCTTTTTTTTCCTTTACTTAACAACAGTTTGATAATTTATGTCTGAACTCTACAACTAAACTCCTCGGCTTAACAGCCCATTAGTGGGCCAAAGCCTGCCGTGCACATTTCAGCTTTCGTGACCTAGGGCTCTGAGGTGCTAGGCATATGTCCCGGTACGGTGGTCAGCCTCACGCGGAACCCCCAGTGTTTGCAGAACCCTCAGTGGGACCCCCATCGGAAGTCACGCATTATAAATATTCAAAAAAGAAAAACTGTTGTTGGTTGTTGTTTAAACTTTACTATTTATGTTTGTATTAGTATATACAGGGTGGTAACAGAACCTGGAAATCAGGGAATTCTCAGGGAACTTTTTAATTCTGGAAATATCATTGAATTTTTCAAATTTTGCTAATATCGGGGAATATTTCCATTTCGGATTATTTAAACAGTAGGTTTAGGTTGTTCTTGCGATCACTATACTAGCGGACACTTCTTGATCAAAAGAAAATATTCTGGTTGTTCCGATTGGCCTGAACCAGAGCTACGAAAGTAAACTCAACTCTCTTCCTATCATGCAGAGGCAAAAAACTGTCAATTATTATCAAACACCAAATATGCTCCTAAGTCCCAACGCTGTGTACGATGTCGCCCTTAACGGTGTTACTCGGGTGTCGGCTCGTCACTTGACTGTGGTTCTAAATTGCGACGCCCGTCGCCAATAGCTCTCGTGTAGCTCTAGTATGACAATAGTTCAAACTATAGTAAACTAAAAAGTAATTGTAGTATCAGGGAATTTTTTATGAAAGTATCAGGGAAATTAAGGAAATATCAGGGAACTTTTTTTTAAGGATTTTGTTACCACCCTGTATATACATGCAATCTGATGTACATATGCCTACGTAATATCTTATCAGACATGTGATTCTTCCGCCAATTGGCGGAAATCCGACCAATTCGTTTGCAAAATTAAAATTCCAGAAAACCGCCAAATTCGCTTCGTCAAATTAAAAATTCTGCTAAAAAATTTTTCGTCCCCAGCATGGCGAGATTATCCATACAAATCCAATACATCCATTTTCAAACGGTACCGTGAAGGAAATATTTTTCTGTAAAGCCCTGCTGCAATAGAGTTAAGAAAATAGTTTCTCAAGGTTGCCGAACCTGCTCCGAATTTACACTTTGCACAATTGAAAACTTAACGTTACGGTTCGACGCCAAGTGAACACTGACGCCGCGACATCCCGCAAAATATGCGGGATGCCGTGTGATTCAGATTACGTTTTCAGACCTACGACCAACCCTACGAATTTAACCCAACTGGTTTATTACCGTTTTGTTCCACAACGGTAACAATTGTCGGATTTTCAAAGACGTCACAAATTCTTTCCGGGTTATGGGTTAACTACCCAATTTTTCCACAATTCCGAATATCGGAATGAATTTATTGGATTCCACAACATTAACACCTCCGAAAAAATGTTTCCTCTATTATCGGTCTATATCAATTAAAACTAAACTTAAATTTCAATAAACAGCAAATTTAAATAATAAATTTGAATAATAAAAATACAAAATTTGATTAAAATGCAAAGATGAATTAAGATTAGATTACTTTGAGATGTCTTCGAATATCGGTTACCTGCTAGTGCAATCCAATAATGCTTCCTGATTTACTTATTTCGCTGCCTAGTAATTTTAACGAAATCCACCGATGAGGTTGCATTGCCGCTTAATGATTGACAGGTTTTTTTTTTTGCCTCTGAGTGATCGGTAGAGCGGTTCGTTACTTTTGTAGCTCCGGTTCAGGCCAATCGGATCAACCGAAATATTTTCTTCTGATCAAGTGCTCGTGAGTCGTGACCTTGTGATCACAAGAACAGCTTGACTTTTAAAAGATTTTTTAATTTACGTTTTAAACTTTTATTTTTGCATTTTTCCTACTTCGGCTTACACTGGGGTTTCTGATTTTAGACAGATTTATAAGTAAAAAAAAATGGAGGGTTGGAAATTTTGCGGATTATCGCCGAAATTAAAAAGTGTCGGGATTATGGTTGTCTGGAAATGTGGTTATATACTGTATTTTCTTTTCATAATAAGATATATCAGTTGCTAGATTTATAAGCTTAACATAAAAATAAATTTTTAGAGCTAGTATTCAAATATTTACTGGATGCATAGGGAATGAAATTTGCATTCCACCATTGCAATCTGCCGCATCGTGAAAAAAACGCCACTGGATATTCGAAAATGTTAGCATTTTCTATTCATAATTCGATATTTAGCCTACCTAAATGACAAGCTTGACATTAAAATAGTTTTTAGGGAGAAATATTTGAATACCTATTGGATGCAGAGGGATTGAAATTTTGCCTCTTCTTTCTAAAATGCAACCCAGTGTTTCACAAAGATATAATTTGGCTTTCTTTTATATATTTTTTTCTATTATTAGTATGTTAAAATGTCATAACGATAAACATAAAAATATATATATAAAATTAAAATTTGTGCATAAATTTTGAGGTTGGCAAGTCTGTGTTTTATCCCCACCCCTCCCGCCTTAAAAAAGTATTTAGTATTTGTGATTTTCCTAGCTTTCACCCATGTCTTGTATTATCATCCGGGTCGATAATACATGTAATTTTTTTATATGTGATTTTCTTAGAAATTAGTGAATTTTATAAAATAAGAGTCGAAATTGAGCTAATAGCATGATGGTTATCTGTCATAATGAACAAAATTCGGCTATTTTTTTCAGCCAATTTTTTCTTTGAGCAATCACATGTCTGATCTTATGTACATGTGTATTTATAGGTGGTCAAGGCAAAGGTAAACTGATACAACGACCACTTCGTGCTCTTCCTAGGAACTTAAAGCCTCAATCTGGTACATCAGAAGCAATAAAAAATGAAGAACTCGAGAGTACAAATGATGAAATAAATTTTAACGCTTCAGATATATGTAAAGAAGAATTCAATGCACCCAAGCGAGTTGGTATGCCAGTTCAGAAAGATTACTCTCAACAAAGTTCCCAACCTTATCCAAATCAATATTCTCCAAACGGCAGTTTAAATCCTCAGTTTGGCCAGCAAAATTATCAGATGCCTGCTGGACAACAATTTAATTCTTCTACACACTTCCAATCAAATATGAATCAAACACAGTTCTCATCGCAACCATCTCCACAGTCAGTGTCTCAGCAGCAATATCCTCAGTCTCCTATGATGCAACAACAATATGGACAGCCACAAAATCAATATTCTCAAGGAAATTCACAAAACTATTCTCAAGGAAATTCGCCATTTGGCAGTCAAACAAATTTAAATGAAGCAATTCCACCACAATCAAATATTAGCTTTCAAGGAAAATCCCCTCAACCATACTCTTCTCAAAACAACGCACATCAATATTCCCCTCAACCAGATGTTCAAAAGCAATATCAACAAAATATACCCCAAACACAATTTTCACAGCAATCAAGTAACAATCCAGAAACACACTTTTCGCCACCTTCAAACAAATTTAATGCTCAATCTTCCTCTTCATATCCAACCTCTCCTGCCTCCCATCCATCCTATAATTCCCAGTCTTCAGCTTATTCTCAGCAATTGTTTCCTTCTGCATCAAAGCGGTACTCTGAGCAGCAATTTAATGCACAGTCTACCGACAATGGACCAGGACCGCAGTTTGCTTCCCAGCCGCAATATGGGCAAATCAATAATTCCCTTACTCATGTGTCTGAGCAAACACCTTCACATAATTTCTCACCACAGTCAACATTTCAAAAATCATCTTCCCAATCTCAATTTTCACACAGTCAATCATCTCATCAGTTTTCACAACAGTCAGTTCCATTGGCATCTTCTCAGCTTACATCACAAGGGTCGTTTTCACAGGTGACACCCCCTGAAAACTTTCCTCTTCAAACTTCACCCCAACAACCAATACCTACACAAACGTATGCACAATCCTCTTCAAATAAACAAGCCTACAATCAAACGTTTTTTAAACAATCTTCAGAGTTCTCTCAACCATCTTCTCATCAGCAATTTCAAAAACAAAATGTTCAATCCTTTAGCCAAAACAAAACAACTCAGCCTTCTTATAACTCTGGCAACCAATCATTTTCTGAACCTACAATATATCCAGAGCAAACCTCAACTCTTCACCAAAATTTTCCACAGCAGAATGTTTCCCAAGATTTCATGTCGCCTGAGCAGCAATACTCAGAAAAATCTTCTCAGCTTTTTTCTCAAAATGCTGATGAGCAAAATTTTTCTTCCTCGCAATCATTTACTCCGCAGTCTCATCTACCAACAAAATTCGATAATCAAGGGCCAGGTTCTTTCTCCCAACAAAACACAACATCGGCAGGAACCATGCAGTTTCCTCAATCGTCACAGGCATCTGCTCAAAAGCCAGCTGCTCAGTCGCCTCTCCAAGAAGGAACTCAACATCAAAGTTTTGTCCAGTCAGAAACTTCTTCGGAATCACAATTTTCTCTCCAAACAGGATCATCCTTGCCATTCTCTCATCTAAATGCTCAGTCTTTATCCCAACAGAGCAATCAGTTTTCATCTTACAACACGCAACAGGTAGCATCAGGAGCACAACAATGCAATCAGTCAGCTACTAATCAATCTCATTTTAACCAAACAGCAACTAAATCAGGGCAAAATTATAACCAAACTACTTCACAACAATTTCCTCAGTCTGAAAATCAATCTGTACAGCAGTATAGTGGTCAATCTCAATCTTCACAATATACCCAACAAGGGAATCAATCGTCCCAATGTCCTTTACCCACCAATTCTCAGTTATTTGCACAACAGCCAAATTCTCAACAGTTTCCACAGCCTGCAAAATCTCCATTTGGGCAAGGAACTCAGACTCAAGTATTTCAGCAACAGAGTAAAAATTCACAAGCATCTCAGAATGCTCAAAGTCAAATATATTCTCAACAGTTATCTAAAAATTCTTCTACTGCACAAAATATGTCGCAAATTAATCAGCAGGCTCCTTATTCTCAACTTCAAGTATCGCAACAATTTTCTGCAGAGCCATCTCAAACGCAATGTCAGCAACAAGATCAAAATTCTCAGCAATATCCACAGTCAGCAGCTTCATCTGTTCAAAGTGGACAACATTTTTCGGGAGCAAATGCTCAACATCGATTTTCTCAACAAGCAGCACATTTGTCAAATGAATTGTCTGAACAACCATCTCAACCACAATGTCAGCAACAAGATCAAAATTCTCAGCAATATCCACAGTCAGCAGCTTCATCTGTTCAAAGTGGACAGCATTTTTCAGGAGTAAACACCCAACAACGATTTTCTCAACAAGCAGCACACTTGTCAAATGAATTCAGTCAGCAATCACCTTCAACATTTAATCCATCACAAACTCAACCTGATCAATTCAACCAGCCATCACTACAACCATCTCAACAGTATAATCATACTGTAGGACAATCGTCACAATTTAATCAAGATGGCAACCAGTCTCAACCATTTACACAACAGTCTAATTCTACAAATGCAATTTATAACCAACAAATGAATACTGCATATAAGCAGCAAGGACAAACTTCCTTGCAATTTAATCATCAACCACCTCAGCAGTACAATCAAAATAACCAATCTAATCAGCAATACAATCAAATGTCTGGTCAATCAACACAGTATAGCACAAAGCCAATTCAAACTCCACAACCATATTCTCAACAATCCTCACAGCAGTATTCACAACAGTCACAATCGCAACCTACCCAACAATACAATAAACAACCTTCTCAATCTTCGCAACAATTTTCTCAACCTATTGCATCTCCTCAACAATATGCACAACAGCCTGTACCCTCTCCTCAACAGTTTAGTCAACCAGCCAAGTCTCCTCAACAATTTTCGCAGCCAGCTCCATCCCCTCAACAGTTTTCTCAGCCAGTTCCATCCCCTCAACAGTTTTCGCAGCCAGCTCCATCCCCTCAACAGTTTTCGCAGTCAGCTCCATCCCCTCAACAGTTTTCGCAGTCAGCTCCATCCCCTCAACAGTTTTCACAGCCAGCTCCATCCCCTCAACAGTTTTCACAGCCAGCTCCATCCCCTCAACAGTTTTCGCAGCCAGTTCCTTCCCCTCAACAGTTTTCCCAGCCAGTTCCATCACCTCAACAGTTTTCACAACCTGCTCAATCTCCTAAACAGTTTTCCCAGCTTTCTCCATCTCATCAGCAATTTACTCAGCCAGGCCAACCATTGCAGTATTCTCAACCTGGCCATCCTCCTCAGCAGTTTTCACAACCTGGCCAATCGTCACAATTTTCTCAGACAGGTCAGTCATCACCACAATTTTCTCAGCCTGGCCAATCTCCTCAGCAGTTTTCACAGCCTGGACATCACTCGCAGCAGTTTTCCCAGACAGTGTCTTCTTCACAATTTCCTCACCAAACTACTCCATCTTCTCAACAATTTACTCAACAGCCTTCAAATAATACTCAAGAATTTGGTCAGTCTTCACAACAGTTTCCCCCACCTAGCACCCAACAACAATTTAAGCAACAAACTGTAAACCCTGGACAATCTCCCCCATACTCAATGTCTCAACAGTTTTCAAATGCATTCCCTCAAAGTACAAATCAAGATTCATCACAAGGAAGTTTTCAGTCAGAATACCAACTTCAACCAAATATGTCAATATTGTCACAACAAGGACTTTCTCCACAATCGGGTAACCCACAAACTGCCAAACAAACCTCTAGAGGTGCTAAAACAAAACAAGGCCGCTCCAAGAACACTTGTCAAAGCTTACTACCTCAAAATGCTACTCAAAATTCCCAAGCACTCAATGCACAGCAATCACCCTCATCATTTCCTGGTCAGGGATTTCAAAATGGCAGCACCACTTCGAATATATCACAGCATCCATTAGGTCAGCAAGTAATCAAACCGTTGCAAGGCAGTGGGGCGAATTTTCAAACTCTTAATTCTCATCAAGATAATTTCGCTCTTCAGCCTGTTAAACAGGATGCATCTGGAATGTTTACTTCAAAATGTTCTAAAGCTGTATTACAAGGAAAACAACAAATAAACAATCCTGATACCTCAAGTGGGCTCTCCCAGAATCCAAATAAACCTGATTCAATTCAGGTGGAAGGTGATCAGCAAAGCAATAATAGCGAGGCCACTGCAGTACCATTTCGAGATAGAATGGATTCCTCCATTAATTATGAATGGGTAAGTTACTATATATATTTGCTTATGTACTTATATTCTTCATAAACTTAGTAGTTAAACAATTAATTTAGGATTAGCTTATAAAATCTTAAATTTGAGATTGCAATGTGTCTTTTATGTTTTCTGAATTTGTGCTTTAAAAAGTTACTTTTCTCCACAATTTCTCAGCTCAACTTAAACTGACAGTCTGATAGGTAATTGAGGTTTGATGGTTTTGGATTATAGGAAAGTTTTAAGTAAAGAACACATAATTCCTCCTTGTTGTCTAAATTGTCATGTCTTGCACATGCCTGGCATATAGTTATTAAATTTTAATATATATTATATATATCACAGAAAATAGCTTAATAGGCCTTAATATTGTACATAAATATAATAGCCGATTCAAAAGCTTTTTTTTCCCAAAAGGTAGACATCTTGTTGCTGTCCTATTCAATGTGTTTCCTTTTTATAATAAGCTAATTTGTCATGCAACACACGAGCTATATTTTTCATTTTGTATTGCATTAAATATTTCTTTTGGGCATTTATAATTTATTCATTTTATAGGCTATTCCAATAATGAAGGAGTATACCCTTGGAGTGCTAGAAAATAGTCATAAAATAATGGTTCTATTTGTGATAATTGCTGAAACATTGCACATGGGCGATAAACTGTTAGTCTTCAGCCAGTCACTGTCAACTTTAGATCTTTTAGAACACTTTTTAAGTAAAATAAAACTTCCCAGCAAACCAGGCGAACCTGAGCCAATGCCAAATGAAACATGGTGCCGCAATAAAAATTACTTCCGTAAGTTTTCATGTCAGAATTTCAAAATCTTTTGCATGTCAGAATTTCTAAATCTTTAAATTCACTATTTTCATTTTAGTTAACATTTAACTTTTTATATTAGGTTTGGATGGTAGCACTTCTGCTCAAGAACGAGAAAAGCTCATCAATGAATTTAATCGAAATGATAATGTTTCTCTCTTCTTGCTTTCAACAAGAGCTGGTTGTCTTGGTATTAATTTAGTTGGAGCTAATCGTATTGTAGTAATGGATGCTTCTTGGAATCCTTGTCATGATGCACAGGTATTTTATGATTTTTTTTAAACCAGTAGTATGCATTTTAAAATTATTTTGAATTAAGTATTCTTCAGGGATGCAGTCTTCCGCTTTTTTGTTTTTATTTCTAAAAAACTCAATATTTAATTTAAATTTTTGTTCTAACAAACCAAAATAGCATACTGCTTTTGTCCCTTAAATTCAGCATTTCATCGGGCGTTGATCGCATCCCTGCGCAGGGTTCGTTTTAAGCGGTATCACATCGCAATTTGCGATGCAAATTCACTGAAACAGGGATACAAACAGTAAACCGATGCGCTACAACTACGATGTATTTTTTTATGATTGTTTACTTTTTCTTTGCACCGTAATTTGGTGAAACAAAACTTAAATTTCAATAAACAATCAGTTCAAATGACAGATTCTAATAATAAATATAAACATTTTAATCGAAATGGGAAGATTTATTAAGATAAGATTACACTAAGATGTCTTCAAATCTCGGCCAGCCAGTCAGGGGTCCATCCAGAGCTATTTTCAGCAACGCCAACTTGGCGGAAATACGCCACGAACTGCCAACGACTTTTTTTTTTTTTAAATTATTTGTCCTGTGTTGCAAGTAGTAATAAATTATTAAGTCCTTGAAAAAAAATAAAGCTCCTTGAAAAAGATATAAAGGTCCTTGAATTTTTTTTAAGTGAAAGAGTGGGAACCCTGTATGTGTTTTCTGTATCATACAGAAGGTGAGTAATAAATAAGTGCTTTTTTCCCAGTCCCGATTGCATTGGTTTAGCCTTGAATTTCACATTTGAGAGCATTGAAAAGGCCTTAAAAGTCCTTGATTTTTTTCTCTCAAAAGGTGTATGAACCCTGAAAAACATAAACAAAATGTTTGAATTTATTCGAACAAAAAAGCAGCATTCTCCGTTATATGGCAAAAATTAGTTTTAATTAAGATTATAAAATATACTTACACAATACGCCTAACAGAATATTTTGTTCGCAAACATCCATGCTCGCAATTTAGTTTGAAAAGACTGTTCCCAGCAAAAAAATTGACATTCTTTAATTTGCAGATTGATTGAGGTTGTAGTACATTTCTTCGGAACTTGTACAACATAGCACCAGTATTAAACACAAACAGGCTTTTTAATTTCAGCTACAAAGTTTTACATTTTAACCACAACATAACTGAGAGACTTTTTTTTTATCCAAAAGCCGAAAAAGAAAGAGTTCTCAATAAAAGTCACAATCAAGGTTTGGGGAGATAAGGTTTGATTTGTTTGGTGGTTGGTGGCTCCACAGTCAGATTTTTAATTAAAAGACTAATTTAAATATATTTAAAAAATATTTTGCGGACATGAAATTTAGACCATTAATTTTTTTACTGAATGTATAAAATCATTTTCTACATTTAGTAAAAAAAAATTGGAGTTGTCCTATAAAAATTTTGTCGTAGAGATCAAAAAGTCTTACTGTAAACTAAAAAAAAAAAATTAAAAACCCCATAACTTAAAAACTGGTCAAATTGATTATAATATTTTTTTAATTTGTTGATAAATAAAAAATCTATAAAATACTACAAATTCAGAAACTTTTATAAGACCGAATTTTTTTTTTATCGAATTTCGGCAAAAAACACCATTTCTTATTTTTTAATTTAAAAACTAATAGGAATTTTTAAAAAAAAATTTGTGGACATGAAACTTAGACCAATTGAGACATTCAGTAAAAAAAATTGGAGCTGTACTATAAAAATTGTGCCGTACAGATAAAAAAAAGCTTACTTTTTTTTAATATAGAGAGATAAATAATCGAAAGTGTTTGAAAAAAAGGGTTTAGACTTTTGTTCAATCAATGCCAAATTGTGTATAATTTTTTTTTCTTTTACATGATCTTGAATTTTGTAATGGCCAGTCTTGGATATGTTTATGAAGGTGGTTTGTGCTGAAAAACACCATTGTAGGATGAATAATAACATAATTATAGGCATGTTTAGTTATGGGGTAATTATTGGACTAGCTATGGAGTAAAGCAGACAGCATCTCAATATGCTTAAATTTACTTGTTATAGTTTGTGTGATTAAATAACACCATCTACACAATGTTTGAACTTGCACAAAGAAAAAAAATATCAAAAAGCTGTGTGAAAAATTTAAATGTTTGGTAATTTTTTATAGACTTATACATTTTTTTTACAGAAGCCAATAGGTGTTCAATAGTTTTCCCAATACACGGTAGCTATAGTACACACCATTGTCCACAATTTACCCCTTGTAGCTAGTCTAAATACCATGCAGAACAGATTGAAAACTACTGTCCAATAAGTACCTCAATTGCCAGGGTAATTTTTGGACACAAGTTTTTTTTTTTCAGATACATCAAGTAGTCATTACCACAAAAATTACTGTTTAGAAAATTAAATAAATGAGGGAGCTATGGGGTGAAAGTTTGATTTTTGCCCAATAATTACCCCGTGTCACATAAAGGATTGTTTCTTCTTAATTTAATGCCTTACATTAATATGTGAATTTGTTTTACTTTGGTATTTCATGTACCTAATTGAGTTTGCAATTATTTTTTTGTCAATTATAATTGTTAATACTTAAATTTTATCGGTCATGCTTAGTTCAGTTTTTTTTTGGTTCTCCAAACCAAGCATTTGGTTTGGATTTCAGCTTTTTTGTTCAACAAGCACTAACATACATGATTCTTATATATTGTTTGATTTGATTAATTTAACTTTCTTTGCAGGCTGTTTGCAGAATATATCGCTATGGTCAAAAGAAACAGTGTCATATTTATAGATTGGTTACAGACAACAGTTTAGAGAAAAGAATCTATGACAGACAAGTGAACAAGCAAGGAATGTCTGGTAAGAGATTGCTTTGTGTTATAATTAAATTCACTTCAAAAACTTCGTATTGCGCTAACCAATATTCTTTTATTTCATTAAAAGCATATTGGCTTTTCCCTGTACATTAATTTATTTTTTATACTTAAGAAACATGCATAAAAGGTTTTACTTACCATGTTTTCAGATCGAGTTGTTGACGAATTAAATCCTGAAAGTAACTTTACTTGGAAGGATGTTACTACTTTGATTCAGGATGATGAAGATGATGGCCCTATACAAGAACTTTCTAAATTTGCGTCTTCTTATTCGGATAAAGTACTGAAGTATTTGGTGCAGGAAATGAGCCCAAGCCTTAGCAAAGTATGTATTTGTGTAGTAAACAAAACAAGTTTATGGCGTTAAAGACTTCTATTAATTTGGAAAATTAAATTTCATAAAAATGTCACTAGCCAGCAAATTTCAGCATTTTGTGAACTAAACTTCAAATATTTATTTTTAGGTCTTTCAGTTAAATTTTAGTTTATTTAATCATGATGTACCTTTTCTATTTTTTTTTAATTTAGCATTAAAAGCTAATAGGAATCAGTTTATTAAGTTCATTCACATTACCAATTTGTAATTTCCTCAAGTATTTGGCTTTTTTTATTTTGCCTTTTCACTTATCACTTCAATTACCTAATATGAAATATATGGTAATGAAAGTATTGAAATGGGGTCAAAAATCCGAAATGCAGATTTTGTGTTTGCTACGCAGGAGGGTATGGATTCTAAAAAAGTGGTTTCTGAACATTGGTCCGTCTGTCAGTCTGAAAGCACTCTTTAGCTCAAACTAAAAAAAACTGCTAACTTTAAATTTGGTACACGAGTTCCCAGTACCTATTGGATGTTATAAGGTTTTAGGGAAACTTGTACATGCACAAAGGGTATCTGCTGTTGAGCTTTTTAGGTTTTAAAGTTATTGGAGTTATACCTGTGTAGGGGTTTATAATTACTCTTGAATTTTTGTAAATTGATTTATTAATTGATAATTGAAAACTAAGTGTCACACCTAGTTTTTAGTTGGAATCAATATATCTGACAAAGAGGTATCTCAAGACTATTTGTCTTAAAAATCTTTTTTAAAAAATTGGATATTTAATTGTATAAATATCTTTAAGCCTTTCAGTTTTTTAAGCCTCAAAATATTTATTTGTTTTAATAAGAATATTATTAAATTTTAAAGGAACCCTTTCAACACGAGTCCTTGCTTTTGGATCGCAAAGATTTGAAATTGACTAAACAGGAAAAACGTCTTGCTAAACAAAGTTATGAAATGGCTAAAAGGGCCAATATGATCAACATAAGGACCACCTATACTTATCTTCCTGCTGGCTCAACGGCAGGTGGACAAATTGTAATAAATAATAAGTAAGTTTCAATTATAAAGTGTTATTTTCGTTGTAAATTTTATCATGAAAACAGCATTTTAGGTAACACTATATATATGTCCAAATAACCTTTGCAATGTTTGTATTTTTTGTGATTTTTTTTAAAAATTACAACTTCTGAAAATAGTAAATTGTCACGAAATAGGTTTATACTTGAGTGTCAAACTTTTTCTTTTACAAGTAAAATTATGTATTTGTGGCAAAAATGAAACAGGTTCTTATTATTCTCCTTCATCAAATGTCTGTCATCCTTAATCTGATGACCTTGAATGGATAAGCGAAGCGGATTGCATGTATTTATAAAACATAATACTCAACAAAAATTAGGCCTACATTATTAAAGAAAGTTATCTTGTAATAGTTAATGCTTACTTAAACTAAATTGTAAGTATATAAATAAATATTTGTGCTGGTGCACGTATGTGAATTGTTAATTGCTGATAAATTAATTCTTAATATTCATAAGATTAAATCTTTGTTGGTTTTTTTATTAAAGGCCCACCTAATTTTGTGTGTAGATTATTTTCTTATAGGCAATGTTTGTAACACTATTGTTTTTCAGACAATGTCAGTGGGTTGGTGGCACAACAATTAGAGTTTTGCCCAATCAGTCTACATCAGGAGGAAATGTTCGCCCTGGAACAACAGCAACCCCCATTACTGCTTCTCCAGGATTGATGAGTAGTTTGTTTAAACAGGGTGTAATGGTACAAAAACTTACAATGCCTTCAAGTAAGAATCCTATGTTTTATACTTTCCGAAATGTTACATGTTTCGTACACTCCTTGAAAAGTACTTCAATAAAAAGTAAATTGTCTTAAAAAATGCCCGAAAGTGACTTTAAAGTACTTGAAAATGAGTTTACAAATCATCTATAAATAATCAAATCATATTTTTAAAAAATCGAAGCGAGTGCTGAATCATGTGATCCCTTAACCGGTTACATGATACCATGATATTTTCTAACGCATATTTCTAAGCATAGTCATTAATAATGTTGCAAAATTTCTGGATTCTTTTGAAGCACAACACAGTTCATAAAGACAATTTACTTTATTCAGCTTATTTCAAAAACACGGTAGAGTTCACAAGAACAATTCTTTTTATCTCTTCACAAAAAAAACACTTCCGCTCAGAAAATTCACTGTTAGCAACTCTGTCTAAACAGGAAATTCGACGATCTTCAAACAGACACCAATCTCCAAACAAACACAACAGAGCTACGTCCAAGCTCTCTTTACTACAGCAGGAGCAGAACAGGAACAGATTGTTTTTGGGGTTTTTTTTTTGAAAACTTGTGGTCTTTAAGTTTATTATATACATCAATAATTTTTTTTTAAACAATTTTATATATCAACATTGTTATTAATTTCACTGCAGATCGAAAGTATCCCTTTATACTATCCTATTTATGTTCTTGTTAACGTCAGCGCTGCCTGGTAAATGCTTGAATTACGAATTTCTAGTCCTTAAATTTTTCTAGGAAAGTCTGTAAATGGTACTTAGAAAGTGCTTATATTTTTTTCGTAATAAGTGTATGAACCATGTGTTAAGAATTTTGGGGGAAAAAACTTATGTTTGTTATGCATGGATTTTTTTATAGTTCCATATAAATATACAAGTTTTAGTTTCTGAACTCTTTCTTTTTGATCTTTTTGGTTCAATTGTTTTTACTTTTTAAATCAAACAGTGTTATACAGCTCATAAAAATATTTGAAGATTTTTCTAGGCAAAAAATTCTAAAGCCTTTAACTTCTTGTTGCCAAGGTCCCATTAGAGGATACTTGTATGTTAGGGACTAGAACTTACTAAAAAGAGACACTCTGTTTAAAATGGTTAAAATGTGGAATTATTTGCAGCTACATAAACAAATTTGCTTAAAGCATACTTTTACAAGCTAGGTCTTTTGACCATGGGGGCGTCCATAAATTTCTTGATGCGATTTAAAAAAGTTTTTGACTCCCACCCCATAATATCATGCGATATCCTTCAAAATTCATTATTTTTTTTATTTAAAACTTTTTATTTCGAAACTTAAACTTGGAACATACATGCACATTTTGTCGACTTTTCCCTTTGCGAAGTGTGAAAATAACTTGAACATGTGTCTTTTGGTCTAACTTTAAACTAATAAAGAGAACCGAAAGAAACAAACGCCAATCAAATCTATGAACGAACCGTTCTTTTTCCCTAAGACTTATAAATATGGTTTTGGAAAGCCATGATTATTATCATGTAAGATTTGCCAAATTTTTGTCCAGAAACAAATTTTACTGGAATTTTATCTCCATTTATTTGTGTTATACAGACAATTCTACCATAATTTTTACTTTTATGTCCCTTGACCATAACTTTTGAAAAAATTAATATTTTGTTTTCATTTTTCTTATATACTAACAGACTGATCCTTATATAATTATAAAACGGTATTTCAAAACAAAGAAACTCCAAAAAAAATTTAGGACACAAAACATTCTTACCATCCCCTGTCCCGAGTGTCAGATTTCTAGTTTAGTGCTCTAAGTAACACTTTTTTAGGTGAAAATTACATTCATTTGAATTTTAAATTGAACTAATACTATATCTTAACGAATTCCTTCCATAAATTTTAGGCTTATTTATTATATGGATTTCTCTTCTCTTAACTTTGTCCCTGGGTTTTGGTAATTCACTGGCCCCATTCCTAAAGTGATAAAAAGACACTGGATGGAGCTTCAGTAATTCTTCCATCATGAAAACTGGATTGCAGAAAACTCGCATTTCATTTAGTAGCCGCATTTTTTCGCAAGGATTTGCCACTAAAACTAAACGTTCAAAAAACTTCTAAAAATGGTTTATTGCTTTCCTTACAGTCCTTCAGGGTTAAGGTTAATTTTTGCTAGCTAATTGGATTTTTTTTTATAAATAGTTTTTAACTGAGTAAAACGAGTCATTTCCGTTAAACTGGAGTTCCAACACAAAAAAAGACCGGAAACAAAATGAAATTCCTTCCCTTCTTTACCGTCCCCATGATCTAGGGATGGAAATCCAAAACAGGTTTTAAGACTAACCGTTTTTTTTTACTTCAGTTTCATTGAAAAATAGTTATTTTCGTAAGGCCGGTTTAAACTGGTTTCTTCAAGATTGTTTTTCAACCCTTATGGCATTTTTACACCCATTTAAAATGACTGAAAAAATAAATTTCGCAAGTTTTTTATACCTGAAATTAAAAATTATGGTAGAACTGCTTATACCTTGCTTCTATAATATAGTTTCTTATTCGACTGAGTATGTTGTTGAAAATAAAGTCCCAATTTAGATTTAATAGCTAAGAAATTTATAATTTCTTTTAGACGTTAGTATTCCTGTGCTCACCCCAGGCGCTCCTCCAGTTGTGATTCCTGCTGGACAGGATGTGTTAGTTTTGAGGACTCCAAAAGGAGTTTATCTTCGGTTGCCAGATGGCCGAATAATTGCTGTTCAACTCCCACCCAGCCTTTTAGCTAAAACACAATTTCGGCCAAACGTTGTCACTCACTTCAGACCAGCTGCTCCTAAAGGTAAATATAATTTTTTTATATAATAAAGTTTTTTTGGGGGGTTTATAGTTTTATTTTGTTGGTTTAAAATATATAAAGAATTGGACAAGTACGTAGTTTGGAGTCGTTATGTAATTCAATTCAATATTTTTAGACTAAAACAAGAAGGAATTTAATCCATCCTTAATACCTGCTGTGTAATTTATTGGGACAATCATTCTACAAATTGATGCTTTGTTTCATATAGATAGTGCGATCTTCAAACTTAAATTTCCAAAATATTTTTTCTTACAATTTTTTAATATCACAATGTTTGTTCATATAATAGGAACAGTTAATTCCAAATTTTAATCGCAGATGACAGTATGCTTGAAATTAATATCTAAATTTCCATTTATTAGCTAATTTAAAATTAACTATTCTTAATATTTGAAGTTACTATTAATTTATAATTTGTGTTCATGTAATTGCTTAACTGTGAATTGGGATTGTGCATCTGGCAATGTCATTGCCCTTTGTAGAGTATAAATATTATAGCCGACATTCGTCATGGCTGCTTTTTGTTAACAGTAAATTTTAGAACTTTCCTTTTATTAAGCTGTAGCCAATTTTACTTTGACAAATTTCATGTAACCTCATGGAATTTTTTCAGTTTTGTTTCACTTTTTCAAAAATGAATTTCTAAAAGTAACTTGCTTCCTTCAAGAGGATACATTTCCAGCAACTTCGGCTCTGTGTACTGCATTGGCTCCAACCAGTTACCTTTGCATTTGGATAAATGTATTTTGTTGTTCTTAAAACGTAAATAAATGTTGTTGTTTTTTTTAATAACTAAATAGTTGAGGACAAATTTTTGCAAGTGTGTATAATTTTAGTGATATTTGTTAATGAATTGGTGAATGTTTGTTTTTAACTTTTGTATCCAATATTTTAGGGGCAAATTCACCATCTACAGTCATAAACACTCCTAGAGGACAGAGCATTGGTGTAAGTTACCAATTCATGTTTAAATATTTGTTTAAATGACAAATTGTAATTAAATTATGATACATTGTATTAAAATGCATAGCCGCATTCACACCTTTTTTCTTCCTTAGATCATCAAACAGACTCTTCAATGTGGCGGAACAGTTAGATATCTAGGACCTCGAAATACTACTAGCAATACAAATCAAACTTCAGCACGAGGTTCAGCTCCTGAGGTAATTGATTTAAGTGATGATGATGAGCCGGTTCGAAAGAGTGCTTTGGCATCAAATGCATCCACAAATTCTTCTGAAAGTGACAGTGGCAGCATTGACCAAGAAAAGTTTGATAGTAATCTGCCAACTACTATGATACCTGGGAAGCAAATTACTATTAGAAAAATTAATCCAAACTCTCCACAAAGTTTAATGGCTTCAAGTTTAAAAGAAAAATGTGAGATTCCTCAAGTTCTTTCTAAAAATAAGCAAATCACAATTATGCCAATAAATCCATCAAATCAACAAAGTCGTCAAAAATTTGCTCCTCAATTGGCACAGCCTGTTCGCGTACAGCAAATGTTACTTCACCCTCAACAGGGAAAGAAAAAACTATTTCAAAAGAGTACTTCCAAAATTCAAATGACACCTGTAATTCCTGGGAAAATTGTTCGACCTCAAATTACGATAACTCAGCCTTTATCAATTCATTCAAATGCTCACTCTTTAAAACAAAACCAGGCTAACCTTCAAATGCAGCAGAAAAGTTCTGATTTCAGAGAAAATGCTAATGTGTCAAATCAAAACTCTCCATCTAAACCCAACGAAGAATCATCCAATATAGCATCAGATAAAGATCTTTCCTCAAATGTTATTCCATCTTTACAAGCACCAAATGTGTCCCAAATTCTTCAAAATTCTAAAGGCATTTCAATATCTTTATCTGAGCCACCAAAATCAACTGCAGTTACATTGCCAGATTCAATGTCATCTATTACAAGTAAAATGAATCCTAATCTTCAGATTTCACCTGTTGAACAATCTAATGCATCTGATCTTGTTCCCCCAAAAAATATTTTTTATCCAAACACTTCAATGCAAGCCATTTCTTCCACATCAAGTCTACAAAATCAAATGACTCATTCTGCACAGTCATCTAATTCAATTTCTCCTCAATTGTCCAATAAAACTGAATCCCCTGTTCAACAGCAAGATGTGTATGGCTTGAAGCCTCAATCTCAAAATAGTTTTAATGTCTCTCAGGTAAATATTGTAACATCTTCAAAATCAAATCCAATTCAAAGTTCTAATCAACCATTTCAGTATTCTTTATCTTCACAGACAAATATGCACCAGATGCAATCAAAGCCACCAGGTGAACAACCTCCAGTACCATATACTCTCCAAACAAGTCTATCTCAAAATCCTCAATTGACTATTACTCCTCATCAACCTCAAGCATCCACTCATGATCAGCAAATTGGTTCTCGCAAAAAGAAGTCCTCCAACAAATCTAACTCTAAAAAACCCTCTAAATCTGACAATTCTTTGCTGGCTCAAAACCACCCATTACAATCTCCCGGACCAATTCCCACTTTGCAATCTCAAGTTCAAGAGCCCACAACCCAGTTTCGCCATTCGCAGTTACCCAACCACCATTTACCGGAAAACCATTTTCCTAATTTTTCACACATGTCTGGCTCGGAGTTCTCGCCCTTTTCGAGTTTCCCTACTCATAAACCGGTATCTCAAATACAGCATCCTCAGCCTTTACATCCATTGCAGCACAGTCAGGAACATGCTCTTCCTCCTCATTTACAACATCTGTCTCATCTCTATCCCTCTCATCTCACTGGAAATCCAAATTTAGCAGATTGGCCCCAACCACCAGTGTCTTCATTTCACCCCTTTAGTCAGTCTTCCTCGTTTTACAGCTCTGGTCAAGACCAGTTTTCATTTAATCCATTCTCTCTTCCGAATTCAAATCAGTCAGCATCTAACATGAATTCTGGATCTGAAGGAGACAAATCCTCTTCTCATTTGAATTCATCCAATTTGTGACTTGCTTCATTTCAACCAGAAAAGAGCTTCATTCAATTTGGCGCATGGTTCACAGTTGGTATGCTTCTGGTTTGTGTGTTTGTGTGTGATATTCTGATAGTATTTTCTGCATTAACCGGAAGTAACTCAATTTGGCATTGCCTATGTGGTTCATTTTAGATAAAACAGCTTGTATAATACAAAATGTTAAGCATCAAGTATGAGGTGTCAATAAGATTGAAACTCTATGTAAACGGGTTGCCCTCCTCACATTTTATCTCGGTAGAGAGATAAAAAAAAAGTGTATAAAGTGTGGTTTATATGTAGTAATTGTATTTATGGACATTGATGCTGTTTCATTTTAACATGTGTCAGTGTTTTGTGTATAAACATCTAGCATAGATTTATTATTGTTATTTGTCTGCTATGTCCTTTAAAAAAATTCAAGAGTATTTGTGATTAAATTTAACTTATTTTTTATTTATACTACCTTATGCTGAGTTGAAGTGAAACGCAAGCATAGTACTCAACTATTTACTTCTATTTTCAGTAATTTTGACCTTATGAATTTTTTTTGTTTGCAATGGCATCAATTTTAATTTGGTTGTATTTTTACAAGTCTAGTGATATATTTATCAGTGAGCCTCATCATGCTAATACATTTGTGGCATTTATTTAACATATAATACTCGTGCCAATTAATCATAGCTAATTGTTATTCCCATGGATATTTATTCTTTGATGAATTATTATTGTGATGAATTATTCCAAAATATTTTTCTTGTGTTTGTGTATTTATCATATATGTTTTTTGTATTGTACAGTTTTGGTAGAGCTTTTGCAATATATGTCAATATAATGATATCAGAACCTTTTATTTTTCTTGGGAAAATAAGCTGTAATTTCACTGTAAAGTATATTTTTTATTCTTTGTAGAACTGTTCGGTTATTTTTGTAGAATCTGTTTTATTTATTTATAAGATATTACAGAATTGTTTTTAGTTTAAGTGGGCTATTTTGAAACGTTTCAATTCATAAGAACAAAATAACTCCAAATTAATTATCTGTTTGTTTACTTTACAATTTACATTACTTTTTTTATTAACTTTATTTTTGTTTATCTAATTGCAATATTGCTTTCCAAAGTGTTACATAATGCAATCAGACTTTTTTTTAATTAATTCCTAATTGGATTTTAAAATTGTGGTATCTTTCTATTTTATAGAAAATATTGTTTGTGTTTGCTAATTTAAATAACTGCCAAAGATAGTGTTTTTTCTTAGTGAAATTGCACACTTCAGTTCAAGTTCAAAATAATGTGGCGGAATGAGCGAGTGTAATTTCAGCATAACATCCTTTCAGCAATCCAGCAATAATTTTAACATTTGTAATACTGTTTGAATTCTGTATCTGTAACTGTTATAAAAAGAAACATTCTTTACTGAAAGGAAAGTTTTAGATACTTTTGCACAGTTTTAGAATGTTATTTACATTAAACGATTTTTTTTTTTAATTTTAAAACTTTCAACCTCAATCGAAACGCAATCCTTTAAAAAATGTCATCATTTATAATACTGAATATATGCTTTAGTTTTGATGTAGTACTATTAACATTTTTGTATTAAAAGTGAGTTTAAATTTTATTTAGATATTGGACAATATAAAGGGTGGCAGCTAATAGCCATTATGGTACGCTTATAATTACAAATCATTATTAATTTGTCTTTAAAAAAATTGTTAATTACTTGACACAATGTTGCAAAATGGTTATATTTTTATTCTAAAACTTTCTGGGGTGCTGTCTGCACATGTTACCATGGTACTCATTATCATAATGCTTTGAATAGCACCGTTGCCTCATTATATTATGAATGCACAGATAATTAACCTGTTGTGGTGAATTAACATAGCTTTTTTTTTTTAAATCCGTATCAGTATGTCATAACAGTCCTATGAGTAAGTTTTATTAATATTTCATGCTCTTGTGTTTAAATTTTGTTTTATAACTCTTATAAATGTTAGTTTGTTCTGACTTGATCAGATATTTAATATAAGAAATGGAAATGTATGTTGATATGGCTTTTCCTTAAAGAAGTTAAAATGGTTTTTTTCAAGCAAAATGGATTTTAATAATGCAATATTTGTACTTAAATATTATGTTTTAGTGTTTAAAGGTGAAAGCTATATCTTTGTATTACATCTTGTTAATTTGTATGAAAATATACTATTTTTTATGGCAATCAGTTGCTTATTTAATGGCATTCCGAAGAAAAAAAACGTTTGTTGATATATCTCTTTATTTCCTTAAAATTTGTTATAAATATAAAGAAAATTCTGCTAGTAAGCTATAAATATTATACCAATAATGTATAGGTTTCAATAAAACCAAGTATTTTTATTTTTTTTTGTAAGGAACAGCATTTCCACAAGTCTGAAATTAAACTGTAATTTATATTTTGACTGACCGCTTTGTATGAACTTATGCTATTCCCGAATTGGCCTCCTTCACATTCGCTACAAAATAGTTTTCCTTTCTTCTAATATGGTTATCTAGTTTTTCACTAGGGAAGGAATATTTCTCAAGTAAATATATTAATTTACAGATGCCTCATATGATGTATAGATATTTTGATCGATTCAATATTTCATGTTGAAAATGTATCAAACAATAAAAATGTGCTAAATATTTTAAGAATATAAGTTTCACTCGTGTAGTTACTTAATTCATGCAATAATTCTCAAAAATGCTCTCAATTATTTAATTGTGAACATTTCAAAAATATAAACTTCCATTTTGTTTCTCGGCTACTTCTTGTATAACATTGCTGCCATAAAAAATAAGTTCATATTTTTGTTTTTAAGTTTATTAAAAGGAAAATTGCTTAGAATAAGCTTTCATCTTAATGAGTGTTCTATAGCTTTTAGTTTTAATTTTGTTTATTTTTAAAAGTTTCTTTTCTAGTATATGATAAAAAGATTTATCATAGGACCTTTGAATAAAAATTGAATTATTTTAAAATTTGTAAAAGTTAAAATGATTACATGTATTTTTAATTACTAATTAGCAATAATTTTAATGTACAAGTTGTCACTACACTGCTGCCATAAAAAAATAAGTGTATATGTTTCAAAAAAAAATTTTCTAGTATATGGTAAAAAAGATTTATCATGGGACATTTGAATGAATTAAAATGAATTATTTTAAAATTTGTTAAATTTAAAATGATTACATGTATTTTAACTATTAATTAGCAATAATTTTAATGTACAAGTTGTCACTACACTGCTGCCAGAAAAAAAAGTGCATATGCTTCCAATTTTTTTTCCTTCTAGTATATATATGATAAAAAAGATTTATCATATGACCTTTGAATGAATTACATATTTAAAAATTTGTGAAAGTCTAAAATGATTACATGTATTTTAAACTGCTTATTTGCAATAATTTTAATGTACAAGTTGTCATAATATATGAATTATGTTATCATTAGTTTTTGTGCCTAAATATCTGTTAATAATTCATTTTTCATCTAAAAAACAGTATTTGTAAATGTTTAACAAGTTGTCGTAATATGTTTTATGTGATCGTTAGTTTTTTGTGCCTAAATATTTGCTGTTAATTTATTATTCATAAAAACAGTATTTGCAAATTTATTATTAAAAGAAATTGTGTTGAAAAACTTTGAGAGATTGATTTTATTTTTCAATTTTTTGTCATTTTATCCAATAGCGCTGTCTAATGGAAATGAAACATTGTAAATAGAGATGTGTGTTATCCAAATTTCACTTTTTTTTAAAGGTCTTTGTCTAATTTATGTTATTTATTTTTTAAAAATGAGGTCAAATAAAGTTTATTAGAAGTACAAAGGAAATTTTTTATTTATATAAGAATTTTTAAATCAATAGTTTGTTTGGTTATGTGTAAATAGGTTTTCCTTTTTTGTTTATAGTTTCTGTATGTTATGTAAATACCTCTGTACCTCAGGTTGCTAAAGTATAAAACTGTTAAGCTTGAAAATTTTGTGTGGATGATGAGTGTAACAACTAAAGGTGTTTGAAACCCTTGAGCTTTACTTAATTTTATTTTTATACTTTTGTTTCCATGTATTTATCCAATCACATAATCTGGTATTAGTTTACTCACCGCATTTTTTGCTTAAAATTATTTATGAATTTGTAGATTGTATTTGTTAAGATGAACCATTTTTTTAGTGATTTAGTGTCCTTAAAAATTGATGTATATAGTCTGTTCAGTTCTAGTTATGTTCTTGTTTTTAATTCTGTAAATAAAATTCAGCTTATTGTAGTTCTTTGAGTTATCTTATAACACAGTACTGTTACATTTTTAAAGTAAGAAAGTTAAACCTCGCTATTCCAATTACTTATATGCTTTGAGAACCGTTTAAATAAAGCCTTTAAATTCTACTTAAAAACTGGGGGAAAAAACATTTCTAAGATTGAAAACATTTTTAAAATAATGTTCATACAAAATACTTTCGGAACAAGAATTAAAAAAAAATTTAAAAGGTCATTTTGTGAACTAGACTTGCAATATTAATTTTAACACTACATCACCAAAGAAAAAAAATTAGCACAACATTATTTAGAAATATTTATTATAATATTATATCATTGCACGTTAACACTGAAAAAAAACACTCATTTAAATACAGTAGAGTCCCACTTGTCCGAAAGGTACGGGACCGGAACACTTTCAAGTTAATCGAGATTCCATAGGAATTTTCGGATAATCGCAGTGCCGGATTTAAAGACCCAGGGCCCCTTGACATTGCCCCCCCCCCCCCCCCCCCCCACTATCTCGAAGCTATTTTGGAAATTTAGCAAATTAAATAGTACACTAGTACAGAACATATAATTTTTAATCGACTTTAATAAACATCAGAATAATACAGTATGTTACTATATAGTTATTCTAAAAAATTTATAAAATCACGTATGACACCAAAAACAGAAGTAGGTGGATCCTATGTAGAATGAAAATTTTAAAAAAAATAAAACCATGGCTTAGAATTAAAAAAATATATTAAAACCATAGAAAATATTTATCAGCACCAGCTAGCAGTGCCGATAGTGAGCGGTTGTTCTCCGAAGCTGGAAACATTTGTGAATTAAAACGCATTAGATTACTTCCTCAAAATGCTGAACAGTTTCTTTTCATGCATCATAAATTGCCTCTACTAAATTTTAAATATATTAAATAGAAATGGATTTAATTAATTATAACTGATATATCTTTTCAATTTAATTCATAAAAACACTTTATGAATAAACGTCATGTATATTGAGAAATTAAAACGCTGTAGTATTCATTTTTCTGGTGTTTCTTATATTAATATATATCTTTCTTTTCTTGTATTTATTTCTTAAAAAATTTGATTCAGAAATTTGAAAAAAAATTAAATTTCACTATTCGGCTAGAATGACCGAATAGTAACCGAATATTCGGTACATCCCTAATTCTAAGTATCCAAAAAACATACACAGTAGAACCTTGATTATCCGATCTAATTGGGACCGGAGGTAGGTTGAATAATAAAAATATTCTGAATAATAGAGAATTTTCATTAATCCATTAATCGCCAAATACTTTTTAAAAATATTTTCACCACCTTTAGTAGTTGTTGTTTGAAGCTAAAATAACACATTTTAAATGAAAAAGTTGAAATAGGGTGACCCGGGGTAATTATTGGACACGGAAATCAGGGTAACTATTGGACATGGCCCAACAACCATAATGCATCATAATTTATTGCGTCTAACAAGCCACAATTAGTTAATTGCATATCCAGCAATGCTCTGATTAATTATTGGGATTAGATAAGTACTTTTTGACCAAAAAATATATTAATAACCCAAAGCGCTTGAAAAAACAAATGGTTTAATTTAAACTTTTGTTCAATCGATGCCAAATTGTGTATAATTTTGTTATCTTTTACATGATCTTGAATTTTGTAACGCCTAGTCTTGGATATGTTTATGAAGGTGATTTGTGCTGAAAAACACCTTTGTAGGATGAATAGTAACATTATGACTTGGCATGTTTATTTACGGGGTAATTATCGGACAAAGCTGAGAAATTGTTGGAAATGCTATGGGGTAAGACAGATAGCATCGCAATATGCTTAAATTTACTTGGTATAGTTTGTGTGATTAAAAAACATCATCTACGCAATGTTTGAACTTGGAAAAAGAAGAAATTTAAATGTTTAGTAATTTTTACTTGATTTCACTGTTGTGGTGTTAAATAATTATCAAATACACAGTACTATACTGCACACTATATCACACAATTTTTTCCTTGTAGCTAGTCTAAATACCATGCAGAATAGATTGAAAACTACTGTCCAATAATTACCCCAATTGGCAGGGGAAATTTCCAACTTCTACAGAGGAAATAGTAAATTTTAATAGTGGTACCCAACAGATATATCTATTAGTCATTATGAAAAAAATTACTGGTTAGAAATTACATAAATGTGAGAGCTACGGTAAAAGTTTGATTTTTGTCCAATAATTACCCCATTTCACCCTACTTACATTTTCAGAAAATGACATGTGTTGACGCATCGTCAGCAGAAAACAGAGTTAAAAATATCGATTCCCGTAAGCTTTTGATCCCTTTATATGAATGATCTACGACTTTTGTTATTGGTAATACATAAGAAAAATTTATTATTTTCAATAAATGTATTGCAACATTTGGAAATTTCGGAACATTTGAAAATACTTGGAACCTTAGAATTATTTGATTTTATTTTGTATGAAGCATGACTGTAGCTTTAGCTAAAGCATCAGCTTCCTGCTGTGAAACTCCGATCACAATATCAAGGGCCTTCTTTTGCAGGTATGGAAGCATCCATATCCATCAAGGACTCATCAAATAAGTTGGACAGATCTTTTGGATACACAGTATTGCTGCTGTGTATCTTGTAGAAGGGATCTTCCATGCTTAAAATTGCAGAACTTGAACCCTTTGCAATTTCTGCAGAAAGCATAAATGGGCTTCATCACTCAGAGAGGGTTTCTCAACGACTTTCGAACTTGAAGGCATCGAAGCGTGCTCACCAGCCAGTGCTTCATCCCTCTTCTGTTTTTTTTTCATTGGAGTACAGAAATCTATTTGCTGTACCCGAGAAAACTTAATTGCTCTTGAAGAAGGCCCCACCCAGTATGCAGGAACATCTGTGACCGTTCTTGCTTCCATCCTCTGAATATGTCTTGTATCCAAAAGAGCATGGCCCCAACATGAGAGCAGGATTCGCTCAAACCTGCTACACAAGAGCAGTGAGCGGCAGTAATGGTGCCATCTTTTTTTGGATACTATCCAAGCTTCTAATGGCTTCTCATTTAGACGTTGGGAATGTTGAACCTGAAATATAGAATTTTGTTATTCTCAAATTATTATATATAAACATGTTCAATATTTATATATTTTAAACTTGTACATTAGGTATAGATGTGGCCAGGCATCTCGTTTTGGGTGGGACTTCCCCCTTTTTGTCTCACTGTACACTATACAGTAACTGTACTGCCAAAACGCGCGCGCGCGTCCCACTTTTCTGTTACTGTACCAAAAGCAGGATAAATAAAAATAAAATATAGATTTTACAACATTTTTTTTAATACTCTTTGTTTAAAATGGCCTTAAAATACTTATTAGTTCTTAATATTTCATAACATAAGGATAATGCTATTTTTTAGTTATTTCTTGTTAATTATAAGTTATACCTTTTGTTGAAATTTGGTGAAGGATGGAATATTCCATAAAAAAATTGTTCAGGAGGGAAGGGTAAAAGTAGAATATCTCCGATTTTGGGTTTTGGAAAATCTGATCACATATATGTATGGATCTGTGTGAAATACAATACATGTGTGCTTTCACTTAAGATTTGCAAAAAGTACTTTAATATTACAGAATTTTCGCAAGATCGCCAGAACGTATAATAGGAATTTACTAACCCAGGTTGTTTTTTTTACGCCCTGTATTATTTAAATGGGCAGGTAACAATAAAGTGCTTACTGACAATACCAAAGTTTTAAACATCGAAAAAGTATCGAAAATTAACTTTAATTTTCCTAAAATTTTCGCTTATTTTCGAATAAATAGCTATAAGTTTGAAAATCGCTTCAACTAGCACAATTATGAACAAAACGTATCTACAAATTTGCTGTTACATATTGTTTAACTTTACTGTATCTATTAAATTCTATACGATTATAACACATTATATCACATTTAAAACTTAAATTATCAGAGAAATTTTTTTGTGATTAAGAAATGAAGTAAAAACTACAACGTACCTTGCCGAGAAGAACTGACAATCCATTGACTTCAATGCAACCAATGCTCTTTACCCAACCGCATATAAATTTATCGTAAGCCTCTAAGCTTTTAAAGGCTTTAAATTCTTCCATTGTATAGGCACTTTTAGTATACACTAAATAATTGACTACGTCTCCCCATGTCAGTTTCGGAAGACACTCCACGTGCAATTTCAAGGTTTTTCGATCAATTGTGTAGGGATCTACACCATTTAACTGCTGAACTTTATTAATATACCTTTCCTTTGAGACATTATCAAGGTGATCCAGATGAGACATCTTTTAAAACCGAAATATAATAATAAAAGTGCGAAGTCGACGAAAATCCAAAGGTAACGCTAAACAACAACAAAGTTTGTTGGTCCTTCAAGGAGTTGCTAAGGCCCTGAGGGGAAACTTCCGAAGTGTGCTACAGCTCTATTGCAGCAATAAATTGTTTGGCTGTGGCAATGTTTGCATCGAAGCCTTTTATCGTCAGGAGATCGCCCAAGAATCTTTTCCTTTTGTGTTTGTCCTGCCAATTGAAGTCCTAAATTGCTTGGCCTAATTCCAGTAGACGTTTTGATAATCTCTCTTCCATCTAAGGGAGTTTAGTTTTCATTTTAGTCAGGCGCGCACCCACGGGGGAATAAGGGGGCTATAGCCCCTCCCTCAAGAAAAAAATTACATTCTGTTTTTAAATACGCCAATAGTGGACACATCGCATACTGAATACTGGTTTGCGGGAGTTACGTTTCACTACAACTACGAAATAAATAGCTGCATTGCTGCGTTCTTATTCCTAAGAAATGCACTAAAAATAAATAAAACGTATTTCATATATTCCAAACTCCGCAAAGGAACATTTCTCGCGCGCGCTTGTTTTGTTTGTTTGTGGTGGCGGGTGGGAGAAACCGATTTTCCCCTTCCACAACCCAACTGCGTGCAGCCAGCAGCAAGCCTCGCCCACTCGCCTTCTGAGGTCTGTGTCAGTCTTTGGCTCATGTTCTTTGTTCGCGTAAAGTAATTTGTTATGAGTTTAATTATTAACGTAATTAACGTATTCATCCCCTGGATTGAAAGTTTTATTTCCTGCATCGAAGAACGTCTCTTAAAGCACAAGAACATTTTGAAAGGATTTCACTGCTTGCTTCATTCTTATCCAGAGAATAGTTAAGAAAGTAAAGAGTTAAAAGAGGCGTTTTTGAAGTTGATTGAAGTTTATGAAGATTTGGAAACAACAAGTTAAACGTGTTGATGGCAGAAATGGAACTTTGGCAAGCTTTTCTCCAACGAAACAAAAGGCACACCACGTCAATGCAATTGATTTTCTATAAATATTTGTGATAAAACAATCTTTCCAAGCATCCATATCCTACTTAAGATTTTCATAACTATTACTGTATCGACCAGCACAGTAGAGCGCTCCTTTTCCACGTTTCGGAGAATCAAGACACGATTAAGAAACGCGATGTCTGAGAGTAGGCTAAATGGCTTAGCCAATCTTAATATCCACAGGGAAATTCCAGTTGACACAGACAGTGTATTATCCACACTGACGAAGACTCAATTTTGTTTTGTAAGACAGCTGATATAAAAAGATTTTGTCAAAATAAAACCTAAAATCTTATTTTATCTGCTGGGTTTTATCATTCATTTCTATAGTCCCTACTCAAAACTTGCATTCAAAGAGCTAAAATAAACTTAAAGTAATGCCTTAAAATACCGGTTATTCTAAGGAATTTTTAAAAAGTTTTGCGTTGGTTGGCCCACGGACCCGGGTCAGCCCCCCCTATAATTATTTTCTGAGTGCGCCACTGATTTTAGTGCTATTTTTTAAAAAAAGTAAATTTTGCTCAAGTGAAATCTAGAATTTGTATGCCGCTTTGCGATAAACTTTTCAAGAAAACTTTAAATAACTATTCAAAACAAGAACTATTGCTAAAATAGTTAGCCAATATTCTTAACTTTGTAAGAAAGTAATGTTCGAATTTGCCTATTTGATTAAATCCAAAATAAAACGCTACTGAATGCGAGTAACTTTGGCCCAAAGTCCTGGTTTTTTTTATAAGAGAAGAAAAAATTAAGCTGTTAAGTTTTATAAATTAAAAAAATGGCGATAGTCTGAAAAATTAGGACTCGGTTAGAATCCGAGCGGTAACATTGGTTCAAAAATGAAATACATAAGAAACATACCCTTTACCATCCTTATGGGCTGTGTTACGAAATTAAATAGTAATATTAAAATATAACTTTAATATTTTTATGTTAATACAAGTTATATAGTTATTAAAATGGTTTATAGCTTAACATTTGCATTGCATCGTAGAATGACATTACACTGTTAATAACACGATAGATCGCCGATTAAAAGAAGAAATGTATCCTTCAATTTTAATATTGGAATATTAACTTATTCTTAGAAGCAAGCTTTAATAACAAATATCTTTATAAAAAAACAAACGATTTTATTATAAAGGGAAAACAATATATTCGTAAGTAGGAATTTGAAAATGTTTACATTTCGACATTGGCGATTTTGAATGTTGTACTACGTTTCTTGCATTTTATCTTTCTAATGTTTAAAATCGTTTAATTTTTTAAAAAAATCATCTCAAAAGTGAGTAATCATAAAAGAGTTAGACTTCTTCAAAAATAGTTAAACAGAATACACTTTGACATACATTTTTGAAAGTTTAAAGTTCCATAAAGAAATCCTTTTATCTTGGATCAAAGTTACCCGCATTCATCGCCACATGTTTCCCAATGACCAATAACTATAGCATAAAAATAGAAATTTTGTACATAAATTGAAAGGCAATGTTTCCACCTTTCCAAAAATGTAAAACAATTTAAGATGGGATCATTTTATGAAAAAAAATATTTTTCCGACGATTTTGGACAAAGTTACCCGCTTCTACGGTACTAAACAATATGAAAAAAGATTTAATATGAATCTTCTTAACTGCCTTAAAACCACATTTAAAACTTGCATGTTATTTAGCATGTAATGGAAGAAAATTAAACAGAAACTAAATAATACCTGAAAATATTACTTTTTATTAACAAAGAGTATCAGTTTATTGAACTACAGGCATAATACACCTGATCCTAACCCCAAAAATACTTTAAAATAATATAAGCATAATTGCTACATAAAATTCAATAATACAATTATTTGATTCACAACACATGAATTTTATCTTTACATGGCACACAAATTTAAATACAATGTCAAATTAGGCACACTAAAATATTTCATGATTATATTAAACTTTTATATGTCTTTGGTTTAAAAATGACTTTAGTGGAAGACACAAATAAAAACTATATTTATAGTGAATCAAAGAAGTATTAATAACTGGTATTAACATATGCGTTAAAAACTAGGATTTGGTCGAAGAAAATTTTGATGACAGAAAATACATTTTTTTCACATAACCACAACATAAGTAACACAAAATAGCCTTATGGTAAATTTTTTGGGAAAGCCAAACTCACCAAAAAAAATCTATTAAACTTTTCTGTTGTATTTTTTTGTCAAATGTGTATAACAGTCTGCCACTCAGAAGAGTTTTTATTTTTAATTTACTTTCCTTTTTTTTTAATTCGAAAGAATTTTTTAAAAAATGAAAAAGTAGGTATTGACATGTTAAAGATGTCAGTCTCCAAAATCTGAGTCAATCATCAAGCATCTATCTTTCATAATTTTGTCTGTATATCTGTATGTCCGAACAGACAGCTGTCTACTTATTTGTCGTTGTGCTACCCATTAAATTAGCTTTGAAATTTTATTTATAGTCATTTGAATCGTTGTTGCCACATCAACAATAACACAAGAAGCTTTTTTAAAATTAATACTTAAAGGAACATTTATTTTTGTCATATGAATCAGTTTGGGAAGACATCATAGAATATCACACTGTGATCCTCTGATTGTTCATTATAAGGTGGCACAGTATTCTATTTTTTTTTTAAATAAAAAGCTGGTAAGTTTAATACATTTTTTCATTTATTAATATGATCAGGAGTTGTTTCATGTTTTGTTATTACTAAATATTTCAAAAATATCGGGTATAAATTTTTATGTTGATACTTATTTTAAAATAAAAATCCTGCACTATTTAGGCATTGGTGATACTTTTTAAGCACACCAAATGTCCTTGATACAGATACTTCCCTACCAATTTTAAATGATTATTCTTTGAACTGCAAATAAATTTAGCTAACGATAAAGATAATTCAGGAAAATAGCCAATTTTGGGATTTGAAAGTTTGAATTACTCAGAAATGCTGTGCTTGACAATTTTTTCTGAAGGATATAAATCTTGCGTGGAGGCAATATCAGGTGACAGTTATTGTTACAAACCTAAATATTTTTTATAATAATTTCAGTGAGTATTAAAGTAACAGGAAAGTAAGCTATATTACATTAGTTCTTTTAGAACTTCCTAGTGAAAGTCTTCATTCTTGACATATTTATGCATTTTGAATTAGATTATCAAATTCGTCAAAACGAAATCACGGGTTGCATTTAAAAATTTCATTTAGTAAGGTTTTTATCAAACATAGTATAACAACTAAGTTATTGCTAAATCATTTGTAAATTTGGAAAAATATCTCTTTGAAATCTCACTTAATAACCTTTAACAGCATGGAATAAATTTTTAAGATCTAACTAAATAAGTTTAAAGGTTAGTTAAGAAAACAATTTTGGATGATCGCAAATAATAAACAGAACAGTTTAACCAGCATATGTTGTCTATTCTAAGGGAGTTAATGACTTCAAAAAGCTTTTAGATATAGGGACCTGCTAAATGGACAGTGGTGTTACCATATCTTGCATTTGTGTTTACCTTTGAATAACTTTTATCATTTCATTATTTAGATGCAATGTCAATATTAACAAAAAATTAACATGAAAATCAATGCTTTCAAATGTGGCTATGGATGGAATCTAAATATTCCAAAAAACTTTTTCGTAGCATTGAATTCAACAAGATTGATAAGTACGAGTCTTAAAATGCAATTTTATCTAAAAAACAGTTATAAAAACTATTTCAATGTTACAAGTGTGTAAATTAAAGTAAATATGAAGGATAGAAAATGCTAATATAAAGTATGCTACAGCGAGCCACTCTTAATGTGACTACCCCTAATGACTTAATAATGGCAGCATTTGTCACAAATGTAAAGCTTATATGAAGTAAGAGGGTTATGTGCCATAAGAAAAGACTGCTTACATCGCTCCTAGCACTTAAATCGTAAAACGGGCATAGGATTCATTTCTTAAATTCCTGCATTATACATTGAGCCGTGACACACACGATAGCTCCTTGTACAGAGAGTGTACTTAATTTAATTATCTATCTATAATTCTTTGCATTATCCCCATTGTTGAAAAGTATGCAGATTTCTTTATTTTTACTGTTGTTAAAATTACCAAATCCTACTCCATTAGCATGTTCCACAAATTTATACTACTACTTTTTCAATATAAACACATTTGCTCTGAATCATGGTAAAACGAGCTGCAAACAGTCTCTTTGCACAACACATAACCATGTTATGGAATAGCAGCACAATTTTTATAGATTACTGCAACTATTTTAAAACAGTTAAGGCAGCATTTTTATAGGAGATGTCATATAATTCAGTTAACACTTAATAGCCAGAACCATGTGGATCTACACATTCTACAAAGAAATTTAACCGACACAGTCAGATAAAATCCGTGAAATATTTGTTTGAATAATTATTAATCTATCATACTACAATTAAAACCAAGATTTTAGTCTTTACCTTTACTTGATAAAACATTAAAAGGCAAAATGTTGCAAGCAAATTAACACTTTTTGTGAAGAAGTTATTGTGTAGATATTATTTTTAAAAAAATAGAAACTATTTGCCTACGATTTAATCAGGCCAATTTCAACTATAACAAAATGGAAATATACCTCATAGTTTAACAACTGAACTAGTACCCAATAGAACTTAGAACGACATTGTACGCTAGTGCAGTCTTTACTTTGGATTTGCAGATTTAATAAGTATCTGTGTCCCAGTACACCCAGGGATTTATTTTTAGCAAGACATGCCTTTTAAAAAGAGGAGGGCTAAATTTTGAACTTGACAAGAGGTGAGTATTAATTCCACTTGCTCAAGAAGTATCCGTAAATAGTTGACAAAACTGAGTAAAAAAGTAAATAAACAACCCAAAAGATATTTTGTAGCTGTTATTTAATGGCTAGGCTTTCAATACACGACAGTTATAATCCAAACCAAATCCTGTAAAACTTAGAAATTACAAGGCACAGTTCCTTCATTCGACGGTATACTTAACCCAAGATCAAGGGAAAGAACGAATAACTGGGGAACTTAAAAGTTTTTCTTAGTTTCCAAAAACTGGTTAAGAGAAACATTTTGGTCTTTCATATTCATTCTTTTATTCTAAGAATCCATTAAATAAAATTAGCAAGTAAATGATTTTGAATGTAAAAATGCCCAAATCACAGGATTATAAACATGATACCATGGCCTAATTTACAGAATTTGTAGTCAAATGTAACAGAAAGCATGTATTCATGATAAATGTGGCTTCATGTGAATTAGCTGAAGCCAAGGTAAAAATATGCTGCTTTTAAATAAATTAACAAATGAGAAAACTAAATGAAAATCAATAGATGAAGGCACCCTATATTATTTTTTTTGGTATGGAAACAATTTAAGAATCTTAAAATATTTGGTTACAATATTATTTAACTTTTTCATTTTCTAAGCATTATATTATAACATGAGAAGACTAACGATAAATCATATGGACTGCACATGTTGCCTAACAATATCTCATTTTGACACACTTTAGAATAGGTATGCATTTTTAAAAAAAAAATTCATGTTTCAGGAAACCTTGTAATATAAGCAAAAATGGGCAGTTCTACCATAATTTTTAATTTCAAGTATAAAAAAACTTGTGAAATTTATTTTTCACTAAAAAGTCACTAAAAAAAAAAACGATATAAGAAACCGGTTTCAACCGCCTTAACGAAAATAACTAATTTTCAATGCAACCGAATTTAAAAAAAACCCGATTAGTTGTAAAAGCGGTTTCGGTTTTCCATCCCTAGAACATGGGGATGGTAAGGAAGAGAAGGTAAGAAAATTCATTATGTTTCCCTGTTTGTTTTTGGGCTGGAACCAACTCCAGTTTAATGGAAATTTGATTTTTTTTGCCCGTTTTACACACTTAAAATATATTTATAGAAAAAAATTCAATTTATCTAGCAAAAATTAACCTTAACCCTAAGAGACTAAGGAAAGCAATAAGGCCACGTATCTCATTTGAATAAGTTTTTTTTTTAACTTTAAGTTTTGTTGGTAACGTCTGGCCCAGTGGCTTATGTCCGGGGCTTGAGACCCAGTGGCTTAGTGGTAGTGCTTTGCATTGCCATGCCACAGGTCCGGGGTTTGTGTCCCGGATTGGGTGAGGTTAACTCATCCTTTCAGTGGGCATATAAAATGAGGACCAAGCATGCTTGGGAACTAAATACTGGGCTTTCCATGTGAGGTTGACCACCGAACCGGGATATATGCCTAGCAGCCCAGAGCCCTTGGTCACGTAAGCTGAAATGCTCACAGCAGGCCTTGGCCCCTTAACGTGCTGTTGCGGCGAGGAGTTTAGTTTAGTTTTATAAAGTCTAGAGGAAAAAATGAGGCCACTAACTGAAATGTGATTTTTCTGCAGTCCAGTTTTCATGACGAATTACTATAGCTCCATCAAGTATCTCTCTTCACCACTTTAGCAATGAGACTAGTGAATGTACCAAAACCCATGGACAAAGTTAAGAGAAGAGAAATCCATACCATAAATATCAAAAGCCAAAATTTTATGGAAGGAATTTGTTAAGATATGATGTTAGTCCAATTTAAAATTTAAATGAATATAATTTTTAGGTAATAAATAAGTTAGTTTGAGCACTAAACTAAAAATTTGACAATCGGGAAAGGGGACAGTAAGGAATTTTCAGCAATGTTTTGTGTCCTAAAACTTTTTTTTTTGAGTATCTTGGTTTTAAAATACTTTGATAATTTTATAAGGACCAGTCTGTTAGTATAATAAGAAGAAATGAAAACAAAATATATTTTTTTTCATAAGTTATGCCCAAGGGACATAAAATTTTGAATTAACATAAAATTAGGAATTATGGTAGAATTGCCCATATCTCTCCAGAAGTTGCATACTCTTTTAATTTTGCAACATGCACATTACTTTAAGTAAAAAAAAATATAGTTGAGAAGACGATTGGCATATACATATCAAGTCAATAAGAATTATTGCATGGCTTATAAGTATTTATAATAATTGAGTATGCCATTCTACTTAAATTAAGTCACATAATATTAAAGTAAGCCTTATAATAAACATACAACCTCAGAAATGAGTTTTCCTAAAAGCTTCAAAATTCAAACAACAACAATGAAAAATTAAGATATCACAAATAACCTTTTTAAAACTAGTTGTTTTGTTGCTTACGTTTTGCAAAATAACATGGAATAAAATGTTTATTGCACAATTGCAGCAAACAAAACTTTCTTTAAAAAACACTCAATTTAGGCAAAATATACAATATATTCAAAGAAAACCACAAAACAAAGTTTTCGGTACCAGTAAAACATTTTCAACAGAGTATTATAACAACAATTTTTCAAATCGTTAACAAACTTATCACAATAAATACTTTTAGACTGCTTATAATAAAAATAATTTTTAAATTCCATGATACCAATACTAATAAAATAGCAAAAATTTGCTATTTAACAAGCAACAAATGTGTAAACTTAAATGCATTTAAAAATGAGACAAAACAAGTAAATCAATTAAAAACGTTACTTATACATTAAGTTTTGAGTATTTTTTCAACTAGTTAATAACAAAAACAATGTCATTTCTTTTTAAAATGTCATGAGAGATTTGGTGAAATATAAGTTTTTTGACCAGTATTACAAGCTCTTTCAGCCTTTTCTTTCATGGCCATTTGATAAGCAACCTCAAATGCCTGACCAAGAGTAAGTATTATTTCAGATGCCAGTTCCTGAAAAAAAAGTGAAATTAAATAACATGGAAAAAATATTGTTAAGTAGAGAGACACCTTGATACACTCTATATATTAATTGCAAGATTATTAACAAAAAGTTTCAAAACAGCTTTAAAGTATGACACAAGTGTAAAAGTTACCTCCAGAAAATTTTGGCATATTCAGTAATTATTTGAATAGAGAAAATTTAGGTTTTCGTAGGTTAAAAGCAAATTTTAGTTGCACAATTGCAAATTGAATTACACAAATGTTCCAGATTTGTTAACAGAAAATACACGATCTGATTAGTAAAATTACTATTTTTCAGTTCATTGTGCATTTTTCTTTGACAAAACAAGAATTGTTCAAATTAGGCCAATCACTACCATTTATTCTTATTAAACTCTCTTTCAAACCAACCAAATACAATATAGAATTTAAAATATTTTTATCTATGTAAAATAACTCCATTATTGCCCCAGATTTATTATTATCCCAGAAATGGGGCATACTGATAGAAAAGGCTCTTTTTACAAAGAAAGAAAATAAATTTAAATTATTATTCTTTTATTAGGAAATGCACTAGTTATTTTTTCTTTTTGTTATATAAAAGTTAATACAACAAACAATAATAACAAAAATAAGCTGAAATAAATGGGGATACATATTTAAAAACTATAAAGTTGGGATAATTAAATTCATTTAATGAATCTGAACCCCCACGAAGGTAAAAAGGGAATATATTAAAGACCTAACTCAGAACTTTACAAAATTTAGTCAAGGATGTAGGATTGTCAGGATGTAGTCAAGTTTATAAAATTACAGATGCTAAAATGGGCTGGTCACCTGGCCAGAATGCAAGATGCTAGTTGCTGTAAAAAAATCTTTCTAGCCGGGAACTAGACCTCGAGGAAGACCCCAGCTGAGGTGGATTGACTGTCTTGAAAGAGACCTGAAGACCCTAAAAGCCAATACCAACTGGACAACAATCGCCAAGGACAGATTTGCTTGGAGGAGACTTCTAGAGAAAGCCAAGGAACAGGCAGGGCTGTCGTGCAACTGAATGAATGGATGAATCCGAAACATCCCCAAGACAGTTTTGATATTAAACATATGATTTTAATTCGAGTGACCTGCTACGTAAAGAAGCAGATAGTTTTTAACAAAATATTGTTAATGATGACTTTGGGATCTGCAGAGAAAGGACCACCTTTCGAAGAGGAAAAAACCTACGAATATCAGACCATTAAAAATGTCACTTGGATTTAAATTGATTTACATTCTTGAAAATGAAACATGAATAGCCGAAATAAAAATATTTTAGTTTCCTTAACGTCATTAAGAAAATTTGAAAATTCTGTTTTCTTGGCACCGAAAAAAAAAAAGCTTTGAAACAAACCAATATCAATGTGCCCCAACCCCCCCTCCCCCATATAAAAAAATATATTAGTCAATTTTCTCAAAAGAAAACATCTGATTGGTACTATGGAAGAATTTTATATGTTTGATGGTTGCATCTTGGAGGTTATTTCAAGGTTTTAAAAGGAGAATATCCTTTAATAAAACCATACATCAGGATGTCTACTTATATTTATTATTTATCCAACAAATCGATAAAATTATCGAAAATTGTTTTTAGTATTGTCTATTAAAGTTTGTATCTCTTGTATTTTCCTGAAAAAAAAATCGGCATTCTTTGGCAACCCTATTTGGTGACTTTTGATTAACCGGAAAATTCGATTATCCGGATAAAGTCAATTCCCCGTGCATCCCGGATAAACGGGAGTTTACTGTAATTCAAACTTAACTTTTTTTAATCTTTAGAATAAAACTATGCATAAAATATACATAATTCTCCTACGTTTAATGTCCTTATATTAATGTTCTTAGTAAATAAAAAAAATTCAACCTAACACAACAGGGTTCCTACTTAAAACTTGTAGCAACATTTAGGGGATTTTTTTAAGTGGGGTTTGAAAGCAATTAAAAAAAATATTGACTATATGGCAGTATTCTAAAAAGCAATTTTCTCATTTATTTACAAATGCAACTTAAAAATTCATCGGATGGGATACATCAAATAGTGCATGTCTTAAAGATTACATTTTTAAAAAAATATAAATTCTTAAGTAATATCACTCACAAACAAAAAACAAAAGTGGAACATGTTCATTTTTTTTGACTTAATGGAAAAAATTAAAGCCCCTATGGGTTCTTCAAGGAAATTTAGCTTTTTTAGATTGTGTGGGTAGGAACCCTGCACTGAATATAAAATCTGCTCTTAGTAAAACCTGTCTTATAAAAGGCATGCATAAACACACATATTAAAAAAGACATACCACTGTGTGGGAAGAAAAGACATGACAATAGTGATTATGAGTCTGGTGTTCTTTGGTAATATAAGCAAAAAATCGCAAATCTTCAGCATCTTGACAAGCACAATGAATATTTCTTATTTCATGTTCACAAACGAGTTGCTAAAAAAAAAATACATTAGACTTTAAAATGGTTAGAATATCAGAACATAATTTTTTTATCAAGTCGAAATACTAGTAATTTACCATTAATTTAAATAAGAAATGGAAATAATTAAAAAAAAATATGAAAATCTAGTTACAACAAAATAAATTGATGCAAGACATAGCTTTCCTCTCAGCAGTTGTAGAAGTATCAGAATTAATCCATTTTTTACTTTAATTATTAAAACAGTTGGGTTTGTATAATAAAATTGTTTAACGAAATAGGTTTAGCATATTACCTGATTCTCAGCATTAATGAATTTCACACCAGAATAGGATATTGACAGTATAATACTGGGAATTTTTCCAATATCTTTAGTAGAGGTTTTGAGTTTTTGAATGGACATTTTCGTCGATTCTAAACCATGCAATTCTTTTACTAAAGTGGAACCTAAGTACTATAAACCAAAACAAAATAATTAGAAACTGTATAATATTATTTAAATTGCATATTTTAATTATAATAAGTAGAATTGTGTAAAGAAAGGTTATTTCATAAATAAAACAATTTCACAGTTTAATCCAAGCGTCAACCAAGGTTATTTGTGGGAAGATAAAGGAAAATTTTATAATGATATTTTGAAAAACAGTTATATATTATATGGACAGGATATCTAAAATACAGATTAGAAAAAAAATAATGATAAATTAGAGTAATTTCAAATATTTGAAAAATGTACTAGTTCACAAATTAGGAACTTTCACTACAGATAAATTCTGCAAATATGGTAGGGGAACCTGGGGAGCCCTTATGGGCAGGTTCCCAGGTTCAATAAGAGAGGCTTAGCCCACCTTTTATTTTTAGTATTTAAAAATATTTTAGGATTTTTTCAATAGATGGTACTCAAAGCTACTGTTGCCAGCAGACAGCCACTTTAGTTTAGTTTCATCATTTAATTGATTCCACCTCAACTAAAACTAACTTGTCAGTTTGACCAAATATAAATTTTTCTGAAAAAACTAAATTATTAATTCAAGTATAATAATACTCCAGATTAATACTAAAATATGATCTTGTTTTTTTTTTTTTTTTGGGGGGGGGGGGGTACTATTTTGGCGATGCCCGGATCCGAACCTGGGACCTTAAAATAACAAATTTTACCAACCTTTGCAATGTAGTTACAACTATTTATTACAAGTTCATCTGGATGATGACGCCACTGAGCATCAATTGTGCAATGTTGAGCATTTTGATCAGGATTTCGAGAATCACTCATTAATTGTGTTGGCGATCGTATCCTAAAATATGGCTTTGCATTGGAGTTTTGATTATCATAACTTCTTTTGGATGAATTCTCCTTGGAAGAGCTTCCTTTATTGGCATTATCAATTACTTCCAGTTCAGAAAGATCTAAAGTCTAAAGGAAAATATTATAAGCCAGCAAAAGATTAGAAAATATTTATATAAACTAATCTCAAAAGATATTTAATAATTTAAGGCTATCAATTAAATGATAATCCTGTTATTTTTTTATACATATCTAAAAATATATATTTACAATAACTTCTTTTAATACTAAAATTACTATTTCCGAAAGTAGAATTGTTTAATACTCATAAAATTGCATCTAACATTTGGTTACTTTGACAATTACAATACAAAACAAACTATTGTTATCAAGTATTTGAAATAGTAATAATATTTAATCAATATAAATATAAATTCATAATAAAAAAAACCTAAATATGTAATTACCAATGTTGATAGGTCAATATCTTTGGAATCAACAAAGTTTGCATAATTCTTGTCACCAAGGGAAGCTAAAATACGTTTTCGATGACCCAACTTAGGAATTTTCAGAACCTAAAATGGAAAGAAACTTTAGTAAATTACAAAATAACCTTAAAATTATGTGATAAAATCTGATTTAATTTTATATAATAAATTTGTAAAGGTAATTGAAAAAGTATAATTACTCAATAACATTACACTACAAACAATTTCTAAAGAAAAATCAGTGATTGAGTTTTTCTACAACTGTCAAAGTTGGTTACAGCGACTTCATTTTGAACCAACTTTTCTATGATATTATGTAATGCTTTAAATAAACCTTAAGGTTAAATGCAATATTACCATACTTTAGATATAATTTTTCATGAAATTCACAATTTGGATAAATATTCAAAATTTAAATTAACAAGACAACCAAACTGGTTTCAGGAAATTATTTATATTCTTTTGTTACAGTTCAAGGATGCAGAAATCAAGCTTAGATTTGCTGTGTTTATTTTCCACTTATTTCAGATCAGGTATTGACCTTATAACACAACAAGAGTTTGGTTACAAGTTATTTAACTTTCACAGCAGGAACAGAAAGAGCGTTTAAACGCAGGCCTCTACCGCGTTAGAAACAGAGTTTTCCCCCGTAAGGGAAAAAAAGCAGTTCCGTGCTCCCCCCCCCACTGATCAGGGTCAACAGGTTTTTTTTTCCCATGGTAAGTAATCCAATTTTGTGTTTTTACAATTAATTTCTCACAGATTAGTGGTCATGTGGTTTTTTTTCTCTGTTTAATTTTTTTTTACCATATTTTATTCACAATCTAGTTTGGCTTCACTATGGTTAATAATTGGAATAAATAAAAAATCCAATTACTATTAAAATCTTACGGAGATGTAAGTAAGGAGTGCTATGGCACGGTAAGAAATCAGTGTCCACAAGAAAATTCATCAAGAACATGCAGAGATTTTAACAGAACTCAACAAATCAATGAAAAATGTTAAAAAAATTGATATCTGAAGATGGTAATGGAAAAGAGGGTGGAGGGCCTGTAATTTCTATAAAATGTTGGACAAGCTATATCGCTCAAACGATGAAATCGCCCTAAGAATTAACTTGGATCTAAGCTTGCATAAACACAGTGTTGAGTCGTATGCTGGCGCTTCGGCAGAAATTTTGGCAAAAGCTTCATTTTCTGTTTTTCCTTCTGGAGTTTCTTTCAGAATCTCCATCTGCAAAAATTCTAAATTCCAGTTCGTTATTTAAATCATTTTAAAACAACAAGCATGGCAAACGCCTCCATGTCTGTCGAGATATTACATAAACAAACCAACAGCTGTCGGATCACTTCTTCAGGAAGACACATGTTAAATGCTACGTTATTTCAGTACACCTTACCATGGAACAATATTTTAACGCGTAAATGCGCTAGTTTGGTACCAGAGTAAATTGGCAGGAAAAAGTAACTTTCCCCCCTCAAATACTACCCAGGTAGCATACTTGCATATAAATAACTGTAGTGAGGAGAATCATGGTATGCATGATTTCATTTTAAATGTATGTAATATCAAGAAGCTTAACAGGACAGGAAAATACCGGTGCATTTCATCTAAGCAGAATTTCATATTAAGTAGGTACATATTAAGGAGGTTTGATTTTATTTTAATTCCAGGATCTACATATTTAATAAAACTTACTGTATTCAATTCGACTTCCCAAAGTTTCAAAGCACGGTTCATATCAGTAATGTTGTTGTTAGAAAAGTTTTCACTATACTCTTGAAGATTTATTGACTTAAGCCAATCATCCACACTTTGTGGAAATTTTTCTGTCCCTTTAAATGCAGTTATGGGTTGAATAGCTGGTAGATTTTGAGCTGCAGTACAAAGCTTTTGTCTATCACCGTCGTTATGTATGCCAATTTCTTGAAGGTCCACTTCTTCTACAATATTACCACCCTAAAATCAAACAAAGCATCCAACTACAATCTCACACACAAACATTAACAAAAAAATAGATAAAGTTTTAAAATATATGTAAAACAAAATATATATTTCTTCATCAAATAAATTAATAAAAATTTTCCAAAATTTTCTTGATAATGTTTGGAATTAAACTATTATAAGTTTAAACAATAAAATTAACATACATGAAGTTATAATAAAAAGTGTTTTCAAAACATCAAATGACATTTGAAATTTTTATATTCTAAGTTTTTTTAATTATATTTTTAGGTGTATGGTCAAGCTTGCATATTTTAGTGTGACCACAAACCATCTGTCATTATACAAATGTTTTCTGATTGAAGCCTTTATTGCTAGTAATTATAAGTGACCATATCTAAGCTCTAAAATTAAAAATTGCAAGAACATTAATGATATTTATTGGCAACTTTGTTTCAAGAGCTTGTATGTATTGGGCTGCATGCAGAGACAGGGTTAATACAACCCAGTCCTTCTAATAATATAAAAAACCTTTATACAATTTGCTTAAGCCAATAACATCAATAATTTTGCTGCTATGTAGAAGTACAAGCGAAAAAAGTTATTTTTATTGACTATTTATCGATTCAATATCTTTTTTAAGTAAAAAAATATATACTCTTTACTCTTACCAAAAACTTGATATCATCAAATCCACTAATGACAAGCAAGTTTTCATATTGAGGCAATCCTAATTGAGTCAGCCATTGTTCAAGACTACTAAAACCAACTGGCTTCAGGGTATTTTTTGAATCTGACAATAAAAATAATACTTAATGAAAAAAAGTGTTGATATTACAACTATTTAAAGCTCAACATTTTAATAATATAACAAATAACAGAATAATTTGTTCTGTGTCAGCAAACTATGGCTTGCATGCAAGCTCTTTGTCCAAATAATTCTGACCTTGACCTTACAAGATCAAAACTATGAGTCATCAAGTGCAAGATATACTTTTGATCTCAAATAAGGTATTCTTTGTTTCCGCTATTATACTTGTTTATTTTATCAAACTTAGTCTTGGTCAAATTTGCAAGATTATTTCAATCGAACAAACATTCACAATTTATAGTCATACAAGGAAACACCATGCTAGTTACGAAAAAAAATCTTCAGTACCTTGATTTTATTTACTTCTTCAACTCTTTTTTTATCTAATTTGCATAATTTGAAGCAATGTTTTCACTTTTCAAGTGTTACGGCCGTTACATTTAAAAAAAATAATAATTTATGAATATAACAAACATGTGGTCATTATATCAAAAATAGCTTTTAATCTCAAGTAGCCATATTCTTATTCAAAGTTATAATCTCCTTCTCAACTTCTCCTTTTGACGTTAGATAGTTTGATCTTTTTAATAAATGTTGTTGATAAAAACTAATCTTTGCAGTTTTGACAAGCTCTAGAACAAGCTTTTGTGAACAACCAAACCAAACTGCTTGTTCTTATTTACTTAAAAAAAAAGGAATTAATAATATCAGCTTATTCCTTTTTTCTGCAATGTCAGATATGGTCTTCATAGTTTTAAAAGTTGAAGTGACTGGTTTGGAGGCTTAGAAGGAAACAAAAACAAAATAATTTCTAAAAGAATTATTTTTAAAGTATTATATAAACTTACCTGCTTTAAAAGCTTGAGCAAATTGAGATTCCACATCTTGAGCAAATAAGGATTCTCTTGTAATACTGCCACCAAATGAGGCCATAATGCCAGCGATTTCAGCCCATTCTGCTTTTTCATCAAATGGACTCATAACAGATAGGCCACAGTTATTTTGCATACCACAATCACTAACAGAAAGTATAACTTTGCTATTTTCTTCTTCCATAGCTACTTGGACATTTTCATAAATGTTACGTGATTTGGAAGAAGCTTTGCGAAATTGGTTCAAAAATACTGCTGGATTTTCCCTTCCCAATGATGCAGATACAGATCCATGATGAAGACCTAAAAAAAAAGTTTACTTTCATCCTCATTGAATATAAAATTTCTAAATATTAAAATATGCCATCTAATTCTATCAACAGAATTTAAATTTACCTTGAAAACATAATTTGGAATTTATTTTTTTATAAATACTTTATGTTGACTTTCAGTCAACAAATAAAATATTAATGGCCAACTTTTGAAAGTCCAATTTCAAAAACTATAGAAAATAGCTCTGCTTCTGATAACTTTTCAGTTAAACAAATTAGGGAACATGGATTTTTTTAAATACAGATGTCGTAGAAATGCAATTTTGAACTAAGTCTTGATAAAGTAAATTGATATTCCAGAAATCTCCCAAATAACACAAGTTTCAACAAATACCAAAAAGTGTTTGCATTGTTTTTTCTTGTCATACCTTCTATGATCTTTAAATTAACTTCAAACCTTGATCTTGAATATTTTTCTGTACATATATCCTCTTTTATCCCCCCCCCCCACCGCAGCCATAGTTTCTATAATCTTAATGTGATTTATCAGTTAAGTAGCAAAATGGCATTAAATGTGCATGCACATATCTGATCAGTGTCTGAAGCTTGTTAATTTCTTATCCAATTACATTTGATATTTCTGATGTTCAAAAACCCCAAAAAGATTTAAAATATAAAGTTCTACAGTGGCATTAGCTAAATTTGTTTTTTTAATGCAATTTGCAATTTGTTTTTTTAATAAAATTTTTTTAAATGACACAAAGAAATTTGTATTCTAAACCGCAAACTCGAAATTTGCAAAGGAATAATTAGTAACTGTTAAGTAATACTAGACCCTCCTCCTGCAATTTAAGAATACTGAAACACCTAGTAGAATATACATAGATGGACACTGAACAGCAGCAATGTAGTTTTTTTAAAAAATAAATTATAAATAACTAAAATTATGATTTTAGGAAGCTTATGGCTTAAATATCAATTAAATATAGCCTAAAAATTCAATTGTCTTAATCTTCCCCGTATTTCATTTACTGTACTGTAAAGTAAAATTATTTAGCTACTAAATATTTTTCTTTAAAAAAAAAGACATTCAAATGCAGGTGCTATATAAATATAGCCCACTATCCAGAAAACTAACTGACTACATACCTGCAAAGGGATTGTTACGAAAGCTTTCAGTAGACACACATTTATTGTCAGTAGCTAATGTAAGCTCAACTTCACCATGAGGACCAACAGTAGCAACAAGTTGTTCATCAGTCAAGGTTTCTATATCTCGAGATGCAGTTTGTTTCTTTATGTTCTACGGGCAAAATACAGAAAAAACTGCATATAGCATAGCAAGTGTTACATATGGATAACCGTTACAAAACTTTTTTGGTATGGGCGAGTACGAAAAAGTACTCTAAGTATTCAAAAGTATATTTAAATATTGATCAGCAACAAAATAGAGCATACTGAATAATATGTTATTATTATCCCCTCACTAATTCTGTTGAACAATAATAATAATATATGCGAGGGCAAACAAGGACAGGAGTTACAAAACGATAAATTAGGTATAATAGAAACTCATGTTTCTCATAAAACTATTCCATTTCTTAGTTTTTCTTACTAATATTTTGCAAATGCAATGTTTAAACAGAGAAAACAAAAATACTCATCGGTACTCTTTCGAGAGGTAATCAAGGGAACAATCATTACTGTTAATAAAACCACACACCAAAGTTGGAAGATCTTTAAAGATTATTTAAATAGTAAATATATATAAATTAATAATTTTAAAATAGACCAACATTCTATAGTGTGCAACAAAAATTCATATATTTTTCAGGCAATAAATTCAGTACTGCTATATGTCACTTCCATCCTACAATAATTTTTCCGACAAGTTCTTCATGATGTAAATTTAATGAGTGGATAATTCTTTTTCAAAAAAGCGTTCGTCTTTAAATATATCTATCTGATTGTTTATTTTGCCTGGTGGAAACGGTTTGTCTCATTGGTAAAAACCTCTTTTCATTCCTGTTGTCCTCGCATAGGTTCAGTACGATGTTATCTCAACCAAATCAGTCCTAATTATGATTTACAAATAGTTTTGAAAAGTATTCCAAATATTCGATTTAAAATTCATTAAGGTGTTTAAGGTTAAATCCAAAAAGCAGCTAATATGGCGTCTTCCACTTGAATCACCTACTAACATCTTTACACAACTAAAATTAACATTTTTGTTTCAAAATTCCCTCAATTTGATGCACATGAAGTTAATAAGGAAATGTGTTAAGTTTGTGGCTTGAATGGTAAAGCTTCACACGGTGTTCCTTCTCCTTGGACCTGCTCTGACAGGGTTGTCTGACTACCCAGATTCGGACATCACACGTTCCTGCAGGGGTTGTTGTGAATGATATTTATCACTTATCTTGGCACATTTTAAAATTGTTTTTATTTGTTTACATATTTCTCATCACGTGTACCACTTTCTTTCAGCTTTCACCGATATTTTCTATTTTGATTAGAACAATTAAGTAAACATGGTTCGACACTTTTCGTCTCCACAAAAGGCAATAATTGCCCTAAAAATTATGCAAATTGCTTCGTCCTTAAAAGAACAAAAAAAAAGAAACTTTGGGTCCGAAAATTTTCATGTATGTAGTTATTTTTAATGTCTGTTTTGAATGAAGAGGATCTTTTGGATCCTACAGAAATTTATATTTCCTCACTTCTTCTATCAAATCAACTTCCAAGGTAGCAGGCCATATGATTTTTTTTAGTTTTACTAATTTTGTTAGATGAATTTCAGAGTGAGCGCGTGGTAAGCACGTTTGAGTAAAGAAGTATTAACTACAAAATATCAACATTGGCGATATAAACAAGATTTTTTCCATTTGGCAAACTCGATTTCGCCAACAAGACGTCAGAGCTATACTTGATGCTGATTGGCTACCTATATCTCGTTGTAGAACTTTTTCGTGCCTGCACTAAAAAATTCCAGTGGGAAAATTCTCTGCAATTGGACTGATTCGTCGAAACCGGTCCTCCATGTTGTTATCCTATGGAAGTTCTAAGTCTACGGAGCACTGTGTGATGGGCTTTATTGAGGGAAAACTGAAAAAGTTCCAACATTTTTGCAGGTTGGTGGCATGTTTCAGGAACAAATTTGGTTAGTAAAACTTTGAAAAAGTCAGAATCATCAGACATAACAATTAAAAATAAAAGCTCTACCCTCATTTTTGTATTTTATCATCACATTTGACTGGACTACAAGGCCAACCCAAATTTATAATTTTTTCTAATAATATTCATTGTACTTTTGGGATTATTTTGAATTTTTTAAAAACATAATTTTAGCATTTTTAGCATTGATGGTCAATCACAGATGCCGGTAAGACGATCCGATGTATGTTGCCGAATTTATTATTGGAGTATAAAAATACTTTGTTTAAAACTCTAATGTAATTGTACATTTTGTTTGAGGTTAATTATAATCCATCCAGTATTTATGTGCTGTCTTAGAATTAATACTGATGGTAAATCCAAATGGCAGTTAAAATAATAGCCTTGTATGTCTCACAAAACAGTAATATTTCCTATCAATATCATTTTGAGCTTAATTTGAATTAATTCTAGAAATATTAGTAACGTTTGACGTTTAGAAGCTGATAGTCAATCCAAGATAGTGAACAATATTGCTCCTCTTTTCATCCCTCACTTACAATTTTAAAAGTTTAAGCTTATATTGTTGGTTAAAATTTTTTAATTTTAGGTTATCTTGAACAATATTAGCATTGTGAATGTAAATAAAAGATGGCTGCCGGAATGACGGCCTTCTTTAATCCTGTAAATGTTGGCTTTTCGTATGTTGTTTAGGATATTATTCTGAGAGAAAAAAATACCTTACTTCCATTGCAATTTGTTTGTTGTTAGCTTCTTTTGCGCTCAGTTGTCGCTGCATTTGTGACATTTCGTATGTTAGGAATAAATCTGTTGTCGCCGCATTTGTGAGACGCTTGTTTATCTCAATATAGCCCTGGGGTTACTGGTTCCTACTATTGCTTATTAGGCTGGAGTGCAAAGGGATATCTAAACTGTAATATTAACAATCCAAGCAAAAAACAAATAAAGGAGGGAAAACAGCAACAACTGTGGACTTTTTTTTTTTAATCTACAAGAGTAATAGGAAACTCTAAATAAAACAAATATCGAGTTTTAGTCAGATTTAACTAAAACCAGGTTTAGAATGTTAAACATATTTCAGCCATTCATACCATAAAACAATTAGACTTCCTCTATGGTAAAAGCTAACAGCATTTCACGCATGAAGAGAGTCTAGTGTTAAAATAGACGAAATTAAAATGTTCGTTTATCCGTCAAATGGAATTGCAAAATTCCGGAAATGTCACAAACGTTCCCCGCCCAAGCTAAAATTAGAGTAGAAATTTTTTTTGTTGAAAAATTAAGCTTGATCCTAAAATAAAGAGGCTTAAAACGACTTCCGAATACACACATATTCCAACAAAGCAAAAGTATACTATTTATCAAAAGGACACTTATAAAACAAAGAGTTTCAAATGGATACATAACCATCTATGTCTGTTACAAGCAGTGTTACCACATTTAATAAAATATCAGTGACAACAAACCAGTAGCCAGGATGAATTTATTTTTTAAACTTTTGGATAACTCCAAACTAAGGCCGACAAAGGCAACATTCAGTAACTTTTCAAATTATGACAAATATTTAATTCTGCGGGGGGCTGGGGAGCCCAGTCGGTTAAGGTGTTCGCCTTGCATACGGAAGGTCCCAAGTTCGGGTCCAGGCATCGCCAAAATAACTGCCGACCTATAAACAGCTCGTGCAGCCAAAAAATGTCCGACGAATAATACCCTGTGTAAAGGGATAGCACGTTAAATATGCTCCAAAGTCCCAATGCTACGTACGATGACGCCCTTAACAGTTGCATTGGATGCCTTACTCAGGTGTCGGCTTGTCACTTGACTATGGTTCTAAATTACGCCGCCCTTCGCCAATAACCCTCGTATAGTTCATGTGTGACGATAATTCAAACTAAACCAAACAAATACTTAATTCTGGGATCATGTCTGCCCAAAAAAATCCTAGCCAGATGCAACATCAAGAGATTTACAGAATGTTGCCAGGCTTAAAAAGTAAAAATGTTTTATAGGTCTAAAAAACATTTTACAGGTAAAAAGAACTCATAATTAGAATTTTTTTTAGTGCAAAAGTTTTTGTAGTTTTTTTTTATTCCAAAAAAGCATTAATTTTTTTCCACTTCGCCCTTAAGTCAGTTACTATTTGTATTGAAGCTAATTTTATTTATAATTTTATGTTTAACACAAACTGTTTCCTTTACAAATATTTTTGCATGCACACACATATAGTTATATATACAGCCTACTACCTAAAAACATTAAGCTATGCGCATTTGTATTTTACCTATATTTAGCCCTTAAACTTAATTTCAGAAACATAATCTTTAATAATAAACTTTGGTATTTTTTTTTAATTATATAAAATATGGGTAGAGTAAATTTAACTTTTACACTGAAAAGGAGCAAAGTATATAAAATTAGGAGGTATTAATGGGCATGTCATGAATACACATAGCATTCAAAATAGTATCAATTGCATTAGCATAATTCATGAATATAAATTAAGCTCTCCCTAAAACAAAATAGATTTCTTTTCAATTATATAGTACAGATTGTCTTTACCTTAATATATATAAATTCATATATAACTTGTTAAAAAAGTATAGAACAAAACCAGAACCAACATTCAAATAGTACACAAGAAAGATAAATATCAGAATACAAGTCAATTTCTAAGTTAGTAAAGAAACCTACTCTTGGACGATAACTGACAATTCATAAAAGCGCGATCTTCCAATGGTTTCAATTATTACTTGAACAATGTGCAGCAATAAAAGTTGAAGAGCTCTAATAAATTTAGCGCAATAACATATAAATGTCAGCTAACGACTAAAAATTAATTAAAATACCAGAAATCACCAAGGGGTCTTCTGTTGTTTACACTAAATCACGTTTCGCAATAGCCGTTGCCATTCCAAATATATAAACTTCAAGATGCTATCAAGACAGACGTCCAAGTTATGGCCTACATTCATTGAGCTAGAAGGAAAACTGGAGTGAGGTTTCAGCGAGCCGAAAACCCACTCACACCCTTTTGAGCGAACAGGGCAGAAAAGGACTATTTTCCCTACACTTGTATGCAATGCTTGTATGAGACCCCTCTATCATATTGATTTGGGCTCCTAAATGTATTTTAACAGTTTTAGTTCGAAAGAAATTAACTTTCTTTAACTTTAAATTCCAACTTTTTTAAAGAAATAACCATGTGGATCACTAACTAAGAACCAGCGAAGACGAACCCAATAGCGAAATAGGCAAGTTTCTAGGTTTTCTGCCCCGTTTGTTCCTGCTGCAGTGCCGTGTATTCCTCCGCGTTTCGTCATTGAGCCGGTTCGTTTGCTGCCCTGTTCAGTGAATCACACACCTCACTCCACGTTTCTTCTAGCTCAATGCCTACATTAAACTATATTTTTGAGCCAGAAACGAAAAAAAAATAATGAAATAAGCTGGTTCAAGGCTTGAGTAACAACAAAAATGCTGAATGAAAATATGTTTTTTTCTCGAATCTCGATTGGTGAATCAATGTCACGTGGGAACAGAGAACCGATCGAAGGAAATGAAGGATTGAAAGTGGAATGGAAAATACGTAATCTGAAACAAGCCAATGAGCATGTTTAGATTAGGCAACTGTTACACATTAACGGAAATAAGGTTTCGATCGGTTAATTAACGTAATGAGCTTAGCTTGCCGTGTCACTGTCAAACCACCAAAGAATCCCAGGAATGATAGCCATTATATGAAACAAGCCAACTATAGAATATTTTTAATGATCATTTTAAGTTTAATTTTTCGAAAAAAATTACAACGCATACTTTGAAAAGTTAATACATACTTTAAAAAATTCGATACAAAAAATACCATACCACTGACTAAGATTTGCGTTTTTATGCTCTATCCCCCCCCCCCCCCCATAAAAAAAAGAAAGAGGGTTCGTTTGGACTGAAAGGACTTACTGATCTGAAAACAGTCACTTTGAAATTTATTGATTTATGAAATTGATATATTTATTTGATTTTTAAAAAAATAGACTCAAATGTGAGAGTTATTTAAAATTTTGTGTTCTGCAACTTTTATATTGACATTTTTCTTCAATTTAATCTAAGAAAAAAAGTTCTGCGGTGATTAATAGCATTCATAAGGGCGCAATGTTGCTAAATAACTTGATAACCATGAGTCTTAGAACAAAACCCCAAGTTGGTTGAGAGTCGATTAATTAAGAAGAGAACCAGATACAATGGCGAAGGAGGGAGATAAGTCCACTTTTCACCTCCGTACTCAGCTGGCCAAGACATGAAAATAAGTGCCTCAGTTTTTGAACCAACCTTGCTGGGCCATTTGGTCTGTTGTTGGTATGTCTTGATACTTAATATTAACTTCTGATCCTTGCTTGCTGGAGGACCGAACCAGTTTATTGCATTATCATACCCCAATACAGGATTCTCTAGCAGTGTTCAGAGACCAATCTGCACTAATGCCACTTCTAACTTAGTAAACAAAAAATTCTTTTTTCCAGATATTAAACATTTTATTTATTTTAGAACGAAGTCAAAATAAAAGTTGTAAAGCATAAAAAAGTACTACAATTTTTGTACTTGGGCATTGTTCTAAGAGCACTTTATTACTTGGGGAAAAAACTTTTTTTTTGAAATATTCAATTTTCCTATAACTCTTTTACTCAAATCAATAATTTGTGTGAATTTTTTTTCCTAATGAAATAAAAAAGTCACAATTTTGCTTAACAAAAAATAAATAATAGAATTTACCTTTTACAAACTGTTCAAAAAAGTTAACGAAAGCCAGGAATTTAATGCAATTTTTTTATAATAACAACTATCCTTAAGATCTTAAATTCTTGACCCTTTTCTTATGCTGTTTCAAAAACATTATGCCATAAAGTTTTTTTTTAAATTTCAACTAAAAAATGAAATTTTAATGTTGTAGCAAATCTTTTATTGGACTAAAAATATATCCTTTTTGCATCTTATAAATTAAATCTTTCATTTACACAAACAGATGTTATTCAGTTGTCCTCTAATCTTGTCTAAAATATGTCATTTGAAAATTTCAAATGACATAATCATTTTTATTTCTCTAAAGAAATCATTTCAATGTTATTGCATTACACTAATCGACATCTTTTGTATTTATTATGTCTTAAACCTTTTAATGTCTTAATATTAGGTTAGTACCTCATATAGGTTAATACCTAATATGAAGATATTAAAACGTCCGTTTTAATGCCTTAATATTAGGTATTCTACTTTACTAAAGACAACAATTTAGGAACCATATAAAAACTTTTTACCTAGTTTAAATATATCGTTTGATACCCTAATGAAGATATTTTACTATGATGAAAACTGCATCTCATAAAACAATTTAAAATAACATACCTACTTCTTTTAAAGTCTTTTTTTACCATATCTATTTTTGTATAAAAGTCTTTAGAAAACTATACATTTTGAACAAATCTTTTTACCACATATTTTATTGGTGTATTTCTAGTTGGACTTGGTGCAGCTCAGCACCATGGCTATATAGTATATATGTACAGTAGAACCTTGAATAACCGATCTAATTGGGACTGGAGATATGTCAGATAATTGAAAATTCCAGAAAATAGAGAATTTTGATTAAATAGTAAAACTTATAGTACAGATGAGCGCCGAAAGTCTGTGGACCTCAAATCTGTCAACGTCCAAAATCCGCACTACTTTTGAAGTTGCAAGCATTGAATTTCAGTCCAAAGTTATTTATGAAACTGAGACTTCCAGTCAAAAAGAAAGTGCGAAAACATTGTTCTTCATTTCTATTCTTATGTTTTTTCTAAATATCCATGCGGAGTTCTGGGAAAAGTGTTAATTTTTGTTTTATAGTACAGTCAAACCTTGATAACTCGACTTCCTATAAGTCAAATAATCGCTAACTCAAACTTTTAGTCAAGTCCCGAATCATTTATATTCTTTTCCTTAAAAAACTGTTTTGATAACTCGAAGTGAACATCTTCTAAGTCGCAGTCTTTGTGATAAATTCCAAAGGGAAAACATACAATTCAGTTCAAAACTTCGAATGCAAATGACAATGAAGCGAAAAACAACATTTGAAATCCATTTAAAGGCATGGGTGATATGGACTGGGAAGAATGGGAAAAAGATTTCATGTGCATCGATAATAACATTGCAACGTCAGAATCCTTGTCTGACGAGGCAGTAGTGAATGCAGTTTATGGAGAGCCCAAAAGGAGATGAGGAAAATGAAATGAAAGCAAGCACAGGTCGCTGTTCACATCTTACAACAATACCTGGAGACCACCGAAGGTACAGACAACACACTATTTAACTGTGTAAAAAAATTAGGTGACTTTGTGAATGCCAACAACTTTAAAAATACAAACTAGAAGAAATAACTGCTTTTTTCAAATGAGATTTACATGGTATGTATACTAATTAATATGTAATGAAGCCAAATTTTGTGAGTTATAATAAATATTTTGACCCCATTCTTCTCTTGATTTTTAGATAGGCTATTAAAAAAATATAATGCATACATTAGTATTAGTATACTATAGTATTATGGCACATATCAAACTATTTAAACCATGTCGACCCATCTTAAGTGCCAGTAGAGAGGAGTGGGAGGTAACTTCAATAACTCGAACTTCGGATAAGTCGAATATTTTTGGGAGTCCCCTGGGACTTCGAGTTATCGAGTATTGACTGCAGATATCACTTGGAGTCTCGCGATTTTAGAAGAATCCCCGAGCCCAAAAATAAAGGATTGCCAGAAAATCACATTTACTTTTTTGAGTTGGCGAAGTTTTGCTATCTTACAATCACTGCAGTTTCCCGATTTCATAAACGGCTGAATTTCCTGATTTCAGAATCGCTGGACATTGCCGATTTAAGTATCATCGGAGATTTCTGAGACTGGTTCCTTTTGTGAATATCCAAGAATGATCTTATAGGAGAATTTTTTTTATGTTGACTTAAGGATAGCTAGTTAACAGAGAGTTCCGGATAATAGAAGGACGGATAATTAAAGTTCTACTGTATATGTCAATTTTCCCAGGTTTACCACTTTTTGTTGTTTTCATGACTTTTGATGCTGTCTGACTTCAAAATTACTTATCCATGACCATGGCACGACAACAACTGTATGTGCATTAAGGTATGCATATAAAATAATTGAATGCTTACATAACAATCACACATGTGTATTCATGTTTAGCTTGTCTGATAGCCCTGTAATTGATGGCTTTATTTAGGGCTATTGTTGATGGTTTGGAGATATTTGAAGTAAAAACCCAGTACAATGTATATTACTTTTATCCAACTGATAGATTATGTTTGTAATGATGTAAATTAATACAGAAACCCCCTAAATTTACGAAGAATTATGTGCGAAATGCCTTTTAAAAATGTTTGTTTTAAAAACTTTTGTTAAATTTAAAGATGAAAAGTAATTTACTATAAAGATATTAAAAAAAAATCTTCATATACAAAATGAACAGTAACTTCAATGCACTTAAATATATGCAATTTTATTATTCAAGATTGATGCTTAAAAAATTAATTACCCAAATCATTTAATAGAAGTTAATTAAAAAATAAATCTTAATTTAAAAGAACTAAGAGCCAAAATATTATTTGGAGAAATCCTCTGCTTACAGCTAACGCTCAAAAGCAAATTTTCTCTGAATTTATATTGTTTTTTTTTATAAAATAAAGAGCCTCAAATAGACAATGCCATGAGACCAAAAACTCAAGTTTTCAAAAAAATATTTAGTATCCTTTAGGCTTGTATCATAACTGGGCTAAATAAAAGTTAAAAGTAATTTCTTCTAAGGTACTAGGTAATGCTATTAAGATACTATGAAATAAGGTATGGCAAGCTAATTTAACCTATTAAGTACTACATAAATGCTTAACATATGGCCAATTGACTAATTGACTGGTAAATCTTTCGAGTTGCATTGCTCAAAATCAATAGTTTAGCTAAAATTTAAGGATAAGGGTCATTCTCTGTAAAAAGGGCAAATCGATGTCCCGGATACGTTGCTCTTTATTTTCAAATTATATATGCATGTTTGTGATTTATTAGTGTAAACTGGCCCACAACCTAACTAGTCCCACTTAAAAAACATCAAATAATTATAATTTACTTACATAAAATTTCATTTAAATACCAGATTTGTCACTCCGTCACACTGTCCCTGCATGCTTTTACAACTTTTAACGTCCTAAAAAAGGCCGTTTTAAATATATAATCCTTTTTGGCGGAACTATTTATGGTTAATTAGTTTCTGTAGTTTCCGAAAATGTATCTGATGTTTTTCTACCAACAATAGTTTTATGTAATTTTATGAGTATGTAATGTCCCTGGGTTATAGAGTCACTCCTATAACACTGCTCTAAAGTTCAATTAAAAACTTACTAGGCGACTAAGAAATCGAATTTAAATTGGCATGTTATTCTTAAAGGATTGAGGCTTCTAAATCAGCCATCAGTTGTTTTGATCCATGAGTGATAACGTTTTTACAGTACTTTTAGTATTAAAAATATCATGGGAGTCTTTTACTGTCGTCACTCACTCAATGTCATTTAATGATTATAGATAATGCGAGAATTCTTTTACTAGGCTCAAATTGTGGGCATTTAAATGTAGATTAACGTACAATCTCTAAACCTTATAAAAAAATCTTTGAAAATGATGTTATTTGACTTTTCCTACGGAATCGTCACTCACTCACACGTCACTAACTCACATATCAGCTTTGAAGGTCAGTCCACATTGGATAACATCATCTTGGATCTTTCTTTCGAAGCGCATTCAAACCGATCGGTTGTTTCGCTTCAACTGTAGTTTTTTAAAAACGCATGCCTTTAGATATTTCGCGAGAGTGATTATTCGTATCTTCTCCTACGTTATATAATAAAGAGTTAGGGTTAGTTTTGATTATCCTTACACTAGAGCTACACTAGGGCTATTGATGACGGGTATCGTAATTTAGAACCACAGTCGCGTTATTATCAAGAGATTTATGATGATAAACTGTAAAAAAAAATGCGGTTGCAATTTTTTAAGCCGCTCTTCACGATCAGGAGTCGTTTACTCTAATCACGTCATACGCATATTATACTTATTTAACACAATTTATTCCATTGAAATTATACTTTACAAAATGCCGATATTCAAGTATGGTCATGTCGACCTCATTACTTGACCATGGCTCTAAATTACGAGGCTTGTATTGGCTGCGTAGAGTCAATATAAGTAAGATGCATACTCAAAAACACTACGAATGATATGTGCTGTAAGCAAGCCTTGAGCCAAGCAATAAACCAGCTATACAAACCCATCCAATCAAAGTGTGGTTATGGCCGTAACTAGATTCGTAGTTGATTAGGGACACAGTTCTAAATCACCCAAAAATGTTGTACAGTTTCAATTAAAGTGGCTACAACTTAATTAAGAAATAGTAAAATAATTTTAAAATTGATTATAGATGTTTTAAAATAGATAATATTATTTATGTAGAAAAATGACACATTAATTGCAACCACTATTCTTTCTATAAAATGCATATGTGCTATCACTCAAACTAAAATATTACTTAGCGAAATACATCAAATATTGAAAGAAGTGCTCTTAAGTCAACTAATTTGAAAAGGATCTCCTTATGGTTTTCAATTTAGTTAAATCTTATCCATTTATCAGGCGCCGGCTCAAATATGGTTCTAAATTACGACGCCAGTCGCCAATTGGCCCTCATGTAGCTCTAGTTTAACGGTATTTCAAACTAACCCAACCAAACTTTCCCATTTAAAGAAAAAAACTCGCATTCCTATAGAGATATATATCGTGTACTCTGACTACTGTAGGTTTAGTGCGCCTTTATTCAACCAAACTTCACCCCACATAGTTTTAAATCATGCGTTTTTGAACTGAAACACCATGCGTAACTTTTGGGGCAAGTCAAAAAGGCATGCAATGTTTTCGGTGTCGCATGCGCATATATATTGTCTGTTGCGCATGCTCAGTATCTAAAGAATTTTACGTCAGTTGTCAAGTATGGAAAATATGTATTTTTTTAAAAAAAATCATTAAATGGATCTGAACCATTTTTTTTACTATATATGAATGGTGTGCAACGAATATAAAGAAAATTATTCAATAAGAAAAATATTTTTTTTTTAGTTTTTAAAAGTGCAATTTGTCCCATTTACAGAGAATGACCCATAAATGCCTACTACATATTTAATCTATGACTTACTTGTCCAACTGGATGTATCTTTTCATGAATACCAATTTCTGCTGTCCCTGGGGATGGAGGTGGATTGTCAGGAGTTGGCGGTTGTGCATAGTTAGTTGGACTTGAAGGAAAGTGAACAGAAGCTCTTTTTTTCACGTTAAGGCTAATGGGTAAAGGAAATTCTTTACTAATAGTAGGAACAACTTGATCAAGAGTGTGTCTGGAAGCATGAAGAGCAGGTGTACTCTTAGATGGCATCAAGTTAGTAAAGGAACTGCCTTTTCGAAACCCATCTTCACCAAACAAGTGAAAGGGTAAGATCTCACTAAAGTTACTATTATCAGAACTGGGTCTAAAGCCTTCTGAAGATTTTCTCTCAGCTACATTGGAGCATATAATGTCATGGTTTTCATATGTTGCAATAGGTTTGTTAGCCATATCAACATATTCAGATTTCTGGTAAGCAGAAGCATAATCTTCTTTATGGGAATTTTTGTTTCTATCAAGGAACTTTGAAGAGGATTCAGGAAGGCCAGTCGTAGCTAGACATAAAAACTCGTAACTGTTTCTCTGTGAAGAGAGGCTTTTTGCTTCAGATGAATGTGGACTGACTGACTTTCTTGGAGGCTTTGCTGGAGGCTGTTAAACATTAAATAGAAATACTAAATAGAATATTAAACATGTTAAAGTTTTGTTCAAAATCAAAGAGTATAAATTATCCTATACTTCTTTTTGAAACTATTTTGTCATTAAAATTTTTGTTAAGTATCAACAAAAAAAATTATTTTTTACAGTTTTAAAAATTATTGAACTCTAAACAAAGAAAAAACTGTGTTGTTATAATGATAGATAAGTTAGATACATAAATTTTTATTTGTCCACAACTTTTTATATACTTTAACAATAAGCACTGAAATTTTATTAAATAACAAAGTATATATTACCTGAGGACGGCCAATGCAAGGATTAGAAGGCAACATTGAAATATAACTATTTTGTTGAAGAGGCCAAGATGAAACTGGGAATAAAGCATGAAAAAATTAATTATTACCAAAAAAAAAACCCCCATACAAACAAACTTGTTGACATGAAATTCAGCTTAAAACAAAAAGTAAAGGTAATTTCTCCTCCAATTAAGCTTGAAACTAAAACTTATTCCTTAACAGCAAATGAGCCCGATTGACAGAGGGTCTCCAAACCAAAGTGCCTCTATGTTAATCCAATGGAAACAAATATTTCTAAGCCACATTTCTCCGGCTGTATTAAATATATATATTTTTAAAATTTCATATGATAAATGTAGCTGACTTAAGGCCTTATCACACGAGGGGTTTTCCCCAACCCAACCTCCATGCAACTTTCTCCCCCCAATTTCAGCCCCCCCAAAAGGTGTTAAAGGGTTGCCAGAGTAGGGGAAGATTTCTCTCTTCCGACTGTCATAACAAAAACGATATCTCTACAGTAGGCGACAATTTATTAAAAATCGGACCTTTGGATTGATTTGAGTTTTATTTTATCGCATGCGTAGGATTTCTCTTTAAGTATTATTTTTTTTCTTTCACAGTTTTGTTTAGTGATGGAAATGATCACTTGATGTATATGTTACGAAAAAATATTTTTAGTCTTGGGGTTTGGTTGTGGAGGCTATTTATTTTCTTTTACATATAATCCTTTAGTGGTGACATTAAAACAAAGTTGTGAAGAGTATATAAAAAACAATGTTACAATTTGATAAAGATTGCTCGCTTTTAAAAAGAATTTTACAAGTCAAACTGAAATTGTCATTAATATATATCTGAATTCATTGATGATTACATACTAGTAAAATCCTTATTCTGTAATAAAACAAATAAACACTGAGAGATATAATTTGAAAATTTTAATTTTCCCAACTAGATTGTTAAATTAACACACTTGCGTTGAGAGATATCTTGAAGGCTATACATTGTTGGAATTTGCTTAAAATTGCAAATATTTTTTTTACAAATTTGAAATTAAAGCTGATATACAGTTTAGCTTTCATATTTAGAACAAAAGGGGCAATTTTACCCATCTACTTTACATATTATAGCAAATGATATATAAAATTATTGAATTAACGAAAGAAAATCCATTAAAATAGCTTATTTCTTACACTTAAAGTTGAACTAAAAGCTGTGCTAAATGATTTTTTTTCTAAGATACATATATAAATAAATATTGTGTGGAATTGGCTCTAAGTAACAATTTTCGTTAAAAGAACCCCAACTTTTCAAAAAAATTTCATCGAAAAAATAAGAAGAAACGTCAAATCAAAGAGTTCTATTTCCTCTTTTTGTCAAATAGCTTATTATACTTCAGATTGAAAATCAAAATATCGTGCTTGTAAAATAAATAAACAACAGCTTGGCAATTTGGCGCAATATGACCTGAAGATTTGGCTTCAACCAAAACAGAACCGTGACGTCAGTGTAGCGACAGTCACCGATTCACCTGATTGGTTGTTGGGGCCAAGTTGGCCAACTCCGTCGCGAGAGAGTTGGAGAAAATTTCTCCAACGCCTACGTCATAGCATGTGGCAATTTCCGCCAATCATGGTCGGAACAGAGGTTGCGGTGGGAGTTGGGTTGGGGAAAAGTTGCTCGTGTGATATACCCTTTACAGGTCTTTATAATCCCATTTTTTGAATTTTTTTTGGATATTTTTTGTACAATTATTTATTGAAAATTAAAAAAAAAAAATTGAATTAATTTCAAAAAGTGGGATTATAGAGACCTGTAAGTCAGCTACATTTATCATACTAAAAAAAACTGTTTGTAAAAATATTTAATACAACCGGAAAAATGTGGCTTAGAAAATAATTTTTCGCATTGGATTAACACAGAGGCACTTCGGTTTAGAAACTGCAGTAAATTTTTGCTCATTCGCCCTTAACATGAAATCTTCCATTCTAAGAACTGAAATTGCTGCATTTTGTGCTGAATACGAATTTCTACACAATAAAACTTTCATGATACTTAAACAGGGAATTCCTGATTACAGAATAAAACATTTTTATACATTCATGCAATTAAAATTTTAAAAATATATATTAGTACAGTCGAACCCTGGGATATAACAATCCCGTTTTTCCGATCCTTTCAAATGGTCCCAACCAAAATTCTATATCTTTAATGCATCTTCAAACGCTTTTGAGGATTATCAAATGCCAGGATCAGGTTGAAATATCATCGCACTTGAGTTACACAAGGGCTATTGGCCACAAGTAACTAAAGTCATGTGATTAGCCCAACACAACTTTTAAGAGCAACATTGTATGCAGCGTCAGGACTTTGGAGCATATTTAACATGCACTCACTCTACATGGGAGGACACTGAGCCAATTTTCATTTATTAGTGCTCAGACTTTTTGGCTTATCAGATCATTTAATAGGTTGGCAGTTGGCAATGCTCGGATGCGAACCTGGCATTTTCCGCATGCAAGGCAAGCGCCTTACTGACTGGAATCCCCAGCTATTTTGAATGCCATTAAATTGGGCATAACAATCCAAAATTTAAAAGAAATTTCAGGTTTTTTTGCACCTCTTCTCCCAATGGTGCAAAATTAGGAGCCCTTGTGTAGCTTAGCTTTTGGGCGACGTTAACCAAAACTCTTTTACCCTAGACTCCCTAGCAAACCAATTTTACAAAAATATGCACCTCTTTTTCTACATAATACACATGCACAGACAAATTAAACACCTTTTGTATCATTGTCAAAGTCATAGCAACTTTACTAAGAAGGTAAAAGGGGGTAAATTCTTTAGGGCCTCTGAAGTTGCTATTCAATAAGTGTTTCTGGACCAAAGCACAGTTGCTGGACACTTTTCATACTTCTGTTCCACTGCTAAATGAATAGCTTACGGTGTAAATAGGGGGAGGAGAGACCCGGTTTTTAGTAGAGGGGCTATGAAGTCGCTGTTTAACTGTTTTGGACAAACGACATGATCAAGTAGTTTTTTCAATATTTTTAGATTCAAATGCCTGCATTCGTTTGGCAAATATTCAAGTCACTATGGCTAGTGCAAGTAAGCAAAAAGCTTTCTTCGTCAAAGACAAAATCAAATGTATTCAGAAATTTAAAAAGCTGTGATAACAGATTTTTAATTTTCATCAGTTTTTCTCTCCTTCTTTTGAATCCAAAATCCCTTGCGATTTTCAGACTATGGAGAAATAAATTTATGTAAGCTGAATTTTTGAGTCAATGAGTCTTACAATTATTCTTTTAAAAAGACTTAATTTTTATACAAATTTTTTTTATCTTAAATACTTATTGGAAATTGCATGCAATTTAAGTGATCAATATACATTTTTAGCATGTTTGTAAATTGCAAATTTTTTGAGAATGAGGATCGATCCCTTGGTTATAGTGATCACCTCAGTAAATCCGTTGAGGGTTCCCAATAGCAGGGTTTGACTGTATATGCAATTATATATTTAGTAGAAAAATTGGACTTAATTACAGTTATAACTATCCCAAGTGAATAAAGTGTATAATGCCATACAAAATGATATTAGCAATAAAAACTATAAAAAGAGTACCTTTTCCTTCATTTGTCTCTGGCAAAATGACATTCTGATAAATGGAGCACTGCTGTGAAGGGTCAGAATATCTTTTATTCGAAAAAAGGGAAGGCGGAGGGGGTATTTCATACAACAAATTGTCAGTATCAATATTTTGATAAATATTATTTTCATAAATTGTCTCTGCAGGATCACACTTTGATGGGCTACAACTGCTGCATGATGTCTGATCCAAACAAGAGTCTTGAGAATAAGAATTAGTAAGGGAGTTCAAGCTGTTATTAGCCCTGAAAAGAAAACAATTATCATCAAGTAGTGCAGCAAAACTCAATTAAAAAATGTGCAGTCATTGTTGTGCACTGTGCAATGCACCACAATAAAACATGAATTGTGTAGATCTAGTGTCGCATTCATTCAACTAAACAAAACCAACAATAATGCAAATAAGACTTATTAAGTTACCTAGGGGAATTACAATCGACCATTTTGTGTGGAGGTGGTACATCATACAAGCTGTCATCAAATGTTGGAGAACAAAACTGTCTAGGAGGTGTAATTCCAGAAAGACTGCACCTTTCAGGAAATAGCGAATCCAAATTTGATCCCATTACAAAGCCTTGAGGTGGCAATATAGGTAATAAGTCATTACTTCCCATGTCCAGTTTAATTAGTGTCACATGATCTTTAAAAATACAAACATAAATACATTAGAGAACAGATTGACAGTAAAATGTATTCACTGTATGTTACAATACAAAACTAATGTGAAACATTATATGAGTATAATTAAGATTTAAATTTCAAAATACAAGAAATACTTTTAACTGGATGATACTTTCAATTGCCTATTTTTAGAAATTAGAAATAGCCTATTTTGTTATTTTTTTAAATTTCTTAGTTTAAACTTTTTATACTAATTTAAATGAAATGAAAAGCGTTACAAATTATTTTAGTTGAAAAATAAAGAGCAAAATTAAAACATAAATTATCATTAAATCTAGCAAAACTTAAATTTAGCACGAATAACAGAAAAAATTGAATAGTGAAACAATATAAAAAGCTCAAAATCGTACCTCTAATAACCTTTTCAATTTGTTTAGCTATACTAGTATTTAAATCTCCTAAAATATCAAAAACTGTTCTTTTCCTAGAGTTTTCGAGAATAGGATCAATACCTAAAAAAAAATAGAAGCATAAAAACAATTTTGTAACAAATATACAGTTTATTTCCAATGATTTTATTTAATGTATATATTTATTGTCTACAATTCATATACTTATTGCATAAAATTGAATCTAAATAATTATTATTTGATTTAAAATTTGTTCTAACATACTTTTGCAGGTGCAGAAAAATCTGAATAATGATGTTGTTATTAAAGAGTGGAATATGCTTTAAAACAACATGCTATGATACTGCAAGATGTTAAAATCTTTATTCTCACATCTCATCTAAGATACCAAGCATCTGTTTTATTTTGAATTGTGCATCTCAAAATTAAATGAGTAACCTACATTCCACATTTCTTACTAGGTACCTAAATCCAAAGAAGTCTTCACAGTTTAGTTAAATTATTTCATACCTATATGTACTCGTGTATAGGCCGAGAAGTTTTGGATAAAATCAGCCCCGTAAAAATCGGCGTCGACTTCTACCCGAAACATCAAATGTTCAATAATAATAATAAAGATAAAAAAATCTCCTATCCTTAAACTATAGCTAAATTTCAATAAAATTTAAGGTTTAGATGCTATCTATTAAAACTTAAAATTCTTATAGCAAAAAAGGCCAAGTTTCTAGTTATGATTAACTTTTATGAATCTTTGGTATAGGAAACAAAAGTATATAATTTTCTCCTACAATTATTATTTTTATTTTGCAAATTAAAATAAATGCTTTCAATGCAGGTATTGAAACATTAATAAAATCACAAAAATACTGAAAAAGTAGTAAAACAAGGTAAATTAAAGTACTATTGAAATTACGGGTTCTGTTCAAAGCAAAAAATATGAATTTTATAAAAGCATAAAAAAAGTTTAGTACCATAGTCCAAAAGTAGCCTCACAACTTCCAATTTTCCATACATAGCTGCCTCATGCAAAGCTGTGCCAATATCAGTCTAAAAATTAATGCAAATATTTAGCTAGACTATAATGCACTTACATACACAACTTTCATAAAAGATGCAAGAGGATATAATCAAATATATTTGTCTGAATTATTTGTCCAATTCTAAAAAAACAAAACAATTATGTTCATACTTTATACTGCAATTTATATTAAGATTTTTTTATGCAAAATAGTTTAAGGTAATAGGTAGCAGACTAAACTAATGAAATCAGTAATTCAATAATTTCAAAATAAAAAAAATATGCTATTTATATAAATCAAGTATTATCACTATGACAGTATCAGTATATCAATCATATTTCAGTTATTTTTAGCAAAAGAATGTCAATTCTGTAAGGCTATTCAAATTAGTACATCAGCCAATCAGTTCTCAAGTAGGGAACTATGATACATTTTTAAAATTACACAATTAAACCAGGAACAAGGAAATCAAAGCCTATGGCATTTGATTCAATTTTATTAAAAGAAACTGCAAAATATTTAAGTACTGATACTAAAGTCATAATGTTCAAATTCATTACTATTTCAGTTAATGAAGAAAAAGCCACTTCAGAAACGTTAGAAAAAAGTTCTTTGGTAATTTGACACATTTGAAGTCTGAATCTTAAAACATTTAAACAAAGCTTCACCTATACTGTTAGTCAGCTTCTTCAGTTATTCTCTGAATAAATGATTAGCCAGTTTAATTAATCTAATTTAAATCCACAAATTCGAAACACTATAGCAATTAGTATAATTCTGACATCAAGAAGAACAACCATTATTTTTTAAATTCTAAACATGACTAACATCTGACATGAAAATAAACGAAACTAGATATATAAACAAACAAGCAAAGTTTTTGTTTTTAAAAATGTCATTAATAACCCAAAGCAGTCTTTTTCAATGGAAAAAAATCAATTAAATTACTGGGACATATTCAAAGAAATCGGAAAAGCCTGGATATATGATGTAAAAAAAAAAGCAATTTTTGAAGATCTTAAAACAAACTTGATTTTTTTTAAGTCACTTTTATAATTACATTAATATTACATTAATATAATTATTTAAAAAAAATAAGAATATTATTTCAATTTCCAGTACATAAACAACAAAAATTGTTCCTTGTTGGCTAAAATGAAAGTCAGTAAATGAGAAATGTTTTGACACTCCTGCTGAGATGAACTCATAAGGTTTGACTATATATATGTTTAATGAATTTCAAATTTACAAACAGTTTCTTTTAAAAATTAATATACCCTGTGAGTACCTAAAAAAGGAGGTTATATTAAACATAATTGAAGAGCTTACTGGAACAACGAGCTAAGTGACAAAAGAAAAGTGAAAACGAGAAAATTATTTTTAAAGTTTGTAGTTTGCACTCAGATCTGTTGAAAACGGAACTTACAAACCGTAAATTTTTTTTTTAACCTAAAGTTTATAAAAAAGTAGAAACTTTTCTCTCTATATTAAAAAAAGTAAGCTCTTTTAAAGTGCCAGCAGCCACAACAAGATGAAATATTGATGTTACAAGTCCAAAATTTTTCTGGAAGGTGTGTCTCCCTTATCCCTGGATTTCTTTTTATTGTTTTTCAAATTTCCATTAGTTTTTTTAATTAAAAATTAAAATAAGTCAGCCAAAAACAAAAAATTTAGTTCTTTTCAGCAAAACACCACGGGAAAATAGATCAGAAATGCATGATTTTTTTACGTTCTTTTTAAAGAACAGTTGCGCTCTGCTCTGTTAAAAAGAACAGTTCTTTAACCTGTTCTTTTTACAAAAGTTGCTTTACACATGGAAGAATTCAGGCAAATATAAATATATCTTCATTAAAATGAACAAAAACGAATGGGGGTTGGCGAGCGATAGCGATCTGGGGGAAGAGCCCCCTAGTTATTGTTAAAGAAGTTAGTACTACGTTCATTGACACAAAAAACTCAATTTTTCTAAAATGTCACTTAGCATGTTCTTCCACTAAGCCCTTCAATTAACTCATATTCAACTTAAAACAATAATTACCATATAATTAATATCAAATCCACTATCCAATAAAAGTTTAACCACATGCTTGTGTCCATTTTTAGCAGCAAGATGAAGTGGTGAATGGCATCGTACAATATCAGAAAGTAAACCAGGGTGAGCATTAAGTAAGCATTCTACAGTTTCTAATCGTCCATATTGGGAAGCTAAATCCAAAGGAGATTCATTTCTGACGTTTCTAACAGAAGGATAACATTTGTTCTGAAAATGAATGTTTTCAAATTTTTAATTAATGAAAACGTTTAAGGAAACAATGTAAGTAATTATGACACTGAGAAAATCATTAATTTTATAGGGGTTATTTTATCAGGATGAAGTACGATTTTTATATGCTAGAAGTTCCAATTTTATATTTTAAGTAAAAATAACCCTCTCACAATGTTTATGATAAACTTAATCATAAATTAATATTTTGCAATTTCGGTACATTAAATGAGATAAAATAGCATATTTTATGCCACATCAGAATTTTTTCAAACTCTAATACCCTAAAGCTGTAACACAAAATATACAAAACAAAACGTTTGAAATCGCTACAAATCTTATCATAAAACAGAAAATATTTGAGTTCCAATGTTGAAGAAATATTTTTAAAAGAAAATTATTTCTTACTTACCTCTAACAATAACTTTATAATATCAGTATGTCCGTATTGAGCTGCAGAATGAAGAGCACTTTCATGGTCAAAATTCTACAATAGAAAAAAGATAACAAATATTAAATAAAAATAATTTTTGTATGTAAATTGCTCAATATAGTTGGATACCTCGTATAAAATAATAACAAAAGTTTTTTTAAAATTTTTTTACTTGTTTATAGTTTGTTCGATTAAAAAAATACAAAAAAAAATATAAAGGAACGATTGCATCCAAATTATTTAACACAATTTTTCAGTAGTGGTTTGGATGAGCAGGAAGGCCAAGGCCTAATATTACAATACCCAATATTTATAACAAATTGTGTTATAAATCGTCAGGAATAGTTTTACTTTAAAAAAAATAAAAAATTCAGAAATATCTTTGCAAAGTTTATTTAACTCTGAACTTCATTTAATAAATTTAAAATAAGTAATGAACACAATACAGAAACAATCAAGCCTAAACAAAATATAAAATAGTAACAGCAATCAATTCATTGATTTGTGTGTGCTCAACACATTTTCATTAATTTTGCATAATGAATAAAAGTTTTAAGAAACACTCAAAAGCAGGGAATTTTTTTTTATTATTTGCTGAAATTATATATAAGAAGTATACACAACAATGTACCATACCTTTAAACTATAAAATTGGAAATTGCTATTTAACTGAACTTTTAACTTGTTAATAAACATTACTTATTAATAGTTTTATTGTGTTTTTAATATATTTACCATATGATTCACACTTGGAAAAGAAGGGCCTTGTGTCAAAAGAAGTTCAACAATTTCTGCATTTCCTGACCAAGAGGCCAAATGCAACGGAGTGCAGCCCTTATGATCCACGATATTAGCAGAAGCCTCATGACTTAACAATAACTCAACAACATCTCTAAAAATTAAGGTCAAAAGTACAGTCATCCAAATAATTATAAAAGATAACATATATTGAGTACATGTCAGCTGTTTATTATAAACCGAACAAACAATTATTTATTGTAATATAATACTGTTGAAGACCAATTGCTGATAGCAACAATTTGATTTGGACTGCCAATTGTGATTTGGAGCAAAGGACAGTTTTTAATTTTTCAATGAAAAATTTAAAAGCACTAGTTACAGGGGATAAAAGAATACTAACTGTTTGGTTTTTCTACAAAGGGAGCTTTTGAAATGAATTAGGCATTTCTCAAAAAGGCAATACTTAGACATCATTAGTAAGAGAAAATTCGATTGACTTTTAAACTGTTTAATGACACTTAAAAATAATATACTTGAATCAAGAATTACTAAACTCGAATATATGCCACAATTATCTTGTTATTCAATTTTAAGGAGTAAAAATTTTGGGGTACCTGGTACATTGATAAAAATATAGTTTTTAAAAAATTGTAGCACTTAAATGAATATTAATTGAAAACTTTTCATTTCATTAGGGCACTTGAGCTGTAAATGCAAAATTTTCCAAGCTTTACATTTATTTTAACCTACAAAATTTTATGTCTTTCAATATAAGTAATATAAATTTTTTTTAGTGGGAATGAAGCATGCTTTTTGCCTGAAGTTAGCTCAAGTTGGTTAAGTAGAAATACACTCATTGCAAATGATAAAAGTTTTTATGTAAAATTTATACTCAACATTAAGGAATCAATGTTAATATCAAAACTAAAATTATATATGAAAGTAAATTTCAAAGAAAGCCTATGTGCACTCAATAGTTTGAAAATCAATTTGTTAACTGAACTTTTAATATACAGTAGAATCCCAATTATCCAATCTAATTGGGACCGGAAGTAGGTCAGATAATCAAAAAATCTGGATAATAGAGAATTTTTAGTTAAAGAGTATACAGGAGCACCGAAAGTCTGCGGACCGTAAATCTACTCTGGTTTTGGATTTTAGTAATAAGTTATCTCTAAACTGAGACTTTGTACCAAACAGTAAGTAGTTAAAAATTATTTTTAATTTCTGTTTTTACTTTTGAAATACCTGTGGGAAGTTCTGAGAAAAGTTGTTATTCTCTGTTTTATAGTGGATTTTACTTGAAGTCTCACAATTTTATAAGCGATTCAAAAATCTTTAGAGTTACCAAAGTTTTTCTATCTTAAAAACAACGAAGTTTTCTTAATGCAGAAACAGCCAATTTTTCCGATTTCATAATCGGTGCAGAATTTTAATTTTAGAATCAAAGGATAATTCCAATTACAGAGTCACCGGAGAATTCCAATTTTTGAATAGCTTCTGTTTGCCGATTTCAGTATTGCATGAGATTCCTCATTTTAGAATCACTGTAGATTTCTGAGACTAGTTTCTTTTGTCAACAACAGAGAATGACTTTGTATTAGAGGATTTTTTATGTTGACCCACGGTCGGTCGGTTAACAGAGAATCTCGGATAAGAGAGAGAGATGGATAATCAAGGTTCTACTTTAATTTTAAAGTATACAACTACAGTCTTTAGTTAAGTAGACAAGCAATTCAGTAAATTTTTTTTTTTAAAAAGAAAGCAAAAAAATATCAGGGAAAAAATATTAAGATGGAACTACTAGGGAGAAAATTAATATTTTTAGACCAAAACAATTTTATTAGTAAAAGTAGAGTTCAGTACAATAACATTCATTCAAGTTTGGCGTGACTGGATTAAGGTTGTACTAAAGCTACAAGTGGATTATTTGTTAATAAAAGTAAAATTTACTTGTGTCCATTCAAACAGGCATGATGTAAAGGAGTATAACCATTATTGTCTTGAACATTTGGTCCAGGTCCACGCCTCAAACTGCAAACAAAATTTAAATAATGCTATTATAAAAACAGTAAGGTTATATATTAAAGTAGATGATAATGGGTAATGGGGATAAATTAAAAAAGAAATCTGATAACTTTTAAACAACTTACATTTGTATCAAAAAAGGTTTATAGGATAATACAAAGCTGTGATTTTTTAAACTTTGTTTTCCTGTATACAAGTGATAAAATACTTTATGTTAATTTAATTATAATATTAATTGAATATATTCAGCTTAGGATGAATTACAGTTTATCTAGAAAATTTGCATAGTTAACTACAAAATAACTATTTCTCTTACACACCACTACATTCAATATGCAATATCAACTATTCATTGATTATTACATCTCTCTCTCTCTTAGAAAGTATTGTTAAAAGTTAATACCTAATCAATACTGCCAGACACTTTCCGCCGGCCGTAACTTTTGCCAGACCTTTTAAAGGTCCCTATGATAGTTCGGACTTTGTCCCACACATCTAGTGGCGGGATAGGGTGCTACGTATTTCAAACTAAAGCAAAATTTAATTAAATCGAAGTGATAATATTTCTTTTTTAAAAAAAAATTTTAGGGAGGAGGGGGGGGGGGGGGGGCTGTAATCGTTTGTTACTTATATGATGACAGAAATAAAGCTGAGTGGATAAGCTCTTGAAACTAAATAATATTCAATAAATCCTTAGTATCATGTCCAATTTTTAATGTGACATATATGAGGAAGGCACGATTGTACTAGTATTGAAAAAATAATAATTCATGTGCAAGGAACATTTTGAGATTTATAAAAAGACCATTTTCTAGTATTGGAGAATGAATTTTATGATTCTAATGAAAATTAGTTTATTGACACATAAATAAATAAGAAAAATATGGTGTGGTACTAAAATATTGTTTGGTTCAGCAACAATAATAATAAAAAAAAGTTATTAAGGTTCCAAAATCAAATATATATATATATATATATATATATATATATATATATATATATATAATATATATATATATATATATATATATATATATATATATATATATATATATATATATATATATATATATATATATAGTTGAGCAGAAAAAAGTTTTAGCATAGGTATGTAATGTATTGTCACCAAATTATTCATTTATTCAACGCAATTAAAAAAAAAACTTTTTTAAAAACAGTCTACTGTTTAAAAAAACCAGTAGACTCTTGACAGACTGACCTTTTATCGGAGTAAAAATCTATTAACTTTTAACAATTAAACCTAATTAACTATTAGAGGTATTTTCTTTATTTTTACATATTTCTACTTTCTACTAAATTTTAAGTTGTGTTGGGTGCCTACTCAGGTGTCGGCTCGTCACCTGATTGTGGATCTAAATTATGACGCCTGTCACCAATAGCCCTCCTGTAGCTCTAGTGCGACGATAATTCAAACTAAACTAAAACTAAATTTGAGTTGTATGTTTTATAATAACTATAAATATGACAAATCTCGACACTTCCACTTTTAAAACACTAAATACTAATGAATATTAAAGATACGATTCATGTATTTAAATATTCTTTAATTTTATTTGACAACACTCATTAAAGATGACCACCTCAAAAAGCTTTCCCTGGAGATTTTTATAACAAATTATTTTTGTATTATAAATTAAGAATATCCTATGATGAGATGTTGCTAATAAAAAAGGGCTTAAAAAATAATTATTATTAAAAAATGTATAGAGTTTGCTGCATACCTAGCAAGTGGTCCGGTCTTTCTTGCGCGTTGATTTAAAATTCGTTCAACGACGGCATAATTGCCGCATCGTGCAGCTTCTAAAAGTTCCTGGTCCTTTCCCATTTTAAATTATGTCCCTAAATGTAGATTAAAAATATTCTGTAATGTCATAAAATATTTATGACTCATTCTAAAAATATAGTTCCTTCGCTTATAGGTATTCATGAGGAAATCGAAAGAGAAACCTCGATGAATAAGTAATTGAACATCCTTCCGTCATCAGGCATTGCACTTAATTAACTCTCTTGATTTTTCAAATCGAAGGAGTTAAGTAAAAACAAAGAATGAATGTCGCATCATCTACATTATGAATTTATGCAATCCTTTTAAAAGACAAATCTAAAGTAAACAGAATGATAGAAGAGCCAAACGAAAGTAAAGCAAACATTGCTTTAGTATGAAGTTACTTCATTTCATTTCGTTATCTCTAAGCAAACAAGAACCTAGATAAATCAGAAAACTAAAACAAGGAAAAAGATGTTAGTCATATGAAAAAATAAAACTTATTTTTAATAGTTTCCGATAACTTATTTACTACGAATTTGGTTATACTCTAAAAATTTCTAGCTGCCAATACACGGAGGGACGATGCATGTGAACCTTCGCCAAGCATCGCCATTCTTCGACCAAGACGTTACTGAAAGCATTTTTTCTCATCTGTGATTGGTTTTGCGTACCCTCGTGATATAATAAACCAATAACTAACGAGTACATTTTTTTTTTCAGTAACGTCTTAGAGGAAAAGTTGGCGATGTTTGGCGAAAGTTTCAATGTCGTGTCCCTGGTTCCGTCCCTCCATGTATGCCCTGATTAATTTCATGAATTTATGAGTTACTTTAACAAAAGTGGCATCAATTACACAAAACCTAATTTCCCCCAATCCCAACAAACTCTAGAAATTAAAAGTCAAAACATTATGTTATTTATGTCTTATTTGTATTCATAAATGATTAATGATTTTGTAGTTTTGTTATCCGTTCAAATGATCTGCTTTAAATCAACTACTCATGATTGGTAATGAAGTTATGGGAGTAAGCGTAATGCTGTTTTTCATTTTAGCGCATTTTTGTCAGCTTATCTTATTTTGGTTTCAATTGAGAATAATTGATTACGACTTTATCTGTAGTATTAACTCATACTTACTATGTTTTGAAACTAATTTTTCTTTGATCTTATGATTAAATAAATTAGTGTTGAATAAATGTTTATCCTAAAAAACAAATCAAAGCGTTGTAGACATATCTTTAAATATTTAGTTTAAATAACTATTCGTAATAAGAAAAACAACCAGAACTTGTGTTCTTGAAGCGTGTTCGCTTTGTTGTTAAAACCAACACTTGTTCTTTGTTTATATTTTCAAATCAAAAATTCCACAAAGCGTGTCTATTTACCGGTAGGTTGTATTGAGCGAAACCGTAGGTATCACATGATTTTGTTTTTTAATTTCCGTCGTGTTTTTGTAACATTTTATTTTTTATTACTATTTATATATATCTATGGTTTCTTCTGAAAGAATTTACTGTATTTATTTGACTAGCATATTGAGATGTGTTCAGTTGAATCAAAATATTGTAATTTAGTTTAGTTTGAATTATCGTCGCACTAGAGCTACACGAGGGTTATTGGCGACGGGCGTCGTATTTTAAAACCACAGTCAAGTGGCGAGCCGATACCTGAAAATATTATAATTAAGATATTTTAATCCTTAAATGAGATTCATAGCTCATTCAACTCTTAATAATGTTTGAAAGAATTTTTCTGTATTCTTTTGTATGCGAAACAAATCTGCACAGCTGCCGTTTATACAAAAATTAAATATGTATTTGAATTTACTTTCAAATTTGAAAAATGAGTTCACTCCATAAATTTCTACCGTATGTAATTTCATTAATTTAAGGGTTTGATACTTTCACTAAAGAGATAGTGTCATCAATTGCACAATATTCCATTTTTGGCCAAACAAGCTCTAGAAATTAAAACATGTTATTTATGGGTATTAATAAATAAATAATTGCTTGATTTAAAATTTTCTTTCGGATTAAATTGCTTAATTTTCTCAAATAATATACAAACCTGTTTAACCTTAAACAAAATTAATGTTTTATACAGATGTATTCGCAAGTACTTTATGGGACTCTACATCCAAGCTGATGGATCTTCCTAGCACATTTCTATTTTATTAACTTTTGTTGGCAAGGAATATATTCTGCTAAAGAGGAAGGCAAATTGCAATCTAATGCTTTTGTACTATGCGTAAATGCAAAGTATAAATAAAATCAACTGCCCGTAAAAAGTGTCAGTTAATAATCACCTTGCTTCAAATTTCAATGTTTTACTTGAGTTCATTTGAAATCCCTAATTGAAGCTCGAGTTTAAATTACGTAGAATATGGATTTGGGGTATCTTCACTGGGTATCTTTAACCCTTTGAGGTATACACAATTTTACTTAAAATACTTCACTCAAAACTTACTTTTATTTAAAAAAAATTATTTTTGTTGTTGGAAAATCTGACAGTCAGGTGATGGGATGGGCTTATATGTCTGTATCCTTCAGAGGGTTAAAATCCGTTTTCAACCAGTTGCTGGACTTAATATCCCCCCCCCCCCCCCTTTTACTGTATGCATCTTTCTTATTTAAATTAAATTCATTCAGTGATAAAGCCATGTTTATAAATAAAGATAATTTCAATAAAAGCTTGTGACAACTTTCAGCCTTAATTTGAAAATTAGTGTTGCGTTGAAAAGCAATGAAACCTCCCAAATCTAATAAACTGTCCACTTCTTAATAGTTATAGCAAACCTATCTTATGTTAGTTTCCAAGATGGCCAAAAAATTGGTTTGGTGACATAACATATTTTCTAGGAAAATAAACAATTGCAACCCTTTTTGTATACTCCTTTCTAAAAAGGGTTGTCTATGATCTGCGACCAAACTGTAAAGCCCCCATTGCGTGATGCACAATTCTCTGAATCCTAGGATGACTAGATATTTTCAACATCAATGCAGTACACAGTGATAGAGAATCAAAACAAAAACATCCAGGGCGTCACGTTCGTTTTTTATTATCATCGTTTCAGTCTTGTTATATACATAGTGCAAACCACTTCAACAATTTAGAACAAATAAAAGTTTAAACTAATTATTTAGTAACTTTTTAGTTTGCAATGTAATAAAGCTCTTGCCTGCCATTTATGAGATAATATTGATTGTTTGAAATTTTGTAACACACGGCTTGTCTTGGCTATGACTTTTCCCACCCCCGTTAATCAGCCATTTATTCTAGTTTGGTTGAGTTTTCGACAAAGAAAATGGTCTGATTTTGGGAGAAATCTAATAAAGAAAAGAGCTAAAGTACAATATGATATTTTTACCATTTCTAAAAATAACAATATACATGGTTAATTTGCTCTTGAAAAAAATTTGTATTCTCTAACAAGTTAAGTTTTTATAAAAGGGTTTCTTAGTCATTGATCGATTAAAAAAGTTATGCTAAAAGTTATCTTTGGAAGAGGGAAATAAGATATTAGTAAAAAGGCTGAACTTCAGAAAAGGCTCTACAATGTTAATAAACCAGTAATTGTTCCTAGTTACTTAGTTTTTTAGTTCTGTGTTGATCATTATTATGGATACATGTTTTACATGTAGATGATCTAACAAGCTTTTTTTGTTACAGGATAACAAGTTAACATGATTTCTTTGCCTTCTTTCAATATCTAAAAATGTTTCTACTTCACAATATGCATAATCTGTGGTTCATTTAATGGAACAGATGAAAGGGAACAAACGATTCGCTCTATTTACTCTTTGTGGTACTTTAACTACCTTTATTTACATTCTGTGGGGGAATCCAGGAACTTCAATCAGACCTTCAATCCAGAGTTTCGTTACAGAAACACAAACTCGTATTACAAATTGGAAAGCGGCTCAGGTAAGTTGCTCATCAGTTTTTAAGAAGTTAGAAGTTTATTTAAAATATATTTATTATGCGAAAAAGATATGAAAAGTAATATGAATTAAAAGAATTTCAAGTGCAATCTACTGTTTCTTATTTTACGGCATATATATATTTGAAATTTTATGTAAAGTATCAGAATCTTTTTATTTTATTTAAAGATGCATAATATGACTTAGTTTCTAAATTAAGGTTGTAAAATTGTAACAAACTGACAGGGAAGTCTACAAATGTAGCAGAAGTAATGTCAATAATTTGTATATTAAAAAAATATTGAAATTTTAATAAATTAAAGCAAAATTGTGTCGAATCAATGAAATAACAGAAAGTCTGAAGTAGAAATTATATATATTATAATACAATATAAATTCTATACTATATACTTGCAAATTTTTTTTTTTTTACATTTTATGTATTATTTTCATTTAATTATTTAAAACATATTTCATATTAAAAAAAAAAATTACTGAGATGGTAACTTAAAACTTTGTACCTAATTTAACTTCTAACTTTTACAAGTACTTTTCTTTTTTTAGCTTTAAAAGCAATTCAAGGATTTTTTTTAAAGAAAAATTCTGTGATGAAATTTAAGATTTAATTATGATCCTAGATTATTTTCGCAAAAATTAAATTATGAAATTGATTTTTAAGCAAACTTTCATACTTAAAAAAATTTAATACTTTTAGATTCACAAAGAATCTTCAACAGGACCAGACCCAGTAGAAAAATATTTAAAACAGCTTGGATTTCATGTTGACCCTCCACGGTTATACCCTTCAAATAGATGGTCGAATATTTCTCTACCTGTTTTCGTAACAGCTCTTTTACCTACTGACTATGGTTTCGTTCATGGATTTGTGAAGTCATTCCAACGATACTTTGGAAATTCTCTGCTTATCATCTATGATTTAGGATTGAATCCTTCAGAATATTCTTTAGTAAGACTTTTTTTCAGTTATATATTTATGTGTGAATATATTTTTTTTAACTGCATCTGTTCAATCACTATTAAGGAGAATAAGCAAAATTTATAATTTAATTAAAAAAATCTTAAAATTTTGATACAAGATAGTAAATTTTGAGTTAAACCTTTTTAAGGTCAGCTAAAATTTTTAATAGTGATTTTGGTAGTTAAAATGCTTTTAATTATTCCATTAAAAAATATTTCCTATAATGTATGTTATTTTCTCCAGGTAAATGGAATATGTAATTCTTCAAATTGCATCTTAAGAACATTCGATTTTGACTTGTATCCATCTCATGTCAGAGACCTTAAATTTAATGCCTACCGACCAATTGTTATACAGGTAATTTTCTATTTCAATTGAAGTTAAGAAATTTTTAAAATGTTTATGAAGAAATACGAGGAAAGTTGATCACATTTCTTAAATTTTGATTCTGCTTAATATGACTAAAGTTAAGATAATAGTGTCAAAAAAATGAACTAGAAAAAGGTTGTTCAAATGTCTAACAAACTGCATTTCACAATCATTTAGCAAAGCATTAGCTCAACAAAAAGTTTTTTTATGGGCACTTCATCAATTCACACAATCTTTGTAAACAGCAGAGAGCTATTACTCCCTAGCAAAAACTTTTCAAGTGTTTTTTTATGTTAAATTTAATGTGAAGTTATCATACCAGTGAATAACTTTAACTACAAGGTTTTTTAGCTTTGTAATCAAAATGGCAACTTTGTTGATTTGACGTGGGATAGCCTATCAGTCAAACCTTAAAATCCAATTCTGAATTGGATTTAAAAGGTCACTGAATTATTCAGTGCCCTTTTAAGAAACTGCAGACCTTAAATGTAGTCTGACACATAGCATGAATAGTTACTGATAAAGATTAAACAGCTGGAAGTCCACATATGGCTCTTGACCTGTGTTGGAAATTAACAGCCACTAGTCGCAAAATGTGAATAAATTCTACAATTTCTTTCAACTTTAAAAACTAATTTAGTCGCATTTGTCGTGATTAGTTTTTTTTAATGTTACTATCAATTTTTAAGGTGGTCTCTCAAGATTTTGCCAAAAATAATCATCTAAAAGTCGCAAATTGTCAACGATTTCGAATATGTTGAAATTCCTCTATGTGATCCTAAAATGGCAAAACCCATAACATATACTGCGATAATCATAGTCATTGAACATAGATTCCTAAAATTTTGGAATTCTAGCATTAGAAATTGCAAAACTTGGGTTATTCTATACATGCATAACTTCAGCCATCTCAAAATCTTATTCAGTGCAGACGTCCAGAGTTTGTGAATAAATTACATAAAAATAGCATTTTTTCAATGAATATTTTTCTAAAAATTGCTTCCACATAATGTGTATTTGCTCCTAGTTTTTTAAGTTAGTAGCACAAATTGCTCTTAAGGTTTTCTCTCCAATTTGTAACATTTCTCTTGACACACTTTTTATTTTTTTCTCTACAATGGTGTGTGTACTCAAGTACTTTTCATTTTTATTTTAGGAAGTTTTAAATCAAGCAGGTGCTGTGATCATGATGGATGTTCAGTATGTTTTTACTACTGGGGAAATCAGCCATCTCCTTAATAGAGCTGAAAAAGAAGGAATTGTCTCTTGGACTATAAATCAACCTACTTCTGCTTTAACGCATCCTCGAATGTTTGATTATTTTAATACAAAACAGGAAAAATTCTTTTTTCACCGAATGGTGCAGCCAAATCACATTATGCTATATAATATAAAATCTATTCATTTTGGTGTAATGTTTCATTGGGTTAAATGTGCCCTTGTCCCAAATTGCATTGCAACTATTGGTGCTCAAAAATCTGGTTGCCGATTTGATAAAAAACCTCTTTATCGCTATACAGGGTGCCACCGATATGACATGTCTGCATTAAATGTTATTTTAGGCCTTATGTTTGACTTTTCTTCTAGTCATTACTCAGCAAGTGAAGATGAAAAATTCTTTCGTCTTGTTGATATGGAAAATGATTTTACTTTAGATCCTGATAAGAATTCTACTATTGTCTTGGATTCTAACTGAGAAATATTTTGTATTAATGCTGTACATTCCCGTATTATTTTTTGTGATCATTCATGATTCAGTGATTTCTTCATTATATTTGTTTGTCATTTGTTTAATACTTAAAGAATGACATTACTGGAAAATGCCGAAAAGTTTAACTTTTACAAATTAAATAGCTCATTTTAAAAGAAAATACAGATTTGTATTCTTTTGTAATACTACATACAATTCTCCTTCAATAAAATATATTTTGAATGTTATGTGATACTAAATATATATATATGACTGGGATTAAATTCAGCATATTACTTGAATTGACTATGTTTTTATTCCTAAGAACAATTTTCCAAAGATTAGAAATTTTTATTTTAAACAAATGTTGTGTGTGAAGTTATTTTCATGTTACTTGTACTCATTTTTAAACATGCAGTACTTGGGACTGTTTTGTTTTTGTGATTTATTGATTGTAATATATGTTAGGTTGATTTAAAAGTTTTTAACAACACAGTTTTTAATTCTTTGTTTAAACTTATGAGTTATGAAGGTAGTTGTATTACTTTATTGTGCTTATATATTAATATCAGTGATTTTTGTGTCAATGAACAAACAGTATTTTGTTAAGTTACCATGAAAAATAAAGCTTGAAGATAATTTGGTTTTGTAAGTTTACTTTAATATAAAGGATTCTTTTATTGATTCCACTTCCTATTTCCCTGTTAAGGGAAAGTCAAGCATTTAAACCTTTCACCTTGATCCTAGTTTTTGAGGGGAAAAACCGGTTTCTTAAAAAGCTTATTTTTCAATACTCGGTCACACTGAACGTATTTAAATAAAAATAAAGAGACCAGTTAAATTTTGACCGGTTCAAAGAAACCGTTTTTTTTCTCAAGAAACTGTAAACTGTAGTATCAAGATATAACTTTAGTAATGGTGTGGAGGGAATTTATGTTAAAGGGACAGACTTTTTTGGCGTTTATGAAGAGGAGACTCTCTCCATCGTACTAAAGTACAAAAAAGAACAATGTGTTGCTATTTTGTGATTTTATAATGGAAAGACTGCATGTTTCTTTAAGAAAATCGGTCAATACATGTCTCCAAATCCACAAATTCGTGGCAAAACTGTAAAGTGATGGGCTGGTAGGTATTCAGTTCGGATTTAGAGATGTGAAATTGTAAATTTGAAGCAAATTGACAATATTTCACCGTAAAAGATTTAAAACTGCTGTATTTGCTGTTTGGAATAAAATTGAAAATTGTTACTAAATCTTTTAAATTCACTGGATATCATGTTTTTTTTAAATTTATAACAAAATTAAATACAACAAGCAATAAAAATGAGAAATTAGGCCGTTAAGCGTGCATTAAATTGATTCTCCATATTTTAGACTGATTTTTTTGGTAATTTTCAATATTAATGCAAATAAAATTAGTTTATTATTTTCCTTATGATTCAAGATATTTTTTGATTATTTATATCTGCTTGATCCTTACTATAAAAACTTCTTTCAAGTAAACATTTTCAGTGAAATTTTGTGACTCAACATTTTTTTTGTCTAAATTTTTGAGACGGACAATATAATATCTTGCGTATAACGACAATTTTTGATTAATTTCACGATTATAACGCTAAAAATATGTTTATATGGCATCCGAATTGCTTTCTTAATTTTTTTAAATTTCGTTTTTACTGTTTAATTTTATTATCAAATGATGCAAAAAGTCTCAAATTGAAAAAAATTAGACGGGAAATTTATTTCCCGTCTAAAAAATTTTTGACCGGAGAAGGAGAAATTAAAATACTTCTAATAGCACATGATGTTAAAATTTAATCAATAGGTGTCATTTTATAACTTCAATTAGTATATAATGTATTTTACATGATTTACAACACTTAATATTCAACCCCTTTTATAAGGTTACTCGTTTTTAACGTCCTAAACTTTGCTCCCTCGAAAGACGCTATAACTGAGTTGAACTGTATACATTTTATTTAACCCTTTCAGTCCCAGTGATGCCATTTGGCATCATCACTTTTGATTTTTTTTTCAATCGTCTATAGCTATTTATGATATTCAAAAGCACATCATTCGATTCTTCAATCCTTTTTTTATGATATTCATAGATGCCGGCATTATTATTTTTTTTTATTAGAAAATAGCAACTTTGCGTTTTACTTCATTTTGGAAAAGTTGACATAATTAAATCACTATTTTAACTATTTTGGTTGAAAAAATTACTAAAAAAATTTTGAGGATATGTTCAGATAGGTTAAAATATATAAATAGACGGTCTTTTATGTTAAAATAATTATTTTAATTTGTTGTTTTCCATTATTAAAAAGTCATGATGCCAAATGGCATCGTTGGGACTTGCTGGGCACAACTCTTATTGGCGACTTTGCTGCTTACGTTGATATCTTCGTGCATGATCTGGTTTTTTTTTCATACCTCGGGCTATTTTTCTCCTTTCCCTCTTCGTGCATGCTTTCTGGAAATTGATTTTTTTAATTTAAAAATTATCTAAGTTAAATTTATGTATAGTGTAAACGATACCGAAGAGAAAAACAGAAATTTCGTCACTGGATAAGGCAGTGTATATGCTCATGAACGGCGATATTTCTGATGTAGAACTTGAAAACTCTGATGAAGAATTTGATACAACTGTTGAAAATGTGAGAAATACAAATACAGGCGATGCTGAAGATCAAATTATCCCAATTGTGAACGGTTTATCACACAAAATTGATGTTGAATTTGAAGCTGATGAAGGGGAAGACGATTAAGTTAAAGTACAGACACCTCAAGTGAAGAGGCAGAAAACAGGCTCTAAGAAGAAAAACACGTTGTTTCCTTGGAAAAAGCAAGATCTAAGTTTTTGCACCGAATTTCAAGAAACTTTTAAAAATCCGCCGGTTGACGAACTATCACCTTTGGGATATTTCAAGCTATTTTGTGATGATAGTATGATTGAGAACTTTGCAGCACAAACGCTTCTGTACTCTTGCCAGTCGACATGCCACTCCATAACTCCAGTCGACATGCCACTCCAGCCTCAATCTGTGTCAGATGTGAGGTTTGACAATCTTGGCCATTGGCCCATATATATTGATAAAAAAAGACGATGTAAACTCTGCGTCAAGAATTATTCCCGAGTAATGTGTGAAAAATGTAATGTGGCACTATGCTTGAATAAGAATAACAATTGTTTTAAATCTTATCATCAAAAATAATGTAGGTGCCTATATACAACATTTACACACGTTTATAAATTCCCAATTGAATTTTTTTTTCTGCACCAAAATGTGGAATATTTAGCTTTCATTCCATTTATGGAAATATTGATGTTTGTATTCCTTAATATTCAATAATTAATTATACTTACTTATTTTCGAATTACAATATTTAATTGCACAAGGTGCATACTTTTGTGCTAATTTTTTTTTTGTATATTTGCAAATTTTTCTTAAAGCAATAAAAAAATTAATTGCTATTTAATAAGTTTCATTCTTCAAATTGAATATAACCATGTTTTCTTTTACACTACTTAAGTCCCAATGATGCCATTTGGCATCATTTCAAAAATCATTTATAAAATTAAAATTAATTTTTTTTTCTTATGGAACTCTTATAACCTAAAATGAGCTTATTTTGTGAATATCAGAATTTTCTGTAGTGTAGTAATTTTTTGGGACTGAAAGGGTTAATGATGAAGGCAAACAAGGTTTAATGTTATAAAAACTAGATTAACTAACTGGTGGTACTTATTTTAAAAGAAAGATGATCCGTTATTCAAATTTTGTTTCAATCACTAAACTAGGAGTGTTGTTAATCAATTGAAAATCATGTACTAATCATGTAGGAGGAATAGGAGATGATTCACTTCACATGAGATTGCAATGACACTTCATACGAGACTTTTCATATTCTTCTGGAATATGGAGATGTTGCCCCGAGAAGAAAAATAAGGTGCGCGTAGTTAAGCCATCATTGCTTTTTGTTTGCACCCTAACAAACAATCACTTGTTGAAGGTGGCGCTTTTTTTAATGACGATTAAAAGAGTACTCCATGAGAAACTTCAAATAATAACAGAACATCAGTCAACCTGAGTGGCGTCTTGCCACTGAGGATACCTTCTGGGGTTCTGTCCACACCTCAGCCATCCTATAAACGGATCGTGTTAAGCAACAAAACAAAAATCAGTCGATAAACAACGTCGTGTATATAGGATTAGTATACCGTTAGTGCGGGTAACTTTGGTCCAAAATCAGTTTCTTTGCAAAAGAAAAAAAATTAAACTACAAAATTGATTTAAACACTTAAAATCATTATGCATTCTAAGTATTGGAGACTGGGGAGCCTTGGCCCTAGTTTCAGAATTTTATTTTTACACTATAAATTTCATGTAATAGCACATATTATAGGAAACTTTATTGGCAACAAGTATATAATAGTGATAATATAAATAATGCATTTTTCTTTTTTAAATATATATTTTTTAAAACTTAGAAACTTGGCCAAGTCTCCCTTAATAAGGGAGACTTGGCCAAGTTTCTAAGTTTTAAAAGTAAGTTTTTTCATAGTAAGGGAGACTTGGCCCATGCAAAAATGCCTAATTTTAAAGGGCAAAATAATAACTATTTCAAATTAATTTTGTAAGCATTATATGTAAAAAAAAACTAGATTATAATTCAACACTCTGGAAGTTGGAACTTATTTAAAAATCATGTTTACCTTAATATTTAGAGTAATACATTTTTCTAGTATTGCGCATGAATTAAAAATTCTAATATTGTCCATAACAAATATTTTTTTATAGTTATGTTAAATATATTTTATTCAGTTTGTACACACATTCAAATGCACAAGATATAAGCCTCAGTTTAATATTTTAAAATTTTAATGGCACAAACTGTCAAAGTCAAATCGCACTTTCAAAGCTACTCCGTTCGTCCCCCCTCCCCCTATAAAGAAAAAAATCTGATAATATCTTAATATTAATCTGGAGTATTATTATACTTGAATTAAAAACTTATATAGTTTTTGCAGAAAAGTTTGATATTTGGTCATAAATGATAAGTTTGATTTAGTTGAGGTTTTCGTTTTATTCTAAAGAAGTACAAATACTAATAATCTATTACCTTCATAAAGTCATAATCATACGTTATTATTAACCGTGTATTTGATAAACATTATGTATAGATTTTTTTAACTAGTTCCCTTAGGGAACCTTGGTCCAGTGGCAACCCTCCCCACCATAGACATTTCGCACAAACTTTATAGCTAAAATAAAACCTTAAATATAACAGTATTTTAAAAATACCATATACTAAAACTTAATTGAATGGTTTTTCTGAAAAAAATCTTACAAATTATGTCTAAAATGTTTACTTTTCGGGGTGAGAAACTTTTTTTTGTTTTCTCCTCAATGCAAAAAAGTAGCTTAATAAAACTAAAGTGGCTATCTGCTGACAACAGTAGCTTTGAGTACCATCTATTGAGAAAATGCTAAAATATCTTTAAATACTAAAATTTAAAGGTGGGCCAAGTCTCCCTTATGGCCATGGCTCCCCAGGCTCCCTTATTTTACTTTTAGGAATAATTTCCAAGCATTTTTGTTAAATTTTATAAATTAAAAAAACTGGTTTTAGTTACAAAAAAAATTAGGACTCGGTTAGAATCCGGGCGGGTAACTTTGGTCCAAGCATGAAATACATAAGAAACATACTTTTTAACACCCTTAAAGGCTGTGTTACCGAATTAAATAGTAATATTAAAATGTTTAAACATAAAAATAACAGTTATAGTTATTAAAAATGGTATATATCTTGTAACTTAACATTTACATCGCAGAATGACATTACATTACGAATACCATTATTGATTGTCGCTTAAAAAAAAGTAAACTTCAATTATAGTCCTTACGATTAGAACGCAAGCCTGCTTCCCCGTTTGGTTTTTTAGGAAACGGCGTGACCCCCTCCACACTACTTGGGTTTGGAGGGCAGTTGCGATTGACTTCAAGCAAGGTAGGTATAAAACAAGACGGTCGTGTCATTTCATGGAAAACCATACGAGGTGATGGGGAAGCCAAGCTTGCGTTGTAATCGTACGCACTATAACCAAAACGCTCACTTAATGTTAGTTCATGCTGAAACGCATCATTTTATTACTTTAAAAAGCGTTAATTGCAAATCAAAACATGACTATTTGTAGGCTAAAGCACGATATCTGAATTTATACAAAATGGCAGTAATTTCTTTCATAGGCAAGAAAAGTGCGTTGAAATTATATATTTTTTTTATTAGGGAGTCGCAAAAATCGCCAAGTCGATGTGATGTAGTAAGCCTATATTATAGTGCTCCCATCACTTCTTCGCATCTGTGACGTGTTTTAGACGAGTCCAAACTATCACTCGTAAAACGAAAAGGGGTAAGGAAGATTTTGGTTTAAGCCAGAGTTGCTATATTTGGCGAATCATTGCTTATAGCGTTCCCCGAAGTGATACTAAATATCGTAAATTATACACTGCGATGCATAAGTTTAGACAATGACTTCATTTAGCTGTAAAATTTAGAATTGTGATAGTAGAGTTACAAAAACCTCCTAAACATATTAAAAAATAATTTTGACATGCTATAATTGAAACATAATTGTTTGAATTTGCTATAACAATTTTTTTTTCATGAAATAAAAATTTGTATGATGCAAAAGTTTAAATTAGCATAATCTCGTATCTGTGTCTAAAGTAGATAATGGCCTAATTTCATTGATTTGATTTTTATTGAAGAATTGTATTTTTTTATATGATAAATTAAAAAAACACGATATCCGTTGAACTAAACAGAATATTGGTTCAATTTTACACCAAAAAGACAATATAGCCACTTTAACTATTTATTCAAATCATATTTGCTTCAAATGTACAATTTAACATCTCTAAATACGAACCGAATGCCTACCAGCCCATCACCTTAAAGTTTTGAAACGAATTCGTAGATTTAGAGACATGTATTGTCCGATTTTCTAGATGAAAAGTGCAGTCTTTCCCATATAAAATCACAAAATAGCGACATTGATCTTTTTTGCACTTTAGTACAATGTAGAGATAGTCACCTCTTCAACTGTTATCAGCCTATAGAACAATAGACTGATAATATAGTTGAAGAATCAATCTTGTCTTATAGAACAAAAGTTACAAAAATATTCGAAATTTTACTGCAATATTTTCGCATACAATGGACATGTTTCAAGTCACAAAATTGCATGTAAGAGTTTTTTTGCAAAGTTTAGAGCCTCATTAAATAAAATTGGAGTAAATACCCATAGTTCTGTGAATTGATTTTCGTTTCTACAATACCCCCATACGGATTATTTTCCCAGCTAATTTTATACCTTTTTAATGTTGGCACAAGGAATAAATGACCTTGAAAGTCGTGCAGTTTTGGATTTTCGGCAATTTCAAGGTCAAATATTTCTGCAACCAAGTGTGCCACCGCACATCACTTGCTATTTTTGAGTACTTTTCTTTAATATGCATTCACTAGACTATATACACTTGGTTCACTGTTGGCAAAAGAAAATTTTGAAGGTCAAAAGTCAAGAAACATTTTTTCGAATAACTTTGAATGACCGTGGACCTTTGTGTCAAATGTCAACCATAAGTTTTTATCTCCCATGGAACTAGAACACGAAAAAATTGTCACTGCGATATTTCAGTCTTGACACAAAAAGTATTGCCATATTTAAGTTGGTTCGTTTTTCTTCAAAAACAGACGACATTCAACTTTGACCCCCCCCCCCCCCAAAAAAAAAAAAAAAAACTTTTATAATTATGTTTTTGCAAAAACATAATTATAAGTGTCTAAGAGTTTTACATGAACATATTTTTAATTTTCCTGAAATTTGCAGAATGTCAACTATCTCAACCAGCCTGTTTTGCCCGATTGAAAAAAACTGGGTCTTAAGCAAGGTAAAGCCAAAACAATTTTAGCACGCATTCAGGATTTCACTCATTACGCAATTTGTTAAGTCAAAATTCGCTAATATATGCAGTTTTATATGCCATCGATTAATTAAACCGTCGACGCAAGTTTTAAAAATTAATGCACTTTAATTGCCAATACGAAAAAGGGTATATATATAGAAGACATTTAATCTTTCCTATATTCAAACTATCAACTAATCTCCTACTTTGAATTAAAAAAAAAAAACGATTTCTGTAATGCAGTAATAAATGGACATGTTTATACAAACAAATCTTTATTTAACACGTTAAGAATACATTGCTGAAACACGCTACAACAATATTTTATTAATAATCAATAATATAACAATCCACAACAATTTATTTACAATTAGTTCACGGTGACAATTTTTAGTAGACAGTTAACATATAATTGAATATACAATACATTTTCTGGTATACCGATTACCTTTTACAACTTAAACTATGCGCACAGGTTAACAATTCTCAGATAAAGATACATAGTTTTGACGATGCTTGGTGAAGTATACAGAATTGACAGTTCCTTGTGAAGTATACAATTTACAATTTCACAAACATTTGACCCATACATACAAGTTTACGTAGATCCTGAAAAACAGCTGCATATATTGTCGTCTATTACCCATCCAATTGACCGACTAATTCTATAACCCATTTTACTGTGATGAAACTGAAACATGACGTGACTGAACATGATGCGACTGAAATCAAAAGAAAAATAACTTACCCTTACCTTTGTTCAGTTTTTCTAACATGCAAACTTCTTTTGAACTTGATTTGAATATCGCCTTTGGACAACAGCAATACAACATCGCCACAACTCAAATTTCGTAGCATTTAACATTTTATGAAAGGACATTTTAGGCACACACATAATGACAATTCTAAAAAAACAAGCTTTCAGAACCCAAGAAACGTTTCTACTGGCCAGTATACCCAAATTTTAAAGGAAACTCTTAAACATACAATATTCATACACACTATTTTTGCTCGAAGAAAACCGATTAACAGACATTTCACTCTTTTACCGACAAAAGTTATGATCACTATTATTCACAAAACCAATGCACTTTGGAAAACAGGATATTTCGTTACATGTAGAAGACATTCATCAAAACACTTCACAATGAGTAAGACCTTTCTTGTAGCAACATTTAAAATTAAAACAAAAAACCTTAATAGCGTAAGAACCAAAACTTTGGACGATCTTCAAAAAAAAACATTTTTAATGTAGTTTCGGGAGAATTGTCGATATTCGTATAGAACCGATGAGGTTAGTTATATTGAATCTCATGAGCAATGCGAAGGCTAGCTCTTCGTTTGCTCAAGAGATCTCAAACAATTGTAAATTAGTTTTACAATTGTTCAATTTAAATTATTGTAGTATTGTAGATTGATCGGGTTGGATTGCCGCCGTACTACGCTTGAAATATTTCCGTAGAACTTTGCGATTTTGAACCGCGGACAAGAGATTAGTATGGCTGAATTATAGCTCTATATGAAGTTAGGTTGAAATAAACGTCGCTAGTTTGTGCTTGGGGAAGTAGACATCTAGCCGATTATCGGCTCATTATCGGCAAACTCCTTTGAAACTTGGGATCGAATTCTAATTAGTAAATCTAACATCCATATTAACACATTATACCATGCACTTCGTTAAGAGACTCGGTGAGGACGACAAATTCATAGAAACTAAAACCATTTTAAATAATAGATCGAGGCAGTTTCCTGTAATCGTATTTAAAACATTTCTAAACAATAAACACAAAATTTCTGAATACTTGAAGTTCTCGCCGGTGACGTTAAGATTTTAAAAGGTAGATTTAAATTGTTAAATTAGAAGAAAAAATTGTGGACACTATGCTCAAAATTTATGCCGCTATATAAAAGGCCACCTGAAATAAATTGTTTAGTCTCAAAAATTCCAATTAAAGCTAAAATTGACTGCTTTCTACTGAACAGGATTTTAATTTTGAAATGAGAAAAATAGCAATTTAAACTTTTAATAGCATTTACAAAGATCAAATGTTGGACGAAAACTAAACCCTTAAAATTGAACTTTGTTTTTACTTTTGAACATTTGGCAAGGAAATCAAAACTTGGGCAACTTGAATCATTTAGAGAATTTATAAATTTCATGCGATCAGCAAATTATTCATTTTGATTTTCGAAACAGTAAACCGAGACTAACACATACTACCAAGTATTAAGTGTGCATTTTACAGAACTAACGTGGTAACTTTGAAGCACTTAGCTTAGTTTATTAGTTTTATAATTTAGTCTATTAACAATTTCAAACATTAGTTACCCGGTATATTGAATTCAGCCACATTTTATCATTGAATCCCAATTCCATAATATCTTCTTGAAACTGGTTTAGACTGTCTACTGATAAATATATTCAAGTAACGCATGAAGTGTTCGGAAAATTAACAAGATCTGCATCAGGGAAGGGGTAACCTATGCACCAGTAGCCTTAAACCATTGTTTAGAACTGCACAATACTCGCAATTCAGTAGAACCCCGATAGATTTTAGATTCAAACTTGCGTTTAAATGCATTAACCATTAAATTTCAAGCATGAACAACAGTTACAAAATTAAAATTTTCTACTACATGAAGTCTTTCAAACGAGAGTAAAGTGTGGTAGATCGCATTGATAATTTCGAACCAGTCAAGTTCCGAAACACAAATTCAATTAGAAAACAGTATTAATTTCTCGCCATAACCCCGTAGAAAGGAAACCCCAAATCCTTTTGAATTAACCATTGAACGTTAAGATGTTCAATTAAAAAGAATCACTTAGAAATTGAAATTTAGTACTACAAGGGAAATACTAGGCGCTGAGGTTTCGCTGGCCGTTGTTAATTCTTTAGGTTTGCTTTTCTCACATCACCAACGAATTCTACACTGGAAAAACCCAACTATACTAGTCATGTAAAGGACTTAAATCAACACTGTACAAGAGCTATATGAAGGATATTGGCAACCCAGTTACGAAGGGAAAAATAGACTAGAGTGAACATAACGCATTCTGTCAAACGCGAGATGTCGTTAAGATAGTTCAGGTTGAATTGTTCCAATTTTTTTTTCTCAAGGCGCTTCGCATAATACGAAAAAGTTTAATACATATTAGACTCGTATGGAACCGACATTTTTAACTCTAAAAAATTAGTTTTAAAAAAATTTGTAACTACACTACAAAGTCGAACACAAATTGAAACTTTGATATCTGAACTGCATTGATTTGGTCACAAAACTCTACCGATCATTTAGGATCAATACCAATATTGTTAAATCCAAGTACTACCCACAATTTTAAAAGGGAAACCAAATTGTATACAATTGGCATCTACTCTATAGCATTGCAAATCCGACATTACTGCGAAAACTTATTTTGCAGCTTAGAACACAATTCAAAAGAGCTCTCGAGTCCTTATTGTAAAGCAGTTTGAGGACTATTAAGATACTAGTTATCGCACTTGCACATAAAAAATCTTATTTGGGTTATTTTAGAGTTGCAAATAATTTTCTTACTTGCATAAATGCGGAAAATTTAACCCTAAAATTATATAAAGCTTCATTTCAAGTTAAAACGTTGCAAGGTTGATATTTTTAGCATTTTGAAATGGACTAAGCATCACGTAATCGGCTAATTAGACCTCGTATAATAAAAGCAGACCAAAGAGCTTTCCTACAAGACAATTAAACACACAAATCGCCAAGTTAACTAGACAATCAAATGTTCCAAATCATACCCTCGACTAAGCACAGGACTTACGGTTTTCATTCGTAGAGTGTTCATTTAACACAAAACCTTAAAAATTTCTCCATTAACCTTTTCAATTTTATATCTTACGAGCATTAAATAACTATACTATTCTGGGTTTATGGTCATTAAAAATCTGAGTCCAAGGTTTTTCCCCCTAAACAAAATGCTTTAGACATCACTAACTTCAAATAAACTAGCCTAGAAACTCTTAACGCAGCTCATGCACACGTTTAACGTTTAAACATTTAAATAAAATCTTTGTTTAATTAACGTTGTCCTTAAGAACGTGAAGGCAGCAATTATCTGCATACACAATATTCTAGGGAAGCCAAAATCTGAATATTGCAATATAGTTCAATTGTGTTTAAGCGCACCCAAAAATCACATTTACACGCATTAAGATTTAATTGTTTCATTTCTTTAAACCAAAAAGCCTTGAATATAGCGTTTTAAATTTAAAAATGTGTACGGAGCCTTAAACTAGTTTATTTTAAACCATTGATACTGAGATTTTTTGTTATGAGAAAATGCCCACGTGCGCAAAAACCAGTTTTGAAGAAATTCCAATTTACAACCAATTCTTAACATGTAGTTTCACCGTTCAATTTATCGGCATATCAGCTAGTGCTTATTAGTGTTTAAAGTTTAAACTATTTTGAATGACACGATTTTGAAAGATTTATACTCTGGGCTAATACTTCGCTAGTGCAAGAGGATATTAGGTCAAAACATCCTCGAGAGTTTGCAAAGGCGTCAAATTGCCTTTGAACGCGGAAAATTTGCCGCGGCAAAACGGGGAAAAAAGCAAAACCTACAACTCTCGATTTAGTTGAACCCAATCCAAACATTAAATTAATACAGCTTGTACCGATGCATTAAATTGCCAATTTCGGTTTAGATGAAAGATGCGTCTCTTAGAATGTTAAATTAACTATAACTTTCGTAATGGGAAGTTGACGAGAATAAATTTTAAAAATCCATCTTAAGCAATTTAAGCCTTCTCGTTTTAAGTTTAGAAGATCGACATAAAGTTAGCTTTTTGTACCCTTCTTAAAGACGGAAAGTAAAATTCGCAATATGTAATGTTATAAATACATGCAATACGAAAATATTTTACATAGTAACAATTATGGCAATCACCCTTCTAAATTTTATTGCTACCTTCAAGTTCATTCGTACTTTTAACGGGAGCCTAAACAGAAAATTTCTCAGCTCTTCCAACAACATTTTAGCACAATCTCATTGTTAACGACTAAAAGATTAAGAATTTGACGTCATCCAGTTTAAGTGAAGAATATACTAGCTCAAGTATTTTATTCTAGTATATTCAATCCCGATGGTTATTTTAATATAAAGAGGGCGAGTTTGAATTTACGTAGGCTAATGATCCAGTGGCTAGCATCGGCCTGCTTTCAGTATACGAAAGCCAAATTAACCGACACCTGATACCTAAAGGCTATTCCGAAATGCTACAAAACACCAACTAGAGGTCTGGTGGGGGTATTTCAAAACATCCAAAAGACTTAAAATTATATGCACTGCATATTTAATACAATAAAAATTACCCAATAGGATTATTGCTATTATTCACATATTTAGATGAATGGCTTAACTCTCAACCGATCCAGGGCATCCCAAACAATAAACCCAATATTGAATAGTCCTGTACCAATTAAAGAAATTAGTCTTTTCATTGTTAAACCCATCATTTCAAACTACGTTAAAATTAATTTTGGGACAATAGTTGAAGTACCAGAAGGCAAATAGCATGAGCTTTGATAAATTGTCGTAGTCCTTGGCATGTTATAGAGATCAATGTTTTCGAAGTGACCAAATCAAATAACTAAAAGATTGTATTACTATCAGCAAAATAAATTTTATCCGCAATTGAAGACAATTCGTACTTTATTTCCTTTCACTTGCGTCGGGTTATACTAAAATAGTCTCCTTTTAGCTGGGTAAAGACGTACTGCAATTTGCAGTATTTAGTTTGTTATTTAACTAGCTATAAAAAATTTAAAAAATATTATATACAAACGTTAAAGTAAGACTCCCACGAAATTAAATTTCATAGTTGAAAAGTTAATCACTCAAATTTAGTCAGTACTTTTGGCTCGAAAATTTAAAAGCACAGTTCTTGTATTTCCCATGGAGAAGTCAATCAAAATCTAAAAACAATTTCCTTTACGACGGTTGGCAAGTTTATTGACAAGCTGCAGAGCAATCTCCTACAGAATGTGCATCCAACTGAATTTCCTCAAAATATTCGACCACTCCAAATTATCAGACTTTAAACCCAAAGTCGTCGTGTTTGAGACTTCGAAACAACTATGATATAGAAACTTTAAATTCAAGTCATTATACTGCAAGTCTGTTTGTTTTACCCGATTACAAATAAAATGCATTAATTTGAAGACATTTACCACCATTAGAAAACAGCTTATCCAAATTGTGATAGTTTGTTAAACAGGTTTAAAACACAAGGTGATGCAAGTATAATTCAGTCTTCAATAATCAAAAGTTGCTATTACTATATTTATGCATTAAACTACGGGATTCGGTTAAATTAAATGGACTAAGACAATCCAAGTCCAGCCTTTAACCATTAAGTGTCTGGTTATAAAACGACGACCCAAGCTTCCCAGGATTGAATGAGAGTTTCGTTACCGATCAATTCATCTTACCTTTTTGGAATAATTAAACATTATTTGCGGTGTTAATATAGCTCCTCAACTCAAATGCTTGAAATAGAAATTGATATTAAGTTCAAAAACCACTAGCGATAATTTACTTCTTTCTCTTAATAGACTAAACTCGTAGTGGCTGAATACGGTTATCTAAATTAAGATACTTGTCAAGCAAGCAAAACGTAGGATATTCACTGTAGTTGTAGTCACAGACCATGTGTAGTTCTAATCCTCCTATAAATCCTAGTGATATTACAATTATGACACTTGAATTTTATCTATTAGAATTGTACAAGTTTTACGAGGTTCAGCTTTACCCAGACTGCTTCAAATAGCGAGAAACATCGCTCGATACACTAATCGATGTAGAATTTTAAAAAATTGCAATATCGTAGAATCTATACTTAGAGTTAATTGTGCACAAAATGAATTTCAAACAAAAACTTTTAATCTGAAGTACGATTAGTTTCGAAGACTAAATACAAAATTTTATTTTAACAATAGCCTACCACGCTCGTTTCAAATAATTGTCTTCCAACACTTCCCACTGTCATCCGTCAGATAAGAGTTAGAAACTAATTACCATACGAAATACGCAATATTTTCCCGGAAGCTTTGTTACAACTACCAAATGTCGAATGACCGTTTAAACTTCGCCATTATTTGAACTGATGTAACTTTGTAAGAATTAATATTTCAGCCGTTTTACTTCTAGTGCAAGGGATATCAGGCGCAACATCCTCGAGAGTTTGGCAAAGGCGGCAAATTGCCTTCGAACGCGGAAAACTTGGCGCCAGAATGAAAAAATAAAACCTACAACTCTCGATTTAGTTGAAACCCAATGCAAATAATTAATATGGCTTGTACCATGTACAAATTATGCCGATGTATTAAATTATCAATTTGGGTTTAGATGAAAGACGAGTCTCAGAGAATGTCAAGTTAGTGTCACACTGTATAAGTACTTAACTGTACAAAGACTAACATTTGAAATAATTAATTTATGGACCATGTTAAAGTTCACATTTGAAATTTTGAATACTGACTAATTTGTCTAACTATAGTATCGGGAATATTACGCATTTCGTATGGTAATTTGAACTGTAATCTAGTGTATGATAGTGTGGAGTTAGAAGGAAATTTGAAACAAATGCGGTAAGGCTATTGCTATTTTTCCGGGGTACATTCCGAATCAAATTAGGATACAATTTGTTAAAAATAGAATTGTCTATGGGCATAAAACAAAAGTACGCTTATTCGCGGGCTAGCATAAAGAATTCCCAACATGTTTATGTGGAACTTCCAAGTTTAAGATTAATATTTTGATTGCACTAGATCCACACAATGGAATGTTTGATAAGGATCAATTTAAAAGCAATTAAATTTCATTTGGACGAATAAGTCGGCGATCCCTAATTTAAGTTGTTATTTACTCAATCATTCGAAACACTTTCATAGCGACAGTAGAATCTAATTTACTATTTTTTGACACCAATTCAACTTTGAGGTTGCTATAATAAGCCAGCATGTTTCGATTTAACACAACCCAAATATTTCTATTTTACTTGCATCATCTTGTATTTTAAATGTTTAATTTACTGGTAAGCAAGCTTTTAATCTTTTACTGCTAATTTTTTTTAGTTCATTCTTGGTTAGTTTTAAGTAAAGATTTTATATTTTAGAAATTTCACATAACTTAACCCAGATTCAATTTCACGCAATTCCACTTAACACAACTAATATGCGCCACTCCTTAACTAAATCAATCATGGTAATACTCTGCATTTAAAACTAAAAGCTCGTGTTGAAGTAGAATCACTAGAGCTACACGAGGGCTGGCTACAATTAGATATAGACTTATCAAGTACATAACAAACGCTTAACTACTAATATACGCAATACATTTTTATTTGGTGCACTGACTCAGATCTTGCATGCTTAGTCTTAATCGTAGTTTACATCTCACAAAATTATAATTGAACAGACTTAAAAATTCCCCAATTTTAGAGTTCTATATAATTACATTAAATATGCCAACACAGATTATTGAAATTAGCTGGGTTTTACTCCACACCGATTTGAAATGCACTAAAACAGGTTTTTAACTAAGCCAATTGCTTTCGCTTATAAGCGGATGGTTTTGTTTATAGTTTATGTTGATTATATGTTGATATCGTGAATTATTAAATGGGGACACATTCGGTTTCCAGCTAACTAGATTTGGTTGAGACAAACCGTTGAGCACTACCGCCTTTAATTTTAAACTGAAAAATTTTAGGAAGCACACACGACGGAATACTACATCACCCAATCTCGAAGAAACCCATTTTCCGAATTCAATAAAGAGCTTTAGAAGTTTTAACTCTGCAATGTGGAATGAAGATTGATTAGTCAGAAGGGTACTGCCTGATCTATTACTAAAATGGTAAAAATTTCTAACAAACCATTAATACTAGTTTGTGATTCTAGACTAGTTTAGGAATATTTGAAATAGTATAAACTTTCACCATCAATGAAAGCAATGGGAATAATTCGCGTTCTTTCTAAGGATTAGTTTTGGTTGAATTTAAGCCACACTAGAGCTACACAAGCTATCCGAGGAATATTGGCGAAGGATTTAATTAACGTAGATTGGTTAAATTAACTTAGTTTTTGATTTATTTGGATTGGTGTAATACGAGTGGGTCATTTTATAAAACCTAATAGTAGCGAGATATTAAATACACACTGTAAATCTACCTTAAACCTGCAAACCCAATATCTCGTTTCGAAGTATCTTCGTTCCAGATCTTCATCAGAAGTCTTCACGATGTAGACTGATGAGGATCCAGAAGACTATCAAGGCTGATGACAGTCATCCATTTAAGCTTGTGACGACCAGTGAAGTTGACCAACTTTTCCTGAAATTATACTTTATAAGTTGTGGTTTGCATTTGTAGAAAGGGATATCGAGTTTTAGGCTAACTAAAAGCTACTTGCCTCCATCAGGTTCTTGGGACTTCTGATTTGAAGTATCGACGCAGGAGAACTTCCGAAGGGCTATTTGGAAATGCCTCTGAAGAAACTTGGGAGTAGCCAATTCTTGTCCGGCTTTTCTACCTTCCGATCTGTAAAAAATATAAAATCATTCAAAAAATACAATTTAATAATATTTGTTTTAAGTAGCTTTAAAGTTAAGTACAATACGTTTATGCATTAGTAATATTTTAAGTTATAACAGACATTTAAAAGTATTAAGTATAACGTTATTTATAAAGTATTAAGTACACACCTTAACAAGCACGGAAGGAAGTTAGCGATTATGGACCTCGCTAGTTACCGGAGTTGCAACAATGGTTGTCGAACCTTTGAAAAATAAAAGGGAGAGAGTTAAAATTTATGAGATTTAAGTATACATAAAATATTGGAATGGGTACATTTTATTAACAGTTTTTAAAATTAATTTGACATGGAGCAACGAAAAACTCCACGGATAATTAAATACTTTTATAATATTTAAATTTTATTTCTTTAAACAAGCATGACTTACAAGTAACGCGGAATCTTGGGAGAAGTTTGGATCGCCACCAATTTTGTTACTTATAAAAAGCATCCGATTATCGTTTAGTAGTTTTTTTTTCTTAAAAAACACTTCGCGAATTCGTTCTACAATAAGAATTTCAGACCGTTACAGTTTATAAAACAGGCAATACCGATATTTATTAAAACTTACGGAATGCAGCACTGACATCCAAAAAGTCTTTGTAGGACCAGGTTGGATATATATGAAACTAGATCCACTCTAAGGTCATTGACGGTGAACGGAGCCAAGGGGTCAGTTAGTATAGCGAAGAAGGTCCGTAGTTCTGCAATGCAAAAGTATAAAATTAAAAAATCTCCAGCAATTGATACGACAATTAAAAACTTATTGTGTATATACAACCCAAAATTAAGATAAGCCATACTGATGAGACATAATCGGTCTTACAATAGAACTAATAGAAACATCTTAGACCGATAGCCTTTTAATACCAAGCTAAAACTAACAAGGCTTAGGTATTCTGCAAGTTCATAACCCATTTCAAATGTAAATACCTGTAACTAAATCTTCAATCGTTAGTGCACTTATTGGTAATATATCCTTACAATTATAAACAGTCACAGTTTTCGGTTAGTAATTATCAGCTAAAAATGTCGAATGGGAGGCTGCGGTAGTTTTTAGCTCGCAGCACTGTAAATAGATAGCTTTTTTTATTTTAACTAATTCAACAGACTCCGATTTTTTTTTATTCATTATGAGAGAATACATGCAAAAATGTCCACTTACATCTTAGTAGAAACTTTGCGCCCGTATATTCCACACCTACTGCCGGTTTAAAAAGGTGCGAAATCCCAATTACTTGAACCGATGCTAAGCTTACCTATTTAACAGTTTTTCTGAGCATGTAAAATCTCCCGTTATGGCGTATGATTGGTTATCTCGCAAAAGGTTGCACGCTGTACATTGTTTTACATAACTCAGATTTGTATATCTTTAAGATGAAGTTTTATTTTTGGTTTGCATCAACGTCGTACAAGAGCGTGATTAAGAATCGATAGTATCTGAAATACCTCAAACTGGATATGGCTTGCATGAATTAACTACGCACTAGCAGCAAAGAGTTCTATAGTAGGGTAGAGGAACGACATACTGAGCTGCCATCGGCAGCCATGGCTCACTACGGAGCCCGAATAGAGTGGCAAAAGTGCTAGTTAATTTATAATTTTGATACTGAGAAAGGAAGTACACCCAGGGCAAAGGCGGGAATCGAACCCGTACCCGTTACAGCGCGCGGACTGCTAGCGTTATGGCCTAAGATCCAAACCACTCGGCCATCGGGCCTCACATGCCACCCTATATTGTCTCCGTGTTGGTGTTGGTCCACCTTGCTGTTGAAAGGTTCAGTCTGTACCCTACTATAGAACTCTTTGACTAGCAGCGCACCTAGAATTACTGTGACAGTTCGTGTTCATGGGCTCTTTTGGTTAAAAATTACGAAGCACCGTTTTTGGTTGTTTCTTTAAGATATAACCACGGAACTTCATCAATTGCAGTGGTTTAGTGAGAGCCCAGTTGGCAAGGCATTGTTTTTTAATCGCTTATGTCTTTGGACAGAATACGTTCTTTAACATCAATCACCAACCATACAACCAACTACAGGGGCTGGTGGCCCAGTTGGTATAGTGTTGGACACGCTAACAGCCCAGATGGGATCTCATGCGTTTGGCGCTGGTTTGAACCCGGTCCTAGTCCCTGATTTCCTATCGACGGAAATATGCAGCCAAAATGAAACTAAAATACCCGAGTATACTGGGATATGCTGGACATGCTCGTTAAATCTGTGGTGTCCAAAGTCCCGACGGCGTTAGCGTACGCTGTCGTTCAAAGTTCCGTTGACCTCGTCACTTGACCAATGCTCTAAATTATGAGACGTAAATGACTGTGTGAAAACTCCTAAAGAAGGCTAGAAATAGACTGCCCGAAACTATTAAAATTACCAAATGTAAGGGGCCGTAGTGAGCCTAGTGGTCAGCGTCTCGGTCTCGGGATCGGAAGGTCCTGCGATCGAGTCCCGGTACCACTGAAGACCTACCGAGTATATGCGGAGTACGTGCTCGTTAAATCTGTTGGGTCCGAAAGTCATCTAAGTTCACATACCAAATCAATACCTCTGGGGTGACAAGCCAATTCTGGGGATCCTCTAGTTGGCCCTGTCTCAAAAAATTAGATGGATCCACTTATGTGTGTGTGTTGTCTGTTGTGTCTGTCTTACTTGACGAAGGTTTATAAGCGGGTCGCTGACCAAGCACACAAACCTGAATATATATGTCTACCAACCAACCAACCAACCAACCAACCAAATGTAAGTTAATGTAATAGGAGGCTAGAAATAGACAGCCGGAAACGATTACCTTACCTTACCTACCTTACCTAGGTAATGTAAGGTAATCGCTTCCGGCTGCCTATTTCTAGCCTCCTTCAGGAGCTTTAACACAGCAAATAAAGCCTCGTAATTTAGAACCCTGGTCAAGTGACGAGGTCGACACCTGAGCGGGCACCCAACGGAACTTCGTGCGACAATTACCTAATTACCGTGACAGTAAAAAAATTCTTTCTGTGTCGGGCCGTGGATAGCCTAATGGTTAAGGCCTCGTTCTCGGAAGGTCCCGCGATCGAATCCCGATACCACTGAAGACCCACCGAGTATATGCGTGATCGTTAAATCTGTTGGGTCCGAAAGTCCTGTGGTCGGTCATTGCGCAGTTTACCACGGGTACAGGCCCCTGGAGACTATCCTCCCCTTCAGTTACATGTCTAAATTGTGGAGGTGGCGATGGCAGCATCTGTCACTTATATGTGTGTATGTCGTGTCCGTCCTTCTTGACGAAGGTTTATAAGTGGGTCTTTATGACCAAGCACACAAGTCTGAAAATGTATGTCTACCAACCAACCGTTGCAGTAAAAAAATTCTTTCTGTGTCCGGCCGTGGATAGCCTAGTGGTTAAGGCCTCGTTCTCGGAATAGGAAGTGCCCGCGATCGAGTCCCGATACCACTGAAGACCCACCGAGTATATGCGGAGTACGTGCTCGTTAAATCTGTGGGTTCGAAAGTCCTGTGGGCGGTCATGACGCAGTTTACCACGGGTACAAGTCCCTGGAGACTATATATATCCCCTTCAAGGACATGTCTAAATTGTGGAGGTGGTGATAGATGGCAGCATCTGCCACTTATGTGTGTTGTGTGTGTCTGTCTTACTTGACGAAGGCTTCCTAAGCGGGTCTCTGATCAAACACACAAGCCGGAATATATATGTACCTATTCCCTCCGTCCCCCCACCAAATTCCCAACTAAATAACTTATGGGGCGGGGCCCGGGTGGCCTAGTGGGTTTGATCGCAGCCCATTACGCTAACAGTCTACTCACTGTATTGGGTTCGGGTTCGATTCCCGCCTTCGTCCTGGGTCTACTTTCTGTCTCTGTGTCAGTAAATATTCTGTCGGTGTCTGTTTAAATACATGACAAAGTTGGTTGGTTGATTGGTTGGTTGGTAGACATATATTTTCAGGCTTGTGTGCTTGGTCACAGAGACCCGCTTACAAACCTTCGTCAAGAAGGACGGGCACGACGCCATCTATCGCCACCTCTACAATTTAGACCTGTCCCTGAAGGGGAGGGAAATAGCCTCCAGGGACCTGTACCCATGGTAAACTGCGCAATGGCCGACCACAGGACCCAACAGATTTAACGAGCACGTACTCCGCATATACTCGGTGGGTCTTCAGTGGTACCGGGACTCGATCGCGGGAGCTTCCGATCTCGAGACCGAGACGCTGACCACTAGGCTCCCCACAGCCCATGACGAATTATAAGCTGGTCTCTGATCAAGCACAAAAACCGGAAAATATATGAACCAACCTACCTAGGTTATCGCTATATGAAGTTTTAAATAAGCATTGATAAATCGTATATATGTTCGGGTTAGTTAATCAGAATGAAAAGAAAAATCCCCGCACTCATTGCTTTAGTTTTTTTTTAATTCAAAGCTAGTAGTAGTGATTCAAGTGCAGTGTAGCCCTAGTGCGAACTTATTTCCACAAAATTAACAGCCATACTTATTGACAATTCTGTCAGTCAACAATATATCTTTTAAAATAAAAGGGTCATTCCTCACAAATCCTCCAAGCACACAAGCCTGAAAATATGTCTACCAACCAACTCACAAATCCATGTTCCAACAAGATATCTTTCACAGGAAGAAAATGTACGCTTCCACATGAATTAAATTTAAATGATGAATATTTCATCTACTTACTAACGTTGGATAAATAACAAAATCAAATATTTTGTGTAAAAATTGGTGTCCACAGACTATGACAAATCATGTCCGTAGGCTATCTCACCGTCATGTGTACGTGGATTGTTTTAGTAAGTATAATTCCTAATTAAATCTCAATATTTTTTTATAATAAATGATGTTTAACTAAATTGGCCTTGCTAGAACGTGCAAAACGCAAAATATAAAGAATATAAATTCTGTGAAAATAAAATGTCCCACAGATTTTCGTCATGTCCGTGTACAACGTATTATTTAGCATTAGATTGTATAAGAATCTAGAGATGACAACTGTACTGTTTTAGATTGTATCAGTATTATTCGTTAAACGTTGTGTCACGCCAATAGTTTGAATACTGTTGTAAATAAAAAATAATTTGTAGACAAAAGTATAAAAACGACGATTGACAAGACCATATGGTAATTTCTGTGGTTAAGATATAAGAAGGTAAGTAAACGATTTTAACTAATTTGTTATTTATATAAAGAAATAAGTTATATTTTGCATGGGTAAATGCTTCGTTCTCTTAAGCATAAAACTTTTCTGTCTGTGAGCCCTTATTTACGATTTCATCATGTCCATGTATGCACACGGACATAATTTATGTATCCGTGGACAGAACGTTTTAATTATACACTCTTAAAACAAACGAGCGGTTTTAACTCAGTCTGAGTTAATTTCCACTCCTTTCCGTGCCGAAAATGCACTTCTCCTATAGGAGTGAATTTCACTCTTTTTCGGAGTTGGTAAAAGAAATAAAAGAATACAATCTGTGTCCTACACTGTTAAAACGAGCGGTTTTAACTCAGTCTGAGTTAATTTCCACTCCTTTCCGGTGCCGAAAATGCACTTCTCCTATAGGAGTGAATTTCACTCTTTTGTTTTAAGAGTGTATAAGAGATTAAATATAAGTGTAGTGCATTATAGTAACATATTTTTGCGTGAACTAATATAATAAAGTAAATATTAAATTTTATTAAACTGTAACACATTAGTAAGATATTTTTATGTTAATTTTAGGGATTAAAACTTTTCTAAATGAAATATTATTAAATTAAGACTTACTATCAAAATATTTCCTATTAATTGTATGATCTGGGCCGACCTAATTGTTCTAATGTAGTATGTTAGTGTAACTCAAATCCGAAGTTTCAAAAACTTTCATTACTTTTTTTTCTCGAGATTTTTCGCCTCAAATTGTACGTTTTCTGAGGAATGACCCAAAATCAGAATTTTATATTATGTTCGTTCTGGTCCCTTGAAATATTCGGCATAAACGACTAGTTTTTGTTTTCGTATCACGATGATCTACCAACTTGTCTTTAGTCGGTTGGGCATTCGCCTAGCATGCGAAAGGTCCCAGGTTCGGGTCCGGGCATCGCCAAAATAACTGCCGTCCTATAAACGGCCCGTGCAGCCAAAAATGTCAGACGAACAATACCCCGTGTAGAGGTAGTCCACGTTAAATATCTTTTAAAGTCTTAACTCTGCGTACGATGTCTCCCTTAACGGTTACGTTGGGTGCCTACTCAGGTGTCGGCTCGTCACTTGACTGTGGTTCTAAAATACGATGACAGTCGCCAATAGCCCTCGTGTAGCTCTAGTGCGACGATAATTCAAAACTAAACCAACTTGTCATTTTATCAGTAATATGAAAATAAGTAGTTAAAAACTGCAAATTGAATTGGTCCTGACGTTTAGTCAATTGTTTATCGGGTATATTATGCGTAGTACTTGTTTATTATAAAATAAAATATCTATATTTTTGCCAAATCATGAAAAATTGTAAAATCCTTTATTTTAATCTCCAGCTATAATTACACTGAGTCATGCCACACTATTTAATGTGTTTAATAACATCATGATTTCTGTGATTTGTCCGTGAAAATAACAAGCTCAAACTCTTCGATATAACTCGATAACTTTTACAATTATTTTCAATTACGTTCAGTAACATACACTTCTTGAAAACTTTCTTTATTGAAGTTTGCATTATACAGTATAACCCGGTTATAGCGATGTTTATGACGTTAAAAACGAGTAACGTTATAAACAAGGTTACATATTATGTGTAGTAAATAATATAAAATACGTATTATTTACTCATATTATTAATTAAAGTTGAAATGACATATAATGAATAAATTTTAACCTCATGTGCTATTAGTAGCAGTTTAATTTCGCCTTCTGAATAGCATTTTTTAGGCGGGAAATAAATTTCAAATTGGACGACTTTTCGCATGATTTGGCTAATAAAATAAAATTTAAATAGTGAAAACAAATTGAAAAAAACTAAGAATATTCTTTAAGAAGACATTTTGGTTATTATAAAAACGTATATTTTTAGAGCTATAATCAAGAAGTTAATTGAAAATTGTCGATTCAATGCACCGAATATTAAAGCGTTATAAACGAGTTTTCGTTGTAAGCGAGGTCATTATAACCGAGTTTAAATGTGTGTGTGTGTGTTCATTCCGTTCCAATGGAACCACCATCATTGACTTTTCCTCCCTTGTACGACTTTTTACTCAAGATTTTCAACCTTATTTTTTCTTCTTTTTAACTACAGGCTACGATTGTACTTTGGAGATGGTCTCCCAAAGATGATCAAGTGATTCAATTAAATAACTCGTCAAACATTCGTCCAAAAGTAACTCAAACTTTAGGAATTCTTGAGTGAACGTAACATTTTTAAGGTATTAAAATTGGGTTTTGCTATATTGGAGTATATATTTGCTATTTTTATCATCATTATATTTGTTATTAGAACGTGGATAGCCTAGTGGTTAAGGCCTCGCTCTCGGAATCGGAAGGTCCCGCGATCGAGTCCTGATACCACTGAAGACCCACCGAGTATATGCGGAGTACGTGCTCGTTAAATCTGTGGGTCCGGAAGTCCTGTGGGCGGTCATGGCTCAGTTTCCCACGGGTACAGATCCCTGGAGACTATTTCTATCCCCTTCAGGGACATGTCTAAATTGCGGAGGTGGCGATAGATGGCAGCATCTGTCAGCACGATGCAAGACGGATTCCTGCCGTGTAGTCTCTACACGGGCATCTCTCCTCTGGAACCGCACCCATTTGCCTTAATCCTTGCCCGCTCCACGGGAAGAGCTTGGGTTTCCCAAGTGGCATTAGTAACACAACAATATTTTAAAGTTCGTAACTTTTTATATGAAGACGACCCTTCCCTTTGCGATTTTTATGTAATTTAATCCAGAATGTTGTGGATCTACAAAACAAAAAAAGTTCGATTATCTAGGATGTATAATGGCAGAAATAATCACTGGTTATAATTATTTTTTTATGTATAATTGTATAATTATCCCAGGATTAAGTAGTATATTTGGGACAAAGGCCAATGAAAGAGTATCAGGGTTCAATAAAGATCCTTGTTTCCGTTGGTGGTCTTAAAACTAAACGTAAAACGTTACTTTATCTCAATTCCCAGATGGACATTAATTGCTCTATAAATTCTGTGAACTTCATTTGTTTCGGCAGCAAATACTTTACTTTGTGTTCCGAACAAGGTTTTGTGATGCTTCGTTTTATGTTTGTTTTTTGTAGAAATAAGTTATTATTTGCGAACCAATTGTGTTACATAATTTTTTTTTAACTCTTGGATGCGGGAGGAAATAGATCGAAGAAATTTGACCGAAACCGTCTTTTTCAGATGAAATCCGAGAACTGATTTTTGAGAACAGTTATTAACCTTTCCTGTAACAATTAGAACCGAGATTTTATCATATTTTTAGCCTACTTTTCTTTTTTTAATTCGAAAGAATTAAAAAAATGAAAAGTAGGTATTGACATGCGGTCGATGTCCATCTGTCTGTCCGTACCCCCCTTCCAAAATCGGTTCTATCATTTGGATCTTAAAAATTCTTTTTTTGTTAGAAAGCTATTGCCTCGGAGAACTTTCATACGTTTTGTTCGCCTGTCTGTACGTCCGGACGGACATAAATCTATCTGTCGGCGAATTTCCCATTGAATTAGCATTGAAATTCAATTTTTGAGTCATTTAAATTACTGTTGCCAAATAAACAATGGCATGAGAAACTTTATTTATTTAAAAATATTTGAAGAAAAATAATTTTTTCATGGATCAGTTTCGATGGACGTCATAAAATGTAGCACTATGTGATTCTTTGATTGTTCATGCATTGTTTACCAAGAAAGCGGCAAGGCATATTTTATGCATACAATTACGCTTAGTTTTAACTTGCATTTCTTATTTTTTTAAATGTAGTTTGGAGTAGTTTCATTACTTTTTTTTATAAATAAATATTGAATTATTCTTTGAACTACAAATAAATCGTGCAGACGATAAATTATATTAATTTAATTTGTGAAAGAATATTAAGGAAAATAGTTGATTTTGGCTTTTAGAAGTTTAAATTAAAGCTGGATGTTGTGTTTAGTGATTTTTTTCCGAATGTGTATAAATCTAGGGTAGAAACGGTTGTTGACGATATTTTCTGTTAGGAACCTAGTTGTTTTCCTATTAGAATTTCAGTAAGTCTTTAAGTAACAGGAAAGTAGGCTATTTTAGTTCTTTAAGAACTTTTTGTTTTATTTGAAAAAAACGTTATATGGAAAAATGTTGCAAGCGAATTCACACTTCTTGCGTGAATGAGTGGTTATTGTGGGTAGATAAAAAAAAATAACTACATAAACTATGCGAGCCATTTCAATCAGGACGGGTCTATTAAAGGACCATTAAATTAAGCCTTGTCATTTAAAATCGCAGGAAAGTGACGATGTCAACACCTAAGGTGGTACCCAACAGAACTTTGAACGACATCGTATGCTAAATGCCGTTGCAACACTTTGGACCCCTCTGGTTTAGTGAGCAAGTATGTCCTAGTGTACTCGGGGATCGACAGAATTTATTTATTTTTAGCAAGGCACACCCTCTACCTACAGCCTCCGTCTGCAGTGTGGCCTTTGAATATGTTTTGTAGCACATCGTTCTTTAAAAAAAAATATGTATCAACATTCTTTTTAAATTCAAAATTATGCTTTTAAAGACCGAAATGTGTAATCTTCACATTTCACAAAGACCTTTCTGATGTCAAATTTCTCCCTCCTTTACGATGGTGTGAAGAAGGGGCGACAAAAAACCACGGGCCTAGGGGCGCATAAAATCTAAATCCGGCCCTGGTTTTCTCAGTCGATTAAGAAAGGCTGTGCACTTCACGACTTTTTTTCTGTTTAAAACAAGAATGAGAATTGCAGTTTTTTTTTGCAATCCATATATTTCAAACAACTTTTCTGACATATTTCTTGTTTAAAACATTTTAAAATTAACCTTTTATGGTCATAAAAAGTCTTAATTGTTGAGGATTCAATTATCTTTTAATGAGTATTTTAACTCTTCCCTTCTAAAAAAACTTCACCAAAATTTCTCAAAACCTAAAATTTTGGCCTTTTAAGGGCGAATGAGCCCGAATAACCGCGGGTCTCGAAACCAAAGTTCCTCTGTGTTAATCCAATGGGAAAAAAAATTCTAAGCCACATTTCTCCGGCTGTATTGAATGTTTTTTACAAACGTTTTTTTATATGATAAGTGTAGCTGGCTTACAGGTCTCTATAATCCCTATTTTTAAAATTGGTAATATTTTTCAACTGGTCGAATATTTTTAAATTTTCAATAAATAATTTTACTAAAAATCAATGGAATGATACGAAAACTTTATTGATTAGTGCTCGTTTGATAAGATGTTAGTAATACTATTTTTATGTTCAGAAACTCCCAATAAATAAGAAAAGAAAATATAACGTAGACTTTTATATCATACTTTTTGTACTAAAAGCTTTTTAATCTCTCTGAAAAAAAATGGAATATTTATTTATTAACTGTCCCTATTAAATTAATATTATTTTGTTATTAATTGTTATTGTAATTAATATTATTTTGTTATTAATTGTTATTGTAATTAAAATTATTTTGTTCATTAATTGTCCCTAAACCCAACATGCCAGCCTCCATAGACATTTAGTACCTTTTTCTCCGAATTCCCTCCTATTTATCCCTATGCCTATTCATCTGTTCCGAAAAAAAATCTCTTCCCAATCCACCGTTCGCAATGTTTGATTTGCCTTCAGACCACAGCGCGTATTTAATCAGTGGTAACAGACCTCCAGGAGATATGAATATGATTCATTTACAGAGGATTCATCTGCGGTGGAAAGGCATTTTAGTTACTACCCAACTTATAAATATATCATGGAATAACCTTAACAGGGGTTGTACAACTTTTATATAAAAAGAGGTAGTTGTCGTATATCTATGATAAATGTATTAGCTGGATATTTTATTGAGAATGAGGTATAAGTCCATAAGAATTTTGTTTCCCACTTTGTCATTGCATATAGAATCAGAAATGAAAATAGGAAGCGCAGATATCTTTGAGCTAGAATAATATTAGAAATGCTATCAGTTAAGAAATCGGATTTAATATAATAAAAGTCAATTGACTATTACTTTTATTAAGTCCGATTTAAAGTATAGGGTTCTTGTTGTAAATTGATTCATTGTAACTGAAGAAAAGATGAAAGATTTGTGATACATGGTATTCAAACAAAATTTCTAATCTATAGTATCCTGGGAGAATGAGATTTACTGGTCAATATTAGAAAAAATGGTTAATTTACCACCCAACCGATTTTAAATATTATTTTTTAAAAATAGTATCAAACTATTTTATGGTGACGACTTTTTTTTGCTCTAAACCTTAATAAAATCACCACATTTTGTATTCATTTCAAAAGCCAGATCGGTAACGAGTCACAACTCGCGTTCACTTTTCAGAATATTGACCCTTACACAAAACTACATTATAAAACCTCAAATTCTTTTTTTGTAATATATTTTTAATTAACAAAATGAGAAGAATTGCTATTCAATGCAATGTTTTCGGAATTTACAATACAGAAACCTTTGTAAGCAGAAAATCTCAAGTTTTAACCAAATTTATCCAACTCCGATTTTACTAACTCATTTTGCCTTGACATATTCTGTGGAATCGACTGAGATCGAATTCGCCAAATATCTTGCTTAAAATAGAGCTCCGCTGTCGAAACAGTTAATTCAAATAATATCCCGGGGCATTAGTTGCAAAGGGGATGAAAGTGTCGCTCAAAACATGGCAATATAATCTCATTTGGGAGATTTTAACGCCCATTTAACTTGAAACCATTGAAGTTAAGAAGATGGAGATGTGCTTGACGAGATGAACAAAGTGAAGTCTTCAGAAAGTCGCCAAGTAGCCCTAGTAAGCCCAAACAAACTGTTCGATCAATGTTAGTTCAATGTAAACCGCATCAATTTATTCTTTTAAGGGGATACGGTACCCAAAACATTATCTCTAGAAATAATAACATAAACTTGTAAATTATAGTGGTTTTATAGAATGTTCACTCTAAATAAACATTTTCTAGCAATAAAAACATTTATTTACAAGTGGTCTTTTATTATTTTTTTTTAAAGTCAAAATTTTGAACTTGTTTAAAACGCTACTCGTCTTTCAATTTTGAGAATAACTCCACTAAACTATTATTGTTTGTTTTTAGAACTATTTGTTCAAGAACTGTGCATGGATTTTAAAATGTGAGCTACAGTTAAAAAGTAACATGCATTTATACTGAAAATCTCAAAAAATCCCCCAAAAATTTCAAATTATTGAATTTAACATTTAAAAAAAACAACTATACATAGTAGACCTTATTCCATGCACAATTTTGTGCACCATTTATATAAGCACACAGGTTAAAAAATTTCAAGATTATAACTTAATTAGAAAAAAAGCCTTAGGTATTTCTTAAACACAAGAATTGAAAAAAAAACGCGAAACAGAGAAAACAGGTTGAAAGCAGACGAAATACGTATTCAAACTTATAGGAATGACTCCAGAAAATATGTAAACTTTTTTTTCTACAGAAGATATCATTATGAAACTTTCAGTAAATGTTTAGAAAGATATTGTAAATAATAAGTAAAAACTGAAAAATCGATATTTTGACCAATTTTTGGGTACCGTATCCCCTTAAGAGGGACTGTCAGTCCCATAGAGCTATAATGCATTAGTTTTGAAATCACAACTTTTGCAAAGAATTTATTTGCCGTGTTATCCCATTTTCACCAGGTATGGGAATCATCATAACATCAATTTAAAACAAAATTGAAAAGAAAATAACGTCCGGTTGTTTAATTATTAATTGATTAAGTTTTTAAATAATGTCGCCATAATGCTGTATATTTTTTGGCATTTTAAAAACTTCAAAAATATTTAATTAAATAACTAGATAACATTTTTGTTTCAAATTTGTTTCATTTCGATGTTATGTTGATTCCCATACCTGGGGGAAAATGGCTAACATGGCAAAACAATACTTCTGCTTAAGTTGTGATTTCAAAACTAATGCAGTAGCTCTATGGGACTGATTGACAATCCCTCTTAAAGGCATTGATTAAAAAAATGACTGCGCAGTTGCACGAGATCTGAATTGCCTAAGATAGTAGAAATTCCCTTCAGATATCATAGTTAAAGTATTAGTTTGGCAGATCACGTGACCTCCAATGCTAACGACGGGACGCGCATGGAGACCAGAATAAGAGGGCAAATGGGCCAGTGTTGCCACCACATTAAGGAGAAAATAATACAAAAAAATACTGTTTAATTAAAAAATTACAAAAAATACCATAAAAATACTAAAAAAGCGTTTAACGTTTTTTTTAAAGTCACTAAAAAGATTCCATAATGCAGCTATTACTTATTGGAATTTACGTATTTTTAAAGTTAAAAAACCCGAAAGAAACTATTCACAATATCATCAGTAGTTTGTTCTCTACTAAAGATTATTTTTTGGAGCATATATCAATTTTAAAGTGTTCCTACTCACCCCTATCTGCAGGGTAAATCAGAACATCACTAAAAACTTAACAGAATACATAAAAACTTTTCAAAATGTTACGTTTTTGCTCAAAAGTGCTAGAACAAAACAAGACCGAAGTTTCTAGTCAAAACATCTAAATAAAAAAAATCGCCCGTTAATTTTTTTTAACGTTCAAAGTTGAAAAATGTTCCGATCCACCCGTTTTACGGCCTATATTCAGACACCTCAAACCAAAATAAATGTATTTTTCCCGAAAAAGTTTGAAACTATTTTTCTTAGTATCAATTTATTGAGAAGTAATTTTATTTATGACTTTCTCATACGAAAAAAGCGACGCGTTCTTTTTTTTTCCACATTCCGCTCCATATTTCTTTGGAGAGAGCTTTTTCAAGTCACAGCATTCAATATCCTAAAAGGTTGGCAAGTTTCCATTACATTCATACATTAACCTAAGAAGTGGCAGGTTTAGCGACAAAATTGGGACATGATTTTTTTTTTGCGACGCGTCTTCTTTCTGGTGGAACTTTTGTTGCAGTTTGAGAACTTATTCAGGGCGAAGGTGACTCTGCCGATGTGAAAAGTCAGACGGGTACTTAACCCTTTCAGTCCCAGTGATGCCATTTGGCATCATCATGTTTCTGATCATAATTTTAAAAAATAATAGGGCTGACAACTATTGGGATTAATAAAAAATATTTTCTAATAGAAAAAAAGTTTGAAGAATCGAATGATGTGCTTTTTGATATCATAAATGGCTATAGACGATCAGAAAAAAATTGCTAAAATGATGATGCCAAATTGTCATTGGGACTGAAAGGATTAAAAAGTGCCATCGCACACAGCCTCGCGCTTTAAAAAGGGCCTCGCTCAGCTCAAATGTAGAAAAATCATTTAATTTTGTAAAAAAAAATTGCTAAAAAAATGTATTTTAAAAATTATTTTTATATATTATCGAAAGATTTAACTTATATTTAACACAGTTGGAAACGATACATAAACTTTTATGAAGATGTCCTTTAATCAAATAACTGAAATAAATATCACACATTAAAAGCAAATGTCAATCGTTTTATTAAAAAACTAACATATTGATCATTACATTGAATAAATATTTATGTACATATAAACAGAGGATTTAAGAAAATTAAATATGACTCGAAACTCTACAGTCATGATTTACAATATACGGGAAGTTCCGTAGGTTTATCCTTGACCCAAACAAAAAGATGCCATCAAGTTTAATCTAATCAAAACAAAATTTTTGCTTGCTTATTAATCTCAGGTTTCCTAAGTTGACTGGCGTTATAACCGGAACACTCAAATTATTTACAAAAACATTATCCATATTAATGCCTAGCTATTTTTCTAAGATTTGTGTTAATCTGACAAGCTTCAATCAAACTTATTCAAAATCTACAAATTTTAGACAAGAAAACCTTGTGAGATATCCGTGAGTTTTTTTAAATATTCCATAATTGTTTGTTAAATTACAAACATAAAATTTGATTATTTGTTCATTAATTTAAACCAATGGTACAATTGAGCTTATTTTTTAATAATAAATATATTTATGAATTTTGGACGGACAACCTTGCATCAAAATCACTTTACAAGACTTTACAATCAGATATATTAATGGTATGTTTGTTAAATAAGTTTTATTTTTAATCAAAAATGTTGATAAAATAAATACCCTTAAAAATATTTTATAATTCAACATTCTCAATCTTTCTGCATTAATATAATCAATAAACTTAATTTCTTTTTTCTTGATAAGGACAGTTTTGAAATGGCATGTCAATATTAAACTAGATATTCAAAATATATAAATCATTCTTTGTAATTGAGCATTGTTATTTATATTTTATAAAAGGTGAAAATATCACTCTTTATGAAAAGGATTTTACAATATTTCGAAGAAATCTGAAATAGATTGAATTTAAAATTAAATAAACTTAACTAATTCATTCAAATTTATTAGTGCGTTTCCGTTAGAGCTTTAACCTATTAACACCCTGATATCGGGCTACGTAGATCTAAGTAGCGAGAAGAAAATGAATCGGGACCGGCATGGTTACATCAAATCCATGAAATATTTTTTAGAGAACAGTTATTAACCTATTTTGAACTACGATTTCATCTGTGGCGTGCACCTTTAACTGTGAACTGCAACCGGTTGAACCTACCTGTAACTTTATCCTTATGATCTCTTGTGTTTTGTATAAATACCATAGATATCATAGTTAAAGTATTAGATTGGCAGATCACGTGACCGCCAATGCTAACGGCTCCAATGCAAAGGCCAAATAAGAGGGCAAAATGGCCAGTGTTCCTGCCACTTAAAAGAGAAAAATACTACGAAAAAATACATTTTAATTCTAAAATCACAAAAAAAAATACTAGAAAAGGATTTATAGTCACTAAAAAGATTATAAAATGCAGCTCGTATTTTTACGATATTTTTTTGTAATTTTAGAATTATTCTTAAATACTAATATACTCTTTAAACTTTATAACTAAACTTTTAACTTAATTTTAGAATTATTCTAAAATTACAAAAAAATATCGTAAAAATACTAGCTGCATTTTAGAATCTTTTTAGTGGCTTTAAATCCTTTTCTAGTATTTATTTATTTATTTTTTTGTAATTTTAGAATTAAATGATATTTTTTCGTAGTATTTTTCTCCTTAAAGTAGCAGCAACACTGGCCATTTTACCCTCTTAAAAGGCATCCATGCGCGTTCCGTCGTTAGCATTGGAAGTCACGTGATCGGCCAATCTAATACTTTAACTATGATATCTATGATAAATACAGAAGTGCCACTGTGTTGGCGCCATAGAGTTAGGAAGGAAAGATAGAGGGGTCTATGAGTTCAAATGGTTTGAAGCAGGGCTGTCAGGTTCTTCGAGCTACTGCGCATCACATACTGGCACTGAGGTATCCCAAGATGCACCGCTCTAGCCTGCTTCATTTGTGCGCTACTGCGCATATACATGGACCTCTCTATTCTCTTTCCTACCTCTATGGTTGGCGCGGACACCCCCTTTTGGGTTTATTATTTTATATCTTATGTTGTTCCGCGAATAGACGTTCGTTATATTATGAGTTCATCTTGTTTGTATAAGTTAAGTTTATTGTTATTCATAGTTATTTTTGTTTTAAAAAAATTAGATTATGTTACAACAAGTTTATTTTACTTAACATTCGACTTGGTGAACCACACATCCTTTACCTTTATTTGGAAAAACATTGAATAACAAAATTAAAACAAATAAATACTGTTGATTAACTTCATATACGTAAAAGTAGTACGTATGTGCAGATGAATAATAAAAACGTCCCATTTCAATCGGCAGTTTCAATAAACGAGAATGGACTGTAACATGAAAAGAGTTTTCCCATGTTTACTTATTGAATTCTTATTCTTGAAAAAAATTCTCAGCGCCATATTCTACTATCCTAGAGATTTAAAAATCATTTCTAAATCTTTCTTCAGAACTCAAATGTTTTATGGACTCATTGCTATGTTTGTATTAACGTTACATGTAACATATAAACACAAGGTAGTTATTACCTGATTATGGCATTCTCCATATAATAACAAGTATGTTTGTAACAGAATCTGTCACTATTAACCCGCTTCCACACAACAGTTGTGTTTAACAAGTAAAAAGGCGACAAACACAGCATTATTATTCTATATTAAACATTTAACATGCGGACTTTGGCTAGTTTCATTTATTTTATTTCGAAAATTCAATAACTATTACTTATCGTTTGCAAAAATTAATTTATACTTCAAAGAATAAATATATAATATTCCTCGCTTTTAAATAGAATTAAAACATTTCATATCAACGTACAAAGAATCTCGTAGTGAAATATATTTGACGTCATTTCAAACTGATCGATGTAGCAAAAATAAATGTATTGTCTTAAAGAATTAAAGTTTCTCGAGCGATTGTTGCGAATGGCAAGGCGATTAAATTCTAATAAAAATGGCTTCCTATGCTTTTTAAATGAGCATTAAGTTTTGCAGTTTTTTAAATAATTGAAGTATTTCGAATTCTTTTCTGAAATTTTCAATGTATTCTAATTTCGATGCGCTGAATTTTTTGACGTAGCACACTTGTCCGTAGCATTTGTAGTTCGGCTTATGAAAGTGGGTGACGGACAGACAGGTGGACTGAACGATTATAATACCTTCCACTTTTTACGTTATAAACGTAGTGTGGAAGCTAAATCAGAAAAAAAGACTGTAAATTTTTTTGGAACTTTCAGTTTGTGGCACGTAGATGAACAAGGACCCTGACCCTATGACATTATACATATAATAAAACAGAAAACAAGACTTATGTACGCTGTAAATGTCTTTAGAACTTTCAGTTTGTGGCCTGTAGACGAACAAGAACCGAGACCATACGTGTAGACTACACAATGTTCATTGATGAGCGATCCTGACATTTTGTCCACGTGTTTTTGTAGGAACAGGCTGGCATCCGGGCCACAGTCACGGAGAGCATGTTCATTTTTACAAAGAATAAAGTCCCGCAAAGCACTAAAGGGAAAAAGAGATTGACTTAAGAAATTTTAAGATAATTTTTTTATAGGCAAGGAAAGGTACACTGCTCAAAATAATTAGGGGAGCACTTTGCGCACTTTTGTCACCCTTTCAGTCAAAACTTTATATTTATTTTATTCTAAAAATCTAGAATTTGTGAAATAGATGCATTATGCATCTAGAATGAGATGGTAAAAAAAACGGGGGGGGGGGGGAGAATCTTATTTTTTAACTAAAATTTAAATAAAAAAAATTGGAAACATAACCTATATATGAATACATTATAACAATAATTTTTTTCAAAACTTTGTTTATTAAAAATAGTTAAAATCAATTATTAAACATCGCAAAATGCAAGCATGAAGAATTTAGGGTCAATTTATTTAATAAAATTGTTTCAGTGATAATTTTATTTTTTTAAACATGTTTTTCATATTTTCATTTAAATAAAACAAACATTAAATTCTTCAAAAGACATGATTCTTTCCATCTAACGATACAAAAAAATATAATCTGATAGAAAAATGTATGGAAAAATTGATAAAACTTATTGAAATAAGTGCGAGATTAAGGGGGAATGGGCCCGCTGGACCACGGGTCTCCAAACTCAAGTGCCTCAGTGTTAATCCAATGGCGAAAAAACTATTTTCTCTGCCACATTTCTCCCGACTGTATTGAATATTTTTACAAACGGGTTTTTTTATAATAAATGTAGATAACTTGCAGGTACCTTTCCACATCTATCGAAAAAAATAAATTAAAAAATAATACCTTTTAAAATTAAACTTTTTTTTTCTTTTTAATACCTATGAGAGTTTTCTCCGTTGAATCCGTTTTTTTGTTTCGAAAATACCGTTAAAAAGTGTATTCTAGTAAAATATGAAGGTAATAAAGAAATGTTATTAAATAAATAGAAATCCCCACAAATATAGTAAAATCTTCCCACTTTTTGAAATTGCTTCGAATAATTTGTGTAAAATTATTTATTGAAAATTAAAAAATATATATATTCGAACCCATTTCAAAAAGTGGGAAGGTCGGGACCTGTAAGTCAGTTACATTTATCACATAAAAAATCCGTTTGTAAAAATATTCAATACAGCCGGGGAAATGTGGCAGAGAAAATATTTTTTTCGTCATAGGATTAACACTGAAGAACTTTGCTTTGAAGACCCCCGGTCCAGCGCGCCCATCCCCCCTTAACTTAGTAAGAGAAAAATCTCAAGCTGATGTATCCAAATTGATTCATTGGCTGAAAGGGGCATGAGCTCCCCTAATTGTTTTGAGCAGTGTAGATAACTATTAAGTTTTGTACGGGAAAAATAACAAATAAAAAACATTCAAGCCTAGCCCCACACGAAGGTAATAAAGAAATGTTATTAAATAAATAGATGTGATATCTTATAATTTAAGATTGTTTAATTTGTAGCTCAAAAGTTGTTTGATTAATAAATATTCTGTAATGAATTGAGAAATTTTATTTAATATGTTCCAAAGATTAAAAATATAAATCAAAAATAATTTTTTTTATGAAATAATATCCTTTCTTGTAGGGCGAAGTAACTGTATTAAAATACATATATATTTTACGACACTCTTTTATAAATATAAATTGATCCAAAAACATTGGAAATTAGTTTACATTAAAACGACAAAAAAAAAATTAAAAAATAATCAATACCTTTTAAAATTAAACTTTTTTTTTCTTTTTAATACCTATAAGAGTTTTCTCCGTTGAATCCGTTTTTTATTTGTTTCGAAAATACCGTTAAAAAGTATATTCTGGTAAAATATGAATTTAGTCGAATCCCTTGATTGATATCAACCTTTGTTTATACTCTTTTGTAAATGGCCTAGTATTTCCACTTTCCAAATCAAATCTTTTATCTTGTCAAAAGCCCCCACTTCAGAAGAATTTACTTTTATTATATTTGTTTTAATACCAAATATCATGTAGTTTTTCGTTTAATTTTGTTTGTTGGATATTTTTTAGGATTTATATTTCAGTACTTATAAGAAAATTGAAATAAGTAAGGTAATATATATTTCAAGTTATGTCTGTCCTTACTTGAAAAAGAAAAGTAGCATTTCAAGATGTTTTTTTTTCGGGGTCTCATTTTTTGGATAACGTATGTCATGAAATCCGACTTTTCCAACATTTATAATCGTAAACTTTTTTGCTTTTTCAAACTTTTTTTGTTAGTATTCTAAAGAGGTCATGAAATAATAATTTATTTAGGAAGCAAGTCAAATTATTACAATATTATATAGTTAGGTTTTATTGTTAATTGACTTTCCTCTCTAAATACCCTTTAACTTTAGGCCAATGTTACTTTTAATTAAGTATTAATTATATGTATAGAAGAAAAGTAAATATAGTAATAAAGGACTTTGGTACCGACCTAACTTTGCATTATCACAAGTTTACAAAAAAAAAATCCTTTTTTTCCGATGTTTAAACTTTGCCACATAACAAAAGATTTCTAAATTGTTAAAATCATAATTTACTGGAATGAGTTTATGTGTTATAAAACATTAATTTTCTTACCAACAAAACGATTTCAAAGCAGGATCTTTCTCCTCCTTTAACTCTTGTGAGATGATGGCTACTTTTCGGTACTTTGCTGCACATTTCTTCAAATCTGTCGATATATTCTTGAAGCAAGGAGCATGACGTAAATATTCTAAAATACACATTGCAAATAATACTTAAAAGTGAGAATTAATGATATATTTTACTTATACAGTCCCTGGACAAATTATTAGACGCACTGCAAGATTTCATGTAAAATATTAATTACCGGGTGATATTGTACCGTTTTATTATTTTAAATTGATTTGTTTTTTATTTTTATATTATACAATCAATTACCGACATAAATAAAACAGCATTAATTTAGAAAAGCATAAGTTTATTAAGTTTTAAAGAAAAGTGAAATGAATGTTTGTAAAAGTCCATATTTAGTTGAGCCACCTTTAGCCGCTATCAAAGCTTTAATTCTGCGCGGCATGCTATCAATGCAAGACTGTACTGTCTCCTGCATTTCAGGATGATGATTCCACACATAAATAATCTTATAATAAATAATTAATATTAATTAAGCTTAATCATAATTAATCCTAATTATCTTAAAATAAATACAAATATGTAGTGTACAACAATTCTTTAAAATAAAAATCAATAATATTGTAGTTTAAAAAATACCATTATTGCATAAAAAACCTTTTAAGAAACATAAAATTACTAAAAAAATACAGTGCGTCTAATAATTTGTCCAGGGACTGTAATACTTAAAAGTGAGAATGAATGATATATTTTACTTATACATACATGAAGAAATCCGAAAACCATTTTTAATCAAAAAAAATTAACAAAGTAAAATAGTTATATTATGTAGAATTAATAGACATGTCGTATAAGTGCGATTCTAGAATACTTTTATAGAATTTTACATTTCATTTTTTTTATATAAAAATAATTTATTTAGGACTGGCCTTCATAGGTCTGGAAATAGTAGCAACGGTATAAAATCAATATATATGAAAAGTATTACCAAGATTTGAAGTTGTAAGCAGCCAAATACCTTTTACATTACCGAATATTCCGAATTACTTGGCACCCATATTCAGTCGAGTGCTACGGGCAATGTACTTATATACATACGAATCACTTATAGTTGTACTGCATAAATATTAATCGATATTGATTATATACATATAGGAACAATCCTTAGTGATTTAAGGACAGTCCTTTCCCATGTACCAGAGGGCTATGTATGCAATATGCATAGTATAACACAACATGAATTAAGTAAATGGCTGGTTTGCCGCTATAATAAGGCTCTATATGTAGCTCTCTATAGTATGACACAGCCTTAAATGAGGCAAGTGTCTCACTTCAATAGTTATCTAGCGGCAGAAAACTCAGACTCCGACCCAGCGGGGCAACGGTTAGGGAGCTAGCCTTTGGAGCCTCTGGGTTCGGGTTCGAATCCCGGTAAGGCATGGATGTTTGTGTTTGTCGAGTATATGCGGAGTACGTGCTCAATCTGTTGGGTCCGAAAGTCCTGTGGGCGGTCATTGCGCAGTTTCCCACGGGTATAGGTCCCTGGAGACTATTTCCCTCCCCTTCAGGGACATGTCTAAATTGTGGAGGTGGCGATAGATGGCAGTATCTGTCATATATGTGTGTGTATGTCGTGTCCGTCCTTGACGATGGTTTATAAGCGGGTCTTTGTGACCAAGCACACAAGCCTAAAAATATGTCAACCAACCAACGACTCAACTTCGTCCTAGCTAAAAATGAAAATATTTAATAAATATACCCGAATCAAAAATAACTTACACCGAGAAAATTACAATTTCAAATCGAAAAAAATCTGTTCATTTTGAAATGGATCTATTTGTTTGAAATATGACGAAGCATTAATTACATTTCTTTTTTTCTGAAATATCAAACATACTCGGTTTCAAACAAAATTATTTTCTTATATTAAGCTTTTACAAAGTAGTAGGCCGAATGAATATAATATCGGGCTTGAGATACTTGTAGAATTCGTATATGTTTGGGACTTTTGACTCCACAGGATTTAACTAGTACAAATGTCACAGTATACGCGGGACAAATACACACAACTAACAAATATACATGCCCATATGCCGGGATTTAAACTCGATATCATAGTTAAAGTATTAGATTGGTAGATCACGTGACCTCCAATGCTAACGACGGGACGCCCATGGAGGCCAAATAAGAGGGCAAAATGGCCAGTGTTGCTGCCACTTTAAGGAGAAAAGTACTACGAAAAAATACCATTTAATTCTAAAATTACAAAAAAAAATTCTAGAAAAGGATTTAAAGTCACTAAAAAGATTCCAAAATGCAGCTAGTATTTTTACGATATTTTTTTGTAATTTTAGAATTAAATGGTATTTTTTCGTAGTATTTTTCCCCTTAAAGTGGCAGCAACACTGGCCATTTTGCCCTCTTATTTGGCCTCCATGCGCGACCCGTCGTTAGCATTGGAGGTCACGTGATCTGCCAATCTAATACTTTAACTATGATATCTATGCTCGAGACCTTCTGACTGCCTGATCAGCTCCCTCTCCATTGAACCGCCCAGTCGGCCCTGATTTAGGTGTACTGCAAAGTCGATTCAACCAAATCAACCTAATTGAAGTTTAGTATTACATAATTATATTTCTCAAAAATCATCAAATTATATATTTTACTTACTGATTTTATTACAAAGTTATTTCTACATTTCTATCCTTTTCATATTTCATTGCATTATTCATTAGTTCATAGATCATGATTTCGGACTTGAGCTAGCTTTTGACGCTGATAACTTTGTAATAAAATCAGTAAGTAAAATATATAATTTGATGATTTTTGAAAAATATAATTATGTAATACTAAACTCCAATTAGGTTGATTTGGTAGAATCGACTTTGCGCAGTACACCTAAATCAGGGCCGACTGGGCGGTTGAATGGAGAGGGAGCTGACCCATAGAGTTAGGAAGGAAAGATAGAGCTGGGGTCTATGAGTTCAAATGGTTTGAGCAAAGCAAACGTCAAAATGTTTCAACATGTACGAAAACTTTTAAATAAAGGGAACTGGGTGTATACCTTCTTGTATAGCCTCTTCCACACAAATCCCTTCGATGACGTGCCTGGATCCATTCACCACTGAATCGAATACATTGAGTTCCGCAGAATTGAAACATCGGGAGCTGTGTTCATCAATACACTTGACGCCTCTCTGCAATTTTCTAAAATAGACAAGAAATACTAAGCTTTTTATCTGAAGAGGGATTGTCAGTAACATAGAATGCATTAGTTTTGGAATCACAACTTCCGCAGAAGTATTGCTTTGTCATGTTAGCCCTTTTTCCCCAGGTATGGGAATCAACGTAACACACGGCCAACTTCAATAACAAGGCCAGAGAAGCTCTCCCAAACATGAGCGTAGACGGAAACTTTGACGTCACAGTTCCCAGTGCCGAAGATCGAGAAACTAGTTCGGACGCATTCGGAACCCTGAAATTGTGGTCAGCCGTGAACGAGTGTTTCCGAACAGGTTTCTTGACAGGTTGTCTTCATCTTCGGAACAACGTCACTCGGAACTATGACGTCAGAATTTCCGTCCCCGAGCTTGTTTGAGAAAGCTTCTTCGGCCTTAGTAGTTGAGTATAGGCCGTGCATAACATCGAAATGAAACAAAGTTGAAACGAAAATGTTATCTAGTTAATTAATTATATATTTTTTGAAGTTTTAAAATGCAAGAATATACAGCAGAACTTTTTTTTAAACTTTATCATTTAATAATTAAATAACCGGATATTTTCTTTTCAATTTTGTTTTAAATTGATGTTATGATGATTTCCATACCTGGTGGAAATGGGATAACATGGCAAAGCAATTCTTTTGCAAAAGTTGTGATTTCAAAACTAATGCATTAGCTCTATGGGACTGACAATCCCTCTGAATTCCAAGGTTATATACAATCAGCCTCGTGTGGGTATCTATGGAAAACCATTTTTCGTTCTACTATTTTCCAACTAAATGTCACCGGAAATGTTTCTTTGTTTATTGCAGTTTAAGGGCACAGAAGTGTAGTTCGATTGTTAAGCTTTTAATATCGATAAGCTTTTGTATTATCTACTCGGAAATAAATCACCGGGAAGGATTTGTTTGCAAAACGTACTAGCTAAAACCATTTTTGTTGGAATAAAAATATCGAAAGCGATTCTATAGTATTTAAACACCTCAAAACAAATATCTAAAGCTATAAATTTTTTCCCCCAAAAGGGTGTCTTTTTAAAATACAAAAAAAAAACAGTCCATTTTACGCAACACTCGTGTTAGGCAGTTCTTAAAAAATGCCTTATGTTTCCTAAGAAACATTTTTGTCTCATTACCTTGATTAGTTTGAAACCGTGAAATATTCTTTTTCAGGAATCCAATCTGACTTAATATTCGGTACATAGACACATTCAGCCCCGAATCTCTTATGAATAATACATGTGACTTTAACATATTTATGCATTCTTTTCGAAAACTATAAGAACCGTAAAATTCTGAGAAAATCTGCTATCCGAAGACCAATCCCTAAAGAACACATTTCGGGGTTTTGGCTACTTTAAAATCAGGAAGGTTGCAGCAAAAAATGTATATCATACTATGTTATAAAATTTCTCCAAAATCAAGCCAAGAGTGTTTTGGGAACTCAAGTACAATTTTGTTACTGACGTGAGTTATTTTTAGTAGTTTGTTTCTGTGTGTTGAAAATAAGGGCCTCAATTTTAAATTCGTGTTTTCTGTAAACCAATAGCCTTTTTTTTTTAACATTTTTAAAAAACCCATTCAGAAAAAGAAATGACTGTTTCCGTAAACAATATTTTTTCAAAACACAAAATATTATATATGATAAAGTATTTTCTTTTTGAGGATATTTTTATTTCCTTATAAACATAACTTGTTTTGTTATTAATTCATTGTATTGTTATTAATTGTATTGTTATTAATTTCAATGAGAAAAAATCTTATATTTTATAGTAATATTTAAAAGTTATTTGTGGTGGTTATAACTATGGAGTAATAGCTCTCACCATGCATTTTTCAAAAAAACATTTTGGTTAAAAGTAAAAATAATTTTTCTTATTCTTGTGATTTGTTTATTTTCTATCAGATATTTATATGATAAGTGTAGTTGGCTTAGTGGGGCTTTATAATTCCACTTTTTGGAATAATTAATTCCAATTTTTTTTTTTTTTAATTTTCAATACATAAATTTTAATATAAAATATTTGAACCAATTTTAAGAAGTGGGAGCCCTGTAAGCCTGCTACATTTATCATATAAAAGTACGGTTGTAAGAATATTCAGTGCAATAATTCATGTAATATATTTAAGAGTAATATGGCCTAGAAAATTATTTTTCTTTTCCATTGGATTAACACAGACACTTCGGTTTGAAGACCCGCTCTCATTCCCCCCTTAAGGGGGAATGGGCGCGCTGGACCACGGGTCTCCAAACTCAATTGCCTCAGTGTTAATCCAACAGCGAAAAAAAATATTTTCTCTGCCACATTTCTCCGGCTGTAATGAATATTTTTACAAACGTTTTTTTAAATAATAAACGTAGATAACTTACAAGTCTCTATCTTCCCACTTTTTGAAATTGCTTCGAATATTTTGTGTAAAATTATTTATTGAAAATTTAAAAAAAAAATATATTCGAACCCATTTCAAAAAGTGGGAAGGTCGGGACCTGTAAATCATACATTTATCATATAAAAAATCCGATTGTAAAAATATTCAATGCATCCGGAGTATGTGGCAGAGAAAATATTTTTTTCTCTATAGGATTAACACTGATGCACTTTGCTTTGGAGACCCCCCCCCCCCCCCCGGTCCAGCGCGCCCATTCCCCCTTAAAGGGGTCCAGTACCTTGAAACTGGTAAAATTATACTTTTTTGTTTTATTGTATATAAATATAGCCTATATTCTACAATTCACAACAAACCAGTTCACAAAAATCTTTTTACCTAAGAAGTTATTAGCAATTCGATTCAATAACTTGGTATTCGCATAACGTTAAAATTAAATTTTAGAAGCTAATAATTTCGGGCAAGATTTTTATATTTTGAACCATTTTAAAATGCTAAGGCTTTTTAACTATGACACTTTAAAGTACTTTCCTTACTTTTTTTTAAATTCAAAGTAATATTTTTAATAAAAGTATGAATCCCTTTTGTTCATTTTTGTATTTGATTTTTTGTGAAAAGCGTTCAAAGTTGAAAATTCATTTTTTTGTCATGAAAATTTCGGTGATTTTTTCGTTAATACTCCTTTTAAAAAAAAGTAATGTCTATTAGCTAAAATTGGAATGCATAGTTCTAATAAGTTATTAATAAAGAACCACAAAATTGAAAAACTGAAAAGAAGTAGTAATTTGAAAATAGTCAAAAATTTTATGAAAAATTTAAATTTTGTACAGAATTTAATTTTCTCTTGCTGAAGAGTAGGTTTTGCTTATGTATAAAAAAATGGGCAAGTTGCATGAAACGCGAAATTCATAATATATGCGTTTTTCTGGTCCATTAGAAGCTGCAGATTCCGAATATAAGCTTAAATATTCACAAATATGTTTAATTTCAACAAAAAATGCATTTGAAATTTGCCGAAAATGTACGTCACTGAAAACAGCTCTGACGTCAACTGTTATGTTTTTGGCGATGTTTCGATCTATGCTGTAATACACTTTATAAAATAGTAAACCTTACAATTTCTGCGAAACCTCATTAAAAGAAGACAATATTATTTGTAACCAGTTCATATCAAGGAAGTTAAACAGCTTGTTCCAAGTTTGGTTGTTAGTTAAAATACACACACTAGAGCGCGTATGAGCTATTGCAGAACTATTGGCTGTTGGATCTGATCGGAATAGTGGAGTGAAATCGTTCAACGTTTGAAGAAATTAACTGGAATGAACATGACCTGTTTCTGTAAAATAGCATAACTTTTTAAGAGTTTGATAAGGATGAAAGCACGTTTCACAGTTTCAAAAGCGATACAGTGAAACGTGATACGAAATAACACGCCAAGAACAAAAAAAAGCCAACCGTGACGTCATCTGTTATGCTAAGAGAGGTTTAACAGGGGAGTGACGTATCATTAACTTTAAAAATGAATTTAAAAATAAATACATCTTTAAAACCAGAAATACTTGAGTTTTAGAGGTTTTTTAATATGCTTAATCGAATAAATATGTTTGTGGAAAACGCTGTAATTGTCCATTGGAATTAGCAAGTGCAAAGATAAAGAAAAAGTTGTACGTGGTACCGCACCCCCTTAAGTTTGTTTTTTGCTTCCGTCTTATCTGAGAAATCCAATTGACATTGACACTGCGATCACTGTAAGTACCGGCGAACATTACCTAAACCGTCTCGGCGTCGCGTATGAAACTACAGTCCCTGGACAAATTATTAGACGCACTGCAAGATTTCATGTAAAATATTAATTCCCGGGTGATATTGTACCGTTTTATTATTTTAAATTGATTTGTTTTTTATTTTTAGATTATCCAACCAATTACCGATTTATTTGACATACATAAAACAGCATTAATTTAGAAAAGCATAAGTTTATTAAGTTTGAAAGAAAAGTGAAATTGATGTTAGTAAAAGTCAATATTTAGTTGAGCCACCTTTAGCCGCTATCAAAGCTTTAATTCTGCGCGGCATGCTATCAATGCAAGACTGTACTGTCTCCTGCATTTGAGGATGATTCCACACATATATAATCTTTTCTAGAAGTTGATACAGGTTTGTACTTGTTTACGTTCATGTATCACTTTGTCAACACAGTGTTGCCATATGTTAAAAATAAATACAAATATGTAGTCTACAACAATTCTTTTAAATAAAAAATCAATAATATTGTAGTTTAAATATACCATTATTGCATAAAAAACTCTTAAGAAACATAAAATTACTAAAAAAAAATACAGTGAGTCTAATAATTTGTCCAGGGACTGTATAGCCTTAGAAATGACGCACCTCGAATTACCCCTGTATTTTGTTTTTTCTTTTGTGCAAGGTTTCCTCCTTTCCTCTGAGTTGTTTACCCTGAGAACTGACACATAGCGTAGTGAAACAAGTTTTACAGAAACTTATTACCGTTGAAACGATAGCTCTCACATGAAATTTGCTTCCTAACAGGGAAAAAAATAAGGTTCATTTTATGCATCATAGGTAAGTAAGGGTAATTCTGACAACTCGCCATGATTGCGACCATTTTTATTCTTAAAAAATAATGTAAAATGCAATTTTCACTAGAAAATACTAGTTTTCCTTCTAAAACTATCCAGTTAGTATTTTTTAATAAAAAAATATTTTAAAGTAGTCGTTTCCGAAACACAATGTATGGCAGTAAATTAATTTCGGGAGATAGACTCTTTAGGTAATAGTTGTTTAAGCAACTAGTGCCGAAAATAATACTTTATTAAGCGAGTGGCTTTTATTTCACGAGACCGTGGGTCGAGTGAAATAATGGCAAGAGCTTAATAAAGTATTATTTGGCACGTGCTTGCTTACAATATTTTTTTTTTATAATAACGTGCAAAAAAGTATTTCTACCAATGAGTGATTTTCATGACATCATTTAGTTTCCATGGCGATATTTGTTTGGCGTGAAATTTGTGTTCTTACTTTTGTCTTATTTAATTTCCTTTAATAATTTTTGTAGTACTTGTAGTTTCCATGGAGATATTAGAAAATGCAAAAGTAATGATCCAATAGAAATAAGTGAGTTTCATGGCATCATTTAGTTTCCATAGAGATATTCATGACATTTTGTTTTTCTACCAATCAGAAACTCTTATTTAGTTTACCGCACTAGTGCCGAAAGTAGTACTTTCGGCACTGTCTGTGACGTAAGCGCGTAAAGTGTCATTTTCGCAACGATTTATGAATGAATATGATATAAAAAAGTGAACTTTTTTGCACGTTGTTATAAAAATATGTTTACATGAATTACATAATTTCATAATTGAAACTTGTTTAAAATAATAAAAAAATTATTTGACGCATATTAAAAATTAAATCTGTATCAAAAGCTCAAAGTGCTAGGAGTTAAATCTTATTATTAAAATATAGGATTTGAATCAAAATTTAAGGTATACATAAAAAAATAGAAATCATTACCTTTTTCTTGTAAAGCCTTCTATCAATTTGTAAATATAACTAGTCATATTTTTGTGTGGCTGAAAGTCAGATTTTTGTTTGTTTTACTGTATATATTTTGAATAAACTAACTATTAAAATGATGAAACACGTTTGATTATTTACCAAACACATATATATTATTAAAAAAAATCGTATCGCCGTACTTTATTTTTACTAGAAGAAAATACAAAAAAGTATTTAACCTATGAATTAAAGTTAACCTAAGAATAAAGCTCGATCTGTACCACTAGTTATATATACTATGAAAAAATTATTTATCCAAAGGAACAAATGTCAGAACTTCGGCTCAGTGTAGTTCTTGGATTTCCTTAAAACATAGGAAAAAATCGTATTTTTACATTTTACCTTATACACTGCTCAAAAGAATTAGGGGAATTCATGGTTTAAACCCTTTCACCCCCAATGATTCCATTTGGAATCATCAGCCTGCGATTTTCTTATTAAGTTGAGCCTGCACTTATTTATCGTTAGATGGAAGAATCATGTCTTTTGAAGAATTAAATAATGTTGGTTTTAATGAAATGAAAATATGAAAAACAAAGTAAAATAAAACTCACTCCCAAAAAAAATTTTATGAAATAAATTTACCCTAAATTTTTAACGCTTGTATTCTTAGATGTTTGAAAATTGATTTTAACAAATAAAGTTTTGTAAAAATTATAGTTGTAATTTATTCAAAAATTATGATACCAATTTCTCCCCCCCCCCCCCCCTTAAATTTTAGATTTTTTTCTCTAATTTTTACCATATTATTCTGGATACATATTGAATCTATTTCATAAATTTTAAATTTTTAGAATAAAAAATAAAACGTTGGAACTGAGAGGGTTAACAAAAGTACGCGAAGTTCTCCCCTAATTGTTTTGAGCAGTGTATATAAATATATCTAAATAGAAATTCAATTACTATTTTAACATACCAAAATCGAAAACTTTTTTTGGTTTTAAAATATTTAAATAGTTATAAAAACCATATGAATATCAACCAAATGCATCACAACTGCAAATGAAACATTACGAATAAACATTTACAAAGAAAGTACAACATATTCAGCTGGTATTTCAATCACTCTTTAAGACAATTTCATCAATTCATCCGAACTAGTTTTGGAAAGGACACAACTGTTAACCCTATAAGCAATAAAATATATTGCTGAAAGACCTTGCAAATCAATATAGAAAAACCACTCATTTTTAATTATCTCGTGCTAATGCTGACTTCACTATGTAAAGCCAAGGAACCGGAACTAGTGGAAGTTTTTGTCAATAATTTGGGTTTTTTCTTATTTGTTTTTCAACCCGAGGTTTCTTGTTTACTGAGCAACGAATTTCAATTTTCACTTTCGTCCCTGCTTTTATTATTCAGTGACGAATTTTCAGTTTTTTTCTCTTTCCAAGTAGTATTGACTTATAAAAAAACCTAGAAGAACTCTACTATAAAAGAAATGCCTCGCCATAATATATTTTTTTAGAAATAGGATATGTGGCTTACATGTGACTATATTTTTTTATTGTTGAAAACGGGGTAATTTTTAATTTACTAATGTTTGGTTATTTTAAGTGCATTCGGAAAATGCACTTAATTCAAGTTTCATTTATTAGTTTGTTTCGAAAAAAAGGGCTTGAAACGTTATTAATATTTCATTTTTTTCTAAAGTATTTGGGGTTTAAATTGTGTCAAAAATTAAATGTATACATCATAAATTATTTTGAAAAGCATATTTTTTCTGAGTGCATATTTACTGCAGTCGGTTCAGAGCCTGATTTCGGGCAGGGCAAACGGGGCACATGCCCAGGGCCCCCCCTTCAAAGGGGCCCCCAAATTTACTTAAAAAATATATTACTAGGAGAAAAATTTGAAAAAATTAGTTTGCCACAACAAAAAATTTCTAATACATTACATTTGAACCAAATGCCATTAATTTTTCATAGGCGGCCACTATAATTATTAGATATCTTGTTATATTCTTAAAGCATGCCTTGTTCACGTGAAAAAAAATCTTATGTATTTGAAATACAATATTTATGACATGATAGGTCTCGGATGTCATATCTTATGTTGTAATAACAAAATATGTAACGTATGCAATGCTTTCACTCATGTATTTAAGATAAATTGTTAAATGTTATTTATGTAAAAATGTAAATTGAAAAAAAAACTCGTTCATAGATACATTAATATATGTTTTTGGGGGCCCCAAACTTGCTCGTGCCCTGGGCCCCAAAAGCTGTAAGTCGGTCTCAGAGTCGGTGCATTACAAACGCAAATAATATTTAGCATAGAAAATTATCTTAAAATTATTTTTTTTAGCATGTATTGATCAAAAACATTTTCCAAAAACTACTGTTAGACATATATTTTTTTATTTCTCAATTGTTGTACTTATTCGTCACTACTGGTAAGCTTCTCTGGAACTGAAAAAGGGCTAAATAGCTTAATATTTCTAATGTTATATAATAATAAAAAAGTAAGTCGAAGTCATTTGAGGATTCCAGGGGAAAAACACCTTGATTGACTAGGAATCTTCCCGTATTCAGGTCAGTTTGGCGGACATTGGCGCCAGGAAACCGGTTTCTATCTTAGTTCTTCTGTCGCGGCACAAACTTAGGACTCGTGTCTCGCTTGAATCAGGGTTGCCGCGAGAGAAGAACTAAGTGAGAAACCGGTTTCCTTACACCAGTTTAGGCTATGACTCGCTATTGTCGCCAAAGAGGCCTGCTACGGACAGATATCCTGTCGATGAAGGGGTTTTTCCCCTAGATCTTTAAGTCTTACCTGCATACTGTGTGCAGTTCGTGTCTGGTGGTGGCTAGAGCAAGGTCGTCGCTTTTGGCCGCCGATTGCAAAACCACCAGGCACCGCTCCAGTTCCTCCGCAGAACAACTCTCACCACTCCCAATTGCTAGAAAGAATATAGGGTGGACTGGAGTAGATTTACACATGGAAGAGTACAGGGGGAAAAGTGCTTTATTTCATAGGGATCTGTCTGCATCAGGATTCTTTGGCAACAATGGCGAGTCATCACCTAAACTGGTGTAAGGAAACCGGTTACTCAATTTGTTTTTCTCTCGCGGCAACCCTGATTCACGCCAGAGATCAGTTGATACGAGTCACGCGTTTGTACCGCGAAAGAAGAACCAAAGGAAAACCGGTTTCCTGTCGCCAATGTCCGCCAAGCACAAATGAATACGGAAAGATTCCTACGAAATCAAGCTCTTTTTTCCCCTGTACGCTTCACATATGAAAAGTTTAGGGGAAGAACTGGGAATCTGTCCACATCAGGTCTGCTTGGCGAAGATAGCGAGTCATCGCCTAAATTGGTGTGAAGAAACCAGTTTTGCATTGGTTCTTATCACGCGGCGCACGGGATTACGATCTATGATCGCGATTCAAGCCAGACATTAGTCTGACACTTGAACAGAGGAAGAAGAACTAAGGAAGAAACCGGCTTCCGATCGCCACTGCTCGCCAAGCAGACCTCAATACGGACAGATTCCCAGTCGATGAAGGGTTTTCCCCATGTACTCTTTATATTATTATAACCAGTAAACGAGAAAGTGGGGTACCACAGTACCCCGAAAGTTCTTTAAACGCCAATTGAGTCAGTTGTTTGAATAAGGAGATAACTCCAAGAAATTGAAAAAAAAAATTCAAATTAATTCTTTTTTTTCTGAATTTTTTTTAATGGCATAAACTTTGCGCTAATTCACTGTTTAGTTACTTTAGATTAGTTATTTTGACTTAAAAAAGTAATTGTAGGCATGAAATTAATGATTTAATCAACTTGGTTTCATATTGCATTTTAAATTAATAAAATATTATATTTAGTCTCCATAAACATTATTTCAAAAGTTAACCTGAGGAAATTAATTCATCTTCACTGTAACTATTTTCTTCCTTTAATGTTGTTCCTTTCCTGTTTTCGTAAAATTGTTTTGTTTTTGCGGAATATACTTTATGATTTTTGATATTTTCTCTGTATAAGCCTTTTCGACAATCCGGGAAGATGATACTTTGAATAAGGGATTAACGACAAGGAGTTATTTACTTATTCAAAATAACGAATGTTCTCAACGTTAATTTCAACCCTTAATCTGTTCGCTTTTTTTAACTTTGACAATATTAGGTACATGAAAGATAAGGAAAAAAAACGAGTTTCCAAATATTTGAAGCTATTACCCCTTCTTCAAACTACCGATTCAATTCTCTGTCAATTTGTGCCCAATTATTGTACTCTATACTTCTCTACGTCTAAACTATCTTTACATTTATTTTAGTTATATTTTACACGTAAAGTTACGTATTTATTTATACGTATATATACGTATTTATACGTATTTATTTATATACTTTCTCCCTTTTAATCATCTACATCAATGATGCATTAAAGTTAAAACTTATTTTGGGATACTATAGATTAATATGCTTACGTTAAAAATATTTCGCATCCTTGTTATCAGGTTTATACGTAATATTTTTACTGTAATTATATGTATATTTTTCAAAGTAAACTTTTAGCGTTAATTAACTGAACCTCAAAATACATAATCCACATGTTTGACTTCTTTAAACTATTATAGATTTTCCATAACTTCATTTTAAAACCGTGATTTCAGTTGCGTAAATTTGAGCGTTTTGTCAGGGGCAAATTTATATAATTCTTGGAACACTGTTATACATCACCCAAATTATTAAGTAACGTACTGTTTTGAAGAAATTACTATTCTCTATTGTATATGTTAGAACTAAATATTATAAGATGTTACCTAAAACGATAATTTAAATTCATGTGTTGGTTTTAACCTCAGAATTACATTTAACGTACACTGAGTCGCCCCACTTGCTTCATTTAACTTCTTAATTCCTGAGCTAAACGTTACAAGCGCAAATTTTTTTTAGTGTTTTTAATTCATTTTAAAGGTACTCCAATGAGCCTTATTAGAAAATAAAACTAATATAATCAAACAAAAACCTTACATATATACCAGAAGTATAATAAAAATACATGTATCTGTAAAAATTCCATGAACTTTCAGAGGTTTATAAGCACTTGCTTTAAGCTTTATATTTAAGAACAAATAAAATTACGGGGCTGGGGAGCCCAGTCGGTTAGGCATTCGCCTAGCATGCGAAAGGTACCAGGTTCGGGTCCGGGCATCGCCAAAATAACTGCTGACCGATAAACGGCCCGTACAGCCAAAAATGTCCGAAGAATAATACCCCGTGTAGAGGAGTGCACGTTAAATATCCTTCAAAGTCCTAACGCTGCGTACGATGTCGCCCTTAACGGTTGCGTTGGGTGCCTACTCAGGTTTCGGCTCGTCACTTGACTGTGGTTCAAAAATACGACGCTCGTCGCCAATAGCCCTCGTGTAGCTCTAGTGCCACGATAATTCAAACTAAACAAATAAAATTACTAACAAAATAACACTAAACGCTTTAAATTATTTGGAAAACTGAAGAGCTTAGTGGAAGAACGTGCTAAGTGACAAAAAGGTGAAAATGAGCTTGAAGTTTTTAATTGCACTTTTCTCCGTTATAAACGGCACTTGCAAACGGAAAAAAAATATACTTAAGTTTCCCCGTTTTCATAAACTTAAAGTTATCTTAAAAGCATGGAATAACTTGTTCATTGACACAAAACTTTTCAAAAATGTCACTTAGCACGTTCTTCCACTAAGCTCTTCAATTTGTACTAAAAAGTCCAACTCTTACCTATAAGTATTTGGAGCAGCAAGAGAATGCCTGCTAACCCCATCCAGCCCGAATGTCCCGTGTTCTTGGAGGGAAAAGGGATCTTCCTTTACTTTTGGCTTCACCGCGAGAACTGTTGTGAGGAGAAGAAAACTTCAGGCCACCTGGTGGAAAAAGCCGCAACACCTTGTTAAAAGCACTTTTAGAATTTCTGTTTTTCGACTCTTTCATTTCCGTAACCTGACCAGATTTGTTTCAGTGATGAACTTTTCGGCTATGTCCCATCGGTTCCCAACCTGGGGGCGATCGCCCCCAAGTGGGCGATATGTGTTATCAAGGGGGCAAAAAAAACCTTGAAGGGTGATCAGGGGGCGATGAGTATTAAAGGGGAAAAATTAAAAATGTTGTACCTTTGTACAGTAAAACCATCTCACCACACACAACCATAACTAAACCCGCAATTTTTACTTTAAACTCTCTTAAATTTTCTAGAAACCAGTAAATATATCTTAGTTAATTATTTCACTTTTGTTCTTTAAAAATATGTTAAAAATATATGTTCTAAGTTTTTTCTATTTTATTTAAAAGTGACCAGATAAAGCTTCTTTGGTTGTTTTTATAAACGGTAGTAAGTGTTTTAAAACTCTTTTATAGTTAAACTTTAACTGAAATTATGATTAGACATAACATGAAAATTAAAAGGGGGCGATGGATGATAATCAACCTAAAATACGAGGCGATGGTCCAGAAAAGGTTGGGAACCACCGTCCCTATGAAATCATCATTAAATTTTCATAAGTAATTTATGTACGTTGAATTTGTTTGAAAAAACTATTAAAATAATTAAAAGGAAACTACTTTCACAATTTTTATAGAGAGATAGTTGAGAATAACAAACTAAACTTTTTTTGTGAAATGTAGTACGTCTGGTCAACCTACTTTTCCGCATTATATTGCTGTATACTTATAAATTTCATCATATGATTTAAAAGAATTTAAATAAAGCACTATTTTCAACATTTTTTAAAAACATTTTTACTATTGATCTTATCTGGTCTTACACTACGTCTATGATTATTTATACAAGATCACTATTTGTGGAAGGATTGTAATGAATAAAAGTAAAGCTTTTTATTTAAATACTCGTAAATAAATGCCCATTCTTCGCACGGACCATTTAATATGCTATAGGGTGATAAGCCTATATTATTGTTTCCATTCATTATCAATTATTATATCCCGCTACTTATATTAACTTATAATTCCAAAATCTAAAATATGTTTTATAATGCACACTCTCACAAAATGAAAATCGCCCTCATTATGAACTTACAATCATCGTAATTTTCCTGATTCATCCAAAACATTTGTTAATTATATTATAATTTTTTAATAATGTCTCTTTTAATAGTTTTTGTTGTGGTTTAACCAAATAGGACAATCAAAATCATATCACCATCAAATTATACCAAAATTATATCAAACTCATGGCGTTTCACATTATGTGATACATTTTTAAACTTTAATTTTAAGATCGCAAAAGTTATATTTAATATTAATATATAATTTAAATCGTATTAAGATCGTTAAAAAAATGATTTGTAAAAACTTTTTACTGTAATGAATTTACCTTAGAAATTAAAAATAAATTATTTGTAATGCAATGAGGTTGTTTTAAATCACTTAAGTTTCCAGTTATCATTCTTGCTCTTCTTTTAGATATCTCTATTTAGATAAATTATTCTACAGATTGCAGTACAATAAATTACGTAAACGTAAAAAAACAATAAGAGAACAAGGATGGCGAAGCCAACAATAGGAGAAGATAAAATCAAAAGGAATCGCTATGACTGAGCAAAATTATTTACCAATTCCAATATTTCATATTAAATTGAAATAATTAGATTAAATTATGGCCAAAACAAATATAATTCTAGAAAGACCAAAAATGAGAACAATACCGCTGGATCTGTTAATATACTCATGGCGTGAAACATACCCATTAAAATGTTTCTAAAATCTATAATAATAAAAATGAAGTTTTGTGTGTTTGTTGGTTTGTGGGTGTGTTCCTTATAGACTCGGGGCCAGATTTCTAACTAGGCTGTAGCCTAGAGCGGCGAATTTTTTTGGGGCGGCACATTTTGCGACACATTAAAGCCGCATTCGGCATAAAAAAATTCTGATAAAGATACATATATTTTTTTAAGAAAGAAAACAAATAATTTACACTAATGCTTAAACCGTAAACGTATATAGTACTAATATTTCGTAGCAAACATGGTCGCTGCGAGGGCAAGTGCACCCACTCCTCCCGGTTTGCGAAGTTCAAAGAAAAATAGTTGAACAGTTTTTAAAAAAATTAGCCTATTTCGCTTTCGATTGAGTGTGAAAGATACATAGATGATTCTAATATGCGTATCTATTTTAAACATCACATACCACCCTATTTTGCAGCTAACCAGATACCTTTCCCCGAAGTGGGAGAATATTGTGACTGGGGCGGCAAATCATAGCCTACAAGCGGCAAAACTTTAAATCCGGTCCTGTATAGACTCATAAAATAGGTATCTGTTTGACTCGTAGCCTTGGCACAAATGTGTAGTTCATACTTAAGTTACAGATTTTGAACTTTCAGAGTCCAAAATATTCAATTTTTAGAGAAAATTCGAATATTCTGAAAAAAATACACCACTTTTGCTGAAATCCGATCATTTTTTTTCCTTTCGTGATGCTATTCGGCAGAAGAAATTAAATAAAACTTTTAGGAAAATAATTGAAATTAAAAATGTTTATTTTATTTTGTTGCCAATACCTTCAGAAACTAAATACATTATTTGAAAAATAATTGACACGTTTCAAGTGACGTAAATCCATTTAATGATTTTTTTTCATGGGTGGTTCTGTTGTTTGCGCCCAAATATGCATATTTAAGTTATTTCCGTGAATTATAACTATGATTGATGTTCAAAGCCTAACGTACTAGAACTGCATATTAGGGTTTAACGTTTTCATTATTTCGCCAAATACGTTGCCGAACTCGCCAAATTCTTACCTAAACGCGCCAAATGAGTAATTTTTTTTAATTTATGTCGGTTGATTGTTCAAAGGTCGTCGTGCTAGAGCATGTATAATAAGTGTTGTTAGCTATATCTCTTTTCTCGCCAAATTCTTACCAAAAATGCGCCAAATGAGCTAAAAGATTTTATATGTTTATGAAGGGAATTACGATAAATATTATGCGTGCATTTTATAGCGTATGTTTTTATTTTGGATTTTTAAGGTAATACAGGGTGTCCTAAAAGTTCCCGTACTCCAACTTAAAAAAATCATTATCCGTGTTTAATTTTTTAAATATTGAATTTTATCGCATGCTTATTATTTCATCAAATCTTTTGTTTTTATCGTTTGGTTTTTTTCGCGCTCAAGTTGTTCTATAATAAAATTCCAGGTCATTTTGTTCTTCATTGCAACATTAATTTATCACTCATTCAGAGAATTGCGCTGCTTGGGGCATCAATAATTCATATAAAAATGTAAAGAATTTTGGCGACATAAATATCCAGATGATGCTATATATACACCAAATAAAGATACTCTATATAAACTCCTTCAGAGATTTCGTGAGACAGGTTCGGTGGAAGACAAACACAGAAGTGGAAGACCGAAAATTGTTACACCAAATTTTGTGCACTCAACGAAGGATATTGCAATTTCCTCAAACATCCATGAGGCGTTTGTCGCATCAAATGGGTCCATCACGTGGATCGACACATAAGGCTTTAAAAGCTTCGAATTTTCGGGCTTATCGTGTAAAAATGGTACTGGTACTAAAGCCAACGGACAATGATAAGCGGCTTTATTATTGTCGATGGTTCCGATCGCCTCATCTCAAGAAATCTTTGGCCACCTCGTTCCCCTGAATTAAGTATCCCTGACTTTTTCCTGTGGGGATATTTAAAGAACAAAGTTTATGAAGATAATCCACAAACAATAGATGATCTTTGCGTAATGACATTTTTCGGGATACAAGAAGTCACTCCCAGCATCTTGAAACGCGTTTCTAAAAATATGCGCAAACGCCTTCCGCTTTGCTTCGATGAAAGGAGCGGACATTTTGAACATTTAATATAAATGTAAGTTCCAAATTGTTCCCTACGTTTTGTTAAAAGTACTTTTCACCATTAGCATAAAAACAATGTTTTAAAGTTTGTTGTTTTGTGTGTAAAAAAATTCACGAATCGTCAGTACGGGAACTTTTAGGACACCCTGTATAAGTAACAATATTTTATACTTTATAACGAGCGGGAATAATAACATAAGATTATTATCCTATAATGGATTAAATTGTATATATACTTGGATCAATTACAACTTCTTTTTTAGTCCGTGCGAAGAACGGGTATTTATTTGCTAGTGCATAATATTTTTTATCAAATCCTAAATCCAAGCAAGTATTTTGAGCAACTGTTTGTTTCCCACTCTCCCAGCATCTGTCGACAATGAATCGTTCCTTTTTACCCCTTTCGGAAGCAAGTGTTCCGGTTAATTGACATTTATCATGATTTCTTTTCTTCGGGGAGAAGAAATTCGGGACTAATAAGGCTGAAACAAGACAAACAGGCGTTTAATCAAGTTAGGACGACTTTTAGAGCTGGATGGGGGACAACAATGCAAAGGAAATATTTCTTCGAACAGCTACCGAACGGTGAAAAACTATGCAATTCTTAACTTGTTCGTGATTTTTTTTTGTATCAATAGCGCTTATAATATCGTTTATTTTTTTCATCGTATAACCGTAAAAATTCAACGTCAAATGCTTCTTTTCAAACTTAAGTCCCGTGTTTGAATGGTGCATGAATTGAAATTAAATTGCGTGAAATGAGCATTTTATGACAGATTTTATTTATTCATTCTTATTTTACAAATGTTTTTTTTCTTCGAAACAATTAAGTTTTAAAATAAACGTATTTTACCTACGAAAAGATAAAAAATATATTGTCATAAAACTTACAACTGGGGCTGTAGGGAGCCTAGTGGTCAGCGTCTCGGTCTCGAAAGGTCCCGCGATCGAGTCCCGGTACCACTGAAGACCTACCGAGTATATGCGGAGTACGTGCTCGTTAAATCTGTTGGGTCCGAAAGTCCTGTGGTCGGTCATTGCGCAGTTTACCACGGGTACAGGTCCCTGGAGACTATTTCCCTCCCCTTCAGGGACATGTCTAAATTGTGGAGGTGGCGATAGATGGCAGCATCTGCCTTGTATGTGTGTGTATGTCGTGTCCGTCCTTCTTGACGAAGGTTTATAAGCGGGTCTTTGTTACCAAGCACACAAGCCTCAAAATATATATCTACCAACCAACTTACAACTGAGTTTTTCTAAATAATCAAATGCATCAATAATCAAAGGACTTTTCTAATTTGGTTGGCTTTAAAATATGATTGTGTACTTCAGAAATGTGTTTAGTTATAGTCAAAGTAAATAAAAAGTATCTAAAAGTACTTTTCCTCAAAGGAAGAATCCTAAAATGATTCATCTGGACAAAAAAAAAAATTTACTAACGTTTAAAATTACATCCGCATTTAAAAATAAAGCGCAACATATTTATATATTTTATATTTATAACTTTTTTCTAACTGTTATTATATAGATTGATTTTTTTCGAACTTTTATTATTACATGGATATTATAACTTTTATTATTACATGGATATTATAACTTTTATTATTACATAGATATTATAACTTTTATTATTACATGGATATTATAACTTTTATTATTACATGGATATTATAACTTTTATTATTATAGATATTATAACTTTTATTATTACATAGATATTATAACTTTTATTATTACATAGATATTAGAACTTTTATTATTACATAGATATTAGAACTTTTATTATTACATAGATATTATTATAACTTTTATTATTACATAGATATTATTATAACTTTTATTATTACATAGATATTATTATAACTTTTATTATTACATAGATATTTTAACCTTGAAGAAAGTATCACTAAACATATCCTGTGATGGTAAGCTTTTCTTATCAAAAACTCCTTTTGAAAGGGACCTCCTCAATTACCATTACGATTTGATAATTCTATTTGCGTTTGGCCTATAAGAGTCCCCTCAAATATTGACTCAGTGATTCCCAGAGCATTATCGGGACTGATTATTCCGTCCGCATCCTTTTATTTGGAAGACCATCTATTACCTCCACATATAAATAGTATAAGTCTGAGTAAGCGTGCTCGTTCGACACTTACTTCAAATAATTACCTACATTCGATACGAGGTATTAGCTAAGGTTAGGTAAGATTAGCTCAGGCAGCACAAGATGTGTTTAAAAAGTTACGATAGACGAAATTTGGTCTATATTTCGTTATGGTTAAAACAGTCCTTTCAAATAATGTATTTGAAACAAAATGAATTTAAACTTCTTAGGATTGTCCGAATTTAATATTCTAGACTGAAGATAAAATATGTAGTTCTTGAGTTGAAAAAAAGTATGTCCTTACTTTGATGTATGTTTAATCAGCATTTAAGACCTTTTCTGCGATAGATTTGTATAATAGGATACTTGACAGTATCGCTAAAATACCTTCCAATATTAATTAAATTATAGTTTGAACCCAAATATAACAAACGTATTTAGTTTTTTTGCAAAAAAATATATAATTAATAAAGATCATTTTCAAATGGCTTTTTTTATCGGTACGTCACATGATCACAAACACGTCGATTTGGCTGACGTCACTAGTATGTTTAAACAAACCGGTGTGATGTTTTTTTGTATGTAATTAAACTGGTTTTAATCTAACTTACTATTAAAATAAGAATTATATAGATAATGGGTGGAGGTTTTCCAGAAGCGGATAGTTCAAATTGGCTTAAAGTAGATTCCAAAATGGTGTTTCAAAATTTGTTTATAGTTACTAGTGACATCATAGATACCACGTGACAGCCACAAAGCGTTTTCGGGAGTGGTTTTTCGCCCTAATTTTAAAATTCATTTTTTCCCCTTTTTATGAGGTATTTGAAAAAAAAGAAAAAATACGGGTCTAATATTTTTGGCATAAGAATATTTTAAGCCAATAAATTTTTTTTTAGTCAAGTACCCTATTGCTGTTTCTATACTTCAGTGATACGTAAAAATACGGTATTTGATTGTATTATTTGAAGAGCTTAGTGGAAGAACGTGCTAAGTGACAAAAAGGTGAAAACGAGAAAATGAGCGGTAAAGTTTTTCGTTTGCACTTAGATCTGTTAGAAATGGAATTTTCAAACGGTAAAAAATATACTTTACTTTAATGTTATGAAAAAGGGGACACTTTTTATCTTTTAAGGATGGATTAACATGTTCATTGACATAAAAATCTCAATTTTTTCAAAAATGTCACTTAGCACGTTCTTCCACTAAGCTCTTCATTTGTCCTAATGTTAACGCATTGTGTGCTAGTCTATCGATATGTAACTTTTTCGATAGAGGCTGATGTGAAAAAAAGAACATTTTTTTTAAAGAGTTTGTTAAAATAAAAAGGAGAACTAACTCTTTATTTCTGAAAATGTCAAAATCTTAGTTCGAGGAATACTTGAATATAAAAAAAATCTAAGCATTTATTTGTATTGATTGCTCATTTTATTACTTTAATATAAGATTATTTTTGTAATTTCTAAAAAACACTTTAGGCAAGCATATACCATAACGATGAACTAATGTACCAGAATGAACGATTTAATAAAGTCAAGATTGATTTTATTTAACCCTTTCACTCCCACTGATTCCATTTGGAATCTTCAAACTTGCGATATTTTCTCTCGCTAAGTTAAACTCACACTTACAGTCCCAGGGCAAATTATTAGACGCACTGCAAGATTTCATGTAAAATATTAATAACCGGGTGATATTGTACGTTTTATTATTTTAAATTGATTTGTTTTTTATTTTTATATTATTCAATCAATTACCGATTTATTTGACATAAATAAACAGCATTCATTTAGAAAAGCATAAGTTTATTAAGTTTTAAAGAAAAGTGAAATTAATGTTAGTAAAAGTCAATATTTAGTTGAGCTACCTTTAGCTATCAAAGCTTTAATTCTACGCGGCATGCTATCAATGCAAGACTGTAAAAACTGTCTCCTACATTTGAGGATGATGATTCCACACATAAATAATCTTTTCTATGAGCTGGACTTTGTTGGTAATCACATCTTTAGCTACTTCTCTTTTCATCAGCCCCTACACATTTTCAATTGGGTTCATATCAGGGCTATTACCCGGCCAATCCAACAGAGGGATACTTTTTTCGGCCAATCAATAATATTGTAGTTTAAGAGGGACTGTCAGTCCCATAGAGCTAATGCATTAGTTTTGGAATCACACTTACCACAAAAGTATTGCTTTGCCATGTAAGCCCTTTTTCCCCAGGTATTGGGAATCAACATAACATCGAAATGAAACCAATTTGAAACGAAAATGTTATCTAGTTATTTAATTCTATATTTTTGAAGTTTAAAAATGCCAAAAATATACAGCAGATGGCGACACTATTTTAAAACTTTATCAAATAATAATTAAATAACCGGATGATACTTTCTTTTCAATTATGTTTCAAATTGATGTTATGGCGATTCCCATACCTGGTGAAAATGGGATAACATGGCAGAGCAATACTTCTGCGGAAAGTGTGATTCAAAAACTAATGCATTAGCTCTATGGGACTGACAGTCCCTCTTAAATATACCATTATTGCATAAAAACTCTTAAGAAACATAAAATTACTAAAAAAAATACAGTGCGTCTAATAATTTGTCCACGGACTGTATTTCAAATAATTTTTATTAAATTCTGCATACATTTTCCTATGAAAATATTTTTCTGTTTTTTTATCGTTAAATGGAGGAATCGTCATTGTGAAGAATTAAATAATGTTTGTTGTAGTTGAATGAAAATATGAAAAACATGGTAAATATTATAAAATTCACTCTGGAATAATTTTATTTAATTAAATTGGCCCTAAATTCTTCATGCTTGTATTTTTAAATGCATAAAAATTGAATTTTAACTATTTTTAACAAAAAAAGTTTCGAAAAAATTTATAATTTTTTCAAAAGTTATGATTTAATATTTTTTCCTTAAATTTTAGTTTTTAAAAATTAAGATTTTTTCCCCCCTGCTTTTTACCATTTCATTCTGAGTGCATAATGAGTATTTTACAAAAAGTTTAGATTTTTAGAATAAAAAATTAAAAGTTGTGATTAAAAGAAATCCTTTCGACTGATTGCCGCGAGGAAAAAAATTATCGATTTTCGGTAGGTTTCATTTCCGGTATCTCCCTAACGCAGTTAAAATTACCGAACACCGTTACCATCTTCTACGGAACAGATTTTACCAATAATCATCGACAGAGATTTTTGCATGTGTATCTCTAGTTCAACGTTATTCCTACCAAATATAAATAATAGAGACACAATCCAGCCCTCCTCTGCGAATCAAAATCACATAAATTCTGCTAAATTTGTGTTTCTTATTTCTGAGGGGTTTTTTTTCAGGGACGTCATAAGAATAAAGCAGATCACTGCCGAGTATCGAACCAGTGCCTTAAACACCTTATGGAAAGTGCTCCTCGATTATATGTGGATAGCTGTTTTGCAGCTGCGTCTTCCTAAGAAGTAAGTAAGATAACCCCTCAATCGATAAACACAAGGAGCAGCTGAGATTCAATCCAAGATACATCCGTTTACTTCAATTAACTATTTTCGTTTCTCGCTAATAGCCCTTGAGTAGCTTAAGTGCGACTATCATACCGGGTGGCGCAGCGGGTAGTGTTTGAAACAAATGAAAAAATAAAAACAAATAAGAGACATGAGAAGAATTTAATGACGGTTATTGAAAGGACATATTGGGCAATTTATGATAAAGAGGTTCGAAGTGCCCGCCATCTTTAACAAGGACAGCAGTTAGGCGGTTTTCGAATACCACCATACTCCATACGCCTTACAAATACCTTCCTCCTTCCTCCATACTCCTTTTGTTTGACCAATTCTTTTGTGGGAAGCTTTTTTTTTTAGCTTTTGTGAGAAGTTCCACAAAAAGAATTGGCCAAACAAAAGGAGTATGGCAGGAGTATGGAGGAAGGAGGAAGGTATGGGTAAGGGTGTATGGTTGGATTCGAGAACCGCCTAACTGCTGTCCTTGTTAAATATGGCGGGTACTTCGAACCTCTTTATCATTAATTGCCCAATATGTCCATTCAATAAACGTCATTAAATTCTTCTCGTGTCTCTTATTTGTTTTTATTTTTTTCATTTGTTTCAAACACTACCCGCTGGGCCACCCGGTATATTAACATTAATATTCCACCAACATTTTTAGACTTGCCTCCTAGTTCTATACCTGACATAATACTACTATGAGGTATTTCTAGCCGAGTAGGGCGAGTGGTAATATATGGACCTTACGAATGAATGGGCCCTTTAAAATGTATAATATAATTTTTACTTTGTTATAAAATATAAAGTTATGAAAGTAATGTGATGGGGTCGAAAATCCAAAATGGAGATTTTGTGACACGTTTTGACAGGTGTCGGCTCGTTACTCGACTGTGGTTCTAAAATACGACGCCAATGGCCATCGTGTAACTCTAGTGCGACGATAACTAACCTAACATACACGTTTTGAAGGGTATTGATTAAAAAAAAAAGTGGTTTACGAACATTGGTCTGTCCGTGTGGCTGTCTGAAACCACTTTACAGCTCGAACTAAAAGAGCTACTGTCTACAAATTTGGTACCCTGTTGGACGTCATAATAAGGTTTTTAAGGAAAGCTGTCACACTGTTAAAAATTTTGTGCTTGGTTTCACCATGATATTGGTTCCTAGTAGCTGAATGGTGAAACGTTCCACCATATTTTTGGTATTCGGTTGAACCATTTCTCAGGTTTTTGTTTCCAAATCCAGAAAAATGGTTCAACCAAACCACGAAAAAAAGGTGAAACATTTCACCATTCAGCCGTTGCAGCTACTAGGAACCAATATCATGGTGAAACCAACCAATATCATGGTGAAACCTAGCACCAAATTTTTAACAGTGCATACAACTCTTGAGGTTTTAAATTTATTGAAATTGCCTTATAAGGTATATAATTACCTTGAAATGTATGTATTGATTTATTGGGCGGTAATTGAAAGTCGAGTAGTATTACACATCCCTAGTTTTAAATCATAATGCGCATTACCTACTGTATGTCATGTGCTTACTTTATGTCATTAACCATTTTTCCATGATCTCATTATCATATTTTTAGTCGTGTTTTTCGTCATATTTGGTGAATAAAAGGGCTTATATAACTCCCTATTTTTCATTGAATTGTAATTGTTGACATTAGTTACCATCAGTGGAAATGATGGTAATTAATGGGTCAAGGGTAGGCATTTTCATATGACATAAAGTAGGCATATGACATAAAGTAGGTAATGCACATTATAATTTTAAAAATTATATTATATACAGTCCCTAGACAAATTATTAGACGCACTGCAAGATTTCAAGTAAAATATTAATTACCGGGTGATATTGTACCGTTTTATTATTTGAAATTGATTTGTTTTTTTCTATATTATCCAATCAATTACCGATTTATTTGACATAAATAAAACAGCATTCATTTAGAAAAGCATAAGTTTATTAAGTTTGAAAGAAAAGTGAAATGAATGTTAGTAAAAGGTCAATATTTAGTTGAGCCACCTTTAGCCGCTATCAAAGCTTTAATTCTGAACGGCATGCTATCAATGCAAAACTGTACTGTCTCCTGCATTTGAGGATGATGATTCCACACATAAATAATCCTATAATAAATAATTAATATAAATTAATCTTAATCATAATTATCTTAAATAAATACAAATATGTAGTTTACAACAATAATACTTTTAAATAAAAATCAATAATATTGTAGTTTAAATATACCATTATTGCATAAAAACTTCTTAAGAAACATAAAATTACTAAACAAATACAGTGCTTCTAATAATTTGTCCAGGGACTGTATTATAAGATGCCTTTCAAGAACGTAAGTGCGGTTAAAGAACTTGTAGGTGTTAAATACATTAAATATCAGCTAATATATCTATATACCCGAAAAATCAGTTACTGGATCTCTAACTATTAGAACTTCATAAAAGAAACAACTCCACTTCAACAAACCAAAACCATCCCTACATTGTTTCCAAATAATATTCGCAACTCCACTTATTATTCAGTTATTCATGAAAATCCAAAACTCGAAATATTCCCTTAAAAAAAACATCAACCCCGTAGTTTTATGTACTTATTTCGTATGAGGCATAACAGTTAAACAATCTGGCCTTCGGAAAACTTTGAAATCTGTGATCGATCTCTTTAAAGTTAGCCACCTGCGCCTTTTCTTTCTGGAGATTTATTTTTAAATAGGATTTACTTTTGGGCTCTTTTTTATTATTCTCTTCCCCCTTCCTTTATTTCTGGCAATGAGAACACAATTTTTAAATTCCGATTGATTTTTTTCTTCATGTTTGGATGGCGGGTGTTTTTGGGTTTATTTCATTTCGATTTTCAACCGTGTTATGTCTTACTTCTCAAATGTTATTTTTCTAAACAAAAAAAGTATGTATTGAGGGTTTTTATCTCGGAGAAATGTTTAGATTTTTCAAGAACGAAAAAAGTAGGACTTTGATTTACGTAAAGAATTTCCTCCATTACAAGGAATGAATCGGCATTTTGAAAAAGGCAATAAATGCCAGAAATCCAAACTTTTTTTTTTTCTTTGACTTATCTTTGCATGTAACTTTTCTTGAGAGCCTAAATAAAAGAATGAACTAGTACATAAAGAGACATGAACAGTGTATTGTATTTTAACCGAAATTTTATGCTTTAGCGTATACCAGAAAAAAAAGCATGAAAACTTGTAAGGAAAGATGAAGTTTTTTTGTTCCAAATTCAGGCACGTTTCCTTCATTAAAAATCAGCATGTTTCCTGCATTTCCGAAAACGCAGGAAGCTGCTGATTATTTTATGCAGGAAAAATGCCTGAATTTGGAGCAAAAAAACTGCATTTTTTCCTTCATTTTTAAATGAAGATTTTTTTGCTAAATTTTAATAGGCCTTTAAAATGAAGGGAAAATGCAGTTTTTAGCCATGAAATATGCTTGAATTTGGAACCAAAAACTGCATATTTCCTTCATTTTTTAGTGAAGTTTTTAAAACATCAAATGAAATAAAAATGCAGAAGAATGCTCATTTTTAATAAAAGAAAATTCCTGAATTTCTAACAATAACTGTATTTCTCTAAATTTTTCTACGAAAATTTTGATGATTCCATACTTAAATTTGCCTGTCAGGGAATTTGGTAAACCACATCAAATAAAATTTACAAAATGAACATGTACAAAAGTAAATATTACAGAATTTATTTACAATAAAGTTTTTTTATATAGTTATAATATACAAAGTGCAAAACCTTTTTTTTTTCATCATATCAAATATCCGAAATTTAAATTAAAAATTATGTTAGTATTTTTAAATTAAACATGTGCCACTTTCTTAATCTTCAAAGAAAATCCCCAACAGGTTTCTATTGGGCCCCGAAGCATGAGATTGGAGAATAAAATGAAAAAATAAACAATAGAAGAACAATAAATTCATCGAAAATGCTAACATATAAGGAAATCAGCCTTCTCTCCGATATCGATTCTAAATTATTCTCCATTCAATCAAGTACAATTTAGTAAAGAATTCTTGTCTATTTCAATGTTCTTATTGAGGCTGGGGAGCCCAGTCTGTTAAGGCGTTCACTTTGCATGCGAAAGGTCCCAGGTTCGGGTCCGCGGGTATCGCCAAAAAAAAAACTGCCGACCTATAAACGGCCCGTGCAGATAAAAATGTCAGGTGAATAATATGTAGAGAGAGTGCACGTTAAATATGCTTCAAAGTCCCAACACTGCGTACGATGTCGCCCTTAAGAGGGAGTGGGCGCGCGCTGGATCGCGGGTCTCCAAACTCAAGTGCCTCAGTGTTAATCCAATGGGAAAAAAACTATTTTCTCTGCCACGTTTCTCCGGCTGAATTGAATATTTTTACAAACGGTTTTTTTTTAAATAATAAATGTAGATAACTTACAGATCTCTATTATCCCACTTTTTGAAATTACTTCGAATATTTTGTGTAAAATTATTTATTGAAAATTAAAATAAATATTCGAACCCATTTCAAAAAGTGGGAAGGTCGGGACCTGTAAGTCAGCTACATTTATCACACAAAAATATTCGATACAGCCGGAGAAATGTGGCAGAGAAAATATTTTTATTGTCCATAGGATTAACACTGATGCACTTTGCTCTGGAGACCCCCGGTTCAGCGCGCCCATTCCCCCTTATCTTTTTGCGGCATGTACCTACTCGGGTGTCGGCTCGTCACTTGACTGTGTTTGTAAATGACGACGCCCGTCGCCAAAAGCCCTCATGTTTCTCTAGTGCAACGATAGCTCAAACTATAACTTAACACGACGTTCTTATTGCGCAAAAGTAACCAAGGGGCTGGCATACACACCAATACGGTACAAATGTTTAGCAGAGCAGTCGTGTACCCCACTTGTTGAAATCCTTATAACCCCTTCATTCTCACTCCCTTGAAAATGGCGGGTTGAGGTTGTTTTGTCTTTACTTAGATGAATGCTAGCTTGTTCGAGAAATTTAATTTAAAAAAAAATGCAAGATAAAAAAACAAATGAAAAATTAAAAAGGAATGTTCATCTTGCTCATACACATACAGTCCCTGGACAAATTATTAGACGCACTGTATTTTTTTTAGTAATTTTATGTTTCTTAAGAGTTTTTATGCAATAATGGTATATTTAAACTACAATATTATTCAGTTTTATTTAAAAGAATTGTTGTAGACTACAGATTTGTATTTATTTTTAACATATGGCAACAGTCCAGTCCAAATCCAGTCCAGCTCCTAGAAAAGATTATTTATGTGTGGAATCATCATCCTCAAATGCAGGAGACAGTACAGTCTTGCATTGATAGCATGCCGCGCAGAATTAAAGCTTTGATAGCGGCTAAAGGTGGCTCAACATAAATATTGACTTTTACTAACATTAATTTCACTTTTCTTTAAAACCTAATAAACTTATGCTTTTCTAAATTAATCCTGTTTTATTTATGTCAAATAAATCGGTAATTGCTTGGATATAATATAAAAATAAAAAACAAATCAATTTATAATAATAAAACGGTAAATATCATCCGGCAAAATTAATATTTTTCCTAAAATCTTGCAGTGCGTCTAATAATTTGTCCAGGGACTGTATATAATTTTCAGGGATAAAATAGGGACTTTTATGAAAGTTTTCTTGAAATTATCCGATCGTTAAGGGGTTTATGTCGTCGATATCGTTACTTGACTATGGCCAAAAATAACGATTCCGTTCCCAAATTCCAATAGCTCTCGTGTCGCTCCAAGTCCAGCATCAATTAACCCTTTTACTCCCAATAATTCCATCATTTGGAATCATCAGCTTGAGATTTTCTTTTCTCACTGAATTAAACTCGCACTTATTTCAGATAAATTTTATCAAATTCTCCATAAATTTTTCTATTAATGTTTTTTTCTATTACAACAATCTTTTCTACAACTAATCGATACATCGTTAGATGGAAGAATCATGTCTTTTGAAGAATTAAATAATGTTCGTTTTAGTTATCAAAATATGAACCAAAGTTGGTGCTGCCATCTCTTAATATTTAAAAGCACTAGAAAACTTATATTAGAGAGACCTTCAATTAAAAAAATTCATATATTTTATATCAAAGTTTTTCTCAACCTTAGAAAACTGATTCACCACAAGTTATTTTTGTTTTAATTTAATATTGTGCTAAATTTTTTAACTTATTAAATTAAAATACAAACATTACTTTGTCGATTCTCTATAATCGGTGTTTTTCTATTTTTTCAATTAAAAATAAACGTATAAAATTTATGACAAAATATCTTAATTAAACATGCAACGTCAAAAATATGCTTTGTTATAAATTAAACTTGTTTTTTAACGTAAGACAACATTCTCTATTTTCCAAAGTTACTTTATTTTCTTCACTGTTGGCTCTTTAACTGTAACTGGTTCTTTTTTTTCGCAGTCTTCAGCAAAGTTTAAATTACTTTCCCTTCTCAGTCTTCAATAGTTTGTTATGGTTTTTTACTCGGTCTTGTCTTTCTGAAATTAGTAAAGTAATACACACAGGTAATATTTTTATTGTTTTTAAAAAAATCTAGCTTATTTTATGTACTGATGTTGAGTTGGCTTGTTACCAAATATTTGACGAATTCTTCATTCTTTGAAAGGCAAATAATTAGGAGGGGCAATTGCTAATCATTACTTAAGGTCGTTTAGTAATTTAATGTATAATATTTCACTTAATTTATTTTTAATTCAAATAATTGATTGAAATATTTAATTCAAGTTGGTTTTATTACCAAAAATGTAGTTTCGGAAGATAGCATAAATTGTATTATCAAAAATTGTAAAATGATAAATTTTCCTACTTATTTTTTTTAAATTATCATTATAAATAATTTAAGTTTTTTAATACAGCAAAATGTTACTATGTTATGTAGATTTTTTTTGTTTGTAAGCATGTAGCGCATTAAATAACACGCATTCGTAATTTATTTAGACTTATAGCACTCGACTTTAGAAAATGATTTAGCATGAAGATAAACTTAATTTTTTTTAAATAATATAAATTAAACGAGGTTATCCAATTATTATTGCCTTTGACACATTTTAACAATGGACCTTCATTAAAATGCAATTTTAATTAAATTGCTTTTAACAAGAAGTTTTATTTTAATTAATAAAGTATCGCTGTGAAGTTAAATAAATCCTCCAATTGTACGCAGGTTTAGCGTTGCAAAAAAATGCTTTTAAAAGAAATTGTAAATGCGATTACATTTAAGAAAAATCTGTGGCATTGCTTGAATTTTTGCAGTTAAACTTTAACCGATAATGCGAACTTTTTTTTCAATTCTCTCTCTCTCTTTAAATTTTTTCCGTCACTATAAAAATAAACTTTATGAAAACAAAAGTTTAATTGCAAGAAAAGGGTATTTTCGGGTTACAATTGTTTGATTATCTTATCTTCAAATATAAATATTAAGCTCCCTGGTTTCTGCCCCCCCCCTTCCCCTACGAGTACACTCTTAAAACAAACGAGCGATTTTAACTCAGTCTGAGTTAATTTCCACTCCTTTCCGTGCCGAAAATGCACTTCTCCTATAGGAGTGAATTTCACTCTTTTTCGGAGTGGGTAAAAGAAATAAAAGAAAACAATATGCGTCCTTCACTCTTAAAACGAGCGGTTTTAACTCAGTCTGAGTTAATTTCCACTCCTTTCGGTGCCGAAAAGCACTTCTCCTATAGGAGTGAATTTCACTCTTTTGTTTTAAGAGTGTACCCACTTTCTCCTGGAAGCAATAATAGCCATGTGCCACTACTTTTATAACAATTAACCAGCCCATTGTTTGTGAGGCTTCTGGATTTGGCTTGATTCCCACACACGATTCACAGCGCCAGCTTAACCTTTGTGGTCTGCTAACTGCGATTTTTTTCTCAAATGTGAGGTCAATGGTTTTTATAGTATGTCTAGTATGCCTGGAAGTATGCATGCATCCTGGAAGTAATGATGATAAGTATGTATGCATCCTGGAAGTAAGCAAGTATGTCTGAAACTATTCCTTAAATTTCAAAGTATTACTACTCGGTGCCGGATTTAAAGATCTGCCGCTTGTAAGCTACGATTTGCCGCCCTAGTCACAGTATTCTCCCACTTCGGCGAAAGGTAGCTGGTTAGCTGCAAAATAGGGTGGTATGTGCAGTTTAAAATAGATGCACATATTAGAATCATCTATGTACCTTTACACACTAAATCGAAAGCGAAATAGGCGATTTTTTTTAAAACTGTTCTATTTTCTTTCTACTTCTAAATCCGGGAGGACGGGTGCACTTGCCCTTGCAGCGACCATGTTTGCTACGAAATATTAGTACTATATATGCGTTTACGGTTTACGCATTAATGTAAATTATTTGTTTTCTTTCTTAAAAAATTCGTATCTTTGTAATAATTTTTTTATGCCGAATGTCGCTTTAATTGGTCGTAAAATTTGCCGCCCCAAAAAATTCGCCACTCTAGGCTACAGCCTACTTAGCCTATTTAGAAATCCGGCCCTGTTCCTACTTTTATATACATCAAAATTACAGAAATCGCACTAAGCTCAGCGGGAAGCCTTCGATATTTAAGCGAAGTATCCCATCGGATGCACGTGTATATCGTAATTATACACTTCATTATACACGTGTAGGTCAATATATAAAATATTGTACATTAATCCAAATGTGTTATTATTGAAATCACAATATCTGGTCAAATAGAATTTAAAATTTATGTATTTTTTCACCAGGAATATTAATAGTAATAAAAAGGAAATAAACTTGAAGGGGAAATATCATTTATAAATTTAGTTATTGATAACAGATGCCTGAAGGGATTGACGTAAATTCGACACTACTATTTGAAAAAAAATTGAAGAAAAATAATTAATTTCGCTTTGAATTTTTTTTGTAATAATTACTATTTTTTATATCCTGTAAAAAAAATACTTAAATACTTATACTTAATACTAAATACTAATTTTGAAGCAATATTTGCGGACTGAAAATGTTATTTCAAAAATAATGCTTTAAAGGTCTGTGGGACGATCAATCCTTCTTAAAGATTGAAACTCTGTCAAAGTCAAATCATGTTCTATATAAAGCGTATTTCAGGAGCTGTGATTTGATAAAATATCCATAAAGTTAACCCTAACCTTCCATTTATTTTCAGATGCTAAAAGTAGTTCATTTTTTTCCCCTCTCTTCCCGGTGTTATTTTGAGATGACTGCTCCCTCCTTCCTATTTCCGATTCTCTCTCTCTCTCTCCCGTATTCAATCCAAACAAAAATCTCACCATCCAAATCATTTCTTAATGAGACGCCACGTGGTGGAATGTAATCACATTATAACATGAGGCTTAAGACGGACTTTTAGTCCCATAGAGCTAATGCATTAGTTTTGAAATCACAACTTTTGCAAAAGAATTGCTTTGCCCTTTTTCACCATGGTATGGGAATCCACATAACATCGAAATGAAACAAATTTGAAACAAAAATGTTATCTGGTTATTTAATTATATATTTTTGATGTTTTAAAAATGCCAAAAATTTACAGCAGATGGCGACACTATTTTAAAACTTTAATAATTAAATAACCGGGCGTTATTTTCTTTTCAATTTTGTTTTAAATTGATGTTATGATGATTCTCATACCTGGTGAAAATGGGATAACATGGCAAAGCAATACTTCTGCGGAAGTTGTGATTTCAAAACTAATGCATTAGCTCTATGGGACTGACGGTCCCTCTTAACCAGGATTCGAAATTAACGGTCGCTTAGTTGCAAACTGCTACCAAATTCTACAATTTTGCGTTTTCAAAATAAATTAGTCGCAGTTATCGCGAATAGTTTTTTTAATGTCACTACCAACTTTTTAAGGGGAGTTGGATGGGTGTATGGGTCAAAAATGTCGTTTTTCTGTTTTTCTTTTATTTTTAATCTGCATATCTATAGCTTTAATTTAAGAAGATTATCGATTTCTGTTTAGTGGTTTTCTTTTTATAATCAGTTTTCAAAAACTCTGTATATCAATATTAGTACTTACCTATACTTACTTTTCTTTTGCGTTTCCTGAAATATAAGGTTTTTTAATAGTTAGGAACATTTTTCTCAGGAACACACTACAAAAGATTTCAAAATGTTTTGTTTTATTATTTCTTCCCCATTAATAGCTCATTGATTTAAACTGAGGAATTTTATATCTCTGCTCAAAAAAAAGTTATGTAACTTTAAATCGGATCTTTTAGGGGGGGGGGGGGGGTTTAATACATATTTTTAAAAAAATCACTGTAAAAGTAGTTTTTTATACTGTGAAATATCCTCAGTTTGAATCGAAGAGCTATATGTAAGGAATAAACTATAAAAAAAATCATAATGATATCTCATATAGTTCCTGAGAAAAATGTTCCTAAAGTTAGTAAAATTAACATGGTCGAGATAGAACCATCCGACTCCCCTTAAGGTAGTTTCCAAAGATTTTTGCCAAAAGCAATAATCTTGAAATCGCCATACTCCGGCGATAGTAACATCTAGAAACTCCGGTAATCGTAAAATGGGATGCCTAAAATTTTTAACTTCAGCTCATATAAAATTGGTGAAACTCTGATGATTCTATGCTTGCGCAATTACGGCCATCTTAAAAAATAATATAGTGTCAGTGCAGATTTTCAGAGTTAGAGGATAAATTCATAAAAATAGCATTTTTCAATAAATATTTTTCTCAAAAATACTCGGATAATGTTTATGTGCTCCTATTTTTTTTTAAGTTAGTAGCGCAAATTGCTCCGAAATATTTTTATCCAGTTTCGAACCCTTATGCATAACCCTTTATGCACTGAATTAAGATTTAGTTTTAATTATTTGCTGTTGCCTATTTTAAGGGGATACGGTACCCAAAAATTGGTCAAAATAACGATTTTTCAGTTTTTACTTCTTATTATTTACAATATTTTTCTGAACATTAACTGAAAGTTTCATAATGATATCTTTTGTAGAAAAAAGTTATAGGAATGACTCCTAAAAATATTTAATAAGTTTGAATACGTATTTCGTCTGCTTCCAACCTTTTTTCTCGGGTTCGCGTTTTTCAATTCTTGTGTTTAATAAACCCCAAAGGCGTTTTTGCTAATTAAGTTAGAATTTTGAAATTTTTAACCTGTGTTCTTATATAAATGGTGCCCAAAATTGTGCATGGAATAAGGTCGACTATGTATAGTTGTTTTTAAAAAAAATGTTTAATTCAATAATTTGTCATTTTTTTGTGATTTTCAGTATAAATGCATGTTACTTTTTTACTGTAGTTCACATTTTAAAATCCATGCACCGTTCTTGAACAAATAGTACTAAAAACAAACTATAAAAATTTGGTGGAGTTATTCTCAAAATTGAAAGAGGAGTAGCGTTTTAAAAAAGTTCACAGTTTTGACTTCTTTTTAAATAAATGAAAAACTACTTGTAAATATTTGTTTTTATTGCTAGAAAATGTTTATTTAGAGTGAGAATTATATAAAACCACTATAACTTACAAGTTTATGTTATTATTTCTAGAAATAATGTTTTGGGTACCGTATCCCATTAAAGCTATCTGCGCAATTAATAATAATGGCTAATTCCATGCAAAATTGTCCTTTCTGTAGTGTAAGTCCCGTGTTTAAAAAGGGATTATCACTAGGATTTTTATCATTAAATAAAAAAATAGCGGAATAGCTGATCTACACTTATTGTAACTAAATAATGTAACGTGCTTTATTTAATTTGATTTATTATTCAAATTTAAAAAGCTTTTTAAGTTTTTTATTACACTATAGTTGCATGGAATTAGCTTAAGTTTAAAAAAAAACAGTTGGGACATAAATGCTTTTTATATTGAATTTATTTTAGTTTTTCCTTCTTTCTAGTTGAATAATTTGCTTTGAAAATTGTTACGAAATTGTTTTGAAACTGAATATACTGCATTAAGGGGATACGGTACCCAAAACATTTCTATAAATAATAACATAAACTTGTAAATTATAGTGGTTTTATATAATGCTCACTCTAAATAAACATTTTCTAGCAATAAAAACAAATATTTACAAGCAGTTTTTCATTTATTTAAAAAAGTCAAAATTTTGAACTTTTTTAAAACGCTCCTCTTTCAATTTTGAGAATAACTCCACCAAACTTTTATAGTTTGTTTTTGGTACTATTTGTTCAAGAACTGTGCATGGATTTTAAAATGTGAGCTACAGTTAAAAAGTGCATTTATAAAGAAAAATCACCAAAAAAATTACAAATTATTGAATTCCACATTAAAAAAAAACTATACATAGTAGACCTTATTCCATGGCAATTTTGTGCACTATTTATATAAGAACACGGGTTAAAAATTTCAAAATTCTAACTTAATTAGAAAAAGAGCCTTATTGGTTTATTAAACACAAGAATTGAAAAAACGCGAAACAGAGAAAACAGGTTGAAAGCAGACGAAATGCGTATTCAAACTTATAGGAATGACTCCAGAAAATACTTAATTACTTTTTATCTACAGAAGATATCATTATGAAACTTTCAGTAAATGTTTAGAAAGATATTGTAAATAATAAGAAGTAAAAACTGGAAAATCGATATTTTGACCAATTTTTAAGTACCGTATCCCCTTAATAAAATCCCCACTAACACCTATTTTTCCTTAAACGAATAATGAAAATAAAACGGTCTTTTAAATGGGATTCATAAGTACCGTAAGGGCATATCGAATGAACACAGGTAACATAAGTTACATGTTTCTGAAGAATATACTTTAGCTTTGTAGACTTCAATGTACTAAAACCGCACAATTCAATCAAAAGTTCTACCTTGCCCCCATTTTCTCCAAATGAACAATGATAAGTAAAACAGTGACTTGTAAGTGCTACTTATAAGTACCATGTGTGTGTTACTACTAACACACACACGGTACTTATAAGTAGCACTTACAAGTCACTGTCTTACTTATCATTGTTCAAATAAAGGATTAATACGGATAGCATTAACAATCGAAAAAATTCCTACTCACGCTAATTTGATCTTAAGGGGGAATGGTCGCGCTGGACCGCGGGTCTCCAAAGCAAAGTGCATCAGTGTTAATCCAATGGAGGAAAAAATATTTTCTCTGCCACATTTCTCCGGCTGTATTGAATATATTTTACAAACGAATTTTTTATGTGATAAATGTAGTTGACTTACAGATCCCGACAATCCCATTTATTGAAATTGGTTCGAATATATATATTTTTAAATTTTCAATAAATAATATTACACAAAATATTCGAAGCCATTTCAAAAAGTGGCAAGATAGAGACCTGTAAGTTATCTACATTTATTATTTAAAAAGAAGTTTGTAAAAATATTCAATACAGCCGGAGAAATGTGACAGAGAAGTTTTTTTCCCATTGGATTAACACTGAGGCACTTGATTTTGGAGACCCGCGGTCCAGCGCGCCCATTCCCCCATAAAGCTTTGGTCAAGTGCCTGAGGATAGGGGAGTTTTTTTCCTCCTTACTATTTATTTCTCGAATTGTGAATCTGGAAACCAAGTTGGCCATCCACGAAAAATATCATTTGATATTAAAAATATTTCCATTATTTTAGGGTGCGTTACTGATCTGAGCTACTCAAAAGTGCGCATATTTTAAAAAAAATATTGCCTGTTTTTTCCATCGGAAATTTTTGAAGTTGCAGCATGGAACTTTGTTAACAGTCTACGGGGACGTTTCAAAGACAAAAAACCTTCTGGAAATTATGTTTTCGGCCCTTGTTTCGGAAGTTGATGTCTCTTAAACTATTTTTCTTGCTTAGTAACGACTTTCTTGCTTTAAATCCTAATAAAATTCACATTTTGTGTTTATTTTGCAAAGATGTCTCATTCGTTGTATATTGGCTCATAACAAATATACCTTAGAATAAAACTTCTTAATTTAATGTCTTTTTCACTATTTTGCCTCATTTTCATAGAAAAAAAAATCTCGAAATACGCAATTAGATGCAAAATATGCATGTCACAAGTTTACTTGTCAGATCGGTAACTTCCAAAAGGAGTTCCGAAGTGAAACATCCTTTTCGGAAGAGAATTACGTCGTTCAATCGTTCCGTAGAATGTTTACAAAGTTTCATGCTGCACAACTTCAAAAACTTTTACGGTGAAAAAACAGGTAAAATTTTTAATTTAGTTTTTTTGAATACGCGCTCTTTTGACTAGCTCGGATCGGTAACGCACCCTAAAATAAAATAGAAATAGATAATATGATATTTTGTTTAGATCAAATAAGTTTTATTTAACTTGAAGAAACCGACGTGGTTTCCAAATTGACAATACAAGAAAAAAAACAATTTTCTTACAAGTTAGTCACATCGGTAACGCTTGGAAAATTCGATTTGTTACCGAAACACGATACCATTACTGATTTTTCGTAAACATGTGCTTTAGACAATAGTTTTTCGTCTGTTTTTGAAGTTTTAATAAATAAAAAAATTCTTCGGCGGAACAGCCCATTAGTGGGCCAAGGCCTGCCGTGCCCATTTCAGCTTTAGTGACCTAGGGCACTAGGGTGCTAGGCTTCAGTCCCGGTAAGGTGGTCAGCCTCACGTGGAACGCCCAGTGTTTAGTTCCCAAGCATGCTTGGACCCCTTTTTATCAACCCACTCCATCATTTTACAACCCAGGGATGAAAGGAGGGGGTCAACCTCGCCCGATCCGGGATTCGATCCCCGGACCTGTAGCGTGACAATGCGAAACACTGCCACTAAGCCACTGGGCCTCTTTTTAACAAATAATTGATATTATAATTTCGACGTGAGATATGTAACGCCTCATCATGGATTGGATTTTGGCTCCATTTTCTGTTTATATTAAAGCAGTGTGGGCAATCGATACTAGGTCAAACGCACTATCGACCTTGGCATCGATGGCATCGTATAAATCTGTACTATTGGAATGTGTTATCGTTTCAGATGTTAACTTTACCATGGTTTAACCTCTTGCGACCTGGCGTCCCCATTTGGGGACATTTTTTAAAACCTCCCCACAAACAATTAACATGTTAATTAGTTCCGAAATTGACCTGGTGCGATAGAAGATCCAAATATCATTTTTCAGCGTTTAATTTCAGGTATCAGTCATTTATTTCTATAAAAAAATGAAGTTGAACGGGGGTCAATACGATATTAGAGTTCTTAAAAAAATTTATTTAAACTTTTTTTCAAACTTTTTAAAAAGTTCTTTTAGTAGTTAATTTTAAAGTCATTTTGCATTAAAAACAATGTTAAAATAAACTGTTAATGTAAATAAGTGATACGGCCTTTTTTTGCATTTATAGCACAAAAAATGTGTATTTTTAGAGCGCGTGTCTCTCAGTAACTATTAAACATACTTTTTTTTAAAATTACTTTGCAAAACATACTTTTTAACATGAAAAGTATGTTTAAATTAAGAATATACGTGGAGGATTTTGCTCGTGTCTTAAAAGGTTAAAACGCGTTGTGTTGGGGTGTTAGTTTGAAGTTGTCACACTAGAGCTACACGAGGGGTATTGGCGACCAATTGTGTTCGGGAGTTCCGTTATAGTCTATACGATTAATAAACAATCAATCAATACGTAAAGCAAATTTTCTCAGAAATATTCTTTTATCTTATGTTTTTTAATGATCGAGACACCTAAACAGTTTTATCCCTTCCCAATTAAGAATAATATGAATAAAAGTATTTTTTATTTTATTTTGCAGAATGATTTGGACCTGAAATCGGGCCGTAATAACGCAACAAACATGTATTTAGAAGGCAAGTATCATTTAATTACTACAAATGGCTGCAATCGTTAGGTTAGGTTGTATGTTTCCAGCTGTTCATTTATAATCCGCCTCGTAATTTAGAACCCTGGTCAAGTGACGAGATCGACACCTAAGCGGGCACCCAACGGAACTTAAGCTAACGTCGTCGGGACTTTGCACACCACAGATTTAAAGAGCATGTCTAAGTCTATCCTAGTATACTCGGATATTGTAGTTGGATTTTGGCTGTATATTTCCGTCTACAAGAAAGCAGTAACCACCAAAGAGTTCTATAGTAGGGTAGAGGAACGACTCATACTGAGCTGCCATCGGCAGCCATGGCTCACTACGGAGCCCGAATAGGGTGGCAAAAGTGCTAGTTAATTTATAATTTTGATACTGAGAAAGGAAGTACTCCCAGGGCAAAGGCGGGAATCGAACCCGCACCTGTTACAGCGCGCGGACTGCTAGCGTTATGGCCTGCGATCAAACCACTCGGCCATCGGGCCCCACATGCCACCCTATATTGTCTCCGTGTTGGTCCATGGCGCTGTTGAAAGGTTCAATCTCTAACTATAGAACTCTTTGGTAACCACCACTGGATCGAACCAGCACCAAACGCTTGCGATCTTCTGGGCTGATAGCGTGTCCAACTCATCAACCCTTTACCACCAACTCTTTACCAATTGGGCTACCAAGCCCCCAAAAGTTGATTGTAATAAAATGCATCTATAATGCAGGCTGGCCCAAAAGTAGGTTTACAGTTAATGCCGGCCTAAATGTACCATTCGTAAACCAAAGAATTTTGGGTTATTTAGAACTGGTTATTCGACAAGGTCGTGTTTAGTTTTGTTGGTTTCGGCAAAAATTAAGCTACTACAGCGTATCGGATCCAAAGAGTAGCAATAGAGGGTACTTGACAGTATCGCTAAAATACCTTCCAATATTAATTAAATTATGATTTGAACCCAAATATAACAAACTTATATATTTTGTTTGCAAAATAAATCTTTAAATAATTAAAAATCATTTTCAAATGGCTTTTTTCATCGGTACATCACGTGATCACAAACAGGTCGATTTGGGTGACGTCACTAGTATGTATAAACAAACCGGTGTGATATTTTTTTTGTATGCTGTAATTAAACTGGTTTTAATCTAACTTACTATTAAAATAAGAATTATATAGATAATGGGTGGAGGTTTTATAGAAATGGCTAGTTCAAATTTGCTTAAAGTAGATTCCAAAATGGTGTTTCAAAGTTTGTTTATAGTTACTAGTGACATCATAGATACCACGTGCCAGCCACAAACCGTTTTCGGGAGTGATTTTTCGTCCTAATTTAAAAATTAATTTTTCCCCTTTTTATGGGGTATTTGAAAAAAAGAAAAAATACGGGTCTAATATTTTTGTCATAAGAATATTTTAAGCCAATAAAAAATTTTTAGTCAAGTACCCTATTTGTGGACTTTGTTTGGTTTAGTTTCGAGATAGATTCGGTTTATTTCTTTGAATATGGACGAATAAGCAAATAATGTTCCTAGAGGACGTAACCTCGAATCCCGCCTTCTACCAGTTATCCTATAATAGGATTTGGGGGGCTTAAAGGATTCAGAACATTGGCCTCTCATACAGAGGGTCCCTCGTTCAAAACCCGCAGCCACCCTATAGGTGGATATTTGTTGGCAAAATTTGAAAAAAAAGTAAAATCGTCTTAATTATTTCCTGGTACACCGGGACAGACGTGCTCGTTAAATCTGGGGCCATACGATGTCGCTCATCGATGTCTAGTTGGGTACCAGCTCAGGAGTTGACCTTGTCACTTGAGCGTGGTTATAAATAACGAAGAGTAAATGGCTGTGTAAAAGCTCCTATAGGAATATAGAAAAAGGAGGCATCCGGTAACCAAAAGGATTTGTGCTGGCGGAAAATTTGTGCTTTTGTTTATAAGTGTAAAGAAGGCTAGAAATAGACAGCCGGAAACGATTAAATTATAGGTATAAACTGTAAACCATGACTTTAAGAATCGAAATCTAAACAAGGAGCACCGACAATGATTCCTTAAGGCTTTTCGTCACTTGACCAGAGTTTTAAATTACGAGGCGTGTGTTGGCAGTGTATTTTTTAACGTAGTGACTGGGCTACACTACCCAGGTTTCATTATATATTGCAAATTACTCAAATACATTATTGCAGCAAATTGAAATAAATATTCTTGCAATGTCATATTTTGTCCATATATTAGCAATATTGCAAATTAATGATATTGAAATATATAGAAAACGTAAAAATGCAAGAATATCAATCAGCAATATTGAAAACCATTCTGCAGTGTTTGTTGATGTTGAGGATTATAACATTTAGATATCCTAAGTTTTGTCTCGGAAAGCAACCTTATTCACAAGGAACCGTGTAATTAAGCTATGGATTAGCGACCATAAAGTAAGACCTACATATCAAATTTTTAAGTTTTTAGATTTTCTTTCAAAGATATCGTGTTTAAATGAAATCAAACAATATAGTGTTCTACGGTTCTAAAAATTAACAAAAACTATTTTCAATTGTCTTTGCTGTACCATAGGGTCTGGAAGCCAATGTACCAAGTTTCCAGGTCTCGAACTCTAGAAACTTGGTATATTGGTACACTATGCCGCTTTCTTAGTAAACAAATAATGAACCATCCAAAATTTATTGTGCTACAATTTATGATATCATTCCAAACTGATTTATGACAAAAATAAATTTTGATTCAAGTATTTTGAAATGAAGTTTCTCATGCTATTGTCGATGTGGCAACAGCGATTAAAGTGACATAAAATTAAATTTTAATGCTAATTCACTAGGTAATTCGCTGACATACAGCAGACAGATTTCCGTCCGGACATACAGACAGATGGACAAAAAGTATGAAAGTTGGTTCTCTGAGGTTATATATTTCTAACAAAAAGAATTTAAGATATCATGGATAGAACTAATTTTGGAAGGGGGGGGGGGGGCTAAAATTTGTGGACGCTAGTTCTTAAACAATCTATCCAACTTCTCCATCAGTTAACATTGGGAAGGTTAGTTTCATTTTTGAAAATTTAAGTCTCCTTGATAAGCCATTGCAGAAAGATGACTCATTATAATTAGTTTCCTTCAATATGTCTTGTTTTTCCTTTCTTTAAAGAATATGCTAATCACTTAGAAGAGGATGGCAACTTAAAAGGCCATGCAGTTCAAGTTATAACACCAGGCGATGGCCATTTATTTGAGCTTAAAGAAGAAGCACTGGAATCCATTCTTTTAGCAGATCATGTGCGGGACAAAAAAGTGGTTGTAGTTTCGGTGGCTGGAGCTTTTCGGAAAGGAAAATCATTCCTGCTGGACTTCTGTCTTAGGTATTTAAATGCTGAGGTTAGTAAAGTCGCAATTTTTGATTTTTTTTAACAAATCTGTACTAAATAATATAGTTCTCTGATTATTAAATAATGACATCTGTGTATTTTTTTTTTTGGTTTTGCTTAATAAACTAACATCACATATTAGAAAAGTTGTACCAATGTTTTAAAAATCGATTTATTAATGTGTTTAGTGTCAAGACAAAATAAAATTTTTTTAAAAAGCATTTAAATGTTGCGCACAGGCGTTAAAATGCGATCGATGCGCGAGACCCAAAGAAAACTCAATAAATTTATTTTAACGCATTTAGTTGCGTACAGGTGAAAGTTACCCGCCATAATGTCCAAAAAAAACACGATTTCAATTTATTAAAAATCACAAGTAAAAATGCGTCAAGCTGGTTTTGTTTATAAAAAGTAAGTGTTAATAATTTACAACTTTTTTGTGATTTTTGTAAAAAAAGTAATTTTATTATGTAATTTGAAATGTAGCAAACACAGAATAAAAATGTCCAAAGTTTCATATTTCACCTTAATACAGTAGTCTTTTGACTAGAATAAAAAAAAAGGATTGCAATTGTTGCAAAGTTTAAAAAAGAAACCGAATGGGTTTTATTTTAGCTTTTTAAGATTTTATCTAAAATAATAGCCCAGTTTAATTAAAAAATTTAAAAATCAAACATATTTCAAATTCAAAATAATTAAAAATATTTGATTACATCTTTGACGCATTTATGGTACCATCTTACTGTATTATTAAAGAAGGCTAAAGTACAATATGTAGTAAAGTAACTAGGTAAAGAGTTTATGATTTTTTTTAAGGCCAGTTACAAAAGTATTTTGTCTTCCTGAAAAATGATGTTAGTACGCAATTCAAATTGAACACCTGATCACCTCCGCTCAGTTCATACAAGGAGTTTGTTCACTTCAGTTAAATTTCTAAATATAAAAATAAAAACTAAATACTAACGAATGTACTTAGAATTGAAAAGGCAAAAAAGCTGGTTCAATGTCATTGCTTTTTAAAACAAGGTAAAACTCTGTAATCATTTAAGTAACTTTTCTTTTTTTAATAAAAAAAATTATCATGCAAACTAACTTTATTTCATATTATTAAGATCCTAAAAAAGAGCGTAAATAAAGGTTGAAAATTGATTTTTTTTCATTAAAATTCATTTTAATTAAATTTAATGTTTAAAAAAAATTATTAATTTAAAATGAGTTTTTCTTGACTGAAATTGTTCTCCTCCTAAAATAATACTTAAAATTCAAATCAAACAGTGACATTATTAGGTTGAATTTAAAAAAAAAACAATCGAACCCAATAAAACCCCAAAAAGCCCCAAAAAAAACCAAACAAACCCTTCCGGGCTAGGCTTTAAAAAAAAAAAACATGTTTTTTTTAAACCCTGGTTTGCGCATTTACTATTCTTTGTTAAACTTTTCCTTTTGGTTTAGGGAAATTCCGATTGGATGGGCCCAGAAGAAGAACCTTTGACTGGGTTTTCTTGGCGTGGTGGATGTGAAAGAGACACAACTGGTATTCTTCTTTGGAGCAATGTGTTTTTATCTAAGCTACCTAATGGTGAAGAAGTATGTAATAATCTTGCTTTATGATTTCTATTTACACAATAAATATAACATATCCAGGTTTTGTTCATTACATATTTTACAATGAATCATAGCAAATATTAAATCTATCTTTTTCGCTTTTTGAGAGTTACCAAACTATTGTTTAATCAAGATTTTTTTAAACAAACTGAAATATTTGCTATTGAATGGTATTGTATGTATTTTGTCATGCAATTAGATTCTTTGAAAAAATCTTTTTACTGAAAAATTGCATTTGATATTTTTTAGCTTTGCGTTTTAGTGATTTTCTATCAAATAATACTGTCTTAATTTATTAGAAATGTGGTTTTTAATGTTGCATATCATATAGGTAGCTATTTTATTACTTGACACCCAAGGAGCTTTTGATAGTGCCTCAACCGTAAAAGACTGTGCAACTGTGTTTGCTCTTAGCACAATGACAAGTTCAGTTCAGGTAATAGAATTCATAACTCTTTAAAGCATTTTGAGTTAAATCTGTAAAATATAATTTTATAATTTATAATTCAAAATTATTGAAATAAGTTTACTATGTTTTTCATGTAACAAATCAACGTTTTTAGGTATACAACCTTTCTCAAAATATACAGGAAAATGATTTGCAACATTTACAAGTAAGTCTCTAATGAACTCTAAAATAAAATTATTTTAAATATATTTTTTATTAACAATATTAAGTACATAATAATTTTCCAAGTTTTTGATTTATAATAAATACAATGTTTCAAGCTGAAATATTTTAATTACAAAAAGTATGTGTGTGCAATGTGCATTCATATTTTTAATTCCTAAATGTTAATTAATATTTAAAATGTTCTGTATTAAATTATTTTTCCTTCCAAAACATTTTCTAACTATTGCTTTTTTAAGAGTAAGAAATATTTTTTATGAAAGTAAATATCATTAAATTGAAAATTATGTACAATCTAACAATATAAATCGATGACAAGACTAGAAAATCCAATGGAATATAAAATTATAGATTTAATGGTTAAAGAAAACTACATATACAAATTATTATTCAGGTATTATAGTATTAATACAGTAGTAATTTTGTGGAAGATTTTTGTAAAAAAAAAAGTTTAATACTATTTCAGCTTTTTACAGAATATGGCCGATTAGCTTTGGAAGATACAAAAGAACGCCCATTTCAGGTATATTTTAAAAATTCCATTAAAAAAAGTGAACTTAAAAAAAATATGAAATGTTTAAAAATTTATTTAACTTTTAGTTTATATAATAGTTTTGTTTAACCTTCATTTATAGAAGTAATCTTAAGTAATTGTTTATAAAATAAGCTGGGTTTTATTTACATAATAAGACCACATAAATAATAAGCTATAAAAATAAATATTAAGAAAATGGATTTTAATAATTTAACTGATTATAGTTATTACTTTTTTAGAAATTGCTATTCTTAGTCAGAGACTGGAGCTATCCTTATGAAGCTGCTTATGGACATCAAGGAGGAAGAAAAATCCTAGAAAAGAGATTAACTGTAAATAACACTTCCTTTCTGTGTTTTATACAAATTTGTTTTTAATATTTTATTCGTATTCATTCGAAAACTAAGACAAATAAGATTTAGCCTAAAACAAACTCAAATAGTATTTTATCCTCAAAGGCCAAAGCTTAGAACTATCTATTCATTATTTTCTGAATTATACTTTGGAGTGTATTGCATATTTTTTTGTAACCTTATAAATTCGATAAGAAAACAAGTACCAAATTATTTAAAATGTTGTATTTCACTATGAACCATACAGCTAATGCATTATTTTTACACAGTTGACCGATATAAGTCAAAATATCTGTCAAAGTTTGATTTTAAATATAGCAAGACTTTTTTATACCGGTGTGAAAATAGAAACAACAAAACAAATTTGAAGGGAAAATATCATCGTAATTTCATTGCATTTATTTTTACAAGATTTTTTCTTAAATTATTTCACCATATGCTATTAAGATATAGTATCTTTTGTTACAATGATTACTTAAACTTAATTATTCAATAACGTTTCAATTTCAAGATTTCAGAGAAGCAGCACCCTGAGCTTCAACAGCTAAGAAAGCATATTCGCGCTTGTTTTGGGGATACATCTTGCTTTCTTTTGCCACATCCCGGACTTAAAGTTGCTACCAACCCTCATTTTGATGGAAGACTTTCAGGTTATTTTGTTTTACTATTAAATGCAAAAATCCCTGCTCAAATGCAAATAAGAATAAAAAAAGGCATGCACTCCTATTAAATCACCATCCTCTGTGTTTAAGTTTAGAGTAGCTAAACTTAAATCTGAACTTTGAAATTTCATATATTTCTAGAAGAAACAGAAAAACTAAAAATATAACTTTTTTAAGATTAAAAGAAAAGTCTGTGACAAAACTGTGAGTGATAGCTTTCATTAGCTAGATATTCATTAGCTTTTTCTAAGTCAATTTTTTCTTACTATTATTTTAGTATTTTTATGTAAGGGAAGCCAATCTGTTTACCAAAGTATGTAAAAGCTTCTACTCAACATGTTGATTGTATTACTATTTTTTTTAAAAATAAATATTGTTTAATTCAATTATTTTCAATCAGGTTTCTAGTATATTTTTACTTATTATCTTGACTAACTCCTGGAAAAGAATTACTTTTAAATGTCTGTTAAATAATGAAATTTATGTTAAAATGAGTTATTTAAAAAAATTTATATTTATTACAGATATAGCGGACAATTTCAGGGAAAACTTAAAAGTTTTAGTGCCATACCTTTTATCCAGTGAAAATTTAATATTAAAAGAAGTCAATGGTAAAAAAATTACATGTAAAGAGCTTTTGGAGTACTTTAAGGTAAACATTGATTTCTTTTTGTGTAAAAAAAAACTTATCTTTATTAACTCAAGTCATTAAGCTCTTATTCTAACTATCAAATTTGTAGAGTCATTAACTTTTTTATTAAATAACAGTAACCTGCATTAAATATTGCTTAATAACTTTGGATTATTCTTATAGGCATACGTAAAAATATTTCAATATGGTGAACTTCCTGAACCTAAGACAATGCTAGTGGTAAGAAAATAAATTTTGATCATACTCAGTTTTTTTTTAATAAAAAGCACATTAGTCATTTAAGTTTGACAAATTTTTCAATCTGCAACAAACTTTAATTGTTTTTTATTAATCTAGGCAACTGCTGAGGCTAATAACTTGGCAGCAGTTACAAATGCTAAAGATCATTACTGTCATGCAATGGAGAAGGTAATTATAGTAACGTTTTTTAAGTTTTAAATAAATCGTTGTTATGAATTTATTATATGTGTATAAAGCATTTAGTAATGTAGTATGCAACTCTTGTGCACATTGTGAGTCTTTATTGCCTCAGCTAGGCATAAAAAAAACAAAATAGTGAAAGTTAATTTATATATAAGAATAAGTTAATTTTTAATACAGTTTAACCAATGAATATCTAACATCTTTGAGTCAAAAACCTTATTTCTCAAAAATAATGGAAAATCGTTTCTTCAAAAGCAAAAATGCACAGATTTTCTTACTGTTATATTGAAAATATTACCTTCAAAACTTCTTTATATCAAATTTTTAAATGAGTTTACTTTCGAAATTTGGGGGTGAGTAGCTTTTTTACAAGACGAGAGCGCACAAATAGAAACATGTTTGTGGTGGTTCACCTTACATGCAACCTCAAAATAATCCAGCCTCGCTAGATGGCGCTGATTTACCACTGCGTTCCTACCCGTATTCTAGAGAACAACCAAAACAGCAGTATAAAAGCCGAAATAACTCATCTCCACCTTGGGGATCCTTTTGGTAGACTATGGGTTACTGAGGCATCTACAATGTTATCTACCTCATTGTCTTAAAGACGGGTCTTGCAAAGAGGGAATGCTAGCAATGGGTTTCATTCATGGAATTTAGTCTGGCAGCTTTCTGTGTTATTAGTCACCATGATATGGTCAAGTCAGTGCCTGGTTCCTAAAAAGAAGTGAATAGACCCTGACAATGAATGAGCGGTTAATATTGGGGTATTATGTGTTGTGATGTTACATTTTATGTTATAAATGAACAGGTTAAAAATCCTGAGGAGCAGTCAGGAATCTAGCAGTTGTGACTAAATAAAATCTTTATTGTTAACTTGTCCTGCTGCTTTTGTTAGCGATAAGTTCTCAGCAAAAAAATCAGTTGTATTTTAACATTTTTACTTGTTTTCTGCAAAAAGAAAACTCAATACACAGAAGAAAGTTTTAAAAATCTCTAATGTTTAGTTTTACAAATAAATTCTAAGAGACATTGATTGCTGAAGTTTAATGTTGTTGTTTGATTAAATTAAGCCACACTAGAGTACACAGGATAATGGCTATGGGCTTCGTAATTTTGCACCTTGACGAGGGCGGAACCTTATTCAATGTAACCTAATACATAACAATATACATATAGCGATAGACTTTGGATAGAAACAGATACAACGTGCACAAGTCTCATACATAAGCAGTTATTTATTGTTGGGGATTTTTCCCTGTACGATCCATATTGGGAATGGCTGGATGAAATATAATAGAAGAAAAATAATTACAAATAAATGGAGAGTTACAAATTATTCAACAAGATTTAAACTTCATATAAACTAGAACAAAACATTGCTTTTAAAGAATTTCACACGATAGACGAGTCTTGTGAAACAATCATTAACTTATGTTTCAAATGAAGTGTAAAAACTTTAAAAGTCAAAAACTCAAACTCACAATATTTTTCTTCTGTGGGAAAAGTTTGAATATACTAATTTTCAAAACTATTTCTAAACTTACATTGTTAATAAATTTGTTTACTTTTAGATTTGTGGTGGAGATAAACCCTACATTAGACCTACACAATTGGAATTGCATCATCATCATCTAAAGAATGAATGTGAAATTCTTTTTAATTACACACGAAAAATGGGTGGAGAAGAGTTTTCGAAACAATATTGTGAAAAGCTTTTGCAGGTTGTATTTTTTTTAAATCAAGAATATAAACGTGCTTTAAAGAATACATTAAGCACAAATTAAACAATTTGTACTGCTTAGCAACAAAAAATTATTATTCCATTATCTTGAAAATTAAAGTTTATAAAAATAACTACTGCTTAAAGAAGTTATTTTACTGAGCTTATTTTTATAATAAATGTTGTGCTCACATTATGTTATGTATTCCTTGAAATATATTTTTCTTCAGATTATGAGTTAGCAGTTCTTGCTTTTTTTAAAAAAAAGTTTTTCTTGCTCTAATTTAAAAAAAAAAAGTAATGGATATCGATGAATGGCTCATAAAGACCAAAGTATGAAATTATTAGCTTTTTTGTTTTAAAAAGCGCTAGTCCAGGTCCATCTATACTTTTTATATTATGTACTAAAATAAATATAAGTTTGATAGATTGCTTTATTATAATTAATACTAATATTTTATTCTAAATCTGTGATACATTTACCCTCATTATAATAAAAACATTGTACTTGTTAATGTAGTAATGTACTTGTTAATGTTAATTAATTTCATAAAAGTTGTTTATTTGTACTCATCTAGCGACTGTAGGTTTTTTTCCATGCACATAAACTCTGTAAATTTTAAATATAATTTCCAACAGTTAAACTCGTGTAGCTCTAGTGCGACGATAATTCAAACCTGACCTAACCAATAGTTAAATTTTAACCTTATGAAACCATTTAAAACATAAGTAGGACTTTAAAAAGTTTTATTGTTTTGGTAAATTTAGTTAGAATTTTAATTTAAATCTCGCACCCTGAAAAACAAGTTAATGCTTTTCCAATTAATCCTCAGAGGCTTGATACGCATATTCAGCCACTAAAAATAAAAATTATGTGTTTATTACAATTGTTATTTATAAAGTTTATGTTAGTGTGCTTTTTTTAAATTTGTTAATGATATATATTTTTTCAGGAGTTGGATATGATCTTTTTGAACTACAAAAGAAATAATAATGGAAAGAACATATTTGCTGCTGCTAAAACTCCAGCTACATTATTTACTTTAGTTATTGTATTATATTTTGCATCAGGAGTATTTAGTTTGATTGGACTTATTGCTCTTTCTAATTTGTGCAATCTTATCATGGGAGTTGTGCTTCTAACTTTAAGCTTGTGGACATACAATAATGTTAGTCCTTTTTGCCTATTTTCAAAATGATTGCTCTTGGGTTAAAAGTTTTGGTAGATAGTGGTTAGTGTCAATTATTTTAATATATTTATTTTTACAATAACTCACAGATATATTTCAATAGACAAGGTGCAAGCAGTTCAAATTCACTCGCAAATTGTCTTTGCAGAGTTTATAATTGACTTGGTAGTAAAGTTTATTATTAAAAGTTATCAATGTGTTCTCTTCCACTAAAAAACACTCCCAATTATCTTAACATAAAAAATGCAAGTATGTAAAATGCTTGTGTTTCTTGATGTGTTATTTCTTACCCAAAGCATGAGTGCTGGAACTAAGAAATGTTCCCATTGATTTTGTGGCAAAAAAAATGCTGTATAATAAAAAATATATATATTCTTAGTTAAGGTTATTTACATAAAAGTCTCATCAATTTCTCATGACTATTCTGATAATTGTCTTTGAACAGGTGACTAATTCTGAAATAACTCCTTTGGAATACTACATGGTTTTAAGTGCATTTTTAAATGCATGTTTCAGGCAAAATTAAAAATTCTAAATATAATTATTTAATATTCAAATATATAATAAAAATATTATAAACATACAAATAAATATATTATTACAATTAAGTTTACTTAAATATAAGTTATTTATGTATTTTTCAGTATTTGTTAAAGTACTTACTAAAATAATAAATTGATTTGGTTTGCGTTTTTATTTTTTCAGGTACAGCGGAGACATGCGAGATGTTGGATCTCAAATTGACATACTTTCTTCTAGTGTATTTAGTGAGGTAAAAAAGAAATATTTTTTATATTTAACAGTAACATATTTCAGCATATGTTTATACACAACACAAGTTTCAAGGGCACTTTTTATTGCTCTCCAATTGGGTAGTTTTCCAGGAAACTACTTGATCGTTGCTGTTTTAAACCTATTTTGTTTTAATCAGAAAAGAATTAAGTGTGCTTAAATATTTGATTTTAACAATCTGAACCCAGTCTGAATCCAAGTAAGGTGGTTGGGAGAACGAATTTTTTTTGTCACAAAGATTACAAAATAATTACACTAAAAGGTGGAGGAAAAAAAGTGTCTTTGAAACTTGTCTTGTAGTCTGAAGGATTAACGCAATCTCAAACAATGTTAAGTCAAATAGAAAAAATATGATCACTTAGATATTTCCGAATTGTATTGAAAGAGTGAATCAATTTCTTTCCACATATGATTTAAGTACATTAGTTAAAGAGTAAGATAATAATTCACAACTTTAAAAATATGACTGGCTGCTGAAAAACTAAAATCCATCTATTGAAATGCTGCAAAAAGGAAAAAGTTAACTGATTTACAAAAATTCTACAGAATGGTGAGACAGAAAAAATATAAACTTAAAATTAGTTTGTAAGTAAAGGCTAAATTGTTTTCATAGTTAAAACACCTATTTAATTGATTTGGTAGATACATTAATTGCATTAGGTGTGTTTATTTAATTTTATCTTGTTTTACAGCTTTTGAAACCTGCCTACAAAGCAATGAAAAGTCAATCATTATCACAATTAATAAACTTAGCTGACGATTCTAATGAGAATACTTTTGCAAGTATTACACATCAAATGAAACAGAAGATGTCCTAAGATAATCTGTTATATCATTTGTGGTATACATATTCCATAATTGAAAATTGGTAATATCAATAATATAACGAATTTTCTTTATAGAGATCTATATTTTATAAGCAGTTATTTCTACTAATAAATTATTGAAATTAAAAACATTAGTATGATTGTACACAAGTTTTATTCCTTTGTTTGCAATTTATGATATTAGATGTTTTTAAAAAAATGTTCTGTGCTGCCAAACTAATGTTTTTAAGATATAATATTGTTAAAATGAAATGTTGACAAGTGATATTTCTCCAAGCAAACTGTGACTGGAATTATTTTATTTGTTTAAATGAAATTATATTTCTGAAATAATACCACTCACGAATCTATTCAAAATAAAATATATATATTAACTTGATTACAAACTATTAACTTAAATAAATAACTTAAATTTAAAAAAAAAATTAAAATGGTATTTCAATATTATTTTCTTAATGTCAATTTCACTGTTTATATCTCATGGCCCATCTATATTCATAGCCTTAAAAGTATTTGAGTATTCAATACAGCCTACTTATGAACATCTTATTTTTGTTAAGGTGTGACATTTTAATTAGGTTTGTTAAATTTGGATTGTTTTGAATAATAAAAAGTTATCACACACATATCTGATATTATTCTACTTATTAACGAAATATGAATTAAGTTCATGCATAACGTTTGGGGACTAATACGACATGAATAGTTGACAAGGACATTTGTTAACTATATTTTTTCTTATAGACATGGTATGATTGTTTACTGTATTCATCGACTTTTTAAATTGAAACATTTTACAATTCTATTTCATGTAAAACCATTCTTAATATGTATTTTATAGGATCAAAATAAACAAATAAAATCTGAAAAAAATGCTTTTTCTATGTAACAAATCGTTTTATAATATGTACAATACTTTTTATAATTGTACATTGATATTGTTAAAAAAAAGTCTAAATTTTAAGTTATCTCATTTTCAGTTGTATTTTTTGAGCATCGTACTAACTGCACATTTATGTGGAAAAAATTACATTAAAAGTCTTTTTTTTTTTAATATAATTAATGTACGTATTGGAATCCTCAAAATCCTCCGAATTATTTAAAATTTGTGGAAGAAATTCATACTTAAATAAATTACAAACTTTGTATGTAAGAATTTTTTTATCTAAATAAATATTCAAAAACAAAGAAATTATCATTTATTTTGTAAAACACTTAACACTATTGTCAATACATTATTAACCTTATTATCTGTAAAAAAATCTAGTTAATCTGGCAAACAATATTTCATATCTTTATTTTAATTACAATAATGACTAAGTTTAGCTTGAGATTAACTAATAATCAAACATGAATACAGCAATTATTGCAAGCATCATAATGAGTGTTTTAAATGTATGCAAATACCCCAAACATTAAAATGTTAAAGTTTAAATAATCCTTAATTTTATTATACAACAATTAGGTTATGTTGAATGTTTCCGACTATTTCTAGTCTATTGTACAATATTAACAACTATTTAGGTAGGTAAGTTTATCGTTTCTGGCTGTCTATTTCTAGCCTTCTGTCAGGAGTTTAAACACAGCCAATTACGGCTCGTAATTTAGAACCCTGGTCACATGACGAGGTCAACACTAAAGTGGGTATACAACGGAACTTCGTGATACATCGTACGCGTACGGCTATTTATTAACAGAAACCTAGTTCCAGAAGGACCAAAAATGAAAAGAATACCACTGGAACTGTTGCCACTTATGACGTGAAATGACAAAACTTCACAAGTCAATCAGATAAATACAGGGTGTCCAGAAAAGAACTCCCTGTTTATTCATTTCTTATTTATTAATTTTTGAAAACAGGGAGTCCTTTTCTGGACACCCTGTATGATGAATGTGAAATTTTTTTTACCATAATATATCGAATTATTATACAATATTTAATAATAATCAAAATAAATTACCTGTAATGCGGCTGTTTCACGCTGTGAATGGCGACAGCTCCAGTGGTCTTGTTTTAACTTTTTGACTGGAATTACTTTTGTTTTGGTATTCGAAAATGAGTTTTCAAAGAATATTTTGTTTATTAAATTTTTTAAATGCCAACTTCTTGCTATGCTGTTGGTTGTTTAAATCATTTGTTAAAGACAGCTTGCACATAAATAAAAGTTTCTTTTAATCCATGACGGTCATTTTGAGAGTGAAACCGAAACAACCATTGAAATCACAAGACGCGATCGAGTCCCGGTACCACTGAAGACCCACCGAGTACGTGCTAGTTTGGAAAATATTCGGTTTTGGCGCACGCTTATACCTCGTGTAACAGTCCACTGAAACACACTCCCTAAGTGGACCATTCTAAATTTTTGAGAGAGGCGGTAAAATTGGCGCAGCATTTTGATTTGGGTATGTGTTGGGATTCGTGACCGTTTCATGACGATCGTTTATACGGTAGTCTTTGGTGGACCGAAGACATAACCAAGCCTGAACATATCACTACCCCAACAAAGAAACGAAAAATTTCCGGGTACTTGCAGTTCCCCGGGTTACATTCCCTAACACTTTCACTCCTGGATTTCTATTGTGGGGTGCGTTGATGTCAATTTCCGATGTGTTGATTCGTGTCGACCTTGAGATGTTATAGTTTGTCACACAAGGATTAGTTGCCAACCGAAAAACAACCTTCGTATTTCTCAAAAAAGACTTCCTTTTATTCTGGAATTACGGAATGAGAACTCTATTCGCAACGACCTTAGAATGTAAATCTTTAATAATTTGTTCAACTGTTCATGATCCAATTATTGCTCCTAAACTGTAACTGTTAATTTAAAAAACCCCGCCGCTCCGCTCCGCACTTGTTGTTCGGTGCTGTTTCAAGAATTACTGTTATTGTGTTCAACATCAAAACAAATTTTGATATATTTTTAGTGGACTACATATTGACCATATATTATAAGACTATTTCGTTATGTCGCGCATACCAGGTTTTGTTGGAGCTGTCATTGAACATCGTCCTAGAGTCGTAAGAAGAGTTTATCGAAGTCAAGTAAGTTATCGAAAGTGTTCAAGCTAAAATTTTATACTTATCTTGAAGTCTGATTTGTACGTCTATACAAATTAGTAAAATCACTAAATTACATCATTTCTGTAATAATCTTGCGATACATTGACATGTTATTTTCTATTTAATAACACTTAGTATCTCATAAAACACAGTTGTACTTTTTCAGGATCAGATTTAATGACATACGGTCCCCCTTAGCGCGATTTTTCGGATTTGGCGATAAATATTTTTTTCTGGCAACCTGTCTGACTTCGACTGATGATTCGAATTCTATGACCCCGCACCGATGACGTTTTCCGGCAACCCTATTTTTTAAAAAAAGTTGCCAAAATACGAACTTTTGGCGCGATTTTGGTACATAATTGACTAAGGGGCTTTGCACCCTTTGTTAAAGAAAAAAAGTGTGATAAGATTAAAATATTAATTACTCCAAATATACGAGAGAACTATAAAAGAACTGTTATGCTGCCAATTGCGCCAAGGTTTTGGAAAAAGCAAAACCTAAGTGACTTTGTACAAATGAGAAAAATAGTTATTAAATTAATTCAAATAAAACGATTACAGTTAAAATTTTCTGTCTTTCTTTCAACTAAACTATTCTACATGTGTCAAGTATTTGTTCGGCGTGGGGGTAGTATAGTATATATTGTAGTAAAGATATTCTGGTATTTTTAGTTTATATGTATGCATGTATAATAGGGTGGTTTGAAAAAACAAAATTTTTGAGTATCAACTTCAAACAGGGTTCAAAAGTTGCGTATCGTCGGTGATTAACAGAAAAATAAGTAAAAATTCTAAAATTATAAATAGGCGGTTTGAAGTTTAGAAAAAAAGGCAAAAAACGTCTTAACTTCGAAATATCAGCCAAAATTTGCAGATAAATTATTTAGCTTCCAAACTGCATTTTTATGTGTGAAATACTTCAGTTATTACGAAAAAAAAATTTCAAAGATATTTGTTTGTAATTTTAAGTCTAACAAAAGATTGGAAATGTAAAAATTTGAAGGGTTAATTTTAATTTGACGGTGCTTCTGTCGCCAAGGGATTTGGCGCTTTTGTAGGGAGCGATAAACAATTTTTTTTGGTGATACAGCATTTTCTGGTGAATTGCGTTGTGGCTAGGTGGCGCTGGTTATACTTGCGCAGATGTTATGCACGTGGGATTTATTTTGTTCTAATTGTCCAATTAGATGTTTTGTTAGTTTTTGTCCAATCGCCGGCGCTGGTAAAACTTGCGTGGAATTGAGGTTGCGCGGATGATGTGCGCACGGAATTATTTTTATTCTATTAGGTTAATTTTAAGTTGACGGTGCTTCTGTCGCCAAGGGATTTGGCGCTTTTGTTAGGAGCGATAAACAATTTTTTTTGGTGATGCGGCATTTTCTGGTGAAATACGTTGTGGAATCTTTGTTGTGGCTAGGTGGCGCTGGTTATACTTGAGCGGATGTTAGGCGCGTGGGATTTTTTGTTCTAAATTAATTATTGTCCAATCGCTGGCGCTGGTGATATTTGCGCGGAATTTAGGTTGCGCGGATGATATGCGCGTGAGATTTATTTGTATTCTATAAATTACTTTTTGTTCTATCGTCATTTCGTGAGGTTTCGTTTTTCGTTTGCGTTTGGCTTTTGAACATCCGATTATTATGGATGGTGCTTATTTAAATTCGGAATTTTTTGCAAAACTAAATAAATTTATTTTTGATTTACTTTGTAAATTAAAAATTGCCCGGGGCCCCAAACGAGTGTTTAGGCTTTCAATGGGCCCTACAGTACTGCCCCATGTAGGATACTGATGTTTTTTTAGAGAGAAAAACATTCCCCGGAGCCCCGAACGCGTGCATACTGGATTTCCACTCACTCTTGTAGCTCTAGTGCGACGATAATTTAAACTAAACTAAATTGCCCGTAGCCCAAACGCGTGCGTACTGGATAACCATTCTTGTAGCCTTAGTGCGACGATTTTTTAAACGATATTAAACTGGATTCCCACTCGTGTAGCTCTAGTGCGAAAATTTTCAAACAAAACTAAACTGGATTGCCACTCGTGTAACTCTAGTGCGACGAAAATTCAAACAAAACTAAACTGGATTGCAAGTACTAGCCCATTGTGTAGAATAAAGTTTGTTTTGTGTTGCCCAAAGCAAACCAAACCCCCGAGTCTGGTTTATTTTTTCGAAAGTAACTAGGGTTACTGCATCGGCGTAAAGGAATCTGGCAATGGGGAAACACGCGAGTTTCGCCAAGTTGTTGTTGTTTTTTAGGCCAAATCCCTTGGCGACAGAAGCACCGTCAACTTATTATTTACCTTCTATTACATTACTTTTTGTTCTATCGAGGGCTGGACAGCTAGCTGTCATTCAGTTTTGAAGGACTAACAAAACAAACTTTTTTTTTTGGTTTTGTTCACAAATAAAACTAAATTTTTTTTAGTTTTGCTTTGCAAAACAATTTTCTTTTGTTTTGCTTTGTAAAACAAAACTGCCTGGGGCCCCAAACCAATATTTAGGCTTTCAACGGGCCCTACAATACTGCCCCATGTTGGATACTGATGTTTTTAAGAGAAAACAAAATTGCCCGGAGCCCCAAACGTGTATTTAGGCTTTCAACGGGCCCTACAATACTGCCCCATGTTGGATACTGATGTTTTTAAGAGAAAACAAAATTGCCCGGAGCCCCAAACGCGTGCGCACTGGATTGCCACTCACTCGTGTAGCTCTAGTGCGACGATAATTCAAACTAAACTAAACTGGATTGACACTCGTGTAACTCTAGTGCGACGAAAATTCAAACGAAACTAAACTGGATTGCCACTACTACCCCATTGTGAAGTGTAAAGTTTGTTTGTGTTGCCCAAAGCAAACCAAAACCCTGAGTCTGTTTTTTTTTGTCAAAAGTAACTAGGGTTACTGCATCGGCGGAAAGGAATCTGGCAATGGGGAAACACGCGAGTTTCGCCAAGTTGTTGTTGTTTTTGGAACCGCGCCAAGCAGCACCGTGAAATTAAAATTTACCATTTGAAGAAATTTTGGGATTTTCCTTGCTCCCAAAATCCAAGCTATATTGCAGTCAACACCATAAACATTTTACTACATTAAAATAAAAGATTTATAAAATATGAAGTCGAGCAGGAAATCGGCCTTATATCCTTAGAAAGTCAGGACCGTCGCATGGTGCTGGGCTCGTTACCTCTTGTTATGATGGCTCCAAATGACAGTAAATTTTTTTTTTAATCAGCTTTGAATATGGGGCAATTCCACGAAAATGTAAACCTCGGTACCGAAATTTCAAAATTAAGTAAATACTTTGTGTCATATACCATTTTAAAGATTGGAATCTCTATTTTAACGCACTGGAGTTCATTTTTTTAATTTATATATTTTTTATAGAAGAAAAATTGCTTCTAAGCAGGCGGTTAAAAAAAATTCCACAATTTAAAGTGTAAATTCTTACACTTTTGAAACATTTTATTTCCTACACTTCAAAAGATTTTCAAAAAAATTATAATTAGATTAAGACCTATATTATAGAGTATCATTCTACACACATACCCCAAAAAAAAAGTTGAAAAATTACTTGTAATGGGATACATATATTACACCCACTCATAAAATGTCAGTCAGTTACCATATTTTTTCTTTTTTTTAATTTCAGAATAGAAATTTTGACTGCAGAAACTTAATAAACGATATTCTCTATTTTCAATAAGTACTAAATAATACTTAGCTGGACAAAATAAAAAAAAGAACTTTAATAGGTAAAAATTGCTTGGTAACTGACTGACATTTCGGTAACTAACTGACATTTTGACTTGGTAACTGACTGACAACGATGTATCTGGTTATTAATTTACTTATTATCACTTTAGTATTGACCCTATGCATAAATTCTTTTTATATTACAACTCATAAGACGATTTAAAAAAATTTATTTGCGGAAGGAAAAATTCAACTCAACTTTCATGTTTGTTTTAATCAAAGTTCTTTTTAGGCATTAAAAATTAAAATAAATTATTCTAATTTACTTTACTTAGTCAGAATTTGTTAAATCAAAAGTTTTTGGATTTTAATTTCATGTGTTGCAAGCAAAAATGCCTTTAACAGTTGCGGAATGCCCCAGGTTCGGGTCCAGGCATCTCTAAAATAACTGCCGACCTATAAACGGCCAGTGCAGGCAAAAATGTCCGATTAATAATGCCCCGTGCAGAAGGAGTGCACGTTAAATATCCTCCAAAGTCCCAAAGCTGCGTATAATGAGAGTACTTAATGGTTGCGTTGGGTGTCTACTCAGGTGTCGACTCGTCACCTGACTGTGGTTCTAAATTACGACGCGCATCACCAATAGCCCTTGTGTAGCTCTAGTGTGACGATAATTCAAACTAAACTAAACTAAACTCATTAGACATGTTAAGTATTTCAGAGATGTCAGTCAGTTACCATTATGTCAGTCAGTTACCAAGGCGTTCTAAAAGCTAGTGTTTTTTCAGAGTTTATTATTTTGATATAAAAATTGATGTGCTGGATAGCCAATTTCTTGCACTTTAATATAGGCCTGACTTTTAAAAGCTACCTCTTTTATATTCAGAAGAAAATGATATTGAATAACTTGAAGTGTCAATGAAGGTTGCAGATATGTCAGTCAGTTACCACAACTTTAATAAATTTTCTAAAATTTTCTATAAGGGCTATCTACAATTGTAAACCATATTTGAATTCAGCTGAAAATTCTCTTTTAAAATATACAAAACTTAGTTTGTAAAACTTTATAATTGTCCCGCTATTTCGTAAAACATTGTAATTTTGACTTCCGAATGTCAGTCAGTTACCCGTGGAATAGCCCTATGGATAAAAACATTTAAATTAATCTATATTATTTATCTATTATTTTAAAAGAATTCCTGTTAATGCAACTGTTGGGGCTGCTGAAACTGGTATGGAGGAAAAAAGTAATCAATGCTCGATATTTGGGCAAAGGTTGGTATGACAGCCGAAATACCTGTTCCAGCATCTCAATGCCTCATTCGACAAATATCTATTATCGGTTATCAACCTTGAATTAATATGAAAACTTTTAAGTTTTGCAAGGGAAGTATAATTTAAAAATCTTATGTTTTAACCAGTCATAACATTCTAAACCCAGAAATGACAGTAAACTTAATTTTTACACTTAAAATTCAATTATTTGTTCTTTTTACTTGTTTTATTATTAAAATATGATTAAATAATGAAGTCTTAAAAGAAAGATTCCATTGCTGGTACCGATAGAAGAGGGAAAATGGGAGTTATTAACCATTTATACAACTTTCTTGTCCGTCAGTCGGCATTTGAAAACAGATGTAACTCGTAAATCTGGCTGGCCACTTGAGAACCCATGAAGTTAGACTCCAGTAGGTAGAGCTTATATCATATCAAGAAAGCGACGAATTCGGTTCTAAGGATTGATTTCGATTGAGTTTAGTAAGAATCGTTGTGAAATATCATCTCAGTAAAAGAAGTTTGGTACCAGACAGAAAAACCGCTGTGAAATTTTCGGTTCCCCTAAGTATGTTACCATCATATGAAGATGTGATATTTTATTGATTAGAAGAAATCTCATCTCATTCAAATGAAAAAGTAAAATTTTTAAAATAGCAGACAGTGTTGCTATACTCAGGTTGAAGAAATTTATCGCAAGGCTTTCATTCTAATAGTGCCGCACACTCGTGTTGTACACATGATAAAACTGTTTAATGATAAGTATTGCAAATTGAAAAAAAAAAAACTTACAAACATTTCAATAAACGTGCAAGTTAGCATGCTAAAGTGAATGAATTTGTGAATGAAGCTCACACAAATTTTTTATATTGCAGCATGTAAGTGTGAAATATCCTTTTCTTGTGGATATGGCAAATATGAAAAAGAAAAGCTTTTACTGAGGGTCCAAAACGTGTGTTTCACTCAAATGAAACTTCAAGTTACTTTTCGGGCAAATTTATCGATCCTGAAAGCGAAAAAATACCCATTTTGCACATTCTGAAAATGTGCTTTTATCAAAGCACGGTGACGTTGATAATCGCAAAGTTATTCTAAGGCTGGGCTACAATAGAATAATAGGAAAGCAATATCGAAAAGGATAAAAAAAAATCTAACAGTTTAAAAAGATTAAAATTAACTGTAATGCTTCAGATTATACCGAATTAATAAATTGAGATGCATGTGAATTATATCCACCGCCCATCCTGAAGAATTCTATTAGTAATATTGAAATGTTATTATTATTATCATTAACATTAAATGTTATACTAAGCTCATGAGTAAAAGTAAGAAGTTTCCTACCACACTCAATCAGTCGAGAGTTGTGTTAAGCTTGTAAAACAGGCCTCAACTAAAAAATTTGGTCATGAATCTCGTTAACAGGAATTTTTTAAAAGTTAAATAGATAAATACAGATTAATTTAAATGTTATCATCCCATATTCAAAGCTGTTTTTTATCATTTTTGTCACTGTTATTTGCAGCCATCATAATAAGGGGTAACGAGCCCCGCCACTATGCGACGGTCCTGACTTTGTAGGAATACAAGGCCAATTAATTTCCTGCTTAGATTGACTTCATATTTTATAAATCTTTTATTTTAATGTAGAAAATGTTTTTTTTATGGTGTTGACTGCAATATAGTTTAGGTTTTTGGAGCAAGGAAAATCCCAAAATTTCTTCAAATTTAAACATTTTCAATCTTTTGTGAGACTAAAAATTACAAAAAATACGTTTGAAATTTTTTTTTCGTAATAACTGAAGTATTTCACACATAAAAAATGCAGTTTGGAAGCTAAATTATCTGCAAATTTTGGCTGATATTTCGAAGTTAGTTGTTTATTGCCTTTTTCTAAACGTCAAATCCACGGGGCCTATTATATTTATAATTTTAGAATTTTTTTAATTATTTTGCCGTTAATCAGCATGACGATACGCAACTTTTGAGCCCTGTTTGAAGTTGATACTCGGAAATTTTGTTTTTTCGAACCACCCTAATGTATAATGATCCTCTTTCAAGAGTTCAAAATTTACGAATTGTGGGTTGCTTAATTATTCTTTTAAAGATTATTGCATTCTTGGTTAAAACAATATACATAACAAAATTGTTAAAATGTATTCTATTGAGTGACCTAAACCATTAAGTGTTTTAAAGCTCCAAGATTTTCTATGACCCAAAAATAACTACACCTAGCAAATAACTTCCGTAAAATTTTTCTTACCTTTGAAAAAATTTTGACTAAAGTCTAAATTTTAGAAAGTGCTTATCACATTTATACCACAGAAAACATTTTTTTTTAAAATGAAAATGTTGTGCATATTAAAAAATACCTACTTATAGTTTTATGACTTTGTTTTAGGATTGTCCACATTTAGTACGGGTATTCTTTAGCCTCTCTGGAAGACATAACCCAATGAGTGATTATTTTAGAGGAAATTTGCCAGGCTCTGAACTTCAAATTCATTGTTGGTAAGGTTTTCTATTATATATGTTTAATTCATTCAACCTGTTTATTATTTGTATTCAAACACACAATTTTATTGTGGCGTTAGTAATTTGCTATACAATATAGTTGATCTTGCCCATAATTTAGAAAAACTATTTGTTTCTCTACTATTGTGCACCTATTATTTAGTCCTAGCAGTATTGTACTTATCACATTAGTTGCATTTCAAATTGTGTTTGAGACAGCACAAACTTCTCTGGTTGGATTTAAAAATGATTCGGTTGTATTATATAAAATTGTTTTGTGACACTTCATATTTTTTAATATATACCACTTTGAACCACAAGAGCTTTAAAAATATTGGAAATCTCTATTAATTTTTTTTTATCTACAATTTCTGTACAAACTAAACGAATTTTCTCTGTCAATTCAAATATTTGTAGTTTTTAGTAAAATACGCATGTTTATTAGTGGGTATTTAATTCTTTAGTCTCCAATTCATAACTGAAGTCTCACTTCCATAACCAGTGAATTTTTTTAAATAATTTTTTTTGAAAAATGAAAAGAATTGATAAGGACCATATCTGTACTAATGTTTATACATCCAGGAGGAAAAATTAGGCTAAAAAATAACTGAAAATCTGCCCTTTTTTGAAGAATGACCCATATATCACAGTCACAATAGAGTTCTTTTTATGGTTCATTATATATAAAGAAAGATGTGTTGGGAGAGTTTTAACTTAAAATAAAAAAAAAATTAAGTTTTGCTTCGACTTTTAGAGCCTAAATTTTAATAAATATTTATTCTTCGTATAGCAAATTAATGTAACAAACCATAAGTAATATTACTTTAATTTGTGAAAGAAAATGGGCAATTATGGTGACTAAAATTCATTAACCCTCTGTGTAAGCAAATTGGCTGTAGTGTAAACTTGTTTTTACTGTGTACAAGATTTAAATTAAAAATTTTAACTGCAAATTTAATTTCTTTTAAAAATCATATTTCTGTAGTAGATAGTTATAAATGGCTCCTCCATGCTTTAAATTTTTTAATTAAAAAATATTAAATTTATAATTTTTAAAAATTATGTGTATCGCTGGAAAACTGCCAGTCTGTTGACGGGTTTATATGTTTGTATCCCTCAGAGAGTTAATTATGAAAATGACAAAGAATATTCCTTTTTTTGCATAAAAATCTTTTTTAAAAAATATTTTCAAGTTAAATGATATTATGATAAGTTTTGCTACTTTTTTTACAGCAAAAAAATTTGGCTATTGATAAAGACTTTATTAAATCTGCGAAAATAATAATATAAATGGACAAAATGGTTAATTTTGGCATTTTAAAGTTTAAATTAGAACTAGCTAAAGGCTTTGTGTGGCAATTTTCATTCTAAGATGTATAAATAGTATGTGGACGCTGTTCTAAGTGTAGTGTTACTGTCGAAAAACCTCAACTCTCTACTGTATGATCGATTTTTGTATACTAATTCTTTAAAAATATTTTTTTCTATTAAACAGGATGGATACCAGTCTTATGGAGTTAACCAAGTTGATTCAAGGCCATTTACCAGAAGCTCGAGTAAAAGGCACAAGCTTTTACTTTTCTTTTGTCTTCATGGACAACAGGGGAAGAAGGTATCGCATGAAAGATGTGGGATCCACTTGTTATGGGCAGACTGGTCCTCATGACTCGAAGACTTTATTCAACTGCCGCTTTAAGATTGGAGACTTTTTGGATGTGGCTATTGAGATTCCACCACCTAAACATGAAGCTTCGACTTATCATAGAAAATTTTAAGCTCTGTGTATCAACCAGTATTACAGCTACCATCAGAAAAGAACAAGGATTATTAACGTAACCCTCTGAGGGATAAGTGTTTTGGCCAAATTGTAAACTTGTTTTCACTCCATTTAAATGTTTGTTATGAGTTAAATGTTTTGATATTTTAAAATTTTATTTATATATATAATGGTTTTTAAAACCTCACAATGCTTAAATTTTTTTAATTTAGAAAAATTACAAATTTCAAAAAAAAAATTATATATGTTGCTGGAAAGGCTAATAGTCTTTTGACAATTTTATATGTCTGTATCCCTCAACTGGTTAAGTAGGTTTAAAGTATTGGTTGTGTTCAGACTAAGCAATATTTGAATGTTTCAGTTTGACATTGTTTTTACTGATATTTTTTGTGAAAAAGGCAATATCATATACAAGCATGGGTAATCATGCTCTTTTCAAAAACTTATGGTTTATATACTATACAAAACTTGATTGGTAAATATATATTGAAAACATAAGAGCAATAATAAAAATTCTGGCTATTGAAAAAATATTTGAAACTTGTTTTATTTAGTTTCAGTCAAATGTTAGTTACATATTTTTCATACTAAAGACTTCCTTTTGGACTATATTTTTTCTGAAAAGTGTTGTGTTCCTAAAATGACTATTGTATAGTTTCTTTGAATGTTTCAGTTTGACATTGTTTTTACTAATTTTTTCTTTTTTTGTGAAAAAGCCATATATACAAGCATGGCTGATCATGCTTTAAAAAAAACTTATGGTGGATATATGAGAGAGAACATGATTGGTAGATATATTGAAAACAGGAGCAATAATGAACTTGCTTAGCTTCATTTAGTTTCAGTCAAGTATTAGTTACATATTTTTCATACTAAAGACTTGCCTTTTGGACTATATATATTTTTTAAGTGTTGTGTTCCTAAAATGACTATTGTATGTTTCTTATCTTACAATGCTTCAACACAACCTTTGTCAGAGCAATAGTAAAAATTCTGACTATTACAAAATTATTTTTTAACTTGTTTTATTTAGTTTTAGTCAAGTTTTAGTTAGATTTTTCATACTGTTTGCAATGTTATTGCCTTTTGGACTATATTTTTTCTGAAAAGTGTTGTGTTGCTAACATGACTATTATATAGTTTCTTATCTTACAAATGCTGTCTTTATTTCTCCAATGACCCCGGTGAAATATGATTCCCAATTAAAAAAAGAATTTTGTGAAAGCAATGAGATGTGAAACTATATACTAATTGAGATAGAAAATTTTGCTTTTTCATAAGTTCTATATTTTTTTTTTCAACTTTAAAGGCGCAGCTTTATGTGAAGGATATTTTATTGTTCTACAAGAAAAATTAAAATGTAGACTGAATAATCCCTACTTTTAAACTACTTACTTCTTACTAAGTACTTATTTCCTAGTTTTTGTGTTATAAATTGTTTTACAATTGTGTAATGTATATAGCAATAAGAATTAAATTGCTTTTTTTCAAATAAGTTGGATAATTTTTACTGTTTTCTCACCATCCTCATACTAACGAAGAAATTAGAAGGTGGTCCAAAAGAATAATATGAGCTTAATGCTATGCAGTATTTAACAGGTTTTGTTTTGCTTGGATCAGCTTGTATTTATACTTGAGAATATGGCCCTGAAAACTGTCATTCTTGCACACTCTCTAGTGGAGACTATATGATAAGAAGTTTTCTGTAGAGGGAACGCTTTGGCCACTTCTAAAAAACCGGGAAAGTGATTCCTGTAAGAATTTCGTTACTCACTAGAGCATCGAAAGTAAAATAAAATTGTATTCGCCCAACCTTAGTTTGTTATTGTTACTTGTCATACTCATCGACAATCAAGAGCGAGTACATAATGGATGTTCTCGATTTGTAAAATAGATTAACCGAAATAATATTTCGGGAATTTTTACATTTATTTTGCTTTTTTTAAAAAATAAGCACAATGAATATATTAGGGTTTTAAAAAATTAAGCGAAAAAATTATCGCCCTTATTAAAGATTTAGGCAACATTATTTGACAAATGTTGCCACGCTTGTGTGAACCTTATTATTATATATAAAAACGTTTTCGTTGAAATACTCTTCAGTAAACACTTTTGTTACCAAACCTGGGTCTAAAGTTCTTTGGTTTATGTGCATACTTAATTCCCCAAAATCATAAATGATTCAATTCACTCCTTTACGGACTAGTCCAAAGTTCATGAGAACTTTTATCGTTCTCTGGTAATACCCAGTATTGTTTACCAGCAAATAAACTGCAGTTTCACATGCATGAGCCCACAAAGAACGAGGTATTTCACATGTGAGCAGCACATGGGGCATGCTAATTTGACAATAAACTTGATTTTTTTTAGCTCCGCTGTCTCATGTCATTCAGGGGTATGTGGTGTGTGTACCTTTCTCAGCATGAATTTCTCGAATTTTACCACAGAAGAATTATCTTCCACAAGGCGAACGCATTTAGTCTGCCACTATCAAAATAAATTTGGCCCAAATTTTATTTACAGTGAATATCTTTGGATATACGTAGTATTAATTTTAAGTATGATAAAAAAAATTAAATAAATTTCCATAAAAATAATAAAAACAAAAAAAATTCTGTATAAAACGTTACTGAAACTGAATACGAAACGTTTCGTAGCTGTGTTAAAGCTCGTTTTGGAAGCGGAAAGTGGGCAACCGGAAACGTTTCAAACCAAAACATAGTAACTATCATAGGCGAGAGATCACTGTCATTATCTCTATTTACTATCTCTTTGTTGACGAACTTCAAACCATTGGAAAAATTGAATTGTTATCTTTTTCATTGGTTTTCCATGATATAATTTATACTATAAATTCATTTTTCTTTGGTTATTTGTAACATTGTTGAAAATGTTTTCAGTCACTTGCCGATTCAATTTTAACCATAAATTGAAGACTTACTATCGTAAAACTTTGCATAGCAAGTGTCCTAAATTACCTGCTCTATATTTTTCAAGTGAGGCCAGTGAAAATTCTAAATATGTAGAAAAACAAAAATGGGTTCAATTTAGTCATGCCCAACACGGAAATTTTATTCAGGAAAGGCCAAGTCTGCACAACCCTTTTATTTCGGATTTTCCTCTTCAAAGATTTTTAAATTCTCAAGTACCAAGTGAAGTAAGTGATGCTTTTATGAAGAAAATATAAAATCCTTATTTTAGAGTTCTTTACGTGCAACTTGTTTTTATTCCTGCTTTTAATTAAACTTCATAGGTTTTAATTAGATTATTATTCAAGTATGCAAAGCATTACTAAAACTTCAATGTTTTTTTCGAAAACTTCAGTGTCGATGATCTTTTGTTTTATGCGAGAAATTAAGCGAAATTGTGGGACAGCACTTTAACGTGATTCACGCAAAAAAGCTTTAGTTTGCTTGAAAGAAAAGTTTGTACGCAACATTTGTTTTAGTAAGGTAAGGAGACATTGTACTGTGTTCAAAACAAATGTAATTTCAGAAACACCAAAAATGAAAACCATACCTATGGAACTGTTAGCCACTCACGACATGAAACAAGCCTATATCAAACGTGCTATATAAAAATTTATATGTAAAATTCTTCGCTTTCATCTAGTTATCCTCTTATGGTTAATGTAAATTGGTATTCGCCTCTTTTTCTTAAGGGTCGATCCGTTTTGATCATTATATGGAGAATTGTTTTTGTCCAATGTCTTTAAATACTATCACACATACCACACAGGATGGTTTGAGGCATCCAGGGGCGGATCCAGACACTTTTGGGGCCTGGGCAGCCCAGTCAGTTAAGGCCTTACATGCGGAAAGTCCCAGTTTCGGGCATCGCCAAAATAACTGCTGACCTTTAAACATCTAGTGCAACTAAAATATAGTTGGCCAGTGCAGCCAAATAATACCCCATGTAGAAGCAGTACACGTTAATTATGCTCCAAAGTCCTGTGACCACATACAGTCGTCACTTGACTGTGGTTCTAAATTATGACAGCCATCGCCAATAGCTAAAGTGCTATCATAATTCAACCTAACCTAATTAGTTAAGCTATTGGTATTAATTATAATCACAAATAAAATTCATCAGTTACTTATATGTGCATTCGTCATTAAGTATTAATTTATTGATTAAAATTAATAATCTTTAGTTATTTAACCTATTAGTATTAACCTATCACTAAAGCTTATTTAATTAAATACACTACCCCTTGCTCAAATTCAAAGGCTGTGCCTAAGCTCATATTGATTTCAGTTTCTGTATATCAAATATTTCATTACAGTTTTTAACAAATCATTTTTTAATCTAATTCTTTTAAAGGAAAAATCTTCATTGAAATTATCAATTATTGTATTCTTTTCCAGGTCAATAATATCATATCAAGTGATCTTACCACCTTCGGTGACAGGATAGTTCAAGAGATCGATGATCTTGGTTGGGAGTGTGAGCTGAATCCACCAAGACTGACAACTTATGATGCTTGGGGTCAACGTGTTGATGAATTGCACACTTGCAATGCTTGGAATAAGCAACACGATATCTGTGCAGAAGAAGGCATTGTTGCAATTCCATATGAGAATAAATTAGATTATTGGAGGTACATAAATATGGTTTACTATGGATCTTTTTGAATATTTGAACTGTGATTAATATTTAAAAAAAACTTTGTAAGATAAGTTATGCATATCAAAAGATTTTATAGATTTCAGGTCTTAAAGTTACATAAAAGTTGGGAATATTAGAGTGAAATTCTGTAAAAAATCTTTCAATTTGAAATCTAGGCAAGACTCAACCTTTCAATCCTTCGATTGCAAGAGCATACCTACTACTCAATACTGTCTTGACCGAAATTGCATTTTTTTCAAAACGTTTATAATTGTGCATTCGATTGGAGTCTGTCGGAGGGTGGTGGAAAGTTATGAAAGGGAGAGGGATATGAAAGTTCTCATAATTTGACATTAGTCAGCTTATATCAAAATTGTTATAATGTTACATAAAAAAAATCATGGTAATGCTATGCAGTTTTTTTACAGCACATATCCCCCCCCCCCCCTCCAATCTGCCCTTTATTTTAACTAACATAATAATTGCTTGAAATCTCTTATAATACTTGTTTAAAAAGATACATAACATAAATGCTTGTTTACAGATTGTTTTTTATAATAACTCGAGTATTCATTTATCCATTAAAGTCGTCTTCACCAAATCTGTAAACTGTATCTGTATGCCCCTTCATCCGGATTGTATTCATGCCCAATTGCTATGACCGATGGAGCAGCAAAATCCTTTGTAGAATACAAAAAATCTGTATGTATTAATGATTTTATATTTTCATTTTCTTAAAAGTTATTTAAATTATAGGTTTCTTTTAATTATTGTTTTTTTTTAAATCGTGAGACTCTCCACTCTAGCTAAATTGAAATTTTTTTGACTTAATGTATTGACCCAAATAACGTGTTAATTATAAACAATAACATTATTGCTAATTATTTGACTTAAGTAATACTAATTTATATCTTAATTGATGATCGTGGTTTATTTTCCTAATAAAATTTTTTATAACCTAAAAAAACAATTTTAGGCCAAAGGTGAACAAAATGCCCACTTTTTAAAAGCCTTTAATAAACTTACCACCAGAAATCCTAATGAATTTTGGACTTCAGGTCAGTGGATGACAGAAAAAAGAGGTGGCTCAGATGTTGGTATGTATAACATTAAACAAGATTTTCTAAATGTCTTATAGATGTGTATATCTTGGAAGCATTTGCCAGAATACTTAACTAATAGCTCTTGGGTTTATTTTTTAATGTAATTTTGAAATAATTAATAAACTTTTTGTGCTATATTTTTATTAAATATTTTTCAACCGTATTTATTAAAAACAATTCTTATGATTTTTTTTGTAACTTGTATGTTAATATTTGTATGAAATGTGAAATTTCATAAGATATTACCATCAGGTTATGTACTTTTTATTTAAATAGTTAATTTTTTAAAGCTCAAGGTACAGAAACTGTTGCTGTTCCTGAAGGGGACTTTTATCGTTTATATGGTTATAAATGGTTTTCATCTGCAACAGATGCTAATATGGCCCTCACATTAGCCAGGGTTGTTCACAGTGATAAAGCCTCAAAAGTAATTTATTTTATTTTGTGTTTGGCATTTTTAAAAAATTATATTATTTTTCTATCAAAATAACAAGGTCACCACACAAAGTTTCTTTAATAATTTAAGGCATTTTACAATGTTTTTTCTGTTATTATATTTAATAAATTTACTTATAAAAACTATTGGTTTGAATAATTTATTGTACCATTAGCACATTCATAAATCTGCATTAACTAAATTGTATCTTTATAATTCCTACTGTTCTTATTTTCCTAGTCAATTGATGGACTGACGATGTTTTACCTTGAAACAAGAAAGCTTGATGGTCAACTAAACAATATACAGATGGTTAAATTAAAGAATAAATTGGGTACACGTCAACTTCCTACAGCAGAATTGTTGTTAGACGGCTGTATTGCACATAAAGTAAGTTATTTATCTTTTGTTTATTTTATTAACCTTTAATTTTATGGAATATAAATAATATTGTGATACTCTAAATTTAAAAGCATCGACCTAATTTTGTAAAAATGGGCTGAAGTATATCTTATTATGCAACAAGAAAATATAACTGTAATTATTTCACAATTTAAACACTGCTACGAAATCTGTAATATGTTGATACAGTTTGCATATTACACTTGCATAAACTGTTGGGTGTTATGAAATAAATATAACACAAACATTTAAAGTTAACTAATATGTAAGCAATACATATTGCATGAAAAGTAAAATTAATCACCATAGAAAGTTGTTATCCTCTACTTTAAGAGTTCTTCATGCTATATTTTTTGCTGGTAATCATTTGAAATAAAATAAAAAATGTATAAAAAATAGATTCTTACTACTGGCTTTATGTAAAATTTATACAGTTTGAATAAAATTTATCGATTCTTATAAACATAGATATATCTATCTACAAGAATTGTATTGCTTTACTTATTGATTTACTGCAATGCTTTCTGCTAGTTTTTGAATTTTTTTCATATATTAGATGTCTGAGGAAGGGCGTGGAATTGCTTCAATTTCTCATATGTTGAATATAACACGATTTCATAATTCTGTTGCTTCAATTGGTGGTATGAGGAGGTAAAAACCATTTTTAATCACTATATTTGTTATTTTATATTTGATAGCTTTGAGAGTTTAAAATGAATAAAACACTCATTATATTTCTTCAATTACTTACAAAAATGAAGCTTTGTTCTCTTTTTTATTACATCCATGCAATATTAAATATTTTCACTAGTAAAAGATGTATTTTTTTTCAATTATGTTCAGGATACTGCTACTTTCACGAGACTTCAGTCACAAGAGAATGGCATTTGGAAATGCTCTTTCTGATACAAGTTTACATTTGCGTACTTTATCTAAAATGGAAATTGAGGTTAGAGGATCTTTGCTTCTTGTATTAAAGGTACGAACTTTTTAATTAAATTATATTTTATGACAAATTTTTGTAATGCTAATAATGTGTATTCTAATAGTAAACATACTTTTGAGTTTTAAGTCCTAATTCAAGTGAAACATTTCTCAAACAATTTGCCTTTGACGGGATGAAGTTATGAGTGATTCATATTGAACTGAAACAAAAAGTTTGCATACGCTTAAGGTCACACTTTGAATGGCTGATACCTTTTTAAAGTTGGAAAACTCGTTTGAACTATCATTGTTTGTTTTACTTTCTGTCGGGCCCACTTTTTGCAAAGATGTCAGACATTATACTTATTTAAAGACGCTGAAATAATCCAAGAATTCCTTGACAAGGCCAATTATAGGGATTCAAACGATAGTTTGTAAAAAAAGCATAGGTTTTTAAAAAATTCTTTCTTTTATTATATTTCTAACTATTTATATAGGACTGACTGACATGCTAAAAATATCTGTGAAAGGAAATAAGTCGACTACAGTAATACCAATGTCACACTTTTTTTTCTACGAGCAATTATAATATTTTTAAAAAATATTTTTGTGTCAACTTTGTTTAATGTGGTTTAAACTGTTTTTCAGTTTTAGATTCTTAATTATACTTAGATTTAACTATGATGAATAACTTACAATTGTAAGTACTTTTTACTGAAATTGTACTTGTTAGATTTAACTGTAAGACTACAATTTTAAGTTTTGCTATTCATATTTAAAAATGTATTATAAGTACAGCACATTCCTGTTAGTTACTTACTCCTTTAAGTAACTTTTTTTCGTAATTGTTTAGATACTAGCACAGAAACACATTTAAAGTTTTTTTTTTAAAATTCCTTTGAATAATTGGATTTTAAATCTAATTTGCAAAGTCAAAATTATTAATTTTTTTTAAACAAAGTTATGGAATTTTAAATAATATTTTTAGTTCTTGTCTGTATTAACCTACTTTAAGGTTCAATGTAGGAGTGTTAAAGTTTTTAAAAATGTAATTTTCAAACAAATTTTTTGGGAGTTATTTCCAGGCCAACCTTAAATCTTTTCACTGACAGCCTGCTCAAGAGGGATTAAGTACAGCATTAAGCAAGATGTATTTTCTTTACAAACATATATTGTTCAACAAAAATCTGTTGTAGTAATAGTCTGTTTTTTGTTACAATAATTTGTCTAGTATACATTCAATTTAAGTGTAAAAATAGTATGCATTTAAAAAAAGATTAACTGTAATTTTTTACTATTAGGCTGCAATACTTCTTGGTAAAATTGAATGTGGTGTGAGCACTTCTGATGAAGCTCTTTTACTTCGATTATTGTCACCTGTAATGAAGCTGTATACTGCTAAACAGGTAACGCATTTTTGTTTTTTTCTTATAGTTAGTCAAGAGATTTACATATATAAGAAAATATGAATATAGTATGACTTATAGAAATATTGAGTGATTTATTATGTAGAATGTATTATTTATTGGAGTTATAAGATTCAATTATTTCACTCAACTTTTATTACATAGTGTTATGCATTTACACTTTTAATTTAAAAAATATTATGCATCCATATAAAACGAAATATTCATAATTGGCCATAACTTAAACTGTGTTGGATACAATTAATATGCTCATGACTTAATACTACAAGACATTTTTAATTTGATATAACGAGATAAGCTATTTCACTTTGTCATTGATGATTATTTGAACTATTTCAGGAGATCTATAGTTTTATAAATAACCAAATTGGTTTCTTTAATAGGCTGTTGCTGGGGCTTCTGAAGGATTAGAAAGCTTCGGGGGACAGGGTTACATTGAAGATACGAGATTACCATGCATGTATAGAGATGCTCAGGTGCAAAATAATTTATCAAAATATATTTAACTATATTGTAGTAAAATGTTATTTGAACTCCTTAGATAACAGTTGCCACCCTATCCTACAAATTGCAGCAATTTCCAATTCTTAATTTTCTTGCCTTTTAATAGAAATGTCATAGTTTCCAACTGTTACCAACAAAATTTATTTTCTGAATATATTTCCATGAAATGTTTTTTAAAACAACTTTAGTGAATATTCAATCTTTAATTGCATGAGTTTTAAAAATCTTTTTGTTTGTATTTTATAAGCTATTAGTTGTTGTGTTTAGCAATACATATTTATTTTTCGGTAAAAACCAAAATGTATGCTAACTCGAATGTTTGTTTTCTGTTTTATAATTAAAAAAATTTTTCAGGTTCTACCAATATGGGAAGGCACAACAAATGTGATGTCGATGGATGTAATTAGAAGCATGACTAAAAGCAATTTTGATGCACTTTTATCTTTTGAGAAAAGTGTTAAGTTATCTTTAGAAGCAGGCAAGGATATGGATGTACTCAAAGAAACATGCCAGAAAGTGGATAAAAGTTTAATACAGATTTTGCAGTTTGTAAAAGAGTCCATGGAGTTTTTACCTATAGCCGCTAGAGACATTGCTTATAGCATTGCCAGAACATATATAGGTGAGTTTATTTTGATAATATTTACCTTAAACATTGTCATGAAAATTACATTTTGCATTTTATAATATCAATATCTTACTATATGATTTTAGGTGTCAATCAAAACATTGCAAATAAAATTCAAACTTTGAAGCACACATTTTAAATTCGAAATAATAAAAAAAGTTAAGATAATTAGGTTTTTTTTTTAGAATCTTTGCCCCTGCAATAAGCAAATTGGCTTAGGTGTAAATTTGTTTTCACTGCATGATATTCACATTTTTGACTGAAATTTTAATTTAAAAAAAAAACATTTCTTTTGTAGATGGTTGTAAATGATTTCTCTGCACTTTAAATTGTAAAATTTATAAAATTAAAAAAAAATTATGTGTGTCACTGAAAAACTGATTGTCAGGGGACAAGCTCATTTGTTTGTGCTAAGAAGGTTATAATTAGTTTGACAAGTCTCGACAAAAATTATAAAAGTATTGTTGCCAATAGTGTACTGGTTCGTCTATTATAATATAAAGTTCAATTATCAAAAGCAGGCAATGCCTATTGGGGTATTTTTGAAAAGTAATAAGTTCATTATTTTTCATTTGCACTTCTTCCCTATTTTATACATTTATTTGCAGAGTTGAGATTGAAACTGGGATATCAGTTTTCCGATTTCATAAAAATAATTGTGGTCAAGTTGCTATTCAAACGAGTTTGCCAATCTTTTTGTTCTTGAGCTGTTTTTCATACCATTTTTACATTTTGTCCAATATTGCTAAATTTCACGGCTTAAAATATTGGGGTTACATTATATAAATTTTGTAGGAGCTGCATTGATTGAAAGTGCTGCTAAAACCAAAAATGAAACTGATGTATTTGCTGCTCAACAGTAAGTTCATTATCTGTATACACTTTATTTTTTGAATTAAAGAGTTGATATACAATAGATAAAAATATGACAATTTTAAAAATAAAGTGTAAGGTATTAGTGTTAAAGTGTAGGTATTCAGTGTTAAAAGTTTAAAATATATTTTCATAATGAGACCCTAGTCTATTTAAAAATAAGTTTTTCAAATGAAATGTTTAAACTCATGGTAAACTATAGCATTCTTTGAAAACTGATTTCTATATTCTGAACAGAAGAATATTTCAAAATTGTTTGCATGTTTAATATCTTTATTTTATAATTTATAGGTGGTGTAAAATGCAAGAATTGTCACTTTTATCGTCCTATTATGACTATTCTACTTTTAAGGAAAAAGATTTAAAAAATGTTATGGAAGGGTACAAAACACTTTAAGTAAATTTGTATATTTGTAATATTTACATATAAATTTGTAATTTGTGTGTATTTTAAGTAACTTTGTATAATTTATATATTTTATCAGCATTTTTAAAATAAATTTATATTTTTGTCTATGTATGTTTATTTCATTGTAGTGCAGATCTAGCTTTTACACTGCTTTGAAGCGAGCAAAATTTCCTGTCTAAGTTGTTGTAATTATTTTTCTCTTATAAAAGGGTTAAATTTTAGAATGTTTTTAAGTAAAAACTGTAGGGTCAAGTGAGGTAAAATAAGTCACAGGGTAAAAATGTCAGTTTTAAAACAAAATTCATAAAAAAAAAACGATAATTCTTTCTTCTTCTGATGCCAGTTTTATATTTTATTGATACTGTTCATCATTTTATATGCAAAACTAACTGTAAATTCTACTGTGTAGTTACAGTGTTTTGATATTATATGTTTTCATTTGGGAAACTTTAACTTCTGGCTGTCGAAAACTTTTGTTTTAAGAAAAGTTAGAAGTACTCGATATTAAATTTTTATATTATTGTGTACAGATGCTATTCAAGAATAAATTCAGAAAGCGTTAAAGTAAAAAAAAAGGAATAACTAAATTTTTGGAACAAAAAAGTCTGAGTGGGGTAAAATAGGTCATATTTTAATATAGGTACAGCTAAGCACACATACAACTAACATAATTTTTTGCTTTTTAAATCACGTTCTGATAACTAATATTCTTATATATTGCTTTTAATATTGGTTTGTCACTCTTTTACTCATAAATGATTGAAAATTTGAAATTCATTGTCCCCTTTATTATTGAAAACCGCTTTCGTGAATTTCAATCCAAAAACAGTGTTGGTGGATTCAAAGGAAGTGGGATATTTCCTCGAAAGATATTGTATGAAAGCAATTGTTTAAAAACCATGTCCCACGCACAATTCTAACAGTTGAATCAATGGCAATCACATCATCAATTAAAAAAGTCAAGCTGTTGCAGCAGCGTCATCTACGTCGGTAACTACAACATGTCAGACTGTTTGAGCTATCCTTCAAGATGAATCAAGTATAGGTTCTCCTTTAAAGCACAACAAATTTGCAATCATATAGACGCTTCCCCAAGCTAGCAATTGCTAGCGAGGAAGCCATGTAGAATGCTAAAAAAAAGAAAACTTATGCAGCAAGAAATGGGAGAAATTTTAACTACTTCAACTTCTTTAAATAGACTACATATCAAAAATGAAAGAATAGGAAAGAAATCTGAAAAAGATGTCTGTAGGGAAACAGAGAAGAAATCAAACCAATTACATGTGAAAAAACTACATTGAGCTAAGGTAGTATTGACAATTTCAATTCACTGCAAATAAGATAGTGGGTCCAGGTCGAGTTTTTGGGGATAAAACCAAGAAGTTATTTCCTGGTATTCTTTCACAAATTGAAGAATGAAGAAGACATACACAGCAATTTTTTCAAGAGAAAAAGAAAGTTCCTATTTCATTTTCTCTTAAAGAGATGCTCCTCAAATTATAAAAGTCCTTCCCAACCCAGGATTAATCCTCAAGGGACTGTATTAGTTCTTCTGAAGATTTATATCATCTTACATGATTGCTTTGTGAACAATGTTTAAAGATATTTAAAAAATTGAATAATTGAAGCTGTTTTTAAAGCATGATTTGTTTTACCCCACCCCATGGGGTAAAATTAGTCATTTACAGCACTTTTTCAAATACATTTATCACTATCAATAATTTGTTTATTCTGGGAAATTTCACTTTAAATGTTAGGATATGCAAATGAACATTTCTTATAAGTATTTTTTACACTGGTAAAATTGATAGTTTTATTGCTCTGAAGGTGTGAATGTAAAATGTGCTGTTTTTTTTACCTATTTTACCCCACCTGACCCTATACAGTTCTTAAGTAAAAACTTTATACGAAGCTTAAATTTCATGGTATTTTATTACAGAAAAAACAATTATAAGCTTGTTATCCTTTATGCGAACACAATATCAATATTAAGTTTGGAAATTTAATTTATAAAAATTTTGTCTTATTAACTGCCAACATGTTATTAGTAGTGATTATTCAATTATATGCTCTTTTGTGGGTATTAAAGAATACTTTCCAACACACAATAAATTTATCAGTAAAAGGCACTTTATTCAGCCAATAATATAAAGGAATAAAAATTTATAAAAGTTTAACAGTCATAGCAAACTGTACATTCAGGATAAAACTATATTAAATATCTTCTGCTATTTCTTCTGGCGTTGGATGTTTTAGTTTGTAGTTCAGCGATATTGAAGTTGATCTGAAAAATAAATATATATTAAAAAAAGAAAAAAGTTGCAGAGAGGTTACAGATGATTTAAGACAATTTTTTGGGCAATACTACCAAAATGTATCAATTGAAAACAATATATGCATAAGCCATTCAGATAATACCTGGAGCAATAATGCCAGTAAAGTGGATTTAGTTTAAGTCTAACCTTAAAAGGAATTTATTTCATATTTCTTTGGGTATATTTAAAAACATATCTAAAAAAACTATTTCTAAGATAATTAAAAAAATAATTATATCATAGTTAAGGTAGGCCTTTATTAACTACACCAAATCCTTGCATAATAAATAGTCTGTTTATATTCTATATATATTCAAAGTATTCTATCTTTTAAACAAATAAAGGTGCATAAAACTTATTTTTTTAACAAATCCCATTCACTGTTTCTGAATATTAATAAAAAACATGCAAATAATTCTAAACAAATAAATTGAGTAAAGTATTTCAGAAAAAAGGAACAATTTACATTTTACAGCTTATAAAATTTAATTAGTTATAGTCAGTTGATTAGTTTGTTGGAAAGGCTAAACTCATGAACTTAGCAATGAACTTTTCAACATTCCTGCTCCTAGAAACCAAAAGAATCCTTTGCCTAATAACCAATTAAGTACTTAGTAGTGGATGGTTTCCAAACAACGAGCTTTGAAACAAGAAATTAACTCACTTGTCAATAACCCAATAATTGTTCTTATCTTTCCATAACTTAGTAAAGCCATTTATCACAGATGTGGTTAAGGTCAGGTGGCTAAGTGGTATTGCTACAGGCCTGGAGTTAAAATTTTGAATTGGGCAAGGTTTACTCAGCCGTTTATTTTGAGAGTAGTTCAACAAATTAAGGACTAAGATAGTTTTGGAACTAAACAACAGGGTTGTCAGATCAATATGACCAAAATATCTGCAGCAGTGCATTTCATTACAGTTGGTTTTGTTAGCTGAAATATGCATGGCAGGTCTAGGACCTATAAGGGCTTGGTTAATTTAGTTTGTGGTGTGGTCTATTTTGAATAAGACTTCCCCAGGGTTTTAAATCAAACATTGAATCAGCACTGTCATCATCTAAACATTGCTCAAAATTTTAAGACTTTTTATAAACAGTCAAAGAAAACTTCTTTAACTACTAGAGATGAACTTTCCCAAAGATTAAAAAAAAAAAAGACTGGAAAAATGGGACCAAACTACAAACAGTATTTAGATAATCCGGCTTTGTTAACTTTTTTCCCCAGTGATTAAAAAATACTGGCGAGATTGAAAGAATAATACTCTTTGAACTAGTGGGCCACTAGAGCTTTTAAAAATATCTGTGTTTGTTGAGGAATTCTCAAGATGTCTTGAATTTTGAAGAAGAAAAAGTCTAAGCTAAAAATTATCTGGATTTTAGTGCATTTTGAATTTGAAATGCACTGCAGTAATTGATAATTTTAATCAATGTATACATATTTTTTACTTTAATATTTTAGAAAATCTAATAAGGCATTTAAACATCTATTGATCTATTGCAATATACCTTGATGAGTTATCAAAGCGAAACTTGTATAAACCATGAATTTTTAAATGAATCACACCAGCTGTTTCACAGGAACTATGATGTACAATGGTTTGTTGAGATGTTGAATTAGAATCTTCATAAATAAGTGTAATTGGAATAGCCTAGAAATTAAAAAATATTTTCTTATATATCCTAAATATATACATATTAGAGACATAAGATAGGTAAAATATTTAATCATTTTAGACAATGTTTAAAAAGTATTTGAAAAAGTTACAAATCTTAAGTTTATCTTGAAATAAAACTTCAACTATTAAAGTGAGGCTAAGTTTTCCTATAAAAAAAATAAATGGTTCAGATTATTGTGAACACATACTTCATCATTAGGTGTAAATTTCCAATGCAATGAAGTTCCCTTCTTCTTACACAAAACAGGAATTTCAGCTTCTTCACCAGCATTAATAAGGAAATCTTCCTCATTTTTTTCACAAAAAGTTGTTTTCAGTTGACTAGTTAAATTATGATTAATAGGACTGAAATACAAAATAAACAAGCCTCGTTTTTATTTTTGAAAATTAATTAGCATATTTATAAACCTGATAAAAAATACAAAGTCAAGGTCAATTTTTGTAACTTTACATACTCGACTTTAAATCCAAGTTAGACACAGATTCTCATGAAATTGATAATAATTGGATACTATATATATATAATTACATTTGGTAAAAAATGTTATAAAAGTTTGTAAAAAATATTAGATATTTTTTAAATCAGAATATATACTTAGCTTATTTTAATTCCATATGAATCTGTGTTAAACTTTCATACTACTCAATACGACTTTTAAAAAATCCTGATAAAAATTAAACACATAGTGGAGACACAAAAATCCTCACAACATGGGAGAAGTTAAATTTTTGGATTTCAGGATTTTGTAGACTTTAGTCCATAAGGACACAGATTAAATTTCACTTTTAAAAGCATTATATATGTAAACATAGGCACATATAGATAAATATAAAAATAAGTATATATATTAATGACAGCCTTTTTGAAATAAAAGATTGCACTTTATTTGCAATTCTATAATTATGTTTGTGGATATTGTGTAAAAATAGTGTCAACAAGTGTTGATTTTGTTAAATATTGAAATTAAAATAAGAAACCATGCTTGAAAATTACCTTAAGTAATAGCATTTGTAACACTTAAAGAAAAAGTTTCGATAAAAATATATTACTTTGTCTCAGAGGTTTGTTGATTTTCATCAGCTATGTATAATTGTGGAACACTTGTAAAATTACATTTTGGTGGAAGACTTGTTTTATGCATAACAGGAAGTGAAACAATGCTTTCAGCAAGGCTTGGTCGATTTTCTACAAAAAAAGTGTTAACATTTTTGGAAAGAAACTAATAAAGGTATTAAAAAAAGAATCGAAAAAATTAATATATCGCCTCTCGCATCCTCTTAATATATCGGCATCATGGTTTAGTCCACAACAAGAAATAAGGTGGTCAGAATTCAGAGTACCCTTTCCACAGATCTGGCATTCCTTAGAGTTCCGAAACCCTATCCTATGAAAATATTCTGATAGCCAGTCACTGTCAGCCGTCTTAATTTTGTGAGATTTACTATAATCCATGAGGGGATAGTTTCCAGGACATCTTTAAGTCATATGTGTCTCCTGTGTGATGCTAAATGAGTAACGGATTTTGCCAATGATAGCTCACTGCAGAAACACCTTTTCCAAAGCAAAGAGCTATGGTTTTTACCATACTTCAATGAAGTGCTTTAGTTTACATTAAAATAGTTATAGTGTATAAAGAGCTATTTGCATAAAAAATAATTTCCTAAAATTATACCATTAGTTTTATATATACATATTAAATATAAATAATGTGCAGTTTTATTAATTACAGACATTAATTACTTTAATTAAACTATATATTTGAAGCACACATAAAATTATTTATATATACTATAAGAAATATCTACTATTAAAGCTTTTATGGATGGATGTTGCGAGGTTGATATGTTTATACATAATAAATAAATTCATATTAGCAGAGTACTAACCTAATATGTAGCGTCTATGTAAAGAAAAAGATTCAGTATCAGCTGTGGATTCATCTTCACTATCTTCACAGCATTGTACATTACTGTCTCTTCGAACAACCTTTTTAATGTCCAAATGTTGCTTATAGCATTCATTGCAGATGCGAATTAGTTTCCTGCAAAAGTTGTTTTTAAAATATATCAAATATATGTCATTTTTTTTAGATACAAAGTTCATTATTTATTATTATTCATACTTGCTAGAAGCACTGGGTAACCAAGTATTTGAACACGAATGACAAAAAATTCTGCCGCATTGTCGACAATGATGCTGAAACATTAATGTCATACTATTAAAAATATTTATCAATTGTTGTTAAAAGTTTACATAGTAAAAAAATATACAACTTTTAAGTTAAAACTTCTACAAATTACTGTATTTACTTTTGTATAAACCTATCTTAAAATAAACAACCTTACAAAATAGAAAGCATGATGGATGAGTGAATTTTTTTTGTTGGACAAAAAAAAATGTCTAGTCAAACAGTTTCAGAAAATACTTAATAAGTAAATTTTAAATAATATTTTAATAGTTATGGGAAATAAAGTTAAAATATTTTTCATCATTTAAGGTAATTTTGGGTTAACTTTAGAATTATGCACTATTTAAATAATATATTAGCCAATAGCCCTCGTGTAGTTCTAGTGAGACGTTAATTCAACTCAAAGAATGTATGGCTAGGCAAAACATAGAAAACAATTTTATGAGGAAAAAAAAGACAAAGAAGCTTTTTCTAGGTTCACTGTCGGTACAACTACACATAAAAATTTCAGTGTTTTTTTTTAAACCTTAAACTATAAAATCAAATAGAGACACATAATAATAACTTACTTTTCTTAACAAGAAAGAAAAATTACTACTACATCCTAAGCATTTTGAAACCTCACTATCATTCATCCATCGATCATCAATTCGTATTTTTTGTAAAAATGCGAGATGATCATTCCTTTGCCATAAAATATCTTTCTCCCTGAAAAAATGGCAATACGAAACCAAATTACTAAAAACGCAAATTTAAAACTAAATAGAACAAACACAATTCAATATCTATTTTAAGATAGAAAAGGATAAAATTCCATTCTAAACTTGAATTGGAAAATTAAATGCAGAATACAGTAGAAATGATCCAATTAATTTTATGCAAATAAACTATTTACATTAAATATAGCACACTCTCAAATTATTTAAGGAAATTAAAGTATATATAGAGTTAAATGAAATAGATTATACTTACTTTAACAGCTTTATAATTTTTTTCTGAAGTTGCTTTTCATTATCTCTCAAATTTATTATTTCACTTTCCATTGCTTCTTTATCATTTAAACAATATTTTTTAAAATCATCCATCTGAAACATATTTCAAATATTAAAAATGAAAAGAAATTGCAAGCAGTTACAAGTATTGAAAAACTTAAAAAAAAACTTCTGTACATTAATTACTAAGGAAGATATTCAGTCCTTCTTTTAAAATTGAGACGGCAGCAGCTCCAGCCTGTCTGAAGATGCATACATTTATTGTTGTATATATTTTAAATAAACACAGTTATTATCTTAGTGGAATACCAAAGGAATATTTAACTTTTTGTAAAATATTTATATATATTTTTTTGTACTAATTAAGAATTTAAACATTATATCTTGTAATAGAAAATCTACGATTGCATTAAGAAAGGGCTTGAAGATTTCAATTGTTTTCTATTTTGCTTAACTGCATTATTATATTACTGCTTGCACAATAAAATGAATAAGGACAATCAAATAAATCTTATATGCTATACCAAAAGCCTACTTGCAAAAAGGAAAGTACACTGCATGCAGCAAATGAAAATGTTCTTTCTTATGCCTTAGGCTAAAAATTTCATTTTTAAGATTTTTTGCAAATACACAAACTTTTCCCAGCTTACTGACTAAATATCCCTTCCCCAAAACATTAATTGAAATGTCTTGAGTATGTTAGAGCATTTTTGAGGTTGGAAAGTTAATTTTAAAATAATATTGAATCATTCAATACTTTTGAATAATCAAAGAAAACCATTGAAATAGAATAACCTTATGCAGTTTAAATTTCTCACAGAGATGGACCCCCCCCCCCCCCCAACTACAATATATTTAAAATTTTCTGAGACAAATGTCTATTACCACTCACCAATTTTTCCCAAGCATCAATTGAACCATCTAAAGAATACTAGGTGGAGCATATTTAGTGTTATGCTATTACATAATGTAATCAAATTTTCTTTGACATGTCTGTCCTCAAAACCATTTTTTCCTAGATAATTTGCAACATTCTGAGTACAAGACACACTTTTACAGGTTTAAAACTCTTGTCTACTATATTATACCGGTTGTCAATTTAGGGGATGTGGAGGGCCAACCAAATATGTGTATATTCACAATAATTAGCGAATTATAAATATGAAAAAATATATACTAAATAAAGAGATTTTTAAATTTATTTAAAATTTCAATAAAAAGAGAACCAGATTATACAAGCATTAAAGTATTAAGTCAAATCTACATATTCCGTCCTCACTACACGACTGATTGAAACACATTGTATAATTGTATTTTTATCAATCCAAAGCTTTAACTAAATTGTTTAAAAATATTATTTAAATAAAAATATGCTTTCAATAAAATAAAGAAGGATTGGAAATGTATGAATCTTTTACAAGTGATCGGTTTTAAAACGAACAAATTGCAGTAAATACTTTTTTTAAGTCTTCAGATAACAATCTGCACTCGTCTTCTCGAGCAATAAGAGCTAGTTGAATATCTTGCAGCTGAAATTTTAAAATATGTACGAAATTATTTTGAATTTAATAAAAAAAAATTCTAAGATGGAAATAGAAAAAAAACATACGATACACATAATAAATTATGTGATATTCAAAATTGATTTAAATTAAAGTCAAATGGCTATAAAATAATTAATATTGATTGAAAAATTAAAACTTGGGGGGGGGGGGGGGGGGTCAAATTTTTTAGTTTTAAACAGAAACATAGCATATTCAAAGATTGTTAAAAATATAATTGTAAAACGTTTTTCATAATTCTAATTTTGTTGTTGGTCTTAGACCTACAATTTCTAATAGGATTTGATATGCTATATTGCTATATGCTGTAGTATATATTAATACTCAGGACCTGATCGACCTACCATAAGGCCTACGGCCCCAAATTTTAGTTTCTATTATGCTAAATGCTGCAAACTCCCAATATTTCATTAAATTTTAAAAGTTTGTGAGACCCCACTTTGTTTTTGGCTTGACTTTGACTCGGACATTGACCTAATGTGATGGGTTTGATAGATGTTATAAGGAAACCGATACAATGGTAGCAAAAAATATGATACAAACGCCACTTAGCACTATCATTATATGCTAAATTTTTTTTGTAAAGGGGACCCCAATTTTTTTTTTTGCCTATAGACTGATTTTTCCTAGATCAGGTCCTGAATATACTCTTATAATTCATAAAATTGGATAAAAATTCTGTAATATATATACATCTTCCCACTGATGATCCTTTTCATGTTCCCTTTCAGCCTGAATTTCTGCTAAGGCTTCTTCAAGAGCTAATACGAGTTCTTCTTGATCATTAACCTTTTGTTTCATCTCATTTAATCCACTATTATTCATGGTGAATTCCTAAAAAATATAAACACACATTATTACACAATCACAACTATTAAGAAAATGTATAATAAGGTTATAAGTACACATAAGAATTTCTGGTAGTATAACTACCTAAAAGATATTTAAGAATCCAGAATCCTTAACTCTTCTAAATGTTGTAATATTTAACAGTTTTAAGATAACCTTTTCACTTAAGTGGGTATGGATGTGGGTTTCCAAACTGAAGTGCCTCTTTGTAAATCCAATGAAAAAAAAACTAATTTCTTAGCCACATTGCTCCAGCTGCAAAAATATTCAATACTGTAGGAGAAATGTGGCTTAGAAAAATATTTTTTTCCCATTGGATTCACACAGAGCACTTCGGTTTGGAGACCCGTGTCCCCCCCCCCCTTAATAGTTCATTGTGTTAAATAATAATTCTAAAATAGAAACTATAAAATTTTTATAGTTGTTGTCAGTTATTTAATTGTTTTTAAAGTTTATAGTCTAGTAGCAATTATAAATAGTATTCCAGATTATTATTCAAATTATTTAATTACTTTTAAGGCTCTTTCATATTTCAAAACTTCAGAATTTAACTGAAATTGTAACGCAGTAATTTCTTGTTCTTTTGCAGTTTCAGTAAGTTTTAATTGCTGTGTCTTGAGGGCCAATTGACTTGACAATATAATAGATGTTTTCTCCAACTCTTGGACCTTTGTCTCTAAGGCAGCTATTTCTTCTCGGAGTTTTCTGATTTCAGTTTCCTGAGCTTTACTAGAATTTAAAAAAATACAGTTTAATAAATAAAAAAATAGCATTTGAATTGCTTATAGAAAATTTTCCCCAATAAATGATTTATTAATTGAATAGTTAAATATAAAAAAAGATTAATTTCATTTTAGAATTTGCCATTAGAATTCTTGGTTTCAGCATTTTAGTGAAAGGAGCGTATACAGAAATCCTTTTGTGGACTAAACCCTTTTTGTAAATTTAGCGATTCAATTACCATAAACTTTGTGCTTTATTTATGGTACTGATATAAATACATAATTTAACTATTACAATATGTTTAATAGAATTATATAAATATTAAAATTATCAAAGTAAGTTCAATCTTTAATAAAAAAGAATACTTAAAAGGTATTTACAAAAAAGTTTATTTGGACTTTAAGTGCTATTTTATTTTAGAAAACTACCAAAATTATATGGAGAAAGTAAGAAAAAAAAACAAAGATGTTCAACATTCACAAACCTTTTTTTAGTTGCAGAAGAAAGAGTTTCATTAAACAAACTATCTTCATAATTATTTGAATTTACTGCAGATGCATACTGACCATTTGATAAATAACTTGCAACATTTTTAAGTGAATTCATTGAACCACTATGAGATGCAACTTCCATAAATTTATTCTCTTCAATCAACTCAGTGCATAAGCTTCTGGAGTTATCAGGATAAATTTCAAGAGGAGCACTTTCCAGGAAACTCTCACTTTGATGAGATACAAAATCAGAAATGCTTAACAAATTTAATGAGTTATTTTCTAAGGGCGTTGAAGTACAACAAATATCATTCGATAGTTTAGAGCAATCATTGGGAGTGAATGCACATTCAGAGTTTACACTTCCAATTCCTGAAGACAATAAGGAGCTATCTGAATCAACTCCCTTTACTGAAACTACTTCAACAATTTCCCTTTTCAACTCATTTTGTGCCTCCGAAATATTATCACTCATTTTTTCTGGCTGTGCGACTTCGCGATTCTTTTCGATAGCTTTACACCAAGACTCTAATTTACAGTCAATTTCTTCTCTCTTTTTAGAACTATTTATAAGATTAGAACAAAGAAGTTTGCACTGCTCTTCTAACATTTGAAGGCGATTACTTTTCAAAATATATTTATTTTCATTATCATCAACATTTTTACAAATGTCCTTGTTAGAAATAATCTCGTTTTCATGAAAGGAAGTATCTATAACTGCACACTGATCTTCTAATGCACTTTCATCAATAAATCCACTTTCTTCACTTGTTTGTTTGGTTCTTAGAGTAAACTCTTTTCTAAGGCTTTCCCACTCACTTTTTGATTTAGAATTTTTTATCCTAACTAGTTTGCAGTCTTCATGGGTTGATTCTAATTGTTCTTTAAGTCTTGTTAGTAATTTTCTTTTCTCTTGAAGGTCATATTTGACGATATTTTCAGCTGATTGGAGTTTTTGATGTTGCTCACGCATAACAGAGAGAAGCTTATGAGCTTCTTCAAGTTCCTTTGTTATCCCTTTCATGTGTATTTCTTGGTCTTGCACTCGGGATATTAAACTGTCATTAAGATTACTACAATTATCTAAGCATAATTGTAAAGATATTGCCTGATTATTCAAATTGTTTAACTTGGACAAAGATTCTTTAAAAATATTCACGGAATCTAAAGAATTTGTTGAGGAATATTTACTAAGTTCAATCGCAAATTCCACATTTTCAAAATTAAAGTCTGCATGAAAAGGTTTATTTGAAATTAAAGAATTATTTTGAGTAATTGGTTTGCAATCAATTGTATTTTTTAAAAGACCAAAAGAATGTAATTTATCTTTCAAAGAATTCAGTTTTTCAAATAGACTTTCATTTTCTTTGAAGGAAGAGTTTATTTGTTCTGACAAAGACTCAATTAAATTATTTTGTTTCAAAGCTACACATTTCAAGTAATGTGCAAATTTTTCACTTTGTTGCTTATAAGCCTCAAATTCTTGTACTTTTTCAATGTCTGCTAAGTAATTAACTTCAAAATAATCTAGTAAATGTTTTAAACGTGTAAAGTTAGATACAACATCTAACTTTTTTGAGTGTTTGCACATGCTGTTGCTTAAATTGTCAGTAAGTTCTTTCATTTCTATAATAAGTTTGCTTGCAAAATTAGATATTTTTGGATCCAAACTTTCAACATCATAAAAGGTTTTCATAGTATTATATAAGCTATTATCGAAGTCACATATGCATACACATTGACTTTTTTCTTTAACATTAGAATCTTTTCTTATAGATTCTGTTCTAGAATCAGTTTCTGTTGGGCTGTTTGTTTGGTAACAACTGTCTTTAATTTTTTCATAATCAGGAATGTTTTGGGAAAAAATTCCTTTCGTACCAATAGATACCTGAAACCAATTAAAATAAAATGGTCACAACATTAGTAAATTAACCAGATTAACAACAATAACAGTAAATCAATAAAATGGTTAGTATTTAGAAAAAGGACCATGGTAGTAAAGTTCACCAGTTTTTTAGTGTTGATAACTTGAATAGGTACATAGGGTTTTTTTTTTAAATAGCAGGTATAGAATGAATTAAATACAATTATTAAGCTTCCATCTGTGTAAGTTTCAGCAATATTGTAGCAAATTCTTATACAGATAAGCTTTAAGAGGGACTGTCAGTCCCATAGAACTAACGCTTTAGTTTTGAAATCACAACATTTGTAAAAGAATTGCTTTGCCATGTTATCCCATTTTTAACAGGCATGGGAATCATCAAAAAATCAATTTAAAACAAAATTGAAATGAAAATAACATTTGGTTACTTAATTATTAATTGATAAAGTTTTAAAATAGTGTCGCCATCTGCGGGGCATTTTAAAACTTCAAAAATATATAATTAAATAACTAGATAAAATTTTCGCTACAAACTTGTTTCATTTCGATGTTATGTTGATTCCCATACCTGAAGAAAAAGGGTTAACATGGCAAAGCAATACTTCTGTGAAAGTTGTGATTCTAAACCTAATGTATTAGTTGTATGGGACTGACAATTCCTCTTAAATTTGCAGACTTAATTTAAACGTTAAAATTCAGAGTAGATTTACCAAAGCGAAAGAAGAATGCCTTTTTCATTTTGTAATGTGTGCCATGTAAAACAGATATATTTCTCATTCCTAACATTTTTTTAAAAAATAAAACACATGAATCCAATGAAGAATTTTCACATACAAGGATTACATACATTAATACTCTTAATTATTTAATATAAAAACAATTATAACAACATCATTCATAAGATGCCTTAATTAGAATTTACCAAGCACACAAGTTCTGTTTTATATTTCAGACAAGCTTAAAAGTATGTACAATGGGCATGTTTCAGGACTTGAATGGCAAAAGAAATTCTTAATGAAATTAACTTTTTATTGATCCTTCATTAGCAGGGCCTGATCTACCATAAGACCCGGGCCTAAGATCCCCATATTTTAGGGCACCCAAATTTTTAGTTTCTATTATGCCAAATGCTGTAGCCACCAAATTTTAAAATTTTCTGAGACTCCCACTTTGATTTTAGCTTTTCTTTGACTTAACATGATTTTTTTTATCAATGTTATTAGGAATACAATAAATTGGTAGCAAAAAAATATGATACACCAGCCAACCAGCACATCTTTAGGAGCAATCATACACAACATTTTCTGTAAAGGGGCCCCCAAAAGTTGCAATGCCTACAGTTCGAGTTTTTCTAGATCAGGCCCTGTACATTAGTGCATCAATTTCATGTGGGGACAAAGCACTGAATGGACTACAGATTGAGGGAATTGCATGAAGGAAATCGGGAAGGAACTAAGTTACCTGAAACAAGCCAATTAATTTTATACACTCATAATTGCATTAGGTTAAGGTTTAATATTAGGAAAATGGTCAATTTGCATCATGATAATTTTTTTAATATTTTTAAAAAATAGTCTCTTAAACTATTTTTCTTACTTAATTCTAATAAAATAATCGCAATTTTGTGTTTATTTCTAACTGAGAAAGGTTTGAAGTTTGTAAAAGTCAGATCGGCAATGCGTCACCTTGCAATGCAAATTTTGCAAAGATATTTCAGTTGTTTTATAATTCATAAAAATATACTTTAGAATGAAAACTACTATATTTAATGACTTTTATTAATATCATACCTCATTTTTATAAAAAAAAATCCCTAACTACACAATATAGTCTGTCTTAAAAGTTTAGACAAAAGACATTTTGAGTCACCAAATTTCACTGAAAAGGTTTAGTTGAAAAAGTTTTTGGTAGTAAGGATCAGGCAAGTGTAAATAATTAAAACTATCATGTATCACAAAGAAAACAGTAAATAGTAAACTTTTTTTTAACTATTTGTAAAAGGTACCCAAAAAATCTGTCTCATAAATATAGAGAAAAATCAATTTATAATGCACGTTTAATGACCCAATTTTGCTGTTTTTGCTAGAATTGTATTTCTGTTTGATATGCCGAGTTAAAAAACAAGTTTTACAGTTGAATTTCAACCATTTTGTACCATTCCTGGTCCAATTACATACCAGCAGCCAATATAGCAGTTTTAGCTCTTTTACGGAGAAATATTGCTGACGATTTGCGTAATATATATCCCAATTAGATGTAAATAATGACTGTATGTCTATTACAATATTACCGATAAGTTTTGCCACCGATTTGTGTATTTGAAGACATGTAATGACGCATTTTTTTGTAAAAAAAACAGCAAATTTTAAAATTTAATGGACTCAAAAAGACAAAAAAATTGGTCTGTTGTGCACTGTAACACAATGTAGAGTTTACCCACCCTTCAAAAAAGTCCAAAATTTTAACCCAAATCCACCCCAATACCATTCGATATTTCTCCTCAAATTTGCTAGTTCGGAAACGCCGTTTTTTTTCAAACCGGTGAAAGAGAACCAGTTTAACCATTAGATAAAAAATTTATTTTTAAAGCGGTTTGATGCTGTTTTTTTTAGAAAAAAACGTTGTGATAGGAACCGGTTAAGTTTTAGATTTGATTGAATGAACTTTGCAGTAGAGCTACTTTACACGAGGGATATTGGTGACTTGGCTAGTAATTGGAAATGGCGACATTTTGGGTTTTAAAGGAAGCACTGCGGCCAATTGGATATTGATCCGGATCTTGACCTAAAAAAATGATCGAATAAAATGAGTTAAATAAAACACATTTTTAATAATGAATAATTATAATAAATCATGTGTGTTAAAAAAAACAAGGTTTCCCTAAAACTTCACTAGTTTTTAAAGCAAGGTTTTTTAAAAAAAAATAAACAGTTAACCGGTTTTTAGAAATCAGTTTTTGAGTATCCTCAAAACATTATTTTTCTTATCGGTTAAACTGATTCTTTTTCACCGGTTCGAAAAAAACCGGTGTCTCCAAACTCTAGCAAAGCAAATTTGAGAAGAAATATCGAATGGTATGGGGGTGGATTTGGGTTAAAATTTTTGACTTTTTTTAAAGGTGGGGAAACTCTACATCGTGTTTCAGTGCACAACAGACCAAATTTTTGTGTTTTTGTGTCCATTAAATTAAAAAAAATTGCTGTTTATTTTATAAAAAAATACGTCATTACAAGTCTTCAAATGCACGAATCGGTTGCAAAACTTCTCGGTAATGTTTCGGCATATGGTCGTTATTTACATCTAATTGGGATATATATTACGCAAATCGCCAGCAATATATCCCTGTAAAAAAGCTAACAGGCTATATTGGCTGCTGGTATGTAATTGGACCAGGAATGGTAAAAAATGGTTGAAATTCAACGGTAAAACATGTTTTTTAACTCATCATATCAAACAAAAATACAATTCTAGCAAAAAAAATGAGAAATTAGGTCATTAAATTGATATTCTCTATATTTATGAGACAGATTTTTTGTGTAATTTTTACAATCAGTTAAAAAAAAATATTATTTATTGTTTTCTTTGTGATACATGATATTTTTAATTATTTATACTTGCCTGATCCTTACTACCAAAACTATTTTTAACTAAATCTTTTCAGTGAAATTTTGCGACTCAAAATGTCTTTTGTCTAAACTTTTGAGACAGACTATAAGACGCAAAATGTGAATGTCGCAAGTTTACAAGTCAGATCAGTAACATCAACTTCCAAAACCAGTTCCTGGTTGAAAACTTGATTTCCGGAAGAAAATTATGTCATTGAATCGTCCCTGTAGACTGTTTACAAAGTTCTATGCTTCAACTTTAAAAGTTTCTGGTGGTAACACAGGTAAGAATTTTTTAATTTAAATAAAACAGTAACACACCGTAAAATAATAGAAATATATAATACATATATTTTTCAATGTCAAATTATAGTTTTTGTAAACGTGACAAAGCCAACATGGTTTCCAGTTTGACAAAACAAGAAATAAATAAATGAAAAATTTCTTAGAAATTAGTCGGATTGGTAACATTTAGAAAAAATTCTATTGGTTACCAAAACATGATTCCTTTACAGATTTCTCATAAACATATGCTTAAGATGTTATCAAATTATTTTTTCGTATATTTTTAAGTTTTATTAGATGATTAAAATTATAATTTAATTTCATCCTCAGATTTGTAACACCTCATCACATCTGTAAAATGACACTTTTTATAATATTGACCCTTAAAGTTTCAAATTACAAGTTTACCTCTTCTTTCTCTGAGGACAAAGATTCTGATGAAATACTCATGTTATCCTCCTGAAATTAATATTTTTTTATTTACTATCATACTTTTAATCCTTTGAATTATATTAACACTTACACTTGATAAAATTTATTTAAAAAATATATAAATGCAAATTAGTAAATGGATTCTAATACTACAATCTTTAAAAAGTATACAAACCATCAATAAATGAGGAACATGGGAAATCAGGTTTCTCCCGGAAACCACATCAGTTTCTGATGACACAAAAAGCTTCCTAAAATAAATTATGAATTAAAAACTAAAACTCAGCTTAATTTTTTCAAAAAATTAAAATAAACAAACATTACCTTGCAAATGAAGGCCATGAAACATCCAGCTCAGCATTTTGGAGATTTAAATCAAAGTGTATTTCATTGAGATCATACAAGCAAGCAACCAATGATGACCAAAGTTTTGGAAGCAGAGGAATAGAAAGCTCGGAGTAAAATTCTCTGGAAAAATAAATAAAAGATCACAATGAATATAACAAGAGAAACTTTACATAGAGCTTTTAAACTAATTCATTTCAAGGTATTCACAATATTTGCTTTTTTCTTTGCAAAATAAACTAATTATAGCAGCTACTTTTAAAAAATTACAAACCTTATACAAAATCCAATTGTTACATGGTTAATTAAACTTCAACAAAGAAATTTATATAAAAATAGCATAAAAAATGTAAGAAAAAAAGCAGAATACAATAATGAGGTTACATTACATAATCATAGGGACATAAGTGTTAATAAAATGCTTATAAAATTTTTTATTAATAAGGCAAATTATAAATATCAATCTTGTGGTTCCAACTTAATAAATTTAAGTACCATTTACTGTGCAGTTAAACAGCTTACTATGGTCTAAATACAGGAACTTTACCTCGTGGTTTTTATGTCAACAAAACAACTTTGTAAGGTGTCAGCAAGACAATTGTGCATCAAACAAAATCGAATAAAAGCTCGGCCACGACCCACTGATGTTTTGATCTAAACAAATAAAAATGTATTAGCTATATAACACAGTGTGCATGTATTGAATATATATAAAGTAATTGGGTAATTAATACATATGCAGTGGAATTGGGGTGGCGAAGCATCTGTGGATAAGCGAATTCGCAGATAATCCGCAAAAATATGGAAATTTCCACAAATTTGCCTTTAATCAGAGCTTCTATTTAAATAAAGTAATATGATATAAGAGAACTAGGTATATTTAGCTCAACAAGCATAACATTAAAGAAATATCAGGATTTACAACTTTACGAAAAAAGGCAGTTATTTGTCGAGTAAATGGAATCGACCAGTGTTGACTAGAAGTGTAATAAGGGGAAATGGGCAGTGACCATGGTATATGACTGCCACCTTATATGACTGCCCCAAACTACATACAATTACATTTTACACAGTTTGTGAAGTGCAGTACTGTGGCTTTGGCAACTGGGCAAATAATGTAAAAGTAATTTTGATAGTTTTTCCTGGAATGCAATCCAACAAGTTTTACAACAGTTGAGCTTCCATTTCTTGCGTTTCGTAAAAATATGCTTTGAAAATAAAGTGGGGGGAATCTTGGAGGGGCCGTGGATAATCTTGAGTATATTGTATATACAATATACACATATATATTATTGCACTATTCATGCAAAAATTCTTTAAACTGAATTATCATATACCTCCGATATTGTCTTTACAAATTTTAGAGCTGGGTGGGATCTTTTGGAAGATGACAAACAAGCGCATATATAATCCCAATATGACTTTTTACCTCCAAAAACTCCAGGTTTTTCTGAAAGAATTATAGAAAATTGAGTCTCAGAATAAGTAGTGTAGGGTTTGGCAAAAGTCAAATTACCATGTTAAAATAACTCATTTTAGAATACCTTTGAGTCCAATTGATAAAACTAATTCCAACTTTTCTTCCAATCTGTGCAGCGCTGCATCATCATCATTAATAAGAGTATGCTCAGTAAAAAAACTCTTTTTCAGATCTGCTACGCATTCTAAAATGACAGGAATAATTCAGGAATAAATAATTCAGAAAGGTGAATGTAGCATACTCATCTAAGCCGTTTATATTCATTAATGCCTGAATCAGAGATGCTTTTAAAAGAAGATATTTATATTGATAAAAATTATTCTTTATTCAATTTCATTAATATTAAAATAAGAAATCAAACCATGGTTATAATTAAACATCTAGAGTCAATGATAACAACTTGCAAATAAATTTCAAGAATATATATTCATTTTAGTTAAGATTTCATTTTTTATATGTGTACAATATTGTGTTAGTTAAAACTTCTTTTGTCTTATTTTTTATTTGAGTCTCCGCCAAATACAAAATTATGGATAAATATTTAAAATAATTTCACTTAAAATTGAATACCTTGTATGGTCGATACTGCTTTAGTTGTTCTTGAACTATGTGCCATGATTAAAAGATAATGCTAAAGAGAGAGAAAAAATCATATTTACAAAACATGAAATAAAAGTAATTTTACACCAGCCTGCAACGAAAAAAATTCAGGGCAAGTGATAATTGAACTTCATGTATTTTTTAGTGCCGAAACTAAAATAATTAGTGAACAAATTGTATCACATAAATTTTTTTTTGAAAAATTCAGTTTTCAGCTCGTCACCAATAGCCCATGTGTAGCTTTAGTAGGATGTTAACCCTCTAAGGGATACAGAGATATAACCCCGTTGTCTGGCTGTCAGGTTTTCCACAAACACACATTTTTAAAAATGGAGGCGGCAAAAAATTTAAGAAAGCAAGTTTTCAGTTAAAAATTTTAATTTAAAACAATTGCAGTTAAAACAAGCTTATACTTCAGGCAATTTACATATTTCTCAGAGAGTTAAATGACAGATGCAAAATTTAAACGAAATTTTACACAAGTTCCGAAAGCCATCATCAATAAATACATTTACCATATTAAACAGAAATTTCAAAAACATCATAAGCATTAAATGGTGGGCTAATTCGTAAAATGCTTGTTATGGAAAAAAAATTGGGTTAACTTGTTTAAGAGAAAAAAATACAATTTCCATAATAAATTACCAAAATTTAAGGAATAGTTTTTTTTTTTTTTAATAAACAAGTTTTTTTTTACACAAGTTTCGAAAGCCTTCATCAATAAATACATTTACCATATTAAACAGAATTTTCAAAAACATTATAAGCATTAAATGGTGGGCTAAATCGTTCTAAGAATTTTGGAACACATAAATTTGAATTATTAGTATACTTCCATCAGTAAAATAAAGTATTTAAAAGATATATGTATGTGTTATAAAAAGGTAAAGTCTAAAAAAAGATAGGCATGCAAGCTAATTAAACGTTTCGATTTTTCCGATTTTTCTCACTTTATCCACCTAATACTGCTGAGTAATCAAAAAAAAATTTTAATAAAAAAAATACTTTTCTCCAGATTTGAGGATAAAGGAGAATCAGAATTAGAGGATCATATAAGGATAAAGGATTAGAGGATCATATAAGGATACAGGATTTGAGGATCATATAAGGATAAAGGATTTGAGGATCATATAAGGATAAAGGATTTGAGGATCATATAAGGATAAAGGATTTGAGGATCATAAAGGATAGTATAATTGAGAATAAAATAATTGTGATAGAATTATGATAATGAACAAACATTTGTATGTGTATTTCCAAAATGTAAAATTTTGTGAAAGCTAAGCTTAAAACTTACCTAAAAAAGGAAAAATAAATCCTTAAAACAGATTAAAATCACAGGAAAGCAATTTACAAAATTAAAAATAACATTTACGATGCAATTTTAAGCGCATGTACAGCCTATTCTTGCGAAATCCAACCAGAACATGTTTTCACACAACATGCTTGAAACTGTTGTGCTTTCCTTCTGAGGAAAAATAAAAACAAAGCGAAAAGAAACTGAAAGGCTGTGTCCTGACTACGACTTCAAATGCCACAAATGCAAAAAAAACTTGGCGACCGCCAAGGGCACTAAGCGATGCAATAGCATGTGGCTGACTCTGCCAAGTCGCCAAGTTTTGTTGCATTTGTGGCATTTGATGTCGTAGTCAGGACACAGCCAAAGAAACTAAATCGTGCAGTTGTAGTTGTAGTTTCGAGCAGAAACGGTTCGTCAAAAAAAAAAAACCTAACACAAATTGGTAGGCAAAAAGACAACAACAGTAATTTTTGTTGAGTTGGGTTGAGATGAGTTTCGTCGCACTAGAGCTACAGGCGAGCGATGGCGTCGAAATTTAGAACCCCAGACAAGTGATGAGCTGACACCCAAGACAACTTTAAAAAGCGACCGACATCGTACGCAGCGTCGGGACTTTGGAGCATATTTAACGTGCTCTCCCTCCATACGGGGTGTTATTCGTCGAACTTTTTAGCACAAACCGTTAATAGGTCTGGCATTTCTGGTTATTTCGGCAATACCCGGGTACACACCCGAGACCTTTCACATGCAAGCCAGGCGCCTGACCGATGTAATTTTGATTGAAAATTCATGCAATTTTGTTAAAATATTAACCATAACCAAACGAGGCCCTCTAGTATTTAGGAAAACTTAAAATTTGATGTTAATGGATAAAACGTAGGATGGCACTCAATTACACATAAATAGTATTATACTATTCGTTAAATGTAGCGTTCAAACCAGAGCCTTACCAAAAAAAGTCTAAATATTTCAGTATATATGAGCAGTTCTACCATAATATTTAATTTCAGGTATAAAAAACTTGTGAAATTTATTTTTTCAAAATCACTTTAAATATTTGTAAAGAGGTTTATAAGGGTTCTTAAATTACAAAAAAAAGTTCAGCAAGGCTCATTTGAATTTTTTTTACAAAAAATTTAGGGATGGCAGTTTAAAAAAAAAACGGTTTCAAAGAAACCGGTTTAAACTGGCCTTATGAAAATAACTTATTTTCAATGAAACCGAAGTCACGAACAATAACCGATTAGTCTTAAAACAGGTTTCGGTTTTCCATCCAGATCATTGTGACGGTTAGGAACTGAAGGTAAAGAACGGACGGTGAGGAAATTCACGATATTTTCTTTCTTGATGATTCTTTTTTGTGTTGAAACTAATTCCAGTTTAATAAAAAAATGATTTTTTTACTCCTTATACTCCACTTAAACATATTTATAGAAAAAAATTTCCAAACAAAAACATTGTACTGGTAAAAAGAACATTGAATGATTAGCAGAAAATATTAAGCAAAGATCCGAGTGCTTTGATTAGCATTGATTACATTAAATTATTTTGTTTAGTTTTTCTGGTGATTTGTTAGTTGAAAAACAACTAAATATATGGGAATTGTTTAAGCAATAACATCGTAGATTTCAACTTGTGTTTTCCTATTTATTCGTCACGATTGAAGTAGCCTATGTCGCTAAAGAAGTACTAACCCAGGTAGCACAGCAGTATTGGCCGACGTCGGAAACAGGAGCTCAGGAATATTGGCCAATCTCGGCTCATACCCAACGCCCAATGCATAATGGCCTACGTTTTACCGACTCTGGGTAATATCGGGGTGCAATATTGGTTTGGATCGATGTGCAATATTGGGCGATATCGGCAACAAGAGCTCGAGAATATTGGCCAATCTCGGTTCATACCCATCGCCCAATGCATAATGGACTACGTTTTACCGACGCTGGGCAATATCGGGGTGCAATATTGGGCGATCTCGGCAACAAGAGCTCAGGAATATTTTCCGACGTCGGTTCATACCCATCGGCCAATGCATAATGGACTACATTTTACCGACGCTGGGCAATATCGGGGTGCAATATTGGGCGATGTCGAGCGGATAACCCTTTATCGATATTGGGCAAGATTTTATTGCTGATTTGACCGGTATTAAGGGGGAATGGGCTCGCTAGACCACGGGTCTCCAAATCAAGTGCATCAGTGTTAATCCAATGGAAAAAAATTCTCTGCCACATTTCTCCGGCTGTATTGAATATTTTTACAAACGGATTTTTTTATGCGATAAATGTAGCTGACTTACAGGTTTCGACAATCCCACTTTTTAAAATTTGTTCGAATATTTTTTTTAAATTTTCAATAAATAATTTTACACAAAATATTCGAAGCAATTTCAAAAAGTGGGAAGATAGACTTGTAAGTTATCTACATTTATCATTTAAAAAAACTGTTCGTAAAAATATTCAATACAGCCGGAGAAATGTGGCAGAAAAATTAGTTTTTATTCCCATTGGTTTAACACTAAGGCACTTGAATTTGGAGACCCGCGATCCAGCGCTCTCATTTCCCCCTTAACGTGCTTTTTTTGTTCAATTATATCGCAATATAAAGTTTTAATTTTTACCCACTTTCTTTGCAGCATTTCCCCCCCCAAAAAAACTTGCTATTTCGACGTGTATAATTATGGTGATTAAGAATAAAATAGAACGAAATATCTACTTTAAACCTATAGCAATATATTGCATTTCTAGTGTATATTTAAATATTAAAAACTCAAATTACATGTAGCAAGGTTCTGTTACAGAAAGAAAAATACAGAAAAGTTAAAATTAGAAACTATTATATATGCAATTAAATTGCTCAAAACAGTATGGCAATACTGGCAAAAATTACACGACAAAATGGAAAATTACTAATACATGTATTAAATAAAACAATGTAGTTATATTTCATACTTACCAATCATCACATTGTGAAATTCTGTTTCAATGTTAATTCATAAAAAGATAATACAATAGAATAACAAGCTTTATTGTACAAAAATAGCTAGATAATAAATTTTATAGTACTGGGCCTTGACCCGTTTACAATGGTTAGCAAAGTATACATAACTCTTACAATTATACATTATAAAAACAATAAATCAAATATATACAAATACTTAAATACATAAAATGAAACACAAGTAAACTAATTAACAAATCCAACGATGCTGAATATATGTCTAAATTTTAAAAATTAATTTCTCTGAAGTCGTTTGTCATCCCAATCCGCTCACTCAGCCAGGACCTTTCCAATTCCCTTGGCAATAGATGTTGTGTCGGCATCTTCGCGCTTCATTTTAACACTTGCTAAAAAATAAGAGTGAAATGTGTGAATTCACAGAAAAAAGTAGATTAAGCTGGATTCATCTATTGAAACATATGCTGCTTTCGGGTTCCGGACACATACCCGAAAGCTGAAATCCCGACAAGCCATAATCCCGAACGCCGAAGTCCCTAAAGGCCATAATCCCGACAAGGACGAAATCCCGAAAATAGATTTTTGTCCATGTCTCGAATTTTAAAAAAAAGTATTAGAGATTATTTAGTTAGTTAATTAGTCAGTTAATTAGTCAGTTAGTTATTTAGTCAGTCGGCCGCCAACCAGTCAGTCAGTTAGTTAGTCAGTCAGTTAGTTAGTCAGTTAGTTAGTTACTGACTAACTAGTTAGTCACTCAGTTTACTAACTGACTTATTAACTGACTTACTGACATACTAACTGACTGTTTAACTTACTGACTAACTGACTGACTAAATAACTAACTAAATAAATAAATGACTGAATAAATAACTAACTGACTAAATAACTAAATGACTAAATGACTAACTAACTAACTAAATAATCTCTAATATATTTTTTTAAAAATCGAGAAATGGACAAAAATCCATTTTCGGGATGTCGACCCATTCGGGATTTTGACACTGTCGGGTTTTAACCCATTCTTTAACGATATAGTTCTACGATATCATTAAATCCACGATAATCGTTAATATACGATTCTACGATATAGTTGTGATAGGGGTCGATTTGGGGAAAGTAAAACTTTTTTAAAACTTAACAAGAAAGTTTTCAAAATGAAAGCAGCTAAATCCATCCAAAGATCCAAAATTACGCACATCTTCCAAATGTAAACAAAGCAAAGTATTGCCAATCCAAGTTAATCGTACAGGTGTAAAAAAAATATAACAACTAAACGGGTTTTTTTTCGATATTTTGTTACTACAATCTAAAATATTAACATTATATTATATAGTTTATTCACACATTACAGTACTCACCAATTTTTAGACGAAGAACGAAATGCACTGCTGATTGCTGATTCGAAATGGTTATGACGGAGGCAGCAAGACTGCGCACTAAGCTGCGCAGATGGCAGATCTAGAAATTATACTTTCAATATTGACCGATTTCAACCGAGTCTTGGGGAAAATCGATTCACAACCTTTCCCTATTTTGAAAGTAAATATTATTTGAAAAAAAAATACAATCCGAAATTCTTGATTGAAAAATATTGCAAAACATAATATTTGCCTTTTACACTTGCAAAATACTATAATATTGCAGTAAAATTAAATATTGCACTTTTTGTAATTTCCTGAATGAAACCTCAAAGAACGGGGAAATCTGGTTAAAATTGGTAGAAAATGATCGCTTTCATCCGATACGCTCCAAGTTTGGCCGATACTCATGCGACATTGGCCAAAATTGTTGTGCTACCTGGGTAATGTACCGATTGATGGTGCAGCGAAAGAGTTAAGCTATCACCCAACGCAACATTATAGCGGATTCGGTGTCAGGACTTTGGACAAGACGGATTTAACATGCACTAGTCTCATATAGACATGTCATTATTTGCCGAATTTTTTTTGCCCTTCATCGCTTATAGAATGGCTAAGACGTGGACAGAGCCGGTGAATAGGTACACTGTTAAAAATTTTATGCTTGGTTTCACCATGATATTGGTTCCTTTTGTCATGATATTGGTTCCTAGTAGCTGCAACGGCTGTGTGGTGAAATGTTTCACCTTTTTTTTGGTGTTTGGTTGAACCATTTTTCTGGATTTGGAAACAAAAACCTGAGAAATGGTTCAACTGAATACCAAAAATATGGTTTAACGTTTCACCATACAGCCGTTTTAGCTACTAGGAGCCAATATCATGGTGAAACCAAGCACAAAATTTTTAACAGTGTACTTTCTGTGGCATGAAACCTTAACCACTAGACCACCAAACAAAAATAAACCGTAAAACAAATCTACATTTTAAAAAGATTCTTACCAGTTAAAAATCTAATCTAAAATTCTATTATTTTTTTTTCTTGCCTTGTTTAGGAGAGTGGTATAAATGCTGAACAATAGAAGGTATACTAGAGAAAGGCAATGAAATTCTATCCAATAAAAGATTTGGCCTTCATACCTTGCCCATTTTGATAATCCCCTTATCAAATAGCTTGCAGTTTGAATTTCATTTTTTTTCTTTTTTTTTCTTCTATTTGGCTTAGCAAATGCCGGATTAGATTTTTTCCCTTATAAGATTCCGATATACCTAAATCTTAAACTTTTTTTTGGAATGAAATGATCCATAAGGATGTAACGCTTCCTTACCTAGATGCTTGGAGTATTATTAATTGCAATTTTTACTGCATAATCCGTTTATTGGATGGCAGAGTCAATCCAAAAACTCCAGGTAAAACTTCTTGGTAATTGCCAGTGGAATTCAATAGGATCCTAGTTTAGTTTGAATATCGTCACAGTAGAGCTACACGAGGGCTATTGGCGACGGGCGTCATAATTTAGAACCAAAGTCTAGTGACGAGGCGACACCTGATTAGGCACCCAACACTAATCGTTGAGGGCGACATCGCACGCAGCGTTAGGACTTTGAAGCTATACTTTAACGTGCACCTCCTCTCCCTCATTATTCGTCGGACACTTAGGCTGCACGGGCCGGTAATAGGTCGGCAGTTATTTTTGCGATGTCCGGACTCGAACCTGGGACCTTCCGCATACAAGGCGAAAGCCTTAACCTACTGGGCTCTCCAGCCCCTCAATAGGATCCTATAGAATATCTCGATATTGACTTGTATTAATCCGAACAGACAACAGTTCGGAGTTTTAGCGAAACCTTCCTTTCAAAGCCCATGATGCATCGTAATGCGAATTAAGTGCTCTCTATGCCAATAGCTACCCGCTGTGCGTTCACCAAGCTAATGACCTCAGTGAACGCAGGTTGATGCCCTTCCGGTAAGATTGTCATGACTGTCTACTTTCGTAGAGCCAATATCTAGTGACTATACAGTTGGCCTCAAATGCAACCTTTTTCTCATGCAAAAGAATTTTGAGTAAAAGTTTCGCCGGCCAAAGCCCTAGAGTACAGAATTCTTCATTGAAAAAGCACTAACACAACATTTGACAAATTAGGGCAGGGTATTTTTTTTAATCAAAAGTGGGGAAAAATATCGGCGAATTTCAATCTGGCGACTGCGAATTTCAATCTAGCCCTATTATTATAAACTATAATTGCAGTAAAAATATACTGTTCACCTGCTGCTGATTGGAACTGGATAATGTATGTGAAATTGCGAAATTTGATTTTGAGTAAAAATAGTAAATACGAATAACTGGTTGGAAATGCGTTTTAAACGTTGTAAAGTACACGTAGTAGTAAAGTAAAATCCGTTTTTTTTTGTTCTCTAGCTATCCGCAATTTTCTTGTAGCTTCAAAAACTGTCAGGCAAAATGGAATGAAGCAAGAACTATATCGAATTTATATTTTAAATAAAAACACCGATTTTGACAGCGAAAAATAGACCATAGGAGAAGGATAAATCCCTTTATATATACAAGCAAGTTCGTAAAGAGGTTTTTTTGGAGCCACTGTCTAAGACTGATTAGGTAACTTCCTTGGAAAAAGTTGTACTCATTTTACTCTATATTTTGACCTTTTTTCTCAAATGACAGTCATATTTTGTTTAAAAAACAAAATTTGTTCTGGATTCTTTCTTTATAGAAATTCTATTCATTCCTTCCTAAACCTTGACAGTGATTAATTGGAGTGAACTGTCAATTATTTTATTCAGAGAAATAATCTTCAATTGAGGAATTAAATTACAGAATAATTGGAGAGAAAAAGAAGCAGGTTTAATTTCAAAGTCTTCTCTTCCAACCGAGTTTTACAAAGTGCGCAATGGGTCATTCTAAAAAATGCTACAATGTTTACTCTGTTACAGACAGTGTAGAGGAATGAAATTATTTCTACCTTGAAAATAGATTTGATGCGTAAATTTGAAAGTATTTGCCACAATAAACACAATCAAATAATATTTTTTATGATATTAGGTATCCTCCCCCACCTAGAAAGCAATTATTTATTGTATTGGCTATAGCTAAAGTAACACAGCGTATATAAATTCATAGTATTATAAATTATTTTTTATTGATTGTTAAGCATCTAATGTGCAATAATTACTAAAATATAATTGGCAATCCAATATACAAGTACCTATTTTTACACAAAATACTTAAATACTGATTACATACACTCTTAAAACAAACGAGCGGTTTTAACTCAGTCTGAGTTAAATTCCACTCCTTTCCGGTGCCGAAAATGCACTTCCCCTATAGGAGTGGATCTCACTCTTTTTGTTTTAAGAGTGTAGTGCATATCTTTAACATTTTCTTTTGTAAACATCCAAAGGCTTGATTCCGAATCAAGATTTCAATTAGGGCACCAAAAATAAAAATCATACTAATTTTATTAAGTTTCTTTGAATAGTACTTCCGGCAAAAGTAACAGACGTCTCAAATCAAACTATTTTCGAAAAATTTGAATATAAGAATTGAAATATTTTTTTTTGTTAAGAATAAACATTTATCACAAAAATGCATTTTTGCTGGTAAACAATTGATTAGACTAATTCACCGCCTCCGATGAAACTGGGGTTCGGTCGAAATAATGTAGCTTTAGGCCGAAATTTAACTGAAACGCAACGCGAAAGATTCGCCTGCGAATGGGTGGAGATTCGAAGATTTTGCTCGTTTCTTAATTGAACTGAAACAAATCCTTCGCGCGCGAATGACGTCACGCCACGATTGGTCTCAAGCCATTCGAGCGATCGCGTGCGAACTGTTTATTTACTGTTTTGGACTCAATATCGGCGAAAAATGTCAAATACCCTATTGTTTTTACAAGAAAAAAGGAAACACCTACCGGAAACTTATTAAGCTATGCGGGGAAACCCAATAGATTTGTCTGATAAGAAGTTTATTAGCAAGTACCGTTTGGATAAAGAATCGTTCCAACTCGCTTGGCCAAAAAAGAACGAATCAAAAGATTCGTTTTTTTAAACGATTCATTTAAAAGAACGCAAACGCTTTGGGTGAATCTTTAAAGGAACGGGATTGGCCCATCTCTATATTTCCAGTGATTTTCGAATTATTTCATTGGTCAACTTCACGTAAAAAGAGGCAGGCGTAGTATTCTTGTCGAATGCTCGAATGACACGCCCTTAACCATGAATTTGAGTGGTTTGGGAAGTGAAATACGGTTTTTCGAGAGCGTTGGCAGGGCGGAACTTAAACCGGTCGCATTCGCAGGGCAATTGTGCGCGAATTTGAAGCGTTTCAGTTAAATTTCAGTCTTTATGACAAGCCCCGCAATTGGTCGAGTGACGAGGCTGACACCCGATTGGGTACCCGCCGCAACCTCAGACAAATCGCTCGTGGCGTAACATGCAGCGCAGTCTTGTTTGATTGGATTTTAGTTCGATTTTATAATGTTTAATTATATTAACATCAAGGATAACTAGGAGCCCCAGTTATAAAGGCCATGAATTATGATATTTACTTGACAGTAAATTTCGACAACATAAATAACACAGATAAAACCACATTTCAACAAACATTTTATTAAAAACCCAGTCTTTCTATTACAATGATGCTGTAAAATTCTAGACAAAATGGAAGACATCTCATTATAGCAACACAAATTTTATAAGCCCTTTTAACAACTTTGCAACAGTCAACAAGCAAATTTGAAACAGTACATAGATCTAATTACATCAATATTATAGAATATAACACATGACACTTAACATTTATTAAACGCATTTCGGAGATACCTTTTTACGACTCCAGAATTATTTGTTTTTACCATTGAATTGTTTGCGTTTTTTATATATTTTATTTTGTAATAATTTCCAATTTTTTTCGACATATTTCTACAATGTTCTAAAAGTTAAATTTGTACAATTTTTTTTTATCTAGGTCTACCCCAGATACACATATTATTAAGTTGTCACAATAAGAAGTTTATCAAAAGCTATATATTTTTTTTATTAAAACTAGATTATAAAATTAATCGAAAATAAAGTATTCTTTTTATTGCCTTAAAATTTATTGCAAAAAAAGAAACTTTACAATATGTAATTATAATGTTACAGTATAAAAATTTTCTTGATACGGTGAGAGGGGAAAATTTTCTCAACAATTTATCAATTTATTTACCGCTTATAAGAATTGTAATAAATGCATCCTTAATTTGGCTGAAAAATACGTAATTTTTAAAAACACCTTACATAATTACCGTTTTGTTTTAAATAAATTTTTGATAACAATCTAAAAACACAAAATTGATTTGCTTATTTCAAAGCTTTCTAGGCAGTTTTGTTAGATAATTATCAATATATATATATTTTAACTTTTATTTTCAAAGCATATGGCTATCAACAAATGTTTCACTTTCATATGAATGCAAAAGCAATAATCATAATAAAAATTTCAATTTTTAATCTTTTATCTAAGATTTTATCAAAAAAATACCCAAGTCATTACTCTAATATCAGATAATTTGATAGTTAAACTATTCCACAGGACGGTATTTTTAATAATATATACGTCTACATGAAAAATAATGAGCAAAATATATACTACATTCATTTTGCAATTATATAGGATGGTCCAAACTCCATGATGCAACTATTTACATCATTTATTCTAAAAAATATGAGAATAAATTTTTCACACAAATTAAATTTTTGTTTACTTCGCCGTTATTTCGGAAAATAATTTGAAAATGTTTTTTTTAAGAGTTTAAGTTTGAAAAGTTATTAAAGTTAGCATTAAAAAAACGGAGATAACATCCTAGTGTAAATATTGGTAAATATTTATTTTTAATGTATACTTACGGTTTTGTTTAAATTATTAAACATATGTTCATTAAAATATTTAGTTTTGGACCATCATGTATGATTGAAGGGTAGGTACATAAAGTGATATTTACTAGTTTTCGTAACATATAGTTTAATGTAATACAATTAAAAGCATGGAATTCAATAAAACAATATTTGTTTTATTATCTTTTATTACATCAGTTTTGATTTTAAAATCCCTTTTTAAATTTATTTATTTTAGTCACTAATTTGTCTGGAAGTTTGTGTATTGTAAGTTAATTAAATATGTAACTTTACGCCTAAAGATCAAATCACACCATACGCGGAAAATATAGCCCCCCTGGAGCTTTTGTGTATTTTTCCATTCTGCCCGAATCTCGTCAATTAGATGCGCCATCACAACTTCAAAATAAATCACGTTGTAGCCATTTCTTACCAGTTAAGTTTTTTTCTGGACCTGTCAAAAAGGGGTTTAAATCCCATGATTTTTTTTTTTTCGAAATTAGTTACATTCTTTGATTGGCGACATTGGCCCCGGAGAAATTGAAAGTATTGTTTTTTTTTTCTCCTACAATAATTGCTTACATTTTAAAGTCATGCTGATCAATTGACTGCAATGAAAATTTGCCAACTCCTCATGCTGTAAAGTTACTTTTTCAAAAATTAAAAGTGTAGTATCCTTAGACATAAAAAAAACCTTCACGCGTATGGTGCGATATGGCAAATATATCCATTCACACCTATCCGAAATTTCTTCCTTGCAACCAAAAGAACCTATTCTAAACACGATAATTCCCCCTCTCCAATATTTAGTACAAGAATAGCTCTGCATTTGTTCTCTTGAGACTGCGTAGTAAAGGAACCAACACGCTTTACACTGTTAAAAATTAGGCACTTTGTTTCACCAAAAATATGGTTCCTAGTAGCTGCAACGGCTGTGTGGTGAAACGTTAAACCATATTTTTGGTATTCGGTTGAACCATTTCTCAGGTTTTTTGTTTCCAAATCCAGAAAAATGGTTCAACTAAACACCGAAAAAAAGGTGAAACATTTCACCACACAGCCGTTGTAGCTACTAGGAACCAATACCATGGTGAAACCAAGCACAAAATTTATAACAGTGTAACGCTACCGTCGAATGATGTAACCTTAGCCCAAGCTTTTCAAGCTAATAAAATTTCATTAAATACAATCTTTAAAAATACGCTTGCCTGTTTTTAATTAGTGTCAACTCTGCCTTGACCCAGAGATTGGAGTAACGCGCTACTTGAAACGCCGCCGTTACTTGTAACAATAACTTTTTTTAGGTAACGTTTCAGAAAGTAAACTTTTAGCGGTAAAAGTTAATTTTAGCGGTAACAAAGTAACGAAAAATTTCGTTACTTTTCTATTACTTTCCGAAGGCTGTCGGGTGTCGATTTTGAGATGAAACTCCTTTTAAAATTAAATAAAATTTTTGCTAATTAATTATAATTATAGTGGCATTTTTATATTTCTTTAATCTTGGTTCTGTTTGGAAAACTGTAAAATAGTTAAATTGCAATTTTTCTTATTACTTGAAATTTCAAAAAGTAACTGCAATTATTTACTTTTTGCATTAAGTAACTAGTTAACTAGTACTAACTAGTTACTTTTCATATAAAGACAGGGTTAAAAGTAACTTTCCCATTCCTGCCTTGTACTATGAGTAAAAATTTGCCCAAGAAGAAAGTTAGTACTAGGACTTAATGCTCGGGTCAAGGTTACCCCATTCGAAGGTACTCTAAAAGAGTTTTGCTTTACCTAGCGAACTTTCAATAGAAGCTATTGCTCTATTACACAGCAATATAAATTGTCTGCAATATAAATTTGTCAAATTGTGACACATGTAATATTTTAGTAATATCGAAAACAACCTATCGTAGCCTTACGTCTTTGAGCGAATTAATCTACAACTTAGGTTGCCCCCGACTGTATTGTTTTTCTTTTTTGGAAGATTTATGCAACAAAGGGATTATAATTTTGGAATTCAAAAATATTTTCAATGTACAAAATAGGATTGTCCCAGAAATATAAATTTTTATTATATTGTAAATATTTTCAATGTATATTTCTATATATCTTCTATACATAAAGATTAAGCTTGATCCACTTTTTAATACAATAAAACTATTCTTATATCCGCTATAATGAGAAATTACCAACTTCGCACTTGGCATAAAAATTTATACACATATTTACGAGTAAAAATTCAGCTTTTTGATTAAGTTAAATACAATAAAGAGCCAAAAATTATTGGAATTAAAAGTTTAAAATTTTTTAGTTGCGTTTCAGATTGATTGAGCTTTCACATTTAAATGGATTGTGTCTGCAATATAAAATCGCAGGCATAATTTACATACATTTCAATGGAGATTTAAATACTTTTCTTACTTAAATAACACAATTGCAATAAAATGAGATGGCATTTTATACAAATTTACAAGTAGTGACACAATATTTAAGCAAAGTTACTTGTACGTTTAGTATAGCACACACATTATCACTAGCTCAATCTTCAAAGCTGCAAACTTTTCTAATTTTATGCAAACAACTTCAATATCTCTACTTTAGTTTTTAAAAGACAACAGTCTCGACGACAGACAATAATTTTCGTATTTTTATATTTAAAATTTTTTTTGCTAAAAAAATATGGCAGATAAAACATTTTAGCTGCTTTTTTTAAGTTTCATTGAATTCATCGTAATTCTATCTTCTGAATTTCGATTTAGTCAAATTAAACTTCTAATCACATAATATTCTTATAGTTTTAAGAATATTTTTGACTATGCTCGACTTCTATTTTGTAGTCAACATGAAGGCATTTTTTTATTTAAAGCAAGCTAAATTTTAAAATTTCATTAAGTATAAAAATCCTTGCTTGAAACTATTAAAGATGTTTTTTTGATAGGCAAAGCCTGTCAATTTTACAAGTGAATCTGAAACATCGGGCCTTTTTTGGCAGTGAAACATGAAGCATTTTCAAAGACATTTCGCAAAGATGTAGAAAGCAGTATGAAGACATCAAAAAAATATAAGATGACTGTCAACGGTACCAAACTATAAGTGTAACTTGACGTGGTATCACGTGAGAATTAAATACGACCTTTTTTCTTCGACATATGCGGCTCCATCATAGAAATTAAAATCAACCAATAACGATATTTGCTAAAAAATAAATTATAAAACAAAACGCCGATCATTGCATGACTAACAATTTAAGCTATAACGAACTCCAAAAAGCTGCATCGTTAATAACTAATTTCATTGATACTTTGGAAGATCAGTTTTTATCATTTATAGATTCCAAGCTATACAGGCATGTTTCTTTCAATCGAAAATTCGGCCTGTACATTAATTCTAGACAACAACCAATGCTCGCGAGGTTTGATTCAGTGACAGATCAACACACAGAAAATGAATATAAATAAGCCGAGAGAATAAAGAAAACCATCTACAAAAACGAGTGCGCAGTAAAATACGCTTTTTCAGCTGAGAATAACAAGAATATGCCCATTATCATATACACGCGTTTAAATAATTTAATAAGCAGATCTACAAACATTGAAACAGGCAAGATGAAATGCTCCTCGTTGAAGCTACGTATCTTTGCTTAAAAAATGCCGCCTTTTTGAAAGGCAGTGGAAGACAATTTAGCAAGGATTGAGCTTGTCGCACTGGCTCGGCACAGAGGGCATCTGAGATGCTCGGAACCGTCGAAGATCGGATTTAATAAAACCTGAAAGAAAAGTTAGGAAAAGATTTTGGATTTTATGTTAGTTACTTTTAGTTGTAAAAGTAAAGACTATAGTTATAAGGTAAAGTATTAAAGAGTAAAATTTTTTATCTGTATGTAGCTCAGTAGACCAGGAAATGTTAGTTTTGTGGCGGTTACCACACGCACGCAACCTCAATCAATCATCCACTCGCTAGATGGCGCTGATTTACCATCTCGTCCCTACCACTATTCTAAATAACAACGATAGCAGTAGTATATAAGCCGAGGTAACTCATCTCCACCTTGAGGATCCTTTTGGTAGACTATGGGTTACTGAGGCCGCTACAGTTTCATAAAAGGATTTAGAGTAAGTTTGTATTTAACTCAGAAGGTTTCGCTGTAAAGCAGCAAAAAAAAACCATATTAAATTAATTGCATTCCAAATAATGTCTTCCTGCCAAATAAATATGGCAGTATAATCTAGACATCTCAATGTCAATATTTTAGCTATAGATTCGACGGCACATTCATGATTTATGAAATAGACTATATTGTGACGTCTTTTCAATTCCTATGATGACATATGCTGACACAGTTCTTTTAGTTGAATAGGGATAATCAAAGAAATTGCGTTTTTTTCTGTTTTATTGACAGTGACACGAACAATGATGGATACTTGGGTAATCAAGATTATATCGTCTATATTTCTGAAAGGTTTTGTTTCCGTGGCTACAATATCTCACACAAGTGTTTTAAACTAGTTTTTTTATTGCTTTTTGGATATTGGGGGATCATTATTACATTCCTTAAAAATCAACAAAAGAATACCTTTAAAAAATTATTCTTACCTGTAATTATGCTACCTATGACTAGAGAGACGCATAGACTTATATTCGACTCCTTGTCCCCGTACTGTTCTAGAAGTGCACCACTTCCTGCAGTAAAGATGATTCCGAATATCTAAGAAAAATGAAAAGGGGTTTATAAAATTTTTATTCTAGGCAGCAACCAAAAAAACAAACAATAGTAACCCATTGGTATGAAGGGAAAAAAACAATAGTAACCCATTGGTATGAAGGAAAAAAAACAATAGTAACCCATTGGTAAAAAGGAAAAAAATATATCTTTGTTATGCATTACCTGAGCTGATGCATTGAGCAAACCCGATGATGTCGCTTCCGCTTCCGGATAAGTCAATTCGGCCGCGAATTCGAATCCAAGGGGTAAGTATCCGGTCATGAAAAATCTAAAAAATAAAACATGTAGTAGTATATAATATTTTAGACAAATACATGTAGTTTTTTTCTGTTTCTTTTAGACAACGACATGACAATGACATGTATAGGTCCAGTGAGGATGCGTTTTAGAAAGACGACATTTTGATTTTCAGTCGAGTTTTATAATTCGTTTATTTTTTCTTATCCCCTAAAGGCCATACTTTTCCTCAAATGTTTATGTACTGGTCGGATTGGATCAACGACTTACTAGATTTCTATATCGGTTAGTGAAGGAACAATTCTCAATTTTCAACCGAGGTCAGGTGACGATGCCGATACCTAAGAGTGAATCCGACGTTAAGACCTCGCGCAAGGGTCAGAATATTATTTGAACTGGAAATTTTAACGTGAATCAGCCAACTGACTATAAAGACTTATAATTACACAAATCGTTTGCAAGATGGTAGGGTCAAAAACGGAATTAGTTATGCACACCTGAAGGACAACGCCTTACCATCAGGGCTCGCACTCCCAAATATTTAATGTAAGTATAAATTAATACTTTTGACCCAAATGAGAATTTTTTTATGGCATTGAAATGACTGAACCAATGCTGATTCTTATGTATTTTTTGGTACTTCAGTACAAAAATAGTTGAAATATTAAAAAAAATTCATCCCATATAGACAAAAACGAATTTACTGAATTTCAGCTTCACTAAAGGATTTTTACATTCTTGTTATGTTACCTTTTTTTACAACTAATACACCATTAAAAATTTAAATGGTTGTCTTTTCTTTAAAAAATTATGTTTTAAATTTTTCGATTTTTTATAACTTTATACACCTTGATTTGAAAAAAAAATAATTTCAAAGAGTTATGTAAATTGTGTTACTATAGTCCTTCGATTCGTATATTCTATACTAATGGATAAAATTATTACCGATGATCCGGTTTCGTTTGAAAATTATTCCGCGAACGTAAAAAATATTTTTAACTGTAGAATATCCAATCTATCTATTGTAGATAAAATTTATGTGCGCATAAAACGCAGTATCGTGACAAGGAAAAATGAGTTTGCAGTCAGACATAATCCAAGTTTTACCTGTACACTGTTAAAAATTAAGCACTTTGTTTCACCAAAAATATGGTTCCTAGTAGCTGCAACGGCTGTGTGGTGAAACGTTAAACCATATTTTTGGTATTCGGTTGAACCATTTCTCAGGTTTTTGTTTCCAAATCCAGAAAAATGGTTCAACCAAACACCGAAAAAAAGGTGAAACATTTCACCACACAGCCGTTGCAGCTACTAGGAACCAATATCATGGTGAAACCAAGCACAAAATTTTTAACAGTGTAGGGGAGACGGGGACACATTTTTTCACACAGTTTTTCATTGGATTATCATGAATAACTTTAATGAGGTACTAAATTTGTACCAAAATTTATGCCATGTATAGTATGAATATATTTGGAAAATTATTGTACAAGAAAGTAGAAAAAAAAACGTTTGTCAATGCGAATGCGAATGCAATGCTTTTGCGTTCTTATTTGTTAGCAAAAAGTGAATAATTGTGTAAAATTAGGAATAAAGGCTATTATTGCTATGATGTATTTAAAAGTATACATGTAAGCTTTTATGTCCGACTAATGATGTATTGAACTCTTCTGAAAATTTATTTGAAAAAAAAAATAACATAAGTGATCCAATGTGTCTCCGTTTTTCCGTACGGTCAGAATTTTTTTCCAAGAAAAAAATTCCTGTACATCTTTTTTTACGACTTAAAAGTGCTACTTTTACCTATACATCGAATCCTACTACGAATAATAGAATAACACCTTTTCCTGTAATAACATCAAATGAGATGCGTGGTTTGACATTTGAATGGGTATTCAAACAGTCGTTAATTTTTTTTTGTGTGTAATAATTAACTCTTTATTCAAGTTGAATAAAACACTGTACATTTTCCGTCGCCTAATTACCAATTAAATAAATATTAAAGATGGATTAATTCCACAGTATTTTTTCAAAAATTAGCAACTTTATTTTCTAGTCAAATCACCAAGCAGGGCCGGATTTCTAAATAGGCCAAGTAGGCTGTAGCCTAGAGCGGCGAATTTTTTGGGGCGGCAAATTTTACGACCAATTAAAGCAGCATTCGGCATAAAAATATTATTATAAAGATACGAATATTTTTAAGAAAGAAAACAAATAATTTATATTAATGCGTAAACCGTAAACGTATATATAATACTAATATTTCGTAGCAAACATGGTAGCTGAAAGGGCAACTGCACCCCTCCTCCTGGATTTCGAAGTTGAAAGAAAAATAGTAGAACAGTTAAAAAAAATCGCCTATTTCGCTTTCGATTTAGCGTGTAAAGGTACATAGATGATTCTAATATGTGTATCTATTTTAAACAACACATACCACCCTATTTTCCAGTTAACCAGCTACCTTTCCCCGAAGGGGGAGAATATTGTGACAGGGGCGGCAAATCAATCGTAGCCTACAAGCGGCAAATCTTTAAGTCCGGCCCTGTCACCAAGACCAGCGTTCTCGTATTTTTTGTCCACAATTTCATTTTTTTTTTGCAATGATAAGCAATACGAGTAATACGAGCAACCGTGCTTCTTTACCGCGTCCTCTATGATTAAAATCTAAGTGATTCGAAGTCTTTCTAATAAAAAAGAATAGGAGTTGGACCAGTATTAAAAAAAACTGTTTGCGTCTGGATTCAGTCTTTTCGGATGAATCACAAATCGTGATTGTACGAGTTGCGTCAGATGTTGTTCTTTTTATCGCGTAGGCCAACTCAAAGAAAAATAAGAAATGCCTCAAACTGTGTGTTTATCTTACGTGTGGTTACTGTTCGAGAAAAAAACCTTGAATCCCGATAGAAAGTAGTCGGCGCGTTTGCTGTCATAAGTTCAAAAATAATAGCTTTTAGGCTTTTAGGAAATAAGTATCGTTTACTATTATTCTAAGAGGAAATTTTATGATGGTTCTGACTCCTCTATGTAGAGAATATATATTTTATAATTTAGTTAACAATTTGTCTTAATACTTTTAAGCACCTTTACTTTTTAACAAACTTTAACTATCCGAGGTATACAGACGTATAAACTTATCTAAGGACTGTCATTTTTTCTAACATTACACATAAATTATAAAATATAAGTTTTGTAATTTTATTGAATTTTAAAATTAAAACTTAAGGAATCTTTTAAAACCTTCACTATACCTACATATAATTAAAAAAAGTACTAAGTACTTAATTAAAAATGAATGAGTCGAAAATTTAAATCTTATGCAGTGAAAACAATTTAACACATTTGCTCATTCTTTTTTTTACCTCAAAACTGCCAAAACCGATTTTAAAGTTTAATTTTTATACTATAGAAAACCCTACTCTTAAAGCTTAAAATCTCGTATGTGATACCTTTTGCACATCCTTAAGCAAAAGCCCTAAGCAAAATACACATAAGTAAAGCTATTTTGTTCGAATTTTAGATATCATTATTTATAACCCGGTCAGTACCCTTTCAGTACCAGTGATGCCATTTGGCATCATCATGTTTCTGATCATAATTTTAAAAAATAGGACTGACATCTATTGGGATTAATAAAAAATATTTTCTAATAGAAACAAGTTTGAAGAATCGAATGATGTGCTTTTTGATATCATAAATGGCTATAGACGATCAGAAAAAAAAATTCTAAAATAATGATGCCAAATTGTCATTGGGACTGAAAGGGTTAAAATTAAGTCTAAAAAATGTCCAATCACCAAGTATAATGCTCTCTTGAAGACCCACTTTAACTTATTTTTCAAGTGAAAATTTCAATTTTCAGGAAATTTGAATGCTGTGAAAGTTCTTTAGCGGTTTAGTGTGCAAGCACCCTTCGGAGAAACTGATTTTATTTTTAGAAGTAGAATAAGAGTCATTTATTTCCCCTGTGACGGAAGTCAATAGGAAGACGGAAATGACTTTTGTTCAACGTAGTAACAGAATGTTTTTAAAGCAAAATTTATGCGACACACATGATAAAAAAAAACCACGTGCGAAACTTAAAATTTCATATGTGCGATCGATTCTTTTTAATATACCTCTTCAACGTTTTTGAAAATTGTTCCGCATTATTTACAATTTTACTCTTTCTTGACCTATTTATATTTATAATTTTAAAATCATAAAAATAATAAATAATTTTTTAGGTGCTAAAAAGGTATTCAGATATCGAAATAGAAGTTTTTATTTAACTTATTCGGTAATTGAAGAAAGACGTTGAACTGCATTGCGAAGAATCTTTTGCTAAGGAAAAGTGCTATTTTTATAACAAGCTTACCTGTATTAGAGAAAATAAATCTACATGTAGTCTAATAAAAAAAGTTTTTTGGTTTTCGGAAAATTTCATTCCTTGGTTTATGCCACAAACAGTGACCTATAAAATAATTCGTCCGTGTTTTATGGATCAGAAATTTTCGCAATTAATAAACCAGCTTTCATAAAAAGCTTTATACTAAAAAGTTGCAATTTTGGGTGAAAATTATTCTAACATTTAAATTTTGTAACAGTTACTTAAAAAGTAATATCTTGAGTAGCTTGATTCATATTACAAGGTGTAACGGCTTTCCATAGCAAAAATGTCTATCGGATTTTACCACAGTAGAGGATAAAAATAGGGCAAAATGACTTGCTTTACAGAAAAAAACTATCCACAATTTAAAAAACTAATCTTGTTTATGAAACTGATTTCATAAACAGATAAGTAGTGCTGTAGTTTGAAAAGAATTCTTTCTTGTGGCTGAGATTTCTAGAAGACTTCAAAACCGCCCTATCCTCTACTTCCGAGATCCTAATAGAGTTTTACCCTACTTCCCCGTACGTATGGATCACATCATCGTTCTAAGTAATTTATCTTCTACAATTTTTCTTAGAAAATGTCTAGTTTATGTCTTAAAATCAGCAGTACACACTCTTAAAACAAAAGAGTGAAATCCACTCCTATAGGGGAAGTGCATTTTCGGCACCGGGAAAGGAGTAGAAATTAACTCAGACTGAGTTAAAACCGCTCGTTTTAAGAGTGTAGGACGTAGATTGTTTTATTTTACCCACTCCGCCAAAAGAGTGAAATCCACTCCTATAGGGGAAGTGCATTTTTGGCACGGAAGGGAGTGGAAATTAACTCAGACCGAGTTAAAACCGCTCGTCTGTTTTAAGAGTGCAGTATCTAAAGAGAAGATATAATGTGGTTTACCTACCCTAAGAGAGCAGAGACAACAAATAACGACCACATATTTCCGAATCGTAAGCACAAAGCGAATGCAACCATTCCGATGAGGGACAGGATGTAAACTGCAAGGGTGGTTTCCCTGAAAAGAAGCAAAATATTGGCATTAAAACTAAATTAAGAACTTCATTACACTTATACATACACTCTTAAAACAAGAGTGAAATTCACTCCTATAGGAGAAGTGCATTTTCGGCACCGGAAAGGAGTGGAAATTAACTCAGACTGAGTTAAAACCGCTCGTTTTAAGAGTGTAGGACGCAGATTGTTTTCTATTATTTCTTTTACCCACTCCGAAAAAGAGTGAAATTCACTCCTATAGGAGAAGTGCATTTTCGGCACGGAAAGGAGTGGAAATTAACTCAGACTGAGTTAAAACCGCTCGTTTGTTTTAAGAGTGTACGTTATTGTCAACTATTCGAAATCGGTGACGGCGGCCCAAAATGTTGGAACCTTTCAAAATTCTAGATTTTTCATTTGAATTCCAAATTATAATGAATGATAGGTACTAGAAATTTACATTTATAATGCTTTATATTTATTATGGTCAGTCTGTAATAATTAATCGTGTGTTAACTTTAAAAATGGTATTTTAATATTATTTTAAAAAGATTTTCATTATATTCTCTAGATTCAGAGAAACTTAAACAGCATCCTCTGCAACACATCCGATATAGATCAAATGATTTGCCGTAACAAAAAATTGAAATAATGATGATTTAAATGTTTTTAATAAATCTATTTTGCAAACACTTACTTGAATTTATGAGTTTTGTCGAGTAAGATTCCACAAGCCACTGATCCAAACATTCCAGAGATTACAATGGTCAGTCCCATCCAACCGGCACTGGCTTCGGCTCCCTAATTTTAAATTGTACAACATTTTGTAATTTCAGACAATTATGTAAGTATTAAATTTTTAGTATATAAGGAAAAATACTTACTGGATAATAGGCCAGAACCATTTGGTTCAAATATGTAGAAATTGCATAGAATACACCAACGTTGATTCCTAAATAAAACAGAATAAAAAAATGATGCAATTTTTTTTACATAAAATTCATAATATACTGCTAAGTATAAATTGAAGATCTTAGTGGAAGAGAGTGCTAAGTGACATTTTTGAAAAAAATTAGATTTTTGTGTCAATAAACATGTTATTCCCTCCTTTAAAGATAACAAATGCCCCCTTTTTCATAAGTATAAGTAAGTAATAAGTAAATTTTTAAGTATATTTTTTACCGTTTGAAAATACCGTTTTTAACAGATGTTTTTAAAAATCGTTTTTAACAGTGCAAACGAAAAACTTTACTACTAATTTTATCGTTTTCACCTTTTTTTTCACTGAGCACGTTCTTCCACTAAGCTCTACAATTGAAGAGCTTAGTGGAAGAACGTGCTTAGTGACAAAAAAGTGAAAACGAGCTTCAAAGTTTTTCGTTCGCACTCAGGACTGTTGAAAACGTAACTTGTAAAGCGTAAAAAATATACTATATTTAAATTTTATGAAAAGGGGAAACTTGTTATCGTTAAAGAAGTTGGTAATATGTTCATTGACACAAAAATCTCAATTTTTTCAAAAATGTCACTTAGCACGTTCTTCTAAGCTCTTCAATTATCACTTATCAGTTTCAGAAAACATAACAAGCATAAAGCCTTAGTACTGACTTTCTTTTACATTTTTTTTTACTCATAGTTCAAGGCAGAGTTGCCACTATTTGAAAAAGGCAAGCACATTTTTAAAGAGTATTTAATGAGAAATTATTAGCTTGAAAAGCTCTAATTTACCCTACAGAGCCAAATTTTTTCATACTTCACTCGACGATACGAGACATTTCTATTTACAATTCCCTAGTACAGACAATACTATCGCCAGAGCCCCAAGTGGAACCTCAAACAAAGTTATAGTTAAACTCATAGTTTCCTTGCACAGAAGCCACGACATCACACACATGACAAAGTCAAGGAAGCACCTCTGCCCTCGCTTCTCCCCCAAAATACCAAAATTGTTACTAATCTCCTCGAACCATGCTCCAAAAACGAACTAGCTTCAATCATCAGAACTAAAGGAGAAAAAACCATCGAATCATATTCATGCAGAGGCTTTGTTCACGCCTTTACAGATGGGTCGTCCGAGGAAACTCTGGAAAACGGAGGAGCGGGCGTCAACTTTATTTTCCCTGATGGTAGCACAAAACAATTCAAATTTGGAGCTGGTAGAATTGCTTCCAACTACACATGTGAACTCTTCGCCATCCAAGAAGCCCTAAATACTTTTTCTTGTCTCCAGGAAACAGAGAGCTGGAGGTCTTATTATCTTCAGCGACTGTAAAGCTGCTCTCCAGGCAATTCAAAAGGGCTACACCAAGCATGTAATCAACATACACCGTGCCCTGGAAAAACTGCTAACTCTAAACATACATTGCATTCTGCAATGGATACCTGCACACGTTGGTATTGATGGAAATGAGGCAGCCGACTTACTAGCCAAAGAAGCGAGACATCTCAATGAAGGATCCTTTAATCTCGTCACACTCAGCGACATCAACTCAGTGGCAAAATCAAAATTCAGGGACACGACCATCAAGTTAAAGAACCAAATCTGTGAATTAACAACTAGCAGAACAATAGCAAAAACCTTAACTAGACCGAGAACTGGACATCTGGGGGGAATGAAAATCCAGCCAGACGGCTCCAGAAAGTACCCCACCTGCAAAATCTGCCTCGACATAGAACTAAGTCCAACACACATTTTCTCATGTCCAGCCATCCTTGCAAAAATGCAACAGATTAGTGACTCTCCGCTAGATGACCTTTATTCCCAAAACTGCCTTCAGATTGCTGAGGCTGTGTGGAACACACACGGTCACATCTAATACCTCAACCTATCCATAGACAAGACAACAACAACAGAAGCCACGACCACGGGCGGAGCTATAAAACGCGCGGAGCAATCAGATGAAGACAAAATAAAAAGGCTAAAATTTCCTCTTCATCTGATTGCTCCGCGCGTTTTATAGCCCCGCCCATGGTCGTGGCTTCTGTGCAAGGAAACTGAGTTTAACTATAGGTAGACATTTTTTTTTTACACCTGTTCTCAATTTTTTTTATGCTTATACTTTCGATCCACTCTATTTTATACCCTCATGAGTCAGAAAATGTTTCGAATGTCTGACTCCCTGAACATTAAAAAAAATAAATAAATAAGCGACTATTTAACATTTATTGTAACTCATACTTGATGTAATTTATTTAATCTTATCTCATCTACTTTCGAAATACATTAAAAAAAACGAAAATTTGGCCGTTTTTTCGAAAACTTTTATAAAGTTTGTTTTTAAATACTTAGAAATTTTATGATAAGCTTATGAGCGATATCCAAATTAGAAAGAAAACTATTAATTTAAATGAGTTTCGAGTATTCGAAGGAAAATTCTGAGTAGTTCGTAAATTCTGGTAGTTTGCGTAATTTTTTATGCATATTAAAAAGTAAAAATATTTTGTAACTTATCAAAATATTTTGTAACTTATCAAAATATTTTGTAACTTATCAAAATATTTTGTAACTTATCAACATTTAAATACGAGGCCAATAATAATTTGGAAGAAAGAGACTAAACGTTTTGGAAAATATTTTGCTTTTCTCATGCCGCAACTATCACGGATTATGAAGGTGGCGTGTCCAGATGTCCACATCAAAAGTTTACAATGACAAATAAAAAAAAAAGCAAATCCCCATTTCCGACTAATACCATAAGTTACTGGGAAATGTTTATTTTATATTCTCCGGTTTTTATTTTTTTAAAAATATGATTGCAAATAAGGAAATATTTTCCTTCCATATTAGCTCTTTGAATGGTAGAATCGTTTGTTTCAAACAAATTTGAATTAATGCTTTTCCCGATTTTAAGTATCTTTTGAGAAAAGCAATATATTATCCCAAATTGTTATCTTGTTCTCCTAGATTATACTTAGTATTGAAATTTTGACAATAGCAACAAAATATTTTTATATATTTTTAATAAAATTAACTAATAAGTGCTAAAGGGTTAGAACTTCTCATTCCCTTCCAATACTCCTAACTCTCAGTTAAATTAGTATTTTTCTTTCTAATTTAAAAAGGATATAGTTGGAGAAGTTACATTTCGTTTGGAAATGAAAAGAAAAAGAAAAATAAGACGGCATTTCGACGCAATTTTACGTCTTTAAGTCTTGTGTAATCTACTGATATAGTATAGAGCGCGAATTCTATTTCATAGATCTCAATAATAAAAAAGAAACTGCGTTCCCAGGGCCGGATTTCTAAATAGGCTAAGTAGGCTGTAGCCTAGAGCGGCGAATTTTTTTTGGGGCGGCAAATTTTACGACCAATTAAAGCAGCATTCGGCATAAAAATATTATTATAAAGATACGAATATTTTTAAGAAAACAAATTTACATTAATGCGTAAACCGTAAATGTATATATAATACTAATATTTCATAGCAAACATGGTAGCTGCGAGGGCAATTGCACCCCTCCTCCCGGATTTCGAAATTGAAAGAAAAATAGTCGAACAGTTTTTAAAAAAATCGCCTATTTCGCTTTAGCGTATAAAGATACATAGATGATTCTAATATGTGTATCTATTTTAAACAGCACATATACCACCCTATTTTGCAGCTAACCAGCTACCTTTCCCCGAAGGAGGAGAATATTGTGACAGGGGCGGCAAATTAATCGTAGCCCTACAAGCGGCAAATCTTTAAATCCGGCCTTGTGTGTTCCACTTTTGAATAAATCTATAGATTGGAGTGCAAGTCTAATCCTAGCGTTCAACGCTCTTTAAGAACTAAAAATAATCAAGAGTCCCCCTATGATCTCGCAACTAGACTTTTTTTTTCCTTCTAAGAACTCATTTCGCAGCACTGATGACGATACGAAAGCATTTTTTATGAGCTCGATTGGCTCGAAATAGGAGTAATAAGAAACATATTTTAAGTTGAAAAAACGGAAAAAAAGGACCAAAAAAAAATTAAATAAATATTTGTAACTGATTTTGGGAAACCGCAAGGACCATGAGACATGTTAGTATTTAGAGAGATGGTGTTTTCTCTACAATTATATTTTGGCAAAGTTTAAACTGGTTGTTAGTACGCAACGTGGAAAGATCCAAGGTCGGCCTTGGGGTGTGCCAATATAATTAATTTAAATTTTAACTGATCCCATTAATCAACATAAAATATGACATAAAATTAACATTTCTTTCGAATACTTACCTAATAGTTGAATAATTTAATAAAGACTAAAGTTGAGCATTAAATTAGCGGGTAAGGCAATGAAGGGCTAGAAAGTTATTAAACAGGAAAGGACTGGTTAACATCCTATATCTTTTGACTGGAAATTTAACCCTTTCAGTCCCAACTTTTTATTTTATTCTAACAACCTAAAATTTTTTAAATAGTAGACTCATTTCGCATCCAGAATGAAATGGTAAAAAGCAGGGGAAAAATCTAAAATTTTTAACTAAAATGTTTGGGGAAAAAATTGGAATCACTGCTTTTGAATAAATTATAACAATATTTTTTTAAAAAAACTTTGTTAAAAATATTTATCATTAAATTTTTAAACACTTAAAAATGCACGCAGGAAGAACTTAAGACCAATTCATTTAATAAAATTGTTTCTGAATGAATTTTATTTTACCATTTTTTTCATATTTTCATTTAACTGAAACAGACATTATTTAATTCTTCAAACTAAATGATTCTTCCGTCTAACGATACAAAAAGAAAATATAACTTTATGGAAAACTGTATGGAGCTTATTTGAAATAAATGCGGTTCAACTTAGTAAGAAAGAAAATCGCAAGCTTAAAATTACAAATGGATTCATTAAAAGTGAAAGTTTTAAAAGGAACCGGGAACCCAACGACGCTTCAAAATATCGAATTTTTATTTTAACTTTTAATCACTAAAATATGCATTTATGCAAAAGTGGATGTAATACAAACATTAATATAAGGTTGTAGTTGGAAAAGGTGTTAGTTAATTTCAACATAACTTTGTTGCCAGCTTCAAATGTACTAATTCCAAAACAACATTTTTCAGACATTACGTAGGTACACTTCTCTTTTTCTATTGTATTTCGCGGCTTGAAATTTTCCAAGATTTTGCATGTATGTTTATTCAACAAAGTAAACACCCAAATTTTTAATAAAATGTCAAAAAAATAATATTAAGTGCAAAAATACGCTTATTTTCATTTAGAAAAGGCGCAAAAATTGTATTTAGAGCAATAACTTCAGAGTTTTAAAGATTCATCATCCAAATTGAGTTTTATTACGTTTAATGGCCTTCTTTTAATTTAATTAAAAAAATATAGATTCTCGCAATAGTTTGTGGAAAGTGTACCCAAAGTTTTCTATAGTAGGGTAGAGTAACGACTCGTATATGAGTGCCATCGGAGCCATGGCTCCTACGGAGCCCGAATAAGTGGCAAAAGTGCTAGTTAATTTATAATTTGATACTGAAAAGGTAGTGCACCCATGGAAAAGGGGGAGTCGAACCGCACCTGTTACAGCGCGCGACTGCTAGCGTTATGGCCTGCGATCCAAACCACTCGGCCACCGGGCCCACATGCCACCATATTGTTCCATGTTGTCCATGGTGCTGTTACCGGGTTCAGTCTCTACCCTATATAGAATCTCTTTGAGTGTACCTAAAGGCTGAAAATTGCTGTCTTTAAATAGCGGCATTTGATGCTGTCAAAAAAAGTAATATTGAAATCAATTAATATCCTTGCCAACTACAGCCCCATGTTCATCTCTGTATAATATCAGTTTTTTCGTAAATACACAGTTCAGTAATTAAAAGTTAACAAGAAACTCAATATTAGAAGCTTCGTTGACTTCTGGTTCCTTAATGTGCTTACCGTATGTGACGAGCAAGAGCATGTATTTAAGGTTCTTGCAGAGATTTGCAATCGACGTCCAATAACCCGAACGGGAATCATTATTCAAAATGGCCGCTTGTGCTCTGCTTGGGGGGAGGGGAGGTTTCTCTTTGAACACTGAAAAGAAAAATAATTTCAGAGTTCTCACATTTCAAAAATAACGACAAACCAAATCCAGATGCTGAACGATTACGACCAAATACCATAGTTAATTAATTAGAATTACAACAGAATTCAAATCGAATTATTGTTTTCATGAATACAACACCTCTCAGTGAAAAACTTATACCACATGATAAGGTTAATATTTCTACAGCTTAGAAAAATTACATTTAAATCATATTAGAAAATTATTTTTTATTATATCGCTTTATCACAGAAATAAATTAGTATTTTTTTTATCTTCAAATATAACGACCTTGGATTTCTTTTTCTTGCTTTGAACATGTGCCATAATGAATAAGCTTGTTTTGTATACTCATCTAAAAAAACGATACAAAACAAAAACATGAAATGATTTATTGAAATGTACTAAACACCATACTAAACAAGCTTAGTCATTATGACACTACTGCGAATACAGATACAGATAATGGCCAAGTATTTCCATTTCTAGAAACGACTACAGAATAGAAACGACGTCACAGAAATAAATTAGTATTTTTTTTATCTTCAAATATAACGACCTTGGATTTCTTTTTATTGCTTTGAACATGTGCCATAATGAATAAGCTTGTTTTGTATACTCATCTAAAAAAACGATACAAAACAAAAACATGAAATGATTTATTGAAATGTACTAAACACCATACTAAACAAGTTTAGTCATTATGACACTACTGCGAATACAGATACAGATAATGGCCAAGTATTTCCATTTCTAGAAACGACTATAGTGTAAAACTTTCATCATTTACTCATATGCACAACTTGATATAATATAGCAATCATAAGTAACGATTCGAAAGGGGCGGAGCGGGGATTGTTTGCGTGGTATAAGACAACGTTTAACGTAGCTGTGACGTCACCGTAAGCGTGTCCATTCCAGTTGTCCAGTGCCACACGAGTTTAGTTTTAGTCAACTTATAGCTTCAGTTGAATGGTCATGCAACTTGTACCTTTAGTTGCACGGTCAACTTAACCCCGCAACTAAAGCTACACTAGGGCTATTTAAGTAGCTAAAAGAAAATGTTTGGTTGAAGTAGTTAAGTCGCGCTAGATGTACTCACGGAAGAGGATGGCGAAGAAGATGATTGAGGTGATGGCCGCGATGGTGTAGAAGAGGATGGAGAGGCCCTTCTCGATGGCATCCTTGTCCTTGGTGCTGGGCACGATGATAGGAGGCAAAACAAAGCCCAGCGCGATACCCAGCTGAAACAGGAACACACATATTGGTGCATTTTTCCAGGATATGGTGTTATAATTTACGGCGTTAAGCTGTATTATAATTTTTATAGTTAATTTCAAAGAAAAAAGATTAAAAAAACTGATTTAATATAGACGTTGCACCAATTACGAAAGAAAATTTTTATTATTATTTTTTAAGTTTATGGACAAAAAGGTTGACATTTCGTCCCGATTTTTTCAAATATTTAAATATTTTTTTTTTAAAACTTAGACAATCATATTTCATAAAAAAAAATTCAACATAGGTTTGATTAAAACATCATAAGGAATAACACAAAAGAAAAATTAACTTAATAGGATAATTTTCCTCTGAGCCTTAGCGGTTCGAAGAAGGTGAAAAGCCCAGAAATAAGTTTCCGGAGAAAAAAACGATTAAAGATTTTAGTTGTTATTAAATTATTATTACTTATATTATACTATTTATAACAACTAAACTTATTTATATTAACTTATTAACTTATTACTTAACATTATCAATACTACACTCAATTTCCAAATTAGTAATTTATAATTTCAGAATTTAAAAACACATGAACCAAGCGGCTGACCACTACCATATTTGGACAACATATTCTTCAATAAGTCAGGTATCATTTCTGATAAATTTTTTTCGAGAATTTTAAATATTTTTCGATTTTCATGGTAGAGATCTACCTTAAGGCAAAGAGTTGAAGACTTTAAAATGCACTTCATTTTGACGCTTTTTTAGTTTGAATTAAGAAGTCCTTTGAAATTTAAACGGGAAATTAAATCGAATACGTCAACTGACGCGTTACACTTCGTAACTATAACTTACTTAAAAATTTAAATCATAAATTCTTCAAAATGGCGCCATATTCAATCAGTTTTTTTAAAAAATCTTTTTCATTGAAATTACGCCATGTGGACGTCAAATGGATTAAGAGGAAGGGATGGTCAGTTTCATAGATTTAATGCTTTTAGTTTAGTTTTGAATTATCGTCGCACTAGAGCTACACGAGGGCTATTGGCGTCGTCATTTAGAACCGCAGTCAAGTCACGAGCCGACACCTGAGTAGGCAACCAACGTAACTCTTAGGAGCGAAATGGTGGTCAGCAATTATTCGTCGGACATTTTTGGGCTGCAGTTATTTTGGCGCTACCCGTACCCGAAACCTGGGACCTTTCGCATGCAAGGCCAAACGCCTTAATCGACTGAGCTCCCCAGCCCCTTTCTATGTTTGTTTAGTTTAGTTTGAATTATCGTCGCACTAGAGCTACACGAGGGCTATTGGCGACGGGCGTCGTATTTTAGAACCACAGTCAAGTGACGAGCCGACACCTGAGTAGGCACCCAACGCAACCTTTAAGGGCGACATCGTACGCAGCGTTGGGACTTTGGAGCATATTTAACGTGCACTCCTCTACACGGGGTATTATTCGTCGGACATTTTGGCTGCATGGGCAGTTTATAGGTCGGCAGTTATTTTGGCGATGCCCGGACCCGAACCTGGGACCTTTCGCATGCTAGGAGAGCGCCTAACCGACTGGGCTCCCCAGCCCCTAGATTTAATGCATTAAGTTTGAAATCATAAGATCTGTCAAACTTTTTTTTCCCCAACGGGGCTGCTTTTTTTAACGGATTACGCCTTTTGAAAACTCGGCATATTTCCGAAAACTGAGAGCCCATTTTTTTGGCGCCATCTAAGCGGCTCTCGCTACCAATTTGGACTATCAGATTGCAACGAATCTGAGCTCTCTGTGGATGTTAAAGTTTTCCGACATTTAATTTTGCCGACAGAACACAAGCCAAATGGGTCCTCAAGAGATCTTTACATGCCACATAATTATACGTCATGCATGCCGAACATTTTCCCATCCTGAAAATCTTCCGAGGCTCGAACATCAATCTTGGGCTTATGAGGCGTGCACGTAATACCTCACAGCCAATGAGCCGACAGATCTACTAATTAAAATGTATTATCCTACCAGGTATGAAAATAATGGTAAAAACACAACAAATGTGAAGGAAAGATATCCTAAGGTTATTTGTTTTTTAGTTTTAGAAATTTCTTCAATTTTTAAAATAGTATCGACATGTTAAGATAAATTGTTACCAATTAAATAATCTGATGATATTTCCCCGTTCTATTTTTTTTTATTCATTATCGTTTTCATCTGTAAAAAAAACTTAAAATATCGAAATTTGGTAAAGGTCGGTAAAATTTCTAAAAACATCATTTTGACGAATTTATGATAGTTAATTTTCAAGTAAGTTATAGTTACAAAGTGTAAAGCGTCATTTGCCTTATTCGATATAATTTCCTGTTTGAATTTTAAAGGACTTCTACATTCAAATTTAAAAAAAAATCAAGTGCAATTTAAAGCATCCAACTCTTTGCCTTAATATCTTTGAGCTTTTTAAAAATAATGTTGTTTAATAATTTTTTTTTATATTTTGTTTCGTAATTGGTGCATCCTCTATATTAAATAAGTTTTTAAATCTTTTTTTCATTGAAATTAACTATACTAACTATAAAAATGCTTTATAAAATTAAAAAAACTGACATCACTTAAAAGTTAAAAATAAGTTATACCAAACAATGAAATTTATTTTCTAAAAACAAAAATTATTTTCCCCTTACTAATACAACTAGAGCTTTGTCGTTAAAAAGTTACGAAATCAAGTTGAATGAGCTTTGGCACGCTCTCAACTTCTACAACGAATCATTACTTGAATTTTTAGGCACTGTTATCCACGTGCGATTTGAATCTGAAGCCAAACTTTGATTATGACTAAACAATAGAAGTTTCGCGAAGGTAAACCGCTCTTCATAGGTAAGCACTAAAACCTGCGGTGACGTACCCTGGTCTATTTTCGTCTATTATGATAGTTACGAAAGCCTTCTTGCAAGTTATTTCGGGTTGTCAAGAGATTTAGCATGGAAGAGGAACAGTTCGCTCTTACCATATGTTCTTCAACAAAGTCCTTTTATGAACAAAGCATTTACGTACGTTTTTTTTGTACCACTGATTTTCTGTTTTTTTCAGCAATATTTAAAAGTTCTCTTCATTAATTCGAATGTTTTGCATGCAAAAACTTTTAACAAAATGAAATATCATTTTTGCGATATTTGTAATTTTACTTTTAAGTATTACTTTTTTGGTTTATGTAAACCTTACTTGAGGAGTCTTATGATTATAGGAATTTGTCCTCTCATTATATCTTATCTTTGAGAAGTAAAATTAATAATAAACCCCGTTAAACAATCTAATTTTACGTTCAATAGTATTAAATTTTTATTCATATCTTAATCAAAGTAATGTAGTCGATTTTATGAAACCACGATCTAGTCTTAATCTGATCTCGTGGAGACATTTCGCCTACAAGATCAGATTAAGCTTCATCTTCTAAAAACAGTGAAAACTTTGGATTAAAAAAAAAATATTAGTTCTGTTGAAGAAATTACATGAAACATTTCTTTAAAGAAACAAGACCAGTAAAAAATATATAAATAATATTTTAAAAAGAACAAATGTATCATTCTTTTTCTTTTTCAAGAGAACACTTCTGCGAATCTTCAAAAAAATGAGAAAAAACGTGGGATTGTAGGAAGGAAGTTTCTGTGTGAGTATTGTTTTAGTGGGGGCGTACAGGGTCATTTTCGGATATTTATGTTGGGCACGATGTTGAAGAAAGGGGGCGTCCATAAATTACGTGATGCGATTTTGACGATTTTTCGACTCCCCTCCCCCCTGGTGATATTTCGTGATATTTTGCTCACCCCACCCCCCTTTCCATCGTAATCTCACGTGACATTTTCCAAAATTAGTATTTTTGAAAGTTTTGATTTGGACTTTTGGCGGAATATTTTTTTGCCGTAAACAAAGCAGGCTTGAGCAAACAGCTAGACCATACAGCAGCTGCATCGTATGACGAAGCCGGGAAAGTACTTCGAAATCGCAAATGATGCACATTTTGTCAACTTTTTCTTTGTGAAGTGTGAAAAATCATTGAACAAATGTCCTTTGGTCTGAATTGAAACTAATAAAGAGAACAGAAAAAAGTGAACGCCAATCAAATCTATATAAAAGAACAGATCGTTTTTTTCTCAATGCTGTTTTTTTTTGCCAATTTTAATTCCAGAAAAATTTTTATTGGAATTTTGCGCAATTTTATCGCAATTTTACACTGATTCTTTACGGGGAAAAATTACGTTATATATTTGACGAAACCCCCTCTTCCCCTCACGTGAGATTTGGTGACATTCGGTCGACCCCCTCCCTCCCCTACACTCTTAAAACAAAAGAGTGAAATCCACTCCTATAGGGGAAACGCATTTTCGGCACGGAAAGGAGTGGAAATTAACTAGGACTGAGTTAAAACCGCTCGTTTGTTTTAAGAGTGTAAACAAGTCACGTCATTTATGGACGCCCCCAAACAAGAGCTAAATTCTTCAAGTACAGATTTGACTGTCAAAATTAAAATTTGCTCAGCCTCATTTATCAGCTAAACCTAAACAGACTGCTTTTCATAGCGAGTAAAAAGCTATGAATAATAAACACCCTTTTCGAATAACTTTCAGTCCTTATTTTTTGTTTCACGAATCATTCTTTACTAATAAAATGTTTTACAAAATGATTCAACATATTTAAACTTCTTAACTATTCTCAAAATAAATCAAAGAAAATTATTTTAACTTTGTGATTAACTCTACATGCAAAAGTTAAGAATTAAGGTTAACCTGAGCAAGCGACAACCTAGCTTTGACATTTTCGCATCCGATTATTATGAGAGACTTGACGTGAACTATCTTCTTTACAAAGATCTTTTCATTGGATTTTTATGACATAATCATTCTAAATAGCAATGCGACCTAGTTCGATCCAAAGACTTGAAAGTCAGAAGGCCAACAGTTCTGTGCCGACCCGGCGGTTAGGGAGCTATCCTTTGGAGCCTCTGGGTTCGGGTTCGAATCCCGGTAAGGCATGGATGTTTGTGTTTGTCGAGTATATGCGGAGTACGTGCTCGTTAAAACTGTTGGGTCCGAAAGTCCTGTGGGCGGTCATTGCGCAGTTTCCCACGGGTACAGGTCCCTAGAGACTATTTCCCTCCCCTTCAGGGATATGTCTAAATTGTGGAGGTGGCGATAGATGGCAGCATCTGTCTTGTATGTGTGTGTATGTCGTGTCCGTCCTTCTTGACGATGGTTTATAAGCGGGTCTTTGTGACCAAGCACACAAGCCTAAAAATATATGTCTTCCAACCAACCAACAGTTCTGTTAGCACTTTTTTGACGGATGGTAAACATGAGCGAGTCCATTCGTCACGGATGCTAATTGTTGCTAGCTTTCGAAGACTGACCACCTTAATTCTGTACACCATTTTTTTAGTCCACAAAACCAAATAGTACTATACTCGAGCCATTAGATATTGGCAGCGTTCACTATTATTCTATAGTGAACGCACAGCCGCATTAAATCGCCTCTGTAAGTCTTACCAAAACTACTAGTTGTCGTTGGAAATAATACCATTTCCTAGATATTTAGAGTACTGATATTTCAGAGTACTGTTGCCTAGATATTTCAGAGTACTGTCGCCTAGATATTTCAGAGTACTGTCGCCTAGATATTTCAGAGTACTGTCGCCTAGATATTTCGGAGTACTGTTGCCTAGATATTTCGGAGTACTGTTGCCTAGATATTTCAGTGTACTGTTGCCTAGATATTTCAGTGTACTGTTGCCTAGATATTTCAGAGTACTGTTGTCTATATTTCAGAGTACTGTTGCCTATATATTTCAGAGTACTGTTGCCTATATATTTCAGAGTACTGTTGCCTATATATTTCAGAGTACTGTTGCCTATTTCTCAGAGTACTGTTGCCTAGATATTTCAGAGTACTGTTGCCTAGATATTTCAGAGTACTGTTGCCTAGATATTTCAGATTACTGTCGCCTAGATATTTCTCAGAGTACTGTTGCCTAGATATTTCTCAGAGTACTGTTGCCTAGATATTTCAGAGTACTGTTGCCTAGATATTTCAGAGTACTGTTGCCTAGATATTTCAGAGTACTGTTGCCTAGATATTTCAGTGTACTGTTGCCTAGATATTTCAGTGTACTGTTGCCTAGATATTTCAGAGTACTGTTGCCTAGATATTTCAGAGTACTGTTGCCTAGATATTCTCAGAGTACTGTTGCCTAGATATTTCTCAGAGTACTGTTGCCTAGATATTTCTCAGAGTACTGTTGCCTAGATATTTCTCAGAGTACTGTTGCCTAGATATTTCTCAGAGTACTGTTGCCTAGATATTTCAGAGTACTGTTGCCTAGATATTTCAGAGTACTGTTGCCTATATATTTCAGAGTACTGTTGCCTAGATATTTCAGAGTACTGTTGCCTAGATATTTCAGAGTACTGTTGCCTAGATATTTCAGAGTACTGTTGCCTAGATATTTCAGAGTACTGTTGCCTAGGTTAGGTTGAACATCGTCGCACTAGAGCTACACAAGGACTATTGCACTGTGTTTCCTAGATATTTCATTCCAGAGTTGTCTATTCTCACCTGGTTTCCGAATACTCCAACGGCACAGGCCCTCGAGACTTCGTTGGCGCTGAACCAGACTCCAGCCAGCTGCGAGGGGATGCCCAGGATGAAGACCTGAGAAGCCGCCACCACACTCTGGCCGATCATAGTCACCGCCCAGCCCCCAGGATTCAGGCTGCCGCATTTGATCCACGAACCTGACGAAGAACGTTCAAATTACTCGAAATGTTTACGACAAAAAAACGTACAAAGATCCAATTTTGTGAGCTACACAAGTAGATACCTGTCCTTTATTGGAAATTAGTTTCAAAAGCTTCAACCAAAAAAATACTAACTATTTAGCAAATAGGGAATGGAAAATTAGCTTTTGTTTTCCATTACATACTTTTGTAATGCATAATTTGTTATTTGAAAAAGAAAAAAAAGGTTAAGAACATTGAAATTATTCGAAATGTTTACGCTACAGCAACGTAAAAAGACCCCGTTTTGTGAGCTAAACAAACATTTGGCTCACAAGTCGTTTATAAGAAATTAGTTTCAAAACTCCAACAAAAAAAACTAAATATGTAATAAATAAGGAATAAAAAATAGCTATTGTTTTCTATTCCGTATTTGTAAAAATTTATTGGTTAAAATAAAGAAAAAAAAATTAGAAAAGTTTTCTTTTCCGTTGTAAAGAAACGAGTTCAGTTTTTAAGGATACATAAATTAACTTCTAGTTCAGGAATAGGAGACGTTTGAAGCCCACTCAATTATAAACCAATAAAGCAAAAATATCAAAATTTGTATATTTTAAGAACCTCAACCTTCAATAACCATCAGAAGTTTTAAAAAAGAACTATTATAAAATAAAAAAAAATCTTTACATACTAAACCAAATAGTGTACATTTAAAAAGCTTTTTTTTCCAGTCATGCTTTTTAAAAATATAATAAGCAAACCCCAAAGACTTGTGTGTGAACCATCTATTAATATTAAATATTACTTAGTAGTGCAACTCCAATTGCATATTATAATTTACAATTAATTTATACGAATTATTACAATTATGTTGATTTATAATGTTCTGTTTCATTTGGCAAGTCAGAATCTGATCGGAGAAAGATCTTATATAAAGCGGTCAAGATAATTTAGATGGAGCATATTTGCCGAAAAGGTTAATAATTGTCTCTAAAATTATAGACGGGGTTCCTACAACAATCAAAGTAAAATTAAAGAATAAATAATATATTAAAAGTCAAGCGCACTGTCATTTATTTTTACATAATCACTATGTTATTTTAATATCTACATCCATTACTTAATGGCTATTGTGAAATAAATGACTACAATTCACAAAGCTACTGCGGCACTACTTTTAAGATTCCTTGATGAATGTTGTGGTGGCGTCATCTAGCGGGAAGACTAAAATATTTGTAGTGGCGACATCTAGCGGCTAAACTTAAACCAAGCTCTTACCCTCAACATAAGTTGGTGAAAACCTTAAGTTTTTAATGGCAAATTTTTAGAGACCTACCTACTACAAAATGATTTTTTAAAAACTATTGTTATAATTGTTTTAAACTTTAAAGGTTTATCACCTACTGTGATTAGTTATGTTTTATTAAAATTAATGGTGTCCTTTGATATAGCTCTATGTAACTAATAATTGCATACTTATAAACGTCAATATATTGCGTCAATAATTGATTTTGGAGGAATTACCTGAAATATAATTTTTAATTTGAGATTTAAATTTGCTTTAGAAAAATATATTTTGGATCCAATAAATTTAACACAATCTAGTTCTAGTACAGAGATTTACAAAATATAACCATTTAAAAATGCATTAACATAAAATTGATAGTGGGGTTTAACCATAGATATCATAGTTAAAGTATTAGATTGGCAGATCACGTGACCCTCCAATGCTAACGACGGGACGCGTATGGAGGCCAAATAAGGGGGCAAAACGGCCAGTGTTGCTGCCACTTTAAGGAGAAAAATACTACGAAAAAATACCATGCGATTCTAAAATTACAACAACAAAAAATACTAGAAAAGGATTTCAAGTCACAACAAAAATTCCAAAATGCAGCTAGTATTTTTACGATATTTTTTTTGTAATTTTAGAATTAAATGGTATTTTTTCGTAGTATTTTTCTCCTTAAAGTGGCAGCAACACTGGCCATTTTGCCCCCTTATTTGGCCTCTATGCGCGTCCCGTTGTTAGCATTGGAGGTCACGTGATTTGTCAATCTAATACTTTAACTATGATATCTATGGGTTTAACACACCTAGTTTTTGAAAATTGACTATATTAAAAACTAGATATGTGGAACGTCACATGACATTCAATGGCCACTATATGAAAATCTATTAAGTATTAAAGTATGAAATATCTATTAAATATTAAAGTATGAAATATCTATTAAGTATTAAAGTATGAAATATCTATTAAGTATTAAAGTATGAAATATCTATTATTATATCTACTATTAATTATTATATTATACTATAATTCTATTATATCTTAATAGATATCACGAGTCTGTAATATCTATTAAGATATTTCATGCTTTAAAAATATCTTTGGGGTTAAAGATTTCGGTTAAATTTATTAAATTATTTATTCAGTTAAAAATCGAACAAGAGAGTTTTCGTTTTTCAGCCATACCTTTAAAACCTAAAAAGTTCTATGGAAGTCCATTGTGCATGCTCGATTTTCTCAAAAACCTTATTATGACGACCGACAAGTTCTAAGAACTCACGTGGACCAATTTTGAAATCTATAGCTCTTTTAATTCGGGAAGTAGAGTGGTTTTAGACAGACCGAACGACAAGTGGACCCAGGTCCGGATTTAAAGATTTGCCGCCTGTAGGCTACGATTGATTTGCCGCCCCTGACACAATATTCTCCCCCTTCGGGAAAAGGTAGCTGGTTAGCTGAAAAATAAGGTGGTATGCGCTGTTTAAAATAGATACACATATTAGAATTATCTATGTACCTACACACTAAATCGAAAGCGAAATATTCGAATTTTTTAAAACTGTTCTATTTTTCTTTCAACTTCGAAATCCGGGAGGAGGGGGTGCAATTGCCCTCGCAGCGACCATGTTTGCTACGAAATATTAGTACTATATATACGTTTACGGTTTACGCATTAATGTAAATTATGTTTTCTTTCTTAAAAATATTCGTATCTTTATAATAATTTTTTATGCCGAATGTCGCTTTAATGGGTCGTAAAATTTGGCGCTCCAGAAAATTCGCCGTTCTAGGCTACAGCCTACTTAGCCTATTTAGAAATTCGGCCCTGAGTGGACCGATGTTTAGAAACCACTTTTTTAGAATAAGCACTCTCCAAAACGCGTAGAAAACACAAAACTCCGTATTTTTGCCCTCGTCGCAATGCCTTTACTTCTTTATATTTCATTAGGAAAAATAGAATGTAAAGAAAGGGAAAATACAGCCGTAAGTTAAAGAAAATAAAATACTTAAGGAAAAATTGACTGTTGTTCGTATGTAAACTACCAAAAAAATACATTGCCAGTGTTTAATTTCGGATATTTATCTTAACATGTATCCAATGGAATCTCTACCAAAAAAATTATCTTCAATAAATAATCTTTTATGAAAATCCTAATAAAATAATTATTTATAAAGAATACATATACATAATTAAAACAAGTTAAATATTAAACTGAACTTTAAATTCTTTAATTCAACTAATTCCCATTTATTAAAGAAGTCACTAACATAGAATAAAACAAAAGGTCATTAAACTTTGTCCCTGACCGAGACGAGGCGATAGAAAGATGAATTTTTACGATGTCATCAGTTAATCAAATCATTGAATGAAGTCAGTCATCAGTCATGACATTATCTCAATAGCTCCCATGAATTTATTTTCATTGATAGAAGTTCGCTGTGTAAATCACAAGTGTCAACAAATCATAGTTGTTTACGTTACAATATTACGCTTTGATTTTTTTTTATTGTGTGGAATAGGCAAGGACGCTGTTCATTGATTAATTTCATTGGTATATCATCGTATTATAGCTCAAGCTGAAAGTTGTAGGCTATTGTTGGCGGTTAACCATCAATGGAATAGCCCTTTTTAGCCTACTTTCTTTTTTTTAATTCGAAAGAATTAAAAAAAATGAAAAAGTAGGTATTGACATACGGTCGATGTCCGTCTGTCCGTACCCCCCCCCCCCCCCCCCTTCCAAAATCGGTTCTATACATCTGACTTTAAAAATTCTTTTTTGTTAGAAAGCTATGACCTCAGAGACCCAACTTTCATACTTTTTGTCCGCCTGTCTGTACTTCCTGACGGACATAAATTTACTATCTGTCGGCGAATTTCCAATTGAATTAGCATTGGAATTCAATTTTGAGTGATTTAAATCACTGTTGCCAAATCAACAATAGCATGAGAAACTTTATTTAAAAATATTTAAAGCAAAATAATTTTTTCATAAATCAGTTAGGAATAGCGTCATAAAATGTAGCACAATGTGATTCTTTGATTGTTCATTAATTGTTTACCAAGAAAGCGGCAAGGCATATTTTTTGGATACAATTATGCTAAGTTTTAATATACATTTCGTATTTTTTTAATGCAGTTTGGAGTAGTTTCATTATATTTGTTATTAATAAATATTTAATTATTATTCGAACTACAAATAAATCGAGCAGACGATAAATAATATTAAGTTAATTTGTGAAAAAATATTAAGGAAAATAGTTGATTTTGACTTTTAGAAGTTTATATTATTAGAAAATAAAACGCATAAACGCGTGTATAAATCTAGTGTAGAAACGGTTGTTGATGATATTTACTGTCAAGAACCTAGTTGTTTCCCGATTAGAATTTCAGTAAGTATTTAAGTAACATTAAAGTAGGCTATTTTAGTTCTTTAAGAACTTCTTGTTTTTACTAAAAAAGAAATTGGAAAAATTCATAATTGAAGATTCATTTTTTTCTGGGACCGAAAATATAAAAGATGCCTTAAATTGTTGAACTATTTATCAACTAAAATACTTTCCTACGGAAGCGCCATCTATCTTTCAAGAACGAATTGTAAAGCGGGCTTTCATTATTTTAAGACTATTTGGTCATTAGAGCAAGGTTAGAATTTGTTCATTGTTAAACAAAAAACAAAAAGAAAGGTTAAACAAATTTAGCTATCTTAAACTAAATATGGTGTTAAAATGGTATTATAAAACTCTACGGAATCGGAAAAAAATAGGTCAAAATTCAAAACGTTATTTTGAGACATTTTTTAAATAACTTTATACAAATCTTACTAACAGTAACCAATTCTGTTACATTTATCTCCAGGAAAGAAATTTAAAATTTGTAAAAATAAATTTTAAAAATATTTGTACTTCTTTGAAGGCCGAAAAGTACGTGCGTACAGTACCAGCGTGGGTTTTAAATCAAAAAATAATATTAAGATAAAATGTTCCTCTTTTTCTTAAAGCAATTTTAACCTTTTTAAATTAATCAAATAATTTTTAGATATTAATTAGTAGTATTTTGAATAAACATGTTTTCATCACTAACTCATCTAGTGCAATTAAAAAAAATCTTCATTCTATAAATATCTAGTAAAAATAATATCTAACAAATTAGAATCAAGGTTTCTCGTCTACCCCACAGACATTTTCTACATAATTTCCCTCCAATCCGTAACGTAAATTATGCTAATATATGAATATAGTTGCAATGTTTATCTACTAAAAACCTTTAATAAAAGCAATGAGAGTGCTTAAAAATGCGATTTTTTTTTACTTAAGACGTCTAGAAAAGCTTTTGAGACTAAATATATATCCGAAATATTCATTAATATCTCAAAATCAATTAATTTCAAAAGGATAATTATTTTATTATTTATTTCGTAAGAGCAAAATGTTGCCTTAATATTAGCCTTTTTTCCCTGGCATTAAAAATAGTAAATAAAAATATAAAAATAATAACTTTTAAAAATTTTTAGATTTTTTTCCTATAGATAAATTTTTTGGAAGTGTATGTTACTGTTCGTAAAATTTGCGTAAATTTGTCGAGAAAACAACAATTTGAAAGTAGCCCAATATTTTTTTCCATGCTGTATACAAAACTCATTATTTAAATATCAGAATTTCCAACAGTTCCATAATTAAGGGTAATAAAAGATAAGTTTTGTTTAAAAATAAGTTTATTATATGCCAGTACACTTAGTGTAGTGAAAAGGAAAAACGTAATAAAAGTTTCAGTTAAACTTTTAATCGAAAAAAGGCGCATGAAAATATGCTAAAATGCTTTCCTTGGTTTAATTGGAATGCAATTTTAATTGGATAAAAGAATAAAAAAAAAAGAAAAAAAGAATGAAAAATTAATAATAAAGCTTAATAAAAAACGAATGCAAATTATCGATTGCAAAAATTCAAAGGTTGACATCCTTTTTAATTTTCAAAATGTAAACAGCTTATTGTTTTTTTGTGACGATATGTAACGTGGTGGAAAAATTGATAAAATAGTAATTAAAAAATATTTTTAAATTTTTCAATAAATAGTATAAATCAATATGAATTCAAATATTTAAAAAAACTTCAAAACATAAAGGGTTATTTACATTAAGTAAGATTTCTAGAGCTATGATAAGAATTACATAAATTACGCTGTTTGTCTACACTTTGTTTACAAAAAACATAAAAAAAAACCTACAAACTCCTAAAAGTTAATTTTGTAAGCGAACATTTCTAAATCAAATTTAAAAACGTGATTTTAGTTAATAGATATCTATTCGGACAAACATTTTTTAAACGTAACACTAACTGGGGATGTTTAAAAGTGTTTAGCTCCAATTTGTGCATTGTTTACATTTTATCACAGGCTTACTGAGTGCAAGCACACGGAAAAATCAATTTTTAAAAGGCGATTTTAAAACATACCCGAATGTATAACTAATATTTTAACATCAAAATAGTGACATTTTAGATTTAGTGTGTATTTGTGTGGATTTAGTGAATAGTTGTGTCTCGTTTACTCGCGGTCAAAGTGCAGATAGAGATAAACCTGAAAGTATACCTAATAGTTTAACATCAAAATATTAACAATAAGAATAAAGTATATATTATTATCGAATTAGTTAGTGACAGTTTAGACACAATTTATTGTATGTGTATTGTTTACTCGCGTCCTAAGTGCAAACACACAGATCTACCCGAATGTATACCTAAAATTTAATCATCAAAATAGTGATATTATATTTAATTTATTGTATATTTGTGCATTGTTTACTCAGTGGACACGCAGATCTACCCGAATGTATTTCAAAAAATTAATATCAAAATAGTGACATTTTAGATTTAGTGCGATGATTTATATTTGTAGATTTAGTGTATAGTTGTGTATTGTTTACTCGTGTTAAACAATTACAGACACACAGAACTACCCGTATATACCTTAAATTTTATCAAAATAGTGACATTTCAGATTTCGTGCATATTTGTATAGAATAAGTGCATATTTATGTATTCTTTACTTGTGCTCAAAGTGCAGACACACAGAACTACACGAATGTATGTCTAAAATTTTATTAAATAGTGATATTTTAGATTTAATTTAATGTATATTTGTGCATTGTTTACTCGCTCTCAAAGTGCAGACATACAGACCTAGTTGTATACCTGATATTTTAACATCAAATTAGTGATATTTTAGATTTAGTGCATATTTGTGTAGATTTAGTGTATAGTTGTGTATTGTTTACTCGTGCTAAAATATTGCAAACACACAGATTTACCCGTCTATATCTTAAATTTTATCAAAATAGTGACTTCGATTTAGAATTTATAGATAGTCATATATGTATTTACTGTTTAGTGTACTAATATGTACTAGTGATCCATTTCGTGGTATATATGTATTAGATTATGTAATTATTAAATGTATTAGATTATTATGTATATTGTCATGTATCTGTAATTCACCGATTTACCGTATTAATTATCAATAGTGACTATAGATTTAGTGTATATATGTATAGATTTAGTGTATATTCGTACTTTTCAGCGCGAGTAAACAATACACAAACACAAGTATCCCATGCCAAAGCGCAACCAAAACCGGCGCCAAAAGCGACTCACCCAAGCACGTGCCGAAGGACCCAATGAGCACCGCGAACCGCAGCCCCTTCTTCTCGAGCAGCCAATTGGCGGGCACGATGAGGGGGATGTAGAAGATCATGTAGACCATGGACGTCCACGACACCGTGAACTCCGAGACCCCGTAGTAGTGCGACACCAGGTTGCTGATGATAGCGTACTCGATCCACTGGAAGGCCGAAGACATAGAGTAGCACACAAAGAGTGCCAGCATCAAGAAGCGGCTTCGGTAGAGGCGGGTGCCGACATCCTTCGATGGATCCATCGCCTGAAGGAAAGGGAGGTCGGGAGGATCACACATCATGGGAGGATGGGGATCGATTTGATGACTGTCGCGAGAGATTTGGGAAAAGGTTTGAATGTGACTGGGACTATGGGGGGAAAGGGAGAATTGATGATTTGGGGATTGTGAAATTTATAAAGTATAGAATTAAGAATGACTTTGATAGTTTATAAGTTTAGATTTTAAAAAAAAATGTAATGTTTCGAAGAGGAGGAAAAGGTTGGCAGGATCGGATATGGGAGGATGGGGATCGATTTAAGACGCGACGAGAGAGTAAGAGAGTGGCGTGTTGGGAGAGATGTTATAGGGGGCGCCGGAGAGTCGTAAATATATTGGTCAAGGGGTGAGGGGTCTGGTTTGTTTGGTATTACGTCATGCTAGAGCTACACGAGGGCTAAAAGGAAGGAAAAACAGGAATGTGTTGGATTTTTTTTAGAGTTTAAAAATTATTGGATGGTATAAAATATCGATAAAATAGAGAAATTATAAAAGTTTAAACTTAAAAAAAGATGGAATGCAGCTCAAATAATAAAAAGTAATGCTTTGAATTAATATTTTAAAATTTCATTGTATTTTGGTGGAAAGGGAGAAGGTACGGCGTGTCGCAAGAGATCTGCTATAAAAAATATCGAAGGGTGAGGGGTTTGGTTGCATAAAGTTCGCACAGAAGCTACACGTAAAAGAATTTGTTTTGATTGAAATTACGTAGCACTAGTGCTACACGAGATTAGGAGAAGAGTAGTTGGTAATTATTTCAGTTAGTTTGAGAAACTTATAGATACTTTAAATTTTCTGCGATATAATGAAGATAATTCTTTGTGTTAAATTTGGAAAGAATACCCTAAATTATATGAATTAAAATAAAATAAACATTAAAAGGAAATGTCCATGTATCGAAGTTGTCAAATGGATCCCCATAGTTTGAATAATTTAGAAAATTATTAAATATAATTATTTATGAAATTCAATTGATTGGGGGGAAAAAATAGATATGTCTACTGGTGTGGACTGGTAAACAGCTGCATCCAAAAAATGACCGACCATTGTTTGAGACTCTTAACTACAACCAGCAAGAAAGTAGTTTAAAGATTGATTACTTTAAAACAAAAATGGTTCATGTCATTTTTGCAGATCCAGCAGATCACCTACCCATGACATTATAGGATCGCTGGTAGCTATTGACATCTTCAGGTATAAAGGCGTATGTGTTGGTTTGGAGAAATTTGAGTGTCTTTTGATAATACAGTGAAACCCCGATTTTACGTTTCTCAAGGGACTGGGTAAAAAAAACGTAAAATACGGGAAATAGTACATAGAATGCAAAAATCTCTTTTTCTTAGTATCGCGCCATTTATAGGTACATTCGCGGCACGAGCTTCTTTAAACCACTTTACTAAGATATCTTCCAGCTCATCGTACGGCCAACTAAGCCAAACCAGGATCCATGAGAAAAAACCGGTTTCAGAAAACAGGAGCCTGTGGAATGGGAAAAATATTTCTTATTTTAGAACAATTTTTATTTTTTTTACTTTCCAGGGAAAACGTAAAATGCGGGAAATTCCATAAATAACAAACTTACAATCCGGGTTAAATTAACATTACAGTATACGGAAAAAACTGGGACCTGATGAAAAAAACGTAAAATGCGGGAAAAACGTAGATTCGGGGGACGTAAAATCGGGGTTTCACTGTATTGCAAAACAAATGTACATTAAAAAAAATTGGCACCCTGGATATTTTTTATTGTATATGAGTTATATATTGGCTGAGAGTTTGATAAATTAGTTATTTAGTGATAATTTTTCATTTTGTTTTGAGTTTAAAAATATAATAAAATAATATATACATAAATTGTTTGGGAAAAATTAAAACACTAGTGATATTATATGTTTATGAATGGTGAAAGTTTTAACAAATTGGGGATAAATTGAAGACATTTTACTACAAATTAATGTAACGTTGGTTTATTTAAAGATCATTTTAATAAAATTATTAACTTATTGTAATTTTAGTCTTTTTAAAAAAAACTTTTTACTTGTTTCATTTACTATCTTCACGTTTTAATAGTAAATTTTAAAATGACAAATTTTTGCTCTGATAATAAAATGTAAAGAATTTGCTAAATATATGTTGGCGTGGAATGCTGATTGTTGATATCATTAGCCATACAGTTTTTACGTTAGTGGTGGCTTGTTTATTCCTGTTATTTTTTTTCAATCAAAAATGTAAAATGTCAGTCGTAATCGTATATGAGAAAATATAAGTTTTTTTTTAATTATTTAGTGATACGTACTTATAAAAGCTTATAATGGCCGGTAAGTAAGTGTTAATTCTAATAAATACAATGCTGCTGATTAGATAAAAATAATCACAATCTTTGACATTTCCCACAGTTGCGTTAACTGTTAACGAATTCTATATTATATAATATTTACTACATTTCAAATAATTTCGATAATAATCGGAGTTTTCTTAAATATGTAGCTTGTCGACTTTAAAATATAAAAGAATAAAAAAATTCATACCCCTGACTCTTCAGTTTTTAAGTGGTGGCCACACATACTGGCATATAATTAATAATATAATAAGTTGATATTATTAGGACACTGAACAAAGTATAAGTAAAAAGGAAAATTAAAGTGGTTTTAATTATTTTTGTTGTAATATTACATTTAACTTTTTAATGTATTTTAACAGGGCTAATTTAAAACTATATAGATTAACTGAAATCTATATAAGTGCTCGTTAACTCAATATAAAAAAAATCTGTATATTTAAGGCACAAAATCTCACCTAAAAGGTGTGTGAATGAAAAAAAATAGTAATCATTCGGTTCAGGCATCCGGCAGAAACACACTATACATTTAAAACGTTTAAGAGATAAAATGTAACGTAAGAGATGTCCAAAGAACGTCATAAATTCCTTATAATCATAGTTAAGAGTATTCGGAGAAAAATGAGTTTAGGAAATTAGTCCACTTTATCACGAGGATGAATCAAGTAATCTTTAGACACAACATATGCGGAAGAAAATGCAGCGGAAACTTTATCAACCAAAAAGTATAAATATAGTATTCCTCACATTGCTTTATCAGCCGATTTCCATTGTACAGAATGTTTTTTGACAAAAGTCAGTACTTTTATTATACACACAGGCTAAAAACATGAACAAATTTAGTGTTTTCTAATCTAGTTAAGCACACTCTTAAAACAAAACGAGCGGTTTTAACTCAGTCTGAGTTAATTTCCACTCCTTTCCGGTGCCGAAAATGCACTTCTCCTATAGGAGTAAATTTCACTCTTTTGTTTTAAGAGTGCACGTTATCAATTAAATCTTCATTTAAAAAAGTCATATTTTTAAAGCGTTGAGCTTTTAAAAATAAGATAGTTGGATAAAACGAAATTAAATTCGTCTTCATTTTTCGACAGTATACCTTATATTTATGTTTTAGACCATCTTTTTTGGACAAAACGAGATGAAGGGACAATGTTGAATTTTTTGTGAAACTAACTGAATAGCATAATTGGCTCAAAAAACTGAAAAGCATAATTGGTTTTAAAAAAAACTGAAAAGCAGAATTTCCGTTTGAAATAAATGTCTACAGTTATTCGAGATTTAAAATTAGTTTTTTATGTTATTATTTTCAAAATGGGAAAGAACAACAAATTTTACATTACTTTATTAAAAAAAATTAAAAATATATACATAAATAAACTGTTCAAAAGACTGAGGCCTATATCAATACATGGCTTTGGCTATATTTGTATAATATTGAGGTTATCCCTACATTACTAATGCAATTGGTGTAAAAATTAAAATTGATACAGACAAAACGAATATTTTTATGAATATAAATGGCTCAACATATTTAAGAAAATTTAAAGAAAGTTGAATCAAACAAAAAATATATAGGAATATTTTGTCAAAAAAAATCTAAAAGCAAGAAATCTGCCTATCACTGCCAAAAGTCAACGTAAAAAAAAACAGGAAAATATCCGAACTTAACAAAATGTCCAAAGGCCAGGATCTATATATTTAAATACATCATAAACATGTTATTTTGATCTCAATATGTAAACCTGATAAAAATTCCTGTATATTCTATTTTTGTTATATTGATAATTTTACGCACAGTATAGCTTAAATAAAAAACCAAAGTTTTACATCATGCCAACTATTTTAAATAGAGAAAATACTTGATTCTCGTAACGTTAAGCTAAAATTTATTTTTAAACACTTTATTTTATAGAATTTGTAACATTTAAATATTATAATATATCAAAATAGCATATTTGTACACTAATAAATAAATTTAAATGTTTAAATTATATTTTTAAATAATAAATTTAAATGGACGTTAACCGAAGCTTGTTTAATGCTACCACAAAGTCATTGGCTGACGAATACGAACCAATCCGACCTAGTCATCCAACGCTTCAAATTCTGAATGAGCCTGATTAACCGCGGGCCTTCAAACCAAAGTGCCTCTGTGTGAATCCAATAAAAAAAAATTGTTTTTCCGGCTGTATTGAATATTTTTAAAAAGGGTTTTTTTAGATGATAAAACTAGCTGACATTACAAATCTCTATAATCCCACTTTTTGAAATGAGTTTAAATATTTTTTGTAAAAAAAATTTATTGAAAATTTAAAGTATTCGAACTAATTTCAAAAAGTCCTCCATTGGCAACTTAACGTCGCGAACCGACGCAATAAAAGGCTATTTAGGAGAGATCCGATGGGCCTAGGTTTAGTCGATCAACAAGGGAAACGTCATCGATTACGTCACCCAATACCATTTCACAGCTCCATATATCATACCATACGGCTTTGATAGAATGTGAGGTAAAAAGACAAGATTTATGAAGTCGGCAATCAGAAATGGATTATCCACTTTTACGGAACTGTTATTCAACATTCCGGTGGGCCCATAGATATCATAGTTAAAGTATTAGATTGGCAGATCACGTGACCTCCAATGCTAACGACGGGACACGCATGGAGGCCACATAAGGGGGCAAAATGGCCAGTGTTGCTGCCACTTCAAGGAGAAAAATACTACGAAAAAATACCATTTAATTCAAAATTACAAAAAAAATATCGTAAAAATACTAGCTGCATTTTGGAATCTTTTTAGTGACTTTAAACCCTTTTCTAGTATTTTTTTTGTAATTTTAGAATTAAATGGTATTTTTTCGTAGTATTTTTCTCCTTAAAGTGGCAGCAACACTGGCCCTTTTGCCCCCTTATTTGGCCTCCATGCGCGTCCCGTCGTTAGCATTGGAGGTCATGGATCTGCCAATCTAATACTTTAACTTAGATATCTATGGGTGGGCCTTTTTTTATATTAAAAAGTTTCCACTCACGCCTCTTTTCAGCGTCTGTCATGTAAAAATAAACGTCAAATTCGAAAATTAACCGCCTGGAGCTTGACCTAATTTCGATCGGAGTTACGGGACTGGTGGTTTCCGTTTGGAAAAGACGCTGCCTACTATCGCAAACAGTTGTTGCAATATGAGCAACACGAATATTTTTATGAATGTAAATTTCTCAACATATTTAAGATACTTTAAAGATAATTGAATCAAACAAAAAAAAAGTATTTTTTTCCGAAAAAAAAATCTCAAATCAATCAACTAAAGCCCGAAATTGGACGGCCCTGCCAAATGCCGTGACGCAAAAAATCCTACCCAATTATTTGCATGTATGTTAAGAACCATTTGGGAACATGATCAATTTAAGACGACACATTCCAAAAGTTAAACAGAATATTTTTCGCCCAAACAACGCAATATTAATGTCACACAAAAAATGTGTCTCAATAACATTGATTACGTCTTATTGAAGTTATTTGGAACACTCAAATAAGTATGTAACATTTTGTTTAAGAAAATGCAGTTCAATGGACTTTTAAAGTTTAATTTTGTGCTACGGTGTAGTTATCATCGCACTAAAGCTTGGTTTCACCATGATATTGGTTCCTTTCACCATGATATTGGTTCCTAGTAGCTGCAACGGCTGTGTGGTGAAATGTTTCACCTTTTTTCGGTGTTTGGTTGAACCATTTTTCTGGATTTGGAAACAAAAACCTGAGAAATGGTTCAACCGAATACCAAAAATATGGTTTAACGTTTCACCACACAGCCGTTGCAGCTACTAGGAACCATATTTTTGGTGAAACAAAGTGCCTAATTTTTAACAGTGTAATAGACACATTTTTTTGTTCACATACCTTGGTTAGGAGAAGGTTGATGTATTGGTCCAGAAGAAACAAACTCTTTTGCACATGCATATTGGACAACAAAATAAACACTGTTTCCTATCGAATGCATACGATAAAGTGAGAGAACTTTCTATTGACAAGAAAGCTGATTGCGGAAACAGAATGCATCCAGATTTTTCTACCTGCCTTCCCCAGCTGTTTTCTGTTTGGGTTTGCTTTTGCGAAAAAAAATAGTTTGTTCAACATTATAAAACTATGTCTAATGATTGCATGAATATGATGGTGCGACTCTGACAATTATGAATTACTGACCTTTAATTTAATTGCCTTCATTTTGTATCTTACACTGCAAATATCTTCCATAGAACAGCCGGTTTTAAACTGGACATACAGTTTCAATTAAACCATAAAAGTATTTGGTTAACAAATTAAAACACTTTATACCATAACACATCAAACAATCACATCATTAATAAATATGGTGGTGTGAATCTACTTTCCAGGTAATGAGGATTAAAATTGTAAATTATGTGGAATGATTTTAAATCAACAGCACGAACAATTTACGCTAAACTTATGTTTTTTTTTTAACATTGTAGATTTATTTTATTTTATTCATTGGTATGTATATGAAAGACCCGAAAGTTTATTGCAGGAATAGATTTGCAAATTCAGAATTATTTATCCATAAAATTTGTGTTATGCAAATGCTAGTTAGAAACCCCATTTAAGGAAAGAGCAGGCTTTAAAAAGATGATACTCTCTTCATTTTATTAACATATTTATAACTAAAATACACAATAACAACTAAAAATCTTATTTAAATTAATTTGAAGAGAAGTTAACTTAGATTATTCGAAAAAAATACATACGTTTAAAAATGCAGTTAAAATTCCCACTTATATTTTCCTAAGCGACTTTCGGTAATAAAATCACTTGACAAACTTTTTCATACTGGGTTAGTAGCCATAAAGTTTATCGTCTTCAAATATTTCCAGTATGTGATAACAAATATTATTTTTCGAAAATAAATAAAATTAATGCCTTTCGAAAGATGAAATTTGATTAAATTTGAAAAAATGAGTACAAATCCCAAGAAATCAGATTTTAACTTCGATTAAAATCTGCAATTTATTTATAAAAGGGCTATTTTTTAGGTATAAAATAAATTTCTAAAAATGAGTTCGAATTTTTGTTGACAGTATCAAAAGTAAACATCTCTTTAATTGTTGAGTTGATCATCGTCGCACTAGAGCTACACGAGGGCTATTGGCGTCGTCATTTAGAACCGCAGTCAAGTCACGAGCCGACACCTGAGTAGGCAACCAACGTAACTCTTAGGAGCGAAATCGTGGTCAGCAATTATTCGTCGGACATTTTTGGGCTGCAGTTATTTTGGCGCTACCCGTACCCGAAACCTGGGACCTTTCGCATGGAAGGCAAACGCCTTAATCGACTGAGCTCCCCAGCCCCTTTCTATGTTTGTTTAGTTTAGTTTGAATTATCGTCGCACTAGAGCTACACGAGGGCTATTGGCGACGGGCGTCGTATTTTAGAACCACAGTCAAGTGACGAGCCGACACCTGAGTAGGCACCCAACGCAACCGTTAAGGGCGACATTGTATGCAGCGTTTAGGACTTTGAAGGATATTTAAGTGCACTCCCTCTAACGGGGTATTATTCGTCGGACATTTTGGTTGCACGGGCCGTTTATAGGTCGGCAGTTATTTTGGCGATGCCCGGACCCGAACCTGGGAACTTTCGCATGCAAGGCCAAACGCCTTAATCGACTGAGCTCCCCAGCCCCTTTCTATGTAAAATTCATAATAAATAACCTTCGAATCTTATTCTATTTATCATTCAAGCAACGGTGTGTTCTACCTACCATTTCACATACGGTGCGAGGAAGTGAGAAATGAAATTCACATACCTAAGGTTGCAACATCATACTCAACGTATACAGAGTCTTCACATCTATAGGATCATTCCATAGATATCATAGTTAAAGTATTAGATTGGCAGATCACGTGACCTCCAATGCTAACAAAGATACGCGCATGGAGGCCAAATAAGAGGGCAAAATGGCCAGTGTTGCTGCCACTTTAAGGAGAAAAATACTACGAAAAAATACCATTTAATTCTAAAATCACAAAAAAATACTAGAAAAGGATTTAAAGTCACTAAAAGGATTCCAAAATGCAGCTAGTATTTTTACGATATTTTTTTGTAATTTTAGAATTAAATGGTATTTTTTCGTAGTATTTTTCTCCATAAAGTGGCAGCAACACTGGCCATTTTGCCCTCTTATTTGGCCTCCATGCGCGTCCCGTCGTGAGCATTGGAGGTCACGTGATCTGCCAATCTAATACTTTAACTATGATATCTATGGATCATTCACTCATAAAGGCGTGGAAGGAAAAACCAATGAGTCCATCAGTTTAAATTAATCGATAAATAGGCACTGGAGAGTTATTTTTGACCCTTTCCTTTATCATTTATTACGGTTCTATTTACTTCGCTTTACTCTCTCGTAATTGCTTTTTTTTCGTGTAAGAAAACGACACGTATTGGGGGTTAAAGTTAATGTTATTTTTTTAAGTGACATTTAGTCATTGAGTGACATTTGTCATTAAGTGACATTTAAGTGAACATTTGGTCTAGGTAGAATAAACTAGGCTATTGGCGATGGCCCTCATAATTTTGAACCCAGTTAGAGCATTGGACTACAGATTTAACGTCATCCAGTCCCATATACACGTCGTTAGTTACAGTAGAATATTTTGTTTAGCATAATTTAGCATCATGAGGTAATTGCTTTATAAACATTGTTATTTTTTTCGCAAAAGGGAAGTTAAATAGCCAAAAGGAAAGGCTTCCTGTTCAACTATCAATAAAAAAATTTAAAAATGACATTTTGAAGAACATGTTAAAAAACGACATTTTGAAAAAATGACATTTAAGCAATAACTTGGGCAATTAAAAATATAAACTACGGGAAAATGAAAACTCTCAAGTCAATTTCCTTAAATAGATAAATTTATCTCTTTATAAAAAGACCTAAAAGAGCTAAGCAATAACAGCTCTCAAAAACAAAACAAAAGGGAAATCTCATAATAAAACACACTACAATAAAAAAAAATATCAATTATACGACCAATGACAAAAAATACAAACCAATAAAATGTTTTTAAGTAGCATAAGACTAATAATAAAAAAAAACTATACTGTCTCACACAATAAGAATTTTATACAAAGAATAATACACCAATATCGCAACTCTTTCATAAATGATATAGATTTATTTCTCCCGCATCAGTAACAATTATTCTACTTGTATGAATTATTGTTTCAAAAGAACTATGGACAAAGGGCTTTATTATTTATGAGAAAGCAGGGCCGGATTTCTAAATAGGTTAAGTAGGCTGTAGCCTAGAGCGGCGAATTTTTTTAGGGCGGCAAATTTTACGAACCAATTAAAAGACCGCATTCGGCATAAAAAAAATAATATATAAAGATACGAATATTTTTAAGAAAGAAAACAAATAATTTTACATTAATCGTAAACCGTAAACGTATATATAGTATAAATATTTCGTCGCAAACATGGTCGCTGGGAGGGCAATTGCACACCCTCCTACCGAATTTCGAAGTTGAAAGAAAAATAGTAGATCAGTTTAAAAAATTCGACTATTTCGCATTCGATTTAGTGTGTTAAGGTACATAGATCATTCTAATACATGTATCTATTTTAAACAGCACCCTATTTTAAACAGCACCCTAAAAACACCCTATTTTGCAGCAAACCAGCTACCTTTCCCCGAAGAGGGAGAATATTGTGACAGAGGCGGCAAATCAATCGTAGCCTACAAGCGGCAAATCTTTAAATCCGGCCCTGTGATAAAGAATGGACAATTTTAGTTCAACTGTTTCGAAATTAAGAATTTTCCATTTAAATGTTTCTCCTTAGAGCATGCCTATACTCTAATGTGATAGCCCTAAACAAAAATAAACCTTTTATTACAACTAAATGCAGAAATACGCGCGTACAAAAAAATTGAATAAAACTCATAAATGTCAAGACGTCTTACGACAAGCCTGTCGTTAAAATATTCCAATATATACAGCATCTACGCTGCTAAGTTTTATACTACTATAAATAAAATTAAGATAATCGTAGTTTGGAAGGGTAAACAAGTTTTTTTAAGCTGTCGAATTTATACTTTGAACTATTAAAAATGTAAAACAGATGAATAATATTTACAAACCGTAGAATGGCGTAACTTTGGCCAAAGCTTTTCAAGCGTTTCATTAAATACATTCTTTAAAAATGTGTTTTTTTAATTAGTGGCAATTCTGCTTTGACCTATGGGTAAAAAAAAATCTTCAAGGAGAGCACTAGGTCAGTACTAGGGTTTTATGCTTTGGTCAAACTTACCCCGTTCGACGGTACCACATTCACATATACTTCAATATTAAAAATTTCCATTTGCCTTTATTAATAAACAGTTTTTTCAAGGAAAATTTGGTAATTGAACAAATGTTGGATAGAAAGTAGAAAAAAAAACAATTCCTTCACATTTTGAGTCTGAATGGTTGAAAATAAAAGTAGGCAAGTATACAATGAACGAGAGAAAATAAAAGCAAATTTCAATATTTCAGTGTCATTCTCAGTTACATGTTGAATGCCATCTCAGATTAAAAAAATTAAAAAAAGTGACATAGCATTTTGTCATGAGAGCTCATTTCTTAAACAAACTAAAGAATATAAGTCCGACCTGCTAACTGATTTCTGAATGTACGTGTATTGTGCATGCGAGATTTTCGCAAGGGGGGAAATTAAACTTTTTATTGGTGCCTGGAATCCGGATAATTGATTTAACGAGTATAATTCGAAGTTTAGAATTTGGTTGGTTGAATTAACGTCGCAGTAGAACCACAGGTGTCAGATCTGGGTGAGGTAGTGAAAACATGTTTCGTGGTAGTGAAAAATATGTTTTCGTTTTAATCTTTTCTTAAGTGAAAACTTAATTTCGCATGCGTTTAACATATATGCACTGCATATAAATCGACTCAACATCATTACTACAATAATTATTCAATCCTCATGCACAACATCAGTGTCATTGCATTTTATAATTAATCTAAATTTTATTACTTATTATAACTGTCTTTTATTATGAATAAAAAAAATAATTAAAAAGCAGTTGAAAAAAAGTAACTATACAGTATAATTATGTAAGGAAAGAAACTTAACAGTATAATTATTTTTTCTCCTGTAACTCTTTAGTAAGTGTCGAATGATTGGCTATTTTAATTTTAGAATCGAAACATAAAAACAAAAATTTCATTACCAATTCAAGAAAATTTACTTACGAAATGTGTTTTAAATACTGTATCGGAACCCCCAACAAAAACGCAACCTGCCGCTCGATTCGAATCCCGATGATAGACAACTGAAAACTGACTTCCCGTTTAATCGCGCGCCGACGTCACATGTCACAGCTCCATCCTTCTCGACGCGGGAATAAAGAACACACAAAAAAAAACCTTCTTTATTTTCGGCAATATTGGAACACTTCGGCACTTTAACAAATCATCCAGAACACTTTGGGCACATCGTTTGATCGTGTTCGTCAACTGCCAGGATATTGGCCACAAACACTTCCGATGCTCAACTCCGCAAAAAGCACCAAAGGCCTTGGGACGAGTCTGGATCGGGAACGTGTTGCTATCTTATCTGATGCAGATTTCAAGTGCTGGGCTAAATTTGATAGAGAAAACTTGCGTAGAATAAAAAATTAAAAATAAACACACGGGTGGCGAGAGATATCGAAGAGGCAGTTAGAGGTGGCGAAAACTTGCATCGCTTTCAAATAATCAATAAAATCACGTTATCACGTGTAAAACAAACATTTTGTTCCAGTGTCAAAAATCTAGTTTTTTTAAAAGAAGAACTTTTATGAATTTTGTTTACTAAAACTGAACTGTTAACTAAAACTTAACTAACTGAATTCTGCTTAAAAAAGTTGTTAGGATATCTGTATCAAGCAAAACTGATTTTAATTCAAATTTCTTTCATAATTAAACAGTGATTTATTTTTTGACAACTTTACGAAATTAAAGAGAGATATTTTATTGTTGACCTTATAATTCATTTTTTTCTATTCTAGTTCTTCATTATAAACTCTTTGTTGGTGTGTGTTTTATTCAATTTTAATGCTTAATTCAATGTTTGTTGTCTATATTTTATTCGATTTTAGTGTCTTGCCTCTGCTATGTAATCGGAAATTTTCTTTTCTGTATAGCAGTATAATAAATATAATTTTTATTCACTTTTTAAATCATCAGCAGCTGAATATTTTCCTTCATTTTTCCTTTTAGAGACCTAATAAAATCAAGTGCAAACGTAATATTCCTATGACCTAGATTTTGATCCCCTAGCCTAAAAACACAGATTATAGTTTGTGTGAAAACAGCTTTTTAAACCTCATACAAGAAAACCCAACATTTTGTTGGTACAGCTGGGGGAAAAAAAACGATCGAGTTATTGTAAAAATACTGAAAAAAACGAATTTTAGGGACCGTGTAAAAAATTACTTATCAAATTGGATCCTAACTTGCATTATCGTTTGGTGGTTGAAAAGCGTTTTTGGTAAATGTTTATTCAAACTATTGATGTCTGTCAAATGTCTAAAAATCTTTTCTTGTTTCAAGTGCATACAATGTATTTTGTTTGTATAATTAACATTAAATTATATCGATTACTATGTTTTTGAATGTATGTTATTTCCAATACAATTTCAAAAAGTGTGTTTTATATTAAATAGTGCCCACTGCCTTGGTTAAAAATAATTGCCAAATCATTCTGCGTAATTTTATTTTGCTTTCCTTAAATATCGTGTTAGGATCGTAACTCTCGTTTTGTAATATGTGGTTTATATTACCGATAAAGTGAGTCGGGGTTCCGGACACAATCCCGAAAGCCGAAATACCGACAAGCCAGAATCTCGAACGTCGAAATCCCGAAAGGCCATAATCCCGACATAGACGAAATCCCGAATGGGTCGAAATCCCGAAAATAGATTTTTGTCCATTTCTCGATTTTTAAAAAAAAAAATTATTAAAGATTACTTATTTATTTATTTAGTTAGTTATTTAGTTAGCCAGTCAGTCAGTTAGCCAGTCAGTCAGTTAGCCAGTCAGTCAGTTAGCCAGTCAGTCAGTTAGCCAGTCAGTCAGTTAGCCAGTCAGTCAGTTAGCCAGTCAGTCAGTTAGCCAGTCAGTCAGTTAGCCAGTCAGTCAGTTAGCCAGTCAGTCAGTTAGCCAGTCAGTCAGTTAGCCAGTCAGTCAGTTAGCCAGTCAGTCAGTTAGCCAGTCAGTCAGTTAGTCAGTCGGTTAGTTAGCCAGTCAGTTAGTTAGCCAGTCAGTTAGTTAGCCAGTCAGTTAGTTAGCCAGTCAGTTAGTTAGCCAGTCAGTTAGTTAGCCAGTCAGTTAGTTAGCCAGTCAGTTAGTTAGCCAGTCAGTTAGACAGTGAGTCAGTCATTTCACTGACTAACTAATTGACAGTCAGTTAGACTAAGTTAGTCAGTCTGGACTAACTAACGGAGTGACTAACTAACGGACTGACTAACTAACTGACTAACTGACTGACTGGCTGACTGACTGGCTGACTAACTAACGGACTGACTGACTAACTTACTGACTAACTGACTAACTGACTGACTAACTGACTAACTGACTAACTAACTGACTAGCTAACTGACTAACTAACTGATTAAATAACTAACTGACTAAATAACTAAATAAATAAATAATCTCTAATATTTTAAAAAAATCGAGAAATGGACAAAAATCTATTTTCGGGATTTCGACCCATTCGGGATTTCGGCTTGTTGGGATTTCGGCTGTCGGCATATGTCCCAGACCCAGTGCGCCGAATTTTAAACAAACTTTTTGTAGCAATATGAATGAAACAAAAATTTGCATAAAATGTAAAACATAAATGTAATAATCATGTTTGTCTATCTGATTGTAACTAATCGCATTTGAAAATCTGTTCGTTATAAATAATCGTATGTGTGACTTAATTTAAAATTAAAACATTTTCTCGTCGAACCTTTATTTTATTTCTGAATTTTAAAATCCAAAATTAAAAAAAAAGGGTAAAAACATAAAAAAAAAATCACAATATTAGTGACGAAGGTTTAATTCTAGGATTCTTTGGCGAGATTATAGTAACCCTTTTGTTAGCTTGTCGTTTCGAAAAGACACCCTAAATATTACCTTTTTCAATATGGAGATTTCCCCTTAAACGAGTTCAAAAAATTAATGCTTTAATATCTCAGCAAATAATGCAAAATGAATAATTCTTTTTTTATACCTGGGGTATTTTGATGGTGCTGAACATTTTTATGTAAAAAAAACTGGGTGTTGCCATTGGAATTTTCAAAGTTGGTACTCATTTTAATATGTAGACGACCCCTTATGCAATTTTGGTTGCCAGTTCTCAATTCCTTACGCTATTTCCTGAAACATGACACCTTTCACAAAATTCCTTGACCAATACCAGCCGCAAAATGAAGGGTGGATCGTTTTTTTTTCCCCAGCTGTACAATGACGCTTTTCACATTAAGGATACATTTTGATGAAAAAATAAAACAAAACTTTTGAGGGGAAAAATCAAAACAATAGTTTACGGGTATGCGTCCAAAAGTGGAACGGGTTTTTTTTATATATAGTATCTCAATATAGAAAAAAAAACAATCTTTTTTACAAAGACGCAGTGTGTTGAGTGGGTGGAAACCAACCTCTCAATCCCTCTGAGTGGTTATTGAGGCGTGGTCCCGTGAAACATGGCTAAAAAACAGAAAAGAAATCTCACTATTGATCGAAGCTAAAAACAGACTAATTGTGTTGAACCAACTAGATGGGATCAACCGTGATATTTTGGCCAAAACTTGAACTTAAAATGTGCACAACCACAAAAGAGTGAATCTGATAAATTATTAACGTTAAAAAAATAATTTTCAAATCTTTAGAGATTTTTTAATTTATTAAGTTTTGTTAATTTTATTGTCATTTTAATTATTTATAATTTTTGGGTACTTATTTTTTTCAAATAAACTTAAGGAATTTGAAACTAATGATTTTATATAATTTTTGAATTATTTAGATACTAATTAAATAAGTGATAAGGTGAATCGGACTACTTACGGAATTGACATAAATTTAAAATTGTTTAACTGATTTTTAAGATAATATTTACTGAAATGCAAACATTGTATAAAGTATTCCATTATAATTTTAAAAAGTTAAATTTCAATGGTTTGTTTAAAAATGTACATCAAATTACATTTTTTTTTAATTTTAAATAAAATTATACCCTAAATTTGTACATTTTTTAAATAAAAGACGCAAAAATTTAGCAAAATGTTCATTAAATATGCATAATTTGTTAAAATAATTTGAATTGGTTAAAATTTCGTTGTGTCGCATTAAATAGTTCGTTGAGAAGTTTGAACAGTCTTACATAAAGAATTTTATTGCAAAAAAAAAGATGCTCAACCCTATTTTTTGTAGCAATTATTTTTTTTATATACAAAAAACTACCCGAATTTATTTTACTAAAAATATTTATCTGAGTTTTTAGTATAAGATATGCAGTTCACGTTTTTTGTGACATTCAGGTATAACGACCCCATAAAGTTTCTACACAAAACTTTCCGCATACCATAAAGCCCTTCTAAGAAATAAAACTATTCTAAATGCTTTCAAGTGTCCCTCTCAATTTCATTATACATTTGATTTTCTTTTTTGTGTATATTTATCATATTAACTTTCATAATGTATGTATAGTATTTTTTTCAAACTTAAAAAATCAAGCAGTAATAGTCTTAAAATTTGACTTACCCAATTTTTATCCGCAGCCAACGAAAATGAAGATATTTCCTCACTTTCGACTCAATAGAAGTCAATTTTTTTAGAGTTTAAGACATTCTAAACGGGAAAACCGTAATGAACGTAAAAAATAACGGAGTTATTCAGGTAGCTATTCAGGTTATTCAGATTTTGATATCAGCACTGTATTCAGCATTATTATCGTCTATTCACTGGATACTATAAAATGTTCAGCGGGCATAAAAGCACACGTGAAATTTGACATTCTGAAAGATATTTAAGGAATCTTCACTCTTTGAAAAAGATTTGATGTGATTTATTACACCTGGCTGTCGTCCTTTTATGGCTGATGGAAACAGAAAAAAAGGTATAAAAATACGGTTTTCTGAAATTAGAAAGAAAATCTGGCCAAGGACGATTTGGAACGCATGTTTGTTTAGTAAACATACTCAGTTTGATGAAGGAGTAAAAACGCTTTTGTTCATTTAAATATCTATTTTCAAAGTAAAACCATTTTCAGGGTTTTTTTAACATGAAAATACTTACGATAAATATTTTTTTTAAAGATATTGGTATTAGAAACTCATTAGTGCTTTGACTAAAACAGATTCTTTTTTTTTATGAATAACGGAAAGTAAATTGTGACTTTTTTCTGTAAATTTAGAAAATTTAAAAAAAAAACTATTTTGAAATTAGGCACTACAGAAATATTTAAAAACACCGGATGGATACAGACTAAACCCGTCTAGAGGGATGGTAATTTTCAAAGCAACTCATAGTTTTTAAATATTTAAAAACAATTTCAATTGAAGAGCTTAGTGGAAGAACGTGCTAAGGGACAAAAAGCTGAAAATGAGCTTAAAAGTTTTTCGTTTGCATTTAGATACGTTTATGAAAAAGGGGAAAACTTTTATCATTAAAGAAGGGAATATTACAGTCTCTGGACAAATTATTAGACGCACTGTATTTTTTTTTAGTAATTTTATGTTTCTTAAGAGTTTTTATGCAATAATGGTATTTTTACACTACAATATTATTGATTTTTAATTAAAACAATTGTTGTAGACTACAGATTTGTATTTATTTTTAACATATGGTAACACTGTGCCATGTTAAAAATCCAGTCCAGCTCCTAGAAAAGATTATGTGTGGAATCATCATCCTCAAATGCAGGAGACAGTACAGTCTTGCATTGATAGCATGCCGCGCAGAATTAAAGCTTTGATAGCAGCTAAAGGTGGCTCAACATAAATATTGACTTTTACTAACATTAATTTCACTTTTCGTTAAATCTCAATAAACTTATGCTTTTCTACATGAATGCTGTTTTATTGATGCCAAATAAATCGGTAATTGATTGGATAATATAAAAATAAAAAACAAATCAATTTAAAATAATAAAACGGTACAAAATCACCCGGTAATTAATATTTTACATGAAATCTTGCAGTGCGTCTAAAAAATTGGCCAGGGACTATGTTCATTGACACAAAAATCTCAATTTTTTCGAAAATGTCACTTATCACGTTCTTCCACTAAGCTCTTCAATTGTATTAACCCAGTGAATGCCGTTGACACTTTCCTTACCGAATAAAAGCGTTCACTAAGTTTTATCAATCGTTTTTCGTGTCAGATCATTTATCCTACATAAATTGTTCAGTACTATAGTCTTCATTTGTCTTATACTTTGTTTATTTCGATAAACTTAAACAAAACGCTTATTTTCGCATTCAAACAAAGTTTTCTTGCAAATCATCGTTAATGAGTTTAATATTAAAGTATTGAAAAGTCTTTTCAAGGTATTTAAGACAAGATGAAAATTATATTAAATCAATTATCCCATTTTTATTTTATTTTGCCCGATTTACAGATAGGGTAATGACATTTAGGTGATAAATCATTGAAAAATTATTCCTTGTTTCTTCCAGTTATGGTAATAATCAGGCTTCAGATAATGAATAAAAGTTATCGGCCGACATTTTACTGATACGCAACATAAAAAAATCAGAAAAGATAATTTTTTATGTTGTTTTAACTATTGCAATACTGTAAACAATCAGCTAGATGTTGCACACAATTTACTTTCTAGAACGCAAAAAACTATAGTGCAACCACATTTAAGATAACAGCTGCATTTTTAAAGGTCAAGGAATAAATAGATCAAGTAGTATAGAAATAGTAAGTCTATTGAATACTGATATAGTTTATCTTAATAAAAAGATACCGAGTTTTTTTTAATGTATGAATAATCAGTTAAAAATTGTACTACCGAAACTGTCAGTTTGAACTTCTGATAACGAATTAGGATACCTATACTAGACGACAGGGATTCGAAGGTTACTTTTTGAAAGTAACTGTTACAATTACTTAATAAGAAAATTAACTCGTTACAGTAACTTAATACGAAAAGTAACGAACCACAGTTACCTTTAGAAATTTCAAGTTTTAAAAAAAATTTAAATTTAGCCATCTTACCTATTTTCAAAGTGAACCAAGACTAAATAAATGAGGACAATCGGAAAAAGATAGGAACAAAAATTCAGCTTTGAAAAAAGTTAAATTTTAAATAATTCAATTTAAGCAGAACGCCGAACTGTACCGAAAATATCCGTGAACAGCGGAGTGACAAGTAACGGAAAAATAACGAAATTTTTTGTTACTTCGTTACCTTTAATAGTAATTAAGTTAGTTACTTTCTGAAAAATCTAACGGCGTTACCTGAAAAAAGTAACGGCGTTACAAGTAACGCGTTACTGCAATCCCTGCTAGACGGCTTTACCAAACACTTATAAAATAGTTAGCCTGTTATTGACGCAGTTTTTTCGGAAATTACGCCAACTCTAAATAGCGTGAAAACACCATTTCAAATTGCTAAAATTACATTAAACAAAGGTTCATTCGCAGTGCTCAGTTTCAATTCAAAATAAACATGCTATTTATAGTCGATTTAGAAAAACGGTTTCTAAGTCGCCGTTTTTAGTTTTTTCCCTCGTTTTCTGGAAACGGCTCAACCACTGACCTTGATATACCTTGATTTTGAATGAATGGACTAAGAGTGAAAACTCGAGTAAAATAAAATGTTTAGACTATACCGCGCATAAAAACAAAGACAAACTCAAAAACAATCTTTTACTGCATTTATAATAAAAAAAATTGGACTAGGTTTTAATTTGCTGCTCGAAATACCAAACCCAAAATGTATGTGTCCCACACTTTGCACACAAAAAGCTGAATCTAGAATGGATTGAATTAATAAGTTAGAAAATAGGGTTAATGTGTGAATTACAAAAAGAGAGCAAATTCCGGTCTCAAACAAAGCACTGTAAAAGCGTTTATTGTGCAAATATCTGGTCGAAATGTCATGAATAATATATGTAAGATACTAAATCGAATTATTTAAACATAAATAATTAACAGTAAATACGTTATTTTTTTATTTTAAAAATTTTTTTCTTAAGAAATACCCTCTTTTGTCGCCAGTAAATATAGACTTTGGGTTGGAAAGTTTTTGGGAAAATGAATTATATCATTTTATATATTACTTCGAAGTTGCAAAACACGAATCCCAAAGTTTGAAAACCTCACAAACACTATTAAAAGTTAGGAAAAAATTGATTTTTGTTGTAAATTTTAAAAATATATAATTTTTGGTGCCACAAACAGAATATCAAATTAAAGTAGAGAAAAGTTCTAATAATGTATATATACACACAACGCTTTTTTTTCTTCTACGGAGTAAGTTAGCACATTAAAAAAAAGTTAACCACGATCGCAAAAATTCGCAGAATTTGTAAAAAAAAAGAATTCCCAAATGTTTTCTAATGTTTTTGTATTCAAATTTTTAATCTCGTTTATGCAAAGTTATGAAAAAAGTAACAAAAAATAGTGTGGAATACATATTGAAATATTCATATATAAAAATATTCTTTTAAAACGATTTGTGCCAAAAAGATAGATGAATTTGGAAATAATCTTCAATTAATCAGCATTCATTTAAAAAACAAAAAAGTTTAAGTAGAGAACAAAAAATAATATTTATAGAAGATAGTTGGGAAAAAATTTACAGATTTACTGATACTCATAGCGAAACGATATCTATATGCAAACGTGCGCGATTTGTCGCTAGACTATAGCACTTGACGGGATCGTCTAGCTTGAAATCTAGGCAAAAAAAAGGGTTTACGATTTAGCCCCGCACTCCCCTAATAAGGAGTTTCTAGAAAAAAAATATTATCAACAGTTTAATTCGAGTAGCATAATAAATTTGCGAAACAGATAAGTAAATTGCACGGTATTTAGACCGTAATAGTTGAACCTGCATTCGATATATATTTAGTAAATATATAGATGTACGATACAGGCAATCATTTTTCTGTCTCTAAGCCGGCTTTTTGATTCAAACTAAATGGAAGAGAATCGGTCTACAGAAACTAATTGTTGCCAAAGACTGTAATTTCTCAAAGCAAGGGGAAAAGTCCTACGTTCTATAGATTTATGTAGTACAAAGAAACTTGACGGACATTGGAAACTGGTAATGTATTAGATTTATTTTCGGACCAACCTTGCTGGGCCTCTGGCCTGTTGTTGGTCGACAATATTTGTATTTGTAGTAGAGCTTTAAGATTTTTAGAATGAAAATTTTTTAGGTTTGTATTTTGCGGAATGATTTCTAAAACATGTGGTTTAAGAATTCTGAATAAAAATTTTAAAAGAAAACTACTAAACTGAAAGTCGGTAATGTCAAACAGATAATAAATATTTTAAAATTTGTTCTTACTGTTTCAAGCGGCTTCATCCTCAAAAGTCCTTCCATTACGAAATTTAAGGCCGAGGTTTTACGATCAATCCGAATAGCGGCTCAAATCCATATGGTACCGCATCCAAAACAAATAGGTGGAATTGAACGATGCCGGTTGAGCAATAAAGTGCCACGTGGGAACTAGATCCGCTTTTATTCAAATGGGTTGGTTAGGTAACATCGTTTAGAGCATCATTTCATTCAGTTTGGTTTGTTTGATGAAGTTTGATATTACAATTGGCAATCGAAACGATTCGGATTATTTGGCTACATTAAGGTTAAATATAGTGCCACGTGTTAAACTATATCAGCTTTCATTCAAATGGGTTGGTTAGGTAACACCGTTTGGAGCATCATTTCATTCAGTTTGGTTTGTTTGATGAAGTTTGAGATTACAATTGGCAATTGAAACGATTCGGATTATTTGGCTACATTAAGTTAATTAAATTTTTTTTAATTTGGGCCACACGCCGTGTTAACTATATTCGTTTCATTCAAATGGGTTGTTTAGGTACCGTAACATCTTTTGGAGCATCATTTCTTCCAGTTTGGGTTGGTTTCGTTGATGAAGTTTGCGATTACAATTGGGAATTGCGACGATTCAGGTTATTTTACTACTTTAACGTAACACATAGCACAAATGGTAGCTGAGCCCTTCATCAACTTAGGGCGAAATTGAACTGAAACGCTTCGAATCCGAGAACGTTGGCTCTGCGATACGATCGGTTTGCCGACCCAGCGACGCAACGGTTAGGGAGCTAGCCTTTGGAGCCTCTGGGTTCGGGTTCGAATCCCGGTAAGGCATGGATGTTTGTGTTTGTCGAGTATATGCGGAGTACGTGCTCGTTAAATTTGTTGGGTCCGAAAGTCCTCCAAGTTCCCATACTAAATCAATACCTCTGGGGGTGACAAGCCAATTCTGGGGATCATCTAGTTGGCCTCTGTCTCTAAAAATTAGATGGATCCATTTATGTGTGTGTGTTGTCTGTTGTGTCTGTCTTACTTGACGAAGGTTTATAAGCGGGTCTCTGACCAAGCACACAAACCTGAATATATATATATATATTTCTTAACCAACAAAAAAACGAATCGGTTTAAGCTCCGCCCTGCGAGCACGCTATTTAACTAGAAACTAGAACAGTGTTTAACTTCCAAACGCGTGCTAGAGCTACACGAAGGGTACTTTAAGATTCAGAGGGTTGAATCCGGTTTGGTTGTATTCGAATTAGAGATACATATATAGGTTAATGGGACGTTTAGTCTTTGTTGTGTCCAGCCTCAAACTATAATTTAGAATCATGATTCATCTTATCTGGAAACTTGCATCCTATATAACGGTGTTTTTTCGTTTGATTCCAAATGAAACTAAAGGCCTCATCTACTGAGATATTTTCTGAAGAATTTCGGTTAAAGAAGCAAAGACAATCAAATTTCTTCCGTATGTCCGTATTACATTTTTGGAAATTAATCTAAATAACAGCCTTATAAAACTGAAATTGTCAATATGCTGTAATAATTATGCAATCATTTTAATTCTTAAATTTAATTTAATACATCTCAAAGATGTCTTTGAATTAACCCTTAACTTTCTCTACCATTTTTTATTTCCATCTCTATCATTGAAACTTCTTATAAGCTGAGACTATCTATAAAATCTAAATACCCTACAGATTTTTTTTTAAATATTTATATTAAGTGTTTAACTGTTTACTCGAAATGAAAACACCTTATTAACCCATTAGAGATAAGACTTCTCAGCAAAATGAATAAAGTTGTCAAAAAAAATGAAAGATTTTACGTACCGTTTATGAAATTACGAAAGGCACTTCCTCTGATGTGAATATTTGTGTAAAACAAGTTTTCTTTTCTCTCTTTTCTCTGTCGGTTATCAAAATTTTAAATCCGTTGGCTTTTTGGACGCGCGACAAAACGGTTTCTAAATTTAATTCTCAAAAAGAGGTATTTCATTTCTTGTGTTGCAAACGATGTAAAATGTGAAAAGAAGCTTGATTTTATCTTGGCGGCCATTCGAATCCATGACGGCGACTTCATTTTTTTTTTCATTTTTTTGGCAGATCTACATAAATAAAAATGTAAATGGTTCGTTTGTTTAACATCTTAAGTCTCTAAAAGTCCTTCACTGATGACCTTGAAAGTTTGCCACAATTTTGCATTTTCACGTTTTTATGGGACATCATTAGGAAAATGGTCAACACATCCGATTTTTTAATATATTTTTTTTTTAAATAGTCCTTTAAACTATTTTTGTTACTTAGTAACAATTTTTTTTGCTTTAAATCCGAATAAAATTATCACAATTCGTGTTTATTTCTTACTGGGAAAGGTTTTCCAAAGTCAGATCGGGAACGTGCCACGACTAACAATGCATACTCTACAAAGATATCTTATTTGTTTCATATTGTCCTAACAAATATACTTTAGAATGGAAAATACTTTGAATAGTCTTCGTAGACTGTTTACAAAGTTCCATGCTACAACTTCAAAACTTTCCGGTGAAAAATCAGATAAGAATTTTTTTTATTTTTTTTTTTAATTCCCCACACTTTAGAATACTTCAGATAGGTGATGCACCCTAGAATAATTAAAATATAATATTTCTCAAATATACAATATATTATATTATTTTATATCAAATGCTAGTTTTCGTGAACGTGAAGAACCCAACGTGGTTTCCATTTTGACAATACGAGAAATAATGAAAAGACAAACCATTTTCTTATAAATTAGTCAGATCAGTAACGGTCGGATCGGTTAACGCCTCATCAGATCTGTAACAGCTCGGAAAATGCAGAAATGTGAAATAAACTAAAAATTGCGTGAATTTGCTGTTTGACTCTCTTGTTCCTCAATGGACATTCATTCCTATTATCATTAAAAACTTTAATTTTTAGAACAATGCTTAAAAATAGAGTACTTGACAGTATCGCTAAAATACCTTCCAATATTAATTAAATTATAGTTTGAACCCAAATATAACAAACGTATATATTTTTTTGCAAAATAAATCTTTAAATGATTAATAAAAATCCTTTTCAAATGGCTTTTTTTTCATCGGTAAGTCACGTGATCACAAACCGGTATGTATAAACAAACCAGTGCGGTGTGATGTTTTTTTGTTTGTAATTAAACTGGTTTTAATCTAACTTACTATTAAAATAAGAATTATATAGATAATGGGTGGAGGTTTTACAGAAGCGGATAGTTCAAATTTGCTTAAAGTAGATTCCAAAATGGTGTTTCAAAGTTTGTTTATAGTTACTAGTGACATCATAGATACCACGTGGAAGCCATAAAGCGTTTTCGGGAGTGATTTTTCGTCCTAATTTTAAAATTCATTTTTTACCTTTTTTATGGGGTATTTGAAAAAAAGAAAAAATACGGGTCTAATATTTTTGGCATAAGAATATTTTAAGCCAATAAAATTTTTTTAGCCACGTACCCTATTCTGCTGATAGGCTCGTGGGTGCGGCCAAAACTTATCGAAGTTGACGATCTGTTCTGCATTAACGTATATTATCCGTGGAAAAAGACCCCTAGAGAGGGAGTAAATAACATTATTGATCTCTCCTCTATTCTTTTCCTGCATTCGCACCTAATTCGGAGTTAAAATGCACTATTATTTTTTTCTACGAAAAATTAGAAATTTGTAAATTCTGCTTTTAAATTGGTGCTTTTCATAATATTGACCCTTATACCAGCTTGGAGTTGACTAATTATTTTTTACTGATAAAATCTGATTTAACCCTTTCAATCCCAATGAGAAATTGACATCATCATATTAGAATTTTTTTTCTGATCGTCTATAGCCATTTATGATATCAAAAAGCACATCATTCGATTCTTCAAACTTTTTTCTATTAGAAAATATTTTTTATTAATCCCAATAGATGTCTGCCCTATTATTTTTTTTAATTATGATCAGAAAAATGATGATGCCAAATACCATCATTGGGACTGAAAGGGTTAAAATTTGAAAAAAAAAAAAACTTCAAGAGAGCGGGCAGAAGAAAGAGAGCAATACAGACCAAGAATGACTCAAATGCAAGCCAAAGAAGCAGCAGAGCAAAATGCAAATGAAACATTATTTTTTAAAGAAATATTTGTTTTTTTCTCATTTCGTAATATTTTCCATAAACCCCAGTTGTTTACTCAGACCAAAAACGTCTCATGGTCCCAATAGTTTAAAATGGATGGTTAGTTTGAATATCGTCCCACTAGAGCTACACACGAGGGCTATTGGCGACAGGCGTCGTAATTTTTAACCACAGTCACGTGCCGAGCCGACACCCGAGTAGGCACCCAACGCAACTGATAGGGGCGGCATCGTACGCAACGTTGGGACTTTGTTGCATATTTAACATGCACTCCCTCTAAAATCGGTGGTGTATGTGAACTTAAATTTCAATGTATACTAATATTAATATATTGATATTGATTAAAAAAAAATTATTAAAAAAATGTGTAACAAAAACTTGAAAAAACAGAAGAAATTCGAAGAAAGTTAATGTGATTTAAAATTTAAAGTTATACATGCACGTGTTTTTTAATTGATTAAAAATTGGTTTGGGGTTGGTTTCGATAGAATCAACGTCGCACTAGATCTACACGAAAGCTATACCTTATTATCAGAAGGCCAAAGTAAAAATACCGGCTTAAATAGAGGAAGATTTAAACAACAAAACAGTAGCAGACTTAAATTTGAATATCAAAGTGTGCAATCATAAATTAAAAATAGTTTATTATACTCACCTTGACAGTCCCAGTTTCACTTATCCGAAACGCTGAGTGGATGTACAAATCTAAAATTAAAGGAAGTTTCATGAACTTTTTGCTGATGAAGAATTTGCTTTTTTCAGTCTGTCTTGGTATCATACAAAGTTCAATAAGTCTGGCGATAGAAGTATCAGAAATGATTTTGATTAATCACTGATTTTTGGGGAGATGTTTGGTTTGGTTAAATTAGAACAAGTGGAACCACGCTAACGGCCGTATTCACAAGTTCGGGTCACCCGCAGGTTTCCCCCGCCTGGGGGATAGATCGGTAGGTTTCGTCAAATTCCTTATTCACAAGTGCGAGTAATGCCAAAAGGGAGGAGATAAGGAGCCGAATCTGCTTTACGGGTTATCCCACCAATATCGGTGGGTTTTCAGAGGGATATCTCTGAGAAATGTTCAAAATCAAAACAAACATAGCTTATCAGGTTCTTCTTTCAAACTAGTGATTATAATTATTTAGTTCTAATCCATTTTAATTAATCTTTATAAGATAGTTCATTGTAGAAGTACAGCATATTAGAAAGATAAATATATATTCAACATGAGATTTAGATTGATAATAAATTTCTACGTAGAGACTTACGTGAGATATGCGATGATAATTTTTATTGTACAATACATTTAAAAACGTATCTTTAAATTGACTAAAACTGTTTTAAAAGTTGTGTGCTGCGGTAGTTATGCACAAAAATGTTACAAACTTAATAATAAAATACAAATAACAGAGGAATATTATAACCATACTAGTATTTGCCACTGTAAAATATAATTAGCAGGTTAATATTCTTGGTTAAAGATTTATACATATACATAATGATAATTATAAAGGCATTAGTTTTCTTATTTTCCAATATTTCTTGATATTTTTAAATTAAAGTTATTAAAACTTAGTCATCTGGCATAAAATTTATTTTTCTTCGCTTCAGCCATTTTTTAAAGGGAGTCGGATGGGTGTTTGGGTCAAAAATGTCGATTTTCTGTGTTTCTTTTACTTTTAATCTGCACATGTATAGCTTTAATTTAAGACCAAGATTATCGATTTCTGTTTAGTAGTTTTATTTTTATAAGCAGTTTTTCAGAAACTATGTACATCAGTTCTTACCAATACCTTAATTTTCTTTTGCGTTTCCTGAAATATAAGGTTTTTCAAAACTTAGGAAAAATTTTCTCAGGAACTATAAAATATATCAGCCTGTTTTGTTTTATTATTTCTTCCCTATTAATAGCTATTTGATAAAAACTGAGGAATTATAAAATATCTCTGCTCAATTTTAAATATCTCTGCAATACATATTTTTAAAAAACTCACTGTGAAAGTATTTTTTTATACTGTGAAATATCTTCAGTTTAAATTAAAGAGCTATATGTAAGGAACAAACTATAAAAACAATTCAAGTTCCTGAGAAAAATGTTCCTAAAGTTAGTAAAATTAACATGGGCGAGATAGAACCATCCGACTCCCCAGAGGCGATTGCGATCTGTCTCACGATGCAAATAGAACAAGTGAGAAATATCTCTATCAGTAAACAACGTCACGTGATTCCGCTTGACCAATGATATGTCCTGTTACAAAATCTGATTGAAACCTGAGGAAGAAACCCGAAAGGTGAAACCCAGATAAATCTCGCGGTTGTGAATACGAATTTGAAATAACCCTCAAGTTGTCCCTTCCTCGCAGGATTCGTGTTCTGGGGATATACAGCTACTTGACTCGAACTTGTGAATACGGCGGTAAGAGTCACAAGATATTGGCTCTACTCAGTCATAACAATCCACATTCATGAGCTTGGTAAACGCAAAGCAGATCGCTAAAAGACACTCAATTGTCTTCTGTGGAAGCGTTCGCCATTTCGCATTAACTACGGCTAGTCCTGACTCATCTATAAAAGTAACTCTAATATAGCCAACGTAATCTCATAGCGAGAAGTTAACGTTGCACTAGAGCCACAACACGAGAGCTTACGTAAGCTTCTAGCGACATCGAACGCGTTAGTTAAGACTTGAGCGTATTCGAGGCCCTCTAAAGCTACACCAGGGCAATTGGTAAAATGCATCGTAATTTTAATCGCGGTCAAGTGACGAAGTCGATAACCTGAGCTGGCACACAAAGAATTCTTACATCGACCGAGTCATGACGCGTTGAGTTCAATTAACGTCGCCCTAGAGCTACGTGAGGGCTCTTGGCAAGGGGCGTAACTGAGAACCACAAAGCCACGGACAAAACCTGTGAAACCAAAACCTCACAGCAGATGAGGCCTTAACCCATACGCAGAGCCACGCCGGCTCATCAGGACTTAGGACCATGAGATTTTTAACTAGTACCAGCCCCATATTCAAGGAGTTATTAATGTTTCCTTCCTGCACAATTCATTCATAACATGGATGAATGAAGACGGAACCTGCAGAGTTATCCTCGTGACCTGACGCCTCAAGCCCTGCCATATCCTCTCTCTAGAAGGATATACAATTGCAATTGTTTGGTTAGGTTGAATATCATCGCACTAGAGCTACATGAGGTTTATTGGCGACGGCTGTCGTAATTTAGAACCAAAGTCAAGTGACAGGCCGGCACCTGATAGGCGTCCAACGCAACCTTAAGTGCGACATCGTGCGCGTACAATTCCAATTTGAAACTTTTAAACTTATTTCTAAATAAAGTTTGCGACAAACACTCTCCATTTTCTTTTTCAAATATGCAAACTAACAATATTTAGTAGGTAAACTGATTAATAAGTAATATAATAAAGAGGAATAAACAATTAGAATTTTTTTTTTAAGTTTGACAGATGGCAGCACGAAATCAAAAAAAATTTAAGTGGAAGCATTTAAAAATTTATTGTAACATATTACTCTTTAAAATACTACACATTGATCATGTCACCTACTAAAATGTGTCATAATGTATTTGAGAAAATTGTGAGTATCAGTCGCATACTTATTCAGAAAAAAAAAAGTTTTTCAATTGGAATTGTATGGATATTTGTCACCATAAACAAAACCCTTAATTTTAACTACATTACAATAACAAACGTAAGAACCAAAGAACAAGCTTAAAAAAATATAAAGAATTTTATTTTCTGTCTTAACGCGGTTAATATGTATCTTAATAATTATACAAATTAACCTATATTTTATTATAATCCATGTAGTATAACCGAAAATTTAAATAAGGTTACCCAACTGCAAATTATATGGTAACTTATATTAACAATGTAACATGCACTTTTGGACCTGACATGCAAAAATATGCCTTAGTCTGATATACATTCAAAAGTTGTCAAAACCTTATTAGTTGGCTAGATGATTACCTGATAAAAATTGTTTTTATGATGTTAATAGCCTTATAAATTAAAAATTTGTTCCAATAGGCACAAATACACCTATGTTAAATTGGAGTTTTTTTCCATAAACTAATTTATTATGTCTTTAAAAACAGTAAGACTGTGTACCATAACTTGAAAATAATTTTCTAAATAATTAAATATAAATTTAGAAATTATACTTTTCTTGTGTTATTGAGGCACCAGAATCTTAATAATGAAAAATAAATAGTAAAAGAATAGGTTTTTTTCTTCAAACATCAAAACTTTGCAAATCTCTATAAACCATTGTGTGCACACTACCCATATTTTGAAGTTACCTCAAGATTACTTTTTAAATGAAAAGATTGAACATTATACAAATAAGCAAATTGGAAATAAAAAATTTCAAACAGTTACAAGTATAATTTTAAGAGAGACAGTGCGATTAATTTATAGCAAATCTATCCAACTAATTTATGCAAAATGACATAGCTTATGGTCCTTAAGATTTTAAAAATTGCAAATCGGACAAAAAAGTTGTAAAAAATGTAAATAAAGTTGTAAATAATGATTTTATGCTATAAAGAAGTTGAGAAACTTTTCACGCCATAAAATGTAACATCTTTAATAGTATTTAGAAACACATACAAGCAGATTGGAGAAGTTAACATTTATAGATATTTTATCAACAATACATATTCTATGTATATGTACAATATTAATATTCTACTGTAGGAGTGATAACTCCAGTGGAGCACATTGTACAAATCTATCACATTAAATAACCGAAAAATTCAAACATACAACAGTAAATAACAAAATTGTCATTATAGGAATACCAATAAAACATTCCTTTATTTTAACAAATATATAAAACTTGACTGACTTTTAACAATACTTAAAAAGCTCTTGAAAAAGTTCTAAAATTGAAGAGAAACTTGTATATATAAAGCAATTTCAAAGATTAGTTAACTTTAAAACTAAAAACCATTAAATTTCATTGAAATTCTCTTTAAGAACACAAATCACATTTTTATGGCAACTCAAATAAAGCAGATTGTTTCATAATGGCAGAAAGTAATTATGGAACATTTTTATACAATGTCCTACTAATGCTGTTCGGACAGTTCATATGAATCTTTAAGAATATTTAAGGACAACCTTTTACACAAAGCTTTTACTAACAAAACAGGTTCTGTGCCCATTTTCTTTAGACGAAATTTTAAAACATCACAAAGATGAGGCAGGGTTAGTTTCATTTAGCTAAAACAGTAAAACAAGAAAGTTAAGAGAAAGTAAAGTGGAAAAACAGATATAAAATAAGCTTGAGAAATAGTATGGATTTTTAATTAACAAGAAAAAATTAATAGATTGAGAAATGATAGAATATTAATTGAGAAATGATAGAATATTAGGTAGAAAAGAAATAAGAAATTTAGTTTAATTTTTAGTGGTAGCAATAACTATCACCATGATCTGGATTAAATGAAAAAAAAGCAAAGAACAGAATCAATTTATGTTTGGATAGGGATATAGATTATAACAGAATTCATGGATATTGAGTACAGAAGTTTTTTTTAAACAATGTCGACCTTCATATGCTTCATTGTTTCTAGAATTTAAAATAACATGCTGGATATGTATTTGGAACTTACTATAAGAAACCACAGTATATTCCAAATGACTATTCTATTATGACTTAAAATGACTTAAACTAATCAGAGATGGGCCTCATAGGCCTGCACAGAATAACATTTTTTAATGTTAGCAAGGATACAAAATAACCATTACTTGTCTCGTGATTCATTAGGAGGAGGAAGTTTCTCCCAGCTTGGCTCAACACCCCAAATTTCACGAGCATATTCTGCAATCGTACGATCACTTGAAAACTTTCCAGATGATGCAATGTTCATAATGGCCATTTTAGTCCATTCTTCAGTGTTCTATAAAAAAAAATTCCAATTTCAAATTTCTCATAAGAGGTTAAAACTTCTAAAAACATTCTATTACATAACTTTGATTACAATAAACTTTGCACAAAAACTTAAAGAAATATTCAAATAAATATTGTTTAACACAATTTTAAATAAAAGTTTTTAGCTAAATAAGGTTAATAAAGCTAAAGTAAGCTTTTCTCCTCACACTCCTTAAATATTCGAATATAATTTTTTCGTGGACAAATTAGAATTACAAACATTCGAAACTTACTGTAAACATGTCGCTAACACGCTCTTGACACTTTATATAAGCCTCATAATCAGCAAAAAGAAAAAATCTATAAAGAAAATAAAAGTACCAAATAGTTCAGTAAAATTAAATATTTTATAATAAGCAAAGGGTTTTCAATAATTATTTATCTTTATTAAAAAGAAACTAATATTTTTAAGTAATAACTGTTACTTTTAATTTAAAACAATTAAACACATTAAATAACTTAAGTACGGTTTATCAACAACACTATAACATCAAATACTGATCATTAAAAAAATGCTCCGAATATTGAAATTACCAATATTAATATGAAAATTGTAAATACCTGTCATGATTTAGTAAAATATTAGTCAAGTCTTTAAAGCAATCTGGGTTATTAGGACTGAAATAACCTCCACTTATTTGATCAACAGCTTGTTTCAATTCAGGGTTATTATTGTAGTAGTCCCAAGCATTATATCTAAAAAAAATTGAATATGTAAATATTGAAGTCTAAATCTAACAAAATCTTTTATAAGAATTAAACTGTTGAAGCTATATTTACCCTTTTCGTTTCAGATCTTCAACTTCATCTACTGTCATTCCAAAAATGAATATATTTTCGATCCCCATCTCTTCTTTCATCTCAATATTAGCACCATCCAAAGTTCCAATTGTTAGAGAACCATTCAGCTGCATAAAAAAACAAGAATTACAACACCATAAAATAAAAAATCATCATACAATCATGTCCAAAATTCTCTATTCCCCCTCCCCTGATTTTTAGACAATTCTAAAAACTACTTTAAAAGATGTAATTTTCTTTTGAAGACTTGTAACATGCACTACAACACATATTTTCATGCATGAATAATGTCTTGATTGCAATAAGGCGAAACCCTAAATGGGACCAAAGCAAAAATATGTTTTGGATCACCATGATCTTAAAAATCTATAAAAATATTATTCATTTTAAAGAAGTATTTATATAAATATAAACAAAGTTTCTGCAAAAGAGAAAATTACATATTTTAAAGTAACCTTTAAGATAAGGAATATGTAAAGATAATTTCGGACGCGAGTGTACTATTTAAATTTTGAATACGTCATTTGTTTTTACTTTTGTAAAAAATGTTCAGATATATATCTTAGATTTAACTTTTAGGGTTCAGTTAATCTAGTTCAATTCACTGAACCATCACAGCCTACTTTGCTATTTAAATTTCACTTTTTTCTATTCATTTTTAAAAAAATTATTCTTCTTTAGCATGAAATTTTATTTCAAATTAATTCAACTTATAATAAAAAAGCATATTACATGATAAATACTTATATGTATACAGAATTTAACTCTTATAATTTAATTTGGATAATATATCTAATTTACCTATTCCTGTATTTAGTTTTAAATAAAATGTGTTATTTGTTTAGAAATGTTACCATAAACTTCATGTTTCCAGTTCCAGACGCTTCAGTTCCAGCTGTAGAAATTTGCTCACTCAAATCTGCTGCAGGAATTATTTTTTCAGCAAGTGTTACTCTGTAGTTTTCTAGGAACACAACTTTTAGCTTTTCACCAACAACAGGATCATTATTAACAACATCTCCAACAGCACAAATGAGTTTAATAATTTGTTTGGCAGTCTGATAACCAGGAGCAGCCTAGTAAAAATATATTTGGTTTAAAATAACATGGCTATTTTAAACATTTTCCAAGTTCTTAAATACCAGGGATTGGAATAATGTGTTACTTATAATAGTTACTTTTTTCAGGTAACACCGTTAAATTTTTCAAAAAGTAACTGCAACTTAGTTACTTTTAGCGGTAACAAAGAAACAAAAAAATTAGTTTCTTCTCAAGCTGCTCTTCACTGATATTTTAGGCACAGTTCAGCGTTCTGCTTAAATTTAATCATTTAAAATTTATCTTTTATCAACGCTGAATTTTTGTTCTTAACTTTTTCTCGATTGTCCTTACTTTTAGTCTTGGTTCTCCTTAAAAAACGGTAAGATGGCTAATTTTCAATTTTTCTTATAACTAGACATTTCTAAAAGTAACTGATGTGTTATTTGTATTAAGTAACTGTAACAAGTTACTTCTTAAAAGTAACTTTCCAATCCCAGATAAATACGTTAGAATATATCATTAAAGAGATTTCAGTTTAATCTTACTTTTCCTCCAACCATAACTGTCCTAGGAACAAATGGTGCATTTGGATTCTTCTTAATACGATTATATAATGTAATGATATGCAGACAGTTAAGCAACTGTCTCTTATATTCATGAATTCGTTTTACTTGAATATCAAACATAGATGAAGGATTAATTTTTACTCCAGTTTCTTTAGTAAGGTATTCTGCCAACTTCAGTTTATTTTCCTAAAATAAAAAATATTACATTTAAATACGGTCCATTTATTATCTTTCATGGTGAGTAGATACAGATTTACCTGAAATAAATACACACCTGTTTGATTTTATTAATTGTTATAATAAAAGATTTATCTGTGGCAAGTTTCTTCAATTGTTGCAAGTCATCAAGATGAGTGACCCAGTTATCTCCTATGCGCTAAAATGGGGGAAAAAAAGAATTATCAGTTTCAAACTCAACATCTTCAGTAAGTTTAATTTAAAAAAACCTGTTTGAGTACTTAATGTTTAATGCTGATAAAAATATAGTTAAAAGTTAATATGTAATTACTTTTAAAATATAAACAAAAATTAAGATATTTCGTTTTCAACAACATTTAAATATCCATGTTTTCAGGCACTTCAGTATTTTGCAGGGCCATTATTAAAAAAACTGGTACATCATTTTTTAAATACATGCAAGCACCTGAATCGTGACTAATTATTTTTAGTGTACTCACTTCAGCAATAGCATCAGCTAGACTTGGATTGCACAGTAATAACCATCTTCGAGGAGTTATTCCATTAGTTTTGTTTTGAAATTTCTCCGGATTCATTTCAGCAAAATCTCGGAAGCTGTATTAAGATTTTTTTTATTAAATACTGTTTGAAAATGTGTCATAATTTTCATTATTAAAGGTATAAATACTAAACATTTTACAACGATTTCTCTCGAAGCAAGTTGAAAATTTTAATTTTCCCCTATATTATCAGATTATTTTTCTCAATATTCAACTGTCATTGAAACTGCAGTTAATTGTCAATAGAAACAAAATATTTTAGTAACACATTAATGCCTACCCATTATAGTAATCTCATTTTTTTTCAGTGCTAGAGGCCAACTAAAAATTATTCCTAAGTTACGCATTTGCAGATTTAATGCAAAATGTACATAAAATAAACAATAAAAAGTCATTTTAAAAGTTTATACAATAAAAATACAAAACACAATATACAAAACACAATATAAATTCTCTGAGATTTGATGAAGTACTTACAGATCTTTCTTAATGATTTCTGAGTGAATTGCAGCAACACCATTCACAGCATGTGATCCAATAATTGCCAAATGAGCCATATTTATTCTCTTTTCACCGTATTCCTCAACCATAGACATTCTTCGCAGCCTATCTACATCTCCTGGCCATTTCGCGGAAACAGTCTAATGGAAACAAATATACTTTCCCATTAATAAACATTTTATACCAATAAAGAGTGTCACCATAGAAAATACTATTGCACAAGAAAATAGTTTTATTGATTTTTATATATTTCATAATCAGGAAAAGGATTTTTTTCAAATTAAACATAATATACTTTACAATTGAAACACACAATTACCTAGAAAATAAAGTATATAAATTCATTAGTCGTATTTAAAAAAAATTCTATTAATATGTGAATTAACCATTAATTTATGTTATTAATAACTTATCTTTATCTTCTAAAGATAAAAATATAAAATTTACTTTCTAGCTTTGCTTTTTAATATTTAAGTAATTTTCGAGTAGGATGCTTAATACTAATCTCCAATTAGTAATAATCAATCCTTTAACCCTCTGACTGTTAAGAAAATGTTCATAATGCAGAGGGTTTTTAAAGATTTAACAATAATTTTTTTTAAACTTCCAAACCCTTTAGCTTCACATTACATTTATAATGTAAAAAGCGGATGATTTAAAAAGGCAATATCTGTCCATCACCCACTTTCATAGCTTAAACTATGAATGCAACAGACAAGTGTCACATCAAAAAAATTCAGGGCATCCTAGCTAGAAGTCATTGAAAATTTCAGAAAAAAGTTCAAATTTGAAGTATTTCAATTATTAAAACAACTGCACAATTTAATACACATTTAAAAAGCATGTATGTAACTTTATAATTTTTTTAATCCTCATTGACACTAAATCATCCTACAAAAAACTGTTTAAAATAAAGAAAAAATTATTTTTTTTATACAAGACAGTTTTGAATGACATAATGTATTAAAGTAGGATTCGTTGATATTTTGCATTTGTTTATAAAGAGACAGAAGGCATTTTATTTTGTTTTATTTTAAAAGTAAACATAATTTCTCATTTACTTTTAAGCCTTTATTGACAATTGATGTTTTAATACTATTTAACCTTACTATTCTTTTGATGAGTTTGTGTTTTGGTTTTTAAAAGTCATTTGGTGTAGTTAGGTTTTCAAGGTGATATTGTTTTAATGTTGTTGTATGCTGATATGAAATATCTTGCTCTTATTTAAGAGTTACAAGACAGTTGCATATTTAATGTTCAAAATATAGATTTAGCATACAATAAGGAATAATTATTGAATTTTCGAAAGAAAATAAAGGAAACCATCAAAATTTAGTACGCAAATGTTTAAGTTGAATAAACTAATACTATGTTCTAAACTAAGTCAAAAACTAATACTATGTTCTAAACCAAGTTAAAAACTAATACTATGTTTAAAAACAATTAACAGTTTAAAAATCTTGTTTGGTAATAAAAAGACTGCAGATAAAATAATGCAACTATGTTTGTAACAGAAGGTTATTAATACAAAATGAAAAAGACATACCTCTAGAAATCTTGCGTTGATTTCATAAATAATCTGAAGATGTCGAGGAAGGATATTTTCTAACAAGCTAACAGGCCACCTTTCAAGAGCCTCTGGCAGGACTGTATGGTTAGTATAGGCACAAGTTTTCTTAGTGATTTCCCATGCCTAAAATATGAATCATTATTAATTTCTTAAACAGATAAATTCCTATAAACAAAACTATAAAATTTACCTTCCATTAGTTTAAATAATAGCTCAGTTGTTTCAATTCTTACTTAACTAGTTGTTCTAACTGCTTACTTAAATAGCTCAGTTATTTTTTTAATTTTAAAATTAAAACATTTGCAGGTTTTGCAAATGCAAATACTAGACACTTAAAATACTTTTGGAGAAAATATTACTAGATTTTAAAATTCCAAACTTCAGTCATATTGGTAAAAATATTAATAAAACCTACTTACTTTATCCCATGTGACACCTTCAATGTCTATCAGAATACGCATAAGCTCAGGAATTGCTAAGGCAGGATGAGTGTCATTTAACTGAATAGCAACCTATTAAAAAAATGTATAATATAAAAAACCAACACTACAGTTTGAAATAAAATACTTTACTATTAAAAAATATATTTTGTGAGGATTTAATATTTGATTAAAAATCTTGTGCATATCAACAATATTTTGAGATGAGATGAGTAAATATTGTATACTTACTTTATCAGGAAATGTATCAAAACATGTCCTAACTGGATCTCTGCAGCCGAACTTAGATGATTTAAAACGTCTAATAATATCTTGTAAAGTAGCAGCAACCATAAAATATTCTTGTTTCAGTCGCAGTTCTTTGCCTTCAAAGAACTATAAATAACAAGAAAATCAATATTTAAAACTCAATGTACACTTCTTTAAAACTAAAAACTGGATAATGAAATCACTAAAAATGTAGGCACAGAAAACAAAGGGAGAAATAAATTAAAAACATTAGAACTAAAGCCAAGAAAAAACTTTATAGTAAATATTCTTTCAAAAATAACTTGATTTTGATACAATGTAAGCTTAAAACATTTTCGAAAATAGGCATTCAAATATCTTGAAGGTGAGCAACCTGTTCAAATTATTTACTGAAAAAATGATTAGTCATCAGGGTGCTATAATTCAAAGACAAACACTGATAATAGATGAAATCGAAATAAACTTAGAATATGACTATATAACTAATATTTAAATTTTCTAATAACAATTTAAAAAAGGTATTCATACATTATCATTTGGATACAAAACTCTGGAAATGTTCTCAGCATAATTTCGATCCAAAACAGCTTGAATGTAATCACCGTCATTAACTAAAATAGATACGATTGTCAATTTTAAAATAATTCAAAACAAATATATATACAAATATATAACTAAAACAAAAAAGGCCAAACAATTTTAAAAAGTATGTTTACCGTTTGAAAAACAAGATATTTTATTCAATTCTTTTATGTAGATTAACCATGGGATTAACAAGCTTGAGGCAGAAAAATGTGTTGTCATCTTAATAGAACTACACTTGAGCTATTGATGACAGAATGATAATTTTAAACCATTGTTAAGTGACAAGGTAGACACCTGAGCGAGCACCTAAGGCAACTTTGCATACATATCATAAGAGGTGTTAGAACATAGGGCAAAAACTAATTTAACACACACCAATCCATTCTACCCGAAATATTTTTCTTTAGATATTTATCTGCACAATCACTTTACAGGATGGCAATGTCAGCTACTTCTGTACACTGCTCAAAGAACTAACATTCTGCAAAGAAAATCCCGAAATATAAAAAAAAAATCGGTTTTCATACTTACAGAATCTCAGATTGAAACTATTGGGAGACTTGGCAGACCACAGACGCATTGTATTCACAACGTTATTTCGAAAGCCAGGAATAGGATTGTCATAGGGAATGGCGAATACAGTCTGGGAAAAATATTTTTAAATCAATAAAAACCCAGTTTAAAAACAATGTTAGTGAAATAAGGAAAAAAAGGAATAATCATATTCAGAAGGAATCTCTCACCTGTGTATCCACCCATTTGGATCCCTTATCCGATTGTTCTACACGGCCGTAAAAGTTGACAGGCAATGTGTACTCGGGTCGGGCTTTCTCCCATGGATTGCCAAAACGAAGCCAGTCATCAGGTTCTTCAATCTGCAACACAAAAAAAAAATAATAAGTTGGTTTATAGGGTAGTATACTTCAGGGATTATCACTGGGTCACTATTCTGCCACAAACACTAGTCAGGTAAACTGCAGAATCCACAAAAATGACTGACCAGTTTTAAGGACTTGATAACTAAAACCTATTTGTAAACATATACTAAAAGATTGATTTTTTTAAAAATCAAATTGGTCTCATTCATTGTTGTAGACACTGAAATTTACCTACCCATAGCAATATTTGTTACCTACTATATTTGGCACCGAAAAAAAGCGTTCCATCAGCTAAGTTCTTAAGTTTTAAAAGGTTAAGTAATACTTATATTAATGATTTCGCAAGAAAACATTGACATGGTCGTGAGAAAACTTGCCCCCACTTTTACCTAAAACTCCTCGACGCCTCATGGACAATGTGGTGTCGTTACATGAAACAGGGCTATTTAAATTAAGCCAAAACAGTTTTTAAACAAAAAAAACCCTTTCTGGAACACCTTAATTACCAGGTTAACTATTATTATTGCTAATTTTACTTTGTTCTTATAGTTGCAATTTTTATTAATTTTGCACTTCAATCCCTAGCTACAATTTCCAGAAAAAAAATTTCAGTAAATATCTAAGGTCATATCTTTAAATATACATAGCAAGAAATTGTATACTGACCTGTTCACCATTCCTGATTCGCTGCGAGAAGATGCCATACTCATACCGCATTCCGTACCCATAGGCGGCCAACCCCAGGGTTGCCATGGAGTCCAAAAAGCAAGCAGCCAACCGTCCAAGACCGCCATTGCCCAAACCAGCGTCTTCTTCCATGTCTTCCAGATCTTCGATGTCCAATCCCAACTGCAATTAATTCATATACTTTTGTAAATTTCTTCCAAACAGTATTAACGAAAAATGGTAGAGTCATGAAGAGGGTTAACTAATATCAAACTTTTCTTATGAAAATTTTTTTCTTCATTTTAAGGCTGCTTAAGATTCTGAAGAACGAGGATTTATTTAACTATCATTCTCTTTACAACATGAAGCCTTCAAAATACATAACTGTATCCGAAATTTCTGATCGAATGGTTACACAGAGCAGCTACTAGTGATGCATTTTAAGGTAGAGTTACCCGATATTTTAGTTACCATTGTAAAATAATATAAAAGTAACCTGTTTTTGATTTACTGGGGAAAAATATTTTTTAAAGCAACTTATTTATTGCCAGAATCAAATAAGTATCTGATTTATTGTGTCATTTTTTTTTACATAGTTCAAAAATAGCATTCTATATCTAGTTAAAAATAAATAGCATTTTTTCTTACCTGATACAATGCTTCATCACAAGCATTCTGGATATTCAAATTGATCATAGTGTTGGTCAGAGTACGCCCCATGTAGTACTCAAGTGACAAGTAGTACACTCTCTGGAAAAAAAAGACATTCTAAGTAAAAAAGAGCTCTATCATAACTTAAAGAGTTGAATATTTTAAAACACAATGCTTCATTATATGTAATTATTAAAACAATTTCTGAATTTTTCTTATAAAAAAAAATAGGCTGAAGATTTATAATAATCATTCTGAGAAAGCATAAACTGCTTGGACAAACTTAAAAAAGTTAAGTGTGAAAATTAAGTGAGAAAAATTAGTGTAGTAGAAAGTTAAAAGTGCAGCTTCTAAAAAAACTAAATTTGCTCCAATTAATAGTACATAGCACGTAAAAAATGACTATATAAATTTCAAAGTATCAATTAAAAAACAATAAAATATAGGGTGACCCAGGGTAATTATTGAACATGGAAAATTGGGGTAATTATTGGATAGGGGCCAACAATCATAATTTATTGTGTCTAACAACCCCAAATTTTTTAATTGCATATCTAGCAATGCTCTGATTAATTATTGGGATTAGATATAAGTAATTTTTCTTTAAAATATATTAAGAACCAAAAGTACTTGAAAAAAATGGTTTAAACTTTTGTTCATTCAATGCCAAATTGTTTATCATTGTTTTATTTTATATGATCTTACATTAATGCCCAGTCTTAGATATGTATATGAAGGTGGTTTGTGCTGAAAAAACACCATTGTATAATGAACGGTAACATTATGACATGCATGTTCAGTTATGGGGTAATTATTGGACATGCTATGGGGGTAAGACAGACAGCATCCCAATATGCTTAAATTTGTGTGATTAAAAAATACTATCTACGCAATGTTTTAACATGGACAAAGAAATCATCAAAATAAAGCTATGTGAAAACTTTAACCCTTTCAGTCCCAATGACAATTTGGCATCATCATTTTAGAATTTTTTTCTGATCGTCTATAGCCATTTATGATATCAAAAAGCACATTATTCGATTCTTCAAACTTTTTCTATTAGAAAATATTTTTTATTAATCCCAATACAATAGATGTCAGCCCTATTATTTTTTTTTTAAATTATGATCAGAAACATGATATGATGCCAAATGGCATCACTGGGACTGAAAGGGTTAAAGGTTTGGTAATTTTTACTTTCACATTTTTATACATTTTTACAGAAGCCAGCAGTGTTCAATAATTGCCCAGTTACACAGTATGTATTATAGTATGCACCATTGTCCGCAATTTACTCCTTAGCTAGTCTAAATGCTGTGCAGAACAAAATTTGAAAACTACTGTCCAATAATTACCCCAATTAGCAGGGTAATTTTGGGACACAAATTTATTTTGTTTTCAACTTCTACAGAGGAAATAGTAAATTTCAACAATAGTACCCTATAGATATCAATTTGTCATTACAAAAAAATTACTGGTTAGAAAATTACATAAATGTGGGAGCTATGGTAAAAGTTTGATTTCAGTCCAATAATTACCCCGTGTCAACCTATCATAAACAGCAGCCAGCTCCACTTTTCAATCAAAGTGAACATTAATCATTTTAGATTAAGACGTAGAATAATATTTTTTTGTTTAAACCTAAACTACCATTTACTATCTGTTGTGATTGACCTAAAACCTATTTAATGCACAACATTATTGAAATAATATGCATTAAATACATATTTTAAAATAACTTTTTCATAGGAGATATTGATTTTTTTTATCAGCAGCATTTGAAGTTTTTTTTACCGTTTTCATAGAACTAGTTTTTAATCAAATTATATAAATATTAAAAATATACATACTACAATAATCAATATCAAAAATGACATGAAAACAGCAAAGTAAATAATTTAATTTAAATAATTACTACTGAAATAATCAATACTTAACAAAAAAAATCTAAATTTATTTCAGTTTTTTTTCTGTAGATAATGTATGTAGGGAAGAGTAATATTAGTAATAAGTAGAGGAGAGTGGGGGCTAATGGGACCCAGGGCTAATGGGACAAGGGGCCTAAAGCAGGGGAAAATATACTTTTTACAAATATTTCTACACTACAGCATTGTAACAGTTAGACTTCACATTTTCACAACCAAAGATCAGCCACTAAACGTATGTGTTGAAGTGGAGAGAAGAATTGTTTTGGAGAATCCAAAGTTAGTTAAAAGTGTATCTTTTTTTTCGCTTTTAAAGTATTAAATAAAAACTTTCTATGAATTAAACTATAGTTTTAGGTATAGATGACATATCATAGAATAAGATATTATATGTCAAATACTGTGGTGAAATACACGTGCTTCTATGTTGGATCATTTATAAAAAACACTGTGGGGTCTAATGGGACAGAAACTGTGGGGTCAAATGGGACACGAATAAACCTAGATTTGTATGCTTTTCTTGAAGAATCTATATAAATCTCTAATATCTTTTTCAGTCAAGTTGCCAAAAACTTTTTAAAACTTTAATTTTAAACTTTTTGAACTGTTTTCGTCGTATAATAAGTGAAAGTTCAAGTAGCTTTATTGGTGACATTTTTCCACCTGCAATTTCATTAATTACATCTGAACAGAGCTTGGTAAGATAATAGTTTGTCTTTGGTAAAATTTGCTAGAAAGCAAACTATTCTTTATTACGTTGGATTAATTTCTGAAATAGAAAGTGATTAACTCCGTGTAAGCTATTTGAAGATAAAGACGGTCTTTTTAAATTCGCGTACCCTGAAAAAGAGGACAAGTTTGGGATAAATTTTTAGAAGATACAAACACAAACTAGCCTTACTACAAACTATCCTTTCCAGGGATTCAACAAAAATTATGGGAGCATCTTCGATTTTGAGTTTTAACTTTGATATTTCACCTTTCAACGGGGAATAATTGTTTTTAAAAAATAAAATTTCATTATGTATACATTATACAAATGGTGTTTGCTTTAAAATTTTATTTCCATGTCATTTTCTGATTAATTTTCCCTTGGGGTCTAATGGGACATTTACATGCTTGTTAAAAATGCTCAGCAACTAAAATATGGTAATTTTTTAACATCCGTCGAATGACTTTTTAAGTAAACGAGTGTTCAGTTTATGATATGGTAAAAAAGGAAATTAAAATTCTTGTATTTTTGCTGAAATACAGAGGTTAATAAAAATTTGTCCCAACAGACCCTACTCTCCCCTATTATTCAGTTAATTGTATTGATGTAAAAAAAAACTTTCAATTTTATTATAATAAGTAAAACCATAATAATTATTACAACAAATTTACTCCATTTGTTAAAATTAAGTTCGTTATTGAATACGTGAGCAAGCTTGTGGTTTATTCGAATCAACGTCGCACTAGAGCTATACTGGAGATACGAGTCTCGTAATCTTGAACCACGGTCAAGTGACGTACAGCCCGGTGGGTTAAAGAGTCAAGTCACGAAGACTACCTTAGAAGGTTCCGAATCGCCCAGCCACCATATAAACTAATCGTGCATGAAAAAAAAAATCACAGCACTGCATAACGCCTCGTATACGAGACTGGTGCACGCTAAGTCCGCTTAGTCCTTATTTGTCATTTGACCGCGTTTCAAAGATACGAAGCCCATCAGCAATAACAAGTTTGTAGTTCTAGTGCGTAGTTAAATCAATCAAACTGGGGAAATGTTGACTACCGCTTAATATTCATTTCTACTTTCCCTAACGAATTGCTAACTATTATTACCATATTAATCTTTATTATAGGAATTTAAACGTGATTTTGCCCAAGACAATTTTTTTCTTATATTTTACTTCTATTCAATTTCTACGGAAACACCATGAAGTGTAATAAAAAAAATTGCTATTTGTTAACGCAACAAGAGATGTTTAATTTCTTAATGTTTTGAGTAATGTATAGTATAACGATTTATTACTTTTTATATAGTACATACTACAAAAATAAATAAGTTTTTTTTCTTATTCATTCAGTTTTTCTTATGAGAATAATCCGAACTTTTAAAATTCTTCATCATAAAAAAAAATGATGAATTTGCTTATTATAGCACAATTGTTACCAACAATCCATAGTTCTAGTTGTATGCCTGGGTATAACAAAATTTTTAAACAAATCACCGCCATTTTTCAACTTCGAAATGTAATAGCTCAAATAGAAACATAATGAGGAAGACAAAATACAATTTCCTTTTTGCAGCTTTTCTACGAAGATAAAGTCCAAATTTCCTGCGGAAGTTTTTTTTTATCTTTTGACTTTCTAATTTACTTTATTTAGACTTTATCTATGGGTGTCAATCTCTTTTTCATGTGTGTGAAATAGTTTGAGGTTTTTGATAAGTTCTTTAAGAAATGGAACAGAGTATCGATGAAATTTGCCTATCAACAAAGCCTTGAAAATATTTTACTGCTTCGAATACTACACTGCTCAAAATAATTAGGGTTACGCATGGTTTAAACCTTTTCACTCCTATGATTCCATTTGGTATCATCAGCTTCCGATTTCTTTTCCCACTAAGTTGAGCTCGCTCTTATTTATCGTTAGATGGAAGAATCATGTCTTTAGAAGAATTAAAAAATGTTTGTTTTAATTAAATGAAAATATGAAAAACATGGTAAAATAAAATTCACTCCCAAAGAAATTTATTGACCTTAAATTCTTCACGCTTGCATTCTCAGATGCAAAAAACTGATTTTAGCTTGTTTTTACAAATAAAGTTTTGAAAAAAATATTGTTAGAATTTATTCAAGATATGATTCCAATATTTCCCCCCTTAAATTTTAGTAAAAAAATTAAGGTTTTTTCGCCTGTTTTTTACCATTTCATTCTGGATGCATAATGAATCTATTTCACAAATTTTATATTTCTATAATAAAAAAATAAGTTGGAACTGAAAGGGCAAACAAAAGTACGCAAAGTTCTCCCCTAATTGTTATGAGCAGTGTAATAATTAAAAATATTTCGGCATACTAAAATGTGTTAGACAAAACAAAAAAAATCAGCTACGTGTATAAATTGAAATATTCTTCTAAGCAAAAGAATAGGACGTTTAAATTGGTTTATGGCTAACCCTATTTCAAAAGCTTACACTCCCTTGTTCCCATTCATAAGAGTTATTAAATCATAATTAAATATATATTTTATCGGAAGCTTCACAATCACAATGACAATGTTCTCATTCACAATGACAATGTCTGACAATTTTAGCAAACTGAAACTACATTTCACCATCACAGATTTCAACTTGAAAAGGATTAATAACTTGCTTAAGAAGTTGAATAATAAAAATAACACAGACTAGTTTGGATTATTCAAAAATGATATAAACTTAAATTAGTGTTTTTAATTGAAGGGATTGTTTGCAAAAAGTATGCAAGTATATAAAAAAATTAATAACTGGTTATGAAATTGACTTCTTAAAATAATTACGAAATTTTTTTGTAGTGTCACGAAGTTAAATTATCTGCCATTTCTCATTTCCAAAGCGATAGAAAAAAACTCACTTTTTTTGTTTTTAAGTATAACAATCAATCTTCAATTCTTGAAAAAACAAAATAGCTTTGAAATGCCAACTCAAGTTATAGATTATAGTGATATTTAGATTTATTCAATGACTTTTGAAGTGCCTTATCATAAAAACCCAACAAGACAGACAAATCTGGGTAAAGGGGAAAAAATCAATTTTATTTATGACTATAGGTCTGAAAGCCATGTTTTATGGATGCTGAAGTGAATATATCTAGTGTTAAGTGATGATTTTTTATTTTGTATGCGCTTAAAGGGAAATGGGCGAGCTGGACCGGGGGTCTCCAAAGCAAAGTGCATCAGTGTTAATCCTATGGAGAAAAAATATTTTCTCTGCCACATTTCTCCGGCTGTATTGAATATTTTTACAAGCGGATTTTTTATGTGATAAATGTAGCTGACTTACAGGTCCCGACCTTCCCACTTTTTGAAATGGGTTCGAATATTTTTTTTAATTTTAATAAATAATTTTACACAAAATATTCAAAGCCATTTCAAAAAGTGGGAAGATAGATACCTGTAAGTTATCTACAATTATTATTTTAAAAAAACGTTTGTAAAAATATTCAATACAGCCGAAGAAATGTGGCAGAGAAAATAGTTTTTTCGCCTTTGGATTAACACTGAGGCACTTGAGTTTGGAGACCCGCGGTTCAGCGCGCCCATTCCCCCTTAAGACTCAATTCTTAACCCTCTGAGGCGATAAGCAAATTGGCTGAAATGTAAACTTGTTTTCCTTGCATGAATTTTCAATTTAAAAAAATTTACTAAAGATTTAATTTCTTAGATTTCTTTAAAAATCATATTTCTGCAGTATGGTTATAAATGGCTCCTCCATGCTTTAAATTTGAAAATTTAATAAAATTATTAAATTTATAATTTTTTAAAAATTAAAATGAGTGTTGCTGGAAAACTTGACAGTCAAGGTGACGGGTTTATACGTCGGTATCCCTCAAAGGGTTAAGATTATTTAAGTTACATAATTTGGATTTAAAATTGCATAAAATAAATTAATCTGAAATCCATTTAAAATCGCACAGAGTTTATTGAAAATATATATTTCACTAGTTCGAATTATAACGTTAGTGTTTTCGAGTTTAATCCTTATTTTTAGACAGTAGAGCCCGCGTGCTTTAGGGAAAGATTTTAATTATGATATTAACTTTCCAGGAGTCATTAACACCGGTTACGGTTAACCGGTAACGGTTAAAAATAACGGTTATCAGATGATACGTATGACTATTTTGCTCACGATAAAAGTTTGACAAATTAGAAAAAAATCGAAGCCCTAGGTGCAATTTTTGCTTCGTGCCGAGCTCGGGCACACGTGTTGAACTCCGGGTTGTGATGAGACATTTTGTGTAGTAAAAATAATCACTAACACCTTAAAGCAGAAAAAGTCTTCCTAACAGCATTATCGAAAATCGGCAATTTGATTTTTTGAGGACTCAACGATAAATTTTAACCAAAGCGCATGTTGTTTGGAAGTTAACTGCAAATACATAAATTAAAAAATGCTTATCATATTGATAGTTTGTTTTGTGATGTTTTGCGTGCACCGCACGTGTTTAAAGTATTTTTTTAAAAATAGCAGTCATGCGATAAGTTATTTTACACAAACCCTGTTTGTAGAATATTTTTTTAATCAAACATCAATATCAGCAAGCAATTTAAGCAAAACATTAACAAAAAAAACTCACCAAGAGCGTTAACAATTGTACTTTTTTCACCTAGATGTCAAGTTGTAATTTTGTAGGAACCCATCTTAACTTTCCATACATTTAAAAATGTCTCGAAAAATCGCCATATCGATATTTTAATATAGCATTCGCTTATAGCATCGGACTAATATTAAATCGAATTACCATACATGTTAGAAATTTATTAACTAATATAACATCAAGGCATGCATAAAAACAACAAGGTTAACAAATAAAATATAACTATTATTGCAAAAATTATGCATGAAAAATATCAAGTTAGTTGTTTTCTCTGCATATAATGTACGCTAGCAGGGAAACAACATTGGCGTGCGAATTTCCAATGAATTCTTGGAAGAAAAAAACATTCCAACGAATTTTTTTTATTTAAACTTTTACAATGATAATAATAGTTTTTTTTAAATGGTGATTTCAGTTTTATAAATTTTTATTCTAACGCGCGTTTTTATTTTGGTGCAGTGTAGACGGAAAAAAAATTTTGGAAACATTTTTCTATTTTAATCCAGTTAGATTTATTATAGCATCTAAAAAAAATCAGATTAAAACTCATCAGGCAATTATCAACATCATTATCATGACAAATCATGGAAATTATCATGGAAAAAATCAAGTAAATCATCACGCTTTTATGAAAATAAATTTTAAAAGGAAAGGAATCAATTCAGGAAATAAAAGAGTTCATTATCATCACTAGAAGTGAAAATATAGACTATTTGCAATCAGCAAGTTTTATCTATAAAACGTGCTACAACCATCAGTTTCACAATCTTACGCAATGCTGATTAGTTGTGCATTATCGCGCGTGGGATACAAATTGAATTAGAATATCCCAGAACACTCTACTATGCTAGCACGTTTTAGGCATTACATAATAGTCCGTAGTTTTGGTAGATCTCTACCTTGGAGGGCTTAATTTTTTTAATTTCTTAATATTTTCACTTAAAAATTTCAGCAAAGTTGAAAAATATGAATATTAGAACAACTACGTTAAAAAAAATTATTATTATTTCTTGGTTTATGGACAAAAAGGTTGACATTTCACCCCGATTTTTTCAAATATTTAAAGCCCTACACTCCTTTAATTTTATATATTCAAGTCAAACTTTTTTTTTTTACATCTTTATACAAGTGTGTAGAACAAAGCTATGTTGAGACATTTTGAAAATAATAAAAAAAAATTTGGCAAAATTGTCAACGACACTCAATTTTTTTTAAAAAAAGGAACGCATTTTCAATGTAAAATTTATTTTTTTTAAACTTAGGAAATCATATTTCATAAAAACTCAACATAGGTTTGTTTACTATATCATATGGAATAACACAAAAGAAAAATTAACTTAATAGGATGATTATCCTGTGAGCCTTAGCGGTTCGAAGAAGGTGAAAAGCTCAGAAATATGTTTCCCAGAAAAACACAGTTAAAGATTTTAGTTGTTATTGAAAGTACTTATACGTCATCTAAATTTTAAGAAAAACACATAAACCAAACTGCTGACGACTGCTAAATTTGAACAACATATTCTTCAATATGTAAGGTATCATTTCTGATAATAATTTTTTTTCCACAATTTCAAATTATTTTTCGATTTTCATGGTAGAGATCTATCTACCTTAAACTGAGTTTTTAAAGTTCGTATGAAAGGTCGTGACTGTCGAAAAAAATTCGCAAAACTAAGCAACAGAACTTTTTTTTAAAAAAAACTAATAACTCACCCTAAAATCAATTGAAAATTAAAACTGAATTTTACCTAAAATATGAAATTAAATTAAAAATAGTGCTGCTTATGTTAAAATGCGGGAACTTTGAAATAGGCTCATCTTTTTAAAAAGTTTTATTTATCTTTCTTTCTGTTTCTTTATTTATCTCAAATAAAATGACCTTGTTTGGGTTTGTCTTTCCTATGACCTTCATAACTACTCGAAATTTTAACAAGTAAAATAAAGATCAAGAATTTGTTTTACAAGAATGTTTTGATTTCTGGATCATCGTTTTTTCTTCATATTTTATTCCAAGGTAGTAACTGACGTTTTTGAATTCTTAATTTTGAGTCTACTTTAAAATCAGTAAATAAAATTTTAATATCTGGAAATTCAACATTTAAAAAATAGATAAAACTCTTTAAAATATATATATCGGAAAGAAAAATTTGGATTATGTAAGTCATCACTGATGATGGACGATTTTGATTTTTTCTTATTTGGAGTCCTTGAATGCTGCACGCCATCAAGGACATAAATAAAGGGTTCAGAGATCAACATCAAGGTTGTTACTTAAACATTTTCTCAGAGAGAAAAATGAGTGATTTCCACCTAGATTTGGAGATAGATTTCTTGACCTATAAATCCGGTTAGGTTGAATTATCGCCACACTAGAGCTACACGAGGGCTATTGGCCGTAATTTAGAACCACAGTCAGTGACGAGCAGGCACCCAACGCAACTTTTAAGGAGGACATCGAACGCGGCGTCGGGTGTTTGGAGAATATTTTAAGTGTACGGTATTCGTCGGACTTTTGGTTGCAGACCGCTGGTAGGTCGGAAGTTAGTTGGCAATACCCGGACACAAATCAGGGACCTTTCCCGTGCAAGACAAGCACCTTACTGACTGGGCTCCCTAGCCCCATAGCTTCGGACCGGCTACTTGAGTTGATCGCTTATTAAATATTTTCTTAGATCATTATTTTCTTCATACAGATGTCTTAGTTCACAATCTGAATATTGGACCAATACTATTTACTTTTATCATTTAGTAATTATTTTTTGAATGAATGTCACAAGTGGTAACAAAGTACCAATTTAAGGAATCGCGCATGCGTAAATGGCATCTGTCAAAGAAATTTTAGGTTTTAAACTTATTGAAATAACCTTAAGTATAAAACTGCATTTAAATGTGTGCATTGATTTATTGAGCGGTAATTAGAAGTCATGTAGTGTTACACACCCTATAAATTACCTTTCAAATTTGTTTTATTTTGCTGTTACAAACTTGCAACCATGTGTTATGGCGATTCTCATGCCTGGTGAAAAAATGCTTACATGGCAAAGCAGTACCCTCGAAGATCTTGAGATTGCAAAGCTTATGCATAAGCTCTATCCCTCTTAAGAGTTTTTAAGTTAACACATCCGCCTACATTTTTATAAACAGTGTATAAATAATTTAAAATCCATAATTTATCATCGAGAATTTTCAAATAAAAAAATAAAGCATTAATGAATATAGATTAGACTAGAAACTCGTTAACTAAAATTAACGCGATTTTAGAAACCTCATTTCAAGATTACGAAATCTATTTTGGCAACAACACGGCCGTAAAAAATCCCGGAAAGAACAACACTAAACTGTTGCTATTTTTTTAAGTATAGTTTTTATTTATCTTCCTTCTAAGTTAAAGAAAATATAAATATTTCTGAACTTTTTGCGTTTGTAATAATGGATTTCTAGAAAACACTTCATCCTTGAGCTTGACCCCTAAGAACTTAGATTTGCCTTCAAGGGTAACAAACAGAATTCGCTGTCATTGGTTTCACAGTTACTCTCTGATGCTAGTTAAATTGAGAGTTACAAATGATACAATTGAAAAACGATTTAAGATCATATCATAGCATAAAAATAAAGATTATGTCCCCTTATCAACAAGATAAATAACAATTTAAAAAAATCCCCCTTTTCAGACGATTTCTAATAATAAGTTTATAAAATTTAATTTTTATTTAATTTAAGAAAATGATTTATCTACGTTATGCAAAAATTTAATTTGTTGTTTATTGATGGTACTTTTTTAAAAAAATTATTAGTGATACTTTTTATAAAATGACAAAATTCTTGCCATGTTTATATTTTTATTCTATTGCAAACGATATTTACCTTGGGATCCTTCTCATAGTAATACTGTTGCGTCCGGATCCACCGGCTGACCAGCTGATCTTTGACAGTGTGAGCCAGAGCAAAATAGTAGTCTCGCTGCGTGGAAACATTCCGATCCTTGACCAAGGTGTAATGCAGGTGCCTGTTGAAAGTCTTCTTCACCTCGGCAATATTCTCAACCCCTGCGATCCCCCGGACACTGATTTGTTTGCGCTTTTCCTGGTCGGTTTTCGGAACGGACGACATTTTGCTACGATTCTAAAAGACAAGTGGTGAGGAAACAGAAGTGCACCGTTTCTCCTTCTGCAAGGTCGAGCATGCGCAGACCGCCGGACTCTGATAGCGGGTGGAGTTATGGGATTGTGGTAGTGACGTCAGAGAGACGATTTTGATTGTTACTAGGGCAAATAATAATAGGTTGTTGTGTTTTAGAGGGGACAATTATACTTAAATACAAACAATAGCATTGCCAAGAATGCATTTTAGAAAACTTGGCCCTCTCCCTTAATTGGAGGAGATAATACTTGCGACGGGTATTAATTAAAAACTGATTGAAAAGAGTAAAAGACTATTCTAATTACAAATTGTTTTGTTTATTCTATATTCTTCCTATTAACTGTTTATAAAAACTGGTTAAGTGTTTCTTGATTTGTGTTTATAAAATGGGTTTGCTAAATTTATGTTAATTGTTATTAAGTTCATATTAATCCATAATGATAATAATATTGTGAAAATTATTAATTGGTTAATATTTTTGATAATTGTTAAATCGCCTCAACAATAATTTACACTTTAATTTAAGTGTTGGTTATTTAAATATAATTGTTAATTTGCATAAATTAGTCGTTAAAATTAATCAATTGATATATTAGAAAATATAACTCATTGCCAATTCATACTGTTTGAAAATTAGTTTTCAAAAAAAATAAATGAAAAATATGAAAACATTTAAGTTAAAAAGAGTCTTAAATAAAATTTACCTCTTTAAATTGTATATTAAATCATGAATAATATAGATGCAAAAATCTTCCTTACAAAAATATAATAGATGCAATAAAAACTTCTGCTTCCTTTTTATAAAAAGTAGCGGCGGTATTTTATTATAATTTAAAAATTAAATAAGGTTGAGTAATAGTTCAATAAAAATATCAAGAATTGTCAAATTTTTAGTAGAATCATATTTTTAATTTCCATTGTGCGTTGTTTTTTTTTCGAAGAAAATAAGCTTTAATTGTTAAATTATATTAAAAAAAATTACTTGTCTTAATTTTAAAGTAGTCAATTATTAAAATAAAATACAGTAAAATATTAATATTTTTAAATAAACTATTTTACAATCTCTCTCTCAAAACCTGGCACCATCTATTGGCAATCATGTGAAATATTTACGTTGACGGAAATACGGTTTTCAAAGTTTTCATTTTTATTTCATTTAATGCAAACAATGGCACCATCTATCGGCAATCATATAAACGATTTATTTTTTATGGAGACAAAAATAAAGAAGAAAAATGACAAATTTGCATTTAAAATTGTACAAATGCCAACATTTTTTAGCATTTATTATTACTTTTAATTCAACATAAGTAAAAAAAAATCATATTTGAAATTTTTTTTACAAAAACAAGAAGTATTAATAATAATTTAATTTTTATAAAAAAAGAGTCGTTTTTGCGGCTGTTTTTTATATTTAACTAAAAATAGTTTTATATATAAAAACTTTAATTTTCCGTTGTGGATTACCGCAGTGTCAAAAAACCTTGAAATTACCAAACAATGGGGCCCAGATGGCCGAGTGGTTTGCATCGCAGACCATTACGCTAGCAGTCTGCGCGCTGTAACGGGTGCGGGTTCGATTCCGCCTTTGCCCTGGGTGTACTTCCTTTCTCTGTGACAGTAAAATTCTTTCTGTGTCTGTCTTACTTGACGAAGGCTTATAAGCGGGTCTCTGATCAAGCACACAAGCCGGAATATATATGTACCTACCCTACCCTACCCAAACAATTTTGAAAACAATGGCGAACCAGCGTTTTGACTTTTTATATGCGTTTGAAATTGCATTTTTTTTTTTTAAATATAAAAGCCAAACTCTTCATTTAAATTGAAAAACAAGTGTAAAATTTCTTTAATGTCAAAACAGTTTTGTTTAATTAAAATCTACAAACCTTTTTAAAAGCACAATTTACACTCTGAAAAAAAAATACATGAACAGTTTGAGCATGCATATTTTCAAGGATTTCTTTCTGAACTACTTTCTATATTTTTAGAATTATATACTGTTTAAAAAAATATTTTTTAATTAAGATACATTTATTTTACATAAGAAAAACAAAAGCCTTATTATATAGTACTTTAAAGACCAGAAATCGACTTCATAGGCTTATGAATTAATCGGCTTCATAGGCATTAAAGAACTTTAGCTACTTGGGCCAAAGTTACTCAAATTTTAAAAAAAAATTATCAATTATGATATTGTATTTTTTTGTTTACTTCAATAAAAAGACATTCAAAAATCATATCGCTAAGAATACTATGCATAAAATCAATACATTAAAGTTTGGTTTAGTTTGAATTATCGTCGCACTAGAGCTGCACGAGGGCTATTGGCGACAGGCGTCGTATTTTTAGAACCACAGTCAAGTGACGAGCCGACACCTGAGTAGGCACCCAACGCGACTGTTAAGGGCGACATCGTACGCAGCGTTAGGACTTTGAAGGATATTTAACGTGCACTCCCTCCACATGGGGTATTATTCGTCGGACATTTTTGGCTGCAAGGGCCGTTTATAGCCCGGCAGTTAATTTGGCGTTGCCCGGACCCGAACCTGGGACCTTTCGCATGCTTGGCGAATGCCTAACCGACAGGGCTCCCCAGCCCCCTCGATAAATTAAAATAAAAATTAATAATAAAGTGCAAAGTTCTTATTTGTTTCTACAATATTTTTAGTGTAAAACATCGACGATGGAAAACTAAAAATTTTCTCAAGTTGCCAGTAGGCCGCCTGCCTAAGTTACTGAAGCCCACCGTGATCAATGTATCTTACATAATGATGTACAATATGATCAAACCTTTCACAAACAGCACTTGGTTCCGTACGATGATAAAAACTTAAGAATAGAAAAGCGATAACGTTGAAAGGAAGAAGATAATGAATGCTATGTACATATTGAATTTAGATTTATTTTTAACGCCTACAAGAGAGATATTAGCCTATTGAGTGAACTTCGAAAAAATTTTGAAAGAATAATTCGTTATGCATTAAAAAGTGTTTGTTTGACAATAGAAATGTATTGACCATAAATTCAGCAGGCCACATTATATCCACATTTACTGCAAAATTTTAAATGGTAAAAAAAACGTAAGTTTTTTTTGTAGTTTCATTTGGTGGCATAGCTATATTTGTACAGATAACACTACTATTGTGTAAGTATATATAAAAATGGTATCTAATGCCGATGCTTAACGATCTGTGGCTTAACGTTTCCAAAAAGTTACATGGCCAACGCGCCATTTTACCCAAACATCCTTTCATCCATCAAAACGACTGCTTTCGCGTGCACCAGCCAATTCACTCTGCACAATATTAGCATCATGATTAAAGACTCGCACACTACGACCTCGGTTACGCCACGCTGTCTTGAGAAGCAAAATTTTACTGTCGGAAGATTTTTTTTTTTAAGAAGAAGAAAAGTTCATTCTTTAACAATTGCATTCCTACACGTGTACTACCTGGCATCTGTCCGAGGAAATCAATGGCGGCTTAGATAAACTAATGTGTGTGTGTGTCAGTTTTGTTGTTACTTCACCTTTGAATAGATGCGTTCATAGTAATTCTATCCAAGTTGGTGGGGGAGTATAGTTTTTTTTCTTCCAAAGTAATTTCAGTTTCTCAAACTTTTTAAATCCCGGTGCCCTTATTGTATTTCAATTTTTCTTCATCCCTCCTCCTTCCCCTCAATAAAACTAAAAAACCTTTTTGTGTTAATTGTCTTGAGCATATTTAAAAAATATATATATTGCTAGTAGGGTGACCACATGTACTGCATTACAGTAGAGTACAAGTACAACATTTAAGGTTTTTGTCCTGCCTATTTCAAAGAGTTCTAAAATATGTAAATTAGTGTATGTTGTATTTGTACTGCTAAATGTTCTCCTTTTGCATGATGATTAAAATTTCTCCTTTACAACCATCAACAGGGCGTTCATTTCTCATTCATTCTTCAACATTTTTTTTGGCGACAACTCTTGAACCAAAGAGAATAAAGCTAGAGAACTATGGCATTATATATTTTCGATTTTTTCACTCAATTAGTAGCCTATCATAAATGGCAGACAAGATCTTTATTACATAGTAACATAAAAAGATATTAAATAATTAGTTAACATTTTTATTTATTCTAAACTGCATAAGTGGTTTGCATCATATTATAAGACTTGAGTTTATTACAAACTGAAACTACAGCAGTGCTATAAAATGAACCATGATTCGGCACAGGGGCGTAACTTAATTTTTTTTTAGGTGGAGGGGCCAGCTTTGGCGCCCACTTTAAATTAGTTTTGGCCCCCAAAGAGTTAAATAATATTATAGGTGGGAAGATGGCTTATTTTACGGCAGAAAACTAATAATTATTATTCTGTTAAGTCCAAAAATGCACCGAGAAATTAGCAGTTTGAGGGTATTGAGCAGACTGTGTTGAGGCCCATTGTGCTTAAAAATAAACCAAACCAAACTGAACCGAAATCATGTGATGCTAACACCCCTACTGGCCATTACACGCAAACTGGTTTGGCCCGTTTAGCCAACTTTTATAATACATCTATTTGTACTAATCCACTTTGTCTTAGCCGCAAACGCAAAAGCAAAAACAACACATCATAAAATTAAAGGTGAATATGCATTGTGCAATCATCTTGATCAATTCGCGTATATAACATCTTAACAATTAAATGAGTTAATAAATTTAATTTCCCTTTTTTTTTAAATTTTAAGTGATCAACTTCAAAGAGTACTCTCTTTGTTTGAAAGGTAAGTTGGCGACTTCCAAACCTTTTCGAAACATCTATTAAGTTTACACAAAGAAAACATTAGTTTTCTTTAAATACAAATATGCATTTATTTTCTTTTGTATTTTATACTGTTATTCTCATACAGGTGCCTTCTTCTCGTATTTACATATCATTAAGACTACTTAAGATATAGATATATGAGAGATTGTAGGAGTATTTATTCATCGATTGCCGTTTCCTTGCATCATCTACCGTCATATGTAAATAAGACGAGCTGTAATGTGTCGTGTTAAAATCCTAGTTTCTAGCTGGAGATGCAAAATTTAACTACTTATCAAAGTTTCATGTTAAGTTCCATGCTTTGCTTTCAATTCTAAGAGTATGTATACACGTTTATTCGTTTGAATCGAATTAAAACTTTTTTTGTGACAATTGATAATGGCTAGTGTGGATAAGTTGCCTTTTGATGCGTTTAAAGAGTTGCAAAATATTTTTTCTGAACTTTATGTTAACTTAGTTACGCTCTGGCCGTAAAATTTTGATGTTTTTATATATATTTTTTTAAAATTTTTTTCTTATACCCTAAATTTATTAATCCGAAAAGCCTAAAAATTTATGTTTTTTAGAACATTTGTTCTTTGGTTCTAAAGGCAAAGGGCATGTTTCAGGTCTTGAGTGGCAACAGAAATGCTTAATTAAAATAAATTCTTTCTTGAGCTTCAATTGGTGAATCAATGTCATGTGGGAACACTAGAAGGGAAACTAGGGACTGGAGCTAGAAGGGAAACTGGAGTGAAGTGTCAGCGAGCCGAAAACCCACTCGCACTCTTTTGAGCGAACCGGGCAGAAAAGGACTATTTTCCCTACACTTGTATGCAATGCTTGTTTGAGACCCCTCTATCATATTGACTTTGGCTCCTAAATATATTTTAACATTTTTAGTTCGAAAGAAATTAACTTTCTTTAACTTTAAATTCCAACTTTTTTAAGAAATAACCACGTGAATCACCAAGAACCAGCGAAGACGAACCCAATAGCGGAATAGGCAAGTTTCTAGGTTTTCTGCCCGGTTCGTTTCTGTTGCAGTGCCGTGTATTCCTCCGGGTTTCGTTATTGAACCGGCTTGTTTGCTGCCCTGTACAGTGAATCACACACCTCACTCCACGTTTCTTCTAGCTTGATGTGTGGGAACAGCTCACCAATCGAAAGAAGAACAGGAATATAAACTGGAAGGAACTATGCAACTTAAAACGAGCTAATATTTATTGAACTTTAGAGCTTGAATCTGGAGAAATTACAAACCAGTAAGATGACATTACAAACAATTAAGATGTGTGTTAGCTACATATAAGTGCTAAACGTTACAACTATTTCTACCATTCTGTCCAAAACTGTTTAAAAGAGCTTTAGAAGCGTGTCCACATGTACAGGAACAAACCTGGTCATAAACTATAGTCCTTCTGATTACAAGGCAAGCTTCGAAAACATTTTCTTCCCCTACCCCCTGTGGTATTCAAGGAGCATCGTTGTTCTAAACTGACTTGGTTGGTAGACATATATATTTAGGTTTGTGTGCTTGGTCAGAGACCCGCTTATAAACCTTCGTCAAGTAAGACAGACACACACACACACAAGTGGATCCATCTACTTTTTAGAGACAGAGGCCAACTAGAAGATCCCCAGAATTGGCTTGTCACCCCCAGAGGTATTAATTTGGTATGGGAACTTGGAGGACTTTGTGATCACGACGGATTTAACATGCACCAGTCACCATTAGCGTACGCGGAGGTCTTCGGAAGGCAGCGGGACTCGAACTCGCAACCTTAGGTATGCCAGTCCAAGACCTTACCGACCAGACTATCCCGGCCCCACTGACTTTGTTTGAAGCTCTGCTGTGAGGTTAATCGCAATTGCTTTTCAAACCCAAGTAGGGTGGGGGGAAAATACGAACGGCGCACAGTATCCTGGAAAACCACACAATTGGGTAGGTTAAGAAAGTTCTTTCGTAGCTCGTATTGTTATCCACAGGACTATAATTGTTGTATAAGGCTTTAATTCAGGGCAATCATGTGCGCTGAGCCAAGTAATTGTGTTAGTCACATAGTCATTGAGTTTATTAACTCCTTTTCGCTCCCGAGAAATTTGTTGGCTTTTCCTTGTAATTTTTTTTAAGCTAAAAAGGAAATTAAAAATTAACCAGTTGAATTCCTAACAATAAAAGAGAAAAACTTGCTTTATTTATGGTGGCCTCTCTTCAAATTCTTTTTTTAAACTCAAACCAGTTATGTGTGAGACTATGTGGTTTATTGGTGACAAAGTGGTTTATTGGTTAAACTCGAACCTGATTGAAAATCTGAATGTATATTGAGGGTAGGTTAAGAACCTTTATTGTACATTCTGCTTTCTTTCAAGCGGTAGTGTACCTTTAAAATTGTTTTTTTTTCGCCTCTATACTGCAAGTTCTCATAACTTTTTTTAGTACTGTATTAATGGTATAAAATTTGGTATAAAACTCATATTTCCTTATTTATCAAACATTATTTTAACAGTTTCCATGCAGTTTTTTTAATGGGAAAATTTAAATGCCTTTCAGAATAAACATTGTTTAATTTCACTGTTAAGAGTATATATACTCCTTAAGAGTATTAATAATAATAACTTTATTGCAAGCATTATTCAATGCATTTATTCAAGCAAGAAAAAACATTCCAATAAATACAAAAAAATCATAGTATCTGGTTAGGGAAACATTCCCGTTCAAGCAGCCTAAAAATTTAAATTAAAGTTGAATGCTTAGAATTCTTTGAAGGTAAATTTTTTTTATTGTTTTTCAGAAAAGAATTAAATTGAAAGTTTACCCTTCTTGAATGCTTGTGAATAGTGTAGTTGAAAGGTATGTTTCATGATTTTCCTTATTTGTATGTTTTATTTTTGTGTTGTCGCAAATCCCCTTTTCAGTTTTAAAACACCTTACTTTTTTGTTCTTAAAATTGCAAACTATCTCAAAAGAAAATCACATTGTACTCCATAAATTTAAGCTGTTATATGAAGGGTGAAGTTTTTTGAAAATATTTTGGATACTTTTACTTTTTCAAATCTTGATAACAATAAGTTAACCATATTTTAAATAGGCTGTTTTTTACTTTACTTTGAATTTCATTTTTCTCTCTATTAGCTTATCAAATCAAAAAGGTAATTATTATTTAATTGTTTTTAATTGAATGTTTAATCATTTTTTTTTTAATATTCCGGATAACATTATTATAATTAAATACTTTACAATGTCTGTTACAGTGGCTCTAACAGTTATATCCCAAGCAAAACTACTAAACCAGGCTTTTAACTATCACAAACTTAAACAAATATTCTGTTTAGCAGAAAGTTTTTCCCTGTCCTTATCTTTTACTTATGTTTTATTTTCATTATATATAACCATTATTAGGCTTAATCTGTTGATTTTACAAGATTAATCAAATCTTTTCTGTCAATCTAACAGTAATAGTTTATTGAAATAGCTTTGTCCTTCCATAGTGGGACTTTTAGCAACTCAAATTATGTACATGCTACAATTATTTTCCTAGAACTGTTTCACAACAGCATTCTTTTTCTTTGATTGAAGATGTTGAAAGACTGGTCTTGTAGTTAATCCTGCAATATGTGCATGATGTTTAATTGTAAAAATTGGAAACAAGTGTATTTTTTTTTTGTATTTTTCCATTTTTGTATAAAGTTATTTTGTGAATGTATGGAAGTGTAATCTAAAAAGAATTGTTTTTAAAAGGTAAAATAATTTATTACTATTGATCTTATATATAAATAAAATCTAATGAGTTTACATAGGTTTATATTTAAATGTAACAGCATAAGACAGTTTTTTATGTTTGGCAAATATTGTATTGAAACATTTTGTATATTGTTCTCCATCACTCTTTAAAACTACAGACCAGGCTGCTCTATTCCACAGTTTCACATGATGTTTCTGGTGGAACCTTCGAGTGGTTGAAGACTGCATTTGCTTCAGAAAAACTGCAGGACTTTACATTCAACTATTCCAACCATGATGCGTCTGAGATTGAGGTATTTGATTTTGCTTGTAAGTGTTACAATCATTATCATCTTCTTCACTGTGTTTCCTTCGAAGACCACAAATAAGGCCCTTCGCTTAAAAACAACCAAGGAAGATAAAAGTTTGACCTCAAAATCTATAGAGAACTTGCAGATTGAGTGGCAATATTTTGATGAAAGGTCTTATATTGGTAAAACTGCTCTAGCTCCTCATGAAAATCCTTATTCACGTAATAAGTATAATCAAGCTGCTAGTGACAAATTACAAAGCAACCGAAATGTCCCTGATACAAGACACGAAGAGTGTGCATCAAAATCTTGGAAAAGTGATCTTCCTGCAACTAGTATTATAATAACCTTCCATAATGAAGCTCGTTCAGCCCTATTGCGAACTATAGTTAGTGTGTTAAATCGCAGTCCTGAGCATTTGATCAAAGAAATTGTTTTAGTTGATGATTTTAGCGATGACCCCACTGATGCTTCCGAATTAGCAACCATACAAAAGGTTATTGTTGTTCGCAACAATAAAAGAGAGGGCTTAGTTCGATCTAGAGTAAAGGGTGCAGAAGTTGCCAAAGGAGAAATTTTAACATTTTTAGATAGTCATTGTGAATGTAACACCAATTGGCTTGAGCCATTGCTGGAAAGGATAGTTGAAGATCCAACTCGAGTAGTTTGCCCTGTTATTGATGTTATCAATATGGATGATTTTAAATACTTTGGTGCATCAGCAGATTTGAGAGGGGGATTTGAATGGAATCTGGTTTTTAAATGGGAATTTTTATCCATTCAAGAACGACAACAGAGGGCAAATGATCCAACCCGAGCAATAAAAACCCCTATGATAGCTGGTGGCTTATTTTCAATTGATCGTTCATACTTTCATAAAATGGGAAAATACGATGAAATGATGGATATTTGGGGTGGTGAAAATCTTGAAATATCATTTCGTATCTGGCAATGTGGTGGAAGCTTGGAAATAATTCCTTGTAGCAGAGTTGGGCATGTATTCCGTAAGCAGCATCCTTACACTTTCCCTGGAGGAAGTGGCAATGTTTTCGCCCGCAATACTAAGAGAGCAGCTGAGGTTTGGATGGATGAATATAAAAACTATTACTATTCAGCTGTGCCAGTTGCAAAAAATGTAATTATTGGAGATATTACAGAGCGTTTGGTGCTTCGACAAAAACTAAATTGCAAACCTTTCAAATGGTTTTTGGAAAATGTATATCCTGAACTCAAAGTTCCTAATAAAGAGAATCTGCTACATGGTTCAATTGGTCAAGGTCCACTTTGCATCGACACTCTTGGTCATTTTGCTGGGGGAACTATTGGTCTTTATGCCTGTCATGGTGGTGGAGGTAATCAGGAATGGTCCTATACAAAAAGTAGTCAAATTCAACATGATCACCTATGTATAACTCTTGCTAAACCAATTGCTGGATTGGCTGTAACATTAAAAACTTGCAAAAAGGACAACAATCAGAAGTGGTTGCTACTCCACGATAAGCGCATTATCAAGCACTATGTTTATGACTTATGCTTGGACAGCAGCAGTATTAAGAGCAAAGGCCTCATTGTACAGAGTTGTGATAATGGCCGTAGTCAACGTTGGTCATTCTCTGCTTTACTTGAAGAGTAATGACTAGGTTCGAATAAGAATAAAGTATTTTGTACTTTAATATATCAGATTTATAATCATGTCCAAAATTCTAATGTGATAAATATGTGCCACTTTTTAACATGTGGGAAATGTTATTAATTCTTAAGAAAAAAACACTACTCATACTCCAAATGCATCACTGCTTATATTCTTTTTGTGCATTAGTCACTGATATAGTCAAACTAGGCAGCTAATGTGCATACTATTTACAATATCTTTTCTTATTGTTTTGCAGTGAAACACTTATTTGAAAATACTCCTTTTTTTTGTCTTGTATCTTGTAGTTTGCCAGAATATATGTTGCTCATATTTGGGCTACTTATTTGGAATGAATAATTCCAATTAACATAAATGTTAATTGGAATTATTCATTTTTTCCTTATCTTTTGTTAACGTGTGGATTAAATAAAACCAAAAATTTCTTGAAAGTATGAAAACCTATTGTGCTTCAAAATAAAAATTGCTATAATTTAAATATCTTTGATAACATGTTTAATGTATAGTATTGTATTGCTCACTTGGTACTATCGAAAGATTGCATTGAAATTAGTTGATTTAGTTTCACTCTTGTTATCTAGGACTTTTTTTTTATTAATTGCACTTGAGTTTTCTTAAAGAAACACAGGAAAATATAAGTATTTTGAAATCTTCCATACAAAACGATTAAAAGTTTTATGGCCATTCTTTTTTTTTCCTAAGTGAACAGTATGTCATAAATGTTCTACAAAAATTGCCAAATTTTGTTTTTTAACCAAAACCATTTTTCAATTAGCAGCTTACCTTTTTTTTGTCTGAAAGTTTAAAAAAAAAATTTGGCCAAATTTTTCTATTTAAAACTTTAAAAAAAACTATTGCAATGTTTTATTCGAATTTACAAAAGCTTTACCAAATAATTACTCGGACTATTTTTAAAGTAGAGAGCTCTTTTATGTTTTGAAGCCTCTGCTATTTTATTTGAAAAAGTTACGTGTATTTGTTCCTGTATTTGTGATGTATATTTGTCTTAAATTATGAACTTTTGTCTATTTATATTGCTTAGCATTGTCTAATTTTTAAACAAAATATATTAACGGTTTAGGTATTAGTTAACTTCCACAAGGCTATCTGTTAAGTTTAACATCATTATACAGAATTTTACTAAAATCGTGTAAACCATATCAAATTTGTACAATTTTTATTATTAGTTGATCAAATTGATAAAAGAATAGTTAATTTTAGTTCGAAATATTACACTTTGCAATTTTTTATTGCCTGATACATATTGTTTAAAAATTTGTAAGCATATTATATTTAAAATTCTGATCTGAGCTTGATAACGTGACTTTTACTATCAATGTTTAGTAGGTATGGTGATTAAAGTTAAAATTTTATTTTCAAAATTTATCCGAAATCATTATTCCCAAATCTTATGTATTTTATTTTAGATAAAATTATTTTCTTTTGTTCAATTTTTAGTTTTAAATTATATCTTTGGATTTTATGTTTCAAAAACTTTTAGTTAGAAAGTTTGTTAAAATATACTAAAAATTAAAAAAAATCGTGAGCTACACATTAAGAGAACAGAGGCATAAAAAATTCCTATCTTATTTTTTTGTTTTAAAGTGTAGTTCTTCTACAATGTATTGTTATAATTGTTGAAATAACTGTTTTAAATTAATGTGTTTCAACTCACTTTCTAGCATAATCAAATTTTTACAAAGATCAAACTTCGTATTCTTGTTTATATTATGAAAATGTAACCAATTTGAAGCTATTGAATGTATTTAAAATAAGCATCTTACTTGGTTTCTTGTTTACATTGTAACGGCTCAAATAATGCAAGTACATCAGAATTTCTTAGTTTAGACACTTGAAAAATACAATAATAAGAAGTTTAACATTTTCGAACATTTTTGTATTTGCTACTTGACTTTGGAAAACATAGAGCTTTGAATTTCAATTAAAACAAAGAGGAAAACCATGGAACTTTAATAACATGAAAACTTAAGATATTGTTTAAATATATCTTTGGCGTAAAGTCATTACCACATGACTAAAAAAAGGAAATTTTGGGGTTTCAATGCTTTTTGAAACTGTTATTTACCATATGCATCTTCTGTTAAAACCCTGTAAATCAAATACCAATAGAAATGCATTTTCCCATCTCGTAACCAAGTAACTCATTGTGTGAAGAGATATATTTCAATTCAAAGCCTCACAACTTCTAAAAATGTCCTTAATAATATCCTAAAAAAAATCAAAGATAAAGAGAAACGTTGTAATGCTGAGTTGTATTTAACTTTGAATGTTTATAATTGTGAGTTTGCAATTGTAGCATCAGTTCAGTTTATTGCTTCTCCTGAAACTTTGATTTTTAAAGATTTGGTACTGAGTTTAGAGGATATTTTTTTAACACACCCGTCTTTTAGCCAGATATTATAAATATTAAAGAAATGTAAAGTATTTTCATGATTTTTTTACTAAATAATTCTCATTTTCAGTTAAAGGCCAATTTTTTACATAAATAAAATATTCCATGGACATTTTGGAAATGAGAATGTCTCCCGTACTTGAAAATATGAATGCACTATGTTCTCCAATTTCTTCGACAAAGCGTCTTAAGGGCGAATGTGTCTGATTGACAGCAGGTCTCCAAACCAAAGTACCTCTTTGTTAATCCAATGGGGAAAAAATATTTTCTAAGACATTTCTCCTGCTGTTTTAAATATTTTTACAAATGTTTTTTTACATGATAAATGTAGCTGACTTACAGGTCTTTATCATCCCACTTTTTGAAATTGATTCGAATATTTTCTTAATTTTCAATAAATAATTTTACACAAAATATTCTAACCAATTTCAAAAAGTGGGTTTATAGAGACCCGTAAGTCAGCTACATTTATCATGTAAAAAAATCATTTGTAAAAATATTCAATACAGCCAGAGAAATGTGGCTTGGAAAATATTTTTTTTTATTAGATTAACACAGAGGCACTTTGGTTTGAAAACCCGGGGCTATTCGAGCTCATTCGCCCTTAAACCAGGTATAATTTATTTTAATTATTTGTTCTTAATAAAAACCTGTTACATGCTTATCAATCGAGCATACAAAATTTTGTGGTGATATTGTATGATAAAAAGCAAATGAACAAAAATTCCAAATTTCTAATTCTATCTTGTAAATGAACGGGACTTGAAATTATTATTTTAATGAAGCTTTATTTCTAAATTAAAAGGTTATGAGACTTTTTTACTGTAATCTTAAAAATATTTCAAATGCTTATTTTATTTGTTGGTATGTGTTAACTTTTAATTATATGATTTAATTATCTGGAAATTTAAAAAAAGCGTTAAAAATATTTTAATCATCAAATCAAGTGTTTAAACTCTTACCTTAAACCTTGACAACTTCTTTACTTAGTATGTACAACTCTGTATTGAACCCATTGTTTTTTGCATTGTTGTGATTTTTTTTCCGTTTTAAATCTGTTTTTAATAAAATCAGATTTTGTTAAAATAAATAATTGTAGGCTATGATGCTACTTTCCAAATTTGTTATTAAATTATTTATAAAAAATTTATTGTTTTTTATTTATTATAGAATTTGTAATATATTGTTTAGCCGTCATTACTTTTTAATTTTCTTTTTTGTTTGTCATTGCAATAAAACTGTTAGATGCCCTACAGACAAATTATGGTTATATTTAATATTTGTGCATTTTTACAATTAGTGTATAATATTTGTCTTTACTCGTTCAAACAGAACTCATTAGGTTGTTTGTAAAAGTCCACTTAAAAGATGTAAAAACATTATGTAAATAAACAATATCTAAAAAATATTAAAACTATATTTTGCCCATCTGTAGTAAGTTCTCCCATCTTTATATATATGGATCAAAAATTAAAAACAATGTTTTTCACATAACTACCGAAACATCAATATTGTTCTAAAAATTAAAAAGTTACATTATTACAAATTTAACAATTTGAACAGGAGGATATCTAAATACAGAATTCCGATTTCAAAATCATTATTTCTATTTACAGTAATTTTTTTTTTTAAAGTTTACTTATCATAAAGATACAAGTGACTTAGTGGTATTTGAACTTGTCTTATTGGGTTTGCATCAAAATAAATAGTAGCAAGAAGAATAAGAATTAAAAAATACAAATTCAGTGTTTCGTACCCATTATTGTGGAGATGTATGTACAATTATTATCTGTAACTTATAATTCTAGCGATTTCTTATACTTTCTTTCCAAAAATGTTCAAGCATTTGATAAAGAAAAAAAAAATTACAAAAAGTTATGAAGAAAAAATATTAAACCTCAAAGTTTTGAAATAAATTTTTCCCCATACAGAATTATTTGCTGTATGTTCCAAAATTTTACTACCGGAACAAAAAAAAAATTGAATTTAAAAGACTTATAGGTCTTTTGTTTGTATACCCATTATTTTTTTAATAAAATAAACAAACTTAAAAAATTATAGTAATACATTTTATTTTCTGAGGTTTTTTATCGGAGCTGAATGTAAAACAATTACTAAACAGTTTCCAAAATATTGCAATAGTTTGAATATATCATGTAAATGCTTACATACAACATTTAATTGTTTTTGGTGTATCTTAACGCCCAATTGTTATCACATCGCATCTGTAACAATGTAGTATTGAGTCTCGGACAACGATAAGTTAAAAGTAAATACATTTTGTGTTAACTATGATTAGAGAAGGGAAGTACGTGTTACTTTCAAAGAGTAGTTATTTACTATTTCCTTCTTTCCATTAAAATTTTTTTGAAAAAAAAAATGTGAAATTTATAATTATGTAGGGGAAAGAGTTCAGGACAGTTTTTAACGTTTTTAGGACTAAATTTTTTTGTCACGAGTTGAAATTTTGGAATATCAATACAATATATATATATATATATATATATATATATATATATATATATATATATATATATATATTATATATATATTATATATATATATATATATATATATATATATATATATATATATAATATATTATATATATATATATATATATATATATATATATATATATATATATATATATATAATATATTATATTACGCACGCTCATTATTTTCCCCATCTAATTTTTAAAGAATTGAAAAACAGGTTGGTATTGATTGTTTACAAGGATTGGTTACAAAGAATGGACTACAACAGATTGGTTAATTGGTGAAATATTATTTTGTTGCCCGTCACTTGACCGCGATTCAAGATTACGAGGCCTTTGCCAATAGCCTTCGTGTACCTCTAGGGAGACGTTATTTCTACCAACCCAAAGCTACTATTTGCATTTTTTTTATATAAAAAAATTATTAAAGAACAAATGTGGGACTTTTTATGTTAAGGATCAGGTTTAAAAGAACAGGGATTTCGGTTTATGTTAATGACCAGGAGACAAAAAAAAACTTACTGCTACAGTTAATTTTAAGGAACTGGTTGTGACTGTTTGTGTATATTTAAAAAAAAAAAGCAAAGAACATGGTATTTTTTTTATTCCCATCTTCCAAGAGGCAGCGATTTCCGCTTGAGTGCTCGCTCTCCCAAGGAAAAAGCGTGTCTGCTTTTATTTGTTGAAGTCGGTCTTTTTTTCCTGCTCTTGCCATTCAACTCTGAAGGTCGCTCAGGACTTACCTTATCGTAGAGACTATCATAGTATTGGCAGGCTTCCGCAGACATTAACCCACAACTGTGCGAAGGAAGAATAAAAACAACGCGAGGTTGGTTAGTTGAGGGGTCTACAGCGGAAAAGGTAAGACATTGTTTGTTGGTTGGGCCTGTCGAATGCTTTTTGAATCAAAGGCCGGTTGTGTTCTGAGGTACCTAATGACAAGTGAGTTCATTTTCTGTAAGTCCCTAGTATTCCTTCCAATTGCTTATCCACTCCTTAGCATGCTTTTTTTATATAAATATATTTTCCAAACAATATTTATAAGTTTATTTTGCAAGTAATTTTGAAAAAAAAAACCTTGCTGAGAGGCACGTTAATTTCATGGAATTTTATTGAAATATATATTTAATATAGTTTTAATGGAAATGGAATGGTTTTTAAGCTCTAGAAATAGAATTTTTATTGCGTGAATGCACAAACATGTTCTGTCAGTTTTTTGTAATTAACAGTCCATTCTAACACTTTCTTTTTAAATGCAAAACGCCTTTAAATGTACTACTGGAAAAACTTTTCGCAAGATGTCCGATATCGTGCTTGACCCACGTGCTACGCCATTTTTTATACAAATAAACGACTGATACTTGTCAGCTGTTTCGGTTTTCAGAAACTTAAATGTTCTCGTTTTTTATATGAAAGTTTGTATAAAGAAAACTGCAAAAGGGGAGGTTGTGAAGAGAGTTCGATCTACGTATGGAGTGAAGAAGTTTGGAGTCTTTAGGATTTCATTAATTAAGATCAATTATAATTTTTATTATTTTTTCCTATTAAAATTTCATTTACATTGCATTTACGTGAACTTAATTTTTTTGTTTGGTTTTAATTAAAATGAACAAAAACTAGTAATTTAAAAAAGAAAACCTAAGGTTTTTTTTTCATGGCAAATCCCAAAAATGTTTTCTAGTTTTATATTTTGTAAGTCAATATCAATTGAACTTTTTTACTGATTATTAAGTAATAGTCAACTTTATTTAGGGTGACTGCACTAATCATATTGTTGAAGTGAAATGTCAAAATTGTGTCATTTTAACACTCAACTTTGTTAAACATTTTTACTCTCCTAGAGTAACGCGGGGAAATTTATTAAGGCAAGTAAAGCTGTTTTTTTTTAAACCTACCTGGCTTTGACTATTCTTAAGTTTAGTTTCCCCTCCAACAGCCTTTCAATTTCCTATAATCCTACCCACGTTTTGTCGAACAGCTTGGAATTCAATGGTCTAACCTTGAATGAGAGACACTTTATCATTTTTAACCGATTATCTAAGTTTACTTATATAAGTCCCATTTACTGGTTAAGAGGGAATTAATTCAGAATTTTGTTAAAAACATTATTTATTTTTTAACAAACAAATTTATTTAGTTTAAAAATTTTATTGTGGACATTTGCAAGTTTTTCGTTCAATATACATTTTAATAAAAGAAATCTCAGTTAGATGTCGAAATATTTTTTTTTAAATATTCGACTGACAAATAAGTTTCGATTCGGGGCTAAAAAATATTGTTCAATTTACTTTTATTTAATAGATTGCATTATCTTCTCTCAATACTAACCAAAAGAGTTACAACTAAGTACTATTTTTTCTCAATAAAATATAACTATCAAAGGAAACGTCGTAGTTTTGCTTCAGTTAATCACAGACCTGCATTTGTCATGTTTTCCTTGTTTTATGCAATACATGTTTCAGTATAGTGTTAGAGTGAAACGAAACACTAAAGTGTTTACATTGGTACGACATGCTTATAATATATATATATATATATATATATATATATATATATATATATATATATATATATATATATATATATAATATATATATATATATATATATATATATATATATATATATATATATATATATATATATTGGTGCGTGCGCGTGTGTAATTACTTTGAAGGATAAAATTATTGGTAGATTTTTTTTTTTTACAGCTATCTTGAGATTTTAACTGATAAAGTGTGTAATATTTGAAGTAAAACAACGCATTTGTTTTACTTAGCTGTTTTATTTCGATTGTTAGTGAACCTAAAAAAATATGAAAAAGTTAAATCTTGTTGAAAAAAGCATTCATTTAAACTGTTTATTTCTTTCGTCACTTTGAGGACAGTGCTCTGAACATTACGACTTGCGAATTACCGGAATTCAGGTTAGGAGTTGTGGCTGCTTTCCAAAAATTTCTGTTAAATCAACAAAAACATGTTTCCACAACTTGTTTCAAAAATGTTGGTAATACTATTTAAAGTTTTTATTTCTAAAGAGGCAACGTTTTCGCCACAAATACTAAATTTTAATGTCGAGTGAAAATGCTCACCTATTTTTATGCAAGTACGCACCTACTAATAGAAGGTAGGGGGATACCTGAGCTAGTTTTCCGTAGGGGAAAGTTGAAAGGTAAAATGAAATAAGTAGTATCATTAAATAACTATTAATTTATACTACTTTTTTGTGTATTTTCTTTCAAATAAACTAAGGTCGTCACTTGACCGCGGTTCAAAATTACAGGTTAGGATTTTCAAGCTGCTACGTAAAAAAATGATTAACAGACAAATTATATTTTCAGGTTTAGTTTATGTAATAAAGTCCTTCTTTGACAGATGGTAATGTTGCTAAATATATATGGAATATTGAGTTTCTAAAGTTCACGGTGAAGCTGTTGTATGTAAAAAATGTATAGATACTTTTTTAGTCCATTAGACAAGAAACTACATGAAACATGGTATATTAAATACCAAAAAAGAACCCACCATATAAAGCAATCTTGAACTTTTTGAAAATTTAAAATCTAACTCTGAATCCATTAATTTAGTAGCTTTCATAAGTTTTAATGAAATTTTAACTATTGATATAATTGCAGCCTAAACCTCTATTAATGAGCCGAAGTACTATCTAGCTAGAAAAAATTCTATACTAAAATAACGATTCTAAGTTAATGTTAAAATAAAATACGCTTTTACATTATCCTTTTGTCTATATTAATGAAGCTCCATAGAAAGAATTCTATTCGTACCAATTCTCGTCCGTCTTCAAACTGCCCGTCTTCCGAATCAGCGAGGAAGCGCGACGTCACACTAAATAAGTCAATTTCTGTTTAATAGCAGCTGCGAAACAATGAATGGAGCTGTTTTTTCCGCAGCTGTACATAACTAGACAAGTTATCACAACATATAATCGGAAACAAATATTTTAGAAAGAAAACTAAATTTGTCGTATGAAAATTTTTACATGACCAACAACAGGTTTAGGGGGTCAGCAGGTTTGGTCCATCCCAATGAATATTTAAATTCTCTGTTCAACTCCTTACCTAAGAACAGACAGATTATTGGGGAAATTTCCGATTCCCAAGCCAATTGGAATCGGCATTTCACTGTCTAGTTATTAGAAGGTTACGGAAGATGCGTGTTCCTCCGTTTTCGCTAAAATTGTATAGAATTATCATAAGCCGCAGTGAAAGGTTGAATGTTTAAAATTCTCCGTCCACCTCGACACACCTCAAATGTTTACAAACTCGGTGTATTTTTATCTGTTTACAGATGACGCGTTTATCTATGTTTCTCAATTTTGTTTCAAATGGCTTTTTTTAAACTTTGCATTGAAATTATTAGCGTGTATTTATTAACGATTTCTTTGTAACTTCACAGTTAAGAATAGAAATAAAGTCTGAATTTGATTTTTTTTTATTTTATTATAATTTCAAAGATAGAAAATTCAGGTGCTTCTTTTTATGTGCTATTTTTTTTAAATTAAGCTTAAGTTCCTCCTATTACATTCCAGATATGCTTAAAATATTCAGACTTTTTTTATTGCGTTCTGGTTTACTATTTCAATGTATTATAATTATAAGGTTTCCATACCTGGTTTTAGAAATTCAGATTTTAGTTAAGTTTCGATTTTTCAATTTTTCTTCTATTTTCCTAAGCGGTCCCTTTTTTTAAAATTTAGTTATGTTTTTTTTTACAAAATAATAAGCTTAAAAGAAATAGAAATTGAAATCTTTCTGAAAAGTAGAATAAAAAATAAAAAGCATCATAACTTAAATCCCCATACCTTACAACACCGGTAACACCGGCATGGCACAATGGTTAGCGAGCCTGACTCATAATTCAAAGATTGGGGGTCCGGTCCTAAGTGAACAGGTTGGTTTCCGAGTGATTGTACAAGAAACTGAATCCTTCTACAGATGTTCTTTAAACATACAAAAAATGAATGTGTAAGGCTACTAAGGATTACTTAGTACACATACAAGAAAAACATCTGTATTGACTACTAACAGTTTCCTAGTATGTTACTAAAGTGACTTCTGTGTATGTGTTATTTACTAGGTTTAATGCAGTATATGGTTACTTAGTAAGAAACTGTTGGTAGCTGAGTTTTCTAAAGATTTTCTAGTAACAATACAGCTTTTTTTACAGTGTAGTTGCAAACAAGTAAAGAAGCCGGATAATATAAGTTTGCTATGTGAAATTATTAATATTATGGTATAGTGCTTTTTGTTACTTTATTGTACTTTTCTGTTTTGTAATTTTTTATATAACTCGGTACACTAAAAGAACAATACACCGATAAAAAGGTTGAAGCTGTCAAAGATGGGAGAAGTACGCTACTGCTAAAAATTTCTCTGTGTGATAACAGCACAGTGATAAAAGCCATGCGGATGCCTTTTTAAAAACGGATTTGCTTTAAGATAATTTTCCACTAATTTTAAATCACGCATGCTACAGTTTTATAAATAGTTATTTGTAAAAAGAGTTTACTGCAGCTTTTAAACACGTAGGTATAACAATACGCAAAATGGGAAAGTTTATGCGATGAGAAATATCATTCAGCCAACTAGAAATATGTCCTGGGTTCTTTAAATATAGCATCCATTTTATAGTGTTTATTGCAATTCTAGAATGTTTTTGTTGCTTAAAAAATATTGTAATAATGAATGTTTTTTTTTCTTTTACAGATTATTGAGGATTCAACCAAGTAGAATAGAAAAGAACCATTTTAGACAATTTCAAACACTGTGGCATATTGAATCGAATTCCGTGGTACATTATTTTTTTACCTTTGAGGACTTCGCCTTTGATCACCTGGGTTCTTCCCAGGTGACAGAAGTAAAGGCAGAACATCGGTTAATACATTTAACCTTTAAATCATTAACATTAGAAATCATTTAATCATTAGAAAGCTGAATCTTAAGAACCTAATTGGTGACTTTATAAATACTCAAGTAAACTTCGTGCGTGCAACGAATTACTCACATAAGCTGGACTGTTTGTGAACGATATTTATTCAACTTTCATAACTAAACAACCTCATCCTTATTTGCCCAGAAGATCTTAAAAGTATCTCCTGCAAAACCAGCCATATACACTTTATTAGTTCGATCTTCAAACAGAAGCTACCATCATGTTCAATCTAAAGTTCAACAACGACTTGCTCTTCCTGTTGCTGCTTCTTGCTCACTTGAGACTGGAACCTGACACCGACCTCTTCTACAATCGCTGGAACCAGGACTATGAAATTCGATCCGTGCCGCTGGGCAACAGCGCTGCCTTCACTCGCATATCTGTCCATTCAAGCATCCAAGCTGGCATCCGGTACCCGCATCCCAAAGCCAGGATTGAACCTGATGAAGAGACCAGCCTTTTCAGCAGGCTACATATCTTGGATACGCTGCGGTCTCGAAGGCCCAGCCTTATTGCCTGCATTGCCGATTCCGGGGGTAACCAGGCCGCGAATGGGGAAGGCCCTGACAGTCCTGCCTCTGAGTTTGAGTGTGAAGAAAGAGACACCACGCTACGATTTGATGGACATGAACTAACTGCTGAAGTAAGACATTTATCTCTTAAAACTAACTTAGTTGTTGGGTGACATCTATATTCACTGTAGAACATAGTAATATCGGCCCTAGCCTCCTATTATTAAAACACATATTTACAGCACACTACGAGACTAATTTTCAAATTTTAACTTGCAACCCTAGTTCTGATAAAACTTTAGAGAAGAGCACGATGCTCCATTTTCGCTCAGAGGATAGGTAATTTCTTTTCAGGATAGAAGGTGATGGGTAATGTCTTGAAATTCTTGCAATAAAATTCAGGACCGAATCGAGAAAACAAATTGCAGTTATAAAGATCCACCATCACGTCTGATGGATGTTGAAGAATGAATGTAGTGTCAAACTTGAGTATTGCTGTTATCTATCAACGTTCTCTTACTAGTCATTCATTCATAGATGAAAGTCAAATATCTTCAATATTACAGCATGTAGCCATCAAACCTAACATGTTGGCCATTAAGTGCTATTACTTTTAAATTGTTTTTAACTCTTAAACACAACAGCATTGTATAAAAACGACATATTAAATATAAATCCACTACCTTAATATTTTTTTAAAAACTATTATCAGTACGATTGTTACAAAGTTTAAAAGATTGGATTTAGTTAAAAAAAATGTATCGCCATTAACTGATTGAAATAATTTTGTGATGGTAGCACAGATTTTATCAGTTAAACATCATCTACAATGTATTGCATTTAGCTCGCGTAAATTTCTTTATGTTCCTGATAAAGAATTACGTACTTACAAAAATAGATACAGAATGCTGTTAAGTGGTGGCTATCACTTGTTATCTGCACTTGGGAATGAAATCTCAAATCGACAAATTAGTGTGATATTAAGATAGTTTGTCCTCGCGATCTTTTTAGATTAATATTTGTTATATATTTTCAATAGTTTAAAATTTATTTGTGATGGGAAAAATAATAGCGGTTTAAAAAAAATAACAACAAAACAATTTGAAACGTACTTGATTTAAAAATTCTGTGGCAAATTTGAAATCTTGTACTTTTAAGGTGTTCAGTTGATGACTTTTAATTTCTACAATTATTATAATATTCGTTATTTTTTAGGACGAATTTTAATCGAGAACTAATATTTTTTTTCCAAAAAATTTAACATTTAAAATTAAATTCTTGATCTTGAAGACATCGAATTAAATATATCGAATACCCTCTCATTACATGTCGGGATTGGATTAAATCACTACACCACCTCACTTCACCCTTTTGGTCAATGGTTGTTTGATATTAATAAATAAACTAAAATGTGGACGTTACTTGCTGCTTCCTCGCAATAATGATTGTTCGCATGAGAAACCAAGCATTGAGGAACAGCATTTCCCATCATAGTAGAAAAATGGTACTGCCATTGCTATCAACATGAAAATGTTTCATTTTCATAGTGTTGTACTACACCTCCTACAATTAATATTTTCAATCAGGATTACAGAAATATGCAAAAATCGTTAAAACTGTCGAGCATTTTAATTTGTTTCAAGAGCAAGTTAAAATGTTTGACAGTTGGGAGCAAAATGTTAGAAAGAAATGGGCGAAAATCGTTAAAACTGTCTAACATTTTAATCTGTTTCAAGGAATGTTTAAGTTAATTTTGAAGGGTATAGGGATATGATGGATACTATTCGTTGAGATGTAGAGCGACGTATGCCAGCTAAGCAATATTTAAACGTTCGAAGTGGCTTGCCAAAAACCTTTTACCGATTCAGTATTTGAACTTATTTGAAATACTCCTTCATGGTTCGCTGAATTTTTACTCAGCTCGGCATTGTCAAAGTTGAGCTCTTAAAATTCACTTTAGCCGTAACATTGAAAAATTCGTTTGATAACCTTGACCAGCACATTAACCTTTTTAAAATCTTTAGGAAGCGTTTTTTGGCGACTATCCTGTAATAAATATCGAATGGCTAAAAATAAAGTAGAGCTTTTCTTTACTTTGACATTTATCGTTTTCATCGTATAAAAGGTTTTACGAAACACAATACTTTTTTGATGGTTATTTTCAAATATTTTCTGTGACAATAGAGCGTCGAACTTTGACAAATTAAAAATGAAATACACGCACAAAATCGTTCTGACTGGATGAAAAAAATTCATTATTTGGTTGTACAAAATTCATACATAACTAATCATTTTCTTTTCTGTATGCCGAACAATTACAAAATAAAATTGTCTGCTGTATGCTCTTTAGCTTCCAATAATTTAAAAAATTGTTAACCGCCTTACTCAGAAACTATATTTAAATATATGTAAGTCGAAATACATAGGTATTTAAAAAAAAAAAGGAAGCAAATTGTTTAGCCTTTGTTCAATAATAACTTTTAGAAAATCTTAACTTCTGCTACCGATTTCGCCATTTTATTCTTTCGACCGATTTAAATTACGAAAAAATAAAATATTTTCGTTGGTTTTCTTTCTGCTTAGTAGTTAATAGTTTTCAAATAGTTGTAGTTCGACCGTGAGGTTATATACTGCAGAGAAAACCCGTCAATTTTACGGGTTTTAAACTGACAGCTGAGTTGCCAGAAAAAATAACGGACACCTGTGTTAAATACGGTGAATTCCAGTTAAAATACGGTTTTGTCTCTTTAAATTCTTGTACTTTTAAAATTGAGGAAAGTTTTTGCATTATGCGCTATGCGACCCCCTTAAGTTGCAAGTGAAGCGTCATACCAACTGAGCCACCAAATATCTCGCCTGATTGAAGCCAAAAAAGTAATCCTATTGACGCATAACACGGTTCCAAAGGTACGTCATCGGTAACAAGTTTTGGACGAAACGGTTTAAGATTGTAAACGAGTTTAATAAAACGGCCGGTGAAAATTAACTTAAGCTGTTATAAATAAAACAAGGTTTCTTTTGGGGACTTTTTGTCTCACGAAGCAAAATAAGAACATCCATAAACAAATAAGTTTTCTTGTCTTTTGAAGTGTGCACGCGTCTAATCGAACAAAGAGAACATTTATTCTGTCTCTCTAATGAAACCTTTGTCCTTCAATTCAACTGCACTATAAACATGTATTGACTTCCTCTTAACTTTTTGTTATAGGTGTAATGCAATCTTGTCTTTGTATATAAGTACTATTTATTAATTTTTTTTTAAGTGGATGAATCAAAATCCTCCTTACAGTTTTAATGGCGTAAATGTAATTTTAAAACTTAAATTACAAAAAAAAATCTCATTTGGTATAAAGACTTTTTCATTGATAGCATTGTATTTCTGTAGCCTTGACAAAGTTATAAAAACATCATCTTTAACTCTTTATTTCTAACTAAATTATTTTGGCTTTATTCATTAATGTTTTAAGAACACTGCACGCCTTTTAAACTTGAAATTAAAAGTTTAAATACTTATATACCTTTAACTGTTTCATAGAAAAGATATCCTTCATTTATAATTAAATTTGAATTCCTTTATTGTGAACAAAAAGTTGTTAAAAATTATGTGCTATGAAAGAAATTTTAGTTTAATACAAGTTCTTGTAAAAATGTAGCATATTTTGTTTCATTTTCTTTTCTATTGTTTTATACATCTAATTTAAAACAATTATATTCTGGTTACACTTGAGTTTTATTTTCGAACTCGTACAGAAGATTTTATAAAGTGATGTATATTAATATTTTATGAAAAATAATTGTCTTTGTTCTCAATTTTCTTTCCCAAAGTTGTGTTCCCAGGAACAATGGCCGTTTCCTAAATCTTATTGTTTTTATATAGTTCCCCTTCCTCAAAACGTATTCTTTTTACCCCACCAATTCTTTTGCGATGTTACTTCATACAAATAAATAGGCTAAGTACTGTTGCATATATGCAGTCGTAACGATCGGTCGCATCTGTGGGTGTTTTCCTACTTCCGTGATACTAATTTACTATCAGCCCACCTACCTGTGAAATGGAAATGTTAAAACTAATAAAATATCTGTAAAATCACTTTTAAAAATGAATCAATTTTTTCAGAAACTTTTTTAGACACATTTTTTTAAAATCAAAATTGAGTTTTTGATGTTAATTCAATTCCTCCTATATAAACACACATTCTGTGAAGAAATCTTCCATGAATTCCAAAAATTCTATTTTAAATATTAACTAATGCCTTTTTATATACTCTTTCAAGTTGTAATGACGCATCCCGCTGAAGACTGGTGTTAAATTGTTGTCCAGTAATTTCGAAGTAAGGTTGTAGTAAAAACAGTTTTTTTTTCAATTTCTCCAAAACTATACTTCGTGGCCTTATGGGGTTTCTGAAAAATTGATTCAAATATCTTACTCTAACAATGGGCAAGCTTCTGATGGAATAAAGCAACGGATTCCATCGATTTTAACAATGAGGCGGCGGGTTTTCAATTCAATGGGTGACCATGGTTACTGATGGAGAAGCTGAGTACCCTGGGACATACGGACTCATTAAATCTGTTGAGTCCAATGTCCGGACACCGCGTGCGCTGTGAGGTTGCGTCAGCTCAGGTTTCGGCCTCGACTTGAAAATTGAGACTCGTAGCTTTAGTGCGGCGCTAATTCAACCACATCTAACTTACATTTAGTTGAGAACCGCAAAATATAAGGCGCTTTAATCGTAGTCGAAATCAAAATGTTTGGGAATTTGTCTGAAATTGCGATTAAAAAAAGTCACATCAGAGATCTTTAAAAAATAAAATCGGATCTTTAAAAATGTTACTAAATGACAGACATTTTCAATATGGAACTCTGAAAATCCTGGTTACACATACAGCCGACGCAATCTGCCTTAAGCCTAATTTCTGTGAATATATTTAATATATTTTATCTTCAAAAATGGTTTAACTACTGTGTGTACTAATGTCAGCTGTAGATAGGGATAATACTTAATTGATTGAGGCATTATATTATTCAAACTAATAATGAAAAAATAATATTCGTTTGAGAATTGAATCGGAGTGTCATCAAAGCCAACAATTTCTTTAGCAAAATGTATATTTATCACTACTTCTAAAGATACTTTCGAAGAACCTGTTTCTAAATTCTCAAATTTGAATGGAACCCATCAAAAGTTGCATCACTTAACAGGAAACTTACAGGTATTCGGGCAATGAACGCTGAAAGTCACATAGGTCTGAACTTGAATCACTGCCCAACTTTATTTCTCCGAATCGAAAAGGGTTGGCAGTGCATCCATTCTTTGTGGAGGGCAGTAGTTAAAAAGGGGGAAAACGCAGAAAGTTTATTTTCAAGGTTAGCTGGAGTGTCAATGTCAGGGTAATTGTCAACAATTGCGCAATTCGCTGCGAATTCTGCGCAGGCCCCCATCGCACATTAGTCCCAGGGATTGGAATAACGCGTTACTTGTAACAGTTACTTGTAGCGGTTACTTGTAGAGACAGTACAGTCTTGCATTGATAGCATGCCACGCAGAATTAAAGCTTTGATAGCGGCTAAAGGTGGCTCAACTAAATATTGACTTTTACTAACATTAATTTCACTTTTCTTTAAAACTTAATAAACTTATGCTTTTTTAAATTTAAATTAATGCTGTTTTATTTATGTCAAATAAATTGGTAATTGATTGGATAATATGAAAATAAAAAACATCAATTTAAAATAATAAAACGGTACAATATCACCCGGTAATTAATATTTTACATGAAATCTTGCAGTACGTCTAATAATTTGTCCAGAGACTGTATTTTTTTTCCGTAACGACGAGTAACGTTGTTAGATTTTTCAGATAGTAACCGTAGCTTAGTTACTTTTAGCGGTAACAAAGTAACGAAAAATTTCGTAACTTTTCCGTTACTTCTCACGCCGCTCTTTACTGATTTTATTGGTAGTTCGGCGTTCGTCTTAAACTGAACTATTTCAACTTTAAACTTTTAGCAACGTTGAATTTTCATTATTAGCTTTTTTTCCGATTGTCACTATTTTTTAAAAATCTTGGTACTCTTTGAAAAACGGTAAGATGGTTAAATTGGAATTTTTCTTATAACTTGAAATTTCTAAAAGTAACTGTAATTAGTTACTTTTCAAATTAAGTAACTGTAAGTGTAACAGAGTTACTTTTTAAAAGCTTTTAACTTTCCAATCCCTACAAAATTCAACCAGCAAATTCGTAAAAAAAAAAAAAAATGTTTATTAGTTTTTGGCTTTAAAAGTTAGTCCTTAAATAACCGCGGTCGACGAGTGATGGGGCTGAAACCTAGCTGGCACTCAAAACAACCATAAAGCGACATTGTACGTGGAGTCAGGTCTCTGGACCACGGCTGATTTAACGTGCACCAGTTCCATATACCCTGCCCTATTAATTGGCAAGAATTTTTCCAGCAAGATTTTTTATAAGTTATAGGACGAGGTCAGAACTTGGGAAGGTATCCTCCGTGGCATGACGCCTTAACAAGGTGCTTCTTATCTTCACTTTAGCCCCATTAACGTCGACTTTGTGAATAGCATTAACACATTTATTTCCGAATAAAAATGTTAAGCTTAAGTTTTTAAAATTTGTTTTTTTTTGTGTAACTTAATTTTTTCCTTATAAATTGTTTAGGACTATGTCGTCATTTGTCTTATGTTTTGTTTATTTAGATAAAATTTATCAAAAAGCCCATTTTCGCTTGGCAAATTTTCTTGCCAACCGTCGTTAAATGGGTTAAAAGTGAAAAATGGTGTTGCAATAATGGCTTGTTAGCTAAATATATGTCATAAGTTCTTCAAAGTTCCCACTACACTCTTAAAACAAAAGAGTGAAATCCACTCCTATAGGGGAAGTGCATTTTCGGCACCGGAAAGGAGTGGAAACTAACTCAGACTGAGTTAAAAAACCGCACGTTTTAAAAGTGTAAGACGTAGATTGTTTTCTTTTATTTCTTTTACCCACTCCGCAAAAAGAGTGAAATCCACTCCTATAGGGGAAGTGCATTTTCGGCACGGAAAGGAGTAGAAATTAACTCAGACTGAGTTAAAACAGCTCGTTTGTTTTTTAAGAGTGTAGTGATTGAAATACCGATAAATAACGAATATCGGACCCAAATTTTTTACTGGTTCTTTTGTCAATTTTATATAGAAATTCATGACTCCTAAATCATTAAAAATGGTGTTTTGCCAAATAAATATAACATACTTTACTTATTGACCCAAACTTGGTGCTTTAGCTTTTTGAACGCCTCATAGCTGAGGCGTCTGGACACTTGTTATGAATATTCTTTATTAAATAAAATGTGTCGCCATTTTTTTTATGAAATAATTGTTGAAAGGTGTTGTAGATAAACACGGTATTAATCTAGGTGCGTTCTGCAAAACAATTAAGTGATTTTTTTGCGTCATTTTTGGATACTATATGAAAATTGGTTATTTTATTTTTAAAAAGGCTCAGCTCAATTTTCGATGCTTGTGAAATGGTTGCCAAAAATAGTAATCGAATATTAACCTTTACTAAGAAATTATCACAATAAACTCAGAAACCCCTCAGTTTACCTTGAATATGCCAGGGCATTCTTCTTGTACTCTAAAATTCTAAATTGGTATATCTGTATATTAAAAAAGCAAGCTCTTTTAAAGTGTCTTCAGCCATAACATGATGAAATATTGATGTTAGAAGTCCAAATTTTTTTGGGAAGGTGTGTCTCCCTTATGCCTCGATGCCTTTTTTTTGTTTTTCAAATTTCCAATTAGTTTTTAAATTAAAAATAAAAATTAGTTTCTCTCTATGTTAAAGTATAGGCTTTTAAAGTGTCAGCAGCCATAACATGATGAAATATTAATGTTAGAAGTCCCAATTTTTTTTTTAAGTTGTGTCTCCGTTATGCCTCGTTTCTTATATATAAAGAGACTCCCCCCCCCTACTTTTGTAAGGGAATTTCCAAATGTTTGCAATGATTTTTTTCATTTTTACGTTTCGATGATAATGGGACGCCCATAAATTGCGACGATACGATTGTGACGATGTTTTTACCGCCCCCCATCCCCCTGGTCAGATTTCGTAAGATTTGACTCGACCCCCTTTCTCTTCCCCTAATCTAATGGGATATTTTTCAATATTCGTATGTGTAATAGCGCTGGATTTGTTTAATCCTTTCTGTCCCAACTTTTTATTTCTTATTCTAAAAATCTAAAATTTGTGAAATAGACTCATAATGCATCCGGAATTAAATGGTAAAAAGCAGGGAGAAAATCTTATTTTTTTAACAAAAATTTAAGGCGAAAACTTTTGGAATCATAACTTTTAAATAAATTATAACAATAATTTTTTGGAAACTTTATTTGTTAAAAATAATTAAAACTCAATTTTTAAACATATAAAAATGCAAGCAGGAAGAATTTAGGGCCAATTTATTTGATAAAAAATTTTCAGAATGAACTTTATTTTACCATGTTTTTCATATTTTCATTTAAGAGGGATTGTCAGTCCCATAGAGCTAATGCATTAGTTTTAAAATCACAACTTTTGCAAAAGAATCGTTTTGCCATGTTATCCCATTTTCACCAGGTATGGGAATCATGATAACATCAATTTAAGACAAAATTGAAAAAGAAAATAACATCCGGTTACTTAATTATTAATTGATAAAATTCTAAAATAGTGTCGCCATGTGCTGTATATTTTTGGCATTTTAAAACTTCAAAAATATATAACTAGATAATATTTTCGTTTCAAATAAGTTTCATTTCGATGTTATGTTGATTCCGGTACCAGGGGAAAAAGGGATAACATGGCAAAGCAATACTTCTGCGGAAGTTGTGATTCAAAAACTAATGAATTAGATCTATGGGACTGACAATCCAAAATAAACGTTATTTGATTCTTCAAAAAACATGTTTCTTCCATCTACGATGCAAAAAGAAACTATAACTTTATAGAAAAATGTATGGAGAATTCAATAAAATTTATTTGAAATAAGTGCTAGTTTAATTTAGTGAGAAAAACAATAGCAAACAGTGATGGTTCTAAATGAAATCATTGGGAGTGAAAAGGTTAAAAAAAGACACTATTTGCTTTCGATATTTTCATTGAAGACTAGTTTTTAAGTTTTCATAGATCGTAGTCTAAAATCCCAGTAATAAAGTTAAACAGTAATATCACTGAAATAGTACGTACTAAAATTAATTTTAAAAAATTATTTATTCAAATTTCATTCCAGGTTTAAATTGGTTTTCCGGTTCGCGTTGGTTCTACTCCTTCCTATGATTCAGATTTCCATGATAAATATCATCGTGTTAGATTTTGCCATATTTAAGTCAAGGCTCATTTTTTACTTGAATTTAACTCAATTTTATCGCCTCCTTTCTCTCCCACGTTAGATTCACCTCGTCCCCCTCCCTCCTAAACAGTAAACACATCACGTAGTTTATAAATGCCTTCTAAGGACTCGGTGTATTTGTGGTATAATTACTTTTTTTAACTTTACCTCCTGGCGCCATCTGTAGTCGTTCATGGGAACTGATTTATATCCGTTATCTCTGATAAAAAATGAACTTGGACCTTTTTTTTTCAATATTTATTTTGCTTCCAAAACAGATATGAAAAAAGTAGTACCTTGTTGTTTTTGATTGCAACTAGTTTCGTCAGACGAGTGGTGTAGAGGAGCAAGTTGAGAAGACAATCGATTAATATACATTACAAAAATCATCTTTATTACATATATTTGTATTTTTTAAATTTCAAAATGTATATTACTTGTCCAAACAATGCAACTGTGCCTGATTGCATAATTTCGGTAGACACTTTATAAAGTTTTACATACTACATTATATGTTAACCAATGTTTAGACTTGTCATTTTTTCCCTGGTTCTAAAACTAAGGATGTTCAGATTTATAAAACTTTGAATAATTCTGTATGCATGTTATTAATAAAATATTCATGATATTTTAGGACATGGATCTGATTGAAATTTTGTGGAAGCAAGATATTGATCTTGGTGTGTCTAGAGAAGCTTATGATTCGAGACAAAGTGTAGAAGTGGAAAAACTTATAGAAATCGAAAAACTTGTAAAAAAAGAAAAGGTATGATTACCATTCATGTAATTTTATTTCTATGATTTAAAAACTACCTTAAAAAAAATTTCAGAAACAAAAATTAAAAAAGGTGTGTTGTGAAATATATATTTTGGAGAAACAGGATTGTTAAGAAGAGTATATTGCAGAACTATAAAATGTTGAAAATGAGGTTATTACGCAATGACTTTATTTTGTTTTGATCTGAACATGTTAAGATATTTGCATGCATACATGTTATTTAACTATTTATTAACATTAATATTTTTGTTGCCAATTCTATTGTTTAAAAATATTATTCAATATTTCAAATTATGTCATTTTTTAAAATGATTATCATACATTAGCAAATACCTCAGATAATCATAAGTTTCAAAATTTGATAAATTACAAAATAACGAAATATGGTCAATGGAATTAAATATAACAAAACTTAATAAACTTGCCTGATTCTATTTATTAGTTTAATAAATGCTACTTCCTTTTTTTATTTTGTCTTTATTAACATTGTTTAAATATTTTTATATTAATGTTTAATTTATACAAATGTAGGACATTTATAATGATTTGGAAATTCCGAAAGAAGAACCATCACAAGTTCCTGAACTGCCATCTGGTCATAATTATACTATTGATTCTGAAACAGGTAAAATATCTTAAACTATTTAAAGATCTATTCAAGATAATATATTTTAAAGTTTCAAATGATGTTCTTTCTGAGGGACGAGTAAATTGGCTGAAGTGTAAACTTGTTTTCATTGCATGATTTAAGTTTTTTTCTAAAAAACAAACAAATTATTGTATTTGATAAACTTAAATGAGTTAATTTAAATTAATGGAATCTCCCTAAATTTTGTTTAATGTTTTTAAATACTTTAACTGAGTTCCTTGCACATAATAAGTAGTGTTTTTAAATTGGAAAAATATGAATTTCAAGTTTCATGGACAACACAAAAAGTGACTATTTTGGACCATCACTTTAAAATGAAACTTTTATATAAAGTATAAAAAAATTCTATGACTGTTTCTTTAAGTTGCATAAAAATGATTTTCGTTAAGTTTCCAAAGTTAACGTTTCAGTTTCATTTTGAAATACAAATATTGTATAAAAAAATTTCGCCAAAAACCTGATTCCTGATTTTCGGTGATTTTGAATATCTTCAATTCACCATTCTGAAATGAATTAAATAAGCAAAAGTTTCATTTACATATTTAATTTCGTTACAATCTGTAAAAAAATCATTATTGAAACCTCATTGGAGCTTACTGAAAATTCTATCCTACTTTGGTATCCAGTACAATAAAGGAGTCTTTCTGCGACCATATAACCCATATAACCATATAAAAAAACAAATCAGTTTCATACTTCTAAATTTAATGTTATAATTTCTTATGTACAATGAAAACTTTTAATTAACTCCTTGGTTATAACGCTAAAACTAAAAATATATGTCTATATGATATCCAAAATGCCTTCTTAAAGAACTTTTATTTAAAAAATCGTTTTTGAAAAGCGGCCAAATTTGAAGTATATTTTTTGCCTTTTGACCGGGATTAATTAAACTACTACTAATCGCATAATATGTATATTATGATTTCCTACACTTAATATTCAACCTTGTTTATAACGTCAGAAACATCGGGGTCCCTTGAATGACGCTATAGCTGTGTTATACTGTATTTTTTATCATTAAAAATGTACAATAAAATTTAAATTCATTAATTTTAATTATAAAGTAAAAATTTAAAAGAATGGCATGAAAAAAATCTTAAAAAGATTCATTTAAAATTTTTTATTTTGTTGGAAAATTGACCACAATAAAACTTATTGATGCAGTGGTCTTCAATGTTAGAATGGTAGTGGACTTATGTTTACGGATCTTTATGTTTACTTATGTTTAACCTCTTCATTAATCCATTGTTTTGAAGGTGTTCAGACAATCAGAATATCTGGGAATTTTTAGTGGGTTCAGTAAAGAAGTACAGAGAAACATATTTCCAAAGAAATTGCAATTTGTTTGAGATTAATCCTATTAGGTTTACTGGATTAACAATCCAACAAAGAAAAAAGTTTTTAAAAAAACGTTGAAAAATCTAAAGTAAAAAGAAACATGAAATTCATATTTAGATTGAATATATGTATTTAATTAGTTTTTTTAACTAATGAAATATATTTTATATTAAGTGAAATTTTTTATATAATTTAATTAGAAATACTTTTATAATGCTAATGTTAATAAAATTTATAAGTAGTGCATTTGTATTTAACACCACATATTTAAATATAAAATTATGGCATATATTTTATTTTATTTATTAGTTTAGAAAATACATTTCCTGAGAAATAAAAATATATATGGTCAAATCTAAAATCTAAATTTTTTCTTATAAAAAAATTGTCAAAATAAGTTTAAATTTAAATAATATACTCTGGTATTTATTTGAGTTGTTAATGTTGATTTTATTCATCACTAATGTTTTATTTTTATTATTTTAGGAGAATATGTTTTTGATGAATTTGAAAGCATAAATGAAAATGATATTTTCAACGATCAGCTTCATAAAAATGACTCAAAATTCCTGGTTAATAACATGCCCAACGAAAATGACACTTTACTCTCAGAGGATTCATATTTGCCTTTTGACTCTGATGTGTTGGACGATTTCTGTGATCTTTCAGAAGTCTTTTCTCCTAATCAGTTGTCACATATACTCTCAGACGATATTTCCTCAGAATCAGATTATTTATCTCAGATAGAAAATCTCGGAAATCAACTTGAAGATTTCGAGAATTTAGATGGAATCGATTCAACGGTAAGAATTTAAACTTATACATTTATTTATAGCGTTAAAAATTTTTCAGGAATGTTAAGATTGTTTGTAGAGTGGCTTTTCGGAAGAATTATATTTTAAATTAACTGGTGAATATGGTTATATTTGAATCAGAAGCCATCTTCATGTGTAAACTTTTAGAATTTTAATAATAGCACCAGTGCTAGAAGTGTCAATAGATGCAGGGTCATACATCCCTCCTCTTTTTTTTAAATGACCAGGAGCATATGATCATTAAAAAATTTTAATGTGACTCTTGGCCAAAATAAATGAATTAATAGTAATATTTAAGAGGGGGAGTACTTGTCAAATTATGGGTATCCCCCCTCCCACCTTTTTTTTTCAATTTCTACCATTGAATAGCACCCAAATTTATAGTTTGAAAATTATAAGCTCCCACAACAAACCCTAAAGATAAGTTTTCTGTCCCTTTTCGATGAATATAGTATTTGTTCATTTTAAATTAAGTTGTATATTGGCATTTGTGTGGTCAGTTGCGAATTTACCACTTAATAAAATTTAATGTTGAAATATATCAAAATGAAACATAAATGTTAATATTTAAGTTTCAGTCATTACAGAGTATAAATGAAAAGTAATTTTTTTAGAATTCAACCACTTATATGAAACTTAATATTTATTATTAAAATTTACAAGGTTTGTATTAATTTTAATCTATAATCACCCAGTGTTTAATTAAAACAATATGATCATGATAGACTTTCCCTTGAAGCTGTGGTTATAATAAATTGTATTTACACTACAAATGAATAGTAGCTTAAAACATTTTCTCTAAAATTATTTAAATTCTGGGTGATTTGTCTGCTGAAATCATTTTTGTGTCCTATAATTTAAATATATATAATGTTTGACATTAACATGTCCACATTATTTAAGAAAATAGCATGTTCAAATTATTTTCTATGAATTAACTTATGCAATGCTTCTTTTTTGACCTCGGTAATATTAGAAAAATTTTATTGATTAATAATGCATTTAATGCTCTTTAAAAATAGAAATTGCTAAGACTTTTATTATGTGTTAACTTATTACTGTTTTTTTTTTTTTTTGGGGGGGGGGGGGGGTAGTATATATAAAGCAGTAGGAAAATAGTTCTTGCGAATTGCTAATATCTACTCTGTAAAATTGAGAACGTTGAGGTATGACACATTTATCTGATAGTGTCTGAAATTATAGAGTACAAATATGTCTGTAGTGTGGAATTATTTCACACGAGAAAGAAATTAGTCACTAGACTTTTTCTTTCTCATTTTTCCAATTCTAGCTGTAGATCCTATCTATTCCTAATCGTCCAAACCGTTTTACTAGATTTATAAGTAGAATAAAACTTGTATGGAAAAACAGTAACATTATTGGAAACATTTTTTAAAAATTCTAATTTAAAGTTATTATCTCTCCTACCAACATTTTAAAGTTTCCAATCTGAAAGACTCCATTGAAGCTTTAATGACTGGGGCATTTCCAACATCAATGCGAATGCAGCCTCTCATACATAGGACAAACTGCAAGAACACTTAAATTCAGAGGTAAAGAACATTTGAAGCTTGTGTTAGGAAATGAAATGTCTAAAATCTTCAATCGCTACACATTCCTGAGAGTTTAATCACCGTTTTAATTTCTCCTCTGCCTCAATTTTGGCTATAAAACTTCAAGCATTGGAAAACTTAATTTTTTACAAAGCCTACCAAACTTAAATAACTTAGTTAATTGTTCAACAATTCCTGAATTTTCACCTACTATTTGGAAAAGCTCCTTAGAATAATTGGTTTCTATTGCCTCCTTTTTCCATCCACACTGTCTACTCCCTAAACCACCCTTTTCTTGATATAACATTTAACTTAATGTTACTTGGCTGTTTTTGTTTTCAGTCAGATTTGTGTATTCTGATGAACCAGGATCTCCATTCCTTGCGAAACACATAAATTTTTACATAATAATACTATTCTTAAACTCTATCAAATTTCAAATCACCGGGTGCTATATTCTTTTCAAATTAGTTTTATTTTCCTGTTATGACGATTCTCATACCTGGTGAAAAAATGCTTTCATGGCAAAGAAATTGTTTCGCGGAGGGTGCATTTTCAAAACTAATGAATTAGCTGTATTTGACTGACCAAGACTGAACATAGCTCCTAAAGCATCGAAAGTGCTTCTTTTATTAAAATAAAAAGCGCTAAAGTTACCTGAAATTATAAATTGTTGTCATGGGAATCAAACAAAAGTGGCTTGTTTTGATTTAAAAGTTAAAATAGTTTGTGAAAAACGAAGAAAAAATTCTTACAATTTAAACGTACCTAAAATAGCTAAGTTAAAGTTTTTTAGCTATGAAAGGATTGAATAAAAAATATCTGTGTGTGTGACAGTGCATAGCGATTTTGATTTGTTGCTAAATTTTTTCTTTATTTGGCATTGGATTTTAGTTTACGTAAAGAACAAGAGATGGCGCTCATACCAATTATCAATTTAAGGAGGAGGGGGGGGGGGGTGATGATTTGGGTCTCCGAACCGAAGTCTTCTCTCTGTGTTAATCCAAACGGGGAAAATAATTTTCTAAGCTGAATTAATTCAGATGGTATTGAATACTTTTGCAAACAGTTTTTTATATTATTAATGTAGCTGGTTTAAATGTCTCTATTTTAGCTTCCATTTTACGTTTATAAACTAAAAAGTGGAAACTTTTATAAAGGCAGTCCATCTGTTTATCCGTCACCCACTTTCACAGAACGAACCACAAGTCTCACAAACAAGTAGGATAGTCGAATTGAAGCAAACAATCAGGAAAGGCTATATCCCAAATTTCATTAAAAAATTAAATTGAACAAAAAAAAAGAACATTCCATTTTTATTCACCACTGTTGTCACTTCGTCAAACACGAGAGAAACTTTATAAACTATCTGCAAAAGAAAAATTATAAAAATGTGGTTTATTTTTTGCTTTAAAAGTTTAGAACAAGCCTAAGGCCGAGTTTTGGCGATTTTCTCTCTAAGGTGTTTAAATAGTGTGTGGCAGCGGTTCTAAGTAACATTTACTGCTACAAAAATCTACTTGTTTTGAATCAGGGTCCAGGCGGCAGTCTGTACGGTGACGTAATTTAAAGCCAACCAACTTCCCTCTACAATCCAAAGATTTTCTCAGGGCCGGATTTCTAAATAGGCTAAGTAGGCTGTAGCCTAGAGCGGCGAATTTTTCAGGGCGGCAAATTTTACGACCAATTAAAGCGATATTCGGCATAAAAAATATTCTAAAGATACGAACATTTTTAAGAAAGAAAACAAATAATTTACATTAATACGTAAACCGTAAAAGTATATATAGTACTAATATTTCGTTGCAAACATGGTCGTTGCAAGGGCAAGTGCACCCCTCCTCCTGGATTTCGAAGTTGAAAGAAATTAGTAGAACAGTTTAAAAAAAATTCGCCTATTTCGCTTTCGATTTAGTGTGTAAAGGAACGTAGATAATTCTAATGTGTATCTATTCTAAACAGCGCATACCACCCTATTTTGCAGCTAACCCAGCTACCTTTCCCCGAAGTGGGAGAATATATTGTGACTGGGGCAGAAAATCGTAGCCTTCAGGCGGCAAATCTTTAAATCCGGCCCTGTATTTTCTGCATATATTACTTCGAGGAGAAAGAGAGGGAAAAAGTGGATATGAAAGAGATTGTACTTTTTTTTATCATCAAATTTTAGAATATTTTTACGATGCCTTGGGAAGCTTGGATTATAGAAGACCATATTGACGTATTTAAATCCAATAATTTTTAGCAACGGTATTTATTGACGTTTTGACTTCATATAACACTTATCTTAAGTGTTTTTTCGGGAAATATTGACGAAACTTAGCGTTTTATTAATTTTATCCCTGCTCAAAATAGACCTATTTTCGATTAGTCCGTAGCTCTAGGGTGACGTTATTTGAACCAAATAAGACGAGGGGGGAGAGCAAAAGATCATCTCCTCCCTGTTGTTCTAAATTGATCAATGGAATTTAAACAATATGCATACAGATTATATGATATTAAAATGTGAGTGGACTTAACTTTGATTCGCCCATTAAGTTTTTCTGGGTCCACTCTGTATCCTATATGTTCGATGTCACTAACTGTAGAGGTAATTCGCGGCGCCCGTTTTACATTTAATTTGTGTGTGTGTGTGGCCAATGCAAATAATATATTTTCTTTGCTAAATAATAAAAATTTCAGGTTATGAGGTAAGATAAAATTATTAGTACCGTCGAATGGGGCAACTTTAGCCCAAGCTTTTCAAACTAATAACTTCTCATTATTTTTTTTTATGTGCTTGCCTTTTTCAATTAGTGGCAACTCTGCATTGACCGATTAGTAAAAAATATTCAAGAAGGAAGTTGACACTAACGCAGAGCTGGATTTACCAATAGGCCCGGGCCTAGGGGCGCACCATGATGAGGGGCGCAAAATAATTCCGCATTTTTTTAGTCAGAAAATTTCCATAAAATGTTATGGACTACAATCCAATGTTATAGATTTAAATCCAATTTCGTATAAATGTCTGTTTTTTAAAACCAATTTCATATAGATTTATGATTTATTAGGAGAAAATTTAAGTCTTGTATATTAATATCAGTTTAACTTGAGTAAAATGTAGTGTATATGTACATCTGTAAGTTTATAATGAGTATTAAATGGTTTAAACTAATTTTAATAACTCGTTGTCCTATTTATTTATATACCAAAATTTAGTAACAGTTGATTCTCTCATTATTTTATTTAATTAAATTTACTTCACGATGAATTAGAATAAAATACAAATTATCTTCACAAAGACCTTTCTGAGGTCAAATTTCTCCCTCCTTTACGATGGTGTGAAGAGGGGGCTACAAAAAACCACGGGCCTAGGGGCGCAAAAAATCTAAATCCGGCCCTGCACTAAGGTTTTATGTTTGGTCCAAAGTTACCCCATTCGACGGGACTTAAATTCTCGTGCTGCCTGTAAGGAAGGTCTAAAAGCTCCCAGAATACCGTACTGCAATCTAGGATACATTGATGATCCGTTGATTAAGCTTTTTGTGAGAGATGGAAGTAAAGAGGTTAGCACATCGTCTCTAGTAGCCCATTTAAATTCTTGTGCTGCCTGTAAGGAAGGTCTAAAAGCTCCCAGAATACCGTACTGCAATCTAGGATACATTGATGATCCGTTGATTAAGCTTTTTGTGAGAGATGGAAGTAAAGAGGTTAGCACGTCGTCTCTAGTAGCCCATTTAAATTCTCGTGCTGCCTGTAAGGAAGGACTAAAAACTCCGAGAATACCGTACTGCAATGTAGGATATACATTGATGATCCGTTGATTAAGCTTTTTGTGAGAGATGGAAGCAAAGAGTTTAGCACATCGTCTCTAGTAGCCCATTTAAATTCTCGTGCTGCCTGTAAGGAAGGACTAAAAACTCCCAGAATACCGTACTGCAATGTAGGATATACATTGATGATCCGTTGATTAAGCTTTTTGTGAGAGATGGAAGCAAAGAGTTTAGCACATCGTCTCTAGTAGCCCATTTAAATTCTCGTGCTGCCTGTAAGGAAGGACTAAAAACTCCCAGAATACCGTACTGCAATGTAGGATTACATTGATGATCCGTTGATTAAGCTTTTTGTGAGAGATAGAAGCAAAGAGTTTAGCACATCGTCTCTAGTAGCCCATTTAAATTCTCGTGCTGCCAGTAAGGAAGGACTAAAAGCTCCCAGAATACCGTACTGCAATGTAGGATATACATTGATGATCCGTTGATTAAGCTTTTTGTGAGAGATGGAAGCAAAGAGTTTAGCACATCGTCTCTAGTAGCCCATTTTGCAGCCCTTTCACCTCTAACCCCGGAAGTGGCTGTGAACGGATGATTTCTTGGGAAGATTGTTATATTCGGTTCAGCACCTGTGACATCCTCCCCCCACCGAAACGACCGCGCCTTTTTTGATCTCCTTGTTAGAGTGCGAATCGCCTTCCCAACCGTGACATAGCGGGTCGGCCCCAAGATTTTTGGGTTTCTTAAAGTTAATCTTCTCATTTGTTTACACTTGTAGCCCCCCAGAAAAAGGGATGACCGGTGTTCGCAAATTTTTGTGGATTTGTTTTAATTTTAAAATCCTCTCGCCCTCCGAATATTAAAGTATCAGTGTCGCTGCTTACCCGTAAAATAGATCGCCCGATAAAGGGGTTGACTGAAGGGGTCATCGCTCCCACACTAGAAGCGAAATATTAATTTATTTTCCGTCTTCCGATCGCGTAAAACAAATACATTTTGTTATTATTAAAACAATTACTTAGCTTCTTATGCAGAACACATATTTTAAGTGAGACCTACAAAAATAATTTTAAGTTGGAATAAAAAAATATCAATAAAACATTAAAATTCAAGTTTTAAAAGTACAATTCAATTTTTACAAACTCGATTTACAGTTGTATATAAAAATTATAAATTATATTTTAAACATTCTCCTTCCCGTACTTTTACTCAACACCGCTGTATTTTTTTTATTTGACATTATCTATTTACCTTCCTCTTTTTTTTACCTGATAACTAAATTAAACATTTAATTAGACCGGCAAAGCCTAGTTAAAAGTTTATAAGTTTCTAACTGCCCTGCAAAAAATTAATGGAACGTTCATCTTTAACCCTTTCAGTCCCAATGACAATTTGGCATCATTTTAGAAATTTTTTTCTGATCGTCTATAGCCATTTATGATATCAAAAAGCACATCATTCGATTCTTCAAACTTTTTTTCTATTAGAAAATATTTTTTATTAATCCCAATAGATGTCAGCCCTATTATTTTTTATGATCAGAAACATGATGCCAAATGGCATCACTGGGACTGAAAGGGTTAAACACAATGTAGCACCACTTTTTACGAGCTTCCACCGTGTTTACAGAGTAACTTTCTACCAATTGTTTTACTTAATATACCATCGTACATCTGTACAAAAAAAATATTTCGAGAATGAAGAATGGCGCATGTTGAAACTTTTTTGATTTAGTGTAGTTAGGTTTGAACCAAGCCATGTATAATTGTATATGTCTTTGTAAGACGAGAAATTTGCCTCAATAATGGACATATCACTAAAAATATTTTTAGCTATCTACTTAATAGAATGTTAACTTTATACCAGTACAATATTGACCTTGTTACTTTTAACTATTCTAAATTCTGACTGTTATTACTTAAGGCAATTTTTAAGGAAATGTCGATTACTTGGATAGCGACTCCAACTCGATTGACAACAAGTAGCAACTGGGACCAACGGCATCGGAAACCAATCATCTTACCCAATTATTCTTTTTCGCAAGGACATCTCGATTGGAAAAAAAATAACATATCCATTTCTCAGATCTACATTTTCCGAATTCGAAATTTTATTGCGCGTATCTATTAACTCCGAAAGCGTCGCTTTCCCAATCCTCTCCTGATTCCAAATAGCGATATTTGCACCATAAAAATGATAACCATTAATTGGAAGTTCCCGTTCGAGATTGAGATCGCTTCTCTCTTGTCAAACGCAATCCAAGTCTAAGGAAGATGTTGCGTTTATCGCCGCCCCATCGCCCACTAGATGGAGGTCACGAGGTAACAGTACACGCCAGTACAAAGTGCTGAATCAGGCAACTTGATGTGGTATTGTTCGGCGAAATTGGTGTTCTTTCGCTTATTTCCTAACAGAAAGAAAGTGTCACAATCCCAGGTGTTTACTACATAGTATATATTTTTTGAGGAGAAAACGCCGCGATATAGATGTACACTTTCGCCCGGACGTTACCTCAAACAGCTCGACGTCAGTTTGTTGCAAAAAAATTGCAACTATTATGTGTAACATTAAAGTTTCGAAGTTTTTAAAATTATACATATTTAAATAAATGTGTACTCTGCGAGCTGTTTATGCACGTTTAATATAAGTTTGGCGAACTGAAATTTGGGGTTTTACAGCTTAAATTATCCTACTACTACTCCTCGGTGCAACAGCCAATTACTGTGCCAAGGCCTGCCGTGCCCTTTTCAGCTTTCGTGACCTAGGGCTCTGGGGTGCATGTCCCGCTCAGGTGGTCAGCCTCACGCGGAACCCCCAGTGTTTAGTTCCCAAGTATGCTTGGTACCCATTTTATCGACCCACTCAAGGGATGAAAGAATGGGTCAACCTCGCCCAATCCGGGATTCGATCCCCGGACCTGTGTCGTGGCAATGCGAAGCACTACCACTAAGCCACTGGGCCTCTAAATTATCCTACTCTTAGGATATTTCTATGATAGTCTATACATTTAAGATACAAATACAGGGTGATGTCATTAAAATGTGTGGAATTAGTAAAAAATTTTAGATGAAGAGATGACCCTCAAAATATTTTTTAGCAATCATCTCAGAATTTTGGTAAATCTAAGTTGATCAACTAGGATGGGTAAAAACCAAATAACAAGGGATGAATACGTTTCTTTTTCCATAGTTGCACACTATTTATTTGGTTTTATATATAGGGGAGAGCGGGGGCAATGGGACTAATTTTTATTGGCCTCTGTATTTCGACAAAAATACAAGAATTTTAATTTATTTTTTTACAAGCTCATTAACTGAACATTCATTTATTTAAAAAGTCATTCGACAAAAGTTAAAACATTAGCATATTTTTGTTGTCTTACTTTAAACAAACGTGCAAATGTCCCATTCGACCCCAACCCCCATGTGCGGGAACTAATGGTGCAGGGCTAATGGGACATGATAAATGCTGTCTGAATTAAAAAGTTTAAAAAATGGAAAGGAATTAGGAAAGGACTTGAAAATAAAATTTAAAAGCAAACACTAATTACACATGCACACAGAATGAAATTTAAAAAAAAAACTGATTTCATAATGAAAGGAGAAAAATCAAAGTTTAAAGTTTAAACTCAAATTCAAAGATGCTCGCATACGCATAGTGTCAATCACCGGAGAGGGTAGTTTAGTCACTCAGTATTCTAACTTTATCCAAAACTCCCCTCTTCTTCAGGGTACGTAAAAATAAAATTACCGTCTTTTTCTTCAAAAAGCATACACGGAGTTCTTCGTTTTTTATTTCAGAATACAGACTAACGTAATAAAGACTAGTTTGTTATCCAGCAAATTTTACCTACACAAAATCATTTATCTTCAGGTTATTAGCCTCCAAGCTCTGTTCTGATAGAAATGATGAATTTACAGGTAGAAAAATATATTATGAATAAAACTACTTAAACTTTTACTTATTATTACTTACGAAAAAAGTTTTTAAACGTTTTTAGCATACAGGGCTAGGTTTATTCGTGTCCCATTTGACCCCATACCTGTTTTACTTTAACACACATTTTGTACACACAATACCTTTTTATTAAGTTTTTATTTAATATTTTAAAAGTTTAATGAGATATACATTTTTAACTTGCTTTGGATTCCCCAAAACAACAATTCTTCTCTCAACTTCAACACTTGCTTTTAATGGCTGAACTTTGGTTCTTAAAATATGAGGCCTAACTGTTATCATGCTGTAGTGTAGAAACATTTGTAAAAAAAATATATATATTATTCGCCACTTTTGGCCCCTTGTCCCATTAGAGCTGCATCCCATTAGCCCCCGCTTTCCCCTAATTTTATCATAAAAATTCTTTGAACAAGTATTTAAAAAAAATTCATTGTCTGTTGTTGTAATAGCCCCTCCCCCATTAAATAAATCAATAATAATACAAAAAAATTCAAAAACGTTGTATCCAATATTTAAGTTCTTAATCTAAAAAAAAACACATCCCGAATCTAAATGAACCCTATTAGTCCCTGTGTACACGATCGCGTATTTGTATTTTGATGATTCATTGAATCAGTCATTTAATTTATTATTTGCTGGTGCATTCGTACCTTAAATAGGCTAGCAATAAGAAAATAATGGCACATTTATTTTCCAAGGAAATATTTCAAGTAAGAACCCCAAGTTTTTAAACTTGTGACTCATAAGTCATCTACAATACGAACCATTCTCCTAGTTTTTATTTTTTATTTTATTCAATAGAAATGGAAACAACATGTTTACCTATTGAAATAACGTGTAAACCAACATATTGTGGCTAAAGCAAGTGTGTAATAGAGGGGGAGGAGGTATTAGCTTTTTTCACGTTAATGTATCCTACTGACGCCATTTTTTTATTCGGCAATCAAAAAAAAATGGTTAGTATTCAATAGTTTTAAATGGATTGTTGTTAACATATAAGTTTGTCCGTTTTATGGGAAATGCGGGTTTAATACTTTTCACGACCTGATCTAATGTTTTCCGGCACGCATAATTCCTAAGCAAAAAGTTGTGTGGTCAATCTATCGCCTATATATTAAAATCGCAATTAACTTAAAAGTAAAAAGAAATTGAATAATTAAAGTAGTAATATCCCTCTAATTCAATAGAACAAATGTAATCAATTATTTTCATTTTCTATTTATTTCTGTGATCCTGAAATAAGCTTTTACAAACTTTTTTTATACCTTGGAAATATTCTATACTCCCTTAATATATTATTAAAACAATTCACCTTTCTTAATTGTTTTGAACATTTATGAAATGTTTCCTGCCTACCATCCTTTACAATGCGAAACTTAAATGTTAATTTTTTAAAACGTTATTTCTTCATTATTTTTTTACAAATTGTTATCAAGCTCAAAATGAATGTGTTGGATTTTGTTTATTACATTTACTTTTAGAGCACAGATTATTTTCGGTCTTAATTTTCAATTAAATTGGCTCGTAATTTAAAAAAAGGTTTTGATATTAAAACATCTGTCACGTTGCCTAGTAAAGTTTTTGGCATGACATCCAACATAGATGAACAGCAACAGATAGACCGGGTATAAAAGTTATAATTAGCATATAAACGTTTACTAATTGTACCTGTTTTTTTAAGTAATTATCTGTCATATATAAAAAAGCAATGATTGACTACAGTCCCTGGACAAATTATTAGACGCACTGCAAGATTTCATGTAAAATATTAATTACCGGGTGATATTGTACCGTTTTATTATTTTAAATTGATTTATTATTTTATTTTTATATTATCCAATCAATTACCGATTTATTTGACAAATAACACAGCATTAATTTAGAAAAGCATAAGTTTTAAAGAAAAATGAAATTAATGTTAGTAAAAGTCAGTATTTAGTTGAGCCACCTTTAGCCGCTATCAAAGCTTTAATTCTGCGACATGCTATCAATGCAAGACTGTACTGTCTCCTGCATTTGATGATGATGATTCCCCACATAAATAATCTTATAATAAATAATTAATATAAATTAATCTTAATCAAAATTAATCATAATTATCTTAAAATAAATACAAATATGTAGTCTACAACAATTCTTTTAAATAAAAATCAATAATATTGAAGTTTAAATATACCATTATTGCATAAAAACTCTGAAGAAACATAAAATTAATAAAAAAAAATACAGTGCGTCTAATAATTTGTCCAGGAACTGTATACCTTTTCTTCCAAATAACTCCAGTTATCCGAATTTCCAATTATCCTAATGTTAGGTCCCAATTACTTCGGATAATTGGAGTTCTACTGTATTCCTTTTCCCCGTGTTAAATGGCAGAAATCGGGCAGAATAAACAATTTCATAAAGATCTTGGGTGAACGTCCCCGACGAAAAATGTGCTTTTTGTAGTCCATGATGCGCCATTTTCCTAGCATCATGAATGTGTCAAAAAGGCTGTCTTCGTCATGTTGTTTGCTAGGCTGGATGATTATTCCTGAGCATTTCTCTTTAACATATTCATATGTATCAATTTTTATACATTGTTTTGTGGCGGCATGAACGAGAGCAGTTCAAGTGCAATCTATTACAACAACCACCAATAATCATAATATTTGTCCAACTGTTAAATTCTGTATTTGTAACTATAACATATATATTTAAACTCTGATGCATTTATATATAATAGCTATTATTTTCCGTGTACACCTTCCTTCACCAATTTATGTTTTTATGAGTTAGTTATGTTTAGAAGTGAAGTTTAGCCAAATATGAGTATGTCTCTTTAATACACATTACTGTGCTCGTGACAATGGGTGCAGTATAGTTTTTTTTTTAGTTAATATGTATTCTCACTAAAGCTGGGGCAGGACGGTTTTTGGAATCTGGCTTAACGCTAGATAACATGAACAACACGTGATAAACATGCTTAATATTTTAATAGATTAAATGTAGATTATTCTCATGTACGTATTATAATCAAAAGTTCAGTTAAATATCGATTGACAATAATTATAAATCACAGCACTTTCCTAAGATTTTAAAATTTATACAGAGTTAAAAAAAATTGTGTAGATCTAGTGCAATATTTATTCAACCCAAAACAAACTAGTAGCTCTTATTTTACTGCCATTTTAAAACGCAACTTACGTGTAAGCAGCAACCTTTACCACCTAATTCTAGTACCTAATTTCAGTTTCATATAATTGAAGAGCTTAGTGGAAGAACGTGCTAAGTGTCATTTTTAAATAGGATATATTTTACGGTTTGCAAGTACAGATTTTAACGTATCTATGCAAACGAAACACTTCAAAGCTCATTTTCTCGTTTTCACCTTTTTGTCACTTAGCACGTTCTTCCACTAAGCTCTTCAATTAACTTCTTAGATGGAATGTACCCATATATCACATTCTAAGTATTAGCTGTATGTGTTTTGCAGTCGACCTATTTCCCGCATTGTAGAATGGGGTTGTCTTATAGGTTCCTCCCTCTTGGCAAACTTCTTCCTAAACCAAAAAGAAAATTCAACTACATACACAGTAGAATAAACAGTCATAATTTATTTTACATAATTGTTGCTCACACGCAAAACTACTTAAAAATTAGTTATTTTTATGTATTTTTTCGCTTGAATTTTGACTTCTGAGCAAACGTGAAGCACAAACATCCAAATAAAATATTGTTCTATTGAAGAAAGGGTTTTTAGGGGAGTCGGATGGTTCTATCTCGCCCATGTTAATTTTCCTAACTTTAGGAACATTTTTCTCAGGAACTATATGAGATGTCATTATGAACTTTTTTATATTTTGTTCCTTACATATAGTTCTTTGATTTAAACTGTATAAAATATTTCAAAGTATAAAAAATATACTTTTACAGTGATTTTTTTAATATGTATTAAAAAGACAAAAAAAACCAGATGTAAAGTTATATAATTTTTTTTTGAGCAGTGATATTTAAAATTCATCAGTTTAAATCAAAGAACTATATGTAAGGAACAAAATATAAAAAAAGTTCATAATGATATCTCGTATAGTTCCTGAGAAACATGTTCCTAAAGTTAAAAGAATTAACATGGGCGAGATAGAACCATCCGACTCTAGATCCATGTAAAAAACACTATTGTTTTCGGAAAAATTGTTACAATGTTTCCAACTGTCACCCCTTTCCTTCTCTTTTTCTTACATTTTAGTGCTTTATAATAACCGAATAATAATAATAGCTTTGAAACGATGTTTAATTAGTTTAAACAGACAGCTTGACTCAACGTTCTTTAATGTCTTCTTTTGTAAATAGCCGATAGTCTGATGTTTCGAAAGATTTTTACTCTTTAGCGATGAGTGGCGAGAAAATTTGCTATTCTAAAATAAGCTTTCTATATAAGATATCTAAATAATCAAAATATAAGACAAAATAAGACCATAGTACTGAACAGTTTATGAAGTACCAATATAAGGAAGGTGTTAATGGTATTCGCAAATAGGTCGTTATAATCTATATTCAGTCGTAGTCGCGAAAGACCATCGACATTATACCAAAGACGTCAAACTGACGTCTTTTGGACGTAATAATTTCGACATTATTCTGTACCTAGTCTTTTGGACACTAAAAGACATGATTTAAAACCATTTTTTTTGTCAATGTAGTTCATGGTTATGTGTTTTTGTGGCTTATTGACGTCAGTTTTACGTCTTTTGACAAACCCTTCATCAAAGACGTCTTTTGGGGTTATTTATTCCTTAAACCACGCGTTTAACGTTACCCGTTCCTAAACGATGTACTAACGTTATCCGTTACGTATACGACGTCTTTAACACGATGTAGTTCGTAAACGACGTCTTTTTTTTTAACATTGTACATTCCGTAACGACGTATTTTACATTATCCGTTTTGTTAACGTCTCTATACGGACTCCTTAAACGACATTTCTTTGACTTAGTACTTTCCTGAACAAAGCCCTTAACGTTATCCGTTCCTAAACTGTTATCCCTTCTGTAAATTTACATCTTCGACACTATCTGGTCTTTAAACTGCGTCTTTTCGACGTTACCCTTTCCATAAACGATGTCTTTAACACTATCTGATTCATAAACAACGGCCTTGCGTTGTGCAATCCCTAAACGACGTCCTTAACGCTAACCGTTCCTAAATTGTTATCCCTTCTGTAAATTTACATCTTTGACACTATCTGGTTCTTAAACTGCGTCTTTTCGACGCCCTTTCCATAAACGACGTCTTTAACACTATCTGATTCATAAACAACAACGCTAGCCGTTCCTAAACTGTTATCCCTTCTGTAAATTTACATTTTTGAGACTACCTGGTCCATAAACGACGTCTTTTCAACGTTACCCTTTCCATAAACGACGTCTTTCCGACCTTATCCATTCCGTTAACGGCGTCTTATCGATATTATCGGTCCGTCAACGACATCTTTTTGTCTTAAGTCGAACTTTCCTAAGGAAAAGTCTTGAGGAGGGCGGGAGTGGGTGGAGCATTGGAATTAGCATGGTCCCGTCCCGCCTCTTCGCACTGCTGCCTTCCATCTTTTTCTCATTCCGCTCATTTGCTTGCTGCCAATCAACAATGTACGCCGTCCCGACGCACACCACCTTCTATCCCTACCTAAGGCCCCCGGTAAGACCAACTTCTCATCATACTTGTACTTTTATTTTGTTCTCATAATTCTTATACTTTAAAAATTTATTACCCTTTTTTATGTTTGCTACCTCCGGCGTCCTCCAATGTCCATTAATAGGTTGGTAAAAGCGCCTTTTACAGCTATCATCATCGTTCCGATTTAAATTATTTATTAAAAAACTTATGTAACTTTCACCTATGGCAAATTCCACGCAAAATGACCCTTTCTGTATTGTAAAAAGTAGTGATTATCACTACAACTTTTAACATTAAATGAAAAAAAATGTGCGTAATAGCTGTTTTTCTCTTATTGCAACTAATAATGTAACGTGCTTTATGTAATTTTTCAAATTTACAATACTTTTTTGAATTGTGACTTACATTAACGTTACATGGAATTAGCCCTCTATGGTTCATATGCCCCTTGGAAAACTCCTATTTATTTAGCCCACGGTAGGATAGATATCCTTCGATTCTCGTTGAGGAATTTGCTTGCCATCTGCATGGTTCCCCTTTTAAAACTCTAAATTTTATTTGCTCTTTTAGGTTTCTGGTAAAATTGATTTTCAATTCTTAAATTTCCTTTTGAACATGTATATTCGAACTACTAAGTACTCTAAACAATTACGTGTCACACAATTCCTGTAGCTGAATATTTGCAACCGTATGGATACTGGTGGACCGTTTGGATACTGGTGTTTACGACTCCTTGGAAATCTCCAGAATTTTGTTTCAACTTTGAGTCCTGAAAATTCCAAAACAGCTTTTTTTAACTCTTGAAAAATATTTTTCCTTCTTGATTGGGCTTGCAATGTTTCAAAACATTAGTGCTGTCAAAATCAACTTCACACAGTTCCTTTTGATGATTTTCCCCCACCTGCAATGCTTTCTATAACCCCTAGTAAAACTTGGAATTTCCAAAATACTCTAACATTCAGTTTTTCAGCATGATTTGAACTTGCAACGTTTCAAAACATTACCTCCCTGAACTTTCAACATTTTAAAAGAGTAGATCGCTGTTAAAATTTTGTAGAAAAAATGAATTTCTTTTTTTCTACGAAAAGATTGAAATACTGAAATTTAAATTTCCTCTAACACGTCAAAAAACGTTTTTTGAAAATTATTACCCTTTTTTATGTTTGCTACCGCCGACAACCGCCAATGTCCATTAATAGGTTGGTAAAAACGCCTTTTACAGCTATCAGCATCGTACCTATTTAAATTATTTATTAAAAATTTTTAAAGTATTCTAATGCAGTAGGGTTACCCCAATATTTGACAAACTTATGTAACTTTTATCATACAAATCCATGTGCGCTTTTACAGTTTATATCTCGATATTTCATTCAAAAATCACTATTTTATGTATTTACAGCAATTTATATGCTGTCTTATTTTTTTAATCATCCCCGGTGATAGATTACAAATCTTCTAAAACTAATATTCGCAATAAGATTTTTTTTTGTTTGAATATTTAATCAATTTCAATACCTGGTAACTTGAAGGAGTTACATCATGCAAATATAACTGCATCATAACTATTTCCCACTAAGCTGCCATCAAGTTTAAGACACTGATCATGCCATCTATAATAATTCTTATTCTACAAAACTATAAGCAACTAAGACTTAGAATACGTAATAAAACAGGAGCCGTTTACTTAGCATCGTTTTCAACTTGTTTAGCTTGAATTAAGGATTAAACTGCCGGAGCGGTTTTAATTCCGATAAAAATCATGGATATTACTTTTCTAGGGGTTATAATTGTGTGTAAATGTAATTAATTACTCAGTTGAATATTTATCCTATATTATGCCCCTACAACGTAGATACTCTTCTTAATTAAACTAATTTTTGTATTTGTTAACTTGTGTGTTTTGTGTACTGCGCAGTTTTGTATATTACATCTACTATCCACTATATATATATATATATATATATATATATATATATATATATATATATATATATATATATATATATATATATATATATATATTATATATATATATATATATATATATACATTATCATATATAATATATATATATATATATATATATATATATATATATATATATATATATATATATATATATATATTATATATATATATATATATGCCGATAAGACCCCTTCCCTATTCGTTATCATACTTTATTGCACATTTTTTTTTAAATTGGGGACGAAATCTTTGTAACTTTGTTACTATATTTTAACTGGCTTTTATATAACTGACTGTCTTTAATCTGCATTCTTCATATTTTTTAGTAGTGTATAATGTTACCGTTAAAACCCGAAATCAGCTAGAATTAGAATTAACTAGTGGGAACTAGTTTTAACTGAGACCATTAGTTAAAACTAGTTTCCACTAGCTAAAATCGGTCATCCCCAGCTAATACAATACTGGTTTTAGCAAAATAGATTGGTTCAAACTAGATTTAACTATAAAAAAACTTATTATTACTCTATTAGATAAAACTAGAATTAACTGAAAATAACGCGATTTAGGATAATAGGTTTAGTTTAGTTATTCGAATTATTGCTGAAATGCAATGAAGGCGTTATGGTTATTGGAAGACTCCTTTAAGCTTTAAGAACGGTACTATGCGTTTTTCTAAGGACTACATTGTCGTAATACGATTATAAAATTCCTCTTTTCAAACATTTAATAATGGATTCATGTTTAATTAGAAGCAAAGTGGAAGATCTTAAATTTCGTGCAACAACGACACTTTGCAACAACAAACAAATCTTTTTAAGTTTACGTATTGCCACTTCTTTTTAAAGAAATTAACGTTCACAATAATTTAAAAGTCAAGCATTTGCAGTTATTTCGACTTTTATCTGAAACATGTCAGATAATTCTAGTTTTTACTAATTACAACTAGTTTTAACTAATGCAATTGGTCAAAACTAATATTAGCTAGGGAGGTCTAGTTTTAGCTAGTGGAAACTAGTTTTAACTAATGGCCTCAGTTAAAACTAGTTATCACTAGTTAATTCTAGTTTTAGCTGATTTCGGGTTTTAACGGTAACATCATTCATCCACAATGTAAATGGATTTTTCGATTCATTATTATTTAATTCTCCCCAAATTTGATGTCGTATTATTTTTTTTAACATTTTCATAGGCAATCTGTTTCTCATTTACAACGTTTTACGGCTCCATAAAGTATTTTTTCATTTGTGTCACAATAATAAGAAAGAACTAATGAGATATTTAATTGCAAATGCATTTGCAATTTATTGCCAACCTTGCAGTTAACCCTTTAGCTGCGTAAGATTTTTGTTGCCGTGTAACTTGCCATAGGAATAGCATTATCGAATCCTTAGCTAGCGTCGACAATACGTTGTCGGCGGGTGTTTATTTACCGTTCAATTCTGTAAAAAAAATTCAATTGTTAACTGAAAAATTGTGTTATTTCACTATTTAAGCTACCCATCAAGTTACAAATATATTTTCTGATACGATAGTAAAATGTCCAGGTAGTAGGGAGTTAAAAAAAAGATCATGATGTATCTACCCAGCATGTACGTACTACCATCGAAGATGTTGTAAAAAAAAAAATAGTTTTCCCATGTACAATTTTGCTGAATTTGGATGCATGTAAAATGATTTGCTCCAAACTGGTGGTTCTTTTTAAAAAGAAAAAGGGTACAAATTCTTATTTCAATATACGTAACTACATAAATTACTGAAGTTTGAGTGTCTGTTGAGTTACGTATATCAAATAAGAATTTTATAATAACTTTTTTTCGCTATCCAGATATCATGTGAAATTTACCGGGTCCAACAGACTTAGCTTCTTGTAACTTTTCCCAAAACACCAGTCTCACTATCATACAGTCCCTGGACAAATTATTAGACGCATTGCAAGATTCCATGTCAAATATTAATTACCGGATGATATTCTACCGTTTTATTATTTTAAATGGATTTGTTTTTTATTTTTATATTATCCAATCAATTACCGATTTATTTGACATCAATAAAACAGCATTCATTAAGAAAAGCATAAGTTTATTAAGTTTGAAAGAAAAGTGAAATGAATGTTAGTAAAAGTCAATATTTAGTTGAGCCACCTTTAGCCGCTATCAAAGCTTTAATTCTGCGCGGCATGCTATCAATGCAAGACTGTACTGTCTCCTGCATTTGAGGATGATGATTCCACACATAAATAATCTTATAATAAATAATTAATATAAATTAATCTTAATCATAATTATCTTAAAATAAATACAAATATGTAGTCTACAACAATTCTTTGAAATAAAAATCAATAATATTGTAGTTTAAATATACCATTATTGCATAAAAACTCTGAAGAAACATAAAATTACTAAAAAAAAATACAGTGCGTCTAATAATTTGTCCAGGGACTGTATAATGACCGACGTCTTGTTCACAATGATCACTTCAACTAATATATTTAACGATTTTTTTAAGGTTTTTAAATAATTATAAACTAAATCTTGCTCTCCGCATTACATGGTCTTGTAAATATTTGACTTTTGGACTACTCGAAGACATTTTTTCTTCATGCCGAATAAGGCAAATTTGTGTCAACTCCGCTGCATATCATGCTTAAAATGTTAACCTGTTATTAATAAAAAATTTCATCAGTCTGTACAGTGTCCATATCGAAATTTATTTTTGATATATATTGCGTGGCAGTCCACTCAGCCGAATGAGACTCAGCCGAAACCGCAAAAAGTAGCCAACTTGGTGATAAAGTGTTGTTGTGCTTGGCGAAGACATCATTATGACAGCCGCTCTCTTTAGTAAAATTCTCAGCCCCTTAGTGAAAAGCTGTCAGCTATCTTCGGAGGGGCCGTATATGTTGGGTGCTTATATGTATGCGGTTTGTTTTCTTAAGCACAATTGCTATTTTAGAGCGATAAACCAGTCAAATCGTTAGCCATCTTGAAGTGCAGGATAACGAAAGAAAAATCTATGTTGAAAACATTATCGCCATAATGGTGAATATGTTGCCATGAAATTTGGCGAGATTTTGCGGATTAGGGCGTTCGGTTGAGTTTCATTCGGCTGAGTGGACTGTAACCATATATTGCCCTCTAAATATATCTGTTTTAAATTGTTCAAAAGTTAAAGACGTTTTCATTTGAGATGTTTACTATCGCCTAAAGAACTCTTCTATCTAATGAAACTCGACAAAATTTATTCACTTTTTTTTCGGTCTTTAGTGGCCTAATTTAGATTTTTATTAATAGTAAAGGTGAAAATGTTACCTATCCTTTGGTAAAAAGCTAAAACCGAAATTTGAATACTTGTGCTTTTAATTTAGAAAGTAGCTAGTGTGATTCATGATACTATATAAATTATGTCCGTCTCTCTTTTTAGCCGAGACAGCCCTACTGACGAAAACTTGATGCCTAAAATCACACAAATATTGTTTAGTTGTAATTATAATGACAGAAACTCAATATTTGTGCAATCAATAATTTCAAATATGTGCATCAAATATTGAAATAATATTTTTTTCATTACACTATCGGTAACGGAGTGAACTAAGTAAAAAAAATCGAATAATGACTCATATGAATACTTTATACACCAATTGAAGAGCTCATTTCCAAACGACAGTAAAAAGTATTTTTTCTTGTAATTACTGCATAAAGTTTAAATATACAATTTTGGAAGGTAGGTAGTTAACACAAATCTTCATTCTCAAATTTGATTTAGTCATCACTGTCATTATCTTCAGTTAGCATTAGGTGTATCGCTGCAAGATGGTTCATGCAAATGATGCAATTGATTCATGCAATTGATTAAGATTTAATTATAGTTATTTACCGTTGCTTATTTTACAGCTATTTGTGCAATTAATAATAGTATTATTACGGTAAAAAAAATAGTTGGAACATAAAATGCCCTTTATGATTAATTTATTTTCGTTTTTCCTCCTTTCTATTTATAATAGTTAAATTACACTGACAAACAACGAAATTTTGTTGAATGAATATGTTTTACCATTTCTTTAATGCTAAAGCTGAATACTGCATTAAAAAAAAAGCCCCACTATCATCTATTTTCCCTTAAACGAACAATGAAGTGTAAAACAACGTTTTTTTTTAAATGGGACTTATAAGTTTCGCCAGAGCATAACGAATTGGCGCAGGTAACTTAAGTTTAATTTTTTTCTAAAACCGTACAATTAAATCAAAAAGTTCCACCTTGCCCCCATTTTCTAAAAAAAATGAAAAGTGAAACAGCGGCCTTATAAGTGATTATAAGGCCGCTGTTCTTATAAAACTTATAAGTACCGTCAGTAGATAAAGGGTTAATGTACTCAAAGCTTCAAGTAATTTCCAAACATCTTATTTTTTCGATTGTTCATATTTTTTTTTAATTTACTGTCCTACAGGGACGACAAATGCACGTTGTCTTAATTCCAACATCTCGCTTCGTAATTTACAGTACTTTGGCCATTAGAAATACATTGCCCACTTTTGCATCGAAAAGTCAATTGTTTAAATAAATACATTTGGAAATCACCTCTTCAATTTATGTTTCCTTTTAAAATGTGTGGAATAGTTGACACAAAGTATTCCTTTTATATTCGGTCCGGAAACGGAAAGATGTTATATTTGTTTTCTTCAACAAATAAAACTTCTTTTTGAAACTTGCGCCTAAGAGGAAAAACTTCATTCAGCAAGTGTGTCTACTGAAAACTAGATTTCTTAAGTTAACGTAATGTCTAGGGAATATTTTTTCTCTGGAAATACTACTATTTGAATAGTTTATTACACATTTTAGTTCATATTATTTGTAATATTAATTAGTGTGAAACTCTACTTTGCATCTGATCATTGTATGAAAATATAAGGTATATTTATTAGCCCTTACTTTAGCTCTGCACTACCTCGATTGTTATAATAAAGGTAGTGCATTACCTCTGGTCTATATTAGTATCAAGTCAATAAAGGCTTCTAGTTCCTAAGCTTATAGGGTAGATTATATTGAGGTGCATTACCTCTGGTCTATATTAGTATCAAGTCAATAAAGGCTTCTAGTTCCTAAGCTTATAGGGTAGATTATATTGAGCTCAAACACTTTTTCTGTTATTTGGGAAACGTTTAAGATCATTCCAATAATTAAAAAAAAAAACCTGTATTGAAAATTATCGCCTTACGTAAATACGTATCTACAAGAGCCTCCATAATTTTATTCCTCAGCTTATTTTACTTTAGAATAAACACGACACGAAAATATATTTAGGTTCTTTTTAAATATTATAAATAATAACTAATAATTTTAAGTACTAACTTTCTTTTTTACGAGAATATCTCTCTTGCAGAGTCAATTAGCATCTCTATCAACTAAATAGTAATTCCGCCCATTAGTTTGATCTACAGAAGGTCCAGTTGCCAGTTTTAAGTTCTTGAGAGTTCCTGATTTCTTTTCAATCTATCGATATTTGACGTTGTATAATACAACGTCAATTATCGATGGATCGAAAAGAAATCAAATCTACAGGGCCTGTTCTTCCATAAGGCCCGGGCCTAGGGCCCCCAAATTTTAGTTCCTATTATGCTAAATGCTGTAAATCCTCAAAATATCAGTAAACTAAAAAAATCTGATACTCCACTTTGTTTTTTGCTCAATTTTGACTGAGAAATTGATCAAACGTGATTGTTTTGATAGATGTTTTTAGGAAGCCGATAAAATTGTAGCAAAAATTTGATACATAGGTCATATAGCATCATCATTACTGGAAATCATGCATAACATTTTCCGTAAAGGGGCCCCCAAAATAGGTTGTGCCTATAGTCTGAGATTTCCTAGAACAGACCCTGGTTGTATTAGTTCATAGTTTGAAATAAAAAAAAAGCACTAGGATCTGAAATGCTGAATATTTCAAATATCAAATCAATTTTTGACGTTTCATTAATTCCCAGATAAGAATCGGGTGTTGTGCTAAATGTACGGTTTAGAAACTCTGAGTTACAAATTTATACTGCCATATGTATGGAAATTTTGCGTGAAACTAACGGGCTTTTTTTAGAGTGCATTGTAAATATATTTAAATTTAGCTTTTTTTTAATGTGTGTGGTATCGTTTCTTGTCATGCAATTGGATTGTTTCTGTATGATAGTGTAAACAAATCAGTAAAAAAGTATTAGGTATCTTACAGGGTAGACATGGGCAGTCTTGCCAAGAGTATACACTATAAAAATTTTGTGCTTGGTTCCCCATGATATTGGTTCCGAGTAGCTGCAACGGCTGAATGGTGAAACGTTCCACCATATTTTGGTATTCGGTTGAACCATTTGTCAGGTTTTTGTTTCCAAATCCAGAAAAATGGTTCAACCAAACACCGAAAAAAGGTGAAACATTTCACCATTCAGCCGTTGCAGCTACTATTAACCAATATCATGGTGAAACCTACCAATATCTTTTTGAAACCTAGCACCAAATTTCTAACAGTGTAGTTCTGTTATTTTTTCCACTTTTCTATAATTATGCGTGCTTCTACTGCGTAAAGAATACAATTTTGATCCTTGAGGCCGATGTTATTCTGAAACGTTGGAATAGGTTTTCGGAAATTAGCCCATAGAAAATTGGCAAAGGTATGTCTTACGATACGCGCCTGATCCCGGTTAAAATCCCACCTCGTTTTAAACATCATAACGTTCAACTAATACGTAAGGATAAAGCTCCGATTTCGACTTTATTATCTGTTTATGGTTGTAATGGTTTAGAATTCTGAAACGCTTAAAACTAAAAAGAGCGCTAAGGAATATTTTTTTTTATCTTCTATATAAGAGTCATTATCTCTATAAGACTCTTAAGAGTCATTATCTCTATAAGTCTTCTATATAAGAGTCATTAAATTTGTTACAATTTACGCTCTGTTTCTGATAGTTAAATAAAATTTAAATATCTTTCGAATCGGAATGTTTGATGCATATATTTGAAGATGTTTTTCATAATAAATACAATTAACCAATTTTTCTTTTTTCACCTGGAATTATTTATTGCTTCTAACTAAATTGAATCACGTTTTGTTGAAGTCACAACTCTTCGCGAAGTGTTTAAATCACAACAAAATGCGATTCAAAATTAAGAGTGGACAAAAATGAATGGTTTCATTAATCTTATTTTTTGATTAGTTATTGAGCATTTAGGCCATTTACTTCTTGCTAAATTATAAACACGGACTCAAAACATTTATTATGACTTTTAGTTATTACAAATAAAATATTTAAGCTATAAGTTGTAGTGTAGTACTTTTTTTTAAAGAATGACCCATAATCTAACAAGCTTTCCACCCGATGATACCCCGTGTGGATGCATTCCTCCGCTTATTTAGTCACGGCCGTCAAACCTTTTTTTTTTTTTTTTTTTAAGAACATCGAACGGATTTTTGGGACAGGAAGTGTGCCGACATCTCCCCCTGCACATTTAAAAGTGAATGTATTTCTTAATATTTTTTGTTGCTATGTTTCTTTTTCTTTAAAATTAGAAATGATCAGAATAGTGAGAATCAAAAAGGTTATGTTAATTTAATATGATCTAAATGGATCAAGGCCCATGCGCTTGGATTTATTTTTTTATTAAAATTGGTTTTAGAACTTGGAAAAATAGAATGTATAGGTATCGTAGAACGGAGACAATTATATGAGCTACCTAATGAGATTCTGTTTTCTTCAATGACACTCTAATTCTTATGTCCGTTTCATTGCAGTTTTTCCCCCAGTAAAAACATAATCATGATGCCAATAATTCAAAATGTCAATTTATTTGGAAGTAACATATGATATGATGAATCTCCCAGTGCTCCCTTTTCCACATTATGGGTGCTTGGAAAGACTTATGTGCTAGGACGTATTATGTTCGATCCTTTTATATTCTTTTGGTTTTGAAAGTGGATTTTTATAATAGCGTTTTTTTAAATAAATTTTATAATAAAAAAGATGCTCCCACTTTAAATTTTGCACAGTCACATTTAAATTTTTAAACAAAACATTCGGTTTCGCTGTGTCATTTTACATTGACAACTAAAAGATACGCTAACGATTGACGAGTGGGGAAATATGTTCTTCGAATCTATCTTCAACGCAAATCTGTAGTCAGTATAATAGTCAATTTGTTAGATAAACTTTGAGAAACTATATTTTGCAATGCTATTGCTCCCCTCCCTATTAAAAACGTTATTTTGAAAGAAAGCTCTGAATCGGAACTAATTTTTGTAAAGGTTTTTTTTAATTAAAAGTTGCTTTTTAATTCCTACCTACAAACACAGAATGCCACTTTTTCCATCTTTATAATTTTCTACCCATTCATAAACATAGTAAGAATACTTTCTAAACAAAACGCCTACTTTCTTTGCACCATGTCATCATAATGTCATTAGCTTCTGTTCCATGACAATATTCTTTTACTTTCATGAGAAAAAAAATCTAGTCTAATAGAAATGAATGCCAGATATTTTTATGTACCGTATTCTTACAAGTTTTTGTCTACTTTGTCGTAAATGTTTGTCCTTTTAAAATTGTATTTAAAAAAAGATATAAAACATCTTGGGGTAATTCCATGCAAAATTATCCTGTCTGTAGTGTAAGTCACGTTTGTAAAAAGTGATTATCACTACAACTTTTAACATTAAATGAAAAAAAGATTGTGGAATAGTTGATCTACACTTATTATAACTAAATAATGTAATGTACTTTATTTAATTTGATATATTTTTTAAATTTAAAAAGCTTTTAATCTCCTCTTAAATCGTGACTTCAGTTACATGGAATTAGCCCTTGGTATACATGGTTTTTCTCTTTAGTTGTTGTGGGTTTAAGTATACATTTTGTACAAATATATCACCAAGAGCATAAAAAAAATATTGGGGGAGCCCTTCAAACTTCTAATTCGAAATCAATTATTAGTAGCTAAAAAAAATTCTTTTTTGGAAAAAAATAGGATTTCGGTGCCTCTTTAGATCTATGCTGGGTTACGTCCCTACATATAACTGTAGAAAAAACATTCTTTTAAACCATAGCCTTTAAAACATAGCCATTTAGCCTTAGTTTTAAAAACACTGCATGATGACTTGGTTGTAGTTATGCTTTCAACTTGTTTCTGATATTTTACAAAATACTCCCTCCTTTCTCAGGGGCTGAGGAGCCCAGTCGCTTAGGCACTCGCCAAGCATGCGAAAGGTCCCAGGTTCGGGTCCGGGCATCGCCAAAATGACTGCCGACCTATAAACGGCCCGTGCAGCCAAAAATGTCCGACGAATAATACCCCATGTAAGGGAGTGCGATCAAACCCATTAGGTCATCCGATCTCAGTGATTTCTGCTCACTCACATGCTAAATATTGCAAATAAGTAAACCGTTCATCCAAAATACAAATAAATATGATTTTGATTTTATTGTCAATTTATTTACAAATATTCACATCATACAAAGCAAAATATTTTTTGAGCTTGTTTATAATAACGCAAAGTTAGTGTTTTTCGTTTTTACTCATTGAGTTCAAAAATCAAATTTGTTTGTACATCAATGAATATTTTATGTGAACCTCATTTAACCCTTTAACGGCCGATTTCGGCGACAAGCAGTGATGATTTTGAAGTAGAAAGAGCATGCAAACCAACCTACTTAATTCTTTCATCTTTCAATTCCATTCACTAAGCCCAGTGTGTGCTCTAGTATAAACTATGAATGTAAACCTTGATTTATCAATTTTTTTTATTTGAAATATTGAAATTAGCACCAGAAATACTGTTGTTTTATAAATTTTGGGCGATTTTCTCTATGGACATCACATTAAATACCGTAGTAACTAACAAACACACATCATTTTATGTAGTTTAGAGAACCATGAACGAGTTCTAAAAATCAAAAGTTTGCGGAGTAAATATTAAATAATCATGTTTAAGCTATATATAATCAGGGATTGGAAAGTTACTTTTAAAAAGTAACTCTGTTACAGTAACAACTACTTTATCAAAAAAGTAACTCTGTTACAGTTACTTAGTATGAAAAGTAACACGTTACAGTTACTTAATACGAAAAGTAACGATTCACAGTTACTTTTTGAAATTTCAAGTTACAAGAAAAATTTAAATTTAGCCATCTTACGATTTTTCAAAGAAAACCACGATTAACGATACAAATACACAAACAAAATTCTGAAATTATAATTAATAGAAATTTTTTTAAAATTTAATTTCAATCCAGTATGCTAATAATCAGCCGACGACGTCCATCAGCAAACTCGGGCAGGTAGACAAAAACAGGTGTGAATGTGCCCTCTCCCCCCCCCCCCTTCTTCAAGGTGTTGTTGGTCATTGTTGTAGAACCCATTCATGCAACACAAAGGGGTTTGCACTGGTCAAAACTTTCCGAACGACAACCTGCTTGACAGTCAGCGTGATTTATTTCAAAACCCTTCTTTTCGGTAGATGCCTGTAATTACGAGTCTTATAATGTGATACTTGGAAAGGCAGACAAAGAGAAACATTCGTACTTTAACAATTCTTGCTAACGCCTTTAGCAGCCAAAGTGGACAATGCTTATTTGCTTTTTCCTTCCCAAGAAAGGCTCGTACTTCGGGAATGCGAAATGTTCCCTTCTCTCTCTCTCTCGGACTGGAATTTCAAAATAAGCATCAGACAGCCTTTGAAAAGTAACGAAATTTTTCGTTACTTCGTTACCGCTAAAAGTAACTAAGTTACAGTTACTTTCTCAAAAATGTAACGGCGTTACCCAACGTTACCTTAAAAAACTAACTGTTACAAGTAACGGAGTTACAAGTAACGCGTACGTATAGATTTGGTTCAATCACGCGTTATAGTATAAATTTGGTTCAATCGCAAGTTCTTACATATTTATAAATTCAAAGTTCTTAAAACCGAACATTTCGCTTTCTTATTTGTTGTATCGGGATTTTCTAATTTACAAATTTTGGGGTGGTTTTTTTTTGCTGTTTTCTTCCACAAGCTCGTAAAAAACACTTCTACTGTACATGGGTCTGCTCTGCTGTGTATTGATACTAGCACTATAGCATGCAACAAATTAATTTATTCTTTAATTTAAAAAAATGTTTGTCATTTACTACATTGAGTAAATAAAATGTATCATTGGTGACATTTGCTATCAATTGGGAGGCTGTTGAAATTAAAGGAATTAATTTTCATTAAAATAATTTGCATGCATTTTGACATACTCGAATTCCTGATATAATACATCAAAAATCAGAGAAAACTCACTCAATGCTTCTTATTATTATATATTATGTTGAAGTACTTTGTTTTTTGCTTTCAGACCGGTGATGGGATCTATCCGAACATCGAAGATTGTTGGCCTGATGCTACAACCATGCTACCGCTGTTGGCTCTTGGAAATAACCAGGCCCCCCTTGCTCCTCTATCACCCCACTCCATAAACAGCTACACAAATCTAAACGGCAACAACAATCTTCCCTCTCCTAGTCGATCAAATGAGCGCTATATTGGATTGCTGCAGAATGTATCCATGGATGTTCCTAGTACTGAAGAAGATTTTCAACCTACTAGCATTTCTTCAACAATTGGTACGCTGCTTTAATATTTTACCTAAGACGCAATATTTGGTCCACTGTTTTGAGTTTGAGACAATATCAGGAAAACATATTCTCTATGTTTGAATTCCTCACCCCAGTTTTGGTTTCAAATATTCAGTTTGAATATAAACAACTTTCAAACATGATTTACTATTTTTATATAGGTCTTTTACAATATTTATACATTTTTGGGGGATCTTGTAATTGTATAATATGTCCCACAACGTCTTTATGAACAGCATCCATGTCTGCTCCTCTCTTTGCTCAAACATCTTCTAATGACAATATTACAGTTGATGGCAATAGTCTTATGTATCTCCTTATGAGAGCATAATCACTAGGTTATTTAGTTCACAGAAGTCAACAAAAGGTTCTCTGTCCTCGTTTCTTTCTCCCAAAGCCTCATTTTCAACTGCCTCTTCTTACTAACTGCACTTTCTCCCAACTTTTGCATTAAGATCTCCCATTAATATTAAGATATCGTGTTTTGGAACTTTCTCTTCTCTAATACATCTTCCTTTTGAAAAAGTTATTTTTCTTTTCATTCGTTGGAGTATATACATGAATAATTTTTAGCTTACCAAATTTAGAATAGAATCTCTCTAATAATTCTTTCACTTACTGGCTCTCAGTCAATGAGGCGTCTTTCAACTTCTTTATATCTTTCTCCTCTTTCATGTCTGTCCTCCATTACAGAGTATTGGATTGTTTGTCTATTTTTCTTCAATAATCTTTCACTCTACCAATCCTGGTCCATCTTATCTCTGACAAAACTACCCTTGTTAGGGAAGTCAGCACAATAAAATGAGTTTATTTAACCACAGAAGTGTGTTGCCAGATTCATAATTTCCACCATAACTCGTATTAATTTTCTGAGCCTATTCATTTCTGTAAGTTCAAGGGAACATTTTTTCTCCCTTCGACACAGTGACTGACAAACAAAATGAAGGCGGGCGATAAACATATTTTTCCATCTAAGAATTTGTTCTCTTCCTACCTTTTTCGACAATGCCACCTGTTTATGACAACAGAGGTCATTTCCCAGAATCTGCAACTGCTTTTGTCTGAAAAATGAAAATTGTTACAAAATTTTTCCGAGAGCAAACTCATTTTGAAATTTGACAATGAGAGGTTTTAAAGATAATATTTTTTAAGATAAACATGTAAAAAATAGGTTAATTTTAGATTGTAAATCCAGGATTTTTCAAAACTTCGGAGGATATAAAGTTTTTTAGAGAATAACAAGTTCGAAAAACACAGGTTTGACTGTACAATTTAGTAAGACAAAGGTGAAATTTAACCATTAAACATGATTTACATTGAATTTCTTTTAACTTAGACAAAATTTTGCTGTTGTTATTTTTACTATTTATCCACATAAAACTTATTAATTGTTACTTTCTTTGCCATTTTTTTTAGTATTTATACTTACCTGGTCCTCATTACCCTTACTTCTTTCAAGTATACCGGAAATGTTGTGTCTTAAAATATGTTGTCAAAACTTTTAAGACTGATTATACAATATGCAATTGTCATAATCAATGTTTACACCCTACAGTTTTATATTTAATTTACATAACATGTTGCCTATAACTAATAAAATTACATTACTACTATATTAGTAGACTGAGATCAAGATATAAAAATATTTTTTGATTGTTATCATTGACAATAACTTTTTTTCATTTAATATATATTAGATCTTTATATTAAAAAAATCAAAGCTATTGTACTTTATTTTTTAAAATGTGTGACAACCTTTTGATGTTTCTTTCAGGACCGTCCAGTATTGGTTGTGCGGTCGCTGAATCCATGGCAACTCTGACAAATGATACAGATCCCTTGCCGACCAGCAGCATCATCAATACAGCATACAACTCAGATTTTCCAGATTTGATGTATTCCAATCATACAGTAGCAGTACCTCATAATGAGCTTTTAATTTCTGATTTGCTTCTGGAAGAGGATTTGCACTTTGTTTCGTTAACATCAAATGGTATGCTATTTTGACTCATTTAGTCACATCATAGTTATTATTTGTCCTTATATTTTCTTTTTCAAATATTGTCTTTTATTTATCTCTTACTTCTTTGTGTCTTTAAAAGATTATACATTCTGTAGGTAATAAAATGATCCTTTATATAGTTTGTAGGTTTAATGTTTAACTTATCTGTATATTTTAGTTAATGAAGAAAAGCACAATGAAGATCATATGGATACAAGTAGTGATTCTGTTTCTCTGACATCTGGTCAACTTCCTTCTGTGTCTGATTATGTAAGTGAAATTTTATTTGGAAGTGCATATGGCCTTATTAGAGAAATGGGCTGATGCCCAATGTTACAACATAAGACATTGGCGCTTGTCTATTAAACTTATTACATGCAAAACTTATTCGATAAAAATTTCATCTTATCCTATATTTTATAATAAATTTAATTTATTGTGTATATAAAATACATATTGAAAGAACAATTTTCTAAATATTAAAAATGCCTATAAAAATGGCCAAAACAACCTTAATCCAAAGAGAAATATACACCCTAAAGTGTTCAGACTTGGCAGTATTAATTATACAAAATATACTTCTCTATGAATCAATCTACTTTAATTGCAGCTTTTGACATTTTTTACCAGTTACATGTTGATTATTACATTTAATTTAATTCAGTTTTGAGGTATCCACTAATCCTATTCAAATATGTTTGAAATATCACTGAAGATGAACTGAATGCACTTTCTCAGCCTGTAAAGCATTAACCTAATTCTAAATGTGCTATAATATCAAAATAACAGTAATTAATGCTTTAATTTCATTACTTTTAGGAAAGTGAAAGCAGAAACTTCAGCGACACTCCCTTTCAACAAGTCAACTGCAGTGACAACCAATTTTATCCTCTGAAAAATTATTACTCTGACAGTTCCGAAAATTGCACTTCTGGGAAACTAAGCTTTAGCAAAAAGTTTGACTACAGCATTCCTAAACACTCTTCAATGAGTGGATCAAACCTTATGCACCATAATCACTCATATCACTTGCCTTTCAATGCGGATGAGCCAAACTACAAACCAGCAATTAAAGATAAATTAAAATATTCTTTGGATGAAGATGCTTGCAATAAAGATGAAAAAAGAGCAAAGGAACTAAAACTTCCCATCAGTATTTGTGACATAATAAATCTAGCTATTGATGAGTACAACGAAAGACTCTCAAAGTATGAACTGACAGATGCACAACTCACACTTATTCGAGACATTCGCAGACGTGGAAAGAATAAAGTAAGCTCATATTTTTAGATAAAACCTTGGTACTTTTAATCTTAAACTAGGGTCTTTTTCCCTGTGTGTGCTCGTTAATGACCACCAACCCAAATGAATTGTGATGCATTTCTTTGGGGTTGCTTCGCAATTTGTTAGGAGCTTTGCTTTTAAGATATTGCTGACCTCTCCACACCCCCCCCCCCCCCCTAAATGAATTGCTCCGCAATAAACTTTTGACAGCCTTGTAGGGTTTTTGACAGCTCTCTCCCGATTGACTCTGCTCTCCCGATTTTGCTTTGCTTATCAACCTCTCCCTTTCAAAGTTCCGATTGAAAGAGGAGCTTGTGGTAGTTTGGAAGCTTGCCTCCCAGGATATCTCTGTGCCTTCACTTTGCAAACCGTTGGGAGTTCTGCCCCTAAAATATTGTTGCAAGGTCTGGGCTTTCAAGCTTATTTAATGTGCACTCCCTCTACATGGAGTATTACTTGTCTGTCATTTTTGGCTGCATGGGCTGTTTATAAGCCGACAGTTACTTTGCTGATGCCCGTACCCAAATCTATGACCTTCTGCATGCAAGGCAAATGCCTTAACCGACTGGGCTCCCCAGCCCCAAAGAACAGGAGACAAGCACAAGTAAACCTGTGTGAATTCAGCAGCAGTACTAACTAATTTTTAGTATAAGCAGATTTGTAACTTCATATGCTTTCATAACCAATGTTTTAATCAATATTAATACCCTAAACTTTGCTTTCAAATACTGAGATCTTCATTATAATTGTTGAAAAATAAAATATTTAAAAATTGATGAACAGTTGGATTTTAATTTTTTTTTTTCAACTTTCAGGTTGCTGCGCAAAACTGCCGCAAGAGGAAGATGGACCAGATTAGTAGTTTGCAACAAGATCTTGGATTCTTACAAAGAGAAAAAATGCAGTTGAAATCAAAGCAAAACCATCTATTACACGAGAAGCTTCGTTTTGAGGACAAATATGCCCAACTTTATGATTTAGTTTTACAAACTTCAAATTCTAAACCACCAAATCCTCCTGGCAGCATTCCGATGCTTAGAAATAATAGAATGACTCTTCAAACAAATTCAGAATCATTTGTGGAAGATGATTCTGATGTGAATAGAGGGGTTCGTACACGAAGAAAATTTAAGAAGTGACACTTGTCACTCAATTAACATTCATTAAAATTAAGGTTATTACTTATTTTATGTGATGTCTTTAAGTAATATGTGATAAACATTATAATATACTATTAACAGTTATATTATTCTGATTTGATTCATTCTGTATGTTTTGCCTCATTTATTCATTATTCATTTTGTAATGTTTCGTCATGTGTTTTTAAAGTTAACATGTTTTTGTAAAGGCTATAAAAAATATATATTGAGTAATTTATTGTAAGAAAACACTTATTTTATTTTTTAAAGTCCTAATATTTCAAGATTTGTTTTAAATACTATTAAGTTTGATAATGTCATAATTATTATGATTATAAATAATTTACATACAAAAAAATATGGTACAAGGATTTTAGAAAAAGGGTGAAAGGTATGTCATACTTGATAATAATTTATTGAAAAATATATTTATTTTGCACATTTACAATCAATTACAATTTTATTATTTACAATTAATAACAATCAATTATCAGCATCGTTTTGCAATGTGTCTTTTCGTAACACCAAAATAATTCCTGTAATTTTATTAAAAAGGTATATTTTATTAACTAACCTTAACTCTAAAAGAATTTTTAAGTTTTCGTGTTATATTGTTGAAGTTGTGTGTTTATTAATAAAACAACCTCTGAAATGAAATAGTTACTTATCATGATTCGGCCTGTTATAAATGTTAATATATTATTACATTGTATTCTAACTAGGCTGTTACTAAATTTAAATCATTGCAATTGTATATGAAGTTCTACTTTTATAATTAATGCTGTTTAAATTGTAGCATAGTACAATTGATTGCAATAGTACAGCACTGTTTTGAATTGCCGTCAGTGCGGGTAACTTTGGCCAAAATCATTGTTTTTTTACAAAAGAAGAAAAATTAAACTACAAAACCAATTTAAACACTTTAAAATCACTATGCATTTTAAGTATTGTACTTTTAGGAATAATTTGCAGGCATTTTTGTTACATTTTATAAGTTTAAAAAAAAATGGTACTAGTTTAAAAAATTAGGATACGATTCTAGTCCAGGAGGGTAACATTGGCCACAAGCACGAAATACTCACCAAACGTACTATTTACTGCTTTTTGGGCTGTGTAATAGATTTAAATTGCAATAATAAAACTACTAAACATTAGAATTATTAGTTTTTAAAGTTTATTAGGTGATTTCAGGATAAATACATGAAAAATTCTTTATTTGTTTCAGTTTAAGCTGCATCGCCCAATGATTTAGCCGCAATACTTTAGAACACTTTCAGCTGACATTTTAAAAAATTTATTTACATTTCAAGAAAATCAACTAATGCATTTTTGAAAAACAGATTTAATGATAATTATTTTCATAATCAAAACGCAAACAATATTATAATGAAAAGAAAATAACATATTAGTAATTTGGAATTCTAAAAAGTTTACATTTCTAGCATTAGCAATTTTAAATGTCGTTCTATATTATGTTTAAAAACAGTTTTAAAAAGACATAATAATATAGAATATCCATAAGAATAAGATTAAAATGTATTATTTGAAATTAAGTTAAAAAGAATCTTGCTTTTCGTTCATTTTTTAAAGTGTAATATAGCATAAGAATATCATTGTAGCTATGGCCAAAGTTACACGCATTCGTGGTCAAAAGTTTCCTTGTGACCAACAATTAAATACAGCTTTTGAAATATTCAACATAGAATAAAATAAATGGTGGGATATTATTCCCAATAGATTAAAGAATCGCATAGAGTATTTACTTACTCAATATTCAATAATTTTTTAACAATTCTAAATGAAAGTTTACTGAAGTAGTTTTTTGTTATTTAATGCTTGCAGAAATAAAACACACTTTTTTGGTGTTGCCAAAACTAAAATAGAAAAAAAAGTCATATTAAATTAAAGCCAATGTTGCCACCTTTCTAAAAATGCTAACTAATTTAAAGTCTGATGATTTTGAGCAGAGAAATTTTAGAACAAATCTTTTTCCGATGCGTGGCCAAAGTTACCCTCCATGGCCAAAGATACCCGCTTTGACGGTACGTACTACAAAAGACTACTTTTTAGTTAGTTAACAGCACTTTGGATATCCTTTGTGTGGTGAATTAAAGGGGGTTCAAAACTTTTTTTTAATGTATTAAAAGCAACATTTTAAAACTAATATGATAAATAAGTGTGTTTCAATAATTTTACTATATTTTATCTTATTATAAAATTTTTATAAAGTACCTATGTATATTTTTTTAACAATATGTAATGGTGCATTAATATGTTTAAGCTAACTTCACTTTGAAAAATAGATACACTAATTAAGCTCCCAATAAATTAGAAATTTAAGTTTATTGTTAATTGTTTCAGTATGATTTGAATTGCTTTCTTAATCTTTAAATATAATAATCTAAAATAAAAATCTTTAAATATAATAATCTTTATATTTAATGAGAGATTGTGATTGCGTCTTTTGTATTTTAGAGTATGTAGAAAATTTAAATTATGAAGAAATATTTTTAGATGTATATCTTAAGATGTGGTCTTGTATTGTACTTTAAGTTATTTATGAACTGAACAATTTCGATCACATTTAAACTGTGCCTCATTTTTTGATGTTATCTATTTAGTGCCTTTTCATTAGTAACAAAAAAATATTACTGATGTTTAATATATTTCCACTTGCGCTTTATTCAATCCTGAGTATTCACACTTTGATGATATTTTTGTACTTGTAAAATCAGGTGTTTTAGTCACACATGAAGATTTTTTTAAAATGTGTATTCTCATTGTACGGACTTTTTTCACAACTAAGTAAATACAAGTAATACATAAATATTTAAAGTAAAACTATGTAATCAAATAGAATTTTGCTCTAATATTTACAATTGTATGGTTTGTTAGATTGAAAGTAAACCCTGATATAAATCACTGGACTTTAAAAATAAAAATGTGGTGTAAACTCCACAAACCAAGGATAAGCCTTTTTTCCTGAACAAGTACATTTTTTCATTCATAAATAAAAATCAGAGGTCATTATTAAATTGTATACAGTAGTATTACATTTTTCTCTGAAAAAAAGTCTTATCCTCTTCACTCCAGAGGTCTACATACATGGACCTTTATAAAAGTCACTTCACAGCTCCGCTAATGTTTAGTTCTGAAGCATAGTCCTCATTTTATCAACCTCTTATAGGGATGAAACGCTGAGTAAATGCCCAATATGAGATTCGAACCCTGGACCTGTGGACAAGGCCAAATATCACGAAATCCCAATAAGGGGAATCAAAAAATAGTCAAACCTGCATCATGTGATTTATAAACATCGCCCTAGCTCTGCATTTTTTTAAGCCCCCAAAAGGAAATTTTTAACCTTACAGTAATATTTAAACTAGTAACTTTGTTATCTTTTATAAATTGGTACTTAAAATAAAGCATATGAATGAAATTAAAAACATCACATTTGCTGAAATGGTAAGATAATTGCATCTTTAAATTGCCAGTTAAAATAGGAATTCGAAATCTAAAAAAATACGAGTTGATTACTTTTAAGAAGATGACTTTATTGAAGGAACATTTAAATTTTCTTAATAGTAAGCATAAAAAATACATCTGGGTCAATTGTAAACCTTCTATATAGAGATCATAAAATATGGCTTGAATTATAAATGTATAATCTTCATTTTTGCATATGTGGTCTCGTAACAAACTGCCCACCTGCTTGCATGAGCTTGCTATTCAATGACAGTTTAGTTTATAGTAAAAATTGTTTTCTCTTTACTTATTTAGTGTTTCAGTCAAATTTTGAAATATATAAATTGCATTGTACAAATTGTTCAAGGCTATTGTCTTCATTTGTCTTACATTTTATTTGAATAAACTTAAGCATAAAAATCCTTGTCATGGCAATCTTCGTTAATGGGTTGATACTTAAAATTTGTACAAAATGTTAATTACAGTAAATAATAAGTTATAGTTTCCTAAAAGTAGATGATTTGAATTAAAAGAAATAGTTAAATATAGTTATGTGTATATGTTGTATTTTTTAATTAGCATACAGAAATTTTTAACAAAGATTTTTAATGAAACATTCACCGATTTAATACTATATAACTATCATTGAAAAAAAATAAGCTAAAATAAGTTAATAAAAATAATATGCTATAACGATTTCAGAGAAAGAGACAGTGTTTCATTATCTTCAAAGTTTTCAATGTCCTCTGGTCCAATATCATCTATTTCTATTTCATTTTCAAACATTCTTTGAAGTAAATTTTCCACATTTTTACCTATAATAACACATGAAATATAAATTTATAACAATAAAATGTATTGAGGCCATCATAAGAAAAAGCTTAAGTCGTTTTTTAAAAACACATTTACCTAACACTGGATGCATGATTAAGTTTTCATGTAATTATTCAAAATTGGTTAACACACACATAATTAAATAAAGTAAAGGTTTTATGATTTCCTGACTGTCAGATTTACCAGCAACATACATAATTTGTATAAATTTAATAGTTGCATTATATTTTAACATTTTAGGTATGGAGGAGCTATTTATAACCATCGACAAGAGAAATATAATTCTAAAAGATATTGATGAATTAAATTTTCAGTTAAAAAAATTAATCACCATTAAAAGAAAACAATTACATTTCAGCCAATTTGCTTATTTGTAAATCTTTAAAAAATGTATAACATTTACATTTTCTTAATTTGAAAATCTTATTCATTTTTTGGATAACTTTCTTGGAAAGTTAGTATAGACTATTCTTTTTACAAGAGTTAATCAATTTTATGCATCAAAACAGTAAAATTAATCTTACTTTTTGATAAATGAAATCTAATGTCAGTTTTCCCTGATAAATCTGGATAAATAGATGTTTTTCTAGAACTTGAAGTTTCATCATCACTAGATTCAACAATATCTTCAGAGTCTATGACTAAAGTATCATTATCTGTACCCTTGGAATTGCTTAGGGATTTTCTATAAATATATAAACAACATGTATATTTTCTATATTTTAAATAAAACATGAATCATTAAAATACTGATAACAAATATATATCACCTTCCTAACTGAAGTCCCATTTCAGCAATTTTTTTCTCTATTGCACTCTCAAGTTTGCTTTTACAAAAAGAGTACTCTAAAATGAATGCTTCAAGTACAAAAGCAGTGAAGATACTAGAAAAAAAGGTTATTAAATCTCAATTACAAAACAAAAAAATAATTATAAAAAAATTATTAATTTTGAAAATTACATGCACCAAACTTACTTGAGCACAATAATAACGCATGTCAGATGAAAAGCAAAGAAATACAATCTTGCTGCTTTACTTGTTACTAATACAAAACCATTAGCTATCAGTACATAAAGTTAAGAAACAAATAAAGAAACTATTGAAAATAAGAGATTTTTTAAATAATTGTTTTGAATGTTTATTTATAATGTATTTTAAATACAGGGGAGAAAAAAAACTATGCAACACTTTAACTGGCATTGATGAGAAAGACCAGCAATTGCTTCAAAATGTTAATATGTTTATCAAAAAAATAAAAAAATATTTACCAAGTTTTGTTTAAATTAGTTAAAATATTTCCATTAATAAGCAGATGTATTCAAAATTCATTCTTTATAATTCTTAAATAAAGTAGTTCAAAGACCAATGCTCACATCGCTAAATTTTGGGTCGAAGATTACAAATATGAAAATTGATATTAATTACAAAGCAAGACAAATTGAACAAATATTTACTCTGTATAATTGCAATAGCTTAGATCTAGATGCTAATTTTGAACTAAATTCACACAAACTTTTACAAGTATATTTTAGAGTAAGACTAGCATAAATGAAGAGATTAGTGGAGGAACATGCTAAGTGACATATTTGAAAAAAATTATATTTCTTTTGTCATTGAACATGTTATCCCATCCTTTAAAGATAACAAGTTTGCCCTTTTTCATAAACTTATCTAAGTATATTAGTATAAATGTTAAGTATATTTTTTACTTTTTTTAAGTGCCTTTTTAAACGTATCTAAATGCAAACGGAAAAACTTTAAAGCTTGTTTCTAGTTTTCACCTTTTTGTCACTTAACCTGTTCTCCAACTAAGCTCTTCAAATTCAAAAATATACTGAATAAACATAAATCACATAGTAAAAGGATATCATGCCATTGGTTAACAACCATCAACTCAAATAAAACTACTAGAGTATTCAGTATGTTGTTAAAATTGTTGCTGCAGTATTGGCTTTGATAGAAGAGAGACCCATTTAACAAAGCATTTCCGCAATACATGTGAGAAGGATTAGTCACATTTTCATAACCAAAATAGTCGATTTTACTATGAAATAGCTCCATTCCAATTATAGCAAACACATAAAACACGACCTAAAAAATAAATTACAGAAAACACAGCATGAATTTACAGAGCAGTGAACACAATATAAAATACACACAACAACAACAACAAATTACTCACAAGTAATACACCACCATATGTAAGAATAGATGGGCCAAGATTCAATATTGTAGTGACAATTACTTGAAATCTGAAAAATATGTGGATAGTAAAAAAAAATCTGTAGCGCTCTCTACATTATTTTACCTTCAAATTGACCTAGGTAAACTTAAATGTTTTAATTCATTGAAACACCTTTTTAATACATTAGTTAAAAAATATATACAATACAAAATAAAGAAACAAGTATTGTTTATAATCCATCTGAACTAGCAAGACTATGGACAGGTTGAATTGACAAGATGCAGATAAAATTTGATAGGTTATGCTGTAATTTTAACCAAACAACTCCTTAAGAGGTTATAGTACCTAAAAAATTATTGTGCCTTAGAGATTTAACTATTGCATAAAGTCAAAACAATGAAACTAAAATAAGTTTTCATTTTTGTATTGTAAAGGCTAGAAAATAACCCCGAAATTTTTTCATTTTTTTTACTTAGGATGCACTTACTATGCACTTTTACTATGGACTTACTAACTATGCACTTTTGCATCAATGTTCAAAAGAGTTACTAAACAAAATACGCTAAAAACATCAAAATTCATGTTTTTGTGTCAATGTAATAGATATACTAGCAACGTTAAGCAATTGTTAATTTGAAAATTTAAAATTTTGACATTTTTTTATAAGAATAAAGGTTACAAACAACACCAATAAATAGGAGCATTTTTAATTATAAGATAATTTTTAAAGATGCAGTATATTATAAAGATACATTGAAAAATGATACATATTGTAAAATGGCAAGTTTACCTATCAATTCCTCCAATAATTTTCACAAGTCTTAAAACTCTCAACACTAGCAAAATATCCAAAGTTCGTGTCTTATCGTCAGCTGTAAAAAAATTTAAAAATTAATTGATGATTAAAGAGATTTTAATAAAAATTTTACTAAATGTAATTTTTCAATAACTTTATTTGAAACAAATGTTTAAGTGATCCTTATGATATAATTACTGCTCTTTCGCCACAAGTAAGATTTCATAAACTTCTTTGTTTTTCATTGAATATTAAAAATTTCTGTCTCGGTAATTCTTTTTTGAAAAACTAGTAACAAATTCTATTATAATTTTTTTTAATCAAGCAAAATTGTAACTTTTTATTTCAATTAATATAAACAATAATTCACAAAAAACTATTAATTGGAGTAAAAGAGTTAAGGAAAAATAAACTTCAAAGAAGAAATATTTTCAAGTAATATCAAACAAGGGTAAAAAATAACTTTAAAGTATTTTAGGTTCGGTTTTTAACCTCTTTGGTGGCAAGTTTCCCATTTTAGAACCATATCGTACCTCTTAACTAAATAAAGATTTATCAAAAACGTATATTAAATATGATTTGGACTTATTGAATATCAAAAGATAAAACAATTTTTTTAACATTTCAGCAATGTTCCTATGAGGGCATTTAATGGGTTAATGCAATGTTGCTCTTAAGAATTTGGTTTTATTTTTTAAAAATTATACAGGACTGACAGCTAGTTAATTGGTGTAGAAAAAGCATGCTTTGCCTTTAAAAACACCCAAAATCATGGGTTTGAGCCCCAGCTTTGTCGGCATATTTTCTTACGAAAATCAAATTTCTTTTTTAAATAAAATTTATTTTTCTAAAACAAATTTTCCTTGAGACATAGTGCCATTCTGCACGAGCCACCAGCGATCATTGTCAATAGAAAAATTCTAATATAAGGCCAATAGATGGCAACACTTCGGTTAAGTACCCAACTACTATTTTTATCAATAATTAAAAATATGCTTCTAATAAATAATTATTTTTCACAAAAAACATTTGCATGAGTGTACTCAAAAGCTTTTCTTAGTTTCACGGTGATCAGACAAATGGCATAGTAACGCATAAAGATATTCATAATACATTCATAATTTTTATGTATACAGATTTTTTTTAAATGTTAATAGTAATAAAAGTACACATCTAATATTTATTCAAAAATAAGAGTTAGGCTTATCAGGAACTTAACAAATTTAAACAATATCAATTGATTGATGTTAGGTCAAGAATTGAGAAAATGTTAAATGGACACCCACTTCCTTTCTACTTTGAAACATAAATAATAAGGCAAAGAAGTGATGTGATGATAGAAAGGTAGCAGGAATTTTGAAATGCCATTATTATTCAGAGTTCTAGGTCAAAATCTCATCAGCGCTCTTGTTCTCATAGAGTCAGATGGTAATCAATAAACCTTTTTAAGTGAAATATATTTTAACAATATCAATATCTTAGAATAAAACAATACAATATCTTAGAATAGAACAGATAAAACTTAAGTAAACTTTTAAAGAACGACTAGCTAACAAATATTACGAATTTAATAATGCATACTAAACTAAAATCTTGGCGTAACAGACCCTGGGAACAAAGGTCTTACAGTGCCAACCTGCATTTTCAAGACAAGGGCTTTAGGGTACAGAGCATATATCGCAGTTAAGCTACCTCACACAGAACCCTCAATGTTTAATACTCAAGCATGCTAGGTCCACCTTTTATCAACTCGCTTAAGGGATGAAAGGCTGGAAAAGTATGAGAATCTTGGCCGGTAAAGGTTTGAAAAATATGCATAATCTTAATTAATAATTTCACTCTTAACAGTAACATGTACAATATAAACATACCACTTGCTTCCACAAAGCTCTCAATTGAAGTTCCTATTATAGCACCTCCAATAATTATAAAATCAAATCTATAAAAAAAAAACATTGTAAGATATTAGGTTTTATCCTTATGATTCTACATAAGCCCATAATACATATACACAAGTCAGTTTTAAAAACTAAAATACGATTTTTTTTCACAACAAATTTTGTTCCTTTAATAGCTTCAAGTGTTAATATTATCGATAATGGAGGTTAAAATTTGCTACACATTTTTTCCCATTCAATAAAGTTTTTTTATTTAATCTATTAAAGTATTTAGGCATTCAACAAGAAATCAACCCGTAACTGTGAATGTGAGATAATACAGTACCCCAACAGTTCTTTAAAATGTCATTGTTTGATTATGTAAACTAGCAGTAGATGAGCATGCATGTAAAGTTTTCTTATTTAGTAAAGAAATTTACAAATATTTTAGGTACATACATTTTACACTTAATATGACATACTTCCAAAACAATTTCTCAGTTTTACTGTATGGGTACTGTATGACCGCACGTCCTTGGCAAGGTAAAAAAAATTGTCCTTCGGTTACCAGATAAATAGGTATTAAGTTATGAATCATTTAAACCAGTTGTTAAAGATCAAGTATATTATTCGATTCCTATTTTTTTGAAGAAATATAATTAAAACAAGATTTACATTTTAAAATTTTGAAGTAAGATAAGACATGCAGTTCAAACAAGTTGACATACTTGCCGAGAGCACTAAACTCTATTCTACATTAACATTCATTTAAACTGGTCAGGTATATTTAACCATTTAAGTAGTGAAAAATTATAGCAATTGTCAAAGTAACATTTATTTTAGAATAATTTTGCCACATTTTAAAAATTTACATTCTACAACTTTTGTTCCCATAATTGATATTTAACAATATTAAATTAGATAATGCTTTGAAAAATTTATCATTATCTAACACGGAAAGAAACATTGCAAAAAAAATCTACCATAAAAGAAACATTGTAAAAAATCTACCATAAAAGATTTTTAACTCTGGAATTTAAAAGATAACTTACAGATTCCAAAATCTTCTAAAAAAATGTTGAGCACCAAATGTGTACATTTTCATGATGATTTCTATTGTAAATAATACCAGAAAAAACCATTCAGCATCACTTATATCAAATGCAATTAAAACAGCATTCAAAAGTATCATCAAGTCAAAAAAGTACCGAAAATACCTAGAAAAAGTACCCAAAAATTAGATAAGATTTATTTCAATTAAATTTTTTTTAAACATCTTAACTAATACTGTACAAATTCATCAAAATTGTTATTATTCTACCAATATGAATCCCATTTAAAACATTAATTTCTCCAGATCTCAAAAATGTATAAAGTTGCATACTGAGGTCCCTTGAATAATGCAATAGCAGCATTTAACTACATTTTGCATAATGGGGGCAAGAACTTCTGCTCACTTCAGCTAAAATTAAAATATAGAGAAGAAGAATCATATGTATGATTTCCCCATTCCTAATCATTTGAACACCCATTGCAATCAAGATTACATAGGAAGATCAAGAGAAAAGTCCTGGCTTATGTCTGAAACAAATTCTAAAAATAGACCCACTGAAAACAATAAAGTAAATGGGGTTTAATAACTTTATCTAAGTCTAAGATACTTTTAAAAAATTAAATGAAAAACTATATTTACTTGTGGGCTACAATCTGTCTAAATTTAACAGATATATTGTTTTGGAAACACTGAGGAGCAATACGATCAAAAATGCTGCGCCTATCTTTGACTTCAGATACTGTTACATTTAACAAATCTGCTAGTTGCATAAAATCCACTTTTCCTGGAATTAAAGAAATTATTGAGATCATTTACCTATATCTTGTAGCTTGAAAAAATACTTATTCTTTTTTTTATGAAAATTTAGTAACTTCAATGTAAAAAAATTATTAAGTTGTACTATTATGTTTTTAATTTTGTTTATCCATCTGTTACGATTCAAATTACAAACCATATTTCATGAAAACAGGATTTCTTTTTCAAAAAAAAAAGCTGCAAATTTTTAATCAATTTTGAACACATAATTGCAATTTAGCGTTTTCTTTGATATTTTTACTGTTTTATATCTGTGTTTATATCTATAGTATAAATAAAAAAAAAGATACCAGTAAAAATATTTTCCCCCATGAACTTCCTGTAATTCCCAAAAAAGCTGAAACTAATGGAAATTCTTTTTTAAAAAAAATCCTGACCTCAGATTAAAAAATAAACACTAGTTTACTAATATAAGTAACCATTTCCGCAAAATCAAATTGGTACACATTTTTTAAACATAGTTTGAAAATAGTTCTAGATAATAAAATTGATTTAAAAACCTTTGCACAACCTTTATATGCTTTTCTTAATGCTAAGAATTTATATATGTCATAGAATTACTTTTTCTATTAGAAAAGCTAAATTTAATTAAAGGCTTCTTGAAAAATTTTCATGTTAATCTTAAAAATTTAGGCTCATTCGGCCAATACCTACTGCTTACTTCCGATTCAGAAAGGGCAGTTAAGAAAGAGCATTATGAAAAATTTGAACTCTGACATCATATGGAAATTCTAAATAACTTAATAAACATCTAATAACTTAATAAGAAACATTTTTTTAAAAAAATTATTTTAGCTTATTATTTCCCAGCAAACATTGAAGTGATGGCGAACTGGTGGCCCAGTGCTGCCAGTGTTGGCTACTGCTGTCCACCGGTCAGTCGTGCACTCGCCCAATACAAGGCCAATACTGATACCCGTTGTTACCCTACTGTTACGGCGTTGTGATGGACATTATGTAATGGCCCAATAACATTTGGCCAGTACCAGGCCAACGTTGATTTTTCAGTACTGGGCTTTCATCCCCCTGCCACTGTTTTGCCGATACTTAAAAATATTAAAAACTGCCGAAGCCTTTAGTAAGGTTTTTAATAAACTTTTCGATAAAGATTAATTTACACAATTGCTGTGTTAGACATAGGAAAAATGAAGAAATTTATCCTCTAAAAATCACCTATTCGGACTAATTAGTATTGGCTAAATGAATGCTTATCAGTATTGGGCCAATATAACCAGGGCAGAATTGGGCCAATAAAAACTGACCTGTATTGGGCCAATATAACCAGGACAGAATTGGGCCAATAAAAACTGACCCGTATTGGGCAAATATAACCAGGACAGAATTGGGCCAATAAAAACTGACCTGTATTGGGCTAATAAAAACTGGACGGTATTGGGTCAATAAAAACTGGCCAACGTTAGCTATCTATTAACCAGTCTTGCCTTTTTATTTTACGATCACAGTTTTTCACCTGCATCCGAAAAGTGAACAAAAATTAAAAGACATTGCAAAAACAATAAATTGATATAAGATGGAAGAAAATAATAAGCAAAAATTTTTGTGCCGCCTTCGGCGGTTTTTGTTCTACGAATTGTCAAATTTTTTAAGTATTTTGTTCAAAATTATGAACAAGGAGAGTTGAATTTTATTTTCTATTTGTTGTGAAATAAATTTAAATTAATATACAAACATTTACACACACGCGGCTCAGTGGCTGAGAGGTCAAACGCGTCCGCCTCATAAGCCCAAGATCGCGGGTTTGAGCCCCGGCTGAGTCGTCGGATTTTCTGGATGGGAATAGAACACAATTGCTGCCATTCCAATATAAGAAGTACTGGGCTAACGCCGTGATTAAAATATAAACGGTACTGGGCTAATGCCGTGATTAAAATATAAACGGTATTGCGCTAATGCCGTGATTTAAAGTATAAACATCACTGGCATAATATTGGGATAGTTCCGCGAATCAATGTAATTTAATGGCTGAGTACTGAGCTAACACGCATTTTAGCCGAATTTCCAAATAAGAACTTCTGGCAGAATGCTGGGCTAGTACTGACCAGCCAAATATTATTTTAACTGTAGCGGTGGAATGCTGGCCCAACGTCGAAATTTCCATGAATCCCGGATTGCAAGTATTGGCATGGTACTGGCCCGTAACATTGGGCCAGTGCTGGCAAGGGCGGACACGTTTGTGACGACGCCGTTACAGCCACTGTACATTGGGCCAATACTGGAGATGCCGACATTTCAGTATTGGCCCAATAATGGGCGAGTAGAGTATTGTTTGCTGGGTTGCTAGCAGTTTTAATTTATGAAAAATATTTAACAGAAACTTATTAAATTATTAAAATGTTTTCTAAAATAAATGAATATTTTTTACCTATTGCATTATCTCCATCACTGTCCAACACATACCAAAGTATATTAGCCATCATTGGACTTCTAATAGGTGGGATCATTTTCAAAAGAACATTAAATCTTTTGAAATCAACAACAAAAGCATCTCCTTTTTTTATTTTCAATAATTCAAATGCTCTTGCTAAGCTCTTTCTTTTCATGTAAACAAGTTTTCTCACTTCATTCTACAAAAAGAAACAATAAAAAATGTATCTCAAAGTAAATAGGGTTAATTAATCAAACACTAAGGCTTACATGCATTCTTTCCTCATTGTGGTTAAATATACATTAAAAAATCTATTAACAAAAATTATTGGACTGAAAAATATAATGTACTCCAAACGTGCAGTACCATGCAGCAAACATGCTAAGTAGTACGGAAAAGATAGATAAGTAAAAGGTGATATCCATCTTAAAATGTAAAAGGATAAAAAAAGAAATTCATTCGCAATACTAAATTGACCTCACCTAATAAAATTCTGTGCAACATTAAAAAGCTGAAAGAGAAAACTCATTGAATACACCTATATGAATACAAGTTTTAATATATCAGATTTATACAAGAACCATAACTCAGTCTAAAAGTAATAACTATTGTGATTTTGCTACATATATTCATAAACACAAAGATAAAAGTAAAATTAATAATATATAAAACTTATTTATTTTAGATGTTGCAGAAAAACATTATTAAATATTTAACTATTTGAAATTTCTGCAATATTGCAGTTTAAAAGATTTACAATTTTAGTCATCAAACCAAAAGAATGCTTTTAGCAACACTTTGACTGTATATACTCATTTTAACCTTACTCACAAAAAAGATTTAATATTAAGAAAATAAGGATGTTAATTAAGTTTAAGAAAAACTTGTTCTAGTTAGTTGTACAAAACATATTTCTTTAACTGATATTTAAGTTTTACAGCTAAAAAATAAATGTCATTTCAGTTAACATAAATATGAATAATTTTTAACATAATTTGTGCTGCTCTTGATTTATTTTTTACTAATTTTTAACTGATAATATATATTTTGTATCACATATTTTGCTACACTACATACTTCAAATAAAAGCAAAAATGAAATAATTTAAAATGTACGAAAAAGTAAGCAAAGGTTAGTTAGGTAAACACTAATAAAAAAAATTTAGTCTTTGTCCTACTTCATTATTATTATTTTTTATATCGCATGGTGTTTGAGAAAGATAATTTTTTTAAAAAAATTATACTTTATAAAAATTATGAATAAACCTTACCTTTAGATGTTTCCGATAGTTGTTATATACTACAGCTAAGAATATGTTCATGAATATGTATAAACAAATTATGAGGTAAGCAATAAAAAATAAGGCAAACCATCGATTTGAATCATAAGCTGGCATCCTAGAAGACACAAAGCATAGATTAGTAACGTTCTATGTCAAAATTTGACCTGTCTTTTGGTGATTTTCACAAAGTTCATTATTTTTTGTAGTACCCCCTTTCTGATTAAATACCCCGCATACAAAGATGTTATGTATTTGAAGAATTATAATGCGAGAAAAGTTTATATGTAGCAATGAAAAAAAGGATGTTTAATACTTTACCAATATTAACAGCTACTTTATAGATTTAACCTCTTGTTTACAGTACTGTGAAACTAGAAAATTTTCCCTTGCCTACAGAGATTTTAGGTTTTCCCTCACCATACTTAGTACACCAAACTGAAAGACCCTTTTTAACTATCAACTCCCTTTCAACCCCTTGGCATGCGATTGTTAAGTTTACCATCTAGTTACATTCCGACTTTGTAAGGCCGCAATACTGCAACTATTATTGTGCATTTTGTGAAAAATATGTAAGGTTTGTTATGTTATGAAACCATAGCCATTTTTTAAATTTTTTATTCTAAACAGATCAATTTGAATGCATTTTAAAGCTACCCAAACCAGTCATTGACCACTTAACAGTTTACAAGCGACTTAATCTTAGCAACAGGTTGATTGGCAACAATTCTTCAAAATTTTATGGAACACAAAGCCAAGTTTTGTCTGGAATAGGACATACATACCTTTGACAATGACTAATATAATGAATTCACAGGCATGTTAATACCATGCATCAAAGTTGGCATTTCCAGTACCGAAAAAGGGGTGGAAGGGAGTAGTATATATGCTGTACCAGGCCCGTAATAAAGGAATATACTATACTGGTACAACATGTTTAAAAGCATAAAGAAAAGTTTGAAGAAAATACTTGTTAGCATAAATGAAAACAAGCTTTGGTGCACCCCTAAGCAGTTATCCCTGTCCCCTATCGAGCTATTGTACAAAGCATAACACCTGGAAAAAATATTTCTTTATTAAATTATCTAAATAAAAGTATACTTACATAACATCTGGGTTATTAGCAGTAGTTACTAAAACATATAATTTAAAATATATATCAAGATAATTATTGAAGTATGGTGTTCCGTCTGGATTCTTTAGCTCCCTAAAGTAATAAATCATGTAATTAGTCATACTAAAAATCAAAAAGTTTTCAGAATTAAAAATATTAATACTTAAATTATATACCAGGCACTAGTAGGTGAGCATTAGCCTGTTTAAAATATATATATGAAATGAAACACACTGGATAATGTGCAAATTAAAATGTTGCCGAAACATTTGTACAATTTTATTCATACAGTGTGGATCATAATTATAAGGACAGCAGGTTTTTCTGGCTTCAGCAACACTGAAAGCTATTTACTACAACAAGTATATATTTGTTTATATCATGTATAAACACTATTTATAAGCTTTAAACTCGATAATTTAAAAGTACAGGTGAAAAACAGAATTAATGGAGAATAAATGGAGGTTCAGAAATGTAAGGACAGTGCAATTTATTGTCATTATTTATACAATTAATGCTTTTTTGCTGCTCCTTTTTTACTTAAACAATCATACATTCTACTTGGCATACTTTCTTCAAAATTCCAGCATCGATACTGTCCCATACTGCATGAATTTTGTCTTGTAGCTCTTCAAATGAATTTTACTGCTGACCTTGCGCATAAACATGCCTCACCATGCAAGACCAAAAATTTTCCATAATGTTCAGGTCTGGGGAATTAGGTGGCTATTTCAAAAGATCAATCTTTCGTTCATCAAACCACTCTTTTGCAACTTTAGAGGTGTGGCAAGAAGCCCCCTCTTGTTGAAAAACGAAATTGTCACCTCCTAAAGGTGAACAATAAGCAAGTAGTTGTATTTCTAAGATTTGCAAATACAACTCTGTGTTCATATTGCTAGGCACAAGTACCAAATCCGTTTTTCCGTTGGCTGAAACCGCTCCCCAAAACATACGCGATCCACCTTTAAAACTCCTGCTCCATCTGATTGCTTTTTCTTTTCTCAAATCATGCCAGTAACTATTCCAACCGTGTCGGGGGGGGGGCCATCAAGATTGAAACGCTTTTCATCAGAATAACATTTCTCCAGTTCACACCGTCAGCAATCCACTTCTGCACAGCTTGTATTCGCTTCTTTTTATGTTCAACCTTCAATGCTGGTTTTCTATTCATTTTAACGTACTTTGTGAAATCGCAGTTCTTCAAAACTCGTACAATTGTTGACTTTGAAATGTCTTTTTCAAAAGTATGCGCTATTTCAGAAGCAGACATCTTTTGAATGACAGCACGGCGTACGATGATTCTTCGATCTTGCTCAGTGAGTTTTGGTTTCGGACCAGATCTTTTAAATACCGAACCATTTAATCCACGATTGATTACATTTTCAACAGCCGTTTTAGACCTTTTAATTGTTGTGGCAATACGTTGCAAAGTATACCTTTTCCGCGAAGAAACCACACTTTTCTCACTTCGCAAGTCATAAGTTCTTTCCCACGCGGCATTTTGACTGATGCTTGTTTCTGAAGTTTTTAAACTTTATATATAGATTCAGATAAGGACCGCAGTTAAAAATAACCATATTTATCTGTAATATTTCGCTCAGATGTAAATTAAAGCAGCAAAATCTTTGATGTTCTTATAATTATAAACCGCTAAAATTTTATGAAAATTGTGATTTTACCCCTTTTAAACTTAATTTTTGATATTTATAATTTGATAAAGGATCAAATTTTGCTTTTATGACAGATTCAACAAGTATATATTGCCTTTTCTTGTATACAGTAAAGTTTTAATTCGACATCCCAAAATAATCGACTGCTTTATAATTATGATCCGCACTGTATTAATAAACAGCTTGAAAACTTTGAAAATACATTAAAATTGTATGAATTTTTGGAGATCTTTTGCCTTTAAATTAGCATATCCAGTATATTTCTGAATCCTGGAAGATATTAATTTATTTTAAAGAAATAATTATAAATGAACAAAAATCAACTGATTAAATAAATATTAAAGAGTTACCGTTTTTGAAATAATTTTTGTGCCATCAAAGAAAATAAGGAAATACTGAGAAAGAATAAAATCAAAACATTTAATATATCTGGAAGGGTTTTTCGTATGTTTCTAAAAGCTCTTCTTACCTACGAAATAAAATATGCATGTAATATTAATTATTTATTATACAGTCAGAAAGATAATAGATATTGCATTATATTGAAAGGAATACAACCAAAACCAAAATATTTTAAACTTTAGTAAAGAACCACAGTTACATTAATATATTTTATAAAAAATAAAATTATTTGTATTGTGGGACCTGCTAAAAAAAGTTACTTTAAGAGGCTCAAGACAATAAAGAATCAAAAATGGCATATAAAAGACTACTGAAATTTGTTGGCATAAGAGGAATATGTTTAATGGAATAAAAGTTTATACAGCATATCCCTTACTATACTGTACCTCTTTATATGGTAGGTTTAGATATATTGTGCCTAATACCATGCCTGCTCACAATTTCTTCTAGTTTTTTTATCAATATTTTACTCAGTTATATCAAGCTTTTTTTATTGTCTCCCTGGAAGTACAATATAACGAGGAGTTACTTGTTTATGGTTGACAATAAATATTTTCATTAAATTTTACTTGAGCCTCTAGAAAAAAAATGGCTATACTGTATGATTGATGCTATTATTTTCAATACAAACTTTTATTTTTAACTTAAAATGCTGAGTACATTTTCAATTCATCTATTTTTTAGTACAAACAAAAATAAGTAATCAATGCATTAAATAAAATCTTACTTGCTTGCTTTCACTGAAGTTTACCATAAATAATGGCCTCATTGGTCTGGACCATCGATAAGCAAAACTTTCGTATCCAGCATTAACTAAGCCTATGTAACAAGCCATATCAATAGCTGTAAGAACGATTGCAGACAAAACTAAAATATTCTTCTTGTCTCGGCAAAAAACTTCTACTGGCAAAAAAGATGCACAGTGAAGGAGTCTGAAGAGGTAGAATAGTATGCATGCAAACTCTACTGTCATGGTCACCTAAAAATAATGAAAAGGAATTTAGTACAAATATTAGTTTTAAATACAATGACTTGTGATTCATTGGTAATCTTTGGCAATCCCAAAGATAATGCTGCTGAATATCTTGACAAATATTAATAATTAGTTTAAGGGAAATCTTACATTCAAATATTTTAGAGCATGCTTAACATTTTAAGGTATCTAAAAATTGGGTATTACTCTTGAAATTTCTAAAGTATGAAATAAATTAAATTTAAAGCTACTCTTTATCAAATTTACATTTAAACAATCTAACCAGAATTAACTAAAGTTGATTAACTGAAAATTACATATTACATAATTAGGAATAAAATCCGCTTGTTAGCATTGATGCTGGCTTTTCTTCCACACAGCTTCACCAAGTTTACTTCACTAATAAATTTAAATTTTATGCATTATCAACAAAACATGATAACCCACATGAATATTTAGTTATTATGAAATAATTTTTTCTTAATTTTTTAAACTGCAAAGTTTCACTTCTTAAAAACTTAATATTTACGTGTATTAAAAGAGAAAAAGTTGCATACCCAATAAGGAAGATGATATCCATTTACAGCTGGATCCTCACAGATGGCTATTGAGTGATGCAATATAATAAAGAAGTAGAGCATGTAACTAAGTCCCCAATGATGATAAATAAGATATAGTCTAAAAAAGAAATGATTTTTCTGATGATAATAGCACTAAGCAATATAAAAAAGTAATTGATAAAATGATAATTAACTGTCACAAACCTATAAAACACCCAAATAAGAAAAGATTCTAATGTGATGCCATCTCGGCATGTTCTAACTCATTTTTTAAATATTACCAACAGTTATCAATAGCCCAACATTATTTGTGATATTAAGTTGCACTGTTTTAAAAAAAACATAATTGTTAAAAACAGGCCAAGGAATTTTTATCTACATAATAATGTGTTTCCTTATTTCTGAAAACCGTAATCTTAGATTACAATACCACGCGCTACAATATAAAATTCATATCAATTTAAGCGCATTTGATGACAGAAAAAAAATCACATCATATTTGACGTCACTCAATTACTTTGGGAAACCTGTTATACCTGAAATACAAGAGAGTTATACAAAACAATTTGCAAACTCTTTATATAAAGTATTTCTTTAAGATTGTTCTAAAATATAATGAACACTATTTTTAAAAATATAAAAATCTACATTTTTTTCTAATATCTATGCACAGAAGTCCGTTAAAGGATCTTTTTAGAGAACCATTAAATTATTTTGTTGAATTAACACAGCACTAGAACTAAGGGACACAAGGGCTAGAGAGGACCATTAGGCAGCAAATCAAAGTTTTTAAAAAAAATTAGTCTCAGCCTAAATTTTGTAAAGATAAAAGCATATTAAAAAATATATGCATAAATATTACCTAACACACTGATCACTTTGAATGAAATTAGAAAGACGCCCATTTTTAGCATCGCACACCAAAGTGGCAGCTAGAAGCAGTTTCTAAAATACAAAAAAAGAGCTTATAAATGCTAATTACAGAGTTAATATATAAAACAGAAAATTTTAAATTACAACAAATTGAAAGTACTAAAATTACCCTGTTATATTATCCACAAATTTCGGAATTTGACTAACTGCAGTAATATCTCTGTGCAACAATACACGGCAAAGCCAAACTATATAGAGTATTAGGCATCAACAACAAGCAGTTACGTGATTACAGGGTATGGACAAGACTACACCTTTGGAAGTGCCACTCAAGTAAACCGGTGGAAATGGTTATCCAAAGGGCCAAGCTTTGAGTTAATAGCGATAATTTTAACTTCTGCACTTGAATAGGGTTCGGTATGACCACAGGGTTAAGAAAGAGATTGAGATAATGCTGAGCAAAAAAACAATACAAAAATCAGTTTGCCAAATGCCATGTGAAGCCATTGATCGCTTCGTAGTAAGCCCAAACAAACGCTCTTGGTGAATCATTCTGCGCTATTCTACAGTGCAAATTTGTTAGGCTTGTACATCAGCTTGGCAACTTTCTGACTCTTTAATAAAAACTATAATTACAACGTATTTTTCTTACCTATGAAGGGAATTATAACCATCTTACGTAAATTCAGACCTCTTGCTACAGTCTAAAACTGCGCTAAGTCATTTTTTTATTTTTTATTTGCGCTTTTTAAAGAATAAACTGATGCATTTCAGAATGGACTAATGTTGAGCGAGAGGTTTGTTTGGGGCTACTTAGGGTTGCTTGGTGATTTTTTCGTGGGTTCACTTTTTATCATTCTAAGCATCTCTAACTTATCAACTTAATAGGTACGGCCTGTACAAAGGGGTTGTTTCATGTCATGAATGGCAACAGCTCCAGCATTCTTGTTTTCATTTTTTGTCTGGAATTACTTTTTTTTTTGGTATTCAAAATGAGCTTTCTAAGAATATTTTACCGATAAATTTTTTAAATACCGACTTCTTGCTGGGTTATTGGTTGTTCAAATAATTTGTTAAAGAAACCTTGCATAGAAAGAACAATTTCTTTTCATCTATGACAGTCATTTTGAGAGTGAAACAACCAATGAAATAGCAGGACGCGGGAAAAATGGAAACAAGAGCGTTGCATCATCTGAAACATTCCCATCACGTTCATCTATGATGCCACAAATACAGTGAAGAAATTTTCGATACGACTAGTTCAAATACAACGCAAATTTTTGGGATATCCAGGTCTGATACTCTATTCTTTCTATTATTCCCTTGTACAAAGCAAAGCAAAAAAAAAATTAATTTTAACTGAATACAATGCTTAAAAATTGTATTTGTTAGAATAAACTTTCTACAATAATATCTATTGTAAGAGAAAATGTAGAAGACGAGAAAAATTCAAATATTTCTCTTTCTTGGACTTAACTGTAATGGGCATGTTTCACATTGTGAGTGTCAATCGTTCCTGCAGTATAGCTTTCAATTTTGGTCCTGAAATCACATTTGTTCTGAAATCACATTCGTTTTGAACAATACAACATTTTCTTAGGTGTTATTTAGAAAAAGATAAGTCAAATAGCCTAACATTCCTTCTACTATGCGTTTGGTCCAACATGACAAAGGACTATTTGCTAAAAAGTCTCCAATATTTTTTTTATAGTTATAATGAGGATAATAGACACGCGTCTGCTAAATAGGCTACAGTGACTAAAAACAACCACGGACGAAATGTGAGGAATTTATTGCTCTTTTTTTTCTGCAACTCTTGAAGTGAGAACAATTATGTTTCGTAGTGGGGTATTAAGCTGCTAATGTGGGTGCAAAAGCCTTGAAAGTTATCATCTCTTCCCACCCCCATGTTGATAATATAAAATAAAACCTGTATGAGCAAAAATTCGGAGGGTTTCTGTAACCAAAATTGATTAATTTTGCGTTTGGTGCACCCATGCATTTCGCCGTAGTAATGAAAAAACCCACCGTAACTCAAAAACAAGAGCCAAATTACGTTTTTAAAGGTGATATTCGTGTTTAGCACATTGAAATCATTCAGAATTGGGTACTTTCTTCTTAGTCGTAGAAAAAAAAATTTGTCCAGTGTAATTGAAATTCAATTGAATAAAACCGATAAAGTTTAATAAATAACAGCAATAAAAACAAGTTAGAAACAGCAGTTTTTAGAGTGAACAGCCCATTTTTAGAGTGGAATCGAAACACGATGAAATCGCAGGACAAACAAAAATGAAAACAGGAGACTTGCATCATCTGAAACAAACTCAGTACTCCAAAAAATATTTCAAAACTATAATAATATTTAATATCATTTTAAAAAATAAATGTTATGTTTTTTAATATTATAAAATATAATTTATTTATTTTAAAAAAAAAAACTTTTCGGTACGTCAGTTCAATTGGAAATAATATCACTCAAGTGTTTAAAAAAAAACATTTTAAGTCATATTGAGCATTTATTTCCTTCTTAAAATCCAATTTCTTTAAATACAATTTTCGATGATTGTGTTAGTTTTCAAACAATTCAATTGCGTGGCGACCTACATCTTGATGGTTTAGAACTTTTTTTTTAAATAAAAGACATGCAATATTCGCAAAGATAAAATTTGCACTGCATTTAACAGTACACTAAGTCAAACTGACATACCCATACACAAAATCTGAATTACTTTTTATTAATAAAATCTCACCGTTTGAGACAATGTGTCATCTTTGGGTTCCGAATCGTCAATTTCAATGTTAACATTGTCCGTTTCTTTAGAAAATTTTACAATACGATCTCTTGTTATAACTGTGGGTATATCATCAGCATGTACACTGAAGGAAACAGATGGGTTTGGCGAAGAAACTTCATTTATTTTTCCGATTTCAGATTTGGAGTTAGGAACTTGTTGCATGTCTCAGACTTTTGCAGGAAAAAAAAATTTAAACACCCTAAACATCGACGAAATAGAAAATTAAAGTACTTTTTAAAAGATTTAATGAAATATTTTACAGCAATCTTAAAGGCTCCATGCTTTACTTATAAATAAAAAATAATCTGTCAACTTGAAAACCCGCGACCACAGGAGCGAAACGAACCCAATTCGAAAACAATAATAAAGCAGACGCTGTCAAACTTCAAAACGCCCCGTTTAAAACTCGTCTTCTTTACTAAACTTACAAAACTTTCTTTAATAAAAAAATATATAAAAATATGCAGCCTATATATTTTCAGTATATTTTTTAAAAAATTGAGATAAATTTTTGGAACTAGTCAGTGTTTGAGTGAAAACGAAACTAACAAAAAGAAATATCTTGTTTTCTAGACGTCATGTTATTAATTGCAGTCCTATACATCTATGACTCAGAAACAGCTCATCTCCACTCTTGCTGAATATGACGCAATCTTCTATCTATTAGTAGCTAAAAGGTATTGTATGTCAACCCCTATTGTTCTTCCGTGTGAAAAACGAGACCGGTTAAGGGATGGAAAAGGGATAGAAAACCAGAAACAGTTAAACTGAAAATCAGGTTTTTGGCCTCAGTTAAACTGGCGGGAATGGTTCCTACGCTGAACCAGTTAAACTGAAAACCGGTTTATTTCTAAAAACCGATCATCCCAAAATTGTGGTTAGCAATTACGTTTAGGAGATGGAAATCAGTCATTGTCTTAATTCCTGGTACCGACTTCTTTGTTGCTGTAAAGTTGAATTCGGTGTCATGACAGGTCTCACTCTCTTCACTTTTCAGAAAAATCGAAAACTTTGCACCTATAACCGGTTTTTGACAAAAAACCGAACATCCCTCAAAAGGAGCTATGCTACAAAATCTGTGCCCTTCTTTTAAGGGATTCACGGTTTTGGGAAAACTGGTAATGGCAAGAGCACTTGAAAGCAACTGAGCGTGCGCGAGCCCTGCACTTCAATGACTTGCCGTATATTCTGATGCGCCTACGCCTGCTCGCGCACGCGCAGTTGCCATCCCATCGCCAGTGTACACAGCAATCAACGATTTCGCTGATCAGCGCCTTCTGACGGGTGTATTTATTTTTGAAACTAGTTTTTGAGTGCACTTTCAACAGTATCCCTTTAGTTACTATGATCGAAACCCAAAACAAAACAATTCTGCAATATAGGTCTTACTCTTATCTGTCAGGTTGTAATAAAGCGATTTTAAGTTTTGTTATACTGATTTAAAAATGCTGTCTACCGGTTGTAATTATACGAAGCTCAAAACTAATTTAAGATTAGCAATTAATCGTTTGAAGTTAATTGAAAAGAAAAAGACTGAATTGGCCCAAAAGTCGAGAAGAGAAATCGCTGATTATTAGCTAATGGAAATTAGCGACCAAATCGAGTGAGATATCATACGCGAGATTACCTTGTTAGCAATGAAGTTGTAAATTTGTGATCTTTATTGACAGATTTGGGCTATTCAAAATGAAGTAAGAACTTCTTCCTTGTTAAACTTTATTTTGGTTTCACAAATGATAAATTAAAAGTTATATAGTAGAATTACTTAAGATATAGAAATCTCCATGTTTTGTGGGGTGGTATACAACTAGAATTAAATGGCAGTCTTGAGTGTTAACAGAATTCTGATGAAAATAATGTTTTTTCTTTAGCTTGAATTGGTGAATTCAGTATACATAATAACGTGCAGCCTAGATGACTACTTCAGATAAAACATGTCAATTTGAGCTGTTACTAAAAAACTTCTCCGGTTTATTCTTATAAAATTTGTATATGGATTACAGCATATGTGAATGTATACAACAGTTACTAAATTGGTGAATGCTTAGAGCATGCTTTAGACCTATGCCTTAAAGAATTTCTTTGCAAATCAGTGGCGGTAGCCAATTTCTAGTGTACACTAGTCACTTAAATATTGTTGATACAGTTCATGCTTGCTTATCCAAAGATTTGGGTTGTTTATTTTTATTCATAGAGTGAATTCTGACACAAGCAAGATCATGGTTTGAGGCTATATTAGAGAAAACATCACCTAACGATTCGAAAGTAGGATGTTTTCCACATTATTTCTATTGCTAAATCATAAGTATAATTGTAATGAATAGTTTTTTTAAACTGATGGAGTTACATTGAAGAGCTTTGAAGAGTGGAAAGTGACAAGAATGAAAACGAGAAAATGAGCTTTAAGTTTTAGTTTGCAATCAGATCGTAAAAAACGAATTTCACACTGAAAAATATGAATTGAAACTGAATTTCAAAATCGAGAAGAAAAATCGCGTAGATTTACTTTGAGCGTAATGGAAGAGAGATTTGAGCGACTTTTGAGTGGAGCATACAATTTGGAGCATTATTCTGGAAATGAAGTTGTGGACGTCTTGTGCATCCTGTTATATTGCGATTTGGCGCTGATTAACAAATGAATAGACCAATCCTTGAGTAAATGTTATTATTGGTTTGCACGAATTATTACATTAAATTTATTTGTTAGCTTAAGTATTGAACATCCATGTTTGTGGGGTGGTATACAACTAGGTAATTACAATGGGCAGGTCTTGAGTGTTAACAGAAATTCTGAATGAAAATAAATGTTTTCTTTAGCCTTGATTGGTGAATCAATATCACATAATAACAGAGCAGTGAATAAAAGCTAGATGGAGCTACTTCAGATAAAACATGTAATTTGAGCTGTTACTAAGAAAACTTCTCCTTGTTCTGATTCTATATAAAATTTGTATATGGGTACAGCATATGTGAATTGTATACAACAGTTACTAAATTGAGGTGAATGCTTAAGTGCATGCTTTAGACCTATCCTTATAGAATTTTCTTTGCAAATCTAGTGGCGGTAGCCAAATTTCTAGTTATACCTAGTTCACTTAAATATTGTATGATTACAGTTCATGCTTGCTTATCCAAAAGATTTGGTTTGTTTATATTTTATTCATAAAGTAAAAATTCTGACACAAGCAAGATCAATGGTTTGAGGCTAATTAAGAGAAAACATCACCTAACGATTCAGAAAAAGTAGGGATGTTTTCCCACATTATTTCCTATTGCTAACATGCATAAGTATAATTGTAATAGAAATAGTTTTTTTAAACTGATGGAGTTGACAATTGAAGAGCTTAGTGAAAGAAAGTGGAAAGTGACAAGAAGGTGAAAACGAGAAAATGAGCTTTAAAGTTTTTAGTTTGCAATCAGATCCGTTAAAAAACGAACTTTCACTGTAAAAAATATACTGAACTTTCAAACTGTAAAAAAAATACTGAACTTTCAAACTGTAAAAAATTTACTGAAGTTTATGAAAAAGTGGAAACAAAGTGGAGAAAAAAAATTTATGTGATACCTTTTGGAGTAGGGGGGGGGGGGGAGGAATAGGGATCCAGCCAAATATCTCCAAATCTCACATAGGGGAGAGGAGGTTGTCAAATGTCACGTAATTTTTCCTCGCAAAAAATCAACATAAAATTGCCAGAGTATCTAGTTAAATTCGAGTAAATATGTTTCTCGACTCTTATTTGGCAAAACTTGACATGATAATACAGGGTGGAGCAAATAAAAGTGGCCCCGGCCTAGAGATAGGAATGCATTGAGATGCTTGGCGAGAAAAACTATTGTAGCCACCTAAAAGCCTTCATGTCGAAATAAAAAATTATTTACGTGTGCAATGGCTTCTCTTGGCAAACCTGTTTTTGCATTGGTTGGTTTGGATTAGCAATACATTAGAGCTACTATTGGCGAGTTCAAATCTTAGTGAGTATTATGTGAAGACGGCCCTTTATGTAAATATTGTCTTGCAATCATTTTAGAATGTTTTGGATCAACAAAAACAAAAAGGTCTGATTCTGTAGGATAAATAACGGCCCAAATAATCACTAGTGGGAACTTTTTTTGCACATCTGTACAAACATTCGGTTTAGATTGCATACTAACTAGCTTGTCAAACAATAGCATAGTTGTCAGCAAATAATTCGCCAAGCGTTTGTTTGGGCTTAATATTGAAGCGATCAATAGCTTCACATAGCAAACCTGTTTTTGCATTGGTTTTTCACTTTACAACAATTCTATCTTATTGTTATCTCCATGACGGGGTCACTTTTATTTGCGCCACCCTGTATTTATCATGGCTATTCAAACGATATTTTAAAATGTTGGAGCTTTAAAAAAATTCACTACAATTATTTTTTTTAAAATATGAATTTTGAAAAATCTCGCACAATATTACGAGAGAAGGAAAAAAATCGTCACAATTGCGTCATATGATTAATGGACTCCCCCTTAAATGTCTCAGTAACACAAAAAATTAATTTTATCAAAAATATCACTTAGCATACTCTTCCACTAAGCTCTTCAATTAAGATCACAGATCTTGGCCCTAATCTCAGCGAAGACCATAATCACTATCATGAAACAAGTATATCTTAGTGCAACATAATCCATAGCTTCTCAACCCTTTTGCTAATACTTCAAATTAGCAAGCAAGTACTGTATTCTATGTATTTTCTTTAGAACCCTTGATGCAGGATTGGCTGAAGCTGTGTCTAGTCTCATGTGGGCGGCTCCCCGTTTGCAGACAGATATTACAGAGCTTAAGATAATTTCAGACCAGTTAGCAGTCAAGTATGGAAAACCTTATGCTCTTGCTGCTCGAGAGAATGGATTGAACTCAGTAAATGAGAAACTGGTTCATAAACTCAGTGTCCAAGCTCCTCCTAAAGTATTGGTGGAAAAATATTTGATTGGTAAAACATTTTCTTTTGTTAATATGCATATTTGCACAATAATACAGTCAAACTAGGTTACAACAACCTCGCTTACAACCACAACTGGTTTATAAGGCCATAAATGTTCAGTCCCTTGAATTACCCTTAGTTCTTAATGTTACGAAATCTTGCTTATTACGACAATTTTTGATTAATTCTTCAGTTATAATGATATCCAAAATGCCTTTCCTAAGACATTTTTTTAAAAATCGTTTTCACAATTTAAGGTTTATGTTTATTTTATTTGTCAAATAGTGCGAAAAGACTTATAAAAAACACCCGCCTAAAAATATATTGCCCGGTGAAAGAGCACATACAGTTAAAATTTACTCAATAGATGTAATTTTATAGTTTTATAATTAATTTGAGTATACAATACGTATTTTTCATGATTTACTGCACTAAATATTCAACCTTGTTTATACCGTTACTACTTGTTTTTAACTTCATAGACATCATGGTTCCCTTGAATGACGTTATAACCGGGTATTACTGTACAAATTTAGAGAGCCTGTTAATTGAATTATTATAACAAACTTTTGTCATGTTTTTTTTTTTTTAACTTATCACACCATTTATGGTGTATTGCAGATCAAAACATAAGAAAATTCAATGTAAATCTGTTATCATTTGAACTTTAAACAAGATAAATGGATAAATGTTTTTTTTCAACAAATTAAAAATGCTAAAAGATTTTATACTTTGATGAAAATTTTGGGTAGGTTCAGATCACACAATAAGGCTGATCAAATTTTGTGTATTTTCTTACATATTAAATTTAATTTTTAAAAATCTCAAAACAATAAACAGTGCTATTTGAAGAATATTACTTTTCATTCCAGAAATTGCTAGAAGTCACAATGTGCCTTATGAGCCAGATACTGAAGTGCTGTGTGAGGAAGAGGAGGCTCATGAAGCAATCATCGGTGTTCCACTTATTGATCTTGATGACCAAAAACCACCAAATCCAGGTTTTATAACTGGTCAATCACAAGACAAGTCAATGTACCCAGGTGTACAGTATCCACAACCTGATTTGCCTAAACCCTTTAACTATCCTGCTCCAAATGTAAGTTTTATGGGGTTATTTTAAGTTTTTACCAATTTAACTGTGCTTGCCAGTGGCTTAGCTGACACGCCACATGATCTTTGGTCATATGTGCCCATACAAGTATAGCTTTCAACACGTTTAAGATTATAATGTTTAAGTATTTATGGGGTGCAATAAGTTAGTTAAAAGAAGCATTTCAAACTTGTTAGTCTACCATCTGTTTTGAACAGACATTTATAAATAATATATGTAGGTACAAATTCTATTCTGCTAAAATAGGGTATTTGACTAAAAAATATATATATTGGACTGAATGCTTATTAGCTTCCTGATAATAACTTTAAATCTAGTTAGTAAGCTGAAGTTTCCATATTTTGGAACTAAGCAGAACAAAAATCTGGAGACAAAAAAATACCATCCATCTGCTTGAGCTATGGGCTTTTCTCCGAATCCTTCCATTTTATGTTAAAAATATTTATGCACACTATTTCATAAAAAAAGATTTAATGAGAAAAATGTGTATTCAACTGTAATATTCATTGACAGAAAATATAAAGTTGACATTGCGCAATGTTTCTAGCTTCAACAATATTTTGGGAATCTCTTTTTAATTAGAATTTGAGTTTTCAGATGTTAGTTAGCCTAGTGTGTAACAAAATTACAAAGCAATGCTTCTTTGGTTTTCCTTAGGGTTAAAAATTCAAGTGAAATCTAATACTTTAATTTGTTTTCCTTTATGTGATTGATATAATAATGGAAACTGTTTAAGTAGCTTAAAAAGTAAAGGCATTTATTTTTAACAAATATTTGGTAACATATTGGTACTCAGTATAAATACATATATTTTTAAAAAATCAGGTAAAAGGTTCTTGTGTGCCCCCTGTTCCTTCGGTTCAACCAAGTGGCCCTTATCCCGGCCCTGCAGCCAATTCCCAAAACATTGGATTCAACATTGATGCTGCTGCCCCATCTTATGAAAGTGTGTTTGGAGTCAACCCATCTGCTTCTGATACTAAACCAACTATTCCAACGCCAGCCCCAAGAAATGTTTTTCCAATTGATTCGGTTCCAGAATTACCGTCTGTGCCCAACACTGTCTTGCCTGATTTCGGTGAGCCAAACAATGGAGATGATGTGGATTTTGATGATTTGGCAAAAAGATTTGAAGAATTAAAAAAGCGCAAATAAACTTTCAATTTTATATTTTAAAGATATGTAACAAAGTGGCTTCGTTCTATGTATATCAATATAATTTAGCTGAGTAGATGTATCTATTGTTATTAATTCCTTTCAACAAGTGATGTATACTTATTTTTTTTTTGGATAATCAAAAATTTTCATCACTTATAAAGGTTTTGAACTATGTAAACATTGCAAAATAAAGTTAATTCATTGTTATTATTGCTTTTCTTATCTCATTTGTCAAAGGTCATTTATAAAACAATTAAGTGTGGTCTTGACATCCATTTTAGTTAGATGCCATTTCATTTGCAGTTTACACGACTTTTTTTTTAAATAAAATTTGTTGGTACTACATGTTTTTTTTCCTTCTAATAATTGCTCCTTTATCCCTATCAGAAAATCGGAAATTATACTATCATAGTAGAAAAACAGAAACTTAACAATTATATATTTTTAGTAAGCTTTTATAAAATAAGTGTTTAAATAAACCATTTAAAGTGACTTTACTTGGCTACTCGAGGTAGCAAACAATATTTAAATTTATAGACAAAATCTACTACATAGTCTTATTTCACTTCTTTTAGCTGAACGGTTGTCCCAGTTACACATAAAGGTTTTTTTTAGTGGTATATTGTATAGTTGTTTTAGAGAGAAAAAATGCAATAAATGTTTAAATTTTTAAATACCAGACCAGAACCTACTGCTTGATACATAGTAGTATTTTATTTACCATATTACACTTCACAAATTTATTTGGATGTTAATACTAATTTGTTTTAATATTTAATGTATTGATAGGTCTATTCAGTGTTCGACTCTTGCGTCTTCCCAAATATAATGAGTTCAAGATTTGCTAAAGGAGGGAAATTTATTTTCGAAGAAAATCCCCACTAATTTACCTTAATTTCTTTACTAAGCCTTTTAGCTATATCATTTTATTTACAACTTTTTCCATGCTGTCTTTTTTGAAAAACAGCACAAGCTCTAATTGTCTTGTAATTTTAGATATGGGGGAACCAGGGACACATGACCCAACTTGTAGTTTTTGGGTTGTAACTTTTGAAAAACACTATTTATGGCTATGCAAATGCAGTCAATTTATACTTCATAAAGTATTACACAATATATATTAGTATTTTTCTGAAGTATTAACTGCAATAGTAGTAAAATATAAATTGTTTAAAACTTTAGTTTTGGGTCATGTATCCCAATGTATAAGGATACAATACCCACCCCATATATTTGGTGATTTATGTGACCCAACCCATATATTTGGTAAAATGACTAATAATTATCAAAATACTTTAACATTATAACAAAACTAACATATAAAGTTTATATATATATTTCATTTTTATTAGACAAAATAATTATGTATATTTTTAACCCATTAATTATTCTTATATTAAACGAATTATTCAATTTTAAAGTCTTGTTCGAATACATAACTGGAGATTCTTTTATTTTGCAGAGAAAACAAATGTGGTTGAATAATCGCTTCTATTTTATCAATATCAACTTGGGATATATTATCCATTTCAGGCCATTTAAAACATTTTCCATTGATTCTTTTTTCAAACTGAATTGCAAGCTCGTCATAATTTTTTTTATTGCACCTTCCCAACAAATCTTCTTATGTTCCATTTTTTCATAATAATTGGTAGGAACCCAGTCATTCACTTTTGGGACTCGAATGATTTTTTGAAAAATTTACTTGGTCTGCTTCTGTCTACTTTTTGTATTATTTACTTGGGTCACTTATCCTTAATTGGCTTGGGTCAAGTATCCCTAGTTGCACATTTTTTGCTTAATCCCAAAATAAAGTATTTTGCAAATAAATACATTAAAACTAAACAAATAACCCAGTTAATTATGATAGTTATTACATAATTTAGTCATTTTCAAGCAAATGATAAATTGATAATGAAAAAATCGTTCAGAAAAGTATACTACTAAAATTATTTGATTTGTAGGATATTATTTGAAATTATTTTGAATATTTACCCAATATAAAATTCCTTTTATAGTAATTTCATTTATCTTAATCTATTAATGAGGAATAAATATTGGCAATAATACAATTAAGAAAATAATTTCGGTGTTATTGGAAAGTTTTTTAATAAATGAAATAAATTTTAATAAAAGCAATTTTATGCACTAATTTTCAAATGGAATTTAAATGATCTTTAGCTTGATGATCAAATGTAATATAGTGTATCATAATACTACTTTGTGTGAAAGGTGGGTGACATACTGTTGGATAAACAGATGGACGGACAAAGCCATTATATGTAATACCTTTCTTATAAACAAAATGCGCAAGCTAAAAGATCCACAATTATAATGTTTTTAATTTTTAAAAAAAAACGTGTATCATTTTTAATTAATCTACGTTATATTATCTATCAATATTTGTGCAACCACCTCTAAATTCTCCTTTGTTATTCCATTTTTGTTTTTCAGATACCATCCAATTTATTTTTGATGTTTTCACACAACTTTTATATGTTATTATGTGGGCTATTTTAATAGGTAGTACATAAATTTCCAGTGTTGCAGCCAATATAACTATTCTTCTGCATCTAATATTGGGAAAAAAATCCCTTTACTGATAAGGTTAGTAATAGGAAACGCATTTGGTCAGACAAGAATTATTCCCTCCTCCCCAGCGTTTTTCACTTGCTTTTCTATAGGTCAGTATTATTACCCTGTGTACCTTTTAACCCCCTCACATCCCCTTTCATCCAAGCAAGGAGGCTCTTGCTGTCGCATTGGGAAGCCAATTAGTTTAAAAAGATACAGCCTATCTTATTCATGACAGTAAAAGATGACAAATTGCATATTATGGTCCAAAAACTGCCCCATTTGGATTTCAAAATAAGTAGCAAAAAACTTTTATATTATGAATAAAAGAGTTATCATGGCAATGTCGACTTGTGAACAGGGATTATGATAAGTCTTTTGGTGCAATTACACTGAATTATTAAAATTGAAGCAAGCATTATTTATAACTATAGAAATACTTTGAAGTCTCTGATCTAGAAAACATGTCAAGTCTTTGCACCAATTTCATTTGCCTTGGGTAGTTAGCTGCATAATACACCGATATTTTCAGCAAATGCAGTATACAATAATCAATTAAAAATTTATTATAAAGAAATCTACATGACAAAAATGTATAAAACAGTAGAAAAACAATTTTTATTAAAAAAAATTTTAACCGTAAATAGGGTTTGTCAACAATTATATTCTTATTTTTGAAATTGTGAGAAAGTAATTTGTAAAAATTATAAATAATTAGGTACTTTCAGTTTTATTTATAAGGAACGAATATACAATAAAACCATTTTATTATAAATGATACCATTGTAAATAAAGTAAGAGTTGTATACATAGTATAGTTAGGAAAATAATAACTGTTTAACTTAATCATAAAGAGTACTAACAGTTATACTTATTATAACAGACAAACACAAAACAGAGAATGAAAACAAAAACTTTATAAATGATATCACAGTTTTAAAGTAACTATAGTATAGTTGTGTGAGAAAATAAAAAGTTTTAACAAGAAATCATAAATAGTACTAACAGTTACACTTATAACAGAAGAACACAAAAACAGAATGAAAACAAAAACTTTTAAGTTATCACAGTTTTAGAGTAACTAGAGTATAGTTGAGAAAATAAAAAGTTTGAGTTTGAAAAAATCCAAACTATTTGTAACAATTTTCTATGTAAAGCAAGAATATAAAACAAAATTGCATTTTGTTTTAAATAATATCAGAAGTCATAGTTATGATGGAAATATGGTTACAAAATATAGGTTTTTTTATTAGCAATGGGCATCCTTGTATATCAGATTATATTCAAATGTTTATTTTTTAGGAAATAGTAAGTATAAAGATTGAATTCAAATCTTTTTGAAACACAAAGATAATGATGAAACAAGAGACTAGTTTTATCTAGACTTGCATATAAGATCCTTTTTAGAAAGAAACAAATTTTAAACCTAGCAACTAATTATTGACCTATAAAATTAACTATAATACTAAACAGAAATTCAGAAAAATGATCCTTTTCAAACTGGGTGGTATCTTTACAAATAAATTGAAGAAATTGTTTGGGGCACGATGAATATATAAGTTTATTTATAGATGTATAGTCTATTATTTATATAATTAATGCTTCAAAATGAAGTGTCTAATTGAAAAATATTTCTTAAATGTTCAAGGATTTGCGAGAAAATTATTTCTTCATCAGATTTATCTTTAGAACTCATATTTTTATAACTATTTTCGTTGAAGCTGTAATAAAAATATTTTTATTTATTCCAAAACAATTTCTCACTGTATAAAAATCTTCAAATTGCAAGAAAAACATTCACTCTACAAGTTGGAAATTCATTTGTTAAAGCTTTTATTAGGACAAACATTGAATGGGAAAAACAAGATGAAAAATGAGTTTTGGCCTTACTAAACAATATGATGCTACTTAATACAATAATGAAGTTTTGATATTAAAAATAAAATGCATAAATATACTGAATTTCAAAATTATTCTTTTATTAAAAAAATAAGCATATAAAACTTACCTGAAACCTGGTACATTACACCATATAAGATATTTCTTGGTATAAAGCTTAACAGATACTGGATTTACCTAAAAATAAAATTTTGATAAATTTTAATATAAGAGGGTTTTTTTTAATACTTTTATTGCACTAAATAAACTTTAATGTCCCCTGGTTATAGTGTTAAATTGTGATGAAACCCAAACATATTCAAAAAAATTTATTGAATAAATGCCCAGGTAGCACAGCAGAGATAAAAAAAATGTTGATTTCCTTTTCATAAAAATGTCGTTTCAAAAACATTGTTATTATTTAAATAAATTAGGTTACATTTAAGCAATAATGATAAAAGTTTCACAATGCTATATTTCTGGATTTAAATTGCTTGTAGCCAAACATTTCAACTTTTTGGTTGGGAAGGTCATGAGAGTTGTTGGGAAGGAATTTTAGTTTGCCATAAAAAACACGACTTAATCAAGAGGTTCCCTGAGTACAAAATAATAAGTGTGATTTTTAAATCTGTTGAGTTTTTTTAAAGTTTATAAAAAATAAAAGTAAAAGTTTTAAAAAGTTTTGGCAACTTGGCTGAATAAGATATTAAAGATTTATATATCTTCTTCAAGAAAAGCTTATAAATATAGGTTTATTCTTGTCCCATTTGACCTCACAGTTGCCTTGTCCCATTAGACCTCACAGTGTTATTATTTATATAATTATCCAACGCAGAACCATATGCATTTCACTACAACATTAGACATCCAATACATTTATCTTATCTATGATACGTCTTCTACCCAAAACTATAATTCATTAATTTTATATTTAATACTTTAAAAATTAAATAAAAGATAATATTTTAACTTGCTTTGGATTTCCAAAAACAACAATGCTTCTCTCAACTTCAACACATGCTTTTAATGGCTGATCTTTGTTAAAACAAAGTCTAACTGTTACCATGCTGGTACAAGTTAACGATGGGGACAAGGTAACGATGGGGAATATAGTCTTCAAAGTGGTGTGATATTTCGAGGTCATAAAGTTGTGATCCCACAAAAGTTAAGATACGTGTTAAATGAGTTGCATTGTGGACATTTTGGAGTGGTCAAAATGAAGGCTTTGGCTAGATCCTATTTCTGGTTTCCAAACGTTGATAAAGACATCAAAGAACTTGCTAGAAACTGTGTTGGTTGCTGCAAATACGCCAGAAATTCTCCTAAGGATAAAACTCATACCTGGGAATTTCCTGGTAAAGTTTGGGAAAGAATTCACATAGATTTTGCAGGTCCATTTACGGGTATAATGTTCTTATTGGTGATAGATGCTCATTCAAAATGGCCTGAAATCTTTGAACTAAATTGCATTACCAGCAAAACTACCATAGAATGCTTACAATCTTTATTTAGTAGATATGGACTACCTAATACGTTAGTTTCGGATAATGGCCCTTCTTTAACATCTGCCGAATTCGAATCTTTCTTAAAGCAAAATGGAATTTACCATATCAAAACTTCGCCTTATCACCCCATAAACTAAATGTATTTCTAATGCAATATCGTAAAACTCCGCATACTACTCCGCATACCCAGCAATCCCCTGCTTTGCTGTTTTTAAAGCGAGATATTCGCACTAAAATTCTATAACTTGCTTAATAGATTGCTTAAACCTGACTTGGAGCATAAAGTGCAAAATAAGAGTAATTTCCAATCAAAATTCAAAGTCGAGATATTTTGAAAAGGGTCAAAATGTGGCAATTAGATATTATGGTAGAGGGAACAATAAATGGAAAATTTGGAAAGATTGTAGAACAAGAAGGAAATTGTAACTATAAAATATTAATCGGAGATGAACTGCACAAAGACACGTAGATCAGATGCGTAAAATTGGTGATCAAATTAAATTAACTGTGCCTGATCGAGTGGTGAGTTTTCACATAGAGATGGGTCTCCTGATCCTCCACTGCCAACTACAGCCGGCAGCTTTGATCTTTTACAATCTATTCATAGTGAACCACCAGTGGAGTCTCCTGATCCGAGTAGTGTTGTTGAAACTCCAGTACCTGTGCCCGAACCTACACTGCGCCAAAGTACTCGAATGAGACGTCCACTAGACCGATTCACTTGTTCGTAAGGAAGGGAGAAGCTGTGGTGTTAAGAAGAGGAAGTTCTATGTTAATTATGTAATGACGTAATAACCGGCCAGCCTGCCAATAGACTCAAGCTGAGATTCTCTTATCTCGATTTGTAATCATGTTTTGTTATCAGATTTTGATGGTTTGCTCTGAATAAAAGTTATGTTCAGTTTTTAAACTGTTTGTTGAATTCATAGCAGCAACTCGTTAGTGGGCCAAGCCCTGCTGTGCACATTTCAGCTTACTCGAAAAAGGGCTGATTACAATGATTATTCTTAAAATGTAAAAATAACATATGCTAGACAGGGGTGCATCCAGAGCTAAATTGGGGCCGTTTAGCGGCCCCTTCACAAAATTACGATCGCTGAAAACGGCCCCTTCACAAAATTACGACAGCCTCTCAGTTCACAAAATTGATGAATAACAACAGGTTAAAATTTCCTAACTTTTTTATTTTTAAAAAAGTGTAGAAGAATCTTTAAAATTGGCTAGAAAGTCATCGTGATCAACTGAAATCCTAATTTTGGTTTACTTTATTAACAAATCTATAAACTCAATCACCGTTAAAATCGATTGTCAATGTCTTGCGCCTGATGGAAGGTTAATCCGTTTATCAATATTTGCATCAGGGTTTGATTTAAGTGGTATCGCATTGCAATTTGCGTTGCAAATTCACTGAAACAGCGATACAAATAGTAAACCGATTCGCTACAACTACGATGCATTATTTAACGATTGTTTCGTTTTTCGGTGAAACTAAACTTAAATTTTAATAAACAACAAGTTCTAATAACAGATTCTAATACTGACGATTAAAATTTTAATCAAAATAGAAAGATGAATTAAGATTAGATTACACTAAGATGTCTTCATATCTCGTACAGCCAGTGCAATCTCCCATTGGAAGACGAGTCCAATAATGCTTCCTGATTTACTTATTTTAGCCTAGTAATTTTCACGAAATCTACCACCTTGCATCAGAATGATTGACAGTTCTCTGGCTTTGCGTGATCGGAAGAGTATCTTGCTGCTCTTGTAGCTCCAGTTCAGGCCAAGTCTGACGACCAGAATATTTTTTCTGATCAAGTGTTCGACTTATGGTGCCCGTGAGTCGTGATCCCAAAAACAGCTTGAATGTTATAATACTTTTTTTTCACGTTTAAAACTATTTTTCTAGTTCTGCCTATACTGCGTTGTCAGATTTTAGACATTTTTTTAATTGAGTGTCGGCTTATATATACGTATTTTATATATTTAGATTTTATGTTGCTAGTAAATTACAAGTCCTTGAACTTTTCTGGAAAAGTACTTGAATTTTTTTTTCCCTAACAAATGTATACAAAAAAAATTTAAATAGCAATGTACGCAAAAAAAATTCACAAAAATACAAAGTTTTCACAAAATTACTTCACAAATTCACAAAAAAGGGACCCTGTAAAAAAAACCTGGATGGACCCCTGCTAGAAATATAACTTAATATATAATAATTACATGTATCCTTATTCTATTTTACAAATGTTTTATTCTTTTGTCTTTATATTTGTGTGACCAGACGTACTGCATTTCACAGTATAGTACTATATTTTAGATTTTTGCCTTCCTGCCTGTTTCAAAGAGTTCTAAAATATGTCCTGTTTTTTAGAATTTTACTGTAAAATGTCATGCATTTGGTGTTATGATTGCAATTTCTCCATTCGAACTGTAAGCAGGACATGTGTTGTTGACAACTCTTGACCCAAATAGAATAAAGCGAGAGAACTATGGTTTTATATACATTAAATTCTTTCAATCAATTATTAGTCGCTCATAAATGGCATCCAAGAGCTTAAATACATTGTAACCTACAAAATAATGAGTTTAAATGTTATTTTCTTTAAACGTCTAAGTGGTTTGCACCACATTACAAGACTTTCGTGGATTACAAAAATGAAACTATAATAATATTATAAAATGAATGCGATGTATTGGCATTATCTTTTTTTTTGCTTTTGCTTCTTTAATACTGTACTGCACTGATGTTGAAAATATCTGGTCACCCTACTTTTTATGAAAATTAATTAAATCTACAAAAGAAATATTTATTTTGTATATCCTGTTTAAATTTCATACACCCTAGTTGTTAACTGAGATTAAAATTATCAATGTAGATGCCTAAGTTTATATATGATGTAAAAAGAAAATAGCCATATTTTCTTGAAGAACAAAATGGGTTCAAAAGAAAATTTTATTTCGAATTCACTCTTGTAATTTTGAAGAGAAATAAAAAAAATTCAGCCCCTTCCCCCCCCCAAAAAAAAAACCATCAACTGTCTGTGCACATTCAACCGTGGGGAGATACTATTGTCAGTGGATTACTTCAGTGGAAGTTTTTTTTTTTTAAAAACTCAGAAAACAAAATAAAAATAGCTGAAACCTTGAAAATAACTTAGGGATATCTGCAAAAATATTACCAAATTCATGATTTATTGCAAAGGGAACTTTTTTTGATTAATCTGTTGTATTGTTAAATGGAATTTTTAAAACTTACTCTGAGAAATCGTAGTACTCGGGCCAATACTTCGTCTTCAAGCATACTAGAGTCAGATACAAAAATAAAGATAATTTCAGTTCTGTAAAGTTTTGCATTATCTAGTCGAAACAAAAATCGATAAAATGATGCTGAAAAGTATTTCAACCCTGAAAATAAAAATGAAGGATGTGAATTTTCAAATTCTGAAAACATAAGAATGAAATTATTAAACATAATATTTTAATTTTCCTGATTGTTCATATTGCAAAAAATACCAAAAATAGCAACTGCAAAACATATTAACATCTTCCCTTCAGAGATGCACATATTGCACACCTAGATCTAAAGGGAGCTAACTAAAAAAATTTAATTTTTGAGTTATGCACACCATCAAATTTCTTATTTCAATACCTACCGACTAATAAAAATATTTTAAAATAATCTTCACTATTCAACGCTAGATTGCGACAGATGCCCTTTTTGTTGAACTAGCAGGCCTCACTCCCTCTCCACCGAAACAGAACAGAACACCTCTAGTTGGAATCAGTATTACAAGCGGAGCGCACGTGGCCATCGTAAACAAACTGGAGTTATTTTAAATTGTACCCGTTTTGGCAAAATTTGAATCAGTATTATTTTGAGTTCTCGCCATTTTGATGGTTAGCGCTGAGTAAATTAATACGACATTCTGAGTTGAACCAGTATTGTTGCCAGGGTGAGTAAATTTTTTATTTTCATTTAGAATTGTTACCGTATTGTTGGAACATTTTTGAATTTGTAGTTGAGTCTGTTTAGTTGAGTGATTTTTGAAACTCTTATATTTCTTTAAAAAACGAATTAAATTTACTTTTTTGGCTATTGGCAATTGGAGTCTTTTCATCTGAATATAATTTTATTTTTATCCTAGCAATTACATAGTTTGTTCCCTTTTTACTGATCAATTTTTGAGTTAGATCTCTTTAGATGGGCTCCACCAAGTCTAATTTTACAACATCGCTAATGAGATCGAAAACGTTATATATTGATGGCTTTTTAAATCTATTTGACGCACAGGATCCTAGAATTTAGTGAAATACACATTTTCTATTTCAGGCAAACACTGAAACATGGACGGTTTTAATAAATATGGAATTAGAAAGGGAGAAAGGCAATATCACTCCTATTATATTTACTCAACATGCAACTCTGGAAGATGACTTGAAGATGTCATCAAGTAGTGATGAAGTCTCATCTACAGAAACTCATGCCGCTTTATCCATGGTTGATAACTCTATTATGAGCACGTTTAAACAACAAAAGACTGGTGTACCAAACTATTATATTTCACCAATCCGAAGCGATGAAAGTGATATTGACGACTCCGATGAGGATCCTAATTTCCGATTGGTTCACATAAGTAAGACCCCATCCAAGGTCGTACGTCCTATTGCATCGTTGACTTCGTCAAGCACTAGCAGTAGCAGCTCGAGTTCATCGAAATCTAATAGTTCGTCGGACACCGAAGATGATAGTGAGCAAGTAGACCCTCAAAATGCTACGGTTGCTGGAAATAATTCCCAAAAGAAGAGTAGAAAGAAAATACGTAAACGAGCGAAGTAGAAATCGAGTCCCAAAGTGCTAAGAAATTCTGGCAAAGCCTACCAGTCTTTGTCGAAATCAAAGAAACAAGTGTCACAGAGAAAAGTTGGACCGCCCTGTGGAGAAAAATGTCGGCTAAAATGCAAAGATAAGATCGATGAAATGTCTAGGCAACAGCTCTTTGATGCATTTTGGGGACTCAGCAATCTTGAAAGACAGAGAGAATTTGTAGTACGACACTCGCAACAAATAAAGCCTAAATATCGATACTCAAGCACACAAGATTTTAGAGCGCTTAACACTGCCTTTTATTTTGAGGTTAATGGATCCAAAAGTAGAGTATGCAAGCCATTTTTCAAATCCACTCTTGACTTTAGCTATAAAGCGATAAAAACAGCATTTTCCAAGAAAACGGAATCAGGAGTTATTGTAGCCGATTTAAGAGGATTTTGATGTGCATTTAAAATTGTTTTTCATAGAACGTAAGGTTCCTATATTTTTTTATGTTGTGTTAAAATCTATAAGAAACTTTTATTTCTTAGTATTACTTTTATAATTAAATGGGACATAAGAGACTGCCATTAGTTAATTTTTATATTATTATTAATAAAAAATATTGATTGATTTCAGTACTTCTAGTGTTTTCTTGCTAGTTTATCTTCCAATATATTCCTACTGCTGGTCCACAGACCACTCTATGAATTGCACTAATTATAAATAATACAAAATGCTATTACATTTTAAATTTATGTTGCCTCTTCAAAAGAGAGCCAACTAAAAACTTAATTCACCAACAAGGGCTCAACTCAAAATAATAAAACAAATATACATACATTGTTAAGCAATAGGGAAATAACTACAAAAATTTAATTTTCAGCCCCAAAACGTGATGAAAACACAAGATTACTACAATGTCTTTCTTCTAGTTGCAAATTATAAGCATAAATTTATAAAGAAAACTCCTGCAGTGCACAGGGACACAGTATCAGTTTTTCGCCTTTTCTGAAAAAAGTGCTTTTTTGAGTTAATACCTGTTTAGATCTGGGTGTGCGATATGTGGAATTTTGTAATATTCACTTGACAAATTCATTTACAATTTACTTAGTACTAACATTTTTATTATAAAGTAAAATGTTCAGGCTTTCTAAAAATACAGATATCGAAGCAGATGATTTATTTTATTAAAAAAATGACGTACCAAGAGGGTCAAACAGATTTCAGAGGTCTTGCAAAAACGTTTTTCAACAAATAATTTATAAGACATTTTAGATTAAAACAAAAGTTAGAATGGACTATAAATCACAAAAAGCTGACAGAGCTTGTTTGTTTCTTCCACCACAAAAAAAAATTGTATTTTCATACCTTAAAACATAAATTTCTACTAAATTGACGGGACCCTCAGCAAATATTAAACGCTAATCTTTTTCAAAATTACTTGCAAAGCATACTTTGAAATACATGTTTGAAAAATATGTTTATATAAAGAATATACAAGTAGGATTTTTTGGTTAAATGAAAAGGCTAATATTTTTTTTTAGTCCAAAAAAAGTTTTTTAGCCAATGAAAATTATATTCAATAGACTTTTTCATTTATTTATAGAAAAATAATCAGGAAGCAAAAGTTATATCCCTAAAGCTTTTTGATATCAGAATAAAACACTCTTACATGTTATCTGGTCATGTGAATTATTTGATGGGAAGAATGAGCCATATATCAAATTTGCTCGTATATCAGAAAACTAAAAAGAAAAATATAATTTAAATTATCCAAAGAAAGTAAATATTAAAAAAATTAATAATGATAATTAAACATTTACAAGATATTAAATAAAAATTAAGTAATTTTTTAGTGAATATAATGTTATCAGTGCTATTTGGTTAACCTTTTATAACAGATAAAAGGCTAAAAGATATCTAAAAGCACTATTACAGACAAAAGACTAAAAGATTTCTAACTAACCTGAAGACCACAGGAGGTGTTCTCCTTAAATGAGAAAAACATGACATGAAAAAAATATGGATTTGTGCACCAAGGCAAAACACAGGGGCAACCAAGGCAAAAGTATAGGGGATCATCAACAAAAATTGCCTATGAAAACCTTAGATGCCCAAGAGTGAAGATACAAACAATTGTAAGCTTCATTACAGGGATCTATTACTTTTGAAAACACCTCCATATGATGGGAATTTATCCATAAGACCCATATGCAGGAAATGTTGTAACAACAAGAAAGCGGCAGACATATTATATTTGAATGTGATGCCCTTGCCCACGCTCGACTAAGCACTATAGCTATCATTGATACTAAAGAGCTACACCTTAGCTCTATTAAGAGTCTGATAGACTTAATCACTAAAGTAGGTGACCCGAACGAATGGAGCTAGGAAACTTTTGGGCCTGGGATTTGGTACAAAATGCTACCCAAAGCTGAGGAACCTCATATCGGACAAACCCAAATAAAAAAAATAAAAATTTCTAAAACCACTAACTATTTTTCTTACTTACCTTGAGAAACTAGCCTTTGACTAATTTTATTTCATTATATATTTTTTTCCTAGCAGATTTGAAAACTAGTTTGCAAAAGATTTTTATGTTTACTGAAATATAGACAGTTTTTAAAAGAAGCTAATGGTCTGTGAGGAGTAGAGTTCCTATTTTTCTATATCAGTACCAGAAATTGTTGATAAAATAACTTGTATCTGCTTCAGACTGGTTAACACTGGCATTTTAATAAATAACACCCTTGCTTGAAATTCAAAAAGTTTGGACTCTCATATTCAAACTAAGTTTTAATTTACAATATACCAGTAAAATAAAAATAAATAAAAAAGAAGCAGCCAAAGAAGTGGTATATTCATATTAAAAAAAAATTAAAGAACCAAACTAGAGACATCACATCAACTTTGAAGAGTCTTCAACAATTCCCAATACTTTGATGTTATAGTTGTTAGTTGTGGATTTGCAAAGTAAGTTGTTGGAGGCATAGCATTTATGTCTTCAACTTATTGGAAGGACTATGTTTATTTTACAAAGAAAGGGAAGTAGTGCTGTATATTCTTCTATAAACAATCAGATAGTTTTTTTCCTATACATGCTGATATTAGTTTTATCCAAGAAAGAAATTACTCCTGCACTAAGCACACCAGCCAGATTCTGTAACTCATGATACATAATTGTATAAAATATTACAGAGATTATAATACTTACTTTCATAATTTTAATGAAAATGTTCTTTTTATAAATGTAAAATTAAATGTTGGACATGTATACTTAGTAACTGTTAAACTCATACAATAAAGATATGATTACTCACTTCTTTGGCTGTAAAATCTTTATAAACAATTAAATCTTCGATATGTTGAGTAGGCACAATAGGTTCTGAGCAGTATACTTCTGGCACAATATTATTTTCTGTTAATACTGAAAGCCCTAAATATTATAAAAATTAAAAGTTCTTAGATATATACAAAAACCCATTTAAGTCAGCTTTTTATGAAATCATTTTAAGTTGCTACCCAATATGTTTAAAGTTGGCATACCATTGCATTTTTTAAAAAATAAATATACTGTATCTTGAAAAAGATGTCAATATTTTGCGCGCTGGGACAAGGCATCTATGTTAACTTTAAAATTACATGACTTCTTCAAAACTGCTCAGGTTCATTGATTTGTTTTATCTGAATGTAAGCATAAAAAGTATGAATAATTGACAATCCTTAAAGTTAAAAACTAGCAAAACAAAAAGTTTAATAGATACTAAGATAGCTTTAAAAAAAATCAATTTTTGGAAGTTCAACAAAGAGAATATAACACATAGAGCCACAGTCAATAAGAAAAAAAAATCTATAAGATACTGTCTCAAAAAATAAAGATTTACCACCATTAGAAAAATCAGTTTTTTCTCTATTTTTAAAAGTAAACAGAATAATCTTCAAACAACATTAATAATACATTTTCATGTAATTTTTATGAAACTTGTAGAATTTAACTACTGAGCAAAATTAGGTAGGTTCTAGATTTTTTGTTTTTTTTTTAACTCAAAACTCACATACCAACATTATTTTCAGCAATGACTCTCATTGGAAGCTTTTGGCATGGTAATGATGGCAGAGATGGCAATGAAATAGGTTTGACAATATGAAACTCCCTCTTTTTGATTAAACATTCTACATCACACACATTTGAACACAAATAGCATCTCCAATTATTATTTTGTAATGTCTAAAACCATGAAATAACATATAGACAAAAACATTCAGTATAGTAATGAAATACTCAAACACACAAGCAATTACATCAGAGTACTATAACTACAAACCTTCATATAAAATGGAAATGAAAACAAAGATAAGACAAACTACTGTTTTTAACCATCTTGGGTAACAAGGTCTTTACATATTGTGACCAGGTGTCCTGTTTTTAGCGGGACAGTTTCGTGGAACTGATGTCCTGCCAAAATTTCACACTTTTCTATTACAGTAATTCAAAGCCCCGAAAAACGAGGACAACGTAAATAAATATAGATTTTAAAAAACTTTTTGTGAATACTCTTAGTTGAAAACATTAAAATGACATTGAAATTGTTATTATTTTATTTATAATTTGATAACTCAGGATAATGGTAAATATCTACTAGTTATTTGCTTATTATTAGTCTTGTCTTATTAATTATGCCAGGATGGGGGGGGGAGAGAGCAAGACTATCCTATTTTTTGGTCTTCAAAATCTGGTCACATTATCCTTACAAACACCCAAATCAGACTAGGAGCAACACCCAACTTGATGTCCTGATGTTGGACAAAATAGTTTTATATGAAAATATTATGTGCAAAAAATGCACACTTTTCAAAAAAGTTGGAAAATTAAATAATCTGTTTCTGATAAAATGAGAAAGACATTGAGATAAAACTGTTGGAACCTTTTTTTTTTCAAAACACATTTATTTGTAAACATTTTTTTTTTAATTTTTTATTTATTTACTGACTCTATTAAGTTAGGCTTTACCTCAAAGGACTCTCATTATTTATATTAATATATATTCAAAGCTAGATACTTCTGTTACATTAGAAGAGCCTGTATTGAATAATGCTAGAGTCAACCTTAAGCGTAGGAGGTTTTGGCTTCCTTTGACTAAAAATTCAGTAATTACATATTTGGGTATCTAATTGAAATTATAAAAAAATAACACATAATAAGTGTCCTTACAAGCAACCAAGCAGTGTATAACATCAGAGGTTTATACAGTCATCACAATTACATTTAATGGGAAAACCAAACAAAAAAAATAGTTATAATTAAAAAAGACTATCAATCAATGAATATTCAAAATCGATTATAGCACCACTTGTCAGAAAATTTGTGCTAAATTCAATGTCTCCATAACTGAGTTTAACTTTATATAGAATAAAATTAGAGATAAAATGTAGTTATGCATAATGTAATTTACTTTCGCAAAAGTGTCTTCGGAATCCAGGTATTCAATGCACAGTTCACAATATGCACTAGAAAAAAACAGACAGATTTAAAGCAATATATAAGTTATTATAGCAAATTGTTAACACGAAATAAATTTAATTTGAGGATCAAGCACAGTTTAATTTGAGGATCAAGCACATCATGAGTACCATTTGTGACAATCCCCCTCCCCCATTAAGCTGACTGTCAAGAATTTAACAAATTAAAACTTCAAATATCTAAATGCGTATGTTTTAGACAGTAAAAAAAAAACAGAAAATTTTCAAACCCAAACATTTCATTTTTCTCTTTGTGCGCAAATGAGAATGGAAAAGAGTTTTTGTCAAGATGTGTTATGATACACCTTGAAATATTTGCCAGTTCTCAGCATAACCTCGGTCTTGTAATGATCGCTATTTTTATAATACAGTTCCACACAAATTGTTCAACAAAACTTCAACGTCTCTAACCTAATATTTGCTACTGTAGTACTGTCTTGCTATTTTTATAGTTTTAATTCAGGACGTAACTATCCACCCCAAACATCAACTCCTTAAACTTTTTGCTTATTTGCTACAAAATCTCAGTGTCCATTATTTTGATGGTTCAGGATAGATTGGTCAACAAAAAACCTTGGCACCTCGTATTCTAGGTTGCACTTGAGACTTTTTTTTCTATTTCAAGACAGATATCAGTCAATGAAACCTTTGGGTAATTTGTTACTAAACGATAATGGATGGTCTGCGACATTGTGACTCCATGACCCGCTACTTACGTCTGCCGGACACCCTAATTACTTAATGAACAAATGATTAAACGCTAACTTTAAAAAAAATAAGAAATAATAGAAGGTTACAGTTAAATTATTTTTTTCGGTTATTTTTGCACAAAGTAACCGAACATTATTGTATTTGATTCAGGAGCGTCCATAAATTTTTTAAAAACTGTTTGGATGATTTTTTAACCTCCTTTCCTTGGTGAGATTTCGTGATATTTGTTGAATAATCAATAAACAATCGGCATCAGCCAAAAAGCACCATAGACCCTTAGTTAAGAACATTATTTTTGGCCTACAAGTTTGTCCCCAAAATGCTTAAAAAGTTATAGAACTCCATTTTATTTCAGATACAGATATATATCTAAAATACAGAACTTGTTATCCCACTTTTAAAATTTAGAATTAGTTATTAAATTTCAAATAGTTTTTTTCAAAACCATTTATCGCTGCATACTCTTCTCAACATAAAACTATTGAATGGAAAAATCTGTACAAGGAGATATTTATAAAAAAACGTTTGGGGATCATACTGAGATTAAATAATTAGCCATGATTGTTGTAGTTTCTGAGCAATATTTTGTCAAAGTTAAGACAATTATTTCTAGCTTAAGAACCTCATGTTACACTATAAGGGCATAGAAAGCTATTTTTCACAGATAGGAAATTAAGAATTTTTTTTAATTGAGGAGATGGGGGGGGGGGAGTGAGATACCAAGCAGAGAGTGAAGCCCACTAGTATTAACAAAAAATGAAAATAAATGTTTTTTTTATTAGAAATATGGTATTACAGATTGTATTTCTTAACTTTTTTAAACATTTAACTGTAAAAAAACAGAATGTTAAGGTTAAAATGGAGCCTAAAGTAATAAATATCAGGAATTGAGAGATGTTATCATACAAAGCAAATTTTTTTCATTAAATATACCTCAATCCTCTCATACCTCAAGATTACCAGTTTTGCAATATTTTTTTTATTGTTATTATTTAAGTTTCAGAGTATCTAATCTCAATACTAAATACAGAATTTCAGACAAGCACAATTCAAATAGATAAAAAACATTTTTTTGCTGTTGAAATTGCAGGCTATTTTATTTTATGTCTTTGGCTTCCTGGGAGGTTTCTTTTATGTGTTTCTTTAATGCTTGCATTGAAAATCTTTGATTTAAGAACTTTAAATAGCCATATAAAATGGGATTATATATTACCGTTTGCACAAATCACTGCTGCAATACACTAGCTTTCCACCCTGACCACAAATAATACAAGCATCCTAAAATTAAAAGTCAACTTTAAGTTTAGAAGAAAATATTTATCAAGTTTTTTATTTAAAATAAGTCCTCACCTGCCACCTACGCTCTGCAGCCATGTTGAGTTGGGTAGAATAAAACAGTACTAGAATTGGACTTTTTTTAAAAGCTTAACATCAAAGTACTGCAGTAGCTTTTTAAAGTTTTTTTTTTAATACTTTTTTTATGGTTCATGAACTAGGATCATTTTTGGGATAGTTAGATTTGCTGTTCAGCAATTTTTTTTTATATTTTCCCTCAATAAACACTTATAAATGACAAGTAATTAAGTATTAGCAGTTAAAATAATAAAACATAATAAATGAAAATAACAAATTTTTAATACATGTTTTTTAATTAAAAAGAACAATTTTAACTATTTTTTTTAATTAATAATTAATCAAGGGTGACGGCAGCAGGGGGGCTGGGGAGGGGGGTATATTTAAACCTTTTGTGAAATATACAAATAAAATTTAGAACATCTGCAAATTGAACTGTCAAGCATGGCATGGGTCATGAGAAGAAAATAAAAAGAGCATTCAAAATCATTAGTGGAATTTCAAAACTATGCAAGTTTGATGTCGGATGCATTTTTTAAACTCAACATAGTTTAAAAAACCGCATGCACGATACCTCAACTTATGCCTACGAACGTAGCTTTAGTATTCTGAAACTTGTAAAAAAGTCCTTAGAATGACAATGGTCTAAAAGCAACTACCCAGCCTTGAACTGCTTACAATACACAACAGAAGTTCTAGAAATATTGAGCTAGAGAAAATTGTAAATAAATTTGACAATTTGTACAATAAAAGTAGAATACAATTGCAATAATTTTGACAGATGGATGTCTATAGCAATGAAAACGCACCTCAAAAATAACTTCCAATATTTCTATATACATAATTGGACAATCTCTTATTTACAATACCTTGAGTAATATCTATAACAACTTACTTGTACTGTGCAAACCAACCAAAAATAAAATAAATCGGTGTAATTCATATTAAAAAACTTGTATGTTTTTTCCTTTTCTTGTAAAGCTTTAAATTTGTTTAATATGATTTTTCCATTTGAGGCCATTGATACTGTGTGAGAGTATAGATTGTATATTTCCAATTTCTTTTCATAATTTACTTTTGTGTTTTAGTAACAAATATATATTTCTAAAAGTAAGATTAATTTAAAATAGATTGTGTTAAATCTTTTAGTTTAAGTAATTAACAGATAAATTCTGAAAGGGATCAATCAGAAATATATCAAATACAAACACATTTCAAAATATAAAATTTGACTTTACTTATATAATAGTAGAACTACATATATTATGTAAAAGTTAAATTTGCATAAAAGAGTATCCATGTCAAACATTTATTCATTTTTAAACTTTGGAAAAACATTTTATTTTTAAAATAATATAAAATGTATCTGTATTCACTTTATTAACTAGATTTTTGATAGTTACTCAGACATCCATATATATACCCAAAAAAAACTCCTACTCGTACAGAATATTTTAAAGAAAATTTCTGCTTACATAAGCTTTACCAGCAGGCATGTTAGAAATCTTAACAATATCCTTTTTACAAGTCTTGCATACCCCACCAATAAATAATGGGTGTTTCATAACAGGTGTTACTTCTCGCTGACAGCAAACAACACAGATGTCTAGGAGAAAACATGCATTATTTTTTTTAGAAAAATAAAAGATTTCTGCAATAATTTGAGGTTACTAATCTTGAGTTAGAGTTGCAGTTAAACTAACATTTGGACTATAACAAAATAGTGCCGTTGTTTTTTAAAATGACGTACAAGTTAGAATCTAGAAAATGCATACTATTCAGTTTTAATGCATTGCTTACAACTTCTTATCCTTTTCATATTCCTTCCTTTTCACTCTTAAACTTAAACTCAGAAGAGGTCCACCCATATATTCCACCTTCCTGGCAGGGATCAACCTGGGTCAAAAAAAGCTGCAGCAAAAATGCTAAAATGTAGAAGAAAGCTGTAGCAAAATGCTAAAGAAAAATTAGTTACTTATAAATCAATGTCACGCCAATTAAATCACTTGAATCTATACACAAATCAATCTTTGTATAGCAGTAAATTAATTCTGTTTAGCAGTATAGCTTAACAATACATTCATATTTTTTATGAATCACGACATGACAAATTTAAATAATTATATAATACAACACTACTAAATGTACTTAATTTTTTTATAAACATTTTAAAATAAGTACATTTACTTTTATTTATGGCGTTGGATCATCTTCAGATTTGTCTATGAACATGATTTTGCTGTTCATTTGGCGCATTGAAATCAAGTTTCGGTTGTTTGAAATCCCCAACTTTTGGTCTTTCAATTTCAATACATATCCTTATTAACATGGTTCATACATTTGTAAGGAAAAATAAAATGCACACAACTTTTCCAGAAAAATTCAAGGACTAGAAATTTACTAGCAACATAAAATCTAAATATATAAAGCGTGTATAAGTCACTTTTTATAAAAAATAAAAATTGTTTAAAATCAGAAACCCCAGTACAAGCGTAATTAGAAAAAAAGGTTCAAATGTAAACAAAAAAGTATTTTAAGATTCAAGCTGTTCTTGTGATCACGACTCAAGGACACCGTGAATTGGACACTTGATCAGAAAATATATTCTGGTTGTCAGACTTGGCCTGAACTGGAGCTACAAAAGTACCGAGATACTGATCACGCACAGCCAGAGAACTGTCAATCATTCTGATGCAATGTGACGTCATCGGTAGATTTCGTTAAAATTACTAGGCAGCAAATTAAGTAAATCAGGTAGCATTATTGGACTGCTCTTCTAATGGGAGGTTGCACTGGCTGGCCGAGATTTGAAGACATCTTAGTGTAATCTAATCTGAATTCATCTTCTAATTTTGATTAAAATTTTTATTTTCATTATTAGAATCGTTTATTTTAACTTGTTGTTTATTGAAATTTAAGCTTAGTTTCACCTAATTACGGCGTCGCATTTTCGCGACGCCCAACAATTTTTTTTTCGCATTTTCGTTCAACTCGTCGCATTTTGCGACAAATGCAACTGCAGATTGATCCCTGCTTCCTGGCGGTGTAAGCTACGCTTCTAAAAATCAGGCCTCAGAACTATTAATGTTGTAAAAAAAGTAGACAAAAGATACTTTCCAATAAAAAATAGAGACTAAAAGTAGACTATAGTAATCAGCGTTTTGCAAACCATTTCAGCAAAAAAAAAACTTTCATCAGAAATTGCAATTAATGACACCTTGAAAATCCATAAATTACGAATTTATATTTATAAAATGTAAAACTAAACATCAGTAATGTAGTGAATTTTCGGAAATTGGCTAATGCAGTTCAGAACCAAACACCCATAATGTTCTATAATCCGGACATATTTGAATTTTGGCGATATTCAGATTTTTTTAAAAACTTAAACCTGTCTAAAATCAAGAACCACAATATAAGCCGAAGAAGAAAAAATGGCAAAAAAAAGTTTAAAAAGGGAAAAAAATCAAGCTCTTCTTGTTATACCTAACAAGGTCACATAACTCACGAACACTTGATCAGCTGAAAATATTATGGTTGGTCTGACTTGGCCTGAACCGGAGTTACAAAAGTAACAAGACGCTCTTCCGATCAGCATACAGGCAAAAAAAATGTCAATCATTATGAAGCAATGCGACCTCATCGGTGGATTTCATGAAAAATACTAGGCAGCAAAATAAGCAAATCGGGAAGCATTATTGGATTGTACTGGCCGGTAACTGATATTCGAAGACATCTTAGTGTAATCAAATTGAAATTCATCTTCAAATTTTAATTGAATTTTTATATTTATTATAAAAGTTTATTATTTAAACTTGTTGTTTTGTACTGCAATTCAAAACTTGAAGTAAAAAAATCACTTATCCTTACAAATAGACAAATTGCAACAAAACTCGAAGATCGCTTAATCGTGAAACCTTGAATATCGACAAATCAAAAAAAATCCTCAAATATCAGAAAAATTGACAAAATCACAAATAAGCAATATTTAAATTGTGTAACTGAAAATGTGTAAAACATGCATCTTCAAAAATTGGAAACTCTTGAAAATAAACAAACGAAAAAATTAGCATATCACATAATCTTAAATTACGCCCAAATAATAAATCTAGGCTAACTGCAAAGACGGAAAATCGAGAATCTTTGAATATCAGCAAACAAACAGAGAACTATAAAAACCTACATAACAAATAACTTTTAAAAATTCGAGCAATTAATTCAAAATTTTAAATCTTAAGAGAAAATGACAAATCTTGTAACTTTGAAGGAATTGGACATTTGCAGAAAAATAAAACTCTTGAAACCAGCAAATCTGAAATTTACAATGGGGGGATTTTTTTTTAAATTGGCTGATTGCTAAGCCTCGAAATAAACGATACAAAAAGCTTATCTTCATAAATCTATATGATTCAAAACTTGCAGAAAGTGGCGAAATTTCCAGGCGCACACCAGAATTTCAACAAATTCAAGCATAATTGGGTCATTCCTCAGAAAACGTACAATTTGAGGCAAAAAATTTCGAAAAAAAAATATTGATGAAACTTTTTGAAACTTTGGATTTGAGTTACACTTACATATTACATTGGAAATATAACATCGGTCCAGATCATACAATTAATATTAATTATTAATACATGCAAACTGATATTATATAACTTATTTCTTTCTATAAATAACAAATTACAAGTAAAAATCATTAGCTTACCTTCTTATATCTTGACCACAGAAATTACGCTATGATCTTGTCAATTGCCTATTTTTAACTTTTAACTTCTAATTGCTTTTTATCTACTGCGGTATTCAAACTATCGACGTGATACAACGTATAACTTGTATTATTGAATACTAATAAGATTGAAACAGAGTACTGTTATCATTTCTAGATAGTTATGCAAGCTAAAAAATACGTTGTACATGGACATGAGGAAAATCTGTGGGACATTTTATTTTCACGGAATTTATATATTTATATTCTTTATAATGATTTTATTTTATGTTTTGTATGTTCTAGTAATGTCAGTTTAATTAAAAATCAACTTTAGTTATAAAAAATTGGGATTTAATTAGTATATACTAACTAAAACAGTACCCGGACATGACGGTGAGACAGCTCACGGACATGATTTGTCATAGTCTGTGGACACAAATTTTTACACAAAATATATAATTTTTTGTATTTATTCAACGTTTGTACGTAGATAAAATGTTCCTCATCTTAAATTAATTCAAGCGAAAGCATAACTTTTTTTCATGTGAAAGATAACTTGCGGGGACATGCTTTTGTACGTTTTGTGAGGAATGACCCAATTCCCGATTTTCCCTGAGCTAAAAAATCCAAGTACGATTCCTGACTTTCCAGATTTTACCCGATGGCAGGACCCGGATGTCATTACGAGAACCCGTTGAAAAATACAAAACAAAACGCTGCAATCCCGCAGCTTTGAGTCGTAACATCACCGCTAATTGAAAGATATGTAATTGCATGAGAGATAAAAAGTTCTTAATTTGCCAACAATGTTCTTGTGAAATCTCGGCGAAAGTTAGCCGCGCTGGTGAAAAAAAGAGACTTTAGAGACTTTGGCCTGAAAAAAGATACTTTTAGAGACACTTAAAAAAAATTGATACTAATAGCTAGAAAAGAGACGAGGCCTGAAAAATGGAGCAAAAAGTATGAAATATGGCTGGGCTTGTGTATTTCAGAGAAAAGGAGTACGCATTTTGAAATATGGGATTTTAATGAACAAGGTTAAAGGAATGTTACTAAGACAATTGGTGAAAAAAATGCTGTTTAGTTTGTTTAGAATTAACGTTGCTTTAGAGCACATAATTATGATTCTAAAAAACAGGTAGCAAATTTTGAATCACTACATGCACATCACTGCAACTCTGCTATTTGGTGATCATTAAAAAAAAATGTTAAAAAGCTCATTTATGATATGTTTTAGTTGGAGGCCATTTGAAAGGTTCAATAAAATCAGATGATCTTTATACGCTCGATTTGTAATAGCGAGGTTCAATTGTATATAAAACAGGATGCTAAAATTTTAAAAATAAAGCCAAAATATTCATTTGAACCTGATTCAAGTCAATGTATAGTTTAACAACTACTGGTAATTTCATTGAATGAATTAGTATTAAATTACTAAGACTACTTGTGTTCAAATTAAAAAAAAAACTAAATAATTTACCTTCCAAAGTTTCTGAGCCTTTACGGACATTATTGAGAACTTCATCTGGAAACATATAAGTATATTTATCGTAACTGAAACATGCATTTTTCAAATGTAAAGGTTACTAAAGTGCTTTAAAATGTCCTAATAGAACTTTAAATCTCATGAAAAAATAACTGACAAAACATAAACAAAATCTATCCTATGTGCGACTTATTCGGAATTTCCATAACTTTCCATATGTACGGAAAACCTGGATTTGTTAAACTTGAAAATGCTGCTTCCTACTCACTTGTCGTCTGACACGGCCGCCTATTTGCATCATAGCACCACATGGCCCTGATTACACTTTAAAATGCATAGTGATCCTTATCAACAGATTCCTAAAATAGGAGATTCCATTGTGGGGTTGAAAGCCATCAAAAAACCACTGAAAGGCATTTAGTCCATTGCAAAGTTGTCAAGAAACCATTTTTAAATCAGTCGATGGTCAGTGTCCGAGACTATTCATTAAATATTTTTGAAAAGTTGTCCTTTATTGGGAGTATCCACTATTTAGAGGGAATAGTATTTAAAGAATTTTTTTTTAATGTGGAGGCGTCCATTAAAGAAGGCTTTACTGAAGTACACTTTATGATTTACTAAAAAAAGTATTTACACTAATAATGGGATAGTTTAAATTGACATTTAAGTTTTAATATTTATTGTTCATTTAAGAAATATATTGCAATGCAACATGATGCAACAGAGCACTAAAGTTTAACAATTCATTTTTTTTATATTGGAACTTTCTATAACCATATAATATAGTTTAAAATGACATTACCAATTTCATCTTCAGTATCTTCGTTAATTTCAATCTTTCTCTTGAATTGTTTCTCTTGAAGAGCTTCAAATACAATGGCTGGCAAATCTGAATGGTAAGAAGCAATATAATAAAAAATACAACAAATTCTTCAACAAAACAATGAGAAACTCATTTGAGTTATAATTCAATTTTAGAACTCAAGTTAGTAAAGCTATTTTTGATCACCTAATCTGACATAGAAACTAAAAACTGATATCTTTAACAAGAAAAGATTGCTTCTTGAACATTACTTAAACCTTACAAATAAATGTGTATAAAAACTTATAAATAAAATAATATATTTCTTTATTCTTCAGCAATATTAAATTTGTAGCTATAAGTTTGCACCATAGCATTGAAGTATTATTTATAATAAAATAAATAATAAAATAATAATTTTCCAGCTCCATTATATTTATAATATTCATTATTCACAAATAGATGGCACCTCAAACAATCGAACCCAGAAAATAGATATGAAATGCCTGAACCACAGATCCAAATAACACGTTGACTACAACCCTACAAGATATTTCATAGTGATTCTGATTTACCGATAACAGCACATTCTAATAAAATTCATAATGCCATTTCCCCAACTATTCTTATGAGTTCTTTGGAAAACTCGCTACACATGAAGGCAGGGTTCATACTCCATCTATGATAGTGAAATTCGGAAGTTTCTAAGGAGTTTTTCAGGAGTGCAGCAACGTAAATTCAGGAGGTAACAAGGAATAAAATTGAATATGTTTGTTCATTGTCGTATTAGTCTAGAGACTGCACTGCACTTCAAATGATGAAACAGAAGAAAAAAAATCTTCCAAAGAGTTGTGCGGTGCATTATGGAACATTAACTAGTATCACAATATTAGAATTCTATTTTTCTAATGCACATGCGCAGTGGACTTATTCCAAATAAGGTAAATGGAAAAAAACGAGTGGGGTGTCAAATTTTTTTTAGGAGAGGGAAAAAAATATCAGGAGTTGAGGTATAAATTTCAGAAGTTATAAGGGCCCTTAAAAAAAAATAATAAAATTCAGGAGTTTTTCAGGAATTCCAGGAGGTGTACGAACCCTGTGAAGGTCTTAGTGGTTAGACAAACTAAACGATCTAGCTATTTCACCCACTCCTTTGTATGATATTTAATTGACACCTAGTAATCCCAGTTAAGTTTGAAGAACTTCCCTACATAGATTATAAAGCTCATGAATTTATTATTATGCTATTGCAAAGTGTATCTTTCGCCTATCGACGAAAAATATTAGAGGGGGGATGTTACACACCACAAAGGTACTACCCATAATAATTACATAAATTACAAAATAACTACTTAAATGAATTTAACAAATGTTAGCAACTGTTTGTTTTTGTTAATCAACATGCACTATTAGCTAATTGCAAAAGTTGTGTGGTGATATTTTGTTACAGATATTTAAAGAAATATTCAATATTAATGGATTTAAATGAATATTTATCAGTGATAGCACGTTGATCTTAGATCTTGAGTCTTTTGATTGTTTCTAGCCTTATCCAAATGGGAAAAAGTCAGAAAAAGATTCTTGTAGTTTTACGACCTCGAAATAATATTTTTACTTTTTCGAAAATAAAGAAGAAGGGTTAGTTCCTATTCATTGTAATAAATTAGTTTGAAACCAGGATATTATTCTGCTTCACATAAGCCTTTATCGATGAAAAATTTTCTATCGCTATTGAGGAAGTCAGAGAACATGTTAATTAACAAAGTGTCAGACTTGTAAATATCAAGGCTTGAAAGTAAATAAATGCTATAGTCAAGCCCTTAATTTCTGGACTTGATGCCATAGGTAGAAGGATATTCAAATTTTAAAATAACGCAGAGCAAACAGTACAGATATGGGTCTTCTTTAAGTTGTCCAATTGGCAGACAATATCACTATAGCTCATGGCAATTTTTTTAAAGTAGACTCTTCCAATATTCCATCACATCAAGGAACAGAAATGGAGAGATGGTCTATATACATACCATCATCTTTTCGTCTTCTGCTACCAGACAAACCAGAAGAGGGTTCAAATCCAGAATTAGCCCACTTCAATAAAGAATCAAAATCTGTAATATTGACTTGACGTTGTTCCGCATAAACCTAAAATTTAGAAAATGTACACAGAAAAAATTATGAAAGGGAAGAAATTATATTACTGAAACACACTAGATAAAATAATAACTAAACAAGTCCTCATAATGTTAATTTAAAAACAAAAAAAATATGCTTTTTTTTATTATTATACATAATGATTTCTTACTAACAGGATCTATAAAATAGTTATACCATCAAACTTTAAACACAACAAATGTATTATAAATTTTAACGGAATACTCTGAGCTATAAGTATATTTTAAATTAAAAAAATTTAAAAATCACATCAACATATAACCTTTTACACATTACCACATTAACCTTCTCTCATTTGAGGACCTTTTCTTAAAACCTTTCTACAAACATTTTATGTTAATTAGCTTCAAAATTAACAGAATCGATTTGGCCAGTCTTTTTTAAGTAATCCTTTTCAAATTGGTTATAAAAAGTCGGGTTCTTCATAAAAATGAAGTTGGGGGCTAATACTATTTTGGAAGCTTGCAAAAAGTTTTTTCATCAGTATCTATAAAGGCTTTTTTAATTTAAAACAATACTAGGCAATTTTCCATTTAAACTAGACTAGAAAATACAAAAAACTGGTACTGCTTGCTTTTGGATTCACATTGGTGTATTTTTTGTTTGGTGCTGGTGTATTTTTTACGACTTAAGACTTCAAATTTCATGAAATTGATGTGCCTCTAAGCAAATAATAGACTTTCTATTTAAAAAATGTATGATTACATTTCCGAAACTGTTTTTTTTCACACTAACTTTGCAAAAGTTTACATAACATTTAAACGATGGTATATAAGTACTGTTATTAGTGGCATTAAAACTTATGATCAAGTATAGAAATTAATACTTCAGCTTAAACTCAAAATTTTAACATCATTTTTAAAACTACAGAAAAACATGCAAAATAAATAAAATTAATAAACAATGTACTCACAGACAAAATTTCTTGAATAGCAATTTTTGCAGGGTTTTTACTATTTTTATAGTTTTCAGCAAAATGTTCTTTGAATTTAACTGTTGGAATATTTTTCAGCTAAAAAATTATTAATAGTAAATAGCTGAATATCAATACACAAAATAAAAGATATGTGAACTTAAACGTTTTATTTAAGATATATTCAGTTTTTTAAACATATTTTTTTTATTAAAAGTATCCATTAATTTTTTAAAATTACTATTCATACTATGGAAATAACCACACGTTTGTCTTCAAGTACCTCTTCACTAAAATTGTATATATTTTTTAATAAAAACTTTAATAAAAAAGAATGACCTATATCTACATTATTTTGTGCCATTAAAGTAGAAAATTTTTAATCGCTACCTAAATCATAATTTAACTGCTATTAAAGATGGTTACATTTAAAATACATGAAAAATAGAGCATTAATTAAATTAATGTGTGTGTGTTTTTAATTACTGTTTAAAATAGTATTTGGAATTACTTCAGATACTTTGTGGTCTCCAAACCAAAAAATCCACAAATCTTCTTTGGATTTTCTGTCACGACCGCAATCTTCTGGGTGTATAATGATAGCAGGCCACCAGGGGAAACTTTTCAATTTACCCCAAACTAAATCGCCTCTAGATATCATGACAAAACCTATACTCAGATATTAAAAACAGAAAGAATAAACATTTAATGTACAGGGTGTCAGTGGTGAATCCAGAAATTGGTTTTTATTGGGGAAGGGGGCTATATTATTTATTTTTATTATTTTTTTAGTTAGGATAATTAATCAACCATTACAATCACATTCTATTTCATATTACATGTGATTAATAAAGATCTATTTATTATCCCTTAAAATTAGTAAAGATTGAAAAAAACATACATATTTCAATTATGTTTATCTGGTGCAGGATCATTTATTTATCAAGGGAGGGGGGAATTATCGTCACACTAGAGCTACATGAGGGGTATTGGGGAAGGGCGTCATAATTTACAACCTCAGTCAAGTGACAAGTTGACACCACCCGAGTAGGCACACAATGCCACTGTTAAAGGCGACATCATACAGTGTCAGGACTTTGGAGCATATTTAACGTGCACTCCCTCTACAGTGGGATTCATCATCAGTTATTTTTGGATGCACAGACCCTTTATAGGTTGGCAGTTACTTTTAATGAAACAATATTTTAAGAACACAATCTCAGACATTTTTTTCTTATAAAAAGAAATATATATAAAAAAATAATTAAGCCCTTTTCAAAAATAAAAACCAGTAAAAATCTAGTTTATGGTCACTTAGCCATGATTCGCCATATGTGGTTACCCTACACTCTATTACTTAAATGCCCATGTATATTGTTGTCAGTTTTTTTATAAACTTCTCTGATAAAAATAGGAAAATAATTTATTCTTTATTTGATTGGTTGAGTTTTCAATTTAAACGTGTTCTACAAAATTTATTGTAGCAGCGAAATTGATCATCAAAAATGGAATAAAATTTTAACTATCCATTTTAAGGAACTTACTATGTTTTTATGCCTGTTGTTTTGAACATGCAAGAAACTGTTGAATTCTGATCTTATTTTAAAGACGGGTAAGTAAGCGGGCATTACCTTCCAAACTTCAAAGTAATAAAATACCTAAAATTTGATAAACTTATATCTGTTCTGAACTAGAAAAATAGATCCTACTGAGTGATTACATCGCAAACTAGGAAACAAGGCATCAAGGTTTGGTTGACCGATCCGTCCTGAACTATAAAAATAAAGGACTCTACTGTAAATTTGCCGTAAATAATCATAAATTGCGAGGTGTTGAAGTTTCAATGACAGATCCATCCTCAACTAAAACTATAAAAATAACGAGACACTTCTACTGCAATTTCGCTGCGAACTGGTAAATAATACGATTATAGGTCGCTCGAAGTCCAGTTGGGTGCCAGTATTGACCTTGTCACTTGATCATGGGTCTAAATTACAAGATGTATTTGGCTGTGTTAAAGCTCCTAAATGAGGCTAGAAAGAGACAGCCGGAAACGGCTAAGTTACCAAATATGATTCATTAAAGTTTGGTTCAACGATCTGTCTTGAATGAAAAATATATTATAACAATAACGAGACATTACTGCGGTTCTGCTAAGAACATTTCAGTGCGTTATCCTAACACGACTCTGACAAAAACTCAGTTTACAATCTCATTTAAACGCAAATCGAAAGATGTAAATGTTTGGATTTGATTTTTTTTTTCCTTATTAAAAACATCGGCATCCTTACATTTGTACCATTACATCACATTTAAACCACACTGTGCTAATTCAATAAATTTTGAAATACTAGTTAAAAATTTAATTAAACCAACATAAAGCCAAATCAAATACTTATTCATTACTATTTTTTATTTACTTTATCGTCTGTGGGAGCGGTAATAGTTTATTTAGATAGTAATGTCAACAATTTAAGAAAATCGCAAAATTTTCAGTAATTTCGAATGTTTCTATGCCTCTAACGTGGAAGGGTGACCATAAACTAAAGATATAAACCTAAAAAGCTACAAGAAAACTAGATTCTTGAATAAAGAGATAATTAATAAAAATCATGAAATAAAAATGTATAAATTAACTACTTCATTACTTTTCTTAAACTACCCTACGGAGGAAGATATTCATACAATGGGATTGAGATGGCAAAGACTATTAAAGAACACTATAAGTTATAATTCAATAGAGGATACGACACTAACTAACTTCTTTATAGTTGTCTGTTTTAAAGTAATGCAAAAACATTTGGTGCCATTTAAAAATTCAGTCTTTTAAAATTCTATGTTTTCCACAATTCAGTTAACTAATATTAACAGTTTAAAAGGATTAAGATTTTAAAGATTAAGTAATATTTTGGAAAATTAACAATAAAGACAAAGAAGAATAAGACTTTAAAAAAAAAAATCTGTTGAAATATCTGTGTTAATTCAGAAGTTCAAGATATTACTAAAGATTCCTGGTGGTCTGGGTGAATACCAGATCTGGGTTATCAGTCCAGTAACCTTTATCCCTACACATTCCTAAATATGTAGGTGTTCACACATAGAGGAACAAATATAAAATTGCGAAAAATTTTCTTACATTTTTATAAAAAAAATTGCCCGTATGAGATATTGCAAAATAGAATTTAATATTGTCCGTAAATGGAAATTTTGTGAAAAATATATTTTAATTTGAAAATTTGTAAAAATAAAGATGTTCAATTTAAAATCATGCCATTATAAATCTATATATTACTGATGTTCCAAACGTCTGAAATGTAGTATATAATCGCATAAATTATAAATTTGGCCATATGCCATCGCAAGCAGACACACAGGGATAACTTTGTTTCAATCTTTATCGTTAAATAAACACAAAAAAAACTTAAATTATAACTATATCCTAAACAGCTTCAACCACAAATAAAGAAATCCAAAACGTTTAAAAATCAATCCATACCTTTATAAAAGAAAAAGCAGCAAACTTTGATTTTCACCTCAGTTAAAGTAGAGCTTTAAGATGTGAAATTATTTAATATACAAAAAGACAAATATACATGATTCTTCAAACACACAAACTTGTTCCTACTATTGTATTTATTAGTTGCTCGACACACACACAGAACTTATAGTTTCTTAATCAAATTAATTCTTATTAAAATTCGCGCAAAATCCAAGTTTCAAAGCAAACAAGAAACAAAGAAGAAGAAGAAAGAACCTTAGATCAGAAGAAAGAACCACAGAGTTGGGCTCTGGGTGGCCTAGTGGCTTTGATCGCAGCAAAGTAAGCTAACAGTATGCCAATTGTACCGGGTGCGGGCTCAATTATCGTCTTTGCCCTGGGTGTACTTTTTCTCTCTGTGTCAGTTAAACATTATGCCTGTCTCATAGAGGTAAGAAGGAGAATAGAGAGGACTTTGCATATGCGCAGTAGCGCACAAATGAACAGGCTAGACTGGTGCATCTTGGGATAGCTCGGTGTCAGTATGTCAGTAGTATGTTATGCGCAGTAGCTCGAAAAACCTGACAGCTCTGCTTTAAATCATATCAACTGGAGGGCCCTCCTACCCCTCCTTCCTACCTCTATGGTCTTTCCTCTGCCATTACTTGACGAAGGTTTATAAGTGGCCCATGACTTCCTCCAATGACAACGGATCTCAAAAAGCGATACCAATTTTGTCCTCCCAAAAGATAGCGCACGCATGGGCAGTAAAGAAAAATGACGTCATTGACAGTTTTTATAAACTTTTGACCGCCAAGTTCAATTTTTTTTTAAATTTAAATTTCGAATTAAGTACAACTGGAGGTAGTGATCTAATGCCAATACATATCTACTTATGCAACCAATGCTAATGAAGATTGATGCCCAGAAACCAATCGTCGAATATATTAATTTACGTTTTGACATTAAATATCATTTGCTAATCGTGAATCCATCATGTATGGGAAGGTAAGTTTAACATTTTTTTATTTCTATCATTTACGATCAAATAATAAATTATGAACTTTTTGAATAAATGTTTTTTTGTTTCATTATAGCAAAAAAATATCGTGGAGATGATCAAATTTCAAAAGTATTTATTCGTAAAAATCCTTTATTTCTTTCCATAGAACAAAAGAGGATGCACACGACGTTCAAAATTTCTTATGTTTAAATCTCTTATCGACGACTCGAAAGTTATTTTTAATTTCCATAGTAAATACAAAATTGTATACCAAATACCTTTTTACTTCTAAAAATAATACTTAAATTTCATATTGTTTACATTCGTTCACCACACCTTCCGCCTTATAAAAAGAAGAATAGAAAGCAAATTAATCTCTATCTCAAATCTCTCAATCTCTATCAAATTAATCTCTAAATTATCTGGCAGTGAACTCATTTTCTTAAGTGTTTTGGTCTACCCAGTAACATTTACAGATCGAAGAAATCGCTGGAAGTTTAGGAACCAAGAATGACAACCCCTAAAGGCCTTATCACACGAGCGTTTTCCCCCAACCCAACCTCCAACGCAACTTTCTCCCCCCAAAAGTTGTTTAAGGGTTGCCAGAGGAGGGTCATAACTAAAACGGTATCTCTTCAGCAGGCTCCAATTTATTAAAAATCGGACCTTCGGATTGATTTGAGTTTTATTTATTCGCATGCGTAGGATTTCTCTTATAATTATTATTTTTTTCTCTCACACACTTTTGTTTAGTGATGGAAATGATCACTTGATGTAAGAAGTTCATAAAGAACTAAAATAGCCTACTTTCCTGTTACTTAAATACTTACTGAAGTTCTAATCGGGAAAAAAACTAGGTTCCTAAAGTAAATATCATCAACAGCCGTTTCTACACTAGATTTATACACATTAGAAAAAAAAATCGAAACACAGCACCCAGCTATAATTTAAACTTCTAAAAGCCAAAATCAACTATTTTCCATAATATTCTTTCGCAAATTATCATCTGCTCGTGATTTATTTGTAGTTCGAAGAATAATTAAATATTTATTAATAACAAAAGTAATGAAACTACTCCGAACTGCATTAAAAAATAAGAAATGTAATTAATGAATAATCAAAGAATCAAATTGTGCTACATTTTATGACGTCATTCCAAACTGATTCATGAAAATATTATTTTGCTTCAAATATGTTTAAATAAATAAAGTTTATCATGCCATTGTTGATTTGGCAACAGTGATTTAAATGACTCAAAATTGAATTTCAATGCTAATTCAATGGGAAATTCGCCGAAAGATAGTAGATTTATGTCCGTCCGGACATACGACGGACAAAAGTATGAAAGTTGGGTATCTGAGGTCATAGCTTTCTAACAAAAAAAGAATTTTTAAGATCCGAGGGATAGAAACGATTTTGGAAGTGGGATACGGAAAGACATACGAACAGACAGACAGATGGACATCAACCGCATTTCAATACCTACAGTGATTTAAATGACTTAAAATTGAATTTCAATGGGAAATTCGCCGACAGATAGTAGATTTATGTCCGTCCGGACGTACAGACAGACGGACAAAAAGTATGAATGTTGGGTATCTGAGGTCATAGCTTTCTAACAAAAAAAGAATTTTTAAGATCCGATGGATAGAACCGATTTTGGAAGGGGGGTACGGACGGACATCGACCGCATGTTTCTTTTTCTTCCTACTTTTTCATTTTTTTAATTCTTTCGAATTAAAAAAGAAAAGTAGGCTAAAAATATTTTTATTCTTGGGGTTTGGTTGTGGAGGCTATTTCTTTTCCTTTACATATCCTTCAGTGGTGACATTAAAGAGAAAAAGTTGTGAAGAGTATGCAAAAAACAATGTTACAATTTGATAAAGATTGCTCACTTTTAAAAAGAATTTTATAAGTCAAACTGAAATTGTCATTAATATATATCTGAATTCATTGATGATTTCATATATACACTATTAAAATCCTTATTCTGTAATAAAACAAATAAACACTGAGAGATATAAGTTGAAAATTTTAATTTTCCCAACTAGATTGTTAATTTAACACACTTGCGTTGAGAGATATTTTGTAAGCTATAAAATATAAATTGTTGGAATTTTGCTTAAAATTGCAAATATTTTTTTTACAAATTTGAAATTAAAGCTGATATACAGTTTAGCATTCCATTTAGAACAAAAGAGGCAGTTTTACCCATCTACTTTACATATATGATATATAAAATTATTGAATTAACGAAAGAAAATCCATAAAAATAGCTTATTTCTTACACTTAAAGGTTGAACTAAAAGCTGCGCTAAATTATTTTTTTTAAAGATATATAAATAAATCTTGTGTGGAATTGGCTCTAAGTAAAAAATTTCGTCAAACCCCCCCCAACTTTTCAACATTTTTTTATCGAAAAAATAAGAAATGTCAAATCAAGGAGTTATATTTCCTCTTTGTGTCAAATAGCTTATTATACTTCAGATTGAAAATCAAAATATCGTGCTTGTAAAATAAATAAACAACAGCTTGGCAATTTGGCGCAATATGACCTGAAGATTTGGCTTCAACCAAAACAGAACCGTGACGTCAGTGTAGCGAGTCACCTGATTAGTTGTTGGGGCCAAGTTGGCCAACCCGTCGCGAGAGATCGACAAAGTTGGAGAAAATTTCTCCAACGTCTACGTCATAGCACGTGGCAATTTCCGCCAACCATGGTCGGAACAGAGGTTGCGTTGGGAGTTGGGGAAAAGTTGCCCGTGTGATATATGCGATTAAGGCGCAAAACGTTATTACGCTTTTCGGCTGCAATAGGAATGCGCTGATATGTGCCAAACACGTGTCATCATTTAAGAATTTGAACTCTCAATCAAATTCGCGTTCAATTGAAACGATTATTTTTCGGCGTGTAAGGGAATGCCTTTGTTTCTATGTTTTATTTGTTCTTTATTTAAAAAAAAAATGGAGTCTCGTAAATATACTTAGTTTTTTTTATAATTTTATATACTTTTTCATGTTCACACTTATTTACTTTTATATACGTCTTCGCTCAGCCAACTAATGTTTGCGTGCGATGGGTGTCGAGTTTCCTCGGCTGCACCAACATTTTTGACCACGGGCCGCCACTGGAATGAATAGCAATGGGGTTGTTTCACGGAGGTGCTGGCAATGCGGTTTTGTTTTCATATCTCTCGAATTGTATTCGGGAGTAAGTTTTTGAAAAATCATTTTAGTTACTTTTTTAAAATTCCAACTTCTTCCAATGCAAGTTTTCCATGATAAATGATTAAAACCACCAAGAAGCCAAACTTTGAAAGATAACTAAAATTATTATTCTTAGTTAATCTTTCGAACGTAAAGCCCAAGCAATGGTTAGAGGGGACTCATACAAGCATTGCGCATAGAAGAATTAAAAATAGTCCTTTTCTGTTTTCCTTCTAGCTCAATGAATTTAAGACATGACAACAAAACCGCAGTTATGCCAGATCCTTCGTGGAACAATCGTATCAAGTTACGTACTTTTCAACCTTTCAGCGTACTCAGGCCTCGCGATGACTTTTATCGAAAATATAGGGATTTATAGGAATATTTTCAAGTCGATATATAAATTTTTATGGATGGCATGAACGAATTTTTATGAACGGCAATGAGCCAATTATCTTAACTATGATAAAAAATTATACATAAAAGCACAATATATAAAATTATTAGCTTTATTTAACCGATAGGGATCGGACCTAATATTAATTTATCAACTCCAGCGATCCGATAGGGCTTGATGCCCTACCAGAGGACCTGAAATACACTTAATTTCCAATAAAAAAACCCTATAGCTATTTTTTATTATAAAAAAAAACTCCCGCGAACCATAAACAATTACAAAACCTCTAATCTGGGCACCTATGATCTAGACACTTTTGAACTTCGACGATAGTTCGAAACTTAAACCTTCCCAAAATCAGAAACCCCAGAATAGATCAAAGTAGAAATACTGGGGAGAAAAGTTTCAAACGTAAACAAAAATATTTAAACAATCAAGCTACACTCGGGGACAGGCTAACTTGGGTAAACACCATTGAGTGAAAAGGAAAAAGCAGACGGCGAAGCGCGGCGCGACATTAAATCATCGCCGGCTCGCCGTTTCAAACAAAACAAGAAAAAAAAGTTTCAATCACCCGTCTGGTTTGGCGCCAATATCGCTTCAGTTGGCCTATTATAAATCGTTATTACAAATATTTTCTTTGTGCGTAATAAGGATCTAAGGCTTTTATACTCAGTTAGCATACGTCTTATGCTGTTAGTAGAAAGGCCAGTCAGTTCCGACGTTCTCTTTGTCAAGATGTTATCACTCATCAAAGAATTTTCTTCCTTTAATTTGTAATAGACATTCATCGCTATTACTTTTTCACTACTCTTTAAAGGCTTCCCCTTTTTATGAAGTTGAAAAGTATAGTTTTGATTCGTTCTTGAAGGAGTCGCCATTTTATTACACAGCAAAAACAATATTCGAACAAGTAATAGAAAAACGAGAGATTAAATATACAAAAGAAAATAAACTAAAAAAAAAACCCTAAAAATACGAAATTAAAAATCATTAACACAAAGCACTCAGAAAATATATAAATCTAAAAAAAACTAAGGTAAACGGTAACTATCGAAATTAAAGAGGAGCGAAAAATTCACTAATACGAAATGTAGCTACAGCAACAGAATGATTTCCTCTTTGTGAGAAATCCAAGAGGGATAAATTTCCAATCCCAAGAATGTCAGTACTCAAGACATTTGTTTATACCAACCCCTAAAGTTTATGACGATTCGGGAACATAAGAGGGTGCAGAGAAAGAAGAATAAGCAGAAGAAAAGCGGTGCAAGTTTTAACCGACTTGCCCTGCTTTTTTTTTCTTCTGAGGAATAGTTAAGTTTTAATTTATTACTGTGACGTTCGACAGGTTCTAGGAACTCGTGTGTTAACTTTAAAGCCCGTAACCCTTTTATTTTGTGTTGTAGAATGGTTTCAGACAGAGAGAATAACAGACAGACCAATGTTCAAAAAACATCTTTTTTAGAATCCGCACCCTCCGTTTTTATCTGTACTACACACTTACACCTACTAAGAAATTCTGTAACAATAAAGTACGCTAATTAAGTTCACTGTAAAACTTTGGTGTAACCTTTACCCCATAAAACTGTTAGAAACAATTTGTGTAAAAATAGTAACCTAGAATTGTCATTTATATAAGAATAATAAACTTTCGAATAAGTGTACACTATGAGTACAAATATTCAAATGACAACATTAACTACGTAAAATATCATTTTATTATAAGGTTTTCTTATGCCCAATATAAAAATTTGGTGGAACATTACTCCGTAAAACCGGTGGCAGCATGTACTGACACCAATATTGTGGAGTAAACGTTCCACCAAATTTATATAGTAACAGTGTTTTCATAACAAATGTAGTAATTTTTTTTTAAATTCATTTTTTTATTATAACTGTAATAGGTTGTTTTTAAAAGCGAAAAATAAGAATACATCACAAAAATATAATAAACATGACAGTTTAACTTCTTATTCATAATTTTAAACTATCATTAGAGTGTAACACCGCAAAAAAAATGCCAAATGTTTTTACGGTATTGTAAAGTGTGAATTCCAAACTTTTAATTGCAATTAAAACTGAAGCAAAACCTTGAGAAAAGAGATTTAAAAAAAACTGTACAAAAAGTTTTAAAAAATAAATAAGAAAATCGAATTGATAGTTGGAGATTTTTTTCTAGCCCTTTATAGAAAGCATGCAAAATATTTCTGAAAACCGAGACACTGTAAAACTATATTAACAAAACTAAAAAATTTGAATAATGTACATCACAAGTTTTCACAATTCGTACTTTGCGACTTAAAAAGTTACGAAGGAAATAAAAAAAATCTGTTTGACAGTCATTGAATACTTGACTACAATTACCAACGACTCTAAAATTTAAATTTTTAAAATCTATCTTTTGTTCAGGCATATTGGGCAAATGATTTGATAACTTATATTTTCCATTTAAGGAAAGAATTATGAATTGCCTTCTTTCTTAAACAAAATTCATTTTCAATCGCCAATTACACAGTGAATTATGATATAATGAAAAAAAATCAGCTGCAACTGTCATAATAAATTAATCCTATCGAGACGGCAACCCTAGAACTCGAAAAAGAAACAATGATCTGTTGGTTGGAAACTCTTGTAAGGTAATATTTACATACAAAATTATCTGAATACAATTTAACCAAAATACACTTTTCATTCTGATAAAATTGCCAAATTTTCTCAGATAATATTCAAATCTGTTACACTTTAAACGAAATTAATGTTTAAAACAAGTTTTCTGGATGGATTCGCAAATAATTTATGGAACTCTTTACATCCGCGGAAGGATCTTCTCCATAGCATATTTCTATTTACCCTACTTAGGTTGTCCCGAAGTATATACTTGTGATCACAAGGTCACGAACACTTGATCAAAAGAAATTATTCTGGTTGGTCCGATTGGCGTGAACCGGAGCTACATAAGTAAGAAGACGCTCTTCCGATCACGCAGAGGCAAAAACTGTCAATCATTATGAGACATTGCGGCCCCATCGGTGGATTTCGTGAAAATTACTAGGCAGCAATATACCTCCGAGTATCATACAAAAGGAAAAATAGACAATTACACGGGTGCAGAATACGCCTGATCCGGAGATCCTATGAAAATTTTATCAATTTGGGGAAATTTTGATAGACAATATTCAATTGATTTTAACAATGAATTACAAAATTCCTTAATCAGCCGTTCGTTTTATATAGTCAACTAGACCGCACCCTCATACATCTCGGTCGAGAAATTTATCACAAAAAATAGCGCTTGTAAAAAAAGGGTTGGCTTTTAAACGACGGGCGCCTCAAAATTTACAAAACACCAGCAGCCCCACCGAAAAAATAGTTTCCTCCATTCTCGGTCTATATCAATGAAAAATAAACTTAAATGTCAATGTAGAACAAGTTTTAATAATAAAGATAAAAATGTAATTAAAATTTGTAGATGAATTAAGATCAGATAAGATCCTCAAGAGGGATATTTTCGATGGCCTTTAAGGAGGAATTTTGAATATCAACAAAAGTCGAGAAAAATGAAAACAAGACTGCAGAGCCTATTCACTCCATTGCTGAATAAAATATCCTATCCCCTTTCCTAATATCCTGCTGATCTAAGATATCCTCAAATATCGGCCAGCGGACCCCCTCCCACCTTAGAAGAGGATCATGACCTGTCACCTGACCAAAAATATGCAGTCCAATAATGCTTCTTGATTTACTTATAGTCGGTAGTAATAATGGTAAAAAAATAGTCGGTAGTAATAATGCTTATAGTAACTAGTAATTTTGATATGATTTTTGCCTCCGGTTGATCGGAAGGGTCTTCTTACTTGTGTAGCTCCGGCCAAACCAACCAGAAAATTTTCTGCCGATTAAGTCCGCGAGTAAAAGGGGAAAAAAACGAAAGTACGGGGAGCGAAAGTAATATAGGAACTATAGCAGCGCTGCGAGGCCTGCGTAAGTAGGTTTTACATGAATAAATAATGATATTAATAAAATAGACATAGCCCATATTCATTAACATTAATTTAAATTAATTGTTCAATTTTATTCAGCAATGGAGTGAATAGGCTCTGCAGTCTTGTTTTCATTTTTCTCGACTTTTGTTGATATTCAAAATTCCTCCTTAAAGGCCATCGAAAATATCCCTCATGGGGACGGAGGGTTTCCTTGGCATTCCAAGCAAAATTGGATTTTCTAAGAATATTTTAGTTAATTTTCTTTTTAATTCCAACTTCTTTCAATTTTTCTAGTTTATAACAACCAACAGATATGATAAATGATTAAAACAACCAACAGCACGATAAAAAAAAATTTAAAAAAAAATTACAAAAAAAAACTTCTAATTCGAGAAAAATGAAAACAAGACCGCAGGGCTTCCACGTGAAACAACCTCATTCCCGTTTCAAGTTAAAAAGGTATATATCTCTACTTCTAAAACTAAATTGACCTGTTACCAAGAATCCAAATTTAAAATTCCTTGACTTTCTTAATTTTTTTTTTAACTTGAAACAGCAACATAGTTGAAATAAGGACACCAAAACCACAGTTCATTTATTTACAGATAAGTCAGATATTAAGACAATTTGATTTTTGAAGCCCACACAAAACTATTACTTTTTTCTTAAGGTTACAAGCTTGCTTTCAAAGGGTTCCATGGCAGGGGCCCTGAAAAAAAAAGAAATGAATTAATAAACAACTCAACTTTTTATAACAACTCAATAAATTGATATTGGAACGTTTGAGAGGTATATTATCATAGTCACGCCCCCTTTTCATTTTCAGTGAAATACATGAAAATTTCACTTGCCTGATTAGATAATAATTAGACACTTAGTATTTTTTTATCAAACCGATTTGGATCTGTGAAGAGACACCAGCCATGGCCTGGAAAAAAGGATTACGAAGGTTTAAAGTAGAACCTGAAGTTCAAGGAACAGCCCTAAACTTTTTTCAGATGCTTCAGAAGCTGCTAGACATTAAAAAAAAAACTATGATGCTCAAAAATCTTGCATACTTACGGCAAAATTAGTCAAATCACCCGTAAAATTTTAAAAGTTATTTTTAGTTAACATTAAAGCAGACAATTAGCAAATTACTTTTTAAAAATAATTAGCAAAGCAGACACAAAACAAGGCAACATGGCAGTGACGGCCAGTGGCCAAAAATGTTGGTGCAGTCAAAACTAAAGCAACGAAAAAAATGTGAAAGCCAAGAAAAAAATGTTAGGGAGGGATCTGAAAGGGTGGGGGAAAGGGAAGTTTCTGAAAGGGAAGTTTTATCGCACAATCTCTCAAGAAACCTGTACTTGACCTGTCTTGGAGAAAACTGGACTTGGACTGGAAATGAAAAAAAATTGCTACACCAGAGCTAATAATCGGCAATAATCACGAGCAAAAGTTTTAACACCTCAGTTATATTTTTATAGATAATTTTATTAGTTAACTTTTTATCTGCCAGTCATAACCAATTTCGCAATTTTATGCTTTTTAACTAGTAAGCCCTAGTACCTCATCTGATATCCTGTCTTTTCCTCCTGTGCCTGTATCCTGTGTGTATTATGGGTTCTTTATTCTCAGTCCTTCCTGACCCATCCTGAGTCAATAATTGTTTGCTTGCTTGAGGGTCGAGGCACTCGGCTAGAGGATCCAGTCAGGGATGACTTGCAGGATTGACCTCACAAGCGACATTACTAGTTTTTAACAATACGGGCCCTTGAAAGAAAAACAATTATGAAAAGCATTATTAAAAAAATAAAAAATTTAAAAAATTACACTGATGGATTTCTTTGTTTTAAAAAACTTATTAGATCTTAGAACTTATTAGTAGCTTGTTAAAAAACTTGTTTTTTAAATTTTTTCTTGCGATCCGATAGGGGTTGCAGACCTACCAGAAGACCTGAAATATCATTAATTTCCAATAAATTTCACCAGAGCGCAATCGGCGACTTAAGTTTTAAAAAAACTCCAGCAATCCATAAACAATTACAGAACCACTAATCTGTACACCCAATCAATTTTGAATTTCGACGATAGTCAGAAAAATTTCCGATACTCCGTTTTTTTTCCTGGTTGATACGATTAATTGAACCAGATCGTGCAGAGGCAAAAACAGTCAATCATTATGAGGCATTCAGTGGATTTCGTGAAAATTACTAGGCAGCAAAATAAGTAAATCAAATAAGTATTGCACTGGCCGGTAACCAATTTCTGATAATTAGTAACCAATCCAATAATTAGTTAAATTAAATTAATTAAAAAAAAACAAGTTTTTTTTACAAGATACTATTATAGATCTAATAAGTTTTTTAAAATAAAGAAATCCATCAGTAACCAATCCAATAATGCGTTATTTTTGACCGAAATTTCTTTACCTTTGCAACTACCTTTTATTTCTCTGCCTAGATATTTATATGCTAGGTTGCTTGTAACGCGATTCGCAGACACATTCGATTTTACGCATTCCGATTTTTAGAATTCTGGAAATATTAACCCATAATCCGGAAAGTCCAGCGATGTCCGGATTCAAGGATTACTGTATCCGGAAACTCTGACGATCCAAACACCGAAAAACTCCGGAGATCACATAATCGGGAAAACCTCTGAGAAACATATTATAAGAGGAAAAATAGAATACGTCGGATCAGGCGATCCTATGGAAATTTTATCCATTAAGGGAAATTGAGAGAAAAAATTCATTTGATTTCGATTTTAAAAATAAATTACAAAATTCAGTTTGTCAGTTGTTTGTCGTTAACCAGCCGTTGTTGTTAACTAGCCACGAAACAATAGTTTCCTCCATTCTCGGTATCAAAGAAAATCTAATCTATCAATCTGATATCAATGAAAACTAAACCCAAATTTCAATGAAGAACAAGATTAAATAATAAATTTTAATAATAAAGATAAAAAATATAATTAAAATTTAAAGATGAATTAAGATTAGATTACACAAGATATCCTCAAATATCGGCCACCGGCATCTCCCATTAGAAGAGTATCATCTTCACCTGACCAAAAATATGCAGTCCAATAATGCTTCTTATTTTGATGCCTGCCTTTCACATTTTCCAAATTCACTTACCAAATTAATTTTTTTAAATATAAAAATATGCATTTTTTTTCAAATTTCAGAACAGAGGGAAATATTAAAATTAATTATTTTCTAGGGGGGGGGGTGCAACAAATACAGGATTTTTTTAAATAAACATACAGGACAACATAAAACCTTAAATAAATCGGTAACTTATTAATATAATTAATAAGTTACCGATCCATAGGGAAAGCATTTTAAAATTCCCGAATTTTCCCGACATAGTTTTCACACTGTTCTAGGGGGTTCTCTTCTGTTCATATACTTACTAGGAAAAAAATATTCAAGCCATACACTATACGCCATTACATACTTTCCCAGATAAATTCTAGGAATAGAAAATCATAAAATCTGAATGGATAGCTTCTTTTATTTGTTAAAACTAAAACCTGTATAAAAATTAGGCCGAAGTAGAAAAGATATCTAAAAAAAGCTTCAACACAGATTTTTTTTTTTTTAAACATTCAAGCTTTTCATGCCATCACATGATCACGGACTTTGATTAGAAGCAACAGAAGAAATGTTCTGGTTGATCCAACTTGACTTGAACCGGAGCTAACAAAAGGAAAACGAGACTTCCGATAACACAGAACCAGAGAAATGTCAATCATTACGTGCGAAGCGACGTCATCGGTAAATTTCGAGAAAATTACGAAGCATAAGTGAAGCATTGTTGGATTGCGCTGGCTGTTGGGTTAGACGATATTTGAAGAAATCTTAGTGTAATTGAATCTCAATTAACCTTGAAATTGTAATTGATTTTTCATATTTATTATTAAAATTAAAAATTTCAATAAAAAACAAGTTTAAGTGTATTTTTCATTGATATCGACCGAGAATAGTGAAACTTTTATGTTGTGCAAAAGTCAGACCCCTTTTTCAAAGCACTATATTTTCTTAAATTACTTCCCTGATTTCCGGGTTCTGTCACCACCCTGTTCTTTTCATCGGCCGATCCCTAATATATTTCATTTTAAAATTAAAAATAGACATTTCTTTAAAAAATCGTACAATTTTCCCACATGTCCGTACAATCTTATAATAAACTGAAAATCCGTACATTGTACGGCCAAACCGTACAACTTTCTGACGTCTTAAAAAGCAAACAGATATTAGAATCTTCAAAAATTACCTAGACTTAATTTTGGTATTTATTAGTTAAGTGGCTACAGTTAAAATAAGATTTACTTCCAAAAAGTTGATTGTAATTTTATGCCTGCTTTTGTCATTTGTCCGGCAGGCATAAAATGACAATTATAAACCTTTGGAAGTCAATCTTATTGGAATTTCGAATTCTGATTAAATAACTTTTCATTACCTGGATCTATGAAGTTTCCCAGCATATCTTCCTCTGGTAAACTGGATGAAGGCTCGGGTCAATCATGGAAAAACAAAATACATTGTTAAATCACTTAAAGCAAGTTCAACTATATTTTTGCGAATAATAAGCATATACTACTTATTAAATTGACCTTCAACAGATTTTTTCAGGGTTTTTTTTATTGCCATTATTGTTAAAAGACAATACAAATTTTCTTTTCAATCGATTGAAAATATAAAGATGGAAAAAAACCTAATAACTTTCACAGAGCTTTAATAATTCAGTTATTTTTATAACAAAATCCTTCGCTGACAATGACAACATTTTTTTTTTTTTTAAAAATACAAGCAAAGTATGATTACACTTGCAATACTGAAACGAGATAGTTTTTTTTATTCAGGCGATTTCCCATTGCAACACACCCCTTTCTCACCTCAAATACACCTAATGTACTCTGGGCACTTGAACTCACCCAAACCATACACCTCTTCATCCTCCCTCTACCGGATGCATAAGCCTTGGAACTCTGTGCTTTGTCACTCCTAGCACTGGCTCTGTACAATGCACTCTCGGAACTTGAACCCCCCCCCCCCAAAAACCTCTTCATCCCCCCAACTGGATGCATTAGCCTTGGAACTCTGTGCTTTGTCACTCCTAGCACTGGCTCTGTACAATGCACTCTTGGGACTTGAACCCACCTAAACCATACACCTCTTCATCCTCCCCCTACTGGATGCACTAGCCTTGGAACTCTGTGCTTTTTCACTCCTAGCACTGGCTCTGTACAATGCACTCTGGGGAATTGAAAACCACCCAAACCATACACCTCTTCATCCTCCCCCTACCGGATGCATAGCCTTGGAACTCTGCTTTGTCACTCCTAGCACTGGCTCTGTACAATGCACTCTGGGGACTTACTCCCACCCAAACCATACACCTCTTCACTTCATCCTCCCCCTACCGGATGCATTAGCCTTGGAACTCTGTGCTTTGTCACTCCTAGCACTGGCTCTGTACAATGCACTCTGGGGACTTACTCCCACCCAAACCATACACCTCTTCACTTCATCCTCCCCCTACCGGATGCATTAGCCTTGGAACTCTGTGCTTCATCACTCCTAGCACTGTCTCTGTACAATGCACTCTGGGGAATAGAAAACCACCCAAACCATACACCTCTTCATCCTCCCCCTACTGGATGCACTAGCCTTGGAACTCTGTGCTTTTTCACTCCTAGCACTGGCTCTGTACAATGCACTCTGGGGACTTGAACCCACCCAAACCATACACCTCTTCATCCTCCCCCTACCGGATGCATAAGCCTTGGAACTCTGTGCTTTGTCACTCCTAGCACTGGCTCTGTACAATGCACTCTGGGGACTTGAACCCACCCAAACCATACACCTCTTCACTTCATCCTCCCCCTACTGGATGCACTAGCCTTGGAACTCTGCTTTATCACTCCTAGCACTGGCTCTGTACAATGCACTCTGGGGACTTACTCCCACCCATACCATACACCTCTTCATCCTCCCCCTACCGGACGCATAAGCCTTGGAACTCTGCTTTGTCACTCCTACCACTGGCTCTGTACAATGCACTCTGGGGACTTACTCCAACCCAAACCATACACCTCTTCACTTCATCCTCCCCCTACTGGATGCATTAGCCTTGGAACTCTGTGCTTTGTCACTCCTAGCACTGGCTCTGTACAATGCACTCTGGGGACTTACTCCAACCCAAACCATACACCTCTTCACTTCATCCTCCCCCTACCGGATGCATTAGCCTTGGAACTCTGTGCTTTGTCACTCCTAGCACTGGCTCTGTACAATGCACTCTGGGGACTTGAAACCCACCCAAACCATACACCTCTTCATCCTCCCCCTACCGGATGCATAGCCTTGGAACTCTGTGCTTTGTCACTCCTAGCACTGGCTCTGTACAATGCACTCTTGGGACTTGAACCCACCCAAACCATACACCTCTTCATCCTCCCCCTACTGGATGCACTAGCCTTGGAACTCTGTGCGTTGTCACTCCTAGCCCTGGCCCTATACAATGTACTCTGGGGACTACAACCCACCCAAGCCATACACCCACACATTCCTATTCAAACTCTGTCTCTATAGGTGTACATAATTGAAATTATCATGAATCACTAAGAAAATAACAGATAATAAATTGTATCTGTATTAATAAAAAAAGAATGAAATGATATAAAAGATAAAATTAAACTAGGAGTGTTACTAAATGTTTGGAATTCAACTGAGAATCATATCTTAATTAATCATTACAAAAATACAATTCCAAGCAATAAAAAATAAATTTAGCTATGAAGCGTGCATTAAATCGATTTTCTCTGTGTATGAGACAGAATTTCTTTTGTACTATCAATTCAAATAAATTTGATTGTGTTATTATCTTTGTGGTTCATGATATTTTCAATCATTTACACTTGCCTGATCCTTAACTACCACAACTTTTCATCTAAACGCTTTCAGTGAAATTTTGTAACTCAAAAGGTTCGAGAAAGACTAATGCATTCTAGATTCTAGGGACCTATCACCCAAACAGTACACCCCTCTTTATCCTTCAACCAGGAAACCGCCCATTTATCCTCCACTCAGTAGATCCATAAGCCTAGGACCTTTTTGCTTTCTTAACACTGGTTTTGTACAAAGCCATTCCAAGGACTTCAAACCTACCCGAACCCATACCACACACCCATCCTCAACATGAACCCAAGATATCCTGTGTCCATAATTAAAAAACTGACGGTTTCTGTCGAGCGAACTAATAGGCAGAATTACCATTCATTTGATAAACAGGCTGTTATTGACGACATGTAGAAATTTAGCGCCACAGTCGTCAAATTTTAAACCTAGAATCACCATATGACGAATACAAAAGTTCAAAGTTCAAATTCTTAAATGGCGCAGTTGCAGTGCCACAGTACGATCGTCACAAATTGTAACTGTAAAGGACTACCTACAAAAGGATTGACTACTAAGCAAACAATACGGTGCAAGTTCCTAGGCTATTTTCATTAAAATTAGTTATTTTACTTTTCCGAAGTCAGTTTTCACGAAAAATAGCATAGAAACTTGCGCCGCATGCTTAACCTTGCACCTTTATTGCCTTACTCATTACCTTTATTGTTGCAATTTGTGACGATCATACTGTGGCACTGGACAATGCCATTAAGAATTAGCATCTTGAAGTTTTGTAGTCGTCTTAGGTTGATTCTAGGCTTTAAATGGCGACAGTGGCTCCAAATTTCATCCTAGCGGAAAATTTCCGAATTAATTATTCTCGTAGATATCTTTCTCCCATGTCGTCGACAGCCTCTATAATGAAGTAATAGTAATTCCGTGTTGTCGCTCCTGTTCTTCCTCGATGGGGACTCCGGTTTATGCCGGTTCTGGCAATGTGGATTGTTGACTTGTTCGTGTTGTGATGTGGGAATAAAGCTTTCGTTTTCCTAACTTCGTATATTAGGACTCAAATATATAAACTAGAAATACCATTCTAGTTCATTCCGTCTATTAGTTCGCTCTACAGAATCCCCCAAGTACCATCAAATTATTTATGGACACCCTGTATTACTGATTTTATAAAAGCTTGAATTAAAAACCAATAGCCATAGGCCAGAAAATCCAATAGCAATAGCCATATAAGCCAGCAATACAAATGTAATTAGAATTTAAAAAATTAAGACAAGCGAGTAATGTTGTCATCGGCAGCGTGATAGTGCTAAAGCTAAAAGTTACCGAAAAATTAGAACTCTTAACAGAACGTGTTACCACTCATTAGAGAGAAACGAAATTTTTCCAATACATAAAAATAAAAGGGGCTAGTGCAGAAAGTTACCTTTTGGTGGTTTCACAGGTGTAGAATATTATACCAATATTTATATCTTGTGGATCTGCTTACGCTCTAAAATTGATACTAGTATTTTTATATATTATTTTTAAGTTTTTCTTCCATATAAATTCATCAATCCAAAAAATTATGTTTAGAAAATTTGCTAAGTTACGCTTTGGTTTTATTTGTTATCGAATTTTGTTGAACATAGTTAGTGAACTACAGTTAAAGGCTTGCAAATATTAGAGAAATTATAAACGAGAGAAACGACATTACAAACAAATAAAATGTGTTACCTGCATAATTGCTCTAGAAAGATATGAATATTGAAGCCAACCCGTTCTAAGACATTCGAAAAACACTAAGTTGGATGCCTTCACGTAACACAACAAACCTAGTCGTCGATTAAGGGTATATTAGCCGTCCTGTTGGGATTGCGTACGTAAGCGTTTTTTTGCAGATAGTCATGGTTTAAAAAATTTCAGTTATTATTTAAAAAATAACATGCCAAAATTAAATGTTTAAAAAAAAACAGAGGTACACCACAGTATAAATACCACACTAAGTAATAAACAATCAATAAAGTATTTTATAAAAATTAACCCTGCTATTTGTGCATATTTTTATTCCGTAAGTCCATGTACAGAATTAATGAAATCTAAGGAAATTAAAGTACTTTAAGCACGAAGTACTTTTTTTTTAGTAAAGCAGGAACTTTTCGTTAACCAGCAATCTCTTGCACCATTTCTATACGACTATGAAATTAACAAATAGGATACTTAAAGTGAAATAAGTGTATTGCACAATTTAATCTTAATAACCTTAAACTTAAAAAATAAAACTGTTGAATTATGAAAGAAATATTTTAAAGGTTAGTGAATCTGAATTTAAAGTCTTAAAAAAGAAAAAAAAAGCCAAGTTATTGAATTATTTTGTAAATAGCTTATGATTTTTAATATTATTTGTAAATATATTAAACAATGACTATCTGCAAAAAGCGATCACGAACACAACCACCCCACCCTGCTCCGTCCACAGGACGGCCCTGCTATTAAAATAACTTAAATCGATGGCCAGGTTTGTTCCGTCACGTAAAGGATAAAGACACTATTGTTCGCCTGTCACTTCTTAGCATCTCAAAGGGAGAAGGAGGCAGGGTTGCCCCAATCTCCATGGCGTTTGGAGGATATAGGGGACTGTTAGGTAAGTTTGGAAAAGATGTGTCACTCATAGATATCATAGTTAAAGTACTAGATTGGCAGATCACGTGACCTCCAATGCTAATGACGGACGCGCATGCGGGCCAAATAAGAGGGCAAAATGGCCAGTGTTGCTGCCACTTTAAGGAGAAAAATACTACGAAAAATACCATTTAATAATAATTCTAAAATTATAACAAAAAAAATACTAGAAAAGAATTTAAAGTCACTAAAAAGATTCCGAAATGCAGCTAGTATTTTTACGATATTTTTTTTGTAATTTTAGAATTAAATGGTATTTTTCTCCTTAAAGTGGCAGCAACAGTGGCCATCTTGCCCTCTTATTAGGCCTGCATACGCGTCCCGTCATTAGCATTGGAGGTCACGTGATCCGCCAATCTAATACTTTAACTATGATATCTATGGTCACACTAAAACTACACATGACTCATTGGGGGAAAGGAGGATTATAGTTGATTGATGATAAGTCCGTCAACAATTATAATTATATATGTGTGCTACCTTGACTTGATCGTTAGTTGATTTTAATATGTAGTATGTATTATTTACACATTCAGTGTTACTATTCATTGGTAAACTCTATAAGTTAAAATATAGCTATGTAATATTAGTTAAACCGACGCAAGTTTGCACTACCCTTCAATTAATAATCTGTTTCTAAATCTTAAGGAAATATGCGCCTGCAAAAGCAACGAATTGCCAAATATAGTTACTCTTGCCTAAACCAAAATCTTCCTTACCAAAGTGGATTCTTCCACAATTAAAATATTTGAGTTGCTAAGAAGTGACAGGCGAACTATACTAAATCTCATTTGAAATTATTTGGTCAGAATAGTAGAAACATTTTAACTTTTTAACATCATTATCGCACATAGTACTTTATCTTACTGGTTTGAATTTTTTTTTCAGGCTATTGCCTTGAGAACAAAAGTTTAATGGGGCTGTTCATGTCGTAAATGGCAACAGTTCCAGCGTTCTTGTTTTTAAAGAAAATTTGACGTATGAAATTTTTAAAAAAACAATTTGCATAGAAAGAAAAGTTTCTTTTCATCCATGACAGTCATTACAAGAGTGCATGAACAACTAATCGTAGGAATTTTCTATTTTTTTTTTGTGTGTGGGGGGGGGGGGTAGGTCATACTAGTTTTCAACTTTTATAATATTGTTAAACTAGGACCCATACATCAAAGTTAATATAAAAGTTTGCTTCTGACTAAAATCTTTTAGTTTGAAATGAAACATTTATTAAAAATAAAAAAAAAACTCAAAAAAATTTGTAATTCCTATGAAATGAATCTTAAACCCAAAGTTTAAACCCTATTATACTAAATCTACATAAAAAGAATTCTGAAACCCACTTTTAATTGGATTTTTTTTTTTTGGGGGGGGGGGAGGCATCAATAAACATTAATTTTAAAAACTTTATTATTGAATAACGAACACTATTCAGGGTTTTTAGAGTGGTCTTTAATTATTATTTTTTAATATGAATTTATAAATTGGTCATCTAGTTGCGGAAAAAGAAAAGTACAGCTATGGTACGAGGACAGCCTTCTCTGACTTTTTCAGTGATCACCATTCGATGATGCAACGATTACAAGGGCCTTATATGTAAAATGATAAAACTTTCATATTTACAATAGTTAATTTTTTTCATTCTCAGTTACAAAGGTACGACTTATTGAAGAAAACTTTAAGATTCCCAACTTAAGCTTGAAAAAATATACATTTCCCAGTAAATCACATGATTTTTTATATATTAGAATTCAAAACGTGGATAAAAAGCGTTAATATTTTGTACGGGAAATCAGTTCAAAAACTCAAATTTATCCGAAATCCAAAAATTTTTTACACTGACTAAAACTTAAAGAAAATGACTTGTTAAAATTATCTGAATTCAGGGGGATCAGTTCATTCATCTCTGAATTAAACATATTAAAGTTTTTATTATATTTAAATATGAAGATGACCCCCTTGTAAAATTGGATTCGTGCAATCAAGTCGATGTTGTCAGATCAACTAAATACCAAAAATTCTAGGGTGAATAGGGGTGGTTGGTAATTGTACGTGTATTTAATTTCGTTCGTTACATTAATTTTATGTCAATTATTAATTATTTAAAATAAACGACCTCATATTTAACACCAAAAGGTAATTTTTTGCACCAGCCGTGTCATTTTAAAATCAATTCATGTCAAATCAACGCACAAAGAATAGGATCTACACTCATGGATTTTGTTGAAACTTGGCATGTTTTATCCTCTAGCATATTTATTATGGCATGTAAAATATTTGGGAATTTCAGTTTTCGCAGATTTAATGAGGTAAATTTATATGGAAGACTCTGCTATATCCCTTTTATTTATTGCTTAATGTTTACAATTTTTTTTATTAATATACCTCAACTTAATGAAGAATTCAGAAAAAAAAGTATTTTAGCAGGAGCATAAACGTTATGAGGAAAAATAAAAAATATATTTTTTGGACTAAGCATGGATATTCACTTTAAGTGCAATTTCTTTAAAAGAGAAACAGTCAATATTTTCTCTCAAATTATTAATTAAATATGTATAAATTTATGGATTAATAGATATGAAGCACTATTTAAGTAAATGATTCTAATTTCAACTGAAAGATCTGGATTACAAGAAAGCTAATATGATAAGATTTTTACTTAATCTATAATAATAAAATTTCACTAACATAATTTTATTCTTTCACAAGCTATAGCATTTCTTTAACGAAAAATTGAAGAGGAAAAAGTTTGATTATTCCTTTCCATAAAGACTTGGCGTTAATATTTATGAAAGCGAACATATTTAACAAGCTCCAAAACCCTCCTATTTGAGACAGGCGAAAATTATTTCACATTCTTTGATACACATATACTAGAGAATCAAAAAAGTTTCAACAAAACCCATAACCATGGGTGCCATGGTGTGGACAATTTGACACGAAATGACCCTTTTATTAAAAGTTTCTTTTACTCCACAACCATACCAGAGGAAGGTTCATTTTTTGACCTTTCATTAAACCATTTATTACAAAAAGAGGAATGTCCACACTTTCAAATAATAACACATACCAAATGAGAAATCACTCATTTTTTACAGTCAGAAATCCCATGTCATGCAGCAAGGTGATCCTCTGCCGGAACTCAAATACTACTAGCATCTAGTACTTTCAATGGAGGGGCATATAAATTTGCATCGATTACCAAAAGAACGCGTAAGGCTTGATGACAGTCCATGCGGGCAGCTTTTATAAAGACTGATCGTTAATTATTTTGACCCACCGACCCAAATGAATTTGTCACCCCCATTGTGAATAAATTCACCCTCCGAAAGAATTGTCTAGCAAAAGATATATTTTTTTTTCCAAAAAAAAATTAATTTTTAATTAAAAATGTGGATCTGATCAAACCCTACTGCTAAGGCTTCGTAAAAGCTGCCCATGCGCTTGTAGACAGGGATTGTGGAATCAAAACCTTTATCCAAGGCCGACTCCATTCATGAGAATAGAGAAGCTCATAAATGTCATACAATCCGTCCAGCTTGGATTGTTGGCTGTTGCGAAAGACAGAAACGAAACCTGTTCGGGAATTGAAAATTAAGTCGGTCCTGTACAAGTTTTACTTTTTCTTCGGAAGAGCCGACAATCCGAATCGGACGGATAGTTTGACGTCACAAAGAGCTTCAAGTGGCCTACAACAATTAAAATCAACTAATTACATAATTAACTCTTAACCAAAAATCAATAGAAATTAAAAATAATTCATAATCTCACAAACGATAATACTAATTTAAAAAAAGTTATTGTAATAAGCATGGGTAATTATTTAAATATTGCCATGTTAATATATTCTTGATTAAGCATTAACTAAAAAAATTTATGAATCAAAAATGTGCTTAGTAAAATAAGAAAATAATTAGTAGCAATTAAGATAACACTTCCATGTCTTTAAAAGTTTTCTGTAATTAAAAATTCACACTTAATGAAGCTGACAACCCAACGGATAGCATGAGGTCATGAAGAGCTTCTGTGACCTTAAAGTTACGTATGCCATGCTTTTAGCCAACTACCAGGCCACACAACAAAACCAAACCCTGCCCAACACTCCACATCCACACATCGAGCTCCACATTCACCCTCATTTCGCAACATGTCCCATATATCTTACGGCCGTAGAACACTTTCACACCTCTTATTGTCCGTATCAAGTGTTTTCCACCCCAATATCCGGACCATCCTGTGATCCAAATTCAGCTGTCCGTTGAAGCGTCTGTTAAACCCTGTCCATTGTCTGTATCTGTGTCGCTCTCTATTTTGTGTCTGAACATCGACTGTGCGCATTGCGAATACTGTTGATGTCCGAAAAAACTGATGTGACGTCCGTGTATGCATTTTGTTGTCGGTATGTCTGATTTGTTGTTCTTGGTTACATTCATTGGCGTTTTATGTGTATGAAGTATCTGGACTGAAATTGACAAATTCAAGTTTCAATTGAACCCATTTTCGTTATAAAAATGAGTTCATACCATCCTTTCATGGTAGATTCATCAAACAAGCATGATTATATTTGAATTTTTTTTTTTAAATGTGTAGTAAATGAATTTTTTTTAATTAGTCTGAACTTCTATAATTTATTACCCTAGTTCCATTTTTAATTCAGGCAGGGTAGTTTAGGTTTCAGTTCATTTGTTTGGATTTTCGGCCCCATCGCCTGACCATATATTTCAGATTAGGAAATTGTAAAGTGTTTTGTTCTGTACGACGCAATTCCTAAATGAGATGCTCATTTTTTTTTACTGGATGTAGCAAATTGTCTTAACTTCAAATATTTTTTTAAAAACAACTAGATTTATAAAATTAGCGAAAATGGGCAATTGAACCAAAAATCGACCTGTACATCAAGTTTTCTGACAATATTGAGAGGTGAACTTAAAAAAATTCTCTAATATTGGAAGTTTGTTTCTTGAAGTGTTATTTTTTATTTCAAAATACGAAGTATTATTCAACAAATATAAAATAAGCTGAAAATCAACATATTTGGGCTATTTCTAAACGGGAAAACAGCTTTTACAGTTTCCAATAAGAAATGCAATATATTTTTTAACTTTTTAAAATTGTCGAAGTTCTTGCACTTTTAGTGAATCTCGCAGGTTTTGTGGAATAATCAACTATGTTTTAAATGAACTTTTTCCAAAATAAATAGAATATTTTTTTGCGAATTTTACTACAAACTATTAAGTTATGTTTAGAGGATCATCAACTCAAATTTTTTTGCTAACTCTTAAGTTCATATATTTCTGATTAAAAATTAAGTATTTATGAAAACAATTTGAAGAAAAGCGGGATATTGTTTATGTGATTTTTTTACAAATAATTTGTTGTTCTCTATTTTCGATTAGGTTAAAAATTTGGTATATTTAACTTCTTAAAGAAGTTTTTTGCCTTTAAAATAGCTTATAATTGCCGACTAATAAATAAATCCAAAATTATTTGTTAATTTTTTTTAAAGGATAACCAAGAAGTCAGTAGCAGGCGTATGTGAAGCATTGATTGATCAGTAAAGTTGTGTCACTGTTAAACTTTCGAGCATGGACTTTTATTTAAAAAAAAAAACGAAATAGGTATTTATAAGCGAAATATTTTAATCTAATCACTTTATATTACACTCCAGCAGTAGCAGGAAATGCACACCCCGACTGCGATAGCTGCATTTTGATTTTGAGCTTTAATACAAATTTTGGAAAATTCTCAGTCAGCGGACCTAACAATTGAAACCGTTACGATCCTAAAATTTGGAAATTGACAGCAATCCTGAAACGCAAAACTAGGACTAGCCGCAAAATCCAGCAATTTTGAAACCGGGAATAACCGGAAATTCTAAAAACACCGATAATTCTATACATGTTCGGAAAACTTGTTCGTGAAAATCGTGAGACTCTTATGAACTAAAATCGAAAATAAGTGCTTCGCTCCGAGAATTAAGATAATAAGAACGTTAATTTAAAGTAAATGTTTTCAAAAGGACATAATTCAGTAATCATTTAATAATTTTTTTTTAAATTTAAAATAAAAAAGTGGGAAACTAAAAAAAAATCGGAACTGCACATACTGTTAAACGCGAATCAGATCAGAACTATACTTCAAATCCGTTAATAACCTAGAATTTTTTTCAAATGTAGGCCGCAGACAAATTTTTGAGATTATGAGATAAAGATTTTTGAAAATTTTGCGAATTTTTGCAGAGTGATCACCTCCACTTAAAAGTATTATATTAAGTTATATTCATAATAAGTAATTAAATATTACTAATCGAAGGTAGCTTTCCACAATTTTATAAATTTCTTGTAACACAATCAAATAAAAAGCAGTTCATTTTGTCATTGCATATATTGCTAAACTCGACAGCCTGTAGAGGGCCAACGCCTGCTGAGTCAATTTCAATTTCTTTCACCTTTCAAGACCCAAGACAATGAGGTGCATTGCAGCATGTGTTCTTGTCAATGGTTCTGACACATAATCCCATTGTTTAGTTCCCAAGCTAGCTAGGAGCCCACATTCTATCAACACACTGAGGAGATTTTGGGTGAAGCTTGTCCCGAACCTGTGGCAGGTAAGATGCAAGTGATTATTTTTCAGAGATTTTATTAAAATTTAATTATTGTCGCACTAGAGCTATAAGAGGGCCATGGGCGACTGGTTAGATTAAAACCACAGTCAAGTGTCAAGCCAACACCTGAATAGGCACCCAATGCAACTTTTTTTAAGGGCGACATCATACACCATTGAGCTAGAAGAAACGCAGAGTGAGGTGTGTGATTCACTGAACAGGGCAGCAAACAATCCGGTTCAATAACGAAACGCGGAGGAATACACGGCACTGCCGCAAAAACGAACCGGGCAGAAAACCTAGAAACTTGTCTATTTCACTATTGGTTTTGTCTTCACTGGTTCTTAAGTTAGTGATCCACATGGTTATTTCTTAAAAAAGTTGGAATTTAATTTAAAGTTAAAGAAAATTAATTTCTTTCGAACTAAAAATGTTAAAATACATTTAGGAGCCCAAGTCAATATGATAGAGGGGTCTCATACAAACATTGCATGCAAGTGTAGGGAGAATAGTCCTTTTCTGCCCAGTTCGCTCAAAAGGGTGTGAGTGGGTTTTCGGCTCACTGACGCATCACACTCCAGTTTCCCTTCTAGCTCAATGGCTATAAGTGACAAAAAGGTGAACGAGAAAACGAGCTAAAAAGATTTTCGTTTGCACTTAAGATGCGTTAAAAATGGCACTGAAAAAGGGTAAAAAATATACTTAACAATATTCACCCTTTTTATAAACTTTCAAGTTATCTTTAATGGAGGGAATGACATGTATTATTGACAAAAAAAATCCCTGTGCACTCTAAAGGGTGTGAGTGGGTTTTCGGCTTGCTGACACCTCACTCCAGTTTCCTTTCTAGCTCAATGTCATGCACAGCATCGGAACTTTGGAGCATATTTTAAGTTTACTCCCACTGCAGGGGATGTTATTCGAACTTTTCGACTGCACAGACAATTTATAGGTTGGCAGTTATTTTGGCAATGCCTGGGTCCGAATCTGGGATCGGTCGCATGCAGAGCAAGTGCCTAACCGACTTGGCTCCACAGCCCTCCGATTACCTAACTCCATGAAGATACCACAACTTGACCATTATTATAAATTTAATGTGCACCAGACCCTTAACACAATTAGCAACTGCAGAATGCCTATAATGCCAGTTTCTCATGCACTAAACAGGACTGATTTTAAGGCTACGACATTAATACATTAACAGTTTAACTTTTGGTAACCTTTGTAAATTAATGATTCAAGATACTACTGACCAGGAAGAGTATAGGAATTGAAAATATTGAAAACTACTCTATCACTAAGATATGGAGAAATTAAAAAAAATAGTTACTAACAAGTAGGTTTGTAACAGAAACTGTCACTTAACCAGCTTCACACAACAGTTGTGTTTAACAGGTAAAAAAGCGCCAAACACAGCATTAATTCGATATTAAACATTTACATGATAAATTCGAAAATTCAATAATTATTACTTTCTAAATGAGCATTCAAATTTGCAGTTTTTTTTTAAATAATTGAAGTACTTCGAATTCTTTTCTGAAATTTTCAATGTGTTCTACTTTTGATGCGCTGAATTTTTTTAACGTATCACACTTGTCTGTAGCATTTGTAGTTTGGGCTATGAAAGTGGGTGACAGACTGAACGATTATAATACCTTCTACTTTTTATGTTATAAACGTAGTGTGGAAGCTAAAACTAACTAACTTTTTTAATTTATGCCGAGTTCAAATGTAAAATACCCTAACTCATTTACTATGGTTAGCAAGGAATTCCTGCTATAATTCCTTAACACTTTGTCGGATAAATTCAATTACCTGAAAATATAATTGTAAAAACTTAAAAATGACTTTTTATTCATTAGGTAATGAAGGTGTTAATGGTACCCAAATGTGTCTTAAATAAACTAACGTTTCCAGGGATTCTTTAATTTTTAATAGTTTTTATAATAATACCATACTTGCTTACTCAGTAAATTTTATAGTTGCTGAAAGGCGACAATTTTTTTTTGAAAACTACCCTTTAACTATATTTAGTCAAATATTTTATGACAGTTTTCTTTTTTTTAAAGAAAAGCTTAGTTGAAACAGTCTTTTTTTAAAAAATAAAACCTCATATCTAAAGCATATATAAACAAATTAAGCTTAGGCTAATGTTAATTATTAAAAAACATTTATAAAAGAAAAAAAACTTGCATGTGTCACCAATTTCATTATATGTTCTTAAACTTCAAAATCATTTGTTTAAAATTTAAAAATTTTTACGAAAATAACGCTAAAAAATTATTTCAGATTAATTTCTTTGATTGTAATCCAAACATTCCTTTACATTGTAATCCAAAATTATCACTTTCATAGTCTAGCAAGCATTTAATATGCAAATAAAAAGAAATAGAAAAAACATAGCTATTTGTAAATTTTTCCAACAGGGAGAGGTGAAATAAAAGTTTGTTCAAGAGAATTTGACAAACTTGTCACTGTTTAGAACTCCTTAATATTCATTTATGTAGTTTGAAATGTGGAAAAAATACTTTTCTCACCTAATTTATAAATTCAGTTAACCTTTTTCAAATCTAAGTAAAAAATAACTGCAGAAGGAATGTTGGTTGGCTTATATTGGGTCGCAGTAAAGCGTGTCGAATCCCAGAAAGGGTTCGTTGAATTATCGTCACACTAGAGCTACACATGGGCTATTAGCAACGTAGTTTAGAACAAGTCAAGTGACAAGTAGACACTTGAGTAGGCACCCGGCACCCAAGGCAACTTTTGAGGGTAACAGAGTATATTTAGCGTGCACTCCCTCGACAAGGGCCGTCAGACCTTTTGGATGCACATTTGAGTAGCCAAAAAGGTAGTTATTTTGGCAGTGCCCCGAACCGATCATGTTACCTTTCGCATACAAGGCAAGCACCTTACCAACTGGGCTCCCTAAAATCCCTGAAAGAGGGAATTTGCGTTGGGTACGAGAGTACGATCATGAGCCAGAGTGAAAAGACAAGGGGTTAACGTTAACATCTTCCCTCTTTGAATTGGGTGCCTTTTTCCCATAAATTAATCTTGTACTATGAATAAAATTTAGACGCTCTAGTAGTTGATAAATTTTAAAACATCTAGAATAAAAGGGGGGTGGGGAGCTTTTGGAATAGTGACAGGCAGTATATGGAGATTTTTTCCATGGCAAACAACGATATGCTAGCATACTACTTGAAGAATAATTTTATTCGTGCGAAGGCTATAATTTGGTTGCTGTGGATATCATAACTATACAGTCCGGTAACTGTTAGTTTGGTTGAAAAACATTGCACTAGACTATACTACGACTGTAGAGCTTGCAATCAGTTGATAGATAAGTTAAAACTTCTTTAACACATTAATAAAAGGTTAAACAATCGGTTCATTTAAGGGTTAAAATACATTTAAGAGCATTCAAATTTAGTAAAAAGGAAATTTTTGATTTACTATTGTTGCATAAACATGCGGGTCCAAGTTTGAAGGTGTATGGACAGATGTTCAATTCTATCCGATATGAAAATCAACATACAAATGTTTTTTTTTAAATTAAATATTGGAATATGAACATTAACATTTATTTTTAATGCTTGTACGAATATGTAATTTTTACTCGATGTAAAACAAAAGAAAACGACTGGTAGCACAAATTGGAAAGAAAGCTGTGAATCAATTTTGTTTCAGTTTTAACAAATTGATACATCGTTTTGGACTTGGGAATCATTGTATGCGAGAAATGAAAATACTTGCAAAACCTTTTCTAAAACACCTACAAACTAAACGTTCCTCTTAAAGCTTTTTGGTTTTGTAATGATCTTTCTCGTGTGACTTTATTATGGACATTGTATAATTGTGCATTTGAAACAATTTTGAAAATATTTGTAAAAGGTTTTAAATTTACCCTTTTCCCATGCCATTTACTATTAGATTTTACCATTTGAATTTTTTTTTAAATTATAAAAGAGTAAAAATTTTTACCATAGTTAAAAATGAAAAAAATAATGCCAAAATTTGTTATTAATTTTTTTAAAAAAATAATTAAATTAAATAAAAATTAATTAATACTTTTAACCAATTGAATTAATGATTATTAATACTTTTTAATCGATGGCTTTTCTCTCACATCTAGTTAATTTTTCTTTTGAACTGTCATAGTAACTTGAAGATATCTGCTTCATCTCTCCCTCTTTTTAAAAGAATGATAAAAAATATTTTTTCCTTCACGAAAGCATTAAGATTTCAATAATGTGATTTAAGAGGTAGTTTATAACTTTATGACAAAGCTATAAAAGTCTTCAACCAGAGGAATGCATAAGTAGATTTTGTTCAAAGCTTTTATCTTCTCACTTTCTCCAGAACTCGGAAGGTTGTTGGGAAAAGTCATTGGGATCATAGAAACATATACTGAAGATCAAATAGTTAGGATTGTTCGTCTTCCACAGACTCACCACAAGTTTCTGTCTCGTAGGGAGACTGGAGAGCTTCAGAATTCGGCAAGAGTGTGATGTTTTTATTCTTCTACACAGCACAAGATGAAAGGGGTACATCTTCCAGGTGTGAAGGTAGAATTGGGAATGTTCGTATTCCACCAACACAACTCAGAGTAGGAGGGCTTCAATAACTTGGAAAGCGTGCAATGTTTTTTATTCTTGCGCACAGCACTGTGGTTTCATTCAAAGAAGAGATCTTCGAGGTGTGAGAGTGGAGATAGGTAAGTTCGTAGTCCACAACACACCTCAGAGTAAGTAGGAGGGCTTCAGTAACTTGGAAAGCGTGCAATGTTTTTTCTTTCTTCTGCTAATCACTGAGGTTTCATTCAAAGAGAGATCTTCGAAGTATGAGAGTGGAGATAGGTAAGTTCGTAGTCCACAACACACCTCAGAGTAAGTAGGAGGGCTTTAGTAACTTGGAAAGCATGCAATGTTTTTTTTTCCTTCTGTTCATCACTGAGGTTTCATAGAGAGAGATCTTCGAAGTATGAGAGTGGAGATAGGTAAGTTCGTAGTCCACAACACACCTGAGAGTAGGAGGGCTTTAGTAACTTGGAAAGCGTGCAATGTTTTTTTTTTCTTCTGCTCATCACTGAGGTTTCATTGAGAGAGATCTTCGGGTGTGAGAGTGGAGATAGGTAAGTCTGTAGTCCACAACACACCTCAGAGTAGGAGGGTTTCAGTATCTTGGAAAGTGTGCAATGTTTTTTCTTCTACACAGCACTGAGGTTTCATTGAGAGAGATCTTCAAGGTGCGAGAGTGGAGATAGGTAAGTTCCTAGTCCACAACACACGGAGGGCTTCAGTATCTTGGAAAGCGTGCAATGTTTTTTATTCTTGTGCGCAGCTCTGAGGTTTCATTAAGAGAGATCTTGGGGTGTGAGAGTGGAGATAGGTAAGTCTGTAGTCCACAACACACCTCAGAGTAGGAGGGCTTTAGTAACTTGGAAAGCATGCAATGTTTTTTTCTTCTGCACAGCACCTAGGTGTCATTGAGAGATCTTCGAAGTGTGAGAGTGGAGTAAGTTCGTAGTCCACAACACACCTCAGAGTAGGAGGGTTTCAGTATCTTGGAAAGTGTGCAATGGTTTTTCTTTTACACAGCACTGAGGTTTCATTGAGAGAGATCTTCAAGGTGCGAGAGTGGAGATAGGCAAGTTCCTAGTCCACAACACACGGAGGGCTTCAGTATCTTGGAAAGCGTGCAATGTTTTTTTATTCTTGTGCGCAGCTCTGAGGTTTTATTCATAGGAGAGATCTTCGAAGTGTGAGAGTGGAGTAAGTTCGTAGTCCACAACACACCTGAGAGTAGGAGGGCTTAAATAACTTGGAAAGCGTGCAATGTTTTTTTTTTCTTCTGCTCCTCACTGAGGTTTCATAGAGAGAGATCTTCGAAGTATGAGAGTGGAGATAGGTAAGTTCGTAGTCCACAACACACCTGAGAGTAGGAGGGCTTTAGTAACTTGGAAAGCGTGCAATGTTTTTTTTTCTTCTGCTCATCACTGAGGTTTCATTGAGAGAGATCTTGGGGTGTGAGAGTGGAGATAGGTAAGTCTGTAGTCCACAACACACCTCAGAGTGGAGGGCTTCAGTAACTTGGAAAGCATGCAATGTTTTTTTCTTCTGCACAGCACCTAGGTGTCATTGAGAGATCTTCGTAGTGCGAGACTGGAGTAAGTTCATAGTCCACAACACACTCAGAGTAGGAGGGTTTCAGTAAACTTGGAAAGTGTGCAATGGTTTTTCTTTTACACAGCACTGAGGTTTCATTGAGAGAGATCTTCAAGGTGCTGAGAGTGGAGATAGGCAAGTTCCTAGTCCACAACCACAGAGAGGGCTTCAGTATCTTGGAAAGCGTGCAATGTTTTTTATTCTTGTGCGCAGCTCTGAGGTTTTATTCAAAGGAGAGATCTTCGAAGTGTGAGAGTGGAGTAAGTTCGTAGTCCAAACACACCTGAGAGTAGGAGGGCTTAAATAACTTGGAAAGCGTGCAATGGTTTTTTTTTCTCTGCTCATCACTGAGGTTTCATAGAGAGAGATCTTCGGGGTGTGAGAGTGGAGATAGGTAAGTTTGTAGTCCACAACAACCTGAGGTAGGAGGGCTTTAATAACTTGGAAAGCGTGCAATGTTTTTTTTCTTTCTCTGCTCATCATGAGGTTTCATAGAGGAGATCTTCGAAAGTAGTAAGTGGATGATAGGTAAGTTCGTAGTCCACAACACACCTGAGAGTAGGAGGGCTTTAGTAACTTGGAAAGCGTGCAATGTTTTTTTTTCTTCTGCTCACATCACTGAGGTTTCATAGAGATCTTCGGGTGTGAGAGTGGAGATAGGTAAGTTCGTAAGTCCACAACACACCTGAGAGTAGGAGGGCTTTAGTAACTTGGAAAGCGTGCAATGTTTTTTTTTCTGCTCTCAGTGAGAGAGATCTTCAGGTGCGAGAGTGGAGATAGGCAAGTTCCTAGTTCCAACACACGTAGGGCTTCAGTATCTTGGAAAGCGTGCAATGTTTTTTATTCTGTGCGCAGCTCATGATGTTTTATTCAAAGGAGAGATTTCGAAGTGTGAGTGGTAAGTTCGTAGTCCACAACACACTCAAAGTAGGGGCTTTAGTAACTTGGAAAGCATGCAATGTTTTTTTCGTCTGCACAGCACCTAGGTGTCATGAGAGATTTCGAAGTGTGAGTGGAGTAAGTTCGTAGTCCAAAACACACCTGAGAGTAGGAGGGCTTGGGAAGGAAAGCGTGCAATGGTTTTTTTTTCTTCTGCTCATCACTGAGGTTTCATTGAGAGAGATCTTCGAAGTATGAGAGTGGAGATAGGTAAGTTCGTAGTCCACAACACACCTGAGAGTAGGAGGGCTTAACTAACTTGGAAAGCGTGCAATGGGTTTTTTTTTTCTTCTGCTCATCACTGAGGTTTCATAGAGAGAGATCTTCGAAGTATGAGAGTGGAGATAGGCAAGTTCGTAGTCCACGACACACCTGAGAGTAGGAGGGCTTTAGTAACTTGGAAAGGGTGCAATGTTTTTTTTTTCTTCTGCTCATCACTGAGGTTTAATAGAGAGAGATCTTCGGGTGTGAGAGTGGAGATAGGTAAGTTCGTAGTCCACAACACACCTCAGAGTAAGTAGGAGGGCTTTAGTAACTTGGAAAGCATGCAATGGTTTTTTTCTTCTGCACAGCACCTAGGTGTCATTGAGAGATCTTCGTAGTGCGAGACTGGAGTAAGTTCGTAGTCCACAACACACCTCAGAGTAGGAGGGTTTCAGTATCTTGGAAAGTGTGCAATGTTTTTTCTTCTACACAGCACTGAGGTTTCATTGAGAGAGATCTTCAAGGTGCGAGAGTGGAGATAGGCAAGTTCCTAGTCCACAACACACGGAGGGCTTCAGTATCTTGGAAAGCGTGCAATGTTTTTTATTCTTGTGCGCAGCTCTGAGGTTTTATTCAAAGGAGAGATCTTCGAAGTATGAGAGTGGAGATAGGTAATTTCGTAGTCCACAACAAACCTCGGCTTCAGTAGGAGGGTTTTATTCAAATGAGAGATTTTGTGAGAGTGGAGTAAGTTCGTAGTCCACAACACAGTAATTAGGAGGGCTTCAGTATCTTGCAAAGCGTCTGTGTGCAATGTTTTTTTTTTAACTGCACAACACTGAGGTTTCATTGAGAGAGATCTTCGAGATGTGAGAGTGGAGATAGGTAAGTTCGTAATCCACAACACACCTCAGAGGGGCTTCAGCATTTTTAAAAGAGTGCAATGTTTTGTTTCTTCTGCATAGAACCCGAGATGAAAGGGGAGATCTTGCTGGTGTGAAAGTGTAATTAGGAATGTTTGTTTTTCACCAGTGGGTTTTCTTCATAGTAACTTGAGAACCTGAGAAAGTCTGAAAGAAAGGACCTCAAGGCATTAGAGTTTAGTAATGACTGGTTGCAGTAAACACCACTGCCAACTGTTTTATACAGTTTTTTTTTTGCAGGAGTTCAATTGTTCTCTTGTTTATTGCACAGTTGGAGACTGATGACTACTTAAAAAATGTTATCTTCTTCGTGCTAAAGTAGAATATAAGTTATTCGTTATTTGACTAACTTTCGGACCTGTTGTGTGAAGCAAAATTTCGTACATGTCATTCCATTCCAACTATTTCAGCAAATATACAACTGCCTTTTTTCCAAAGACAGCACAAGTAGATTACCAGGATTTCTACTAGGTTGAGTCATTAACAGTTTTTCATGTTTTATATTTTCTGTCATGAATCGTGATTAACTTTTGTGGATTGTCTCTTATCTTGATTTCATAAAAATAATATTTCTTATGTTTTTGAAAACTTTTGAAACATTTTATTCTACTGTATAGAGATTGAGCAAATTGAATATAACTTTGGTAAGAGAAGAAGCAGATATTTTAGGTAATATGTAAATAGTTTTAGTTTTTAAAGTTTAATTTTTTTTACTATGGTCTTAATGAAGAAAGGGTACCAAGACTACATACACAATCGGTAAATTTTTAATTCGAACTTATTTTAATTAGTGCTACCTGAAAGATAACAAACTATATTGCCAGTTTCACTGGACTTAATTCACAATTCTAAAATGTCTTATAACAAAGCCTAAGAAAGCATTACAAAAATGCAATGAGGACTTAAGTTTAAAATTTTACAGCTTAATAGTACTTATTTTCTTATTTTAGAAAAGAATTTACAGTCATTTTCAATGAATTGCTATAATTTTTAAATTAAATTGATACTACTTTTTTATAATGCATATTTTAAGTTTCTATGAAGTACATATTTATTAATACTTATAGAATAGTTATTCTTTTCTCAGAAAAAACAATTGATTCACAGTACCTTAACTTTTTGTGTTAGGTACAACTACAGCTTGCATCAATAGCACCAGCCCACCAATTTTTAACAAATTCTATTGTCACATTTACTGCACAATCTTTTTTTTTTTAATTTTAGAGTGAAAAATAGTTTTAACAATGTATTACTTAAAAACTTATTAATAATAGTTATTACGGTCACTTCCTAAAATAGTAGCTTAAATTATTAATAACTTTGGTATATAATATATTATGATTTATTTAATTTAGACAGTACACTGATTTTGTTCTTTAAAAAAAAAAAAAAAAAAAGAGTAAAAATTATAATTTGCCGACTAGGTAAAAATTTAGAAGACAAGTTTAAACTTTCCGAATCAACTGACTGTTTGACTTCAGTGGATAGTCATTGGCCAAGAAGGCTTTAAATTTGCAACTACCTCGGGTGGTGAAAGGAAGCGTTCGCCTATTTGCTAAAACTACTGTTTTCTTGACTATTTTTTTGGAAGTAATTTAGGCTTCAGTTTTAATCTGATCCAATTTTAAGAATGAAGTTGCTTTTAACTTCAACTTGACAGGGAGGTCCGAATTTAGTATGCTAGGATAATGTTAATTTGCTCACCCCAATAAAGCTCATTTGCTTTTTAAAGAAAAAATAAGGGCCGGATTTAAAGATTTGCCGCTTGTAGGCTACGATTGATTTGCCACCCCCGTCACAATATTCTCCCCCTCCGGGGAAAGGTAGCTGGTTAGCTACAAAATAGGGTGGTATGTGCTGTTTAAAATAGATACACATATTAGAATCATCTATGTACCTTTACACGCTAAATCGAAATAGGCGATTTTTTTGTTCGACTATTTCTCTTTCAACTTTGAAATCTGGGAAGAGCGCAATTGCCCTCGCAGCTACCATGTTTGCTACGAAATATTAGATTATACATACATTTACGCATTAATGTAAATTATTTGTTTTCTTTCTTAAAAATATTCGTATCTTTATAATAATATTTTGATGCCGAATGCTGCTTTAATTGGGTTTAAAATTTGCCGCCCAAAAAAATTCGCAGCCTATTTAGAAATCCGGCCCTGGAAAAAATATACCTTTCATAAAATTAAAAATATACCTTATCTTTTTTTTAAAACAGATTTAGTAGCATTAAGTTTAGACAAAACTACAATTTAAATACTTTATAAATAGGATTAATTATATCTTCTGAACATTGCTCCTTTAAAATGCACCATTCTAGGATGTGGCCCACTTAGCCCATTCAGAAATAGGTTCCTGCTAAATTAACTTGAATGAAATAATGGGATTGAAATTTGAAGTAAAATATATATTAGGATCGTAGCAAATAAGAGCTATTAGCAACTGGTTCCTAATTTCCAACAGCAGCCAAGTAACAAGGCAGTTATCCGAGTGGGCTAATAATTGGAATTTAGACCACAACAGATTTAAGGTATGCCATCGTGATTTGCATTGAATTGGCGAGATGCATTAGTTCCAGTTTGATCCTTTTATGGAATACTAGCTTTCTAAACCCGGCGTCGCACGGGTTAACCTTTAATAACCGTAATTTGTTTTTGACACAGCTGTAGTAATAAAATGGTCGGTCTGTTCATTGGCAACTTTTGGCAATATTTAAAATTTAACAACCCAAATGTGGTAATCATTCTACAATCAATAAATGAAATAAAATAAGGATAGTCAAATAACAATCCTACAAATTAAAACCTCTTGATATTTCGGGATTATACTTAATTTTGGTCACGCTAAAGTTTCTTTCAAATTGAAAATTAAAAGTAGAAATCGAATTTGTGTCAATTTTTTAACGGCTCTCCTTACTGGATTATGTATATCTACGGATGACGTCAAGCCCGTTTCGGCCCGGCCCATGTGTTTTCAAGCCCCAGTTTCGGTCTCTCACTCTCAGGTGGATCACGTATTTTTGCAAATAATTATATTAATTAAAAAATCATAATCAAATATAAAAAAACTAAGCCTCAGGTGCACACGTAGGTATTACAGGGAATCTATATTAAAAATTTCGAATTTTTTTTAGCTGTATAAGTAGGTCTTTCACGATCCACAGACAGACTTTCTTTTATTATTATAGATTGGGCAAACCAGCAATGGTAACTACCATGATTATGGTGCCTCAAATCTTGGAGCCACCGTGAGCTAAAATTGTTCTAAAATATTTTTAATCACAGAAGGGGGAATGTTAACAGAAGCAGGGTCTCCAAACTAAAGTCTTTTCGCTATGTTAATCCAATGGCATGGAGAGGGGGGGGGGGGAGAAATCATTTTCTAAGCCAAATTTTTCTGGCTGTATTGGATATTTTTAAACTTTTTCTTAGGAAGTGATAAATGTAACTGGCTTACAAATACAAAGCCAATACTACTTTTGAAATTAGTCGGAATATTCTTTTAAACATCAATAAATTAATTTTACAACAGAAGTGGACAACATTTTCCTGAGGTAGCCATTTCGAAAGATGTAAGCAAGTATGGTAAATACAAAATCAGATCTTAATGTTTCATACTTTGAAAAGCATCTTTAAATCATGTTATCAATAAATCAGTTTTCAAATGACTAAAAAAACAGCACTCTATAGTAAAATATAGTTATTTATAATTTTAAAAATGGGGATAGTTTGTTTGGTCTAGTACCTTTTGATCTGTTCCCTCTTCCGTATCCTCAGACACTACGTATAGCTACTTAAAAGCAGGGTTGGGTTTTTCCCGTCTAAAACTAATATTTCCCATCCCAGTGGTAAAAACTGGTAAATACCTGGAAAAATTGGTAAAAACTGGGAAATACCGTTCTTTCTGAAAAAAAAAACAAGAAAATACCAGTATTTCTCACATATACCATATCTAGGAAATCCTATTTTAACTAAAAAGCTTTATAAAAGTAAACATCAGTTTTTCTTTTTTGTTTACATCCTAATTTTTGTATTCTGGCTGTGATTGCAATTATGCCACTGTGGGTGGCCCTTGTTTAGCTCATGTGTTTTGTTCCCATCATCCCCACTATACCCATTGTAGTTTGCCAAAGCCTAGTAAAGTCTAGTTTGATTTTTTTTCTAGATTTAGTAGACATAACTCAATAATTATTTACCCTATACAATATTTTAATGCATATTTACCACAGACAATACTCCAACAATTATTTATGGTTATACAGACATTAACACTCAAATAATAATAAACGAGAGTACATTATTATGTTATCATAGATGTAAAACAACTAAGGAAGAAGTGTCTATTTTTAAAAATATTAAGGCCATGATAAATATTTATTACAATAGTCCCATTAAATAACATTTAGTAATTAATTGTTGTTTCAATTATTAAGTTCTTCCCAGGTGGGAAAAACAATTTTTCCCAGGATGGTAAATACCGGTTTTTACCATGGTATTTTCCGGGGTGGTGGTAAAAACCATGCCAACCCTGCTTAAAAGTTACTCACAACCAACAAGGTCAAGCAAGATCAATTGAACGATTTAGAATGTTTAATTGTGATATGATCCGAAATACCCTGATACACTGCTTTATAATATATTTATGAGCAGTTATGTCGGTAGAGTAATGGTCGAGATTAACGGTCGCCAGTCGCCAGATGGCGAACAAAAAATTTTGGCAATCAAAATTTCTAGATGCCAATTCTTTAACAGTCTTTGAAAAACATGCTTTAACATTAAAAAATTCGCAGCGAATTAGTTAAAAAGCATTCATTGATTTATTCCGGATAACGGAAAAATGCTTAGGTTAAAACTAGATTTAAATTATGGATAGAACATAGAATTAAAATTTTAATTCAGGTAGAATTCTTAAAATGAATTTGCGTCGCACACTAAAACTAAATGAGGATTTTCGACGCTGCGCCTTGTAATTTGGAACTGCGACCAAGTGATGATACCGACTTCAGAGCTGGCACCCAGCGCAACCTCAGAGCGACATCGGTACAGTCCGAATAAAGTTAAATTAAATAAAATTTATCTCGAATAAAACCAAAGTTAAACATGCCGGATAACGGAAAATCACTTTCAGTTTAGAACTAAAATAAATTCCGGATAGAATATATTGAACTAAAATTAAAATTCTGTTAACATTCTGGGATGAATTTACGTCACACTAAAGCTAAATGAGGATTTTCCGCGCCGCGCCTCGTAATTTGGAACTGCGATCAATTGACGAGGCCGACATCAGAGCTGGCACCAGTGCAACATCAAATAGCAGTCCGGATGAATAAAGGTAAATTAAATAAAATTTATTTCGAATAAAACTAGAATTACATTTCGGATAAAGGAAAATTGCTTTCGATTAAAAATAGAATTAATTCTGCTTAAAATATATAGATCAAAAATTAAAATTCGGGATGAATTATGCATCGCACCAAAGCTAAATGATGATTTTTGGCGCCGGCCTCGTAATTTAGAAAGCGATCAAGTACGATGCCGACCAGAGCTGGCACCCAGAGCTACCTTATATAACAACATCGGTAGCAGTCCAGATAAAGCTAAAATAAAATTTCTCGATACAATATATGGTTAGCGAAAATGCTTGCAAACGATAATTAAAAATATTTTTATTTATTCTGGGTAGAATTAGAATAAACTTCCGATTTCACTCCGGCTTAATTTGAAACTATAGTTCAGTTCTTGATACATATGTGCAAGTCCTGAAAATGTTAAAACGATAAATAAATAACGTATTAATATATCTAGTTACGTTTCGATTAGAATTGTAACGGATTCCCTAATTTAATTCCGGTTAACACTCGGATTGCGTATAGTGGAAACACGTAAATAAAATGCCACATAAAAAATGCTGAAATAGCGCCATACCTGGCGTTAAATCAGACTTTCAGTTCCAAAAATACTTTTCGCGCCAAATGTTGTCACCAAACGAAATATTTTCTTGGAAAAAAAATCTAAAAAGTTTTTACTATACTTGGCAAGAAATCGCAATTTTGGCGAGAAATATTCAATTTTATCGCCAAATTGGAATTTGAAATTTTCCGGATATTTGAGCTTTCCGGTTAATCGGGAGCCGGATAAACGGGCTTTTACTGTATAACCAATCTTCTGCTATGACCTGTACGGGTTTTATTTCCCCTTGGCCATCAATGTGTGTTTTGCCTTTGTTTTGTATATGTAGCTTGTAAATAAATATTCAAAACCTTTTTAAAAAATTCAGTTTGAAACCTACTACCTTTTCGACATCTTTTAAATAATGAGGAATGAAATTTGGACTCATTACAAAAACAATTTGGACCTTAGTATTTGTTTAGGTATTTTATTTATAACTTTTCAAGACTGAGGAATTATATGTGGTAATTTATATTTAACTTTCAGAAACTTATTTTGCATAACTTTTAAAATCAAATTATCATTTTAACTAACTGATATATTAAATTGCACCTGCTATCAAACATAGTTATTAAACTGAATGGGAAAATACTAAGTTAGATCCCCTTTTATAGCACCATTTGCAAAGCTATGGGTTTTTTGGCATAAATTTTTTTTTATCAATTTCTAGGTATGTTTGGCGTGTAACCATTGGTAACTAAAACCTTTTTATATGTTTGTCTCCCTCAGAGGGATGTAAAAGACAAAAATGGTTTGTAAGATAAAATTTATTTATTTCAGTTTATGGTAGTTAACCAATTTAGTTGAAAATTGAGTTTGCTATATAAATATTATCCTTACTAGGAATACATGAATTTAATAAGTCAAACATAATCATGCTTGGAGGTATTTAAAGGCAAAATGCGGGACATTTTACAAAATGAACTAAATTCTAAGTGCACAAAAAAAAAACACCCATTTTATTTTTATGAACAAAATAACAAGGTTTAAATAACAAAATATTCTTTATTATATTCTGTAAAACTTTTTTTGTATATTTATTCTTAATAAATCAATATTAAAATATTAATTGCTTAGAAAATTAAAAATATACCGCATAAAAACTTCATTCTTCTAAAAAAAACTATTTTAACTCACAGTGGGCAGAATAATAAATCAGTGAACAAGATTCATACAGGGTCTAGATCAAGCGAGTCTTCTATTTTTTTTTATGAAAGCTACAGCCATTAGTTAAATTAAACAGTATTATATTGAACCAAAAGTACTGTTGCTTGAGGATAAAAACTGTATAGCTTAATGCTTAAACTTTGATCCGATTTAAATTTTTAGGGAGAGGGAATATTTTTTTTAATTCTATCGTATTTCGGAAATTATAGTACAAGTTTACTACATGGATACAAATCAATTCGAGTTCACATAAAATTCGGAAATTTATTTTTTAATTCAAGTTTAAAAGTTGAACCTCAACTTTTTAAGTTTTATCATTTTATAGACAATAGGAAAAAGGAATTTTTGTCCACCAAGATTGTGAATTCTGTCTACTGTGCCCAACTTGCATTTATGTATTTTTTTATTTATAAAAGGATTCCATAAACTCATATGTCAAATATGGGTTTATTGTTTGGCTGAGGATACACACGCACGGGCACCATTCACACATTGCACCTATGGGTAGTAACAGTGCATGCTCAAGCGCGGGGGGGGGGGGGGGGCTTACCTCGTATGCATTGCGTGTACGGGCATGAATTAAGTTTTTAAAGTTGAGATTACCCATTTTTGGGCCCCGGACAATTTTTTTTTTGCTACAAGAACATCAGTAGCCTACATGGGTCAGTATTGTAGGGCCCAACGCAAAGCCTGAACAGTAAACACTAATTATGGGCCACGGAAATTTTTGATTTCTTTTAAAAAACATCTGTTCTAGCCAAAAAAAAGTTGAAGTTCATGAAATTTCAGCACAACTTAAAAAGATGACTTCCAGGGTAAAATACAAAAAGTTTATAAACATTTGTAATGTAGCCGAGAGCGGAAATTTAACCCGGGACCTTTTGAACAATGAACACAAGCCACTTACGCTACCACTAAGCTATGATGCTCCGGGCAGAATCAAACTGAAACTGCTAATAAGCCCGTCATGAATTACTCCCCGTACGTGCAATGCTTGCACGGTGCCCGTACCCGTACACACTCCGTAATTGCCCTCAAACTTATCAATTTCAGTCCCAACGTACTTCATACACAAAAACACCCATGACTATAATAACCAATAACCACATATCAGACATGCGAAAAAAAATGCAAACACAGACATCACATCAGTTATTACGGACTTCAACAGGATTCGCAATGCGCACAGTCAATGTTCAGACACAAAATAGAGAGCGACACGAATACAGACAATGGACAGGGTTTAACAGACGTTTCAACGGACAGCTGGATTCGGATAACAGGATGGTCCGGATATTGAAAGTGGAAAACACTTGGTACGGACAATAAGAGGTGTGAAAGTGTGCTACGGTCGTAAGATATACGGGACATGTCGTGGAATGAGTGTGAATGAGGAGCTTGATGCAGTGTGGAGGCATGAAATAGGTTTTGTTGTGTATTTTTGGCCTTATGTTGGCTGAAGCTAGGCCTACTGTACTTAAAAGCCACAGAAGCTCTTCATGGCGTCAAACTATCCGTTGGAAATATTCGTATATTTATAAAAAAAATGAGTCGCAGCGATTATGTTTGCTACGAAATATTAGTAATATATTTAGGTTTACGCATTAATGTAAATTATTTGTTTTCTTTCTTAAATATTCGCATATTTATAAAAAAAAATTTATGCCGAATGTCGCTTTAATTAGTACAATGGTTATTGGTTCCTAGTTCTCTCTCCTACCCAAAAAACTACAAAAAATGTATAAGATAATTACTAACTTCTACTTACTACTATAATTGAATTGCTTACATTGAATATTAGCAATTTTTTAATAGCTTATTAAAATTTAATCATCTTTAATCAAATTTGGACTCATTACAAAAACAATTTGGACCTTAGTATTTGTTTAGGTATTTTATTTCTAACTTTTCAAGACTGAGGAATTATATGTGGTAATTTATATTTAACTTTCAGAAACTTATTTTGCATAACTTTTAAAATCAAATTATCATTTTAACTAACTGATATATTAAATTGCACCTGCTATCAAACATAGTTATTAAACTGAATGGGAAAAAACTAAGTTAGATTCCCTTTTACAGGCATGAAAGTGTAAACTAACCAAAAAGGCTGAACACTGAATTCATTTTTTTTGCACTATCAGCGTAACGACGTGCAAACCAATCGAAAATTTAGTTACATTAGTTCCTATAAAATGCATACATAGAAAAAAAATGCTTGAATAATATAATTTAGTTTTACTTTAAATCTGTATATCGATGCCATATTAAATCATATTTAATTTTTAAAAAAAGCTGATAACTAATGAATTACTCTTAATAGATAAATATAAAATCAGTTGCAGTTGATTAATTTTGTTTAGCAGCATAGCTTAACAATACACTGATATTTTTTTTTTATGAATTGTCTATGTGTGTGAACATTTTTAGCTGTTCATTTGGTGTATTACCAACAAGTTTTGGTCGTTGGCAGTACGCCATAAGGCTAAATATCTTGGCGCCGGGACTTGGAAATTATATTTGCCTCGTTGGGATTGAAATCCCTAACTTTTAGTCTTTCAACATATCCTTAGTAATACAGTTCATTCAAAGTTAGAAAAAAATTCAAGCACTTTTCCAAAAAATTTCAAGGACACGAAATTCACTAACAGCCTAAATATATAAAGCGTGTATAAGTGGACACTCCTTTTTTTTTAAACTAAAAATTGTCTAAAATCAAAAACCCCAGCATAGGCCGAAGTAGGAAAAAAAAAGGTTCAAACGTAAACACAAAAGTATTTTTCCATTCAAGCTGTTCTGTGATCCCGATTCACGGATACCGTGATTTATACACTCAATAAGAAAATATTCTGGTTGCTCGACTTGGCCTAAACTGGAGCTACAAAAATAAAGATACACACTAGGTCGCAAAAAAAGTAAATCAGGAAGCATTATTGGACTGCATATTTTTGGTCAGGTGAAGAGGATCCTCTTTTAATGGGGGATTGCACTGGCCGGTAACCGATATTTGAAGACATCTGAGTGAAATCTAATCTTAATTAATCTTCAAATTTTAATTATATTTTTTATCTTTATTATTAAAATTTATTATTTAATCTTGTTCTTCATTGAAATTTAAGTTTAGTTTTCATTCATATGGACCGAGAATGGAGGAAACTATTTGGCTGGTTTGCTAGCCGATAATTAAAGAAAACTTACTATAATCTAATCTTAATTCATCTTCACATTTTAATTAAACTTTTTATTTTCATTATTAGAACCTGTTATTTGAACTTATTGTTTATTGAAATTTAAGTTTAGTTTCACCGAATTACGGTGCGAAGAAAAAGTAAAAAATGCATCGCAGTTCTAGTTAATTGCATTGCTGTTTCAGTGAATTAGTTCGCAGCGAAATCGCAGTAGTAGTGACTAGTTATTTTTATAAGCTTTAGTTCAAACTGACCTGCAAATCAAAATTCAAAGCCTCGTAATTTGTGCTTATTTTGCGGCAAAATCGCATTACAGTCTGTTATTTTTAATAGTTCAAGGATCAGTGAAACAAACCTAGATGCCACAATTTTTGCTCGCTTATTTGCGACGAAATGGCAGTAGGTTCCGTTATTTTTATAGTTCCAGGACGGATCGGTCAACAAAAACATCGACGCATCGTAATGTCTTGCCTCTTTTGATGATAGGACCCCCCTATATATATGGATAACAATTTCTCAACGGTTCTGCATCGATCTCAGGATCAGCCAAAATGAGATTAAAAAAGGCGGATTTCCGCCGAAAGGCGGAAAACTTTCATGCCTGCTTTTATAGCACCATTTGCAAAACTATGGGTTTTTTGGCATAAATTTTTTTTTTATCAATTTCTAGGTATGTTTGGCGTGTAACCATTGGTAACTAAAACCTGGTTTATATGTTTGTCTCCCTCAGAGGGATGTAAAAGACAAAAATGGTTTGTAAGATAAAATTTATTTATTTCAGTTTATGGTAGTTAACCAATTTAGTTGAAAATTGAGTTTGCTATATAAATATTATCCTTACTAGGAATACATGAATTTAATAAGTCAAACATAATCATGCTTGGAGGTATTTAAAGGCAAAATGCGGGACATTTAACAAAATAAACTAAATTCTAAGTGCACAAAAAAAAAACACCCATTTTATTTTTATGCACAAAATAACAAGGTTTAAATAACAAAATATTCTTTATTATATTCTGTAAAATCTTGTTTTGTATATTTATTCTTAATAAAAGAATATTAAAATATTAATTGCTTAGAAAATTAAAAATATACCGCGTAAAAACTTCATTCTTCTAAAAAAAAACTATTTTAACTCAGTGGGCAGAATAATAAATCAGTGAACAAGATTCATACAGGGTCTAGATCAAGCGAGTTTCTTCTATTTTTTTATGAAAGCTACAGCCATTAGTTAAATTAAACAGTATTATATTGAACCAAAAGTACTGTTGCTTGAGGATAAAAACTGTATAGCTTAATGCTTAAACTTTGATCCGATTTAAATTTTTAGGGAGAGGGAATATTTTTTTTAATTCTATCGTATTTCGGAAATTATAGTACAAGTTTACTACATGGATACAAATCAATTCGAGTTCACATAAAATTCGGAAATTTATTTTTTAATTCAAGTTTAAAAAGTTGAACCTCAACTTTTTAAGTTTTATCATTTTATAGACAATAGGAAAAAGGAATTTTTGTCCACCAAGATTGTGAATTCTGCCTACTGTGCCCAACTTGATTTATGTATTTTTTTTATTTATAAAAGGATTCCATAAACTCATCTGTCAAATATGGGTTTATTGTTTGGCTGAGGATACACACGCACGGGCACCATTCACACATTGCACCTATGGGTAGTAACAGTGCATGCTCGTGGGGGGGGGGCTTACCTCGTATGCATTGCGTGTACGGGCATGAATTAAGTTTGAAAGTTGAGATTACCCATTTTTGGGCCCCGGACAATTTTTTTTTGCTACAGGAACATCAGGAGCCTACATGGGGCAGTATTGTAGGGCCAAACGCAAAGCCTGAACAGTAAACACTAATTTTGGGCCACGGAAAATTTTTGATTTCTTTTAAAAAACATCTGTTCTAGCCAAAAAAAAGTTGAAGTTCATGAAATTTCAGCACAACTTAAAAAGATGACTTCCAGGGTAAAATACAAAAAGTTTATAAACATTTGTAATGTAGCCGAGAGCGGAAATTTAACCCGGGACCTTTTGAACAATGAACACAAGCCACTTACGCTACCACTAAGCTATGATGCTCCGGGCAGAATCAAACTGAAACTGCTAATAAGCCCGTCATGAATTACTCCCCGTACGTGCAATGCTTGCACGGTGCCCGTACCCGTACACACTCCGTAATTGCCCTCAAACTTATCAATTTCAGTCTCAACGTACTTCATACACAAAAACACCCATCACTATAATAACCAATAACCACATATCAGACATACGAAAACAAAATGCAAACACAGACGTCACATCAGTTATTACGGACATCAACAGGATTCGCAATGCGCACAGTCAATGTTCAGACACAAAATAGAGAGCGACACGAATACAGACAATGGACAGGGTTTAACAGACGCTTCAACGGACAGCTGGATTCGGATAACAGGATGGTTCGGATATTGAAAGTGGAAAACACTTGGTACGGACAATAAGAGGTGTGAAAGTGTGCTACGGCCGTAAGATATACGGGACATGTCGTGGAATGAGTGTGAATGAGGAGCTTGATGCAGTGTGGGGGCATGAAATAGGTTTTGTTGTGTATTTTTGGCCTTATGTTGGCTGAAGCTAGGCCTACTGTACTTAAAAGCCACAGAAGCTCTTCATGGCGTCAAACTATCCGTTGGATTGCCGGCTTTATTGAAAGTGAACTTTCAATGACAGTAAACTTTTAAAGACTAGAAAGTTATTTTAATTACTAGTAATTTTCTGATTTTATTAATCAAACTTTTCATTTATAAATTTTTAGTTAATTTTAGTTAATTTTTAGTTAATTATGGATTAGCCATGACAATATTTAAATAAATGCCATTGCTAATGGCAATAACTTAATTAAATTTAGTATTATAGTTGGTGATTATAAATTATTTTTAATTTCTGATTGGTGATTTTTGGTTAAGAGATATTAATTATATAATTAGTGGACTAATTATCGGGATCATCTGGTAGCATTGTGGATTGTTAAAGGATTTGTGGCTGTTAAAAATGAGTGACTTTAAATTATATGCTAAAATTATAAATTGAGACATGTCATCGACGTGATACAATAAAACATTTCAACGTAACATTTTTTAAAAATGAAAATTGCACGTACCTTGGCAATCCACAGTGGGTTGAGCACTGTGGATTGCGATGGGTTGATCATTGCCACTTGTGTTGAAGAGAGGTCCCACTTTGATGTCATAATACGGACGAGGGTCCTAGCAGGGCCGGATTTAAAGATTTGCCGCCTAAGTCACAATATTCTCCCACTTCGGGAAAAGGTAGCTGGTTAGCGGCAAAATAGGGTGGTATTTGCTGTTTAAAATAGATACACATATTATAATCATCTATTTACCTTTCCACACTCAATCAAAAGCGAAATAGGCGAAAAAAATTTTAACTGTTCTACTATTTTTCTTTGAACTTCGAAATTCGGGAGGAGGGGGTGCATTTGCCCTCGCAGCGACCATGTTTGCTACGAAATATTAGTATTATATTTAGGTTTACGCATTAATGTAAATTATTTGTTTTCTTTCTTAAAAATATTCGTATATTTATAAAAAAAACTTATGCCGAATGCCGCTTTAATTGGTACAATGGTTATTGGTTCCTAGTTCTCTCTCCTACCCAAAAAACTAAAAAAAATGTCTAAGATAATTACTAACTTCTACTTACTACTATAATTGAATTGCTTACATTGAATATTAGCAATTTTTTAATAGCTTATTAAAATTTAATCATCATAAATCAGCGCCGCACCACATATGCAATTGGTTATGAAATTAAATACATTACACCCGTTACCGGCTTAATTTAAAGAAACAGCAGATGTTCAAGGAAACAACATGAAGTATGAACAAAGAAACAACGTTCATGAACAAAAGAACAATGACGCACTTGTCGTAAGTTAGGAAATCAACACACGAGACAAATTTAAATTTTAAAAAATCTTTTTGCGCCGCACCACATATGCAATTGGTTATGAAATTAAATACATTTACACACGTTACCGGCTTAATTTAAAGAAACAGCAGACGTTCAAAGAAACAACATGAAGTATGAACAAAGAAACAACGTTCATGAACAAAAGAAGCACTTGTCGGATAAGCTTAGAAACCAACACAATTATGCATGAAATAATTTTAAACCTGCAGGCAATCAACACGTAAAGTAAAACGAGAATATATTTGAAAAAATTAACTTACATGCATAGAACTATTTAAATTCGTCTTCTACGTTTTCTGCAGGAGGTCCTTTGTCTGCATAACGGAACAAACATCAGCAGACCACCGACACGTAAGACGAACAAAAAGAAAGTGACCGAAAAAATTAAAATTTCCCGCTATTTGGCGAATAAAAATTGAGCGATCTCATTGGATGCTCAGTTCACTTTGTGACAAAGGGCTTCCTATTGGTTGGAAGTAGTGGAATGTGCTTAATTGCTAATTTTTTGGCGGCCTGCGATTACGTATGCCATCGCAGGGTTGCCACTTGCCAATTGTTTTTGATAATATTGCCAAGTTGGTAGACAATATATCGAACAGTACCGCACATGCGCAGAAAAAGGTGTATCGAAAGGCTATGTCCTCACTACGACGCCAAAGGCAACAAAACTTGGCAACCGCCAAGCGAGGCAATAGCGGCCGGTTTTTTCGTCAAATCGTAGGTTTTTTTCAAACGCGTGCGTCTGGATCTCTTTGATTTGGTCATTTAAACCCACAGACAATATACCCCTTCGGGGCTACAGACAGTCCACCAGTTTGTGCGACCCTGTCGGCAGCAAAAATAACTAAATCTTTGATTTGTTTCTTTACTCTTTTTCTCCATCCCCCAACTCCCTTTTGGAACCAGTTTATGTAGGTTTCTTTTCCGCTCCGTCTATAGAGTAAATATAGCTTCGCTAAGAAGAGATTCAATCGTCAATTATTATGTGTGTGCAACTGTAAACGTGTGCATTATTATTTATATACAAAAGCATGTTCGATTACTTTATTTAATTATTGTATTAATTAAAATAATAATAAAAAAAACTAATAAGGGCATAACATTTAAAGTTATTTAAAAATTAGAGTCGAAATATTTTGTGAAAGATGTTTATGATATGAAATAAGAAATATAAAGAATGTAAAATTGTGAATAAGTTAAATACAATATTTAATTAAAAAAATATATGAATAAAAGTATCTTGAAATTACAATTTTAAATATATTTAAGAAAATATTGTAGTTTATAAAATATTTTATAAAACGAAATGTGCATTTAACATTTCCATTTAAAATATAAAAATACTTTTTTAAAAATATATATTTAAAAAAATGTAGTAATAAAACATACAAAAAAAAATTAAAAAGTTACAATTATATTTTAATTTAGCTTTCAGTGAAAAAATAGATTAATTGACATTACAATAATTTTTAAAACAAAACTTTTAAAATATTAGTAAAGGCCTTCGTATCTACACAATTTTAAACGAAAATAATTTTAAAAACATATAAAAGAACAAACATATAACTAGACAAAGTTTCGTTAACTAACAATGATAAATAATAATTGTATTCATCTTTATGCATTATCTATTTAAAAGAGTTTTTTTGTTAATAGATTCACATGATGCACATAAAAAGGTGTACCTCCTTTTTTTCTGTTTTATTAATTAAATAATATGTTTGAAAATAATTAAGTTTTAAGTATTCTCTTTAAAAAATATGAAATTTTTTTCCTTTGATTCTAGTTTTTTTTCTAATTTATCGTTGCATTTTACTAAGAATACTATATTTGTCTAAAAAGTTAAGAAATTAAAAATTGTAACACTATAAGTTATCATGAAAATGAAATAAAAAAAACGTTTTAATTTGATAAAATTCTATTAAGTTCAATTATAAAATGAGAATTCATGATAAAATTCTATTAAGTTAAATTATGTAAAACGTTTTAATTTTATTCATGATAAAATTCTATTGAGTTCAATTATGCATGCAAGAAAAATATTGCATTGTGTAAAAAAATAAATACAAGTATAAAATAATTGTGTTACTTATTTTATATCTTTTATTTTCCTCTTATTATCCATTTTCATTAAACATAACTAATAAAGACGATATAGTCATAAGAATCAGTACCTAAACTTTGAATCAAGGTCCTCTGACAAGCTTCCCTGGTTTAGTGGTAGAGTGCGCGAATTTTGTCCAGTAGCCCCCGGTTCTAATCCTGGCTTCCCCCGACATATTTTACACCCTCTTTGGGAGGGAAAATTTTTGCAATTCTTTTTCCAGATGGCGCCACTATTTTTCTTCTTTTTCACCTCCCGTCTCCGTCTGTAGTTCATTTCGCTGCCCATAGGAGCGCTCCGGAGTGCGTCCAAAACCGGTCGAAGTTGACGATCTGTAGCGCGTTAGCGTATATTATCTGTGTTTAAACCGATGCTGGTGTGCTAGAAACGTGGAATGGGATGAAAATATTCCATCGCTTGCTTTAGCGATTTCAACATTGATATGAAAAAATTAAATTTGGTTGGCAATATTAAAACTCAGTGTAACAAATTTAATTAATGGTTTTAATGTGTAGAAGGTGGTCGAATGAAGAGCTGAGTATATTCATGACCTACCGGACCCGTATACGAACCCGGGTCTGCAGAATACGAGCAAGAAGCGCTGACCACTACGCCAGAGTGATTGTACATAACATTTTTATATTAAGAGTTAAATAACAAATTAAAATTTTCCTTAAAAAGAAAAGCCTTATAATAAAAAGAACGTGTTACAGCAAGATTTTTTAAATAAAAAAATCATTTTGAGGCAAGCACAGAATCAATAAAGGTCATATAAAAAAGTTCTACATTTTTTTTTAAAATAAAAGACAATAATTACTCAAAATATTATATAAATGATATTTTAATAAATAAATAAAAATAAATAATCTTTACTAGTAAATAAGTTTATTAATAATTTATACCAATAATAGTTCATTATTATATTATTGTGTATTAAATTGATTTCTAAAAATGTACTTAAAGTACCCCTACTCCCCAAGTAGTCGCCTGACGTCAGATTTGACGTGAAAATAAGGTCATACTTTTATGAATGACGTCAACAAGTAAAAAATCACGAAAAAATTGACGTCAAGTTTTCGTCAGTTCAGTTGACGTCTTTTAATGACGTCATTTTTTGTCACCCAAATGACGTGTACCCAAAAGACGTCAAGTAGTTGGTCGCAAAACGACCTAACTGACTAATGTGACGTCAATTTCTACGTCAAATTATCGTGAACAAAATTTCGAACTACTAATCACGTCACTTCCGTCTCTCTTCCGGCGGGAGCATTCTTCAAGACGCCGCCATTTTCCCGTCCCGCTTGCGTTCAACGTCTCCTGAAGTAGGTCCTGAAGAAGCCCCTCTTGGCCACTGAGCTAAAGAATACTTTAGCTCAGTGCTCTTGGCAGTAATTTTGCAATCACACAGATGGCGCCACTATTTTTCCTCTTCCTCCCTCCCATTCACTTCCTCTCCTTCACATTCCTTTCCCGTTTTGCGTAGGTGACGCTAGTGTCTATGGGAAACTCCATTGTTAAGGCGATTGTATGGGTGTCCAATGAGAGAGGAGCCTCTTTATCCCACTCCTTACTCTATGGACTTTCCGAGACTGCCATGAATCTGGCCAGAATGTATACCAGAAGTTGGTTTAAATGCAATTTTATTGGTGGTTGCAATTGGTTTTAATGCAAAAATTTCTTTTGATTTTTGTAAGCATTTATTTTACCAAGAAATTATGTTTTGGAAATACATAAATAAAAATGCTTGTTGGAATTGTAGATGAACTTTTAGTTTAAAAAAAATACAAAATTAACCCTTTATAACATCAGTAGAACATTTATAAATAAAAGAACAATTTTGATCAAGTAAATATTCCAACAATAAAAAATAAATTCTTTTAAATATTTCGAATTCCTTATGCAGTAAAACTTCTCGACAGCGACCACCTTCTGTTCTGAGGAAAATCAGCCGGTAGGGGGGGGGGGGGTCTTTGAGAAGTGTATCATCATTGAGCTGCTTAAAAACTTAAAATTAATTTTCTAAACATTGGTTCAATAGTCAAAATTAAGAAGGGTATAAAATCTTCATTTTATTTATTTTAATTACATGTATCCCAAAACAAGGTTGTATTTTTTATAATACATATTTAAATTGCAATCTTTTTAAATAAATGTAAATTACTACTCATATAATTTTTTTTATTTTTCGGAAAGTCTTTTCCAATTTGTTTTAAAATCTGAAAAAAATACTACTTATTGAATGGTTCTATCGTGCTTCGCAAATTTAATAACGTTTGTGTGTGCTGCGCTGTCATCGCAGGTTCGATCGCCCGTTGAATATCATCAGATAGACTCCTCACCCCCTTTCTAGACCCTAACACTAATCAAATCCCCCGCTTCTGCAAACATAAGATGAAAAATCAATAGAAAAATTGTCCATCCACATGACTTTTCACTGGTATTCCCCAAATGCTGTGAGGTTCTTAACAATTTGCCATAGGCGATAGACCCCTATATTGTTTGATAAACCGAGTGATTTGTTTTGGGGAGTGTCCAAGTCTTACTTCGACCAGGAAAGTCAACGTACATAATGGCCTAACTTAGTATTGTTAACTGCAGTTTAGTTAGAGAAAGAAGCAAGACGATCTTTCGAAATAACGCTCTTAACAGCAGGGGGAGTGAAGTTCCAACTTTTCAAGCTGTAGGTCAACCTGAAAGGGCAGAGTATTTATTTTTAAAAGTGACCCCCGAATGACCTTAAATCCGGTCGTAAACGCAGGTATGGTGTCTATTCGAAAGGTATTTTTTACATTAAAAAAAAGCATATAGGGTAAAAATTTGATGCTTTGAAAAAGTGGCCATTTGCGGAGGTGGTCACTTAATAGGGGTGGTCTGTTGTAGAAGTTGTACTGCAATAACATATGCTTTTAAATGTTAATTGAAGTTGACAAAAAGTCTTAAATGTTTAAAAAAATAACTTTTGGTGGATTGTAATGTTATTTGTAAAATTCTTGTGCGGAAGCATCATATAAAACATTAATATAGCCATATAAGAGCAGCTGAATGAAATAAAGATAGCTTCAAAACAGCTTTATTGATAGACTTGAATTGTACATAATGTTTGTACATAAAAACATTTTACATAATAATGTTTATACATAAAAAGGTTTTACATAATAATGTTTGTACATAATAATATTTGTACATAAAAATAAATGTTCATAAAATGACTATAAAAGAAATTAATGTTCATAAAATGAGTCGTAAAATGAAAACATGCAACACAATTTTTTTATTTTCCAAAGCGTTCTGCTCGCTTCTTTTTCTTTTCCTAAAGAATAAATTGAGTTTGAGTAAATTATACAAAAATTAAGTTAAAATAAAAAATTTATAAATTAAAAAGGAATTATTAATAAAGATAATCACATAGAGCTTTTTGACTAAAATAAAACTAGAAATCAGTTCGTGCCAAATCTACACAGAGCTGATCACAGCAAGAACTAACAATTATGCTACCTACTCGAAAAAAAAAAGAATAAAATCCAGCAAAAACAGCAAATAAATAAAAAAAAGCACAAATAGAATAAACTCAAAATAATTTAGATGTGCTTTTTGTTAACATGTATAACCCTATCACTTCTAAAAGGCTCACAGACGGCCCCACAAACAGATTACAGGGCCGACGCCTGAACCATGTCGAATTGGAAGAGAGCACCAGTGAATTTTTTGTTTTCGAGTGTTTTCCGAATTGCGACTACCAACTCTTGGCAAGCCTGCCGTAATGATAGGGTTAATGACTGGCAGATTGTTGAGAATCTGATTTTAATATCCGGACTTTCAGATTTTATTTTAAGAAATTATAAATTTAAAAATTATCGATATTTTCTTTTCAATAATAATATGTTTTGGCAGCTGAAATGATAGGCATTACATTAATATACGTTTGGATAAATTGTTGGGCATTGGTGCAACAGTTTAACTAAAAAGTTTGTAGTGTACTTTGCAGCCTGTAACTTGAGATTGCAGCTTTAAAATAAGGGAAATTTTACATGGTTGTTTTTGTTCCATGTCCTTTAAGAAAAGGTTTAACTTTCTTTCAAAACCAAAGGACTTGAACATGACGAAGTCAACCATGAAAGAAAATAATTCTAGCCATTGAGGATCATCAAGCTTGGGATATTCGATTTTTTTATGGTGCCAAAATTTTATTTCTTCCAAGCAGGCTGAGAATAAAGGTAATACCTTATACCTTTGAAAGAAATTATAGTTTGTTATCCATCAGCACATCAGAAAACTGATTAAGTTCTTCTAGCAAAGAACAAAGTGGTGGTGATGTAAGGGCATGAGCAGTAATTTTGTAAACAATTTATAACAATTTAAATCATTACCGCTGTGAAATTTTCTAGAGGCCTTTGCGCATACAGGGCTTCTTGATGGACAATACAATGAAATACCAATAGCTAAAGCGCAACCGCGATAAGAATAAGACAATTCGATTGGCTAAGCTAATGCGAGAAAATTTTAACATACAAATTTTTACACTTCCCCTAGAAAGCAGATCACTCACACTTTAAAATGAGATGCGATTTTGAGTTGCTGCTGCAAGGTTCGCCATGCCAGCTCATTTATTGAATGCTATTTGAAAATAAATTGTACAATTCTATAATTTCGATGCTAGAAGATGCAAGAATGTAGTATTTAAACATTTTAAAAAGCGGAAAATTTCAAAAGCAACTATATATATCGTCTTTTAAAACAATACAATACACACGACTAGAAGAAATCTTCCAAAAATGGGACTTAAAGGTGTATATTCATCTATTCGAAGTATCAAAAGTAAATGAAAAATGTCTTTTTTGTCAATTTGATGCAAATAATATTTATGCAAGTAATATTTTGTTGAATTTAAAAGAAAATCAAGTTATCTCATTCTTATCACGGACGTGCTTTATATGCTGTTGAAATCTATTTACAAATCTTTTTTTGTTCTAAACATACTGGGAAACCCATCTGAAACAGACATAACTTCATATCGATATCTTTTGATTGAAGGAAAACTCAAGATTCCAAGTCTTCTCACGTATTGCCATGAAAAGGTAGCACAACTATAAGTTCTTATTGTGGACCTTTTACATTAACATACTAACACTGTGTGGAACCTGGGTTGTGTTCACCACTGATATTCAGAAGATGTACAGATTGATTCTTATTTAGCCAGGCCAACTAGATATGCAGTAAATTGTGTATCAAATACAGTCCAACCTTGTTAACACGAACTCATTTAACACAAAATGTCACTTAAGATGAACTGAAATCATTTCCCCGTCCTATAAAGCTTTGAGCTAATGCTAAAAAATCTCTTGACGAGAAACCGCTTTCAGCGAAGTCCCGCTTAACCCGAATAAAAAAAATTCAGAATTCAACTTTTTTCTTAGTAATTCGAAGAACAAATTAAACTAAACATAAGAAAAAGGGGCAAATGAACATTATAAGAATAAATTGTCTTCTACTTCAGAGAAAATTATAAAATCTCCCATGATTTTGTTAGTTTAAATTTAATTGCTGTTCTTAATTGGTGTTCCTTAAAAAATTTTCCTCTAGTACATATGACATATGTACTACTCCAAATGAACTTTATTAATTGAATTACTAATTGTATATATGTATTTTTAGTACATATGACATATGTACTACTCCAAATGAACTTTATTAATTGAATTACTAATTGTATATATGTATTTTTAGTGTATTACATTATAAAATTCGAATAATTTTTAGATGTTATTTTTTAAAACCTATTCACGGATGGGTTCAATGTAAAAAAATCCTGACAGTTAACAAGAAATCCGGTTAGCATGAAATGTTTCGGTGCACCCTTCGAGTTCACGTTAACAGGGTTCAACTGTAGTAGGCTTTGATTTTAACGAGGTTTGTTTCAATAACCCTAAGTCTTTACATGTAGTGTTACTTTTCAATAAACTTAGCAATTCAACCCGTAACAGCAAATCTTTCAAGCTATTTAAATCAAGTTACTCAACTGCTCATGAAGTGGATGAACTTTGCCCCCAGATTGTATTTTTTACTATATAGAATTGACAGCAACATAAATTGACAGCAACATAAAGCAACGCTTGCACTTGAAAGGAAAGGTAGAATTAATTCTTTGTGTTATATTCCAATTTTTGATTAATAAAGGAGCGATACAAGTCAGCAGGTAGTGAAGCAATCTATAAACATTTCGTACTTCTGACAACTCGCAATTAAAATTATATTTCGGAATGAAAAATTGTTAATTTCATAACTATGTTTATAAAGTGATATGGAAAAGTATGGATATGGAAAATATATTTTTTAATTTTTTGAAAACTTTTCCTTTGAAGTTTAAAATTTTGTATTGTAAATTATTAATAAGGGCCATAAGGAATTGGTCAAAGGGCCGCATTCTTGTTGGCAGACATAAATAAAGTTAACTAAGACATCACTTAAACCAAAATAAAAAAGTAAAATACTATCATGCTTAATATAATACAAAGATCGGACCATGATCTCAATTATCGGCCATTGATGTCACATTATCTTTACCCGAAAAACCTAACGATTGAGTAGCCTGACCCGACTTGCACTAGAGCTACTAACAAAATCATCACTAACAGAAAAAAATAAATGCACAATTTTTAAAAAGTGTTGATAATGCTTAATAACAACAAGAGCACCCACAAGTTTGTTTTGTGTATAAGTTGACTGATTATTATTATCACTAATTTTGACCAGAATTTCTCAGCTTATACACAGTATAAGTTATTTTACAAAGCTTTAATTATTTATCTTGTTTTATCTAAATAACATAAATATGTCCCTAAATTTTGAAAATTACTTAGAAACAATCTCCAGAAGAGCTAGATTAAATTTAAAATAGCACAAATAACAGAAAAGTGAAAATTTGTCTTTTACCTCATCATCTTTGTTACCACTAGCACTTATTCCAAATCTTATTTTGCGTTGGTTAAGCTTTTCTTTGTCTTCCAACTAAAAATAAAGGTAATTACAAAAGGTATTAGCAGGGTTCGTACTCTATCTATGATAGTGAAATTCAGGAGGTATCGCGGAATAAATTTGAATATGTTTGTTTATTAGAGTATTGGTCTAGCTCTGTTTTTCTACTATGCATGCGCAGTAGACATATTACGAATAAAAAGGGGGTTTACCAGATTTGTCAAATCTAGTTTCTTGACCTTTTTCAGAAAATCTTATAACCGTTTAAATAATCAATCAGTTAAAAAAAATACAAAGACAAACCACAAAATAATACTTGATGCAATACAATTCAAATTCAAGCCCTTTTCCAGAAAAATTCAGGACTAGAAATTACTAACATAAAATATGAACATATAAAACATGTATAAGCCGATCCTCCGTTTTTTATTAACTAAAAGCCTATCTAAAATCAGAAACCCCATTACAGCTAAAGTAGAAAATGTAGAAAGTAAATAAATGCACAATTTTTAAAAAGTGTTGATAATGCTTAATAACAACAAGAGCACCCACAAGTTTTATGTTTTGTGTATAAGTTGACTGATTATTAGTATTACTAATTTTGACCAGAATTTCTCGGTTTATACACAGTATGTTATTTTACAAAGCTTTATTTATCTAAATAACATAAATATGTCCCTATATTTTGAAAATTACTTAGAAACAATCTCCAGATGAGCTAGATTAAATTTAAAATAGCACAAATAACAGAAAAGTGAAAATTGGTCTTTTACCTCATTATCATGTTTGTTACCACCAAATCTTATTTTGCGTTGGTTAAGCTTTTCTTCGTCTTCCAACTAAAAATAAAGGTAATTACAAAAAGGTATTGGTAAATGGCATTATGAAATACTAAAATCAAGTTAAAACATAGTTTTTCCTAACAGACTTATCCCCATGCAAATTGATTAGGTTTCCATGATTTCTACATACTACATACAAGCAAGATGGTTACCAAAGTAAACTAAAGTCTGATAACTCAAGTAATAGTTATTCCCTGTAGCAGACACACCATTAAACAGCGACAACCAACATAGTGACAGACTTTGTAAACCCTTGAAACATTCTTGCCAAGAGTTTTTGTCAGCAGAAATAAAATAAAAACTTTTTTTTTAAATGTCTGCAACTTTTAGAGATTTTCCCCACAGCAGTATGCAGACAATACAAGTGAAGTGAAAGGCAACTCACAAGAAACACTTTTATCCCTCTTGCAGAATCATCACATTATCACAGATTTGTCTGATTGAGGGATTATCCAGGCCCCACCCCCACTCCCCACCTTCTCCCCCTCAAACCTCAATTGGTATTGTTAAAAATAAGTCTATGTGGGGAGGGGGGGGGGGGGGGAGGATTCTTATTCCGATAAAAAGCATGAAGTAGTTTAGTTTGAGCAATAGTTTGACATTAAGGATCAGTGAAGATTTGTGATTTCAAGATTATTTTCGACGATATCATTGGATACCACGATAAAAGTTTTCATTGACGATTTTTAAAAACTAGTCACAAGAACTGCAACTAAATTTATTTTGTTGTCACAAAATTTAAAGATTTGGTCACATATTGCGACTAACAAGTGTTAATTTCGAACTCTGATCACTACTCAAGTATTAAAAACCCAGACAGCTTGTTAGTAGAACATCCAGCAGTGCAAAAGGTTCAACAATTTTTCACAATGTGTAATGACCATGTTACACAAATACAAGTGCAAGAGTGCTTTGAAATGTGTTAAATATAAGAATGATCAAAGACTAAAATGTTTTGGTGTATATCTACAACAGTAAGTTTTATTGAACTTGGTACCTCATTTGGATTTTACTTCTTTTTAAGGCCAGGGCATCATTTTTTAAAAACCTGGCCTTCTTTTACAGAGAGGTTTTTGCTGGGATTTTCATTATCCTGATGACTGGTAAATAAAAACAAATTTAAGTATGTCTTACTTTTTAAATATTTTATATCTTAATTTGTCTTTCTTTTGTTTCATATATAAGATTATTACAAAAGCACACTTTAAGTTATTACAAAGAATGTTTTACTTAATAATAAAACATATTCAAAGAAAATCTTACATTTTTTAATACAGTAGATACTGTCTCTCCAAATCGCTCGGATCTCTTTCTAAGAACATCCAAGCTTGGTGCCTATAAAAAATAATAAAAAATTAAATAATTATTAACAATTTTCACAGAACATGATAATACGGTATTACCAGGTTATAGCATCATTCAAGGGACTACACTGTTTATGCGATTTTTCATTGTAAACAAGATCATTATAACCAAGTTTGACTGCAATTAAAAAATGTATATGTTAACTCCTTAATTTTTTTAAGTTCATAAATATATATGGTAGCATCAATGGCAAGGACAAATTTTTGAAGAATAATAATTTATAAGCAGTACTGCTAAGTAACAAGCAATAATACATATTTCTAAAACATGGTTTGGTTAAAGTTGTAATAGAGCGAAAGTGCATTATAACTGTTAGCAAATGGATTTATTTGGAATCACACTATTCTATAATTGACAACACCATAATTTCGGTACATGTTATTGTGAAATCTGAACAGGGTGTCCACTAAATCATAAGAAAAAAAATCCCCCCAGTTTCTATTTTTCCAGGTTTTGTCGAACTAATGTTTTAAGGATATTTATTATATTTCAATATTCTTGAGGCTATGATGATGAGCTACATTGTGCTTTTTTTAATTTAAAGTTATAAAGTTGTGCCCTCAAAATTTCTAAATTTTTTTATATATTTTTTCATGTTTATCGTTACGACGTCTTAACATTTTAAACATAGTAATACCTGAAAAAATATATATATAAAAGAAAGCCAAATTTTATCTTTTTTAAATGATGATGTTTTTTTAGGAGAAGCGGCAGATTGCAATGGTAAAATGCAAAATTTCATTCTTTTGCATCCAGTAGATATTTGAATACTTAGCTCTAAAAACTATTTTTATGGTAAGCCTATAAATCTAGCAACTGATATATACCTTATTATGAAAAGAAAATACAGTATAGAACCACTATTCCTAACACCCATAATCTGGAATGGTCTATAATCCGTACACTTTTGAATTACGGCGATACTCCGAAAATTTTTCGGAGTCTCCAGAAAATTCCCAAACCTCCATATATTTTTTTTTACTAAAGCCTGTCTAAAACAGAAACCTAGTAAGTAGGACACATGCCCCCCAAAAAAGTTTCAATCGTAAATTTAAAAAAAATTAACCTTCTTGTAATCACAAGGTCACGACTCACGAATACTTGACCAAAAGAAAATATTTTGGTAGATCCAACTGGTCTGAACTGGAGCTACAAAAGTAACGAGACGCTCTTCCGATCACGCAAAGGTATAAAACTGTCAATCATTATGAGGCAATGCAACCTCAAGGTGGATTTCGTAAAAATTACTAGGCAGCAAAAAAAGTAAATCGGGAAGCATTATTGGATTGCACTGGCCGGTAACCGAAATTCGAAGACATCTTAGAGTAATTCAATATCTTAATTCATCTTCAAATTTTAATTAATTTTTGTATTATTATTACAATTTATTATTTAAACTTGTTGTTTATTGAAATTTAAGTATAGTTTCCACTGATATAGACCGAGGAATGAAGAAAACATTTTTTCGGAGGTGTTAATATTGCGAAAAATTTGAGGTTTCTGTGTAAAAGATGACGCCTCTTTTTAGGCGTTATTTTTGTTCAAAATTTCTCTGCCTATATATTTATATACTAGAGCTTTCTAACTCTCTGACAATACGGCAATTGTTATCGTTGCGGAAGAAAATGGTTAAAAACCAGGTGGGTTAAATTCGAATAGTTGGCAGGTCTGAAAACATTATCTGAATCCACAGCATCCCGCATATTATGCGGAATGTCACAGCGTTGGTGTTCACTTGGCATCGGATGCCGCAGAGTTTTCAATTATGCACAGTGTAAATTCGTCATAGGAAAGGTTCAAGAAGTCATAGGAAAAGACACGAAAGACCGATTCAGCTCATGCATCGAAGAAAACTGCTCTAACGGTGATGGAAAAAACGTGTCCCCCCAAAACTTAATTTTTCCAGAATTTCTTTGTTTTTCCCCCGAGTTTTCCAGGGTTAGCGGACACCCGTCTGAAGAAAATTTTAATGGTCTGGCCACATATTCAGAAAACAAAGCTGGAAATTTGTTGCTCAATTATAGGATCTAATAATAAAGTTTAATATTTGTTTAGCATATTACTTAATAAAAACAGAGTAATTAGTAAACAGTTAAAATATATGTTTAATATGAACTTGGTGACACATATAAGCTAAAAATGTAAGAAAAGAAAAACAAAACTAAAGCTATTCTAAGCATTGTTTGCAATTTCGTCTTAACAAACAGCTTAGCAAGGGTGCAGAAAATGTTTTTACTCCCAACATTTCCCCCAATCCGTTTGAAAATTTCCACCAAAATTTTACTATATGTTATAGACTTAACATAAATTCTGTATTACCTTAGGTATAGAAAATTTTACGATATACGGGGATGTTAGCGCTTGTTGAACAAAAAAGCCGAAATCCAAACCAAATGCTGGGTTTGAAAAACCAAAAAAGCTTAACTAAACGTGACCGATAAAATTTAAATTTTAACAATTATCACGACAAGATAAATTTTAAATAATTATATAATACTATACTACTAAATGTACTTTAAATATTTTTTTAAATACTTTAAAATAAGTGCATTTTCTTTTATTTATGGTGTTTGGGGAGGGGGGGTTATATTCATCAGATTTATCTATGAACATGTTTTGCTGTTCATTCATTTGGTTTATTACTTTAAAGTTTTGGCCGTTTAGGCACCAGGTTTTGCAAAAAAAAAATCTTGACTGCCTTTTTGGGATTGAAATCCTCAACTTTTGGTCTTATTCGTAAAGAAAAAAATTCAAGCACTTTTCCAGAAAAATTCAAGGACTAGAAATTTACTAGCAACATAAAACCTAAATATATAAAGCGTGTATACACCGACACTCCATTTAAAAAAGAAAAAAAACTAAAAATTATCTAAAATCAGAAACCCCAGTAATACCGAAGTAGAAAAAAAGGTTCAAATGTAAAACAAAAAGTATTTTAACATTCATGCTGTTCTTGTGATTACTACTCAAGGACGCCGCGAGTAGGACACTTTATCAGAAAAAATATCCTGGTCGTCCGACTTGGCCTGAACCGGAGCTACAAAAGTAACGAGATACTCTTTCCGATAACGCAAAGCCAGAGAACTGTCAATCATTCTGATGCAATGTGACGTCATCGGTAGATTTTGTGAAAATTACTAGGCAGCCAAATAAGCAAATCCGGAAAGCATTATTGGACTCCTCTTCTAATGGAAGATTGCACTGGCTGGCCGAGATTTGAAGACATCTTTAGTGTAACCTAATCTTAATTCATCTTCCCATTTTGATTGAAATTTTTATCTTCATTATTAAAATCTGTTATTTTAACCTGTAGTTTATTGAAATTTAAGTTTAGTTTCACCTAATTACGGGCACCGTAAAAATGGTACGGTGAGAAGAAAAAGTAAAAATCGTTAGAAAAAAAAAAAAGAAAAGTGCATTGCAGTTGAACGAATCGGTTGATTATTTTTTATCGCTGTTTCGGTAAATTTGCATCGCATCATTTGCAAATCATCCACAAAATTTCCCCAGATGGCTCAAATTTCCCCCGATCTAGGATTGGACATATTCTGCATCCCTGCTTAGAAGCTTTGAAAATTTTGAAAAAAAATTGGCTTTGTTTATCAATATATGTTGCCTAAAGATCATTCCACCCCACTAAATTCACAATTTGTTCACTCATTGGGTTAAAAAAGCACGGATGAACTAATTAAATATTTGACGTCTTTCTGAATGACAGTTAATAAGATTACAAATTAATCATACTAGTAAAAGGGAATATTGGCTGTGCAAAAGATCTGTTCATTAGGGGGGTAAGATTGGGCATTAGGAGCATTTTTTAAACTAACCATAAAAATATTTAATTAACCTTATTCGGCAGAATCAGATTGTTATTTAGATTATAAATTGTGTAGCATCCAGATGATAAAAAGTTCATATTGTTTGATAGGTATTACAGTATGTTTATTGCACAGTCCAAGTAGGGTCTTGCTGCACTTCAATCTTAATCGAATTAATACAACAAATTTTTTCAAATATTCAACTCTGTAAGTGTCTGTAAATTAGCTGATTTTTTTAAAAAAAGTCAGGCATGGAAAATAAATTAATCCTACTCAGATAAAAAGGTTATTTGAAATTATTTAGTGAATAAAAAAACTATTCAAATCAGATTCATATACTTACAGGATAAGACCCTGAAAGCTTTTGCTGGGGTTTGGCATTTGGCTTTGCCTGGCTTCTCGGATATTGCTTCTTCTTGTCTGCGTCACTTTCAGTTATTTTTTCTCTGTTAAAAAAATTACAATTTAGATAAATAAGAACAGAATATTTAAATGAGAAAAATTCAATTATGCAAAAAAGTTACTTGCATATAATTTAACTCATTTTAATACACATTACATTTACTCCTCATTCAAAACATTCTATAAACTACGGGGGAAAAATTTGGCTTACACAAATACAATTTTGGTCTGGTCAGACTAGGGCAAGAAAATGCTGACCACAGAAAAACTGTAATTGAAACATTTTCTACCAGTATAGTGATTGTGATACACAGATATACTATTTATACTGTATTTGTCTATGTGATTGAATGGTTTCCAACTATTTACAGCTGGTGACCCACACATTTCCTTTTTGGAATAAAGAGGTCTCTCAATAGCCATGCGTACATTCATATTTATCGATTTTTCCTTGGACACTATCCCCTCCTACAGAAACCGTGTGTTACATAAAGAAAAAAACCCTGTTATCTGAAAAACATCTAAGGGGAAATGGTAGCACGGTATTTGAATGATTTGTGAAACTACCATTTTACGAAAATTTTCAATAATTACTGGCGTGGTTCTAAACCTTTTTTCAGCTGGCATCCTACCTTTCCTTATTGATTGGAATACCTTCACTATCCATTGGAGGAAAAAAAAACCTTATTTACATTGTAGGATATTCCTTACTCTTATGTGTTCTTTTTAAAGAAAATATTCTTAGGTATTTAATTTATTTCTATGTGCTTTTTTAAAATTATTTTTTCCACACGACTAAATTTTGTTAATAGTAGAATGTTTTTAGTTTACATAATATATATTTGATTAAATATAAATAACATTTAAAAATACTCTTGCTTATTCGTATTTTTCAAAACTATTATAAATAATTTATGCAGAAACTAGCATTATTTCTTATTTAAATCAGTAACTTTTTTAATAACTTGCATATTTTCCTCCCATTCAATTTTTTAACTTGTAATTTTTTTTTAAAATTATACAGTGATTAAACATCTAACATGGATATAATATAACCTAGGTTTTGAAAGACTAGGAAAAAGCATAATTTAAATAAGAAAATCGGGAAAGGAGGGATTCCGACATTCAGCGTAAGTCTGGCACCCTGTAAGTATAAAGGATTTTGTATTTGTATAAATGCAAAAAAAAAATTGTTAATAATGTTTCGGGCCACCCCAAGTATCCACGCAGATCAACTCAGCAATAACTATGACTCAGGGCCTGTAATTTAGATACAACTGCTATTTTAAGGGTTTACATAATAAAATGCATATTTAAATCGGTTATTTACTTTAATTTTTTTTAGCAAACTGCTGTCCCTGAATAATTTGTGCAATAGGCTACAACTTATTTAGAAATATGTCTGTAAATTAACTTACTATTGTTTTGAATATATTAAATAATTATTTAAAATTCATTAGGATATTACTTGAATTTTAAATAACTATTATTTGTTTGCATCTCTATTCTGCTTTACTCTAAAAATGTTACTGAAATATATAAATAAGTTCAAAATCCTATTAAATGCATCATTTGCAATTCATAAAGCCTTTTAAAGAAACCGATATTCATCTTATTCACCAAGAAAAACTCAGTTGGTAGGTGAAAACATCTTTTCTGTAGCTATATGGCACGTGAATGAAGCAGTAACCCATCTTTAAACTTAAAAAATATATGCATTGGAAACCAAACATTTTTCAACATGTATTATTTACTCTATGGTCTACAAGGAATGAAAAAAGTGGGAATATTCCATTATTTGACTTCCTCATCTCCGCTTAGTAGTGTCTTCTGACTTTGCTTTGAAGTCGTCTGAAATACTCCACCTACCACTTCTGCAAAAGTGGTTGGTGACATTTGTAAAAAAACCACCACCCACCTGTTTTGAATCGTGGGTCTAATGCAATCAAAATTTCCTTAGTTCCAATATCTTTATATTAATGTACGTATAACAGAAACTAAGTAAATTAAGAGGCTCCAAATGAATTGGTGAGTGCAGAAACCACTTCAGTCACAAAAATGCAAAAACACGTTTTTGATTAAAAGAAACTTAAAACAGTAGTATGATATGTGTTGAGTGCAAGAATGTTATTTGTTGTATTTTTAATACATGACGTCTTCAGATACCCACACCTTGCAAAGCATGCGACTGAAGTGGTTTTTGCACTCGCCAATTCCATAGCGCCATGTATATGGGACTATGTTACAAATAAATTAATTGGAAAAAAATTTAAATACATTGTTAGAAAAAAAAATTTGAAAGTTAAAAAATATTAACTTTTAATAAATAATTATCTTTTTCAGCTGTCTGTAACAACCAGTGAAGTGGAAAAACGGCATAAGTCCAAATCAAATGTTAAATTTTTCTTAGCCTTATTTAGGTAAATATTTGCATGACAGCAAGGTAAATATTTGCATGACAGCAACGTAAATGCATTTTATGACAGAAGAGGGGGGGGGAGTTCAAATATTTGAAGGAGTTACGTTTTTTTCTTTCTTGAAATATTTGAAATTTGTGACCGAAGTGGTTTCTGCACTCACTGATTCAAATGTATATGACACTGTATATAATACCTTATAAGAAATATTATCAGAATATAGATCATGAATAATAAAAAATTATAATTAAAAAAGATAATTTTAAAAAGGAAAATAAAAGAAACATACGCAAAATCCTGGCTTGAAATGTTGAAGCGGATAGCTCTTTTCTCTTGTTTCTAAAAAATTCATAAGCTCAGTGTAAAAAAATAGTGCATAAAATGCAAATATATATCTTATAAAATCAACCCTATTTATAATTTTATATTAAATCTTCTCCGATATTGTCGGCCAAATGACAAAAACCAAAAATGTGTTCATTCTCGGAATTGGAGTTTTTTCTTAAATGATGGGCTTAAAACAGTATCTAATTTCCATCCCTGCGTTTTTGCATATTTGTGGTTTTTTCATTTGACGATAAAACAACTTTTTCTTAACATCTATTATCAGTCTAATGAATTGAAAATAGTGACACTTTTTATTGGACCTTGACAAGCAAGGCTGTGTACTTTAATGACCACAACATGATGCATTAAATAATTTTTTTAAAAACATTTTTGACATTAGAGCAAATTTGTTACTTGTGAACACTTATTGTACATTTAAACCATTAATTAACAAACCACACCCCTAACCAAAATCTCAAACTGGATACCATTGTTTGGTTGTAGGTAAAATGTGTAGAGTCCCCTCGAAACTATTCCCTCCACCCCCTACCAATTGACATATCGTCCAATGAGGTAGCTTTGGCTCAAGCCTTTCCAAGCCAATAACTTTTCATTAAATACGTTCTTTAAAAAAATTTGCATGCCTTTTTCATTTAGTGGCAACTCTGCCTTGACCTGTGAGTAAAAGATATTGAAGAAAAAGTCAGTTCTAGGGTTTTATGCTTGGGATAAAGTTACTCTATTCTATGGTGCACCTTTCGAGTTGTCCTTAAAAGGTTAGATATCAACAATATCCATAATTAACCGACTTAAAATTTATAAAGCAATTTATGTAACAAAACTTAGTTACTAATAATAAAAAAGTACATAATATTCTAAAGTCGCATACAAAGTATATTAAAACTAGGGTATACAATCTCTACAACTAAAATTTGTGTTAAAAATACAAAAAAATGGTTTGCACATTAAAATTTATGCAAGCTAGAAACATATTACAATTCTAAATTTAATAATTCATTGCCTGAACTTCTGCAAAAAAAACATTAAAATAATGCAACATAATTAAAATATTTAACTTAATATTTTTATCTTTTATTTCACAAATAGATTTTTTTGGAAAGCTAAAAATAAAAAACGATTAGAGTAGTATTGTTAGATCTTAAAAAGGAATTTCCAAAATCAACCCTAAGTTATGAGATAAGATACAGTTTCTAGTTAGAACAAATAGGGGAAACTCACAGCACTGTCAGAAAGCCCTTTATATGGGTTATTGGTAAGCTTGATGATTGGTTTACGTGATTCATTAGGCGTTCCAGGAACAACATTGGACTTTTCAGCTATATCACCGGATTGTTTAACTTCTCCTTCCTCAGCTTTTCCAACCTTAGCAGCCCAAATTGGTGTTGGGTAGTTATTTCTCTTCAAACAAATTTTCTTTCTAGGTTTAACAGTTTCTACCTCTTCTTGAGGTAAAGATCTTTTGATCGATGGCACTTTAGTATTGGACGAAATGTGCACAATTTTTTCACCTTGTAATTTACCCACGTCCTCGCTATGAGTAAAAACCTGGCTTTGATCCGATGGCACTATAGTATTAGACGCAATGTGAAAAATTTTTACACCTTGGAATTTACCCACGTCCTCGCTATGAGTAAAAACCTGCCTTTGATCCAAAAGTTCATGTTCTTTAAAATCTTCCTTTTCCGAATCTTCATCTTTTAAATCCATTTCCAAATCTTTGGAATTAAAACTTTCGTCAAGATCTTCATTTAGATCAATTTCTGCGTTTTTTTCCAAATCTTCACTTACTATAGTAGTAGAAGCAATGTGCACAATTTGTGCATCTTGGAACTTGACCACGCCCTCGCTATCCAAATGTCCATGTGCATCTTTCTCCTTTTCTAAACCTTCATCTTTTAAATCTATTTCCAAATCTTTGGAATGACAACTTTCGTCAAGATCTTCACTTAGATCAATTTCTTCGCTTTTTCCCGAATCATCAGCTGCAGCATCTGTTTAAAATAAAAAATATATTATTAATATTAAATATTATATAATATTCAACTTCAATAAGGTGTCAAGTTTAGTTCCTTTCTGAACTGTTCCGCTGTTGGTTAAGTGGTGGTGATGCAAATTGAATTATTTGTCCAATGTAAAAATAGATGTACATGATCATGTACTAAGGCTATATTTTACATGTATTTGAACAGAATTTAAAATTAAGTATACAATACATCTAAAAATAACAACGACTTAAAATTTATAAAGCAATTTTATGTAAACAAAACTTAGTTAACTAATTAATAAAAAAAAGTTACATAATATTCTAAAGTCGCATACAAAAGTATATTAAAACTAGGGTATACAATCTCTACCAACTAAAAATTTTGTGTTAAAAATTATTATAATTTTTTTTAATAAGTACTAAGTATGAAGAAGTTTTCGTAAAAAAATACAAAATTCTGTTGTTAACAATGCTTTGAGCTATACCAAGTAGTTAGCCAGATTTAAAATGTTGACCGCAGATCAACTTAGCGATACCTCAATGACACAGGACTGTAATTTAGATAAAACTACTATTTTAAGGATTTACATAAATTACATAATTAAATTAGTTACTTTATTTTTTTTACTTAACTGTCATCCCTGAATATTTTTCGCACTAGGCTGCAACCCTATTTAGAAATATGGCCGTAGATCAACTTTCAATTTTTTTTTATTTAAATTTGAAATCACATTTATTCATTTTTGCCTTTTTTATCCTACTAGTAGTTTATTCTTATTCTTTTTTTGTACAGTCCTCCGTCTCTGGTAAGATGGGCTTGCATTCATCTGAACTTTTGTAACTGCTACTTTCTTCGAAATAAATTTGTGTTTCCAAGTTTTGTCAAAAAGATGGTCTGTGGTGTTATTTACCTGGGGCGTGGCTATTTTTAACTAATTAACAATACTTAGCCCTTTAAACTAGCCTTTTAACTAATTAACAATACATCCCTTTGATGTTAAGAATCGAAAATAACCATTGGACAGGTAAATTTTGTATGGAATTCATACCAGCCAACATTTCTCAAAGCCCTGTCCGTAGTCTCTTTGGCGGAGAAAGGGAAGCATTTTGGCCGTTAGCGATTGTTAACCAATCACCCAAAAATATTCGCTTGCCAGTTATTTTTCTTTTCCATCGGCCGATTGACGGGATGGGAAAAAAACCAAATACCAAAGACGGTCATTTCGTGGGAAATTTGCTTGAAATAAATCAAAAATACGATTTCACTGCGAACCTTTACGAATTTAAAAACTTTTTTTTAAATAAATATGTTTTTTTGTGCTCTTGGCTTACGAGCACTTTAGTTACTTTTACCTTAAACAGCAATCTTCATTTTTTGTGCATGACAGACATTAAAGAAATTGTCTTTAGTTTCAATTGAAAACATATAATAAAATTCACTCAGCAAAAAAATCCTAAATAGCGGGTCTCAAAGTCGCCTGTCATCGTAATTTTTTAAAGTAACAAAATATCCGAAATTTGGTTGACTGATCTGTCTCTGTTGAGTAATTTTTATTTAAGGTGTCAATCACATAGTTTCGGACTTTTCTTTGGTTGTTGATTTGTAGGAACACAAACTGAACCTATTTATTTATCTAGCTCAAGATTCATTGTAAAGAAGATAATGCTACAATATGTAAATCAGAGGGAAAATGTAATCATATATAAACTGTGATATTTGTGAAAAGTATTCTCTGTTAAAAATGCTACGATGTTAGTGTCTTTTAATAAATGATTTTTCCAGGTTAGATTTTGATAGCTTTATTGCTTCCACTGAAATATAGTTTTTTTTCTAAATAACTCGCAACAAGGATTATGGGCCTAGTCTATCCCAACCCGAAATTAAATTTATAAATAAATTTATAAATTAAATTACTTTTAAATAAGTCTAAAACGTGGTTAGTATGTCTTGGAAGCGGTAACTTTTCCTAAACTGGGAGACTTCAAATATTCGTCTTGGAAGCAAGATATGAAGTTAATTGAAGAGCTTAAAAGGAAGAACGTGCAAAGTGACAAAAAGGAGAAAACGAGAAAATGAGCTTTAAAGTTTTTCGTTTGCACTTAGATCTGTTAGAAACGGTACTATTACTTACGGTATTAACGGTACTTAACGTAACGGTACTTACGGTACTAACGTACTTAACGGTACTTACGGTACTAACGTACTTAACGGTACTTAACGTAACTAAAAATAAGCACCTTTAAGCACCGCTACGCACCCTGTAACCAGTAATAAAATTAAAATGTAGCTTGAGGAAGTACAGCAGACATTATTTCCAAACTAGTGTTGCTTTTTTTACAACACACGTGCACACCACACTCGCGTTTTCGTAAACACCACCAAACTACATTATAACTAAATTAAGCACATTTCCTGTAAATTCAAATACAAAAACAACATAGCTTTAGATGTCTTCGATGTTTTTGAAAAGAGTGGAGGCATATCTGCTTGCTTTGTAAACAAAAACAAAACTGAAACTATTTTCAAATCATGTAGCATAAATTCCTGATAACGGTTAAAAATCTTGTTATAGTTTCCACAAAAATTCAATTTTCCTAATTCTAGAGTTAAAGTATTAAAGAATTATTAAAGAAATTTCGAAATTGCACGAGCAGTTTAAAAAATACGTATATCCGAACACCACATTCTTTTCTTTCCGTATGACGTTCAGGGATCATAAACCGAAATACAGTTTTCTTGGTACCGCAGCTTATAGTGGTTAAATAGTATACCGGTTTTAGGTTTAACTGATTTATAACTGATGACCGGTTTTAATACTTAAATGTTAAATCCGGACTAGTGGAAACTACCGGTTAAACAAAAACAGATCGGCCAAAACCCAGTAAAACCGGTTTTATTACAATACTTCACGTCCCTAAGATCGGAATGGGGAACAAAGGTGACGTCACACGTGACATCAGGAAGTGAACTTTGGTGGCTGAAAAGGAAAGAGGAATGGATGGAAACCGGGGAAATCCCAAATAAGGGATTTTGTAGCAGGTTTGGCGCAATTTTTAACAAAAAAGCTGTTTTGTAGCAAGGATGCGCAGGTATTACGTATTGGAGCAGATATGTACAGCACATGAAACCCTGGTATTTGGAGAACTAAACCAACCATATTAAGTTATATTGCTATTAATAATCTTTTTGGGTTGTGGACAAAAAAAATCTATTAAGCTTTATTGATATATATTATTTTTAAGGTCACTGAGTGACTTTCAAATGAGAAAGAACAAATATTAAATACCATATGAAGCAGTTAACTAAACTACTAAAGTCAACAAGAATTTTCTATCGACTTTTTAAAGAAACACAAATTAATGGACTTTACCAAGATGTACATCACAGACTGAGAAGCACCAAGCACTAGGAATAGAATAGACCCAGAAAAACATACTTTGGGTTATGTTGTTTACTTATACAAAAAAAAAGTTAAAAAGTGATAAAAAGGTTTAACATTTGTGTTGAATACAACAAGTACAATAACATAGAAAAATATATACCTCTTGTAGCCATCAAAGCTGCTTGAAGTCTTGCAACTAGTTCTGACTTTTTACCAGTAGAGGGTAATCCTAAAGCCTTCAATCTCTTTTTAATATCAACAACCTAAAAAAAATTGAAAAATATTAATAAATTTGCATAAGTAATCTTTAAATTTAAATATGTTTTGTTAAATTAGTATTGCAGTAAAACTATAAATAGGCAATTGGCAACTGGGCTCATAAGTATAAATGTGGGCTGGGCTAATGCCCAGTGGACTGGACATTTATAAAATAAATACCCAAAATAAGGGTATTTATATATAGATAATACTTTAGTTTCACTTTGACAACAATTTTAATAAATAGTAAAGCTATTATAAATTATAAACATTATGAATATCAAGTGCAATTTTCTTTGTACTTTAAAATTACATCAATTAACAAAAAAGCAATCTATGTACATAAAGTAGAAGTTGTATTGCTATATAATTTAAGTTATGTAACTGTTTCATGCAACAACTTCTACCCGATATTGCGGCCATTCTGTTTTTATAACTAGTGTTGTTTCGGGTGTTGCCGGGCAATTTTGTTTTCTCTAAACAAACATCAGTATCCAACATGGGGCAGTATTGTAGGGTCCATTGAAAGCCTAAACACTCGTTTGGGGCACAGGGCAGTTTTGTTTTCTCTAAAAAACATCAGTATCTTATATGGGACAGTATTGTAGAGCCCATTGAAAGCCTAAATACTCATTTGGGGCCCCAGGTAATTTTGTTTTCTCTAAAAAACATCACAACACACATCTAAAAAACATCACGTGGAACACTACAATACTGCCCCATGTTGGATACTGATGTAACTGTTTGTTTAGACAAAACTGCCCGGGACCGCAAACGAGTATTTGGCTTTCAATAGGCCCTACAATACTGCCCCATGTTGGAACATGGGGCAGTATTGTAGGGCCCATTGAAAGCCTAAATACTCGTTTGCGGCCCCGGGCAGTTTTGTTTTACAAAGCAAAACAAAAAAAAAATGGGTTAATTTTAATTTGACGGTACTTCTGTCGCCAAGGGATTTGGCGCTTTTGTAGGGAGCGATAAACAGTTATTTTTGGTGATGCAGCATTTTCTGGTGAAATGCGTTGTGGCGTCTTTGTTGTGGCTAGGTGGCGTTGGTTATACTTGCGCGGATGTTATGCGCGTAGGATTTATTTGTTCTAAATTAGTTTTTGACCAATTGCCGGCGCTGGTAATACTTGCGTGGAATTTAGGTTGCGCGGATGTTGTGCGCACGGAATTAATTTTTATTCTATTAAATTACTTTTTGTTCTATCGTCATTACGTGAGGTTACGTTTGACTTTTGAACATCCGATTATTATGGATGGTGCGTATTTAAATTCTGAATTTTTTATCGATTTGAAGATGGCTGGACAGCTAGCTGTCATTCAGTTTTGAACTAATAAAACTTTTTTTGGTTTTGTTAACAAATAAAACTTAATTTTTTTAGTTTAATTTTTTTTTGTTTTGCTTCGTAAAACAAAACTGCCCGGGGCCCCAAACCAATATTTAGGCTTTCAATGGGCCCTACAATACTGCCCCATGTTGGATACTGATGTTTTTTAGAGAAAACAAAATTGCCCGGGGCCCCAAACGAGTATTTAGGCTTTCAATGGGCCCTACAATACTGCCCCATGTTGGATACTGATGTTTTTTTAGGGAAAAAATAATTGCCCGGAGCCCCAAACGTGTGCGTACTGGATTGCCACTCATTCGTGTAGCTCTAGTGCGACAATAATTCAAACTAAACTAAACTGGATTGCCACTCGTGTAGCTCTAGTGCGACGATAATTCAAACTAAACTAAACTGGATTGCCACTCGTGTAGCTCTAGTCCTACGAAAATTCAAACGAAACTAAACTGGATTGCCACTACTAGCCCATTGTGTAGTGTAAAGTTTGTTTTGTGTTGCCCAAAGCAAACCAAAACCCCGAGTCTGGTTTTTTTTTCAAAAGTAACTAGGGTTACTGCATCGGCGGAAAGGAATCTGGCAATGCGGAAACACACGAGTTTCGCCAAGTTGTTGTTTCTGGAACCGTGCCAAGCAGTACCGTGAAATTAAAATTTACCAAAAAAGGTTTTGTTTTGCAAAGCAAAACCAAAAAAAATTAGTTTTATTTGTGAACAAAACCAAAAAAAGTTTAGTTTGTCCTATAAAACTGAATGACAGCTAGCTGTCCAGTCCTCACGAAATGACGATAGAACAAAAAGTAATTTAATATAATAAAAATAATTCTGATGCGCGCATCATCCGCGTAACCTACCCATAATTCCACGCAAGTATTACCAGCACTGACGATTGGACAAAAATTAATTTAGAACAAAATAATTCCCATGGGCATGACATCCGCGCAAGTAAAACCAGGGTAAATTTTAATTTCACGGTACTGCTTGGCGCGGTTCAGAAACAACAACAACTTGGCGAAACTCGCGTGTTTCCGTATTGCCAGATTCCTTTCCGCCGATGCAGTAACCCTAGTTACTTTTGAAAAAAAACAGACTCAGGGTTTTGGTTTGCTTTGGGCAACACAAAACAAACTTTACACTACACAATGGGCTAGTAGTGGCAATCCAGTTTAGTTTCGTTTGAATTTTCGTAGGACTAGAGCTACACGAGTGGCAATCCAGTTTAGTTTAGTTTGAATATCGTCGCACTAGAGCTACACGAGTGGAAATCCAGTTTAGTTTAGTTTGAATTATTGTCGCACTAGAGCTACACGAATGAGTGGCAATCCAGTACGCACACGTTTGGGGGTACGGGCAATTATTTTTTCCCTAAAAAAACATCACTATCCAACATGGGGCAGTATTGTAGGGCCCATTCAAAGCCTAAATACTCGTTTGGGGTCCCGGGCAATTTTGTTTTCTCTAAAAAAACATCAGTATCCAACATGGGGCAGTATTGTAGGGCCCGTTGAAAGCCTAAATACTCGTTTGGGGCCCCGGGCAATTTTGTTTTCTCTAAAAAACATCAGTATCCAACATGAAGCAGTATTGTAGGGCCCATTGAAAGCCTAAATATTGGTTTGGGGCCCCGGGCAGTTTTGTTTTACGAAGCAAAACAAAAAAATTAAACTAAAAAAAATTTAGTTTTATTCTTTCAAAACTGAATGACAGCTAGCTGCCCAGCCATTTTCAAACGGATAAAAATTCATAATTTAAATACGCACCATCCATAATAATCGGATGTTCAAAAGCCAAACGTAACCCCAAACGTAATGACGATAGAACAAAAAGAAATTTAATAGAATAAAAATAATTCCGTGCGCACAACATCTGCGCAACCTAAATTCCACGCAAGTATTACCAGCGCCGGCGATTGGTCAAAAACTAATTTAGAACAAATAAATCCCACGCGCATAACATCCGCGCTTATAACCAGCGCCACCTAGCCACAACGAAGACGCCACAACGCATTTCACCAGAAAATGCTGCACCACCAAAAATAATTGTTTATCGCTCCCTACAAAAGCGCCAAATCCCTTGGCGACAGAAGTACCGTCAAATTAAAATTAACCAAAACCAGCGCCACCTAGCCACAACAAAAACGCCACAACGCATTTCACCAGAAAATGCTGTATCACCAAAAAAAAAATTTTATCGCTCCCTACAAAAATAATGGCGCCAAATCCCTTGGCGACAGAAGTACCGTTAAATTAAAATTAACCGTCATTTTGACTTGGCGCCAATATTTGACTTGTCGCCAAACCCGGGCGCCGATGTATACTTTAACCAACAATTTATTGAAATTTAGCTATTCAATATTATACACACATTAAAGTCATTATTAAATGATTATTAGTTGTTACAGTTGGCTTAGTTATACACAATTGAGTTACAAGTAATGGCGGTTCGTATTTGTTAAACAAACATATTGCTCTTTTCCGAAGTACTGTAAAGTAAATTACAATTCTGAGATTATTAGACGCAAAAGATTCAGGAAAAATTAAGAAAAAAAAACAGTCTCAAACTCTTAAACCAAACGTTTCAATGTTCCCCTAAGAACACTTTGGAATTTAAAAACATTCGTTGAAAAGCATGGGTTTCTGATTTGTAGAATCGAAATAAGAATTTATATCACATAAGTTTTAATTACTAACCTTCAGGTTTAAGACATCAACTGCGTCTGATACCGAATCACCTTTAAAATCACTCATCGTGATTTTTTTTGACGTAGAATAATTAAATTATTTTAATTTACTTTAAAAAGAACACTAGAATTTAAACTTCGTCGAAAATAAAATCCCGAATACGAATTACGAAAGAGTAGAGTATTGCGGTGTTGCCATCAGGCTAGGACTAAACTAAAGTGATAAAACTAGTTTAACATCTTACAACAAATCTTTTTCATTTTAGGGAGTTTTATGTTACGTCGGAGTACTCATTTCAATCCTTTAATTCCTTCCTCAGCACTTTCGTGCGTTTATTAAAACCGATGGCCCTGGATGGTACTTTTTTTTTAGTGTTTTTCCTGCAGCCTAGTTTTTCATTTTATAATGGGGTTGTTTTACGTTGTGGATACGTGTGGAACAGCTTCAACGGTTTGTTTTCACTTGTTGCCTGGAAATACTTTGGTATTCGAAAATCAGTTTTCTAAGAATATTTTACTTATTAATTTTTTTAATGAAAACTTATTGTTGTGTGTTGGTTATTCAAAACGCTTTTTAAAGAAAGCTTTCATAGAAAGAACAATTCTTTTTTCGTCTAATTCGGTCATTTTGGGAGTGAAACCGAAGCAACCAATGAAATCGCAGTATATATAAAAAGGAAAACAAGAGCGTAACATCATCTGAAAATTTCCCATTTTATTTTTTATAAGTTCATATCTTGTTTAACTTTTTACCGTAGCAAAAAATATTCAAGACGCAAATGTTGAAGAGGGCAGTGTTCATATATACAGAGAGAGACGGTGGATAGCCTAGTGGTTAAGGCCTCGTTCTCGGAATCGGAAGGTCCCGCGGTCGAGTCCCGATACCACTGAAGACCCACCGAGTATATGCGGAGTACGTGCTCGTTAAATCTGTGGGTTCGAAAGTCCTGTGGGCGGTCAGGCCCGTTCAGGGACATGTCTAAATTGTGGAGGTGGCGATAGATGGCAGCATCTGTCACTTATGTGTGCGTTGTGTGTGTCTGTCTTACTTGACGAAGGTTTATAAGCGGGTCTCTTACCAAGCACACAAACCTGAATATATGTCTACCAACCAACTATAGTCAGAGATTGATTATCCAATATTCCTATAAACCTTTGTTTGAATTTTTTTTTCATTTGTATTTCAGAGGTTTATTTTTGCATATACATAAAAAATTTGATATTAATATTATTCTACTGTTACTCAATAAATCTAATTCTTTTCTAAATAACTCCACCTGTACTGAATATTTTTACAGGTGGTTTTTTTTGTGTGTATACTATAAATAGCTTTCATCCGTAAAATACTACTTTTTGAAAATGGTTTTTTTTTTAAATTAATTTTCAATAAATAATTCTACAACAAAATATTCGAACCAATTCAAAAAAGTGGAATATAGAGCCCTGTAAGCCAGCTACATTTATTATATAAAAACCGTGTGTAAAAATATGAAATACAGCCGGAGTTATTTGGTTTAGAAAATTATTTTTGACATTGAAAAAATAGTCTTTATCCAGAATTTTTTTTGTAGCTAATGTCAGGGAAGCAGACCTCGGCAATTCTTTGGGATTAGGGCCGGATTAGCAATTAGGCGAAGTAGGCAGTCGACTACTGGTCCTGTCCATTTTTAGGGCCCCGCAGCTTTAAAGTGCCCCCTTAGAATTTAAAGGGTTTTTCCCCCGCCAAAGTTCAACTATTTGTTTTATTTGGGTTATATATATATATATTTAATTATTTGAAGTTTTCACTCAATCGAAAAGTATCAAGTCATAAATGTTAAATATGGACAAGTATTAAATTAAAATCGTGAAATGGCTATTACACGTGAATTTTATTAGTAATATCAATGTATGTATCTCTAGCATCTATAACAACGTATTTCATAAGTTGTAAAGAGAGAAAAGAATCTCAGGCGCTTTTCGCTTTTTAATGTTAATGCAAATATAAGTTTATTTATGTAGGAATTAAGGTAAATGCTTTATTTCATTAATTCCTTTTATGAGATCAAAATATGTTTATTAAATGCTACTTTGTTTGAACATAGCCCCTTATACTACATCAACTGTTTGATTTGTGATTATTTAATTTAATGATTTCGAATAGTACTTAAATTTAAGGGTATTTATACATTTTTAAAAACTGATATGTTTTTTTAAGGTGAGGTTCCATTTATTTCTATTATTTCCCCCCCCCCCCCCATCTCAATCAACATAAATACACCATAATAAATAAAGATATTGAAATTATAAGCAATGAATATAGCAAACCTAATAAAGAATTTCTTCCCCAAGCCACGTGGGTTTGGCGCAAATATTGGCGAGTTTAAAAAAAAAAAAAAAATTATTGTCTACTGCTACGCAAAGTAGCACCGGAAGTTGCTCAACACACGCACAATCAATCTCTGAATAGCCAGTGGAATAACATGGATAGTGTGTAGCAACCCTTTGTTTAGGGATGACTAGGGTCTTAGGAGTGCCAGATTGGCGCTATTTGTCGCTTAAGTTACCGATTCAAGTTGTAAAACTCGTAGGTAATTTTTTTACTAATAAGTTTTATAACTTTAGGAAAAGTGCCGCTTGTCACGTTGTATAAAAATAATTACAATTTTTATTTTGTTTAACTTAAGGGGTTACTACCCGATGCCAGTTCTAATATTTATTAATTTTTCTTTTCGCCGATTTTGGCAATTAAATTTTAAAAAAAAAATTTCTATTAAAAGACTTAAAAGTTAAAAACGCTTGCAAATAAGCTTAGCTTTGGAATTTTGGATCCACAGTATTGTCCTTCCTAATTACAATGATACACAATTTTTTTTATGAATCATACTTTAATTCAATTTTAATTAAATGATTTTTTTTTCAGTTTTCACCAAAAATTCTGAAAATAAAGGATTATTAATAAAAAGTCAACTCCTACCAGGCATCTTAAGAATAAATATTTTCAAATGGATGATTAAATATGTATCGTTATGGAAACACAAAATGAAAAATGAACAAAACCTAAATAAATAAAAGCATACTCCCAGATTTATAAGCATTCTAATCTTCTAAAACAATAACAATTGCTCCCAATACAACTGATTATTTTATGCTTTTTTTGTTATTGGTTTATATAAAAATATGTAAATCTCATGGAAAATTTATTTTATTTTGTAAATTTTATATTTTAATTAAGTTCTAGTGCTTATTTCAACTCGGGGGGTGCTCTCAACAGCCAATAAAGGGCCAAGATCTGTTGTAAGTGTCCACAAAATGCACATTAATAAATGAATAAATGTATCTCATCTTTTGAATTGTATAGCAACCTTATTGTTACTTGTATAGGCATATTGGCTATATAATATATAATGCTACAAACTAAACAGATTTGTGATAAATTTAATTTTAGAATTGTTTTAAAACATACATTGAGACTATATAAATATATATGACTTAGATTTTCTGTTTTGATACTGTGTATAATCAGCAAACTTGAAAGCCTGTACTTTGTTTGATAGAATTGCCACCAAATTAAGCTCTCATAATTTTATACATGGTATTCTTTCTAAATCTCATCCTCATAGAAGTTTGCCACTGCAAAAGGGTTCTTTTAATTTCGGTTAACATTTTTAAAGGTAACAGGAAAGCCACTGGAAAAAAATTGGAATTTAAGGAAACTTACTTGATCAAGAATAATTTGTTTTTATTCACCTTTTTTAAAAAAACTTTCTAAACCGATTCTTCAGTATTGCATACATTGTATATTTGTAATATGCTGTTGCCATTATAACACTTTGGCACAGGATTGCATAATGGTACTACATAATATCTGTAAACTTTTTGAAAGGAATCTCCAGTAATGCATGTGCTGTGCATGCATTGTTGTAAAAGGCCAGTTTTACATGATTTCATAATGTTTCAACATAAAACTGCACTTGTTTTTGAACCATTATTTAATAACAACATAATTATGTTTATCTATATAATGTCTTGCATTGTAATTTGGTTCGATTGTATTTTTAGTTGCACTTAAGTACAACACATCTTTTTAGAAAGCAAATGATCATTGCATTTAACAATCAATATAATTTTATAGAATTAAAAGACGTATGGATTTTCTTTTTTTTTCTTTTCAAGCTTTAAGAATAATTTTTAATTCAGGATACTATTCCTAAAAGAACATCTTAACGAATGCTCATTTGAGTCAAGAGTCACCCATCAAAATGAAGCCATTGGGAAGTATCCTTTATTATAAGTTTGATTATTAGATCCTGGTGAATCACCTAGGCTGAAGTAGCAGGGCAGGATTTTTAAATAGGCTAAGTAGGCTGTAGCCTAGAGCGGCGAATTTTTGGGGGGCGGCAAAATTTACGACCAATTAAAGCGGCATTCGGCATAAAAAAATATTGTAAAGGTACGAATATTTTTAACAAATAATTTACATTAATGCGCAACCGTATATTACATATATATAGTACTCTACGTACTAATATTTCGTAGCAAACATGGTCACCGTGATATCAATTGCACCCCCTCCCAGGGACGTCGCGAGCGGGGGGCGAAGGGGGCGTCTCGCCCCCCCAAGTTTTTTGAAAAATGGTCATTCGGCAAAATTAAGTGTAACATTTTTTGTGAAATGTGCACACAAATCCGGACCCACGCAAATGCCGACTGACAAAACTTCTGACAAACCATAAAGTCATTCGGCAAATTTTATAAACATTTGTCATTTTTATTTTAATACCGAACTGTGAAATTATTTAGTGAAATCTGTACACAGATCAAAATTCAGACACAACGCAAATGCCGACTCACAAAACTCCTGACATACCATAAAGCCATTCGGCAAATTTAAGAAATGTTTGTCATTTATATTTTAATACCAAACATTGAAATTTATTTAGCGAAATGTGTACACAGATTAAAATCGGGACACAACGCAAATGCTCACTCTCAAAACTCCTGACATACCATAAATTTATTCGGCAAATTTTTAGAAATGTTTGCAATTTATATTTTAATACCGCACTGGTGATATTATTTAAAGAATTGTTTATACCGAGATTAAAAATCGGGTCGCAACGCAAATGCCGACTCACAAAACTGACAAACCATACAGTCACACACACATTCGGCAAATTTTATAAACATTTTTCATTTTAATACCAAAATGTGCCAATTTTTAGTGAAATGTGTATACAGATCAAAATCCAGACACAACGCAAATGCCAACTCTCTAAACTCCTGACATACCATAAAGTCATTTAGAAAATTTAAGAAATGTTTGTCATTTGTATTTTAATACTGAACAGTGAAAATTATTTAGAGAAACGTGTACACCGATTAAACTCGGGACACAACGCAAATGCCGACTCTCAAAACTCCTGATATACCATACATTCATTCAGCAAATTTTAGAAATGTTTGTCGTTTGTATTTTAATACCGAACTGTGAAATTATTTAGTGAAATGTGCACACCGATTAAAATCCGGACACAACGCAAATGACGACTCTAGCAAAACTCCTGATAAACCATAAAGTCATTAGGTAAATTTTAGAAATGGCTGGCAGCTGGCATTTATATATATTTTAATAATAATTAGTAAGACATTAATAGAAAATTTAGACAGTATAGCACAAAAGTTTATTGATATCTGTTTATTAATGTTCACAATGCTTTCAACTAATTTAAATTACATTTCTTACTGTTACATGGCCCTCTATTTATTTTATTCTTTCATATGAGGATATGAAGTGGCGGATTGATGGGGGAGGGGGGGATATTAATAAAAGTGGTTTAAATCAAAGCTGGAGATATTGGTATTTGTATAATTGCTCTCATCTCAATCCAGTTTTATTTAATAATAAGGTAATTTGAGGGCTTGATCTGGAATTCGGTGCTCTCTGCTTCAGTGAGCCGAAGTTTTCATTATCAGTGGTTCGGGAAACCGACTAAAATGCAACTAATGTCAATTACTTCGTTTCAATTTGTGACTAAAACGGTGAATTAGAATCTACTACGTTGAACATAAAACTATTATTGACTTAATTTGAATTTTTTAAAATCAAATTGAAGACAACATATACTCTTAAAAACAAGGGTTTCACGCTTCCAGGTTCTACTCAGCACATCACAAAAAGAAAAATTTATATTAAACTTTTGAAATTATATGTATAATGAATATCATTAATGAAATATTATATGAAATAATTTTGAATTATTAATCATAACAGATTGAAAGGGGATATTCATAACAGTTTATCAAATGTACCAATTTGGAGATCTGTTAATAATTTGATCTAATATCCATTTAATTTTATTTAATCTAATAATGTAGTGTAACGTTACTTATATTTAAATTTATAAGTATTAAATTGGAGTAGGAATTAAAAATTTCAAAAAATTGAAACTAACAGTTTTTTTTTTAAAAATCCATTAATGATTGATTAAAAATGATGATCTTGGAGATAGCTTTTGCATATGCATGCGAAATAGTAAATAAAAATAGCAGCTTGTTCACAGATAGAAACTTAAAAATCTATCCTGGAACACGCAAAAAGCTCACACCATGCACTCAGGCAAAAGACATGACACGCTTGTTCCAAAGTATGGGGGGTCCAATTGTCCCCTTTTTTCCTTCCCCCAAAGCTTGAAAGAAGCATCTTCGTATTTCTACAAAGGGTACCCCAGGACCCTGAAGGAATAAGGCTTCGGGGAAAACTTGTCCCTACTCTGAAGTCTGATTATATCTAAATGACTTTACAACCTCATTGGTGTTGTGGGTTGCGTTTCCCAAAACACAAATGGTGTCTAGACAAGCGTCACTTAAAGTTACAGTAGAATTGTTCTTTTCTGAGGAAAAAGATCCAATGTATCATGAGCTTCCCACGAAATTTTCTATTGATTGTTCCGAAAAGGGAAAGTAAAATGATTTTCAAGGAACCGTAGATCGTAGATGTTTCGAGATCTTTTCTTTTGTCAGAACATCAACATCTCAGCCTTTTGTTGGATAAGTTTACGCAGACGTCTAAATGTGCTCTTTAGTAATAAAAGTAGTGATGACCACACATGGCGACAAGGGGTCGGGTCACATAAGGGAGCATACATTGGGTCCAATTGGGTGGTTGCCTTTTGTTGTTAAACTGCTCGCTCTCATTTTGTCTTTCAATTTCAATACTTTCATAGGCTACTTGCGGAGGTTACGTGATCTCGAGAAATCTTGTATGTACTTTTGTTTTGTTTTTTAAACTTACTTTTTTAAAGAGGAGTTTGAGAGACAAGACGTATCGGTGTCCACTGTTTTTGTTTTATTTCGTCGATGCGATGATGCTCGTATGATTATCATTATTCAAAACAATCACTCCACTTAGCTGCCTTTATTTTTGATATGTCTTCTAAAACTAAAATTGAAACTAAAAGAAAATCAAATACTCTTGATTTATACTTTACGAAGTTTGCGGCTAAGAAAAAAAATTGAACAAGAGCAACCGGGAAAAAATAATGCTTCTTCAAACAGCAAAAATATCGAGAAGAAACTTTGATTGTTCTTTGAAAATTAGGTAAGAAATTACTATTTTTTTATTTATTCTATAAGTTACTTATCAATTAAATGTATCATTTTAGGGTGTTAAATTAAATATTTTTTTTAATATGTACTTGTACTTAAAAAGAATCTAAATGTAAATTTTACAATTGAATTGCGTGTCAAAGATACTTTTCCATAATTTCATAAAGTCAATTAATTTTTGTTTTGTTTTGTACAATCCTGTAGTATTCGCATTGTTACTATTGAAAAATGTATAAAATATCAATTATTTTTTTTATTGAATTAATTGCACTTAAATAACATTAAATCACCAAATACGAATAGTTTATTTTAAAACAATTAACTTATAAAAATCACCAAATTAATTTACAGTAAATAATAAATTTTTTATATTAAATAAAAATTATATCATTGCTAATTAATTTACATAAAAAGGTAAATAATAATAGACTTAATTAACTAATTGATTCAAAATAAGTTTTTATGTAGGACGAAGAAGCATGTAAAATGCATGTATTACGTCATTTCCAAAGAACAAAAAAAGTTTATTCTCGATATTCTTGCTGTTGAAGTAATTTTGTAAAAGCAATTAAATTTGTATCAAAAGTAGTTTAATGATATTTAAATTATTATAAGTTAATTAAAAGTAATTAATAATTTCTAATTACTAAAAGTTTAATTAAAAATAATTAATAATTTCTAATTACTAAAAGTTTAATTAAAAGTAATTAAATTTTTATATTTATGACAATTATAAAAAATTAATTTAATATTTTATTCGGCAAAATTGTGCTAAACGCCCCCCCAGTCGATTTTTGTTAGCGACGGCCCTGCCCCCTCCTCCCGGATTTCGAAGTTGAAAGAAAAATAGTAGAACAGTTTAAAAAATTCGCCTTTTTCGCTTTCGATTTAGTGTGTAAAGTACATAGAGGATTCTAATGTGTATATATTTTAAACAGCACATATCACCCTATTTTGCAGCTAACAGCTACCTTTCCTTGAAGGGGGAGAATATTGTGACAGGGGCGGCAAATCAATCGTACAAGAGGCAAATCTTTAAATCCGGCCCTGTGAAGTAGGCAATTGAAATGTTAGAACCATATATCATGGAGCACAACCGAAGATACAAAAGGGAATGTTAAAAAATTAAATCTGCCAGCAGTTCTGTGTTAGCAATGAACTACAACATATATTGATAAAGCAAAAAATTATACTGAAATTCATAACAAACACAATAACTCTGAACTATGCATTTTATTTAGGTTGTGTTAATTCAATATTTTTATTACATGTTGCTATTTCTAGAGTTTTCAGTATAATGGAGTTCATGTTTTGTTATTAGAAATGACAAGACATTTGTTTACAAAAAATAAGATGCTCACAAGTGCAAATAAGATTGAATATAGCTTTAAACTTTTAATTTGACTTACGAATTCTTAAAAAATGTCTTTAACAAATTGTACATTTTCAGTTTAATTCTAAATCTAAACGCTCGAAAGGTAAAGAGTTTCAGAAAATTCAATAATATTCACAACTTATAATCAGACTTTAATACACCAATAATTTTATTTCACATCCGAACTTTAAAATCGAAAAGATCACAAAATTTAAAAATGAATTTTCATTTATCAAACAAACTATCCAAATAACAAAGTTAATACGAGTACTAGAATTTAGTAAAACTAAAACTTTCAAACCAAGGGCGCCAAGCTATGCAATAGCATGGGGGCTGACTCTGCCAAGTCGCCAATTTTTGTTGCCCTTGTGGCGTAGTCAGGACATAGCAATTCAATCCTTCCCTAGAGAAAAACGGAAAACGCTATCTGCGCTGCGATCCATTTCTAAAGGTCAGTGTAACCACTACTGGCGTGGTTTTAGACTCGGCTTTGAAAAACAATTGTATTTTATTTTATTAATGACAAAAAAACGATCTTTTAACTTTTAATTATTAAATACCTTTAAAAAAGAGAAAAATTAATAGAATATAGTTTTAAATTATATTTTCATCTTAGTTTAATACTTAATTAATAGTTTTTTTTGCCAAAAATGTAATACACTAACAAATATAATAAAGCACTTCTCGCCAAGTCATTATTCATCTAGTTACCTTATCCAACCTTTCGTTTTCGGTCTTCTGTACTTACATCGTTGAAAATGATGGGCATTAATTATTTTTTTAGCATTGATAATTGTATTGATAGCATTTCGTTGTAATAAAAAAAAGATGTGTGTTCAAATGTAACGTCCAATATAAAAAAAACACAAATAAATTGTCTCAATGTAGATCTACGTGAAGACATAACATACCTTAAAGGGAACACCCTCCATTATAAACTATAAAGTTGTTGAAGTTGCAACTTTAAAAGATGGCAATACTTGTGAAGGCTCTCATCATCGAATACTTATGTTTTCCCTTTAAATAATTTATTTTGTTATTCCTATTTCTTATCCCTTTCTATACATTAATCAAAAGTTCTACTTTACTTACTCAAAGTGTCAATAGTATTGTTAAAAATTTATTTTGACGTGCAAAGCTCACTTGCAGATGCTAACTTCGTAAAGCCTAGGTTTAAGTTTTAAGGCTCTCTAAAATGAATTACCAACGTGAATATTTAGACAAAATGGAACACAAAGCGGAGAGTATTCCTTTGGCTGCTATAGAAGAGCTTAATTTGGATGGTTCGCCTTTGTCGCTAACTAGAAAACCGGAAATAGTGCCTAAGAAAGCTTTTTCTCACTACGAATACAGTGATGGTCCAGATAAATCACAACAGTTATCCTCATTATTGAAGAGTCGCGATCCCCAGACTCCAAGAACGGCTCCAGTAACTGACAGGTATTAATGATATACCTTATTCTAAGCAAGGCACAATAAAACCTTATTTTCAGGGTTACCAGTGGTCCAACCGTACGAAAAGAATTATGCGGGGTCAAAAGCTTTTCGGTTTTTTTATTCGGTATTGTTGATTTTTTTTTTGTTAATGTTTACAACTCTTTTATACGTTAAATAATCGAAACACACACACCATTCACTTTATTCAGTATTGTTGATTTATTTTTTCTTGTTACATATTTACAACACTTTTATAAGTTGAATAATCCAAACATGATTTCATTCACTCGTATTGGTACAGTTTCTAATGAACAGAGTCAACTAGCTTTACATGTATATTCAATTGGGCTTGGACATAGAATATGAATGGATACAATTCGAGGCTGTAGAAACAATGATGAGATCACAGTCTAGAATGTCTTATTGGATTTAAAAAGTTAAAAGATGTTTGAATCTATCCTGGGAGTTTATTAAACACAGAACTTTCAATTGTGAAAATTAACTCTAAAATAGCTGTAAATGGAAGTTTTGTGGGCATATCTAACCTTCCGTTAAAAAAAATTCTGAATTAAATATTTTCGAATGTTAGAGAAGTTTTATTTTTTTGGCGTTCTCTCTAAATCCAAATAACAATGGAATGAGATTTCTCAAAATTCGTATTATAGGTAATACTCGATAACTCGAAGTCCCAGGGGACCCTAAAAATATTCGACTAATCCGAAGTTCGAGTTATAGAAGTTGCCTTCCATTCCTCTCTACTGGCACTTAAGGTGGGTCGACATGGTTTAAATGGTTTGATATGTGCCATAATACTATAGATGTATGCATTTCAATTTTTTAATAGCCTATCTAAACAACAAGAGAAGAGTGGAGTCAAAAGGTTTATTAAGACTCGCCAAATTTGGCCTCTTACGTATTAATTAGTATACATACTATGTAAATCTCATTTGAAAAAAGCATTCATTTCTTGTTGTTCGTATTTTTAAGGTTATTGGCATTCACAAAGTCACCTAATTTTTGAACACGGTTAAATAGGGTGTTGTCTGTACCGTCAGTGGTCTCCAGGTATTGTTGTAAGATATGAATAGTGTCATGTGCTTACTTGGAGGTTGGAAGATTTCAGCTTTATCTTCGCCCTCATCTGATCCTTCGGGCTCTCCGCAAACTGCATTCACCATTGCCTTGTTGGACAAGGGTTCTGACCTTGCAATAATGTTGTCATCGATGCACAATAAATCTTTTTCCCGGTCTTCCCTGTCCATATCACCTAAGCCTTCAAAGGGATCCCAATTGTCATTTTTCGCTTTGTTATTTGCACTGAAGAAACCACAGCTCTTGGAAAAATTGGACTTAGAAGATGATCACTTCAAGTTATCGAGACAGTTTTTTAAAGAAAAGTATAGAAATGATCCGGGACTTGATTAAAAGTTCGAGTTAGCTGATTATTCGACTTATAAGAAGTCGAGTTATCAAAGTTTGACTGTAATTATATTTGATTTCTTTTTGTTGAAAAGCTCCACCATTTTGAAATATTGCTTTTGTTTATTTTTCCCTTTTTTATAAACTTAAATTTAAGTTTTTTTTTACCTTTTGCTCAGATTCATTATTATCAGAGCGTCAAAATTGGTAGCGAGAGTCACCTAGGTGGTACTATAAAAAATGGCTCTCAGTTCTGGGGAATATGCTGAGTCTGCAAAGGCTTAGCCGCCAACAAAGCAGCCCAATTGGGGGGAAAAAACCTTTTGTAAGTGCCGTTTTTAACGCATCTAAGTGCAAACAAAATACTTTAAAGCTGATTTTCTCATTTTCACTTTCTGTCATTTAGCAAGTTCTTCCACTAAATTCTTCAAATATGGTTTTAGATTTCCTTTGGTAAAATAGTTTGCTTTAAATCTTGATAATTCATTACCATTCTAATTGTGTAATCTAAATATAAAGACTATTATTGGTAAGCTAGTAGAAGAATTGTTGAATGGGAGTTATCAATTTTTTACAATATGAGGATTTTGTTTGATAAATTTGTGAATATTCATAATTTTTAAAAATTAAGTAACAATGAAGATGCACATACATATTGGAATATTTCCGAATAATTAGCGTTTTTTTGGTCAAACTTTTTCTGTAATCAGAAAAAAACCCTTATTCTTAATGGCAAAAGTCCTGCAGATTCTGTATTTGAGATGTTTAACTGTATATGATACTTTTTTTTTCCCAGGTTTAATCTTGTGTTTTTGATCCTAATGTTGCATGGAGTTGGAACCTTGATGCCTTGGAATATGTTCATAACTGCAAAATCTGTAAGTATTTTCTTTAAATATAAATATTGGAGGCATTTTTAAAAATGCAGATTCGATGGTCAAAGTTTTTATGACTAAAGTTATATTTAACTAGTATGGAAATATTCTATTGCACATTGAAGATTATTTATTTTATTAAAAGATTTATTTTCATTAAGCATTTCGGTTCTTCAAGACCTGATACATGCCTACTGGGGCTTGACCAATTGCACTTTATGACTAATACTGATAGTTCAAAAGTTGAAAAGCTGATTGCCGGAAAAAAAGTTGAAATACAAAACTTGTCATTCATCTAAAAATGACTTCACCGTGATCCACTTGGATTTTGGTTGTTATTTTAAGAATCTTGCTTTTGGGTTCCGATTAAGTTTTTTACGTTATAATTTCCTTCGGTTTAGAAGTTATTCTTTTCTAGCTGTAAAAGCGTACTTTAATATTTTTTCTAGGGTCGGCTGATGTAAAAAAATCTTAGTGTTAAGAACAAAAACTAGTAAAAACCCAATAAAGTAAGTAAACCCATGTCCACTCAGCAATGGAAGACACAAAGTTATAAGTAGCAGGCCATCACATCACGTTCTAACCGTTGTATTTCGACTAAACAAAATACATAAGGCTTTGGTTGACCAATATTTCCTGAACTAAAATTCAGACCCTACTGCGATGAAACCAAAAACTGGCACATTTTTCCAGGCATCAAAGTTTTTTTTTTACTGATCTGTTGTAATTAAAAACTGGAAAAATAGCGAAATATTTGCTGTTACTCATATTCAATTTTTTACAGTTTGCTGTAGCAGATTGTTGCTCCACATAATAGAATAGTTGCTTAATGTTTGTAAAATATTTAACCCCTCACCTTTTACTTTCCACAAAAGTAGCAAACAACATTTTGAACTCATTTAAGCTTTTTGTTTTCGCAAATAGAAGTTAAAAAAAGTTAGTGGAATTTTTTTTTCTTATTAAGACTAGTAATTGAGGCATTCTTCAAGGCTTTTGACTAGTCTTTTTTTTATCTGTGACGGCAACTGGCTAATATTTGTTAATGCCCTAACTTTAACTATGCAATTTTTTTTGTTTATTGATTATTTTCCTTTTTTTTTATTCCAGTATTTTGTAGATTACAAGTTGAATGTGAATGGAACTAGTGCTTCCACGGATGAATACCGATTGCATTTCTTATCATACATTGGTGTTGCTTCACAAGTGCCTAATGTCATTTGTAATGCCCTTAATATCTTCGTTCAATTCGGGTAAGTCCCCTTTCTTTAAAACTTATTTTTCATTCATAAAAGTTGCCAGTTTTTCCCAACAGAGCGTCTACTAGTCAATATGTGCGTGTTCATATATGTAACAATAGTAACCAGAGCAAATTAAAATTTATCAAAGAACATGTCCTTTTAATGCTAGTTTACAGTTTAGCAAGTTAGGGTGTATGTGCATAAATTAAAAAAATAGTATACACTATATAGATTTCATCTATTGTCCGAAAAATGAAATGTGGTGTTAACATATTATTTGATCAGAAAAACTATAAATAAGAAACACATGGTTTAACTTTTAATTTAAGTTGGATAGTAGGGCTTACATTTTGGAAATTATTTTCTTGGAATGAACACATTTATTAATGGTACAAACTTATATTTGAGGATGGGATAGCTTGGTTAACTTAGTGTTGGAATGACATCCTGTAGGTTGCAGGTGCGAGCCTTGCCGACCGAACTAATGAACTTGCCGTTTACTAATGAATGATAAAGTCTGTCACGGTCACAAAGTCCTCCAAATTCCCATACCAAATCAATATCTTGGGGTGACAAGCCAATTATGAGATCCTCTGGTTGGAATCTGCCTATAATAAATTAAAAGTATTCACTGATGGTTGGTAGGTAGTGCCTCTATCACATTGCTTTCGAATGAGGGAACTTGAGTAGTAGACCCAACTGAGACAGCATGGTAGTAGTGCTGATCTCTATTGTGCTGGATTTAATGAAACATTGGAAATTTGAAGTAGGTATATGTTTAATTTAAAAAAGCAGAGCAATTTTTGAGTGTCAGGAATCAAAAATATTTATTTTCCTTTTGATGAGCAAATATAATTTAATCTACCTATAATGCCCCTTACACAGTTGTCAGAAATGTTTATGGTAGATCTCTACCTTGGAGTTGTTAATTTTTTATTTCTTAATATTTTCACTTAAAATTTTCAGCATAGTTGAAAAATATGAATATTATAATAATAAAAAATAATTTTTTGGCAAAATGAATGAGCTTAGTGGAGGAAGAACGTGCTAAGTGACAAAAAGGTGAAAACAAGATAATGAGCTTTAAAGTTTTTAGTTTGCAAGTTTTCTCTCATTCACAAAATCATTGTTTTTTCAGCGTGATATTTTAGTTTGGTTCTTCTAAATGCTTGGTGGCTTTGGCTTAAACGTAACTTGCGTAATAACACGTCATTTACAAAATGCGCTTGACACCTAATGCACTTGGCACGTTCTTCCTCCGAAGTGCTTCAGTTTTTGGTCAGTCGTTTAGTGGAAAAATGTGCTAAGTGATATTTTTTGTGGTAAATTTGATATATACCCATTTCATAATTTCTGTATTAACCTTCCGATTTTCAAAATTCTTTTTTTGTTTGGAAGATAGGACTTCACACAGATTTCGTTTATACTTTTTAATCTCTTTACCTGTACGTCCATCATTTTGTCCGTCCTTCTATATCCTTTTCAATTTCCTATCCAAACTGTGCGATTTTAAAAATTCTTTTTTTTTTGGTTTGAAAGTTACAAATATCAGATGAGTATATTTTATAATGTTTGTCTACCTGTAACATCTGACTATCTGTCCGTCTGCCCCTCCCCTTACAACTAATTTCCTTCTCGTTCGATCTTTAAAGTTTTTTTGGTTTGAAATGTATGACATCAGAGATCTTCAACATTTTGTTCGTCCGTCTGTCTGTCCCAACTATAAGGATTCCTGTGAGTACTTAAGTTAAAAGAAAGTATAGGCTATATTAGTTCTTTGAAAAATTCTTGTTATAAGCTTGGTCGATGAACTTGTTATATGAGCAAGTATTTAGTTCGAAATATTTTTTAAAAAAGAATCATTATAACTGAAATTACAAATAGTAATAATAAGAATTTTTGAACATCGCATCTACTTAGCTTCTCCATTCAGGGTCAGCATTGTCTAGGACACTCAGAGTCAAAACCTGTTATTTTCATTAGGGTTGAAATTTTGCTTGCAAAATAAAAAAAATATGTCCGTCATGAGCCTGTTTCTTCTTGTTTTTATCAGAATGCTCTGACCTCTTATTTCGTACTTTGACTAATACACAGGTTACCGATTTTGGAAGGATATTTGGTTCAAAAATGGGGGGGGGGTCGATTTATACACAGTCGGGTTATACACGAGCATGTACGGTAGTCTTACGGAAATTAATATTTGAAACATAATTAGTCCTATTAGAAATAGCGTTATTTTGCAACGATATTTATTATTACCTGTTTAAATATACATTTTTTCTAGGGGAGGAACACTGACTTTTCGCATAATAGGAAGCATCATTATCGAAATATGCATATTCATCTGCACAGTATTTCTAGCAATGCTAGATTCTTCATCATGTAAGTACTTATATAAAATTAAGTATATATATTTTTTACTTTAAAAATCTGCTTTAATGAGTTGCTACATATCAGGGATTCTAGTTAAAGTAATGTTACTAACTTTTCTATAAATCTATATCCTTTACGTAAATAATCATATTCTCCTTATTCGGGTCATTTAAAAATCTGTGTATAGCCGCAAAAGTTAAAAATTATATATAATACATTAAAATATAGAGTAACCCAATATTTATTGTAATCTGCCAGCTGTCTAACCAGATGTGTTGATACAAAAGTAGTCAACAGTAAAATGTAAAGAACAATGGTTATGTAGTATGTAGTTTGAAATTGTGTTAGCACCAATCTTAAATTACCTGTGGTGCTTTATTGCACAATGTTTTGAAAGTTCTAGATGTTTTAAAACATAGTTCAGTATAACTGTTTATAAATATAACCAAATACGGATAGGCCAATATATTGGATTGGCCGATTGAAGAACATCAGTATGTGAATATTTTTGATGATAAAAATTTAAGTTTCAAAACCCAAACATATTTATATTTCAATTTGCTGTCAAAAATGATATCGTAAGTGGGTTTTTGTCAGATACTTCATACAATGACACATTGAAATATTTGCCATTTCTTAGCATAACCACAGTAATGTCTTGTTATTTTTATAATACAGTTTAGTTCAAAATGTATCGTATTATTTACTAGTACGCCGCAAATTTACAGTAGTAGGGTCTCGATATTTTTATAGTTTAAGTTCAGGACGGACCTGTCAATCAAACCTCGATGCCTAATACTTTTTTGTTCTCATATTTGCAACAAAATGGCAGTAGATTTTATTATTTTTATAGTTTAGAACGCATCGGTCAACCAAACTTTGATGCATCGTATCCTAGTTTGCGATGTAAATTCTCAGTAGGATCTATTTTTCTAGTTTAGGAAAGATATCAGTTAATCAAATTCTAGGCATTTTATTTCTTTGAAGATAATGCTTGCTACTTACATCTGCCGAAATCCCAAAATGAACAAACTCATAAATCCTAAATTATATATAAAGGGTTAAGGTTAAATCATATACTTTTTTTCTTTTCACATAAGATAACTGATTTTTTGTATTTGGTTTTTTCCATCCGCCATTGGCAAATGGCTGATTGAAAGAAAAAATAATCCGCCCATTGGCCGATTTAATTGTTTAGCCAGTTGTATGATGCATGTTTTTTTAGTTACATGGTATAATATTGGAAATATTTCATTTACTGTACAAGAAGGATTACATAATGCTTATGTCTTCAATTCTTTATAAATAACAAACATTTGCCTTACCACAATTACACATTAGAAGCGTCATTGTCCTGTTGTAAAAGGGCTAAATGTTTAATACATTTTTATTTTAATATATAGGTATTAACTACTTTGGCAGGAAAAAGCCGTAACAAACATTAGCTTGATTGTTACACTTTTTTTTTAAATACACTAGTTGTAATATGTAAAAAAATATCTATATTTTAGGGCCTGGTGCTTTTTTCTACATTACCATGGCATCTGTTGTTGTTATTAACAGTAAGTAATTTAATTGTTATTTAAACTGTCTAATTTATTAGTTTGGCATTGTGAAACTTCCAAAAATTCATTGTACCTGCTAATGAAAGGTATTACAAAAGAACATTATTTTTCCTAAATACTCACTCTGATTGCTATCTGTTGCTGTAGTTGTTGCTACCTGTTGCTGTATTTATTGCTACCTGTTGCTGTAGTTGTTGCTACCTGTTGCTGTAGTTGTTGCTACAGCAACAGATTGCTATCTGTTGTTGTACCTAGGTCTGTTAATTCCTTTTAACTTCGAACTAATAATAAAATAAAGGAGGGTTGATTGCTACCTTTGATTGCCTCGCCTCGGAAATCTTATTTCATTGTGGTCATGTTCTTTCAGAGTCAAAGAGGAAGAAAAAAAACATATGTATCTATGTAAATATTTTTGCACATCATTATATGCATAAACTCTTATACACTTGAGATGCTTACACTCGTATGGTCGGTCCTGTGACAAAAGCAAGAATTTGGAAAAATTCAGTGATAGATAAACGGAAACTGTTAGCCGTCTGAGGAATAATCAAATTTTCTAAATACGCTGCTTGAATATAAAATTTGTAATTGAAAATTTAATCTATTTAATTTTAATTATATTTCTGTAGCAGATGATTAAAAAGGATTCCTCCATACTCCAAACTTTAAAATTTAATAAATATATAAAATTTATAAATTCAAAAAAAAAAAAAAAAAATATGTGTTGCTGTAAAACCTGATTGTCAGGTGACAGGCTTATACGTTTGTATCCCTCAGAAAGTTAAGCCCACTCTTTTCAAAAGCCGCCAATTCCTAGACTTTGCAAATTGGAGGTTTTGTCTTTTTGCAAATGATGTACTCTTGAGATGTAGATGAAGTAATTAAGAAACAATGTACTTTTTTGAATAGCAAACATTTACAGCTTTTGAAACTTGTTTCTTGTCTATTTCAACTCAAATTTGGTATCTTGCGACAATCCAAATTTTGGCTATTCCTTTTTTTTTTAAGGGACTTTAAAAAAAAATAAAATGTAATGCAGTTTTCCTAAAGTAAGTCGGTCAGTCGGACAGTCAAGTCTGTCAGTCTTTTTTTAAAAAACAAAGGTACACAAACAATTACAGAAAGCATGGGTAATTTATTTGACCTTGGCTTTTATTGTCCAACTGGTCCAGAGTTCATTTCATTTGTCTCTGCTCTATTCTAGTATTCATCCTCTGTTTGCCTTTTCTTTTACTTGTCGAGGACTTTCTTCTTGTTCACGGAAGAAAGTGCTCAAACTACAACAAACTGAAATTCCAAATGTTACTATGAAAACTGCTTCTAGCAACATCTTTTTAAGAAACTTCCCAAAAATATGCTTTAGTATTAATTAGATGGTGTTTTCTTTCCAGTTAAAAATTTATACAATTTAACATTATCCTAATGAATTTATTGATTTAATATTGAATAATAATGCGATTTTTCTTTTTAATGTAGTGGCTAATGGAATATACCAAAATAGCATATATGGGCTTGCTGCTAAACTTCCTATGAAGTATTCCATGGCAATTGTTTTAGGATCAGTAGGTACCATTATCTCATATTAGAGCATATCAGCTAATTTTTGTTGTCTAGAAATAAGTAAATATTTTTAAGTACTGATGTAACAATTTTGTTTATATTATCTTATGAATGCAATATACAAATTTCTTTTCAACAATTTAAGTTTGATATTTGAACAAGAGGTTATAGAAAATGCTTTTTTTTTCTTCCAGAATACTAGTGGGACATTTACATCTCTGATTCATATACTTTCAATCGCAGGTAACTTATTGAATGAAATTGGTCTTTTAATTAGATTTATTTACATATCACATGCCTTTATATTGTTTAAGAATATCACTTTACTTGTGAGTGCTAATTGTTTACTATTTCTTTCTCAGCATCTCCAAATGAAAGAACGGCAGCTATTTATTACTTCATTACTGCTTTGTTTGTCCTCTTAGCTTGTGTGGATACATATTTTGCCCTGCCATTATTAGTAAGCAAAACTTCAACTAATTAATAAAAAAGGAAAACTTTCATTTACAAGCTTAAAGGCTCAAATTTTATTAAATACTCAAAACATGAATTCTTTTCTTATTAAATAATATTAAATTTCCCAAAATGCTTAGGAAAATTCATAGTGTCACAAATAATGTACATTGTTTTATCTCGAATATGTAAAAATTACGCGATGCAATCCATCAAATATGTGATGCGATTTTAATGTGTTTTTACCCCCCTTCTAAAAATATGCAGTTATATGGTGCTTTCCTTATTTAATTATTTTGCTGCCTAGTAATTTTCACAAAAATCTTCCGATAATGTTGCATTGCCTCATAATGATTGACAATTCTCTGGCCCTGCATGACCGAAAGAGTGTCTTATTACTTTTGTAGGTCCGGTCCAGGCCAAGTCGGACCAACCAGAATATTTTCTTCTGATCAAGCGTTTATGAGTCATGATCTTGTGATCGTAAAAACAGTTGAATGTTAAGATTTTTTTTTGTTTCTGTTTGAAACTTTTTTTAGGCATTTTTTCTTTGGTTTATACTGGGTTTTCTGATTGTGGACAGGTTTTAGATTTTTTTAAAGGGGTCGTCTTATGCAAGCTTTTTATATTCAGATTTTATGCTAGCAATTTCTAGTCCTTGAGTTTTTCTGGAAAATATCCTTGAATAGTACTTGAAAAAAGTTTATGAACCATACTCTTAAATGTCATGAAGCCGAACGTTAAAAATCGTTTGGTTTTCTAGTAGAATCTGTTCCAGACTGATTGATGCCACAATTTTATATATATCATAGTTTTTTGGAATCTACATTTTAAAACGTTAAGAAGTTAAATAGACTATCAGAAAAAAAAAATTGAAAATCACATAGCGAGTATTTTTAATAATTTTTTAAAGTTTGGAAATCAGTGAAGAATTCAATGTCCTTAGTGTATGACGATGTATCTCAGTAAAAAATAAAGATGATACTGCAATAATTATATATTTTGGACAAAATCGAAATTTTTATTTTTCAATTCATTACAAAATAAAATTTTAATTTAAATATTTGTATTCTTTAAAAATTTAAGAAAAGTTTTGCTATTTTTGGGAAAGCGAATTATGGCAACCCCACATTTGGCTATCACCTGCCAAGTGTCGCCAACTTAATTAGGGTCTACGCTGTCAACATGTGGTGGGGGGTACTTTGAATAGAACCCCCTAAAGACGCTGGAGGAGAGCTCTAACCCCTGGTGATTTCGTAGAATGCCCCCCACCTAACCTCTGCGGTTAGTTCTTTTCTGTTTAGAGATACGACTCTTGTCAATTTTGGGCTTGTGGGCTTGTTCAATGCTTTACAGGAAAACTCGTGAAAAGATGCGATTGAGATTTCAAACAGAAAATAATGTTTTCAGAGAAAATGCAGAAAAATGTGTAGCTTTACATAAAATACAAAATACATTTACAAAGATAAGTTTGCATTGTTTGTACACTTTGAGGGAACAGGTGTGAGTCGGTAAAGTTGAATAGATTCTAATTCTAAGAAAGAAGTGAACGGTTGAATGGGGGTTTAGGTCCGATTTCGTCCACAGGCACACCTATTTCTAATTTTTCGGCCGAGAAGGACAGTTTAGAAGAATGAGAAATCTTTGCAGATTGTAGTTCGTATATCGTAAGTGTTGCATCGAGTTTTATTTCGACTTGTCTTCAGCTTCGCTATGTCGAGATACGCTAAATGTGGAAGATCTACAAAGCTGAATTTTGTTTGTGTGAACATATATTTATCGCTACAGTTTTCCCTATGACATCAATAACTAAGATACATAATTAGTGTTGGTTTTATACTTTTTGTTATGAGGTTTATTACCTATTTTCTAAAATGTATTTATCCATTAGTTTCTTAAAAAATCCTATTTTAATTTCATGTCAAGCTGATCTATATATGTATGCTACATCAATGTAGTTCGTTTAAAGCCATTTTCGAATAGTAAGGTCATAAATGGATTATGTTGTGAAAAAGTGTGCCAACTGCCAACCCACAGAAAGAAATCCACTTTGAATCAAACAACAGATTTATAAAATCTCTATATGAATGGAAAAAGTGTACCTAGTTATATAGCTCAAGAGTTCAAGGTTGTCAAAAGTGGCTTTGCGTTATTTTAATTTTTGGTTTGACTACAAAACTACAAAAACTATGGGTTGTAAATAGTGTATTTGCACAAAGTACATTACAAAAGTGCCATTGTTTGTACTTTTTTTTGTGAAAATACGGTGCATGACCACTATTTTCGTCACGGTGCACAGTGGGGCAAAAGTGGCATAAGAATGCCATAAGTAAATATCGGATTTTAAGCAAATCTTAAAATTTTTTATTATGCTTTATGAAACTACTTGCTATCGCCGCCGTATCACGCCTCAATTAATGTAATCTGATTCACAAATCTCTCCGAATCATATAATTGAAACTATTATCAAGAAAATAATTTCTCCTTAGAAATGACCAAATATTTTCCCAAGTCCCATCAGAAAATGAACTGTTCCAGTTTGCCATCTCTAAAATTATCGAGCCACTTCTTTTTTTATTACATCTTTGCATCAGGATCAAGAAAACAATTACTTCTTATAAACGACTAAATATTTCCCAATTCAAATCATGAAATGAACTGTTCCAGTTTGCCATCTCTAAAATTATCGAGCCACTTCTTTTTTTATTACATCTTTGCATCGGGATCAAGAAAACAATTACTTCTTAGAAACGACTAAATATTTCCCAAGTCAAATCATGAAATGAACTGTTCCAGTTTGCCATCTCTAAAATTATCGAGCCCCGGCCACCCATCGAGCTGTGGAAACACAAAGTTTTCAGTTTCGATAAATTGCTTCGATGAAATAATTTATTAATCAGAATTAAAATTCAGGGGTTTGTACCCACTACGATTTTCATACTGCACATACGGTAAAACTATACAATGAACCAATGCATCAACTTCGTTGAGTAGTCAAATACTTTAAATTTTAGCAATTTTATTTTAAAACATTTTAAAATAATTATTAAAATTAATTTTCAGAAAAGATTTTTTTTTGGATCCTTAAAAAATTTCTTCTTTTGGTAATCATTCAAAAAGATAAACTTTTAATCACGTAATAACCAGCTAAAATAAAATGGCATAATACAACTAAAGCCACCCAGAATCCAGAAATTCTTAATCCCCCAACCAATTCTCGTTTATTCCTTCAGAGTTGTCCTTATCTCTTCGCCCTCTAGAAGGGGGTGGGGGGGTTGTAAACCCAGTCCCTGAGCCAAGATGGTAATCACTTGAACTGCCCACGGCAAAGACAATTATTCTTAGGGGGCATCGAATTTCATTGGCGATAAAAAAAGCGCACTGAACCATTGCAATTACGCCAAGTAGGCGATAAAGTGTTTTTTCTAGTTTAAAACACGGCGACATCTGGTTTTTGAGAAAGACAGAAAAAGAGTTCGTAATTCTGACGTCTTGACTCTTAATTTTAAATGCCAGAGCTGAACGTTAATAATACCCACGTTTGTTTGGTTAGTAGAATCAATGATTTCCACCGTGTTACTTGAGTAGAGTTGTTCCATGTAAACTTTTATCTCATATATATTAGCTTGCATTTTTCTTTGTTGTGAAATAGCAATTAACATGTTAAAACGAGGAAATTTTAAGCCTGTTTTGATTGTAAGTTATTTCAAAATTTATAATAAATGGAGTTGACTTTTTTCAGTTATTAAATTTTGTGATTTTTACTCACAATTTGTATTATATGACCTTATATTAAAATGTTTCTTTGTGCTTGAAATAAGGTGTGCTAGATTTTATCACACTCTTGAAACTTAGTAGGATATAATAAATGCTAACTATTTTTAGGGGGGGGGGGAAACTGAAGTCCCACATTTCCTCAGCTACTGACTTGATCTGGCAGGGAAATGTCTTAGTTGAATAAAAAATAGTGAATAGTTGAATAACAAGTATTTTTGCAAAATGTCTTAAATGGATTAATTTATTAACTTGGACCGACTTTTTCCTCTAAAATTTTAACACGATTCTTTTGCAGCGTTTCTATAGGTATTATGATGGATTAACTCAAAAAGCAATAACTAATAGTAAAAAAAGTTCTAGAAGACCACCATATTGGAAAATATTTTGTAAGGTATGTTAAATATAAAACTTTAGTTACTAGATTAATACCTTCTATTTTCCATTATTATATATCTGTGTAGTTTGGTTTAAGGTATAGTTCACCTGTCACTTCTTGGTGTTGGCGAGCATATGGGATTGTTGGGTTACTTTGGTTGGAATAATGTGTCACACTAAAACTACAGATAGATTATTGGTGAAAGAAGAATTATAGTTGACTGTTGATAGCTGTCAGCCGTTGCACATATATTTCTTTGGTATCTTGACTAGATCGTCAATCGATTTCCATCGATGTTACATTAGACATACTACAGTATGTCTAATTTAACACATTCAATATCACCCAGGTGAACTCTATAAGTTAAAGTACAGCTATGCAATAATATTGAACTAGATGCAAGTTGGAAACTGCCTTCCAATTGAGAAACTGTTTCTAAACCTTAAAGAAATATGCACCGACAAAAGCAATGTCGCCATATATAGGAACTCTGGTTTAATCCAAAATCTTCCTTACCCCGTCTTGTTTTATGAGTAGTTTGTACTCGTTGAAAACACAAGTCATAGGTACCAAGAAGTGATAGGAGGACTATAATTTTACATGTTTGGTTCAATGAATTGTTTGAAAAATTATTTGTTTTTATAAACTATAAACATTTTGAATGTTTGTAGCTGTATGTAAATGTTCTGAAAGTTAGTTTCAAAGTAAATTATCTTTATAATATTGTTTCTATGGTCATTTAAATATTAAAAAAACTTAAAAGATTTAAGAAAAACTAACATTTATTTTCTACCTAACTCTTTGAATGAATCATCTTTTTATTGCAGTGAATATTTAAATAATTTATACAATATTAAATTTTTCAGACTTGGCCTCAATGTTTCAATGTTTTCTTCGTCTTTTTTGTAACGTTGACCATATTCCCTGCAATTCATTCTGACATCAAACAAGTGGATCCAAATTTTTTTATTCCTGGTATTATTCTATTATATAACATAGAACTATGGGGGCAATGGGATTGGAAGTTTGCTTTCCAATAAGTTTAATTTTTTATAATTTACACTCGCTTGAAATAGTTATTTATAATGTATATTTTTTTTACATATATTTCTAAATAAAAAAATTAAGTTTGCTGCTTATTCCATATATTCCTTACTAAAAGCAATGTTTTATGATCTTTAAGTTTTGTTTAGATATATTATATCTGCATAATCTGATATAATATATCAGATTATGCAGTTGCAGATTATGCAAATTAAGTGCATGATTAAATTGCTAACTGAAATGTAACAAAACCTTGTTTATATATTGCGTGTTGTGAAAATTAAAAGAAAAAAATTCATGAATAGGGTATTTACAAAAGATATGTAATTTTTATGAACTAAAAGGGAAAAAAATTGCTTTGTCCACTTCTTTGCAAAAAGGACAGCTTTCTAAAGTTTATAATGGAATAAAACCTTAAAATGCAAAATCCTGAATATTTGATTAATATACCCTCCAATTTATATATTTTTTATTTACTCAAAAATTAACTTGTACATTTGTACATAATGTGATGTGCACATTTATACATAATACATAACATGCACATTTTTATAATTCTAAAAGTCATATCTTCACTAAAAGATAACTGCCAAAGGTACAAATTTAGTAACAACAAGAAAATAACTGAGGTAATTAAAAAAAAATATTTTGCTATATTGGGCATGTGGAAAATTTGCATTAGCATTAAAAAACAGTAAATAGTAGGGCCTTTACATTCTTTAAAATAAAGTTATTAAATAAAAATAAAAAAAAAATATTTAAGATTCCCCTTAACAACGCTGTTTAGGAGTATAACCCAACACCAACCAACAATACCCTAGCAACAGTGTTATTATAGGGAAGTGGTAGGAATTACAGTTAAGTCCAGCAAAGTTAGCCAAACTTAATAACTTCCGTTTAGAATTTATTCCATATTGTAGAACAAGACTTTTAACTTAATTTCCAAGAACTGGTTAAGGGGACGTACATAAACTACGTTACGTGCTGAGGGGGGAAGGAGGGGTATGCATCAACGTGACATGGAGGTTGGGGTGGGGGTATTCGCTTGCATGACGTAACGATAAAGAAAATTTCACTTTTGCAGAAAAAGTCTATTTTACATAAGATTTTTTTGAGAAAAAAAATATTTTTTATCATAAGAAAGTTTATTTCAGGAAGATGAAGATGGGGATATTATTACATGCTACAACGTTGACATTATTAGTATACGATATTTTACAGACCTCTTTGTAACTGTCTAAATTACGACGCCTTTCGAAAATAGCCCTTGTGCTCTAGCGCGACGATAATTCAACTCAGCTGTTCGTAACAGTCTCTACTGAACATCGCTGAATTGCGACATTCCCCCACTAAAAAAGGAACTATGCAAATAGGAATAGCAAATGGCTAGTCCTTGGACAATGGACATGTAAATACAGTCGAACCTTGCTATAGTGAACCCTCTACCGAACCGACACTTGGTTCACTAAAACTCATGCTTCACTATAGCCAATTTTACTGGAATAAAATTATATTCGAACAAGGTTTAAAAATATAATGATTTTGCATTTCTTGAATTAATTGAAACAATAGAGTTGAAAAACTATTTAAAATTTTATATATTTTAATTTAATTAATTTTTTAAATTATTTATCCAAAGTTAATAACGAAAAGTCGAAAGATTTTTCCCATACGTTAGAAACTGTATTCTTGGATAAAGGACAAATCTTTCCATATCTTTAATTGACTGGTTATCTTCGATGGAGAAAGCTTTTCTCTTTACATGCATCGATTATTTTTTTCAAAACTGTGGGAAGTGCAACAACGTGACTTAATTTTACAAATACATAACATACATATTTTTACAAAATCAACAGGACGTGACGCAGCGTGATATAGGTGAAGGGGGGTAAAAAAAGTCAAAAATTTGGGTTGACTTAATTTATGTATGTCCCCTAAATTAATTAGGTTCTTTCAAATATTGTCTATTTTTGTAGTGCTGTGTTATGACTTAAAACAGTTAAATTAGTATACTATTTATATATATTTTTTAAATTGTGTCATTTACAAAGCCTTTGTCATGAATATTTTTTATTTGATAAAAAACCTGGTCATGTCACAGCCGTGTCTCGCTCAATGTTAAGAAAACGCGGCCGTTGCCAAAAGCTAGGCGGTAAACTATTTGGCTTCTTTTCTTGTTGCTTTTACTTGGTTCCAATTCTTCCAGTGATTTCATCGATCTATAAATGTTACTAGATAGACCAAAATACTTAGGAAAATGAGGCCACTGCCAGTCTTGTTAGCGACTGTTATTTTTTCTATATTTGGAGGAAGGTGTGGTAAAGGAATGTAAACAATATGAAATTTAAGTATTATTTTTAGGAGTAAAAATGCATTTGGTATACAATTTTATATTCTCCTTCGAAAATGCATTTATGTTATATTAGTATTTATTCATTTTGTTATTGACGGTTTGGAGAAAGGGAAACATTTGGTTTCAATTGAAAAATAAAATGAATAATTTTAAATAAAATTTATTTACAATATCCGTAAAAAAGAAAATCATTCATAAATAATAATTTCTTAAATAACGTTTTATTTGTCCGTGAAGTCCGCCGACACAGAACACAAGAATTGCCCATTTTTCACTTTTCTGTTACTGTGATAAAACACAAATTAGATTTACTAGAGAAATTAAAAATAATCCAATTAATTAAAATAATAACTTTCAAGTAGTCTATGAGAGATTTAAACATAAGAAAATTTAAACGTTGCACATTTTCTTTTGTTCTATGAAAGGAAATAAATGATTTTTACAAAAACAAGTTTTGAAATTTGATCATTTCCAAAAATTTTTGTCTGATAGAATGAAACTTTTTAAAAAGAACACTATTATTCAAAAAGTTCATAATTAATTAATCGTAAATATATAGCAATAAAAAATGTTTAACTTCCCGTCTGTATATGATGAATGCTATTCCCAAGTCTTTCTTTTAGTGGAAGTGTAAAATTAAAACTATCAATTTGATTTTTATTAGCAAACGATGATAAATGTTGAAACGAAAATTAATATATATTCGACGATTGATTTCTTCGCTTGCTCACCAACCCTAATCATCAGTATTGATTCCACAAGTAGATGTGTGTTGACACTAGATAGCTACTTCCAGTAAAATTTAGTTCGAAAATTAAATTTAAATTTAAAAAATGTTGGCTGTCAAGTTTATAAAAACCGCCAAATGACGTCATTTTTCTTTACTGCGCATGCCCTGGATATAAAAAAAAACGGCCACACTTTTTCAGATCCGTAGCCTTTGGAGCAAGACACGGCTGGTCACAATAGAAACTGCTTGTTAAATATATACTTCTACCTCTTATTTTTTTTCTGAGTTCTTATTTTTTTTTTACAGAAAAATACTTCACACCTGTGACTTGTTACCTTTGCTTCAACTTATTTGCAATGCTTGGAAGCTTATTGCCTAATTGGATTAAATGGGTAAATTAGAAATGAATGTAGCTCAAATTGAATCCTTTTTTATATTTCTGTTGATTGAAACACAGCATGTCAACTCTTTACTTAGTCGATTTACTTTACCACAGATATTTTCTGTATAAATTTACTTGTTTTCAAAGTGATTTTTTATGTCGGATATTGGTTCAATATTTTAATCATTTTGTTGACTATGGTAATATGCTTTTTTCAATATTTTAATAATTTTTGTTGACTATGGTAATATGCATCCTTTTAACATCAGTTTCTCCTTACTTTATTCAAATAAATGTAGTCTGTTTGAAGTAGTGGCTATATTGGAGAAGAAATAATTGCTTTTATGCAATAATTCTTTAATCTTGGACGAAAGCTATGGGTTTTGTTTTGTAACACAACGCTTCAAAACTCATTGAGTTTAATTTTTTTTTAAAATAAATGTAAGTAAACAATTCCCAATTTTTTTTATCAGTAATAATAGCATGGTGTTTAGGCAAACACAATAGACTATCCTATTACTTTCACCGGGTCTGTTATATTGAATGTTTATTTTTATCGTGTATAATAAGTTCTAACACAATTCATTTGTTATTTTAGCCATCACCAAGATTTTTGTGGATTCCAGTTGTGCTTCGAATTCTGATGATTCCCTATTTTATGTTATGTAATTATAAGCCTGATAAAAGAATGATTCCAGTTTTGATTGATAATGATTGGGCTTATTTTGGAATGGCAGTTGCTTTAGGACTCACTAGTGGATATTACAGTAGTCTTGCAATGATGTATGCACCAGGGTATGTAGTTTAATTTGTCAGTTCTCTTTTGCCAATGGCGTTTGAAAAATATTATATAAAACCTTCTATTATAATTAGTTGTTATGAGGTGTGCATGTGTGTGTTCAATACTTAAGTTTGACAAAAATTGTCTAAATATTTAAGAAAAATTTTCAGTTCAATTTAAGTATAAGTTATTAGTGTATTACTGCGATTTAAACACATACCAAATTTTTTGACTAACTTTTTACTTTTGAATGATTACCCTGAATTAAAGATTTCTTATAAATTCATAGATAATGCAATTCTAAAATGTAGCAACAAATTATTTGATTCCCCAGGTTTTCTAACTTGTCTTATTAATGCTTTGCTGAACGCAACTTTAAAATATTTGTTTTAGAATTTTTGAATAAGAAAATAATAAGCAAGAGCATGTATGATCATGTGTAAAAAATCCTTAGGGTACCTTTTTGGCATTGGTACTCCTAGCAAAACTAAATCTCTATGTACTTCTACAATCCACACAGAGCTCAGATTAATTGTATTTGGCCTACAATAATATACTTGTATTTGCACCTAAAAATTATTCCATGTCAGTACTAAAAAAAAAAAGAAATATATGCCATGTTTGAAATCGTGTAGATCAATACAGAAACCGTCGGTAGGGACAACTTGGGTTCTTAGGCTATCTTTTGTTCAAGCTTTGCTTCATAAAAACTCTTCATTCAATGCACTTATTGAATTTATTTCATTTAGTGTTAACACTGTCTTAATGTATAAGTATTAAATTAGTCAGGTAAAAAGTTAGTTTTATGGCTTGGCTCAAAGCTGTATAATATATAGTAACTCTTTAAAGACTTGTGTCTGCAATCTAAATGTGTTTCTTTATTTTCTAGATGTGTTGATACTGAACATGCTCCAATTGCTGGTATGATGGCTGCTTTGTTTTTAGTAATAGGAATAGTGTGTGGTGTGAACTTCACATTTTTTGTATCATGGCTTGTAGAAAATGAGCTTTTTTAAGTTTTCCTTTTAGTTATGTTAAATTTACTCAAAGAAGGTTTTCTAAAATCCAAGTTACTGTGTCCAACTAGTGGGCTATTTAAGATTTCAAAACCTGATTAACATAGTTGTGGATAAAATATTATTTATCTTGATTATTTATGATGAATTAGGCAAATAATTTTCTTGTACTTAACATCAGATGTTGCGTTTGTTATACATGTTATAATTTTTTTCATGTAAGCAAAATATGTAATTTTCATAAGCTTGCAAAAGTTTAAAATGTTTATTTTTTTATGAGTATTTTGATTTTTATTTATTTATGGTACCTATTTAGAATGAAATACTGGGGAACAGTGTTTGTTGGCTTAGATCTGATATTTAAGAAAACCGCACTTAACTTGCAATCTTGATCTCGTGTCTTCCGAATCACATTTGCTTACAAATTAGCTTTCAGTTTCATTGTGAACACATTATTTACACATATAATCATAACATATAGAATATCTTTTTTTTTATAAATGTGTACTGAATTTTTCAATCACAAATATTTATGACGAGCTTCAATGTCTCTCCCCCGGTGTTTTAAACTTTTCATATCGTTTTCTAGTCGAAGCACTTGTCATGAATGTTTTTCAATTTGTCTCTTCCTGGTTTCTTGTATATTATGTTTGAAATATTTCTTAATTATGCAAAATATTATTTTTTACTTAAATTTTTTTGTAATTTTGTGGAAATTAATTTAGTTTTATAGTTAATCAAGATTTCTGTTGTGAGAAAATATTGCATTTTGGTGCATATTTTGTATTTTATTTAAAGAAAAGGGAAACATTTCAATATAATTTTCGGTAATATTTGAAATTCTCCTTTTTGATAGTAAGTTATTTTTATGTTGTCTCTTCTGCATCTTAATACTCAAGTTTGTTTTCTATTGGCTCGCTGCCAACTTTTGTCTACTTTTAATACATATACTCGAATCACAACTCAGCCACATCTTTATATATCCTTTTTGGTTTAATTGTTGCAAGCATATGTTTTGTAGTTCCACTTTTAGTTTTTCAGTGCTTATTTTGGTGTATCATGTAGAAGACACTTAACTATCAAACAAAGAAAAAATTGTTTTTCCCCCAATGGGGCTGCTTTATTGAACAAAAAAAAATTGTTCATTTATAATTTTAAACTATCTATTATCTTGGTTACTGTGTCCATGCATACAAGTATTAATGCTGTGGTAGAGGAAATGAAAATAAATTAGTTTTGATTTATAAGCATTTCTAATTTTGTTTTTTTTGGCAACAAGTTTTTTTTTAATTGTTTACCTTTATTTATATTTAAAATGTTTTAGGAAAAGTTTTTTTTTCACCAAACATCTTAAGATATTTTGTCAGTATTTTTAATAATCATACCAATTAGTTTTTTTTATTTCTGTTTTATTGTTAATAGGGTGCCTTATATCATCAGATTTTTCATTTGTGATATATATGTAAAAAATTGTTAAGTGATATAAAAAAAAAACATAATAAATTATTAGAATATGTGACTACACAATCATAGCTAATATTAAAAAGCTAGTCTTACTCATTATAAATTATATTGATGAAACTTTATTTGAAAAAATCCAATACTTAAAATTAAAAAAATTATTTACAAGATGGTTTTACTGCTTTTGTTTTACCTAAAGTTAAAAAAATTAAGAATTCTGCTGACAACAAAAGTTAGAAAAGACATTCATTCTTAGTAGAATAAGTTTGAAGCAAGAGTTCCACCTCTGTTTCGGGGTATCTGCGCTAGCTCATTTTAAGTACATCTTATTTAATAATTATAATAGTTAAGCTTTTAAAATTTCAATTTCTCAAAATTTCATTTGAAACGCAGGTCACTCTAATTTTAAGATACTTTCTAATAATTTTGTAATCAATGTAGTATTAAATTGAATCTGGATAGAATTTTGTAATGCATTTTATCTTTTGACAATCTTAATGTTATAGTTAGGAATCGTAAAGTGTAATTTTTTAAAACATTTTGCTCAAAAAAGACTGTATAGCCTATAAAGTAACAAATCAAATCTGTGATTAAATTAGTACTCTTATCTGGCTATTTGGCAACAAATACCCCATAATTTTAGAAAAGCAGACCAAGCAAATCTATCTTCACCTTGTAAATAGACTTATTAGCAGTAATCGGAAAGATTACTGTTGGTGAGAAATAGAACTATTGTCAAGTAAAAATTGTAAATAGTTAAATTTAGCAAATAATTCTTTTGATATAGGAAAAATAGTTTGGTTGTGTGTGGTAGGTGGTTTATTGCTGCACAAGAGTGTTTGTAAGAAACAATCCTACTGTAAGTTGGGGAAATAAACTTTGGTAGTAGGGAAAAAAATCTGACAGCAACAAGAAAAGATTGTACACAGAAATAGATGCCAATATTTCGTTGGCACAATAAAATTAGAATGTGTGATGCTTAAGATGTCCAGTCTTTGGTCAAGTATTGCTTTACCATGTATGTTTTTTTTTTGCCAATCATAAGAATTATCATAAAAGCAAAATAAAAGTTTAAGTTTAGTTAGAATTATCGTTGCACTAGAGCTACACAAGGGCTATTGGCAACGGGCGTCGTATTTTTGAACCACAGTCAAGTGACAAGCCGACACCTGAGTAGGCACCTGGGACCTTGCACATGCTAGGCGAATGCCTAACCGACTGGGCTCCCCAGAACCGCCCCCCCCCCCCCTTCCCAAAAGAAAATAGTGTAGAAGTAAATATCTATAAGACCTTATACCTCCAGGGTGCAGATATTATCAACAAATGTTTCTGTAATGAGATTGTAAATTGGCTAACAAGCTGTTAAGTGCTGCCATTCCTAAAGTATTTCAATATATGGGAATAGGCTATTACCAAAGTATTTTCACAAAGTCTGTGTTAGCTAAAAATCAGCTTATACCACTTCATTTAACTTGACATATAAAAAGCACATCACAAATTTGTAGATGATGCTGCCTCAGTAACCCATAGTCTATCAAAAGGATCCCGAAGAAAGATGAGTTACTTCAGCTTTTATACTGTTTTGGTTATCTAGAATACTGGTAGGAACGCAATGGTAAATCAGCGCCATCTAGCGAGGCTGGATTATTTTAGGGTTGGGCGTATGGTGAACAGTCACAGTAGAAGTTCGTTTTTTTTTTTAAAAAAAACTTGGATCTCATTTTTATGAAATCTGACAATACATTACTGATTTTGTGCTTGGTCTACTACAGTTAAACAGTATTGGTTGTCTTTTACCATATTGTCGTACATTCTATAATAGTTTAGTTTTGACAATTTGTGTGTGTATAATGTATGTGTATAAATCAATTTCTAAGAGAAATGTCTGCATTATAATATGAGATATGAATTGATTACCAATATGTAGTTGTAAAATTGTTTTTAAATAACTAAAACTGATAATCCCCTCTGTAAGAGCTTCATTTAATAAAACATAACTGTATAAATCTTTTAGTTCTCAAAACTAAATTTTTCGGAGCTTATTTTTCACTATAAACTACCTTAAGCTTTATAAATATGTATATCGTCACTTAAGTTCCCACATTTGCTATCTCATTTTAGCATTTTGGTTAAAGTATACATCAGCGCCCGGGTTTGGCGACAAGTAAAAAATTGTCGCCAAACTAAATGCCGTAAAACTGAGTTTGGCGGGGTTGCCAGATTGGCGACTTTACTGCCGGGCGTCAATGTATACTTCAGCCAAGTTGAGAAAATGAGATAGCACATGTGGGAACTTAATTGACGATATTTAAGTGGTGTTTATTTTAATTTTTTCAATAAACACAACTTAAATAGAATTTTTTCTAATAGTATTTATATAATAATTTCATTTTGTTGACAACTGAACAGAAAGTACCTTTTATATATTTAAGTACTGTAAAAAAGATCATTGAATATAATGAATTGACATATTTTTTTATAATTTGTGTTCTACTTGATATGTGTAAGCAGCATCACATTTACATTTTTATAACTTTTTTAAGTGTTTTTGAAAATTATTGCAGACATAATGCACTGTTAAAAAGGCTGCAATTTCTGTTTCTATATATAATCAATGCCTTATTTATATCTTAGATATTGTAAAATGAATAAAATACTGCTGTAGTAAATTTAAAAAGTATATTTAGAAAGTTAAAATAAAGTTCATAATTCAGTTGATCTTATTTCTCTTTTTTTAACCATATAATACACATACTATTGTTCCAATTCACATGTTCTTTAACGTAGTGAGATACAGAAAAAATTAAACAAGTGGTATAACCATAAAAAAAAAAGTTAAGAGTTTAAAAAAGAGAAGTTTAAAGTATATCTATTGAAAAATATCTGCAAAGATCCTAATTTGGTTGTTAGCAAAGCTGATAAAGGAGAAGATTGGTATCCTTTATAAATCCTTATATAATGACAAATGATGGTCCTTACAAAGAACTTAATTCTATTAAATTGACAGTTAAATCTCCATTGCTGTCCAATAAGTAAAAAACTTCCTTAATTCCATCTGTCGCCAATTGTGCACAGTTTTACGTTCTATCTGAAGTACACCAGGTAGGTATTCCTTTCCGACCTATTGTTTCTAACATAGGTACGGCCTCCTTACGACTCTTGCTCACAATAGCCCTCGTGTAGCCCTAGTGCGAATTCTTGGTGCCCTAATTAGTCGTTGATTTAAAATGTTTGCTGCCCCCCCCCCTCAGTTTCAGTCAGTGATTAAGTTGATTTTGTTTTTCCCAAAATAACTGGAAATAACTACCAACAGCCCTCATGTAGCTCTAGTGCGACGTTATTTCAACCCAAACCTAAAAGAACAGAAATAGATAAGAGTTGTTTATGTAATAATATGTGTAGATTTCATCTGTGTAGTTTTTTTTCAATAGAAGTTGGATAAACTCTTTCTACTTTATAATATTAAATAAAATCTTCTTCCTCAGCACTAAAGCCGGTTCCCAGACAAGGCTCTCTCTGTCAGTTTAAACCATCTTGACTTATCCACAGTTCTCCATCTCTTAATTGATCAGTAGTTAAGTTGACTTACCCTTTTGAAAACCATTATGATACTCTCCAATAATATTGCCTGTATAAGCGGTTACTAGGATGTATTCAAAAGAGTAATTAATGCCCATGTAGTTGTTACATTATAGTTTATTGCTTTTTTTTGCAAATCGAACATATATATCCATTTTCCCACTCATTAGGTAATACATTTAAAATGGCATGTATTTCTTCGGTAAGTTTAGGCTCAAGAGTTTCGTTTTGATATCATCCGAACTGTTGTTATTTAATTTATTTAAAAAAAATTAGTTTCGAAAAAACAGAAAATATTCTTGTTTGAAACTTTTGGTGGAAATTCTATCTTCAAATGCTTTAAAAGTCACACGTGATAAACAAACAGATAAAGCGGACCCTGCGGGGTTATATTACTATACTTTCTCCTCTGTTTTCGGACCGGCTACGAGCGTAACATGTGTGAAGCTCTCCTAATGACATGGAATTGGAAAGATCGCGCCCATTCCAAACGTGACTTTCGCAAAGTGATTTGATCGGACTTCCTCGAAGGTGAACGCGGAAGCCTCGCGGCCAACCTAGGGGGGAGAAAAAAAAACTATGTGATTAAAGGCCGCCAACAATGGGATATTTAGAGTTTCCTGTCCAGCTCAATTGATCATTATGGATTGGTTGATTAAAATCACCGTACTAATGCTACATGAGGGTTTGCGGCAACGCTTCGTTTTTAGTGGTGCGCAAATGACATGGCCTGTAATGTAATCAAATATATCGACATCGTATGCGGTGTCAGGATTTTAGATCCTTGCACATCGTTATTTACACGAAATTTTTTCCCCAGCACGATTCCAATAGCCCTCGTGTAGCTCTAGTGAGACGTTAATTCAACTCCCTAGCACTATCCGTGTGTAGTTGAGTTGAATTATCGTCACTCTAGAGCTACACGAGGGGTATTCGTAATTTAGAACCACAGTCAGGTGACGAAGTCGACACCTGAGTAGGCACCCATCGTAACTTTAGAAGCGACATCGTACGCAACATCGGGATATTGGAGCATATTAAACGTGCAACTCCCTCTACACGGGTACCATTCGTCGGAATTTTTAACTACACGGGTAGTTTATAGGTAGGCAGTTATTTTGACAATGGACCTAACCAGGAGAGAACATGCGAAGGTATTATCTGGGACTTGGACGCCGCAACCTACCCAGACAGAGTAGATTATTCAGCCGTGGGCAGGTATCTATAACAATGATTTGGACCATTGGTGCACAGTGGGGCAAAAGATGGCCAAATGTAGTTATCGGAATTTCAGCAAATTATAAACTGTTACATTATGTTTTATGAAATTTATAAGAATAAATAAGAGTCAAAATAAATGAAATGTTTATACACATATATTAAAATTATGCCCATCTAGTTTTGCATAAATTCTGACATTTTTTTTTAACCTTCATAAAATGTTAAAAACTTTTGACACACAATTTGTTAACTTTTTTTTATTAAGTATTTATAGACTTAAAAACTTTTAAATGTTTAACCTTTTAATTTAAATTTTATTTCATTTTTAAATACTCTTTATAGTATTATTGAATTTACATTTAAATATAAAAAAAATATCTACTTAATAAGGATTAATAATTAGAAAATATTAAATGATATATGGAAATAAAACAAATTAAGTCGAACAGTCGCTCCCCGACCTTGTCGACCAACGCTTTAGATACCAATAAAAAAAAGACATCGGGCGACGCGTCTCCCCCAATCGATTCCCGACTTCGTCAAATTCCACCAACTATGAGATTGGTGAACGAAATTCTTCCCATGTTAACTCACAACGTCGCTAACCGACAATAAAATGCTAATAAGAGAGACCGGCGAAACGACATCGCGCCGAGGTTTAGCCGATATATTATACCAAGGGGATAATGATTTTCCGATATATCTGATAATTGGCCAATAATTTACCGATCAAGATTGCTGCCTGGGTTGAACCTAAAAAAAGCTCTTTTTACAGCTAAAAACACAAATACGGTAACAACCGAGAACATAAATTTTGACTTTATTAACAGCTTTATAAACCCCTTGTTAAAAATGTTCCAAGTTAAATCATAAAAATTAAAAAAATTATTGAAAAAACACGCGTAAATATGCGCGGTCTACCGTATCTCGTCGTTTTTAACTGTGCTTAAAAAAATGACCAGAACGCCATTTCAAAGGGTAGCTTAAGTAAGGGAGGAAAATTATTTCTTAGGTTCTCTTTCTAATACACACAGGGTCGGATTTCTAAATATGCTAAGTATGCTGTAGCCTAGAGCGGCGAATTTTTTGGGGCGGCAAATTTTATGACCAATTAAAGCGACATTAGCATAAAAAAAATTCTTATAAAGATTATAATATATTTAAGATAGAAAACAAATAATTTACATTAATTCTTAAACCGTAAAAGTATGTATAGTACTAATATTTAGTAGCAAACATGGCGTTGCGAGGGCAGTTGCACTTCGGCTCTGTACACACATGCTTCTAAACAACTAACATTTGAATTCATAGGTTTTTTTTTTTAAAGTTTAAAACAATCTAATTTCGAAGCTTAATGTTAGAGTAGCGAGGCCCAAGAGGAGATATCCAAGAATAAATAGATTATAATTAACACTTTCACTGTTAGTCACGCACTAAGCGTGTGATGCACGCAATACTAATTCTATTGCAAAACCATGGTTGATCTAAATAACTAAATATTAACATGTATACTGTAAAACAAAATAACCTGATTTTTTTATTTCTCAAATTTAATGTAGTTGCTTTTCTACAACAAGTGATAGAAAGACAAGAAAAATAAACGGTTTACCCCCTTGACATTTGGTCCTCATTCATCTAATAGTTATTAATAAGAGGACTTTTCTTTGGGAAAAATGTTTATTGTTGATTTATAAATGCAATATTGATTGGTGACAGATTTAACATGCACAAATGTGATATACACGGCGTTTTTTATTAGCAGGAGGCAGGGCCTGACCATGATAAGATGAGGCTCAATGCCCGGATATTTTTGGGGGGCCCTTTTTGAAGTGATATGGTTACAAAATATACATACTGCAAAGTTTTGACCAATAAAAGTATGGTCAATCGTCAAATATTTTATCAGCCAATTATTATTGTACTTAATGCTATTGAAAAATTAAAAATATTAAATACTTAAATTAAGTTTTTCATAAAATCATACAATATTGTGAAATGGGCAACAAAATGTATATGTTTACAGCCAATTTTGGGGCTCCCTAAAAAAATTGAAAATTACTGTTTAATGCTAATTCAATGGGTAATTCGCCGACAGACAGTAGACAGATGTCCGTCCGGACTTACAGACAGACAGACGGACAAAAAGTATGAAAGTTGGGTCTCTGAGGTCATACCTTTCTAACAAAAAAAAAGTATATTTAAGACCCGATGGATGGAACCGATTTTGGAATGAGAATACGGACAGACAGACGGACATAGTCAGCATGTCAATATTTTTTTGTTCTTTCGAATAAAAAAAAGAGAAGATGGCTGAAAATTGAAGTGAGGAAGGTATGTGAAGTTCAGGGAAGTTTTTTTTCGTTTAAGTCTATTGCCACCCTTAATTTTATACTCCTGGTGCCTTTTAATGACTCGTCTCAGTTCCTCAACTCTAATCCCAGTCATCTCGTGATAATTCCAATTCGACTCATTGACAAATCTGAAAATGTAGGCCAAATAAAATCCGAACACCAAAATTAGGTGGTGGGCAATGGAAGACCACTTTCCCTTACCTGATCTAGATGGGATCTCCATTTACGAACTTGTTTCTCGCCCTTTATTATTTTCGGACATCTCCTTCCCTCCCCTAAGGCATCCCAAAACGAGATTAAAACTATCAATAGAAGTATTTTTTCTTTCTAGGTTTATTATATGGACAAACTGAATGGCTGCGCACGTTTTCATATAAAAACCGGCATGCCTCTCCAATTGTCATCAGACTAATCTTCTCTTCTTGAAGGAGTTATACACACCAACTTTTGTCCCACCATGAAATCTATGGTAAGTGACGAACCAATTCAATTCTTAGTTTGCTGTTATTTATTGAGTGGGTAGTTTGCTTTTTATAACCCTTTATCTACTGGGCGGTACTTATAATAACCACTAAAAAGCCGCTGTTTCACTTTTAGTGTTCAATTTGGAAAAAACTGGAAAGATAGAATTTTTTTGATTGACATGTTTGGTTTTATCACATTAAAGTCGCTAAGGTAAAATAAATTCTTCCCAAAACTTTTACTTTTATTATCCTGCGCCAATTTGTGAAGCGCTGACGGTACTTATAAGTACCACTTAAAAAGCCGTTGTTTTACTTTTCATTGTTCGTTTAATGGAAAATGAGACGGTAGTGGATTTTTATTAATGAATGTGCGGTTTCAACACATTAAAGACTAAAGAGATAAAATATATTCATTGAACAAAATATCATTTTTAGTCAGCGCAATTTAATAATTATAATTATAAAAGAGGAAAAAAATAAATTCGGGAAACGTAGTGCATTTTATGTAAACTATTTTTTATCATTTTAAATTCTAATTAATTGCAATGCTATCATTGAAATATTCATAGACAAATAATTTAAATAAAAACTTAATTCGGTGCATAAAGGTTTAAGGTGAAAAAAATATATGATTACAATGATAGTCTAAATTACATTTAAGGAAAAGATTTTAAAATGTTTTCTATACATGGTTTACCAAAAAGCATATTGTATTGGTTTACTTATCGGGTTGATATATTCAATAAAAGCATTAAAAGTATGCATGTGGTAGTCGGATTTAATAACATACGCAGACAAAAAGTACTCTTTAAAAAGCTTTAACATAATCCGGTTTTTGTGTATTTTAACATGCTGATTTCCTATTTTGCCTCAGTTTTTGCTTCTATAATCCACATTTTTGTCACGATGCGACTTTGTTTTCAAACATTACATTAAACCTTTTTCTCGTATTTTTTTTAATGTTTATTTTAAAAAAAAAGACTTCACATATAATCGTAAAACATAAGTAATCGTATAAACATACAGCAAGACAACGCAACAATTTCTAAAATATATCCCTTGTATTTCCCCGCTATCTTGTAGGAATTATTAGTTTTTAGACAAATGTAGTGATAAGTGGTGCATGATATGGTTTTTCATTAAAATTGCTCAAAAGGGCTTATTAAAGAACAGTTTTTTATGTGGATAACTGTGTGTGATAAAGCTTTTTTTTATATTAAAAAATAGTGTTAGATTCGTTGTAAGCACCTAAACTATCCTAACACAAATTCGTTCACATTATTTTAATTGTTGGCGACCATTATATGGTACTGCAGTTGGTGAAAATACCTAACTGCAAATGGATAGCTGTGTAATACATTAAAAAAATCTATTCTATTTGTTTTAAGCACATAAAAAAATTATTAGAATAAAACAAATTCATTTTAATTCTTTCAATTGTTGGCGACTTATCAGGCAAAATGGAATTGCTGAAAATGCGCCTGCAATATTTAAATACCGCGTGTTCAATTGCCATATGCATTATGAAAATGCACCTTTCAGTAGACGAGTTAAACTGTCGTCGCTCTCCGGATATACAATGTGTATTTAATTTCGTGAAATATGGTAACTTTTCTTGCAAGTATTGTACAAGATAAAGATTTGAATATTTTAGACTACATCAAACAGCTCTTATTTCCGCACTGCATAATGTATTAAAATACAAAATATTTCTCCTTATTTCTCCTGTTCCGTTACGAATAATGGAATATTTTTTGTGGAATAAATAGAAAGTGGAAATAATTTAATCAATACAAAGCTCCCATTACACCATATCTACGAAAAAAAATGCTTTTTATTTTAGTGCCTAGGACATATTTGGGTCGCTGATTCTAAATATGAAATCAGCTCTACTTTTGTAAGCTATTCATTTTTTTGTATGTTAAAGTGCTCGAAATAAGTTTTTAACGTTTTTAAAAATGTAATATGTTTCTTACGTAGTTTTTGATGCTGAACACACATCTGGGGGGTTCCCGGTTTTCTTTACCTCTAACAGTTTTGACACTATATGAATTTTAATCGAAAACATGAAACTTTTTATCACATAAAAAGTCATATTGTGACAAAACCGTTAGTAGTGGAAAAAAAGAAACCCCATTCGTGTTCATCATCAAAAACAGCGAAAGGAACATATTACATTTTAAAAATGTTCAAAACTTTTTTTTGATTTCGAGCACTTCTTTGACACAAAAAGAACGTGAACATCTTAAGTAGAGCTGTTAGAGAAAAACTGATTTTTGTATTTAGAATAGACACAAATAAAACTAAAATCCTAGGCACCAAAACAGTGCCTGATGTTATTAACGAAAGGGAAAGTATTGAAAATATATTATACATAGTTTTTGAAAAATGCACGTTTAAGTTATACAAATTAATAAGAATTTCTATAATTAGGAAGTTTATCACCTACTTTAAAGGCATTATGTGCATTCCTAATTCCTTACAATGGAGAACTTGAAATTTCGAACTGATATTTTAACAAAACATACAGTTGAAAAAAAAGGACCTTTTAAAGTAAGGTCAATCATCAAATTTAATAATATCAATCTATCATAGTGATTTTTTTTAGAAACGCAGAAATAATACTTTTAACTACTTTGGCTGTAAAAATGATACGAAATTGTCAGGTGTGAAGCAAAATTTATAGGTTAAAAGTCTATTTCGGGTGCCCCTAAAATAATGGGGCCTTGTAGGCCTAGGCGATGATCAGAGCCTGTCTTTAGTGGAGCCAGTATATAGTTCTTACCAGAGATTGGAAAGTTACTTTGAAAAGTAACTCTGTTACAGTTACTTAATTAAAAAAAAGTAACTCTTCCACAGTTACTTTATTTAAAAAGTAACTAGTTACTCAATATGAAAAGTAACGAATAACAGTTACTTTTAAAATTTCAAGTTATAATAAACCAACAATTTAAGCATCTAAAACCGTTTTTCATAGAGAACAAAGATTTAAAAAAATAGTGATAATCGAGAAAAAAACTAATAAGGAAATTTGAACGTTGTATAAAAGTAAAATTTGAAATAGTAAAGTTTAAAAGGAAAGCCGAGTTACCGAAAAGATCCGTGAAGAGCGGCGTGAGGAGTAGCGGAAAATTAAAGAAATTTTTCGTTACTTCGTTATCAATAAAACTGAGTTTTAGTAACAGTTACTTACTGAAAAATAACGGCGTTACCGAAAAAAGTAACTGTTACAAGTAACGCGTTACTCCAATCCATGGTTCTTTACTTACCCAACATTTCGATCCGTTTCAGCTGTGCCTTGCTGTTGTGTTGTGCGTGCTAAGCGTTGCCTTGGCCAGCGGCCACGGCGGCATTCGCATTGGAATCCCCCTGCCCTTCATCAAGCTGAGGTTTGTGGACATTGCCAACCTGTTCGGACATGAGGGTGGACATCATGGCGGACATGGGGGATTCGGACTGCAAATCGGAGGAGGACACCACGGACATCATGGATACTAGAAGAAAGGTACTTACCCGAATTGAATCCCTTATTGGAATTGAATCTACTAACCCACATTGGAATTGAGCCCCTACTTTCAAAAAGTGTTTTTTTTACCAGCATAAACCCCAGCAATAATCAAGAAAATCTTGATGAGTACAATGGTTTTTAATGTAAGCTGGAGCACTTGAGTTTTGCAATACTTTTGAGACTTATGAATTGACAAAATTTAGTTTTACAAAATAGTACTTAATACTATAATAGGTTTCTTAATAATAGTTTAAGTTTAAAAGCAGACTGTATAAAAGACTTATTGCGATTCTCCAAGATGTAAAAAAAGAAACTACCTCGATTTTATTTTGCCCACTCTAGATTTCATTATAACTTTTTTCATTCTCTATATATGTATCATTCAACAAAAAAGACGACAGAAAACTTTTTTTAAAATTAAATCACATAAAAAAAAAGTTTGTAAATTCTTAGTATCTAATATTATAATCAAATTGAAACTATATTTTACGTCACTTTTAATATATTTAACCACATAATAAATGACAACCATACACGATTATGTAAGAAAAAATTATCAGCATTTAACCAAGAATAAATGTAACTTATCCCAATTTAAATATAGTTAGTATGATTTCAAATTAAGGTAAGTTTGAATTTCATGATATAAAAAAGAAAAGTTGATGTATTTTGGTTAAAAACACAACAAAGGTATTGTATAAAATTTTATAAATTAAGCCTGTGACTATAAGAAATATTCTTTTTTTAGTAAGTAAAACAATTGCAATTTTAACTAAAACAAATCTAAGCAGTAAAATCTTATAAAAACAACCCAAATAACTTCAAATTCCTCAATTTTGTTAGTTTTAGCATTAAATAGAACTTTCTAATTAATGACATTCCAATCTTATTTTCAGGAAACCAAAATAATGAGAACTGGAGAATACATTTGGAGAACATAAATGTAACATACCTCCACTTTGTATATAAATTCATTTCATATTAAAAACTTGTGTATACAATGGTAAACTATTGAAAGTGTTGTGAATAAAATGTTTTAACTTTTAAAAAAAGTGTTATGTATTAATTTTAAGTAACACAGTAATGCCGAAAAATACAATACTCTATACACTCTCTCACCACTACCCTTTAAAATTAGTTCACTAATCAATGGTTTAATATATCTAACTTATTTGAAATACATTGCTGAGGTTCAGTTTCACCATCATATAGGTTAGTTATAAATAATGTTTTTTTCCCTATATTAGAGTTATATTGATCATTATGGTCATGATAGATGTGTTGTTACTTATAGTTAGTTTTATCAAAACGTGGGCTTATAGCAAAAATTAACATTGTATTCAAATTAAAAGTGTATTGTTAATAGGAAAAATGCACTAAGCATAAAAAATATAAAAGTTTTTGAAGAAACTTTTAAAATGAAACTTGTTAATTAGACAAATGTTAACATTACAAAAAATAGGGCATTTGCAATTATTATAGATCGATAGTATAACTAAACTATTACACTGAAAGTGATAAATTAAAAAAAATAATTTAATTATGAAAGTGGGAAAAATTTCACTGAAGAAAAACACCAGTTCTTTATTTCATTCATAACATACAAAAAGGCACCATACCTGATCATTCAGGATATAAAACAGAAGTTCATTGAGAAAATATTTTTTTAAGAAAAAAAGAAAACCAATAGATCTTTAAAGCCTAGCTACAAATAATAAAAAGAAATGAGGGAAAATATAAATTTTTAAAATACAAAGGAATGCAACACTTTGCTTAGAAAACACTGGGTAAATACTAGCCAAGGCTTTTAAAAACGCATCAAGCTCTTTAGACGTTGCTTCACGAATTTTCTTCACAACCATTCTGAATCACAAATTTTGGGGATTTTGAGGACCGGCTTTCATAACGCTTTTGAAGAAGTGAAGAATCTCTCACTGGAGATAAACTCAAAAGCATGGATGAGCTGCTAGATAAATGGCTAAGAGAAAAATCCTGCACTCTGGGAAAAGGCCCAATGCTATGTATCATGTGTCGAAGATGCATTCTTTTCATAGCATTAGCATTTCCAGCAAATGCAGCTAAATCTCGAGCACTATTATTCCTAAAAATAAAATATTATAACTTAGACTATATAGCAGAATAGCAGTAACACACATTAAAAGAAATACCAAACCTAATAATATCTCAAAACAATTACATTTTTGGAAATTAACTTATGTAATTTGGGTAATAAAATTTAAAAAGTAATAAAAATATCGTAATACTTAGTTTTGGATTTTACTTAAAAACAATTTCACTAACATTGTTACAGAATGTAATAAATTAACAGTCAAACTAAGAAATAAAAAGAACAACTGTTGATTATGGAATAATATCATGATACAATATTCTAGTAAGCTTAATTTTTTAAAAAAGTAGACTGAGTGCATTTAAAATAATTTTTACCTTTGTTGAAAAACTTTTTAGTTTGTAACATATTTGTCCATAAAAAAAACCTTTTGTGAATTTTAATTATGTACAAAACATCTAGCTAAGCTAATTGAAGTTTATTATTGCTGTTGTAAAATGCAGCTATTAAAATATTTGAAGAAACCCACACTGCTACTAAGGTAGTCAAGCTTTGATAAATAATTTCTACTTTTATATTTTTCTATTCATATAATTTTAAATACCAAACTTACTTGCGTATTACTGATGGAGTATCCAAAAGGGTTTGTGCACCTCCACCTGTTACCCAAGGGTGGTTGAGAACCATTTCAGCCGAGTACCTCTGGCTTGCTTCTTTAACCAATAAATGACTAATTAAATCCTTGGCCTCATCAGAAATATAAGCCCATTCCCTTTCAGGAAATTCATAAACTCCTTCTTGAATGCAATCAAATAACATGTTCTAAAAATAAAATACAAATATCAAATAAAAATAAAATCCAATATTTTAGGTAAAAATAAGTTGTTTGAATTAAAAAAAAAAGTGTGCAAGATAATATGTACTTGCCAAAACTGAAGCAAGACTATCACAGTCACAAGCTCAATAATTATCATATCAAAGGACAGTCAAATACTAATAGCTTTAAAAAAGTCAAAACTCCTTCAAAATACTAAACTTTTTTTAGCTTTAATGGATAATTCTAAGCAAAATTACCCTTTCTGTAGTGTAAGTCACATGTAATGATAATCACTTTTTACACAACTTTTAACATTAAAATAAAAAAAATAAGCTTAATAGCTGATTTACACTTATTGCAACTAGGTAATGTAACATGCTTTATTTAATTTGATTTATTTTTCAAATTTAAAATGCTTTTTTAAATTATGACTTACCTTACTCAACAGTTACATGGAATTAGCCTTATATACATAAATTTATAATTAAAATATGTACCTGGCATGCTTCACATGTACTTCCTTTTTCCCATTCACAATCACCACCACAACAACCATAAAAAGGAGGATATCCACACAATAATATGTACCTTAAAAAAAACAGGGTTAGAGTAAGAAAACTGGAAAACTGGTTGTTACTACCTTTAAAATGTAATACAGGAAATTTTAAATCGTAACAGACGAAAATAATTTATTTAAAGTTAGTCATTTTCAGTTGCTCTCGTAATTTGTTGTGATGATTTACATCTTAATTAAAACATGACAGTTTTTATTTTTAATTTTGAATATGAAAAAGTTATTATAATATAATCATTCAAATATTATATATATTTCATTAAAAATATACTAACTTTCTATCAATTGGGCATGGAAATTATTTTGGTAGTTTTAAATACAATAACTTACATCACAACTCCAAGACTCCATAAGTCACATCTCTTATCATAAGGTGTAGCTTCCCCAGTAAATCCATTCACGACTTCTGGTGCCATAAACTCAGCAGAGCCAACCTAGAGAAACATATGTGGAATCAATTAACAAATATTTATTATTTGAACTTATATAGCACAAATTTATAGTTAATTTAATTAGTATGAACTTTTTAGCATAAAATATCAATAAGTTATTTATTATAAAAGAAAAAAAACATGTCAAATATGAAGACATGGTTGCTTTAAATCGAATGACATTTCACCATTTTGTAGTAGCATAGTTCTAGGAACTTGGATATCAAGAACAATTAATATTTTAAGAAATATATCAGTGGCGGATACATCGTGTGTGTGTGGGAGAATGTATGAAAAATGAATGTGGCAAGGTACAGAAAAGCTGCGTACTGTCGTACACTCAGGTCATGTGGTAATTTTGTTAAAGAGCATCTAGCCTTTTCCCTTGAAGAACCCTTGGAAAAGTAAAGATACAGTAATTGGTGCTGACCTCCCTCTAAGGATCCAGGTGTTACAATTTTTGACTCAGCTTTCGGCAACAAATTTGAATATCAAAGCCCTGTGGAATGTTGGTTTCATCTAGTAACTGAATAAAGCTTTGTACAAATACTTAATGTTTTGTACACATCATTAGGGGACAATAGCAGGATACACGTTGCTGTTGCTTTAGGTGGATAATTATAACAATAAATTTAATTAATATTAATAATTTTTTTATTTAAATCAAATGTTTTGAGAATTTTCAGTTGGCTGTATTGTAAACACATGGGGGTGTGGGGTTGATACTAGCACATAAGAGGATCTATTTTTTAAAAAAATTATTTCAAGTAATTCTTTGACATAAAAAAACTTGCATTATCTCAAAAAGTAGAAACAGATTAGAATGAGCGACCCAAATATAACTAAAATAAGATTTAAAATTTTAGGCACCAAAACAGATCTTTACAAATATGAATTTATAAACATATTAACTGAAAATTATTAATCAATAAAAATTATTATTAATAACCAAGTCCACCCCATTCAATGAAAAGTTTGGATTATCCCCCCTCCAACTAGGAACTCTGGATCTGGGTTAATCATAAGAAAAACTAGCATGTAATTTTGCTTCTTTTGTTAAATAATGAACAATAAGTACTTACTGGACTAAGCAACTCTGGAGTTGAGCATGGAGATGAAGAGTTAAAAATAATACCACTTCCTAAATCAAAATCACAGATTTTCACAGGACATACCTAGAAAATCAGAAACATTCTTAACCACTAGCAGACGTAAAACATGAATTATATACTTGTATTCAAGGCGAATGAGACCGAATGACCGTGGGTCTCCAAACCTCTAAGTAAATCCAAAGGGAAAAAAAATTCTAAGCCACATGTCTCTGGCTGTATTGAATATTTTAAAAAAGTTTTATTTTTATATGATAAATGTAGCTGACTTACAGGTCTCTATAATCCCACTTTTTGAAATTGGTTCGGATATTTTGTGTAAAACTACTTATTGAACAAAAAAAAAAGATTCGAACCTATTTCAAAAAGAGGAATTATAGAGACCTGTAAGTCAGCTACATTTATCATATAAAAAAAACTGTAAAAATATTCAAAACAGCCAGAGAAATGCGACTTAAATAATAATTTTTTCCCCATTGAATCAACACAGACAAACTTGGTTTAGAAACCAAGAGTTATTCGGGCTGACTCCTCCTTAAGCTGCTTTTTAAATTTGCTTTAATTGTTAAAATGTTTTCTTAATTCTTAAAGAGCATTTTGAAAGACATAAAATTTTAACACAGCAAAAGTTTTAAGTATATTTTTCAATAAAATAGTACTAAAATCTTTTGCGATTGTTGCGACCAGGTTAACATTATTTATTAAATTAAACTTATTTCTGTGGAAGTTTTATAATCTTAGAATCTGGCAACAGTGAGTGTAATTGGAGCAAAGAGAAAATAAATAAGATGACTTTTTTTCTTACAAGATTTTTGAGACAAAATTCTTGAGAAGAGAATTCTTTATTCTAAACTGTACTTTTATATACAAACATAACAGCTATAGTTAGTATACCTGCGTTTGACTATAACAAAGAATATTTTCTGGCTTGAGATCTCGATGAGCAATGCCTGAAACAAAAAATAGTTATATTTATAAAGCCTTAGTAAACTAAAGTGCTTAAACATTTCATATTGTTATAATACTTGCTTTTGGAACATATTTGAGGGAAAACTTTGGACAATATTTCTGCTGTAATATGGATTACACTGGTTTATCATATAGATTTTAATAAGCTGTTTAACCATTGGAATTTAGGAAGTTTTATTCTTTACATAAGCATAGCAAGTAGATAAAAGAACCTTAATAAAATATGTATATGGTACTAACACAAACATACTTTTTGCAGTTTCTTGATATTTTAGACTCCATGAAATATTTTCAAAAGTAACAAACAAAATTTAAATTTTAATGTTGTTAAATACACATAAGTAATAAGCCGACCGAAAGGGATAAATTATAAACTACATAAATGAATATTTCTATGAGCAACATCTACTACAATTAGTCCTAACTAATGAAAGCATCTAAAAATTCCGATTTTTCCCTGGATGCTGCAACTGCGTACGGAATACAACTCAATGATATAATTATTATTGATCACTTTTGAATTTAAAAAACAGTTTGGGATTAGGTATACTCCAACTAAATACATATTAAAAGAAAATATAAATACTTAGCAAATGTATAATTGAAAAACTTTAGAAGACTTTATTCCATCTTTAGTTTTGCGAAGTACATGTCAATACAAGAAAAATATATCAGGGTGCTAGTTTTTTTCCCCCAAAAAGCCTTAGGGATGTAAATACTGCTCTCACTAAAAAAAATGAAACTGACAATTAAAGGTAAAGTGTTCACTTTTCTTTGAAAATGCAATAATAACCAATGCAAGCGAATAACCCAGGAAAGAGGCTTCAATATTTTTAAATATATTTCAGGTACAATTATACAGCCTTGCGTCAATGTTCACAAAGAGGTAATTAACAGGCTTAAAAAATTCTTTGAGAAAACCCTTGAAAAACAGCAATTCATGAATCTCCAGTGATCAGAAAAATGCAAATTTTGTAAAATTGACAATTAAACATTTACAAACAGCTTGTAAAATCAACAAATCGAAAATTATTGAAAATAAAAAAAAATTGTGAACCTTCTCAAAAAGTCTGTAAATGTACCAAAATTTTGAAACTCCAAGAATGATCGAAAATCGTCTAATCACAAGTTCTTGAAAATCCCCAATACCGGAAATTTAACATCATCACAGAAATGAAATCTGTAAATTCCCTAACATCAGAAACTAAAAAAATCGTAAATCTATGACTATTGTGGAATGATGAATCACATTTTTTTTCAAACTGCTTATCTACAGAAATCTACAAAATTGCGAAAACGTTAAGCATTGGGAAATTGTTAAATCTTTGAATTTGAAGCATTGCAAATTTCTTTAGTAAATCGAGAATTCCTGAAAGCTTATAAATTTGAAATTAATATTTAAACTAAAAAATATTGGCACACAAAATTTTCACAAAGGTAGCAATTTGCGATTGTAGTTAAAATTTTTCGTTAAAAAAAATCACCTATTTTTTAAATATTACTAAATTCCATGATAATTCTAAGTTTACTACTCTGGCACCCTGTATAAAATATAGCTCAGACCAAATATTATAAAGAAATTGTACCTTTTTGGTGCAGGCATTTTAAGGCACTAGCTACATCTCTTATAATTAAGCTGGCTTCATGTTCCGTAAAATGAATTCTTTCTTGAATGTGGGCCAACAAAGGTCCTGTACAAGTACACAAAAAACAATTTTAAAATGTCAATATATAATGTGTAACCTCAACAAATAAAACAATTTTCAACAGTACAGTTAAATATGCCAGGATTAATGTATATTTAACTATCTCACTAAAAAAAAATATAGAAACTCACCTCCATTAACTTTTTCAAATATCAAAAGAAACCTAAAAGATAACAACCAGGTTAATTCATAATTATCTTTAAATTATAAGTTTAAAAATTGTTTTTAACTATAATTATATTAAAATAATATGAATCGTATAAAAGTTAAAAAAATATTACAAATTTAGCAAACAAATTTCAATCTGTTAGCCAAAAAATGAAGGAGTTACTTTTCTTTGAATTCTCTTTAATTGGTAAAAAAATACTATTTTTTTATGCATACTATAATTTTCCCAGAAAAACTATTATTCTACAGTCAATTTATATAGAAAAATTTAAGTTTCAATCGGTATTTTAGTTTCTTCCAGAGCTTATTTTCAGCCACGCAGTGATTTCTCTATAGCTAACCAAACGAAGCTGTTCTTCTGCTCTGATTGAGCTGAGATTCTGCTCATGTGACTTAGCTAAAATTACTGTTCTTAGTGTTTAACAAGAAACTTTTGTCGAGCCAACAATTGTTTTTATCAACATTTTAAACATTAAAAAATGTGTTTTCTCATTCGAGTTCTACCATAACTTTACTTTTTTTCAATTTTCCAAAGCATTTCTTTAGTTTTCTGAAACAACAGCTAATTAGATTAAATATGCCTATGTGAAAATCTTCCAATTAAATAATGTAATATCTTAATGAATTTTAGAGTCAAAAACAAATTATTTTTTTAGTTAACAAGATTTTTATTTTCTGAAACATTCGATTTGAAAGAGAAAGTATGCTGAATGTTTGCTCCCCAATTATGCAAAGCAATCATAAATATAACTACCTGTCTGATTCCTCAAAAAACTGAATTAGTTGTATAAAATTTTTATGGCCCCTGCAATGATGGAATGTTTCAATCTCCCGAAACACTCGTTCACGAGGATGGCTAGGTTCTTTCATAATGATCTGGAATCAAACAATAAACAGAATTTTTTTAATTAATATAATGAACACAATTTTTAAAACAATTAAACATTTAGCTTTCATTTTTTTGAATGTCAGTTGATGCATTTGTGTTGAGACTGATATTCTGTTTTACAGAGCAGCCCATAATCATTACAACAGGTTGAATGGCAGGGGGAACCAGGGACACATGGACCCAACTTGTAGATTTTGGTTGGTAACTTTTGAAAAACACTATTTATGGATGTGCAAATGCAGTAAATTTATACTTAATAAAGTATTACACAATATATATTAGTATTTTTCTGAAGTATTAACTGCAATAGCAGTAAAATATAATATTAAATTATTTTGGTCATGATAATGTATAGGTATTGTTGGGTCATGTAACATATAATTGGTAAAATGACTAAAAATTATCCAAATACTTTAACATTATAAAAACTAAAATCATATAAAGTTTATATATATTTTCATTTTTGTCAGACAAAATTATTACTTATATTTTTAATCCATTAATTATTCTTATATTAAGGAATTATTCAATTTTAAACATAAAGTCTTGTTTGAATACATAACTGGTGATTCTTTTATTTTGCAGAGAAAACAAATGTGGTTGAATAATCGCTTCTATTTTATCAATATCAACTTGGGATATATTATCCATTTCATGCCATTTGAAACCTTTTCCATTGATTCTTTTTTCAAACTGAATTGCAAGCTTATCAGATTTTTTTTCTTGTACCTTTCCAGCAAATCTTCTTATGTTCCATTTTCCCAAAATATTTGGTAAGAACCTAGTCATTTACTTCTGGGACTCCCGTGATTTTTTGAAAAATTTACTTTTGGCCTGCTTCTGTTTACTTTTTGCATTATTCGGATCAAGTAGCCCTAGTTGTACTTTTTTTGCTTAACCCCAAAACAAAGTACTTTGCAAATAAATACATTCAAACTACTATGCATGTAATCATAGCTAAAAGAATGAACAAAACAAGTAATTAATTGAAAAAATATTTCCTTTAAACCAAAAAATGTAGACCCAAAAATCTTATATCACCAAAAATGTACTTTTACTGTAATGCATGAAAACGCATTTCTTCGTATAGCTAAACACATACGCAATGATTCAGTTGTTTTTTTTCACCATGTGGTCAGCTGACTGAAAGGAAAGAAATGATGCCACTTCTAAATTATAAAACTTTTGAAATGCTGAGAAAAAGGCATTGGGTTATGTATCCTTATGGGTCATATGTCCCTGGTTCCCCCTATATATTTTTTAACAATCAGTTTGAGCTTAACCTGTAACCCAGTGGTTCCTAACCTTTTGTGGACCATCGCCCCTTTCTTTAGTTCGACTAACACCTATCACCCCCTTTTAGTTTTCCTGTTATGTCTAATTATAATTTGAGTTAAATTGTAACTAATAAAGCAGTTTTATAACTTTAAACACTTACTACCATATATAAAAACAACCAAAGCAGCTTTATCCGGTCACTCTTAAATAAAATAGAAAAAATAAAATGTATATTTTTAAAAAAAAAAATTAAATAACAAAAGTGAAATAATTAACTAAGATCTTTAAACTGGATTCTTAAAAAATTAAGAGTTGAGAGTAAAAATTAAAAAAAAAATGAATGTTTGAAAACATTTTTATTGTTTTGTCTTACTATTTCAATGGCTGCCTTGTGCTTGGTGCATTTTAGTTAAAGCTTGAATATCCGGCCTTATATTTGTCAAGTTCAGTCGCAAGTCTCCTTTCAGGAAAATGTCCAACTTATTTCTTTGTTTAGTAAGGAGCTGTACAACAGAACTAAATCCTTTTTCAACTAAATATGTTGACGGGATCGAGATTAGAAGCGGTTCAGCTTTTAACTAAAGTTGTGGATAAGTGTCCATAAGTTTCACCCAGGCTAACTCATAACCGCACTGCTTGAAAATGATTTTCGCCTCACAGTCATACTTCAGGTCTACAAACTCCGTCTGCAAAGAGTTATCAAGGTTATCCACAGCTTCAAACGAGAATGGATCTACAATCCAATCAGGAATTTCTAACTTGGTCAAATCTTGTAAGCATGTCAGTTTTTAACCCTTATTCTCATAAAGTAGCATATATTCTACCCGGGGTTTTCCCCTACTTTCTGTTTGTTAAGTGACGTCAGCGAGTAAGTTGCATTGTTATTTGTTAGAACAGTATAGAAGCTTCGTTCAGAGTGAAAAAATGTACAAAGTTAAAATTATTTTTGTTTTAGAGGAAGGTAACTTGTTGGGTTGTTGTGTTTGTGCATCATGTCTCGTCGTCTGTACAAGGAAAGTTCATTGAATTATTTTTCATAGTAATTTTTTTTTTAGTTTGAAAAATATTTTTCACATTTCTTATGTTCTAAAGTTTTAAAAAATTGCTTAAGTTGTTGGATTACCACTGTTTTTGGAAAAAATACAAACTAAAAACTGAAGGTTGCATATATGCTACCTTTTATAAAACTAATTAATTACTGCACTAATTATTTTAGAAAGGTTATGACACTAAATAATCTTTATTTTAGCTGTAAAAAAAACAGAAAAAAATTTAAAATTCGAAAAATTAAAAAAAATCGATGATCATGAGAATAAGGGTTAACTGGTCAAGATGATCAATAAAAATTAGTATTTTGTCTTCTGGTAATTCAGGAGTAACTGACATTAAACACTCTTCAAGGGTCGGAAACTGAATCAGCTCTTTACGGCCAATATTACACTTGAGAGTATCAAACTTGGCTATGAATGATGAAATGATTCCTTTGGCTTTGATAAGGTTCATCTTGTTTCCTTGCAGCTTTTTATTGACTTCATTTTTTCAAAAATATCTGTAAGGTTAGCAAGTTCCAACTTGCGTTGCTTCAAATTCTCACTTAAAACAGGATGAGATGTGTCGAGAAACCCAGTAACCGTATCAAATAATTCGAAGAAACTGCGCAAACAGTTTCCTTTGGAAAGCCATCTCACGGCTGTATGGAAAAGCAAGCGTTCAAATTCCTCGTCATTTTCCTGGCAAAGTTGTCAAAACAGATGGTCATTGAGCAAATTAGTTTTGATCTTGTCGACACACTTAATAATAACAAGTTGTAGGGTTTTATGCAGGACACCACTCAATGTTTTCGCAGCTAAGTGTTGACGATGCATGACACAGTGAATAGTGACGACCTCAGGTACTTCTTTCTTAAGGTGGGCTAGAAACCATATATGACAACCTGACATGGCAGGAGCACCGTCTGTTGCACAAGCGCTTACGTGTTGCACAAGTGCCTCAAAATAATCTTTTACCACTTTAAAAATTGACAATCCCTTCATGTCAGTGTTGCAGATGTTTATTAATGACTCCCCCATACTTTAAATTTTATAATTCGGTAAAATTTTAAAATTTATAGTTTTTTTTAACATTTTGTTTGTTGCTAGAAAACTTGAGTCAGATGACGGGCTTATATGTCTGTATCCTTTAGAGGGCTAAAGAGAATATTTTCCGCAATTGGATTACTATGTTTTACTTTTTATTATATGATTTGGTTAGATCATTCAAATCAAAAAAGGTTTTCAAATGGACCTTTAGGTGGTTTTCCAGCTATGCATTATTCAGGAACTAATTTGAGTGACTTGAATAGATTATCCTTTATGTTATTAACTTTAATTGTATAAATTTCTGTATTGCAAACTTGTGAGGTCTTGAAAAAGAATTGCCTTTTTACAAAGAACAAAAAAAAACTTAAAAATTTCATAGGCTGTTTAAAATTTTGTGTAAATACCATTTGTCCTTGGGAAACAACTAGTATTGCTATCGATGGCAAAAAAACACAGTTTAACTACTCTATTTTTTTTATAAATGAAAAAGAAAGTGATTACAACTTTAATAGTTTATTTAAAACAATATTGGTATTTAAGTACAGAATTAAAAAAAAATTTAAATTATAATAATTTATTGGTATAAAATGAAAAAGTTATACAAAACAAAAGACACCTTGATGGGCAGCTAAGGTCCTTAGAGAGGTATAGAATTTACTAAAACAAAAATTGTGCAAAACGGAGAACAAAAGAAAATAAAAATAAGTGATACAGTACATAATACACAGAGAAAAATCTGGACAACCAGCCCTCGAAAAGAAAAAATGTACAGATTTTAGCAGTGACTAAAAGAAGTTTTCCAATTCAGTGATACCAATATTCATTAAAAAGATCTTTAAATTTTTCTTAAAAATTCTTAGACCGTTAGATTTCTGGATAGGAAGTGGTAATAAATTGAAGAATTTTGGAGCTAAAAATTGGATTTTTTTTTTTAAATTTCTTTATAGGGTCTTGGAATTTTAAAAATATTATTAGGTCTACATGTTGAAATATTTGAGAATTGTGAAAAACTATCTGGATGTGTTCATACACAATAATACATAGTTTATAAAAAAGATATGTCTCAAGGGCAAAATATTTAAAGACTTATACAGAGAGTCATAGGTATGAAGAGTATTATTGCTAGAATTATATGATAAAAATCTTACAAATTTTAACACAAATGGTACCAATTGACAAAAACTTTTAATATTTACTATATATAATATTTGGTTATAGCCTTGGTTTCACCAAGTGAAGCTACTGTAGTTTTAAAATTCAAAGTAGTTTTATAGTTAACGGAAATGTACAAACCTTAACAGCATATTCTACTTGTGTACTTATTTGTATACAGGTTTTCACAGAAGCACATGAGCCTTCCCCAAGAACCTCATCCGTTAATTCATATATATCTGCATGAAATATAAAAACATTAGAACAAACTATATTCCGTATAAGAATAATCAGAAAACTACAAAAATAGTAAATATTTGAATATACATTCGAACTGTGTTAATGTGATCTCGCTTAACACGAAATTTTGCTTAGATGAACGGAAAGCTTTTCTCTGGCCTGTAAAGCTTTGAGCTAATACTAAAAAAATCTCGTAATGGGAAATCCTGTTAGGCGAAATCCCACTTAACCTGAACAAAAAATTCAGAATTTGACTATTTTTTTTTAGTAATTCAAAACACAAATGAAACAAAACATTAAAAAAACTGCCAACGAACATTATAAAATAATTTTTTCTACTTCTACACAAGGGCTGATGGGTGTGCTTGAAATGAGCCCCAGTCCACGTGTAATCCTTTTGAAACCAGGATTTGGACTATTTAATTATTTAGAGTTTAGATATTGGATTTTTTTTAAAAAAAAACAAAACATCGGTTTACATTAGCGCCGATGATTTTTAGGGTTGATGGACCCATTTTTCCCTAAAGTAACCTTGGCCGAAAATGGTAATTTTTTTTTAAAAAATCAGCGCCGTTTGATCCCTAATAATATGCATTAAAAATTTTTACTCCTTTTTAAATAACCAGTTAGGGTGAAATAGCAAAAAAAGGAAGAAACCCACACACACACACTGATTTCCGTGATTTTTGGTCGTTTTCTGCTCAAAATCATGACATTATTAATATTAAAAGTATGTGGCACATATTACAATAGATAACTAATTCTGCAATAAACAAACCAAAACCTCAAAAATATTAATTCCATAACCTATGAAACACATTTTATACTTCTGCACTACCAAAGAGCTAGATTTAAAATGTTATTTTAATTGTAAGAGAAATATTGTTACTAATAACCATAACAAAATTTTGGGTCAATAAGTGTTTTTGTTGTTGTCGTGTACCTCCAGACCATAGCCTGGAAAATAAGAGGATGCTGTAGCAGCCGTTGGCACAAAGTCTTGAGTACCCTGTAAGGGTGGATGTCTGACTTCAGCTCCCAGAAGACGCCACCTCCTTAATTTAGGCACGCCGCTAGGGGGGCATTTTTCCCCAGACAATATGCACCCATGGTACTGCGCTATGACCGCCACAGGACTTTTGGATCCACAGATTTAACGAGCATGTTCTCCGTATGTACTCAAGACAACACAAATGATGAGAACAGGAGAAAAAGAACTTCATTGCATAGAAATCTGTCTGCATCAGGATTCATTGGCAACAATAGCGAGTCATCGCCTAATCTGGTGTAAGGAAACTGGTTAATAACTTTGTTTTTTTTCTCGCGGCAACCCTGATTCACGCCAGAGATTGGTGGACACGAGTCGCACGTTTGTACCGCGAAAGAAGAACTGAAAGAAAAACCAGTTTCCTGTCGCCAATGTCCGCCAAGCACAAAAGAATTCAAGAAGATTCCTATGCAATGAAGCTGTTTTTCCCCTGTACTCTTCAAATATCCATGCTTTACCAAGGATTCGAACCTGGGTCCATTCGCTTAACAAGCAAGAGGTGAAACCACCATACTGGCTGGGCGACAATTAGCCTCACCTGAAAAATTATCACAGCATGATCCAGTGCGCTTCTTTTTTCTACGCCTTCTGGGGTCCCTTGGTGCATCTATGGGTTGTGGCAAAGACCTCTGAATTTCAGAATTGGATTGTTGTGTTGCATCTATTTCTATTAGATCAGGTGCATCTAATTGAAAAAGGACTTAAGTATAAAATACACTGAACTTTGAATAGCAATAATTTATTTCCTTCGAACCATATACATTTTTGAACAGTAGGACTAGAATTAATAGTTGCATTATTTAGACTCTAGCAGACTTTTAGACTGCTCTTGGCAAACCTCTAAAGCGGACCAACATCACTACCCAACCAACATATAAATGGGAAATAAATAAAACACATAGTTGTGACGGAGGAAACTACCAATGCATAGGATATTTTATCCATTTGAATGCTTCATTAGAAATTAGTTCTGGTTTGATAAATGGGGCACTAGACCTAACATTTATTGGTTTTGCTACATTTTTAAACAAATTGCTTTATGTGATTAAGCTAGTTGGTGCACTTAATAAAGCTTGTTAACAGATATTTATACTGGAAATTTCTGTTGGAAGGAGTGTAATGTCCGATTTGAACATAGATCAGCCTAGATTATATCTAATTTATATTGCTACACATTCCCAACAAATTTGTACAGAAAGCAAAGGGTGTTTTATGCATGCAATGGTTCACCTTATACTAGTTTTACATTTTTCTATGAAGATATTTTGAAATTCTTTGGTTGCTAGTTTTAAGTTGACAGTGACACTTTTAATACCAAATAAAGTAAACAAAATACAAGACTGAAGCGCATGTAAAGTATTATTTTCACTAGTATATATATTATATATAAAAGTAACATTAAAATATCGTGAGGCGCAACAAGAAAACACGCACTTTAGGAATGATACAAGCATTCAAAATTCCAACAGCATGTATTTTATTTGTATTTGTGTGCATAGGCATATAGAGGTGTAGAGATATTTATATACATGCGTATTCACTTACCTGTTATATCTGATTCTGGAGTTCCAATCGGTGTATTACTAGGGGTGTCAAGCAATAAAACTGAGGCCGGATCTTTTGGCAAGGAGTGTAGAAACACTTCAGTCTTCATGCTTTCGGGGATGAAAATTTTAGAAAAGAAAATGAAGTAAATATAAAATTTGAGTGAGGTCTGCCTTTTTTTCAAGTATCACAACATTTCCCTTTAACGCGCGATTATTGCATACGCTGTGTCTTATCATCCGCAAGGAAGCGGAAGTTGGCCTCACTAACGCTGCGCACAACCCTTTGAATAAATCGGCACGCAAGTTGGCGACTTCAAAGTACTTGGCGATGGCGATTTATTTCAAAAAAAACCCACGTCTCTATGAGCTGGTATGGATTGGTTCCATATTGCTGCGTTTCATTTTTTTTGTACACGTACGCAGATAAAGTCTACAACTAATTAAATTATTAATAATTACTATGTATTTATATTTTTAAGGAGTCCAAGGTATGTACTTACTTTTATTGTTTTAAAATTATTAAATATTCTGTTTTCTGTGAATGAATCTTCCGACTGTATGCACGTGGGGAGTATTGAAAGAAATGTTTTATTTATTACTTTTCTTAATGTTTTTTTTTTATGATTATTATATGTAGAAGGAATTATGCTGTACACCATTAATTTTGAACTTGTGTTTTGCTAGTCTAAAGAAATAATGGCTAAAATTCCTTGGCTACAACTAACGCGTCTGAAATATTGTGTGAAATTATTAAAACCACAATTTAAAAATATGTTGATGCAATATAGATTTCGTTAACCGTATATTGATATAAATAAATGTTCGTTTTAAAAATGGTAGTTATTCCATAACAAAATTCCAAGTTGTTTGGTTATAGAATGAAATTTAAGTTAAATTGTTAAATAGAAACATACTCTTCGTAGATGTTTCTCAAATGGGTTTTAAAAATCAAATAAGTGCAATAAAAATGTAAGTAAATTAAGTTCTTTTATATTTATAACTTTTTTGAGATTCTGTGTTGTCTGCTGTGAAAATGTTCTGAAATTTTAAACACTTAAATGCTAAAAATTTTCAACTCATAAATAGAATTTTTTATTTAGCCCACAGTAATTCTTTAAGAAAAAACCCATGCTTGAAGTATTGAAAACCAGTAACTGCAACCAAGAATTTCTGCCGACTGCAAAAATTTCTCAATCCTTAATCTTTTTTTCCTTTTCTTTGGATGTGGATATTAGATGTTTGTTCTTGTATTATATTTTTGTACTTCATTGTATATTTGAAGGCGTTTCGCAAATTTAAAAAAAAGATACATCCCAATGACTGGGCCTCCTTGGTTTGACCCTATCATTAGAATAGCGGCTTATCATTGCTTTTATTTTTTTAGGATTATTCCCATTCAAAAGCAACAAATAATTAACGTGGTTGCATTAATAATTAAACTTTATTATCAGGGGGCATTCATGTAAACTTTTTTTGAGTGGAAAGCTCATACAAAATTTACGTCCAACACGGGGTGTTTGCTCTATTGTTTTGGTTACAGATTTATAAGTTGTGTATTACCAAAATTTTATTTAAATTTTGTGTTCATATTTCTTTTCTTGGGTTTCTGTGGATTGCCGCAAGGGCTGAAACCGTCAGGCTTCTGCACATTTTGGAATGCATGGTCAAGGAAAATCATGCTGCAATCTTCTTCTTTTCTGACTTTTGGCACTTTCAGATGATAGAGGATAAACAACAACTTTTTCATAATAATTATTTTTTGTATAAGTAGATAAAGATTTTACGACCTTTTTGTTTAATACCTGCTTTTGATTGCTTGGGGGGCTAACTATAAATTTTCTCCTTCAAAATTTTTTTTTTTAAGGAAAACCTGGGGACCCTTGGCCACAAGGGACTCCATTGGCCCACCTTTACATTTTAATATTTTTGCTTTTCTCATAGGATGGTACTCAAAGCTACTGTTTGTCAGCAGACACCCCCTTATTTTCATTGAGCAACTTCTTAGCAGTGAGGAAATAATAAAAGAAAGTTTTCATCCCAAAAGTAAAACAAAATTTTTAGACATGCTTTGTAAACTTTTTTTTAGGCAAACCAATTGAATTAAGTTTAAGTATGTGGATTTTAGAATACTGTTATAATTAAGTTTTTTATTAAGTTATGAACCTACCCCTTCTTGCAAAAATTTATAATACCATTGAGATCCCTTTTCAAATAGGCTAGGGGGGGGAGGCTTCCCACTCTTTGTAAGAGGGGTTAGCCACTACCCTTGGGCAAGCCATTTGGAACCAAGGCCCCCAAGGTTTTTAAAAAAGTTTATGGAAAACTATTAAAAAAAATGTTTTAAAAAGGGGATGTACACTGGATAAAAGGTTTAGACAATGATTCATTTAATGTAAAATTTAGAATTGTGATGTGAGTTACAAAAAACCACAAAAACTAAAAAAAAAAGTTTTTGAAATTTCATTGTCTAAAATTTTGCATTTGCAGTGATTTAAAATTTGTGAGGGGGAAAGATTGACCATCAATAATTTGTACTTGTTTAGAATAACCAAAACCAACAGTAAACAAGGGGCCTGGGGGCCAAAATTTAAAAATTTTCTAAACACAAATTTTAACCCCTTAATTAAAATAAACTCCAGATTTTTAAAGATATTATCTGTTTTCCCCTTTTTTTTTTTTCGGGGGGGGGGGGGGGGGGGGGGGGTCCCCGGGGGCCCTTTAAAAGTGACTTTTGTTTTAAAACCTTTTTTTTAATTTGTTTCCGTTTAAAAAAAAATCAAACAAAGGGGATTTATATTTTGGATTTTGGGGTGTACAACTAAAAAAAAAATTTTTAAAATAAAAAAAAAAAAAACTTGAAAAGGGGAATTTTTAAGAAAATTTCTTAAAAATGTATACTCAAAAAATTAATTTTTGGTTTCCGGGAAAAAAAAAAATTTCCGGAAGGTTTAAATTTTATTTTTTTTTTTGACTTTAAATGCTTACAAAAAAAATTTGGTTATTTTTGTCCCTTTTTTAAAAATTATGATTTTTGTTTTAAAAATTCCCTTTTTAAAGGGCCCTTTTTCCCCGGTTCTTGGTTTTTAAAAAAAACAAATTTTAAAAAAGGGGGAAAAAAAATTTATTTAAATTAAAAAATTTTTAATAAATTTTTTACTTTTGACTTTTTTTTTACTTTTACTTTCTAAACCCTCGAAAACATATAAAACCGTTGAGAAAATAATTCCTGTATTTTTTTCCCGAAACGCCCCTTTTTGACGACCTGGTTACTGGACTATATGGCACTGAAGAAAAGAACAGCTCGTTCCAGCCAAGTACAAACCAAAAATGTGCAATCACTTATTTTTGGTGCCTTCCTCCTGCACCTTAATTGGTTTTCACTTCATCGGTCGGGCGCGACCAGTGTGCCGACAAAGGGGAAAGCAGGTTGCCCCAGGTCTCAGCTATCGACGACGGGTGATCAATCACAATAAATGGTCAAACAGCCCCTCCCCTTTGGTTTGTAGGTCTTTTTGATGACAAGTGTTTCTACACAAGTTTTTGTACATATTAGAAAAACATGTCGCCAAACACAGCCATCCAGCTATAATTAAAACTTCTAAATGACAAAATGAACTGTTTTTCAAGCAGCGATTTAAATGACTTGAATTAAATTTCAAATCTAATCAATTGGGGAATTCGCGAACAGACAGTACATATGTTCGTCTGAAAGTACAGACAGACGGACAATTAAAGTATGAAAGTTGGGTCGCACATGTCATACCATTCTAACAAAAAAAAAGAATTTTTAATACAACTTATTATTTCTTCACTCCCTTGTGTCCGGCCATGCCTCAATCGTAATTTCTATTCGCAACCCTCTAAACTGTCATTAACGACGTTAATAAATAATGCAACTCGATAATTATGAGTTTATACTAATTATGCTTACGCTTTGAGCTGAAGTTGCACCAAGAACGATGTTACCTATTGTATAGTGTCGTCTTTTGTCACTTTGTGTCTTTTGCCTGTATATATTCTCACTCTACGGCTAACATGTGGCCTGCAGCCTTACACTACAATGGCATTCTTGGATGTTGCAAACTAAAAAAAACCTAAATCCAAGTTATGGTATTGTGGTAACTGCCGATTGAAGTGTTGAAGCAGAATATTGCTTCATTTTAATTGGATAATTTGAAATTATACAATAAGTTGTCAATCATACAATAATTTATTTTTATCTATCCTTATTCAATTGTTAATACATTGCTCAAAACAATTAGGGGAGCACTTTGCGTACTTTTGTTCAGTTCCCTTCAGTCCCAAATTTTTATTTTTTATTCTAAAAATCTAAAATTTATGAAATAGATTTATTATGCATCCAGAATGAAATGGTAAAAAAACAGGAAAAAAATCTTTTTTAACTAAAATTTAAGGGGGGAAATTGGAATCGCAACTTTTAAATAAATTATAACAATAATTTTTTCAAAACTTTATTTGTAAAAAAAAAGGTTTTTATCAATTTTTAAACATCCAAGAAAAGCAAGCGTGAAGAATTTAGGATAAATTTATTTCATAAATTTTTTTGGGAGGGAATTTTATTTTACCATGTTTTTCATATTTTTCATTTAATGAAAAACAAACATTATTTCGTTCTTTAAAAGACTTACGATAAATAAGTGCGAGCTTAACTTTTTGAGAAAAAAATCGCACGCTGGATGATTCCAAATGGAATAATTAAGGGTGAAAGGATTAAACCCATGCACCCTAACTGTTTTGAACAGTGTAGTATTTAATTCAGGAAATTGTAATCATTTTATCATTTCATAGCTATGTTGTTATCTGTAATTAATTGTATATTATGTAAAAAATTGTTTAAACAAGTGAAGTTTCGGAATCCGAATATGAAGTTGCATATTCGTACAAACATAAGCTTATCGACCTTATTTTAACTTTTTTTTATAGCACTTAATGCTTGAATAATCCGATAACATTTTTAAAGGGCATACAAATTAATATTCTATAAAAAAATTGAAGACAAAATTTGCATAAATAAAAAGCAACTTCCACCACGTATTTATGTAATTAAAATTTTAATAAAAATTTGTTCACTTTAATCAGTATAATTGTGGATTGATAGAATGCACTATGTACTCCTATTGATGATTGGTCTATGATGATTGATGGATTATATCTAATTAATTGATGCATGTAAAAGTTGCTTGTGTTTACAGTTCCTTTATAAATAAAAAGTATAACAGAAGAATGTATTATTGTAATTATTGAGTTTTCCTTTTTCTTTGTAAGATCAATTGTATTGAAATACGTAAATATTATTTGCTAAAAAACTAAAAAGGAATGTATCTAAAGAAAGAAAGCTAAGTATTTAGTAAAATACCAGGGATGCATTAACTTAATTAAAGCTTTTTTAACCATGTAAAGACTTTTTAAAATATTTTATTCGAAATTTCTATGATCTATTTAATTTGACAGAAAAAGTAACAAGTAATTACATGGATTTGTTCGAATAACTCTTATTTAGACATACATTACTTTTAAAAAAAAACTTTTAAATGCATTTATACACTTCTTTAGAATATATTTTTTATATACAAAGGAAGATTATTATTACACAAATTCCATTTTCATTTTAAAGCATAAGTATAGTTATTTGGAAATTGTTTAATACTAATAATAAAATTGGTATGCTACACTTCCAACTTTTCTCCCAAAACTGTACAAATTTTATATTAATACACCTTACGTCATTAAAAAGTTCATTAATATTAAAACAATAAAATTGCAAAATTGGCAGTTACTTAAAAATTTAGTTTGATTTTTATTTTTTGTAATGAAGAGAAAAGAAGCGAAAGTTAACAATAGTGTGAACCTAAAATGAGGGAATAAAAAATGTTGTATCTATTTTGATTTTTGCTATGTTGATACTAGGCAACAGAATGAAAATGTAATCAACTAAACGATAGTGAATAAAGGTATTAAAGTATTGTTCAATATTTTTGAACAAGTTTAAAATTTTGATTTAAAATAAATTTTAGGAGTTTTATTTTGATTTTAGTGTATTTTTATCTAGCGTCTTAAAAAATGATTTTTTTAATGTCATAATTCACAATGACCACAACCTTACCTTTTTAATATAGATAAAACTTTCAAGAATCGTTTTTTTTTCCTTTTGATTTCAGATTTATTTGTTATTTTATCTTAGTTTACGATAGTTATGAATTTCCACTTCAAAATCCCACACTAATATTTACAGGATACTTTTATTAATGTATATTTTATAAAATATATGTTTTGCCAAGTTGTTTTTTTTACAAAAATAAGAACTATCTCAATTTTTTTTATTGTTTATCACAAAACAAATTTACTTGTCAAGAATTTTTATCTATATATAAATGGTACCCAACACACATCTGTAAACTCCACAGTACTTATTTTCTGACTTAATTAACTCATCAACTTAATTAACTAAATCAAGTAACCATAAAAAAGCGATTTTTTTTTACCATTTTCCAAAATTTATATCTCCTAAAACTAAGGAAAAATATTTTTTGAAAAAACAAAAGTATCAAAACATCAGAAGGTTTGGGAAATCCGAGGTGATTTGATTAAGATTGAAATCAATTTTTTTGTTTATTGGCGCCATCTTTATATAGGAAATTATACGAAACTTAAATGTAAAAGAAAGTTATTACAAAAGCTGATAATAAAATTATATTATAACTTATAAGCTGTGAAACGATGGTAAATATTCTTCTTATGAAAGTTTTAATTTTGCATTATTTAGAATTAATATATTTGTGTGTAAAAAATGATTAATCAACATAAATGGGTTCATTTAAACCAAACTGCCTGTTTAAATAGGTATGACCTCATCAACTAGGTACTAGTAATAAAATCGTATCAAAAGAAGTTAATTCTGTAAAACACGCAAAGAGAATGCTACATAAAAAATAATTTTAAAATTATTTAATGAGCTTAAGAAACTCTCGAAAATACATTTCCATTCAGTATGGATGGTATTTTCGAACGTATATGGAGATGCAATGTATGCATTATATAAATTTACATGGAGGGAGCAAAGAATTATAGAGGGAAGGATAATATGTTTGAATTTTTCTTAAAAGGGAAAGGTATCGGGTTTGAAATATGTATTTAAATTAAAGGAGGTTTTTTTTATGTTCAAGTTTTATCCACACGGGAGCTGTAATACTTTTTATACTTGAGTACCTATACCACCAGATAATTTTATAACGCCGAGATGTAAGGAATGTACAATTTAATATAAGTATTATGAGGAAGTGAATCAATTATAAAAAAAAGTACCAAAAGCATAGAAAATTGTAAGTTTTAGAGCAAATACGTTCACAGCAAACCTTGACATTAACCTATTGCAAGCAAAATAATTCGACTCAATTTAACGAATTAAATTAGCTAAAATATTATTTTTTGAAGAGACTTTATGAAATAGCTTCAAACATTTGAAAGTGGTTTAAAATAAGTTTAAAAGATAACTTTTTTTGTGAGCCCAAATGAAAAAAAATATATGTAAAAACTATTCAATGCAAACTTAAATACTAACATTAGTTTCCAAGAAAAACTAAAAACGTATAAAAAAACTAATTAATCATCAAAAAATTATTTATAATTCGTATAAAAATTACAAATATATTTATGTATTCAGAAAATAACAGTACAACACTGTAACCGCTTGGAAATCGCTGATTTTGTAAACTTTGTAGAAAATTAATATAAGTGGCAATATAATGCCAAATCTAGTACACCAGTTTGTCCAGTTTCTAAAGCTACGCCAGTCCCGACTGTCGTATACGCAGCGTATACGACAGTCGGAACCGATATGATTGGTTGCTATTTACCATCCTGGCGGATGGTTAGCAACGGCCTATTGCATATCGATAGCTGTTTATATCAACAATCGGGGTGGCCTTGGGACTGAATTTCAACGACATAAATAAAGTAAAGCAACTATCTAACCTAAAAAAGATAGGTTGAAAAAGGGACCAAGATGAATCCCTGAATTGGAGTAAATGGTTGCTGTTTTTCCCAGTTTATCGCTACTTTTACTTTATTTCAAAAATATTTTCAGAAAAATATATTTGGAAAGCTATGTTACATTCATGAAGCATTTTCTTTGAAATTACTATATGATCATTTTAGAATTAAAATGTTTGCAAAGCTTTGTTTTGGGTCGTGCAAATTTTCTTTGGTATTAGCTTTACCGTATCATTGTTTAAGCCACGTGACTTAAAGAATGATGTTGGTCCGCCTTTAGGTTTACAAAAGCACAGTCTATTTTAACTGCGCACTTCACGTTCAAAGACTTTTACACTGCTCTTGGAATTGGAAAACCTCTAAAGGGGACCAACATTACTACCCATTCCCAACCCAAGTATTTAGTTTCAGTTTTGGAGTAAGGACTTGCCAGGTTATTTAGAAGACGGAAAGTTTGCATTTTTCTAACCAAAAATTTATAAGCAGGGGTTGGACAAAATCATTGACACTTTGCAATTTTCACGTTTTTTCAAATTTCTCATAAACTACTACGAAATATACCAAATACTTTTGACGACTTGTAACACGTGTTAGGGCACGCGATTTTGCTTGAAAATAATCTCTATCTCAAATAAATGTTGTTAGATGACGCGAAGAATGGATCCAAAAATAAAAATAAACGTTTTGGATCACTTGCATCTTAAAAATCCATACATTATATAAATTGCAGTAAAAAATAAACTGTAAGAGAGGGGTCTTAAAAATCCATAAAAGATTATTTTGTTTTGAAGAAATATAAAACTAAACAAAGACTAATTTTCTGTTAAATAATAAACATTTATACGGAATATTTTATGAAATATGAGCATTTAAAGAAAATAATCCGCTCTTGCACCTAGTGAAACAGAAAGAAACGTGAATGACAACAGCTCCAGCGGTCTTGTTTTTACTTCTTTGTGGTCTGGAATTACTTTTGTTTCGGTATTCGCGGAAGTGAGTTTCCTAAGAATATTTACTAATTAAATATTTAAAGTGCCAGCGTTTTGCTGGGAAGTAGGTTGATCAAATCATTTGTCAAAGAAAGCTTGCATAGAAAGAAAAGTTTCATTTAGAGAGTGAAACTGAAACAACCAATGAAATCACAGAATGTTGAAAGTGAAAACAATGGCCTTAGGCTGTGTCCTGACTACAACATCAAATGCAACAAAACTTGGCGATTTGGCAGAGTCAGCCACTTGCTATTGCATCACTTGGCGGTCGCCAAGTTTTGTTGCATTTGATGTCGTAGTCAGGAAACAGCTTTACATCATCTGAAACATTCCTATTATAGATAAATGTGTCCATGCACGGGGATACATGACTTACCCTGTCTCTCTGTGTGTGGGCTTCTTTTCTTTTTGAGTAGAGGGCGCTTTTTGGTGGATGTGGTCTGCATCTGCAAGATTGCGGTTGGACGGCGATGGTTCATGGTTTTGTTTATATTGTTTTGTTTATTGATTATTACGTCACAGGCAGTTTCAAATCAATTTGAAAGTTTAATTTAAAATGTGAAATTCTATTTTGTATTCTTTAATTAATTTAATTCACTGATTATTTCGAGGCATTAAACTTGATAACTCTTTGAAATGGTTTAATTTAGTAAATATACTTAGCACTGTAAGTTGGAAAATGTTTTTTCTTCTTATCTCATGAATAAATTTACATGTTTTAAAATAAATTAAAAACTAAGGTTTACTTGTAATTTTGCAATTAATCATATTTGCATTCAATAAATATCTTATTTCAAGCTGCTAAGATTCCGGTTTTTAATGAATATAAAAATATGAGATTTTCTTTTCCAGGTTAGGAAATTTCAGGTGTGTCTCCTGTCACATTGTCTGATGCTTTAGAAAATAAAATGAAGAATAACATTTTTAATCACAAGAAATTTCTTAAGGACATTCATGATTGCCAAAAATAATTTTACATGTGGTTTCCTCATTTTATTACTAAACATTGATTCTTGCTTCTTTTTGCTGGATTTTGTATTCTTTTCCAAAGAACTATGCATTGATGTCATTCCTTATTTTCAATATTAACCTCAAATATTTAATTAATTTGAAACAACTTAAGTTTATCGTTAATGAGCTTTGTGTTATAATGTGTGCAGCGAAAATGTCCGACGAATAATACCCCTTGTAGAGGGAGTGCACCTTAAATATGCTCCTAAGTCCCAAAGTTGTGTACGATGTTGCCCTTAAGCGTTGCCTTGGGTGCTTACTCAGGTGTTGGCTCGTCACTTGGCTGTGGTTCTAAATTATGACGCCCATTTCCCTTGTGTAGCTCAGTGCTACGATAATTCAAACTAACCTATGTTATAATCGGCTTCAATGTAAAACGAGGTCAATTAAATGTGCGTTAGTATTGTTTAGGTTTTTTTTAATTTAATATTTTTCTATTACTTCTTGCAGGGGCATCTCTCATTATGACTCCACATGAGAAAGTCCCAGGATTTTTATGTTTGATCATTCTACTTGTGAAATGTTCCTGCTTGTTGGCCGATTGTAAGTATATAATTTTTTAATATCGTTTAAAAAATCGTAAACATTTAAAATATTGTCACACAAAAATATTGTTTGGTGCTTTAAAATAGTATGTTCAATTTTATAAAATATTAAATTTAAAGTAAACAAAAATTTAAGTATTGTCTACCATTCTGTGGTACTTTGATAACCATTGAAAAATTGCATTTTAAGTTAGAAATTCGGCCTTTTATTGTGCTGCCCACAGTCGTGTGACATTTTGTATGTAGCACCTAGGATTTTATTTAAAAAACATTCGATAATTTAGCCCATTGTCGTGTGATCCGATATTATTTGGCCCCTAGTAATTATGTACTTAGTATTTTAAAAAAAAATCAAACGATATGATTCGAAATCATAAATATGTCTGGTCCAAAGGAAAAGTAATCGTTGGAGTTTCAGTAAATTTATTAATAAATTTCTGAAAAACCAACGTCTTTTATAAATAAGATAGTTAAAATAAAAAAATACCTATAAAATTTTGAAATCTATCAAGAAAGCAAATAAAAAAAGCAAAAAAAAAACAATGACTCTACAACACTTAAATTTGGCAAAATTGACAGATCTTCTGTAATTATTTTACCAATGGAGTGTCATAATGGACATGTACTTATATTTTGTATATTATTTGAGTGTTCACATCTACATGATCATAAATTATTATTAAAATATTGTCATTGATAAATAATTATAAAATTCAAAATTAGAATAATTTAAATTTAGCTATTGAATGACATTTATTTATTAACCATTGTTTCAATAATCAAGAGTTTTACCCAAGTGGGAAAAACGTAATTTTTTCCCAGGACGGTAAATACCAGTTTTAACATGGTATTTGCCTGGGAGGGTAAATACCATGCCAACACTGCTTAATAGGGTCTGTTGCATAGAGCATCCCTAGGTTTACCAGGAGGCAGGATCACAAACTTTGTATAAATCTGTAGAGTAAGGTTTTAAAATGCTATCCACACAGTTGAAGTTAATTTTGATTTATTTTTTAGCTGTATGTGATGATTTACCTGTACTGAATAATGGGAGACTAATTCTTGATGGAAAGTCACCTCCTTTTATGGTTGGTGATTCTATTAAGTATGCCTGTAATGTTGGCTATATGGCTGATTTGACTAATCCTAGAATTTTTTGTACAAATGAAACTGAATCAGTTGTTGCCAATTGGACTCGTACAGATAAGCTTTGTAAAAGTAAGTATCAAAATATATAGCTTCAATTTAAAATAATAGGGTAATTCCATTTAACTGTAGTCTAAGTCACAGTTTAAGAGGCGATTAAAAGCTTATTAAATTTGAAAAATAAATCAAATTAAATAGAGCCCGTTGCATTATTTAGTTTTAATAAGTGTAGATCAGCTATTCCACTAATTTTTTTCATTGAATGTTAAAAGTTGTAGTGATAATCACTTTTTACACATGTGACTTGCATTACAGAAAGGATAATTTGGCATAGAATTACCCAATAGTATATACAGTATGCAGGGGCTCAGGAAATGTATGAAACTCATGGAAGCTTTTATTTTGCTTAATTATAACTCGGCATTTCTTTACTCCAACAAAAGTAGCATATTAATTGTTGAAGGATTTATTTTCCAACATTTCTCTTAGTAATCCAAATCTCTCACTTTCTTACCCATGTGAAACCCATTTTCTTCACATCTTAATCAATTAAAACCAGGAAAAAATATTGTTAAGTTAACCTGCCCCTCGAAATTATTTGAAATAACATATTCTTTATTTTAAAAAAATAATTTTGGTTTAAGATAGACAACACACTTCTACAATACAACATTTTCTGACTTCTTTTTTAACTCGTCAAAACCTTTATACATGCTTTTATGGCTACCACTATCACTTGTTACACTAAAAAATTATTTGGATATACAACTTGCCAGTTTTAAACATATGGCATTAACTTGCTTTTCCCATTCATTTGTTTTCCTGTTAACTTTCGTTTCTAAATTATAAAGCTATGTTACTAGTTCCTACGCTAGCAACCACGTGTCTCTTGGAAGTTTTTGTAATGCATCAAAGTTGAAGATTTCTAGTTTAAAATAATATAAAAATGAAAAAATTATAAAAGGGTCTTTAAAAACAAGAACTTTAAAAAATCTGTATAATTTTGAGGATTTATATAATAATGTCAGTGCATGCATGAATATTTTACGTTAGTTTGGGATATTTATCAGAAGATCTAAAATATATCCCTCAAGATAAAACTGTATTGCATTGTTACATAAGAAACTTGCATATTTTGTTAATATTTAAAATTTTATTTCAGAGCAACTAATTAGTTGTAATGATCCTGGAGATATAGAAAATGCTGTCCGTAAAGGCAATGTCTTCACATTTCCTAACAATATCACTTATGTGTGCAATGAGGGTTTCAAAATAGTTGGAACTCCTACTAGATATTGCTCTCCAAAAGGCCATTGGTTACCTAAAGCTCCCGTTTGTGAAGGTAATAAATTCGTATATTTATTTTTCATTAAATTTTTTTTTTATCAAAATAAAGAAAACACTCATAAATCTAAAATGTTTTAAATTGCTATTGTTTATAGAAAAAAAAACTCTTTGTAATTAAAAAATGGTAACTTGTGTGTGCATATTTTTTAATAAAAAAACCCTGGTAAACTATACTCATTTCCCTTTATTGTATTTATCAGCTATTATTTGTCCATTTCTGTCTGAAATTCAAAATGGAAAAGTTATTTCCTCTGAAAGGCATCTTCATGCTGTAGTGAGATATGAATGTGAAAAATATTTTAACCTCAGTGGAAATGCAGAACGCACTTGTCAGGAAGATGGGACTTGGACAGGAGATGTTCCAGTATGCAAAGGTCTGTTTTTCTTAATTTTTTAAAAATAATTTATCTTTAACAATGTATCAATATCTTTTAATTTATCCTTAAAAATAAGCACTTTTTATTCCTAACTTTATTTGTCAAATTTTTCAATATTCTTGGTTGGACATATTGATGAAAAATATAATTCCTAGGCAGCTTTGTTTGGAAATAAGCTTATCACACCTTGCTCTATATTTCAGTTTCTATTGCACCTACCTAAAAATTTAAACCCACTAGTTATTTTAAATCCCTAATGCACAATAGGTAAATTTAGGTTCAGAATTAATTATTTTTCTCAATTTTCCTGACCCAAATTTGTACATGACATGTTCAATGATAGATTTTTAAAGAATTGGTTGAGTACTGTTGACATTATTACACTGAGACTTAATTATTGTGCAAAATCGATTCAAAGAAATCTGACTGTAAAAGATTATCAAAGGATTTGTTCCTATTAACTGTTGCTGAATTTATATGAACAACAGTATCTGCTTTATAGTAGCTCATAATTCACTTTTTTAGAATTAAAAATCTTGTAATTTTTTCAGAAATAACTTGTCCTGATCCTGGTGTCATTGAACATGTTCGTGTTATCCCACCTCAACCACAACGGCACAAAGCTGGTGATCTTGTAATATTCAAGTGCAAATATGGACCCCATCAAATATCTTCAAAATGCTTAGAGTCTGGTGAATGGAATAAACGTCCACCTATATGTCCAGGTATATGCTTAAGTAATATTTATGAATATATATAAAATATTAAACAAATTCAATGCTGCAACAGCTTATAGGCAGGGATGCAGAATATGTCCGATCCGGCGATCCTAGATCGGGGGAAATTTTAGCCATCTGGGGAAATTTTGTGGAAAATATTCAATTATTTTCGATTTTAACAATGTATTACAAAATTCCCTGACCAGCCGTTCGTTTTCTGTTTTAAAACCTACCGTTAATTTTTTTTTTTGTTAACAAACCAAAATAGCATAACGCTTTTGTCTCCTCAATTCAGCATGTCATCGGGCGTTGATCGCATCCATACGACATTCCCCCCTTTGTGTCAAATAGCGTAGCCATCGCCAGCTATTGTACAGATGGTCGAAACCTGGGTTCGATTTAAGTGGTAGCGCTCGCAATTTGCGATGCAAATTCACCGAAACAGCGATAGAAATAATCAACCGATTCGCTACAACTGCAATGCACTTTTCTTTTTTAAAAACGATTTTTACTTTTTCTTCGCACCGTACCATTTTTATGGTGGCCGTAATTAGGTGAAACTAAACTTAAATTTCAATAAACTACAGGTTAAAATAATAGATTTTAATAATGAAGATAAAAATTTCAATCAAAATGAATGGGAAGATGAATTAAGATTAGGTTACACTAAAGATGTCTTCAAATCTCGGCCAGCCAGTGCGATCTCCCATTAGAAGAAGAGTCCAATAATGCTTTCCTGATTTGCTTATTTTGCTGCCTAGTAATTTTTTTACAAAATCTACCGATGACGTCACATTACATCAGAATGATTGACAGTTCTCTGGCTCTGCGTGATCTGAAGAGTATCTCCTCTCGTTACTTTTGTAGCTCCGGTTCAGGCCAAGTCGGACGACCAGGATATTTTTTCTGATCAAGTGTCTTACTCGCGGCGTCCTTAAGTAGTGATCACAAGAACAGCATGAATGTTAAAATACTTTTTGTATTACATTTGAACCTTTTTTTTCTACTTCGGCATATACTGGGGTTTCTGATTTTAGATAATTTTTAGTTTTTTTTCTTTTTAAATGGAGTGTCGGTGTATATACACGCTTTATATATTTAGGTTTTATGTTGCTAGTAAATTTCTAGTCCTTGAACTTTTCTGGAAAAGTGCTTGAATTTTTTTTCTTAACAAATAAGACCAAAAGTTGAGGATTTCAATCCCAAAAAGGCAGTCAAGATTATTTATTTTTTTGCAAAACCTGGTGCTTAAATTTCCAGCCTTATGAAACTGCCAAAACTTGAAAGTAATCTACCAAATGAATGAACAGCAAAACATGTTCATAGATAAATCTAATGAATATGACCTCTTCCTCATACACCATAAATAAAAGAAAATGTACTTATTTTAAAGTATTTAAAAAGATATATTTAGTAGTATAGTATTATATAATTATTTAAAATTTATCTTGTGGTGATAATAGTTAAAATTTAAATTTTATCGGTCACGCTTAGTTCAGCTTTTTTGGTTTTTCAAACCAAGCATTTGGTTTGGATTTCAGCTTTTTTTTTCAACAAGCACTAACATCCCTGTATATCGTAAAATTTTCTATACCTAAGGAAATACAGAATTTATTAAGTCTATAACATATAGTAAAATTTTGGGGGAAATTTTCAAACGGATTGGGGGAAATGTTGGGAGTAAAAACATTTTCTGCACCCCTGCTTATAGGGAGCCAAGGCTATTTTTGACTAATTCAGATTATAAGACCAGAAGTCTGGGATGATAGGCAGCCAGGGCTCGAAAAAACGCTCGTCCTCGGCTATCAAAAATTCTTTGAGGACAATGAATTTCTTGAATCTACGTCCTTGTGGACAGCCATTTCCCCTAATGTTCGTGATACATTAAAATTTTTTTTTATCTAACAAGAGTCTAGCACCTTACTTTTAAAATAACCCTGTTATCTAGAAAGCCTGTTAATTCCTTCTTCAGACCAAATGTGCATGCTCACGTAATCGGTAAACAAAGGAAAAGTTGCTCTTGTGCACATGGTCTTCTAACGAAGGAATTAACAATTACGTGCAAAGCAAATCGCACACAAGTCTTAAACAAGAATCATTAAACGCATATATATAAAACTTTTTTAATGGAAAAGCCCTTTCAGATTTCTGTGCAGAAATCTCTAAATCATTGAAAAATTGTCAATGACAAAAAAATTTCAAAGAAGGACGGGTACATTGTTGGACAAGCCATCCTTGGGAGCGGGTAAAATTTCTGAGTTTTTCGAGCCTTGTAGGCAGCCCAGTAGCAGAACTTTTGGAATGTGGCTGCAGCATGACGTTTTAAGGAAAATATTTGGCTGCAAGGAAAAAGACCCCCCCCCCCCTCGCGACATTATCAGAAGATTTACCGTACACCGGCAAGCAGCTGTTAAATTAATGCTTTAATTTTTAAGTTTAATTAATATAGTACAATCATGACATAACATATTCGGTACGGGAAGACATTGCACCTACTGGTGCACTGCACAGCAGGGATCAGCCTGGGTAAAAAAAATTCTAAAATGTAGAAGAAAGCTGTAGCAAAATGCTCAAGAAAAATTAGTTACTTATAAATCAGCGTGTCTCACGCCAATTAAATCACTTGAATTTATACATAAATCAATCTTTGTGTAGCAGTTAATTTTGTTTCGCAGTATAGCTTAACAACACAATGAAAATTATTTTATGAATCACGACGCGGCAAATTTAAATAATTATTTAATAGTATTCTACTACATTTATTTGTAATTTTTTAAATAAAAATTAAAAATAAGTATATTTACTTTTATTTATGGTGTTGGATTATCTTCAGATTTGTCTATGAACATGTTTTTGCTGTTCATTTGGTATTAAAATCAAGTTCTGGTTGTTTGAAATCCCCAACTTTTGGTCTTTCATTACATATCCTTATTACCATGGTTCATACATGTGTAAGAAAAAAATATTCATGCACTTTTCCAGAAAAATTCAAGAACTAGAAATTTACTAGCAACATAAAATATGAATATAAAAGAGTGTATAAGTCCATTTAAAAAAAAATACTAAAAATATTCTAAAATCAGCAAAATAAGTAAATCAGGAAGCATTATTGGACTCATCTTTTAACGGGAGATTGCACTGCACTGGCTGGCCGAGATTTGACGACATCTAGTATAATCTAATCTGAATTCATCTTCCCATTTTGATTAAATTCAGTATTTTCATTATTAGAATCGGCTATTTGAACTAGTTGTTTATTGAAATTTAAGTTTAGTTTCACCGAATTACGTCAATGCATTTTCGCGACGGCCAATATTATTTTTTTTCGCATTTTCGTGCAACACAACACATTTTGCGAAAAATGCCACTCCAGATTGATCCCAGCTACAAATTAGTAGGTAGCTAATCCTTAACCTTTTTCAAAATTATCTTAACCCCCTCCCCACTTCAGCTGAGCCGGTTCGTGGGGAAGAAACTACACGTGACGCTGGGGGGGGGGGGGAGAGTTTCGGCAATTTGGCCGCAGACCCCAAATCGGGCTGCAGCATTGCTGCCGTGCTGCGCGGTTTCTGCTACTGGGGTAGGCAGCATATATTTTAATTAGTTGGGTGCAACCCCTAGTGTTTGTTTCCTAGCTAACTAGGTCATCATTTGTTTTTATCTCACTTGGCGATAAAAGGTAGCATGAACATAGTTAATCTAGATTACAAACAACAGGACAGATTAAAAAAGTAACTAATCAATTTTATTTTTGAAAAATATCTTTGATTCTTTTCTCTTGTTTTACTAGGGCCTGCTGTAACAAAATCTGTTCCCGATTCAACCATGTCTACCTTGTCCACGGAAGGTCCAGAAATAATTTCAAAATGTAAGTTTCAGAAATGCCAGTCTTCCGCTTTGTAGCGGAATTCCGCTTTTTTGTTTTTATTTTCCACCGAAAAATACCGTTTGTCCTTCTCCAAAAACATTTTCCGCTTTTCCAAAATTTTCTGTTTTTTTTAATGTTCCTAAAAAATCGGTTTTTAATTTATGTTCTTGTTCTAACAAACCAAAATAGCGTATTGCTTTTGTCCCTTAAACTGTACAGATGGTCGAAACCATGGTTCGATTTAAGCGGTATGGCATTTGCAATTCAAATTCACTAAAACAGAGATGCAAATAGTCAACCGATTCGGTACAAATGTGATGAATTTTTTTAACGATTGTTTATTTTTTCTTCGCACCGTAATTCGGTGAAACTAAACTTAAAATTCAATAAACTGCAAGTTAAAATAACAGATTCTAATAAGGAAGATAAAAATTTATTAAAATGGGAAGATGAATTAAGATTAGATTGCACTAAGATGTCCTCAAATCTCGGCCAGCCAGTGCAATCTCCCATTAGAAGAGGAGTCCAATAATGCTTCCTGATTTACTTATTTTGCTGCCTAGTAATTTTCACAAAATCTCCCGCTGACGTCACATTGCATCAGAATGATAGCGAGTTCTCTTGCTCTGCATGGTCGGAAGAGTATCTTTTGTAGCTCCGGTGCAGGCCAAGTCGGACAACCAGAATATTTTTTTCTGATCAAGTGTCTGTGAGTTTCATAGTTTGGACTATTTCATAGTCGTGATCACAAGAACAGCTTGAAAGTTAAAATACTTTTTGTTTACGTTTGAACCTACTTCGGCTTATACTGGGGTTTCTGATTTTAGACAAATTTTAGTTTTAAAAAAAATGGAGTGTCGGCTTATGAACGCTATATATATTTAGATTTTATGTTGCTAGTAAATTTCTGTGTCTTTGAATTTTTCTGGAAAAGTGCTTGAATTTTGTTTTCTTAACAAATATATTAACCATGTTAATGGATAATTGGATGTGCATTGAAAGACAAAAAGTTGGGGATTTCAATTCCGAAGAGGCAGTCAAGATTTTTTTTTGCAAAACCCGGTTCTTAAATTTCCAGCCTTATGGAACGATGGTAATACACCAAATGAACAGCAAAACATGTTCACATACACACACATAGACAAATCTGATGAAGAAGACCCCCCCCCCCCACAAACACCATAAATAAGAAAATGTACTTATTTTAAAGTGTTTATAACGAAATTAAAAGTACAATTAGTAGTATAGTATTATATAATTATTAACATTTGTCATGATAATTGTTAAAATTTTAATTTTATCGGTCATGCTTAGTTCAGCTTTTTTAGTTCTCCAAACCAAGCATTTGGTTTGGATTTCAGCTTTTTTGTTCAACAAGCACTAACATCCCTGAAGTTTGTTTCCCTGATAACACAATAAAATTAAATATGAACTATAAAATGTAGTATGTTATAAAATCTTATTCTTTTTAATATTTTTTTCATTTTCCATTTGTTTCTTAGTGTCATGTGATGATCCGGGAACAATAAAAAATGGTGCGACAGTCTTTACTGGTTTAAGTATTAATAGCACAGTTACATATACATGTGAAGAAGGGTATGAGCTACGTGGCAAAGGTACTTTGCTGTGCATGGCAAATGGAAAATGGGATTTAGAAAAACTTCCAATTTGTAAGTAAAAGTTTTATTCTAACTTAAACATTGGTTGTAGAAATTGCAGGTTGTAGAATTGAGGATTTCTTTAAAAAAAGAAGATAAATAATAAAAGTGTAGAAACAATGAAAACTTTTTTTAAATAATATTACATGTGTTTCTGATATTTGATTATTTTACAATTCACTATAATGTTTATTGTGCTTTTAAAAGTAACTTTACTGTGCTTTGAACGACTTCCTGAAGATGATATATTTGAATGTTAGACTAATAAAATAAAGGTTATAAAATCATAAACTGTTTTTGGGGCTCTATTTGCTCATAATAAAGTAAGTTATATGAAATTTTAACAAAATTTCAAATCAATATGGTTAATGTAAATATCTTACATGTAAAAACATTTACTGTTTGCTTCAAACATACTGAATAATATTTTGCTTGATTTTATTGCAAATTAGACTTGTATGCAAATTTCACTTTCACACAAATAAAACTGCAATTTTAAGGTTTTATTAATGATTCAAAATTTGTAATCTCATACACTGAAAACAAGTTTACACTTTGTCTAAATACCTTGTCTTTCAGAGGGTTAACCTTACTTGAATCAATTTTTTCAGAAACCCCATAAGTCACAATTTTATCGAAATTAAGTTTTTGATGTTAATCAATTCATCTTACGTAAACACACATTCTGTAAAGAAATTATGTTAATTTAGTGGTTTACTCAGTCATGGGAAGCAACCCTTAAAAAGCGTGGAAAAACCTGATAAGTCACAGACCTTGTCGAATTGCTACAAGAGAGTGTGAGACAGAAGGTTGTAGCGGGTTATTTTTTCGAATACCCCATAAGTCCAATATTTTGTTTTCGATTGTTCTGATTTATATTTTCTTTTAGTCTAAAATTGTTTCGAGATGGATAAACGTAATTTTAGCTAACACATTACAAATTAGTATTATTTTCTTGTACTGGAAACACAATTTTTTTTGTAATGATGCATCCCGCTCAAAAGATTGTTGCTACAATTTTTGTTCAGAAATTTCGATGTAAGATTACTGCTAAAACTTTTTTTTTCAATTTCACAAAAACTATGGTTTATTGACTTATGGGGTTTCTGAAAAATTGATTAATTTAAAAACTACAATTTTGTTGTATTTCAGGTGTAAAACCTTTATCAATACCAAGTATTATTGGTATTGTATTTGGTGTACTTACCTTAGTCGCTTGTGGAATTGGTGCTTACTTCTTGTATCGCTGGAGAGAAAATAAAATAAGAGGATATGGTGCAAAATGTAAGGCATTAACAGCTGATGCTGCTGATGTGGAGGAGATTACTGGTTTAGAAAAAAAAAAGAAGCCCATCCCAGTTACTGTTTTATAGAGTTTTGTTTAACAGATGGATATAACTTGTTAAAACAACCCTTTGAGAGCTTGAAAACTAAAATGTACTTTGTCAGTTCCTTTTCTCCAGTGAGGGCAAAAGCTCACTTGCTATGCTGGAAATATGATCTGCTTTGTAAACAGTCCTTTTTTATACTTTACACTCAAGAAATATTTTTTCTTTATAAATATGTATATATTATTTCTTTATGTGTTAAAACTGTTAATAGTTGTTTTTATTTTAGTTTGTGGAATATTTATGATTGTAAAAGTACTCCTACTTTACCAAAGTTGATGTAAATGCATTTAAAATATTATTTGTATTGGACAATTTTTAAGTTTAAAATAAAGTTAATTAAACTGGGTTATAGCTAAACTAAAACTAAAAACTAAACTCCTTGGTGCAACAGCCCATTACTGGGCCAAGGCCTGCAGTGCCCATTTCAGCTTTCGTGACCTAGGGCTTTGGGGTGCTAGGCATATGTCCCGGTTAGGTGGTCAGCCTCACGCGGAAACCCCAGTGTTTAGTTCCCAAGCATGCTTGGTACCCATTTTATTGCCGCACTCAAGGGATGAAAGGATGGGTCAAACTCGCCCAATCCGGGATTCAATCCCTGGACCTGTGGCGTGGAAATGTGAAGCACTACCACTAAACCACTGGGCCTCACTGGGTTATAGCAACTACATTAGTTATGTCATCCTAAAAATTTAGTTTACCTTGAATTGCCCAGAAACCCTTAATGCCATTATACGTCTGTTAATTTTGTAGACTGTATAAAATAAACACAATAAGCTTTTTCTCTTACTCAAAACGAATCACTTTACTTTTCTCTTCATTTCACAACACACCAACAGAGCCATTAAAGGCACTAACAGCTACACACCTGTGCGCAGGCACAAAGAACGTCATTTCTTAGAAACTCATTTTCCAAACAAACATCTTCGCCTAACCTTAAAAATGGAGGTTTAAAAGTTAGTAAAAGGGTTTCTTGGATATGTTCTTAACTTTTGCTTTATAGTTACATTAACACACACCCCTCCCCTCCACACATAAAAGTGATAACCTTCCAAGTTTGGCATTGTGATACTTCTAGCTTGTAATAAATATTGTCTGAAGGAATAATCAACGTTTTGATGTTTCAAAAAGTTCTTTATTTTGCTATGATCCTTCATTTATTATGCTTGGGATATAATGGTCGCCATAAAAAGAACAAGTCTAGTTTTTACAAAAAGTGTAAAAATTGATGTAACATTATAAACAAAAAGGAGAGAAGTTCACAATTGACAAACAGGTTTATTATGTTATATTTTAGTATGGTTATTCTCTTTTTAATGGTCACAGCCATAATTTTATTTAATAACACTTTCAGTGATTAATATTCCATGCTATTTATAGTATCATTTGTATACTTATTTGTATGATACCATACTACGTATAGTATCATAAATCAAACAATCTCCTTAAGTGGCATTAAAATGGAGTTCCAGTGTACATATGTTCCTGGTGTTTAGTTTTTATTATTATTTTAAATTATTAATATATAATGTATATGCCATATCATATATACCATATCTTATAAGAAGCATTCGAATGTTCTTTTTTTTAAAACTAACATTGTATAATTACATCCCATAACTCGGCATTTAATTTGTCAAGACATTGTCGTAACGATTTGTTTTAAGTGTTATGGACATATATTGTGCATAGATTTTTTTTCTTTCAAATGATAAGTAAGCATTGTGTAATAAATACAACTTTTCTGTTTCATATGTGTAAGCATATGTGATTTGAAATGGTTAAGCAGTTAAACATGTTTTTTTTAATTATTGAAGCATTTAAACATTTAATTTTTTAAATTTTAGCATTCCCTATTGCTTTCCTGTATTATCTGCAAGTATAGAGGCGTTTTCAGTTCTATGATGTCTCTTATAAAGAATTTCTGTTCAATTCTTTTTAGTTCTATTCCAAAGAGATAAAAAAATTGAATTTATAAAAATACTTATAATCTTTGGGAGAAAGTAGTTTTATTTTGCATTATATTTAAAGTATAACTGTATATTCTTGATTATATGAAAATGCATAAAAAAATTTCCCTACTCCCTTTTTTATAAAAATGTTTGAAGAAGCAGGACCACATACAGTTAAATGATTGTTGTGTAGTCAACCCAATTTTTATTTTAATAGGTTTTATGTTTTGTCAATAGTTAAATAAAAAATTTGTTAGTCAATTAGTTGTCTCTTAGTTTCTATTATTATGATTAATAATTCTTAGGTTTGATTTATTTAGTTTATCTTTTTTGTTGCATATATTTTTTTTTAATAATACACATTAAATTTTTTTTAAAGATGGGACCATATTTAAAAAAATATAATTATTGCTGCTATACTGTGGTAATTAGAGGTTGGACAAAATAATAACACTTTGCAAATTGTACATTATTTAAATTGCTTTAAAATTACCAAGTAAGGTTATCCCCCCCCCCATCTAATATCCTGGTCTAATCTAATTTTCAAATTTACCTATGTATTTTATAAATCCAGGTGATCTAAAATGTTTGTTCCCTATGGCCAGATACTGGGATTTCCTTCATTAAAATAGACGTGTGTCAATCAGCGTAAATACACAATAGCCTTTCTAATGGAGCCTTAGGGAAGATGCATGAATTTCAAATTCATCTGCAAACAATCTTTTCAAATGCACATCTAATGGTATTCACATTACTAAAAAAATACCTAAATTAGTCAATAATTGACTTAAAATTAGCGATTCGACACTTCTGGTAAAAAAAACAACTCACAATCCTCTTGTCGTGGATTATGTCGTCAGGCTTGGCTTATGGCTAAATTAAAAATATTTTTTACTTCATTTAAAGTGGAATTTAGTTGGCAAAACTGAAATACCCCATATCTTTTTATTGCAGACCTGATTCCAAATCTTCAAATCCGGCCCATACCTCATAAAACACATAATTTATGTGGATGCATGTGTTTTAATAAAAATACACACAACCTTACTTAGTAGCTATTAAGAATTTTAAAAAATGTAAATTTGCAAAGTGTCTCCATTATTTTGTCGAAACCTCCTTGTGCATCATGCCAAACTAAAATCAGAGTAATATTTTGAATATATTGATAATATAAAATTATAATATATGATTTGTATAGAATATATGAATTATATATAAAATGGCATTATTGAAGAATAAGCTATTAATCACTAGAAATTGACAAAATTGGACAAATATCTTTAACAAATTGAAATGTAATTATTAAGAATTTTTTTATTTGCTTTTCTTCACTGTGTATTTATTACAGGTATTGTATTATATTGTACATACTAGAGATCTTGCCCTAACTGCCTAACTTCAGTTTGATGTTTACCATTTTTGTAGAGTACAGGTAAACCTGGCTGAAAAGCATCAGATAAAAATCGCGTTAATGAGTCATAGCTTAGTAATTTGGTTTACTAGTAATTCCTTTACTGAAAGATTAGAAACATCTATGATGTATCTATGGTTCCATTTTGAATACATAACTTTCTACACAATTTCGGTATGTTATGAAAGTAAGGTATGTAGATCGAACGGCACTTTACTATTTCCATAATGGTACAGGAGTTGGACAGAACTATTGACACTTTGAAATTTTTGCGTTTTTTTTTTAAACATTTCTCATAAACTACTAAGAAAAATGTTAAATGTTTTTCAAAATATAGTATCTAATGTAATTATATGGAATGAATTCAAATATGAAAAACATTTTGGAGCTCCCTAACCTTAAAAATCCATAAAGATTATCCCTTTTAAGGTAATGTTTACCTAATCAAAAGCTAAAATTTTGTAAAAGAATTAACATTCATGACAATGTTTTAAGAGATATAAGCATTTAAATAAACTCCGTTCTTGCTGTTAATATTGTTCATAAAATCTTATTTTTTGTACTAAAGTCAACACAACTTTTTGGTCATTTGTTAAACTGTATGAAATATATTTTATACAAATGCTAGTGCAAAAAAGTTATTTTAAAAGAAGTTAGAAAGGAATTATTTAAAAAAAACCCCGTTAATTAGTTAATAGTAATTCCTCATATTCTGTGCATGCCTTCAATATTTCTTAGCTTTTTTTTCTAGATTTTAATCTATACGATGTTGTGCAACGTTTACATAATCGAAAATGTCTTACCTATAAATTTGTAGAATAAATAAAAGCTGTTTTTATTACTCTTTTTTTCACTATTTAAAAATAAGCTCCACGAGAGAAAAATAGGGGGTGTTCACAAATTGAGGAAAAGGAACTAAACTATACCGCCTTTCAGTTTACTCTACTTGTAAACCCCCCTATTTTTTAATCTTAGAGAAGTTTTAACTAGTGAACAATGACTCCATAAAATAGCTTGCAAGTTCTGAAAATTTATCGGTATGAGGTTGTTGTGTATGTATAAGTTGAACCAAATTATTTAGCATAAAATCTTGCAAAAAGGTTTAGAAATATTATACGTATATATGCAGAAAAGGATAAATAACTTCATACTCATGATTCATTTTCAAATAATATTTTGGGCTAAAATGTGTATAAAATATATTTCATGGAGTTTGTCAAATGACCAATTCATTTGCATGCCATGTAAAATGCCATTAGATACTATTTTTTGTGCACAAATATGTTCCTTAACTCGTGTTGCAAGTTGTGAAAAGCATTTGACATATTTCGTACTAGTTTCTTAGAAATGCGAGGAAATGCAATAATTGCAAAGTGTGTCGACATTTTTGCCCAACTAGATTCCTTTCATAATTTTTGAATTATTGATAAAAGTTACTTTTTAGACAAGCTTCAGATATTAAACCGAAAAAGTATTTTTAAAAAATGTCTTCCTTAATATAGTGAAGACGAAGTTTTCTGGGCATTTATAAAATATATATTTCTGACATTATTCCCCAATTTTTATTAAGAAATTTAAACTATCAATAAATGTCATTAATTAGCATTGAAGTATGAGTAATAAGATCACTAATAATTCTGCTTTAAAAAGTTTTGATTTTAGGGTATTGGTTTCGGTAAACTTGTATTGTTTTTTAATTACAAAATGGACCCGCATTTCCCTCGTATAGTTGAAAGCAAAATAAAATTCAAGAAGTGTATGCAGACTATTTTGTTTCAAAATTAAACCGATTTCGAAACTTAAGCTTCATTTCTTAAGGGCGAATGAGCCTGATTGACCTCGGGTCTCCAAAACAAAGTGCCTCTGTGTGAATCCAATGGAAAAAAATATTTTCTAAGCCACGTTTCTACGGCTGTATTGAATATTAATGTTTACAAACGGTTTATTTTAGATGCAGCTGACTTACAGGTCTCTATATCCCACTTTTTGAAATGGGTTCGAATATTTTTCAGTAAATAATTTAACAAAATATTTGAACCAATTTTAAAAAGTGGGATTATAGGGCCCTGTAAAGTCAGCCACATTTAATAAATAAAAATGACCGCTTGTAAAAATATTCAATACACCCGGAGAAATGTGGCTTAGAAAATAATTTTTTCCATTGGATTAATACAGAGTTTGGAGAACCGCGGTCATTTGCCATTAAGAGGGATTATCAGTCCCATAGAGCTAATTGCATTAGTATTGGAATCACAACTTCCGCAGAAGTATAGCTTTGCCTTGTTAGCCCTTTTCCCCCAGGCATAAGAATCAACATAACATCGATATGAAACAATTTGAAACGAAAATGTTATCTAGTTATTTAATTATATATTTTTAAAGCTTTAAAATAAAAAATATACAGCAGATGGCGACACTATTTTAAAACTTTATCAATTAATAATTAAATTACCGGATGTTACTTCCTTTTCAATTTTGTTTTAAATTGATGTTATGATAATTCCCATACCTGGTGAAAATGGGATAACATGGCAAAGCAATTCTTTTGGAAAAGTTGTGATTTCAAAACTAATGCATTAGCTCTATGGGACTGACAGTCCCTCTTAAGTATGTCTACAGTTCAAGTAATGAACTGTGCAAAAAAAAAATTAACACTGTAAAAAGTATTTAATTATTTTCTGGTCTTTTGTTTAGGATAGCTCTTAAGTATTGCTACCAAGGGTATAGTTTTAAAGGACAAGTATTCAACTAGCTTAGAGATAGGTATATCAAAGTAAATTTTGTATATCAAGTAAATTATACACAAAATTCTATTTAAAAGTTTTTAATACTAATAGTGGAGCTGTAGTGAGGTAATGTAAAGAAGTGATCAATAAGTGATTTTATTTTTAAAACTAAATTTCTATTTTACAGATATACATATCAGTATTTTCTTATGTATTAATTATCATTTGATATAAGTGAAAGTATGTGGTTCTAAGAGTTTGTCAAAGATTTAATTAAAAAAAATTAGCTATTTGTAATACTATCTATACATTAATCTTGTTTTCGTTCTGAATTTTTTTCAAAAGAAGTTTGTTAGGGTAACGAGTACAGTGATTGGCCCCCTCACAGTGATTGGCCCCCTCATTCATTATTGAAAATAATAAGATGTTAAAGCCCAAAATGTTGTTGCCAACATGACAAAGGTTTTTAAAATTTCCGCCATTAACGTTTGTCATGTTGGCAACAACATTTTGGGCTTTAACATCTTATTATTTTCAATAATGAAAGAGGGGGCCAATCACTGTGAGGGGGCCAATCACTGTGAGGGGGCCAATCACTGTGCTCGTTACCCTATATTTTCTAAAGAATTTCTTATATAACCTGTGTTCCAGCTTATTAAACAATCCGTTGAATTGTATATGATGTAACAATCATTTAGATAACGAATAGCACAAATATTTGAGTTGTGAAGTTGTTTTTGTAAAAAAAAAATCTTAAAATATTTTTATAATTTAGGCATCACAGAAAGTTGACACAAAACTATGCACCTTTTATATTTTTGATCAAGAACTTAGCAAGATTGTACCATGTAAATTAGAAGTTAAACAACAAAAGTTTTAATTTTTTTTAAAAATTTACTTATTTAACGTTGCTTCCATATTCACAATATTTATTTTGCTACCCAAGTAAATATTAGAAAATAGCAGAAATTGAAGTAACGCGTTACTTGTAACGGTTACTTTTTTCGGTAACGCCGTTAGATTTTTCAGAAAGTAACTATAATTTACCGGTGACGAAGTAACAAAAAATTTCGGTACTTACCGAAGGCTGTCGGGTGCCAATTTTTAAATGCAACGCCTTTAAAATTAAATAAAAAATATTTTAATTTTAATTGCAGTGTTTTGCTCATGTTTCTTCAAACTTAGTTTTTTTAAAACGGTAAGATGGTTAAATTGCAATTTTTCTTATAACTTGAAATTTCTAAAAGTAACTGTAATTAGTTACTTTTCGTATTAAGTAACTGTAACAGTTATTTTTTAAAATTAACTTTCCAATCCCTGGAAAATAGTTTGGTAATTAAGGAACATGTCTTTAATGTTTTTGTGTATTATTTATAATTACTTATATTGCTTTAAAATCCCCCCCCCCCCAATAAAAAAAAATACATCACTATAAAATGCACATCCGCATATCACAAACATCTTCCTTAATATGAACTTACTGTCATCGCAATTTTCCTGATAAATTCAAAATTAACCACAATTGTATAACAATATTATTTCGCGTCAAAACCTCCATTCTGATGGGTTTAAAAAAAAACATTTAGCTCATTGGCACGTTCAATTATTTTTCACAAATCATTAATTTGTTTTCTGAAGGTAATGGCAAGAAAATAAAAGCAATTTTAGGTTTAATTAATTTTTGTGTTCATTTTAATTTCTTCTGTCGAATGGCAACACGAAAGGGAAAAATGATCGGATTTGAGCGAAAGTGGTGTATTTTTTTTCAGAAAATTAGAATTTTCTCTAAAAATGGAACAAATATGAAAAAGCTAAGCCTCAGGTGCACACGTTGGTATTAAAGGGAATCTATCAAAAAAAGTTTGAATTTCTGAGGGCAGTAAAAGTAGGTCTTTTACGATCCACAGACATACAGACACACAGACAGACTCTTTCTTTTATTATTATAGATTACAAAAAAACGAAAAAATTATTAAAATTTAAATTTTAATGTTTTTTAGGTTTCAGTAACCATAAAAATTTCACACATTAGATTTATCACAATAGTGTTACATCCCATGACACTAAAATTAAAAACCAAATTGTCATAATAATTTTCAAAGTATAAATTACTTATTCAAACAAACTTTTATGTTGCAAATACAAAAACGACTTCATAGTAACCATAATGTTTGTGTTAGGCAACCCTTTATATAACTATGATTTAATTTAAAAAATGAAAATTATGGTGAATGCAAATGTTTTCTATATTGTTTCAATTTTCTTAAGATGGAGATTTGTTTTGTTATAGAATTCGGTAGATAAAATAGTTGATACACTTTTTTATAGAAAAATAGAGCTTCAGAATGTGCACCTATATATTGCAGTTGTAATAGCACAATACACCTAACGATTTAGATGATAATTGTGATAGTTTATGAATAAATAATGTTTAAAGTGTGCATGAATTGCTAGAATCGAACAGTTATGAATTAAATCCCTTATATAAAGATTTTTAAAAATGGTGCTATTGTTGAAATATTTTTACAAACATTTTTGTAATAAACCATTTAAAGTAAAATTATTTACTCTTCCCATGTTATATATTGTAGCTAATTTTGAAAACAAAATTTAAGGGGAGAAATATAGTTGTTATGCGTGAAATTAATTAAAACATAAATTGTTTATTTTTCCATTTTTTTCACAAATTAATCGTCTTTTATTTTTTAAATTTATTGTGCATAATCCTTAATACGATATAGCATTTAGAATGTTGATTTGTATTCTTTGAATGTTAACCATAGAACTGGAAAAGAGTATAAGCCGAAACCGCATTCCAACCTCATGGAAAAAGGGGTACAAAAATGATCCGTGTAACGAATAACGAAGAGTGGCAAATTAGCACCTGTTGGCGAAACAAAGTTGCCATTTTGAAAAAAGTGTACATTTGCTTATTAGAATTGTTTTATTATTCCGTAAAATTAAATTATCACGTAGTTTGAAATAGAAAGTCTTAGTATGGACTAAAAAAATCCAAACGAAAATATTCTAGTTTAAAGAAATTGGCGAAAATTCTATCGCCAAATGCTTTGAAATCACATGACGAAAAACCAGAAAACGTGTTTATTTTTGGCCCCTCCGGAATAGGTTTACTGCGCTTCTACTTTAATTCCTTCTCTATGATGTTAACTTTGAATCATCGTACAGATGTTGATATTAATTATGGAATTTAAATAGTATTTCTTCTTTTCGTAATAAAAATATTCTTGAATAACCCACATGTTATGCTACTATACTTTTGTCCATGTTCATTTTTAATGACTTGAATATTATTTTTTTCTTTAAATTTATAGTATTTATGTAATTTGTAGATGCACTACAATTGACAATTTATAGTAAAAGTTTGATTACTAATAAAAAATGAATTGTTAAAATAGTTTTCAATTAACATACAAGGATACCATATTTTAGATTCCCATAAAGTTTTTTATAACAAATTGAAACTGCAAATTGTGAATATAATTTGTTTCAATAGCTACATTAACAAGCCAGTAATTACGTCCAATGGATTTTTAACTTCATAAACATTTCCAATTTTTATACATTGATCTTTAAGCACAACAACGTCAACTAAATACGTCATATTTGGATGACCATTTATATGGATGTCAAACATTTTGTTTTCAATGGACTCTCCAAATATTAATCAATTTAAATAATTAAATGGTTGTGGAACATTTTATTAAGGGGGAATGGGCGCGCTGGACCGGGGGTCTCCAAAGCAAAGTGCATCAGTGTTAATCCTAGGGAGAATTTTTTTTTCTCTGCCACATTTCTCTGGCTGTATTGAATATTTTTGCAAGCGGATTTTTTGTGTGATAAATGTAGCTGACTTAACAGGTCCCGACCTTCCCACTTTTTGAAATGGGTTCGAATATTTTTTGTACTTTTCAATAAATAATTTTACACAAAATATTCGAAGCAATTTCAAAAAGTGGGAAGATAGAGACCTGTAAGTTATCTACATTTAATTATTAAAAAAAACCGTTTTCAAAAATATTCAATACAGCTGGAAAAATGTGGCAGAGAAAATAGTTTTTACCCCATTGAATTAACACTGATTCACTTGAGTGTGCCCATTCCCCCTTAAAAGGTAAAACAAAAGAGCTTTATAAAATAATATATATATATATATATATATATATATATATATATATATATATATATATATATATATATATATATATATATATATATATATATATATATATATATATATATATATATATATATATATATATATATATATATATATATATTATATATATATATATATATATATATATATTTCAAATTGTTTTGAAACTTCGGGAAAACGTACTAGAGTGTTTAAATAGTATTTTAAAACAGTAAAAAAAATCGACATTTTCATCGATTTTGTGGTATTGAGTTCCCTTAAGAGGGACTGTCAGTCCCATAGAACTTGCATTAGTTTTGAAATCACAACTTTTGCAAAAGAATTGATTTGCTATGTTATCCCATTTTCACCAAGTATGAGAATCATCATAACATCAATTTAAAACAAAATTGAAAAGAAAATAACATTCGGTTATTTAATTATTAATTGATAACGTTTTAAAATAGTGTCGCCATCTACTGTATATTTTTGGCTAATTAAACTTTCAAAAATATATAATTAAATAACTTGATAACATTTTCGTTTCGAATTTCTTTCATTTCGATGTTATGTTGATTCCCATACCTGGGGAAAAAGGGCTAACATGGCAAAGCAATACTTCTGCAGAAGTTGTGATTTCAAAACTAATGCACTAGCTCTATGTGACTGACAGTCTCTCTTAAGATTACCTAAATTTTCAAATATAAGACAAATGAAGACCATAGTCCGGAACAATTATGACGTCATTTTTAACAACAAAGAAGTCTCTAGTATACTGAATTGTATGAATATTTCAACATCATTACTGTTCAATGGTTTACCATGTGGCCCGGTGGGTTGAGGCATCATGCCATAGTGATTACCGTCGCAGGTTCTGTCCTTACACCAGTCGAGGGATAGAGAGCCCAGTTAAGGCTTTCGCCTTGCATGCGGAAGGTTCCTGGTTCGGGTCATATAGTATCGTCAAAATAATTGCCGACCTATAAACGGCCCGTGCAGCCAAAAAAAGAGAGAAAATGTCCGACGAATAATACCCCGTGTAGAGGGAGTGCACGTGAAATATGCTCCAAAGTCCCGACGCTGCGTATGATGTCGCTCTTAACGGTTGCGTTGGGTGCCTACTCATATGTCTGCTCGTTACTTGACTGTGATTCTAAATTACGACGCCCGTCGCCAATAGCCTTCGTGTATCTCTTGTGCGACGACAATTTAAGAGGGATTGTCAGCTCCATAATGCCAAAAATATACAGCAGATGGCGACACTATTTTAAAACTTTATCAATTAATAATTATATAACCGGATGTTATTTTTCTTCTCAATTTTGTTTTAAATTTATGTTAGGATGATTCCCATACCTGGTAAAAATGGGATAACATGGCAAAGCAATTCTTTTGCAAAAGTTGTGATTTCAAAACTAATGCATTGGCTCTATGGGACGGACAGTCCCTCCTCCTAGAAATAAAATGATAAAAATGTTATTATACGATTTGAAGATTTATTGCGCAATTCTAACTCATCTCAAGTACGAATAATTTGCTACGTTTTTTCATAGTCAGCAGCTGCCGATACGTTTAAGTTTTATGAGAGTGATTAGGATTGTTTATGAGAAATGATAGCCAAAACATCAGTCTGGTTGAAGCCGTTCATGTGAAGATTTTTTCTTGTTTTCTGCCTTCGAAAAATACACTGCTCAAAACAATTAGGGGAGCATTTTGTGTACTTTTGTTTACCCTTTCAGTTCCAACTTCTTATTGTTTTATTATAAAAATCTAAAATTTGTGAAATAGATTCATTATGCATCCATAATCAAATGGTAAAAAACAGGCGGGAAAAAATCTTAATTTTTTAATTACAATTTAAGGGGGAAAAATTGGAATCATAACTTGAATAAATTATAACAATATTTTTTTCAAAAGTTTATTTGCAAAAAAGGTAAAATCTAATTTTTAGACAACTAAGAATGCATACGTAAAGAATTTAGGGTCAATTTATTTCATAAAATGTTTTGGGAGTGAATTTTATTTTACCATGTTTTTCGTATTTTCGTTTAGTTAATTAAAACATGATTTAATTCTTCAAAGACATGATTATTCCATATAACGATTAATAAGTGCAAGCGTGATTTAGCGAGAAAAAAAAAATCGCAAGCTGATGATTCCATATGGAATCATTGGGGATGAAAGGGTTTAAACCATGCGTTCCCCTAATTGTTTTGAGCAGTGTATATATCTCACTGGTTAGGGGCTCTGACTTAATTTGCCGTGGGCGGAAACTGCAGTAACCACAACATAAGACCAATTTTGCTCTGAAATAATAAGTTTTTATATAAAAAAGTATATCGGTCGAATCGGTATTTTATATAAAAGTATGGGTTTAAATGAAATGCACTAGAACTACTTTTGAGCATTATGAATTATGTGCAAGGATTTGGACCCTTAGTTTCGAGTGACCACTTGAAATATTTATACATTTATATATTGAATTATCATATATTGAATACAATTTATATACTCACCTACTAATTTATATATTGAATTATCCACACACTATTTATACAATTCAATTTATTTCAAAACCGGCCTTTTGGGTGAGTGAAAGGTGACTTCGAATAGTGCCTTGCTTATTCAAATACAAAAAGAACTATCGAGATTCTTCTTGTTTATTCGAAAGTAGAAGAAATCAACATGATCTGGTAAAGCATTTCACTCATTGACAACTCTATCTAACAATTATGTTTTTTTACCTCCCTTTTGAAGCATGATTTTTTTTTTAATATCTGACCATGTCCTCTGGTTTGACTATTTAAATTGAAATCTCGAGCTTAGCAAAAAAAACTTTGATAATAACATCGTAGAAAATGATTTATTGAAAAAAATCAACAGATCAGTTCTATAACTGTTCCACGATATTATAAGCTAATAGTTTTTCCGAGGAAGCAATTTTATATTAAACAGGTGCTTATTATTTTAATAGATAAGAAATAGCTGGCCGCGACATAAAAACATCGCCAAAGGACACATTCATATCTGCATTACTAAAATCATAAACAATTTTCTAGAAAGAGTGGAGTCTTGTTTTGAAATTGTTAATTATTGCAGCTGCTTTCAAGTTATTCTCTTGAAAACTGTTGGGATCACTAAATATCAATTGAAAACCCAATTGTTTCCTGTTTTGAGGGAGACATGAGGGCTTAGGTTTTACCTTAAATAGCCGGACCAGAGGACATGATCAGAAATTGAATAAATCATGTTTTAAAAGGGAGGTAAGAATTTTTTTTTTTTGCCATAGGAGTTGTCAATGAGTGGAATGCTTTATCAGATTATGTGGTGTATTCGAAGAGAGTAGAAGATTTTAAGAAGAATCTTGATAGTCATTGGAAACTGGTAAAGTATTAAATTTATTTTGGACCAACCTTGCTGGGCCTCTGGCCTGTTGTTGGTAGACAATTTTTGTATCTGTATTTGAGTGTAGAGTTTGTAGATTAAGGGAGTCGGATGGGTGTTTGGGTCAAAAATGTCGATTTTCTATTTTTCTTTATTTTTATTCTGCATATTTTTAGCTTTAATTTAATTCCAAGATTATCGATTTCTGTTTTGTGGTTTTCTTGAATAAGCATTTTAGCGAAACTCTGAACATCAGTCCTTACCTAAACCTTACTTTTCTTTTTCGTTTCCTGAAATGTAAGGTTTTTCAACAGTTAGGAACATTTTTCTCAGGAACTATGAAAGAAATAAACATATTTTGTTTTATTATTTCTTCCCCATTAATTGCTCTTTGATTTAAACTGAGGAATTTTAAATATCTCTGCTCAAACAAAATTATATAACTTTAAATCAAAGGGCTATATGTAAGGAACAAAATATAAAAAAGTTCATAATGATATCATAAAGTTCATGAGAAAAATGTTCCTAAAGTTAGGAAAATTAACATAGGCGAGATAGAATCATCCGACTCCTCTTAAGGGGGAATGGGCGCGCTGGACCGGGGGTCTTCAAAGCAAAGTGCATCAGTGTTAATCCTATGGCGAAAAAAATATTTTCTCTGCCACATTTCTCCGACTATATTGAATATTTTTACAAGCGGATTTTTTATGTGATAAATGTAGCTGACTTACAGGTCCCGACCTTCCCACTTTTTGAAATTGGTTCAAATGTTTTTTAAATTTTCAATAAATAATTTTACACAAAATATTCGCAGCATTTTCAAAAAGTGGGAAGATAGAGACCTGTAAGTTATCTACATTTATTATTTAAAAAAAAAACCGTTTGTAAAAATATTCAATACAGCCGGAGAAATGTGGCAGAGAAAATATTTTTTTCGCCATTGTATTAACACTGATGCACTTGAGACCCGCGGTCCAGCGCGCCCATTCCCCCTTAACACTGCCGTGAGCGGTAACTACAACAATAAATTGAATCCATTTTGTTCTAAAATATTAAGACATTGTAGTATGTTTTATTTACAGGTAAGAGTCATTGAGTGTTTGCAACAGTGGTCTAACTCAATAGGCTAGTTACTACAGTTTACCTATGCCCACCCACGGCAGTATTGCTGACTGTGTTAATAACATTGGAATTCCGGAAACACAGGCGCCCCTGGTTGATTGTTCTGTTGGTTGGCTGGTAGACATATATATTCAGGTTTGTGTGCTTGGTCAGCGACCCGCTTATAAACCTTCGTCAAGTAAGACAGACACAACAGACAACACACACATAAGTGGATCCATCTAATTTTTTGAGACAGAGGCCAACTAGAGGATCCCCAGATCCCCAGAATTGGCTTGTCACCCCCAGAGGTATTGATTTGGTATGGGAACTTAGAGGACTTTCGGACCCAACAGATTTAACGAGCACGTACTCCGCATATACTCGGTAGGTCTTCAGTGGTACCGGGACTCGATCGCAGGACCTTCCGATCCCGAGACGCTGACCACTAGGCTCACTACGGCCCGAATGTTCTGTGATTTAGATACTTCTAATGGTTTGTGATGTTGCGGAGGATACTTTCGTCGGTTCTGTCCTGGTCTCAGGCATCCTAAAAACGGATTGCGTACGAAAAGGAATAAAAAATCACACAAATAAGTAACGCCATGTTTATGGGTCTGGGGTGGTACATTAAATCTGTTGTGCTCCAAAATGCTGGACACCTGGTATTATATAAGGTTGCGTTTTGGGGCTCGCTCAGGTGTCGGCGCCGATGTGGTATGATGAGTTATAAGGTGTTATGTCCAGGGCCGGATTTCTAAATAGGCTAAGTAGGCTGTAGCCATGAGCGGCAAATTTTACGACCCATTAAAGCGATATTCGGCATAAAAAATTGTTATAAAGATACGAATATTTTTAAGAAAGAAAACAAATAATTTACACTAATGCGTAAACCGTAAACGTATATATAGTACTAATATTTCGTAGCAAACACGGTCGCTGCAAGGGCAAGTGCACCCCTCCTCCCGGATTTCGAAGTTGAAAGAAAACAGTCGAACAGTTTAAAAAAATTCGCCTATTTCGCTTTCGATTTAGTGTGTAAAGGTACATAGATGATTCTAATTTGTGTATCTATTTTAAACAGCACATACCACCCTGTTTTGCAGCTAACCAGCTACCTTTCCCTGAAGTGGGAGGATATTGGGATTGGGGCGGCAAATCGTAGCCTACAAGCGGCAAATCTTTAAATCCGGCCCTGGTTATGCCGTAGATGTTTCCTTCACAGATTTTGTCATCACTCTAGCCATCCTATAAACGGATCGTGTAAGAAAGAAAAAGAAAAGTTGTATACTAGACTTGTACCCTCTGTAATGTGTGGGGTTTAAAGACCTGACGTGTCGTGTTACGTCAATTCAACCAAACCAACTCAAAGTCCAGACGACTATTTCGCTCGAAGTTCCGTTGGGTAACCACTTAGGTGTCGACCTCGGCTCTAAATTACGAGACGTGGTTGCCTGTGTAAAAGCTCCTAAAGGAGACTAGAAATAGACAGCCGGAAACGATTACATTACAAGAACATATGCGTAGGGGCCGGGTGGCCTAGTGGTTAAGATCGCAGCCCATTACGCTAACAGTCTGCTCACTGTACCGGGTGTGGGTTCGATTCCCGCCTTCACCCTGGGTGTGATTTCTCTTTCTGTGTCAGTAAAAAATTCTGTCTTACTTGGCGAGGGGTTGGGGAGCCTAGTCGGTTAGGCATTCGCCTAGCATGCGAAAGGTCCCAGGTTCGGGTCCGGGCATCGCCAAATAACTGCCGACCTATAAACGGTCCGTGCAGCCCAAAATGCCCGACGAATAATACCCCGTGTAGAGGGAGTGCATGTTAAATATCCTTCAAAGTCCTAACGCTGCGTACGATGTCGCCCTTAACGGTTGCGTTGGGTGCCTACTCAGGTGTCGGCTCGTCACTTGACTGTGGTTCTAAAATACGACGCCCGTCGCCAATAGCCCTCGTGTAGCTCTAGTGCGACGATAATTCAAACTAAACCAAACTTACTTGACGAAGGTTTATAAGCGGGTCTCTGATCAAGCACACAAACCGAAATACATATGTATCAACCAACCAACATGTGCATTAGGATTTCTTTCAGGAGTGAAAAGGTTAAGCCACCGCGCCACGCCGGCGCTCCAAGCAGCTGGACCCAGTGATTATTTCGGGGGCTCTGTTATGTGGATCGCTCAACACTTATTAACGAATCGAAGCACTTGCAATAGATTCAGTGACTGATGAGCGTGCTTAATGAAAGCGTCGCTTATCAGCTATCCATGTGTCTGCTGTCAGTGGCACGCGTGGCCAGCTGCTCATTATCCGAATCTGTTTACGAGAAGATATTCCGGGATGAAGACACTACTGGATCAAAGTCTTATCTGGCGATCGCATCTAATAGTCGGAAACCGTTTTATGTTGAAGAGATGGATGAACACTTCTGCTAAAAACTGAAGGGTTCGATCTTATTTTTATTATTAGATAATCAGAAATTTAAAACAGTAGCTAGCCCGCTTATCCTGGTCATGAGTTTAGATGAAATATAGTACATTTGGAGAAGGGAAAGACTCCTGTGAATGTAAAATTAAATTTGAAGCTACACAATAAAGATGAGAGCTCATTTAGATAGTAATTGTATGTCGGGAAAGAAATGATTTATATTCGTAGATATTATTCAGAAAGGACGTGAATGTTGCATGTCCACCATTTTTTTTAGCATCCTCTTACCTACATTTACCAACTATAAACAATCTATATTCTATAGAAGGGGCCGGGATAGCCTGGTCGGTAAGGTCTTGGACTGGCATACCTAAGGTTGCGAGTTCGAGTCCCGCTGCCTTCCGAAGACCCCCGTGTACGCTAATGCTGACTGGTGCACGTTAAATCCGTCGTGGTCACAAAGTCCTCCAAGTTCCCATAAATCAATACCTCTGGGGGTGACAAGCCAATTCTGGGGATCCTCTAGTGGGCCTCTGTCCTTAAAAATTAGATGGATTCACTTATGTGTGTGTTGTGTCTGTCTTACTTGACGAAGGTTTATAAGCGGGTCTCTGACCAAGCATACAACCTGAATATATATGTCTACCAACCATCTATAGAAGGGGCTGGGGAGCCCAGTAGGTAAAGCGCTCACCTTGCATGCTAATGGTCTCAAGTTCGGGTCCGAGCATTGTCAAAACAACGGTTCCGGACATAACCCGACAGCCGAAACCCCACAAGCCAGAAACCCAACAGGCCCGCGATCGAGTCTCGACACCTCTGAAGACCCACCGAGTATATGCGGCGTACGTGCTCGTTAAATCTGTTGGGTCCGAAAGTCCTGTGGTCGGTCATTGCGCAGTTTACCACGGGTACAGGTTTCCTGGAGACTATTTCCTCCCCTTCGGGACATGTCTAAATTGTGGAGGTGGCGATAGATGGCAGCATCTGTCTTGTATGTGTGTGTTGTGTATGTCGTGTCCGTCCTTCTTGACGAAGGTTTATAAGCGGGTCTTTGTGACCAAGCACACAAGCCTGATAATATATGTCTACCAACCAACCAAACCCAACAGGACATATTCCCGATAAGGAAAAATCTAGATTGGACGAAATCCTAACAGGTTCGAAAATACGGACAAATTAATAAATTAATGCCGTTAAGGGAAAATTAATTACTAATTTTTATTTTCATTAATATTATTTGCTGCCGGCCTTATGGCTGTCGGCATCCTGTCGGGATTATAAACCAGACCCCCAAAATAACTGATGACCTATAACACTATCGATTCTGAAAGGCGCCCGTACAAGCAGAAAGTACGAATCATGTCGATTTGGATTTTGGAAGATATCACTCAGCACCAGTGAATATTTTGGCGGTTTCCGTTTGTGACCAACTACTTTCGGCAAGCCTGCCGTAATGAAAGAGTTAAACGGTCTGTACCGCCAAAAAATCCGACGAATAATAAATACCTCGTGTAGAGGAAGTGCACGTTATGCATGCTTGAAAGTCCAAACGCCGCTTACAATGCCGTCTTAAAAGTTGCGTTGGGTGCCTATCCAGGTGTCAATTCGTTACTTGACTGTGGTTCTAAATTTCGACGCCGTCGCCAATAGCCCTCGTGTAGATAATTTAACATAACCCTATATTCTACAGGAATGAAGAGTGGAATCTTGTATGGGGTTGTTTCACGGAGGATCTGGCAATAGCTCCGCGGTCTTGTTTTCCTGTCTCTCGAATTACTTTTGTTTTCTGCAAGCCAGGAACCTGAATAATATGTCATCCAACCACCCAACAACCAACCACTTTTTGGTGGTGTAGAGATAATCGTTTGTGTCTGAAAGAACTACCTGAATAAGCCAGCCACACACAACCACTTAACCAACAAATAATCGAGAGACAGGAAAACAACCGCGAGAACCGCGGACCCTTCAGGGACATGTCTAAATTGTAGAGGTGGCGATAGATGGTAGATTTGTCATATTGTGTGTGTATGTGTGTGTCCGTCCTTCTTTACGAAGGTTTATAAGCGGGTCTTTGGACCAAGCACACAAGCCTGAAAATATTTGTCTACCAACCAACCAACTAACCAACAAAACAAACCAGCGGAGCTATTGCCAGATCCTCCGTAAAAAAACCCCATTAGAAATATCAATGCATCATGGTCCTTTTTAGTTTATTATTTTTTTTAGATAAATCAGCGGGGGGGATTTGGGCAGTAAACAATAAACGAATATTTTTTAAAAATAATTTTCCAAGTAATCGGGCTAACTAAAGATATTAGAAGTGAAGGGTTAAGGTCACAGAAACTCTTCATGACGACACGCTATACGTCTGGTTCGGATTGTCGGCTTTTCCGAAGAAAAAGCGCACGGCCGACTATACTTTTCAGGTTTTCGAACAGGTTTCGTTCCTCTCTTTCGGAACGGCCAATAATCCGAACCAGACGGAATAATCCGAACCGGACGGAATAATCCGAACCGGACGGAATAATCCGAACCGGACGGAATAATCCGAACCGGACGGAATAATCCGAACCGGACGGAATAATCCGAACCGGACGGATAGTGTGATGTCACAGAGAACTTCTCTGGTCGTATTAGTTGAGTCAACCGGGACTGACTATTCTTTTTTATGTATAATCAATATTCGATCACCAGAAAAGTTCGATTGCAAATATCGACAATAAATTTTTTTTATAAACCAAATGATTGAGAAAATGTATGCTACATTGAAACAGTAACAATAAGCGGAGTTTCGAAAGTTATAATTTAATAAATTTCCTGTTTTATTAAGCTTGAAAATTCTAGTTAATTAAATTGAAAGCGTGCAATTTTTATTTTTTAAGTTACTGAGAAAACATTTTCTTATATAATCATCATGCAAATTTTAGCTTCCACACTACGCAGCTTTTATAAAGAAGGTTTGTGTAGAAGCTTTAATAAGGCTATCCGGGCTGGAGTCAGTCGGTTAGGCATTCGCTAGCATGCGAAGTCCAGTTCGGTCCGGCCCCAATAATTGCGACCTATACGGCCCGCAGCAAATGTCGACGAATATCCGTGCAGAGGTGCACTTAAATATGCTTCAAAGTCCAACGCTGTACGATTCGACATACGGTCGGGGTGCTACTCAGTGCGGTCGTCCTGATGTGGTTCTAAGTAGACGCCGTCCATACTCGTGTACGCTTGCGACGATATTCACTAACTAAATATCCGTCGTCACACTTCACGTCCTACCAACTCGCTCAAGATTGGAATTCATGTTAAACCTTTCCTATGATTCTTGGATCTCAGTGCGATTTTTTCTCACTAAGTTGCGCTCGCACTTATTTATCGTTAGATGGAAGAATCATGTCTTTTGAAGAATTAAATAATGTTTGTTTTAATTAAATGGAAATGGGAAAAACATGGTAAAATAAAATTCACTCCCAAAAAATTTTATGAAATAAATTGACCCTAAATTCTTCACGCTTGCGTTCTTAGATGTTTTAAAATTGATTTTAACTTTTTTTTTTAACAAATAAAGTTTTGAAAAATTGTTGTTATAATTTATTCAAAAGTTATGATTCTAATTTTTCCCCTTTAAACTTCAGTTAAAAAAAATTTTTAAAGGATTTTTTACCCTGTTTTTTACCATATCATTCTGGATACATAATGAATCTATTTCACAAATTTTAGATTTTCAGAATAAAAAATAAAACTTTGGAACTGAAAGGGTTAACAAAAGTATGCAAAGTGCTCCCCTAATTGTTTTGAGCAGTGTACAAATGCTACAGACAAATGTGATACTTCAAAATATTCAACGCATCGAAACTAGAAGTCATTGAAAATTTCAAAAAAAAAAATCGAATTCGGAAGTACTTCAATTATTAAAATCGCTGTAAAAATTAACACCCATTTAAAAAGCAAATATAGAGGCCATTTTCAAATTCTTTTTAATTGTCACTGCTACTCAATCATCACACGACAAACTTTATTCATTTGAACTAAAAAAAAGAAAATTCAATTTTGTGATGTAATTCAGTTTTGAATGAGACATTATAATATACATCAAAATAGGATTTTTTGATAGTTTGCTTTGGTTGTTTAGAAGGAGGCAAAAGATGTTCTTTTTTGGTTTTACAATTAAATTTTTTTCAATTTCATTTAAGCATTTATTAATGAATAATGAAAGTTTTAAAACTATTTATTCCTTTTGATGAGGTTGTTGAATAGTTGTTGGAAATTATGACGACCGTCGCCAATAGCTCTAGTGCAACCATAATTCAACATAACCCTACCGCTTTGCTCTATTAAAAATAATGAACCAAGATATCTCTACTCAAACTTAATCGACTTTTACAACAATAAAAAAAAACCAAATTCAAAATCTCTCCCCCCCCCCCCATGGTCAAAACCCAAATCCAGCGCCTATAGGAGGCCAAAATGAAACGCTATCGCTTCATATCTACAGTCCCAGGACAAATTATTAGACGCACTGTATTTTTTTAAAGCAATTTTATGTTTCTTAAGAGTTTTTATGCAATAATGGTATATTTAAACTACAATATTATTAATTTTTATTTAAAAGAATTGTTGTAGACTACATATTTGTATTTATTTTAAGATAATTATGATTAATTTATATTAATTATTTATTATAAGATTATTTATGTGGGGAATCATCATCCTCAAATGCAGGAGACAGTACAGTCTTGCATTGATAGCATGTCGCGCAGAATTAAAGCTTTGATAGCGGCTAAAGGTGGCTCAACTAAATATTGACTTTTACTAACATTAATTTCATCTTTCTTTAAAACTTAATAAACTTATGCTTTTCTAAATTAATGCTGTTTTATTTATGTTAAATAAATCGGTAATTGATTGGATAATATAAAAATAAAAAAACAAAATCCATTTAAAATAATAAAACGGTACAATATCACCCGGAAATTAATATTTTACATGAAATCTTGCAGTGCGTCTAATAATTTGTCCAGGGACTGTATAAAAAAGTTTTTTTTAAAGACGGTATAATTTTGATTTCACTATTTAGTAGTTAACTTTCAAAACGCAAAAAAAAAAAATCAAAATCTCGGCCCCATGGTCAAAACCCAAAGTCAGCGCCTATAGGAGGCCAAAATGAAACTCTATCGCTTTATGGATATGAAAAAAAAGTTCTTTTTCAAACAAGTGTTTGTTTGTGGGCGTGTCCTTTTCTCCTCCCCCAATGTCTTGAGTGTCCCGCCCCTCTCTCCTTCTTCATTTCTTCAAGACACGCGGATAGCAGCGGACACCCATGGGTAACTTGCTCTCCTACTTTCTTCATTTTTCAAAGATCTTAGAGCGGTTGCTTGGAAACCGCGAAATTAAATATTTTAAATTTAATAGTTCTACCTATTATTTAATTAATTTGTATTTCTGTATTATCTATTATTTTAATTAATTTGTGTTTCATTCTATTATTTTATTTTATGCATTCATCAGCCTGCGTGTTTTAACTTATAACTTTTTTTTCTATGTAGTTTTAGGCCTTGATTTCGAAAATGTAAATAGTTTTTTCCTACTGTGTTTTTTTTGAAAATTTGAATTTATTAAAATTTTAAAAAATCCGATTTATATATGTTTTTTTTTTAAAAAAAAGGGTCTCTCTAAATCCCAAGCGCTTTTTAAATGAATTCAATGCATACAAAATTTGGAAACTACATTGAGTGTGAAAAACCTTAAAAAAATAGCAAAAATTAGATGAAAATTTTCGAATTAAAATTTTTTTTGGTAAGTAACTTTTTAGAAACATATATTTCTTGGACAATTTGACTTGCTAAAATTGAGACATTATTTTATTTTTTCACTATTTTTATGTACTAAACGTCTGAAGTTACATAATAATTAGTCACCAGAGTTCATTTACAAAACCATCGCTGACTAGTGTTATAATTTTTTAATGAGTTTAGAGCATTCATTCAAAACCCGTAGGTCAATTTATTTTAATATTCATGTTTGTCTCCGTTTTTGATAACTATTGTTTTATTTTAAATTCAAACAGTTATTTCTTCATTAGTGTTTTATTTCGTGCATTAGTTTTTCAATTATTTTTTTTTAATTTGTGGATATTTTTGATAAATGTTTTAATTTGGTGCAGTCATTTCTAAAACCGTTAAAAATGTGTTTTTGTTCGATAAATTAGATATTAGTTGTTTTGAAGTTTTAAACCCTTTCGTTAAAAAATCCAAATAATCCACTTTATTTGTAAGTAAACGCTGGAACAATTTTGAAAAATATATGTTAATTCTAAGATACCATATTTATTGTAAGACTAGTTGATTTCAAAATACTTTTAATGAAATTTGCTTCTTGAAAAATGTATTATTTAAAGTCAATGCTTTTTGTCGACTTATAATTATATTTGTTTTGTAAATTTTGCCACAAGTGTTACTTGTTTATTATTAATTACTATTTTTCAAAAAAATATTGTATATAACAAGTTTAGTACTGTCACAACGGAAAAGTGCATTCATTTGAAGTGTATTTCCTTTCAGAATTTGATAAAAAACTGCTCTCTGCTCTTGTAGTCAACTATAATGAGCAGCATTCCTGTAAGTGATATTTATTTAAAGTATATATTTTTATTAATGTTAAAGCTTATTTAAAGTTTAAATTTTAATTTTTTTGTTCTATTACTCAGTTAAAAAGTTTGGTGCTGGATTGCACCAGAATCCTGGAACATTCTATAAGTACATTATATATATTATATATTATATATATATATATATATATATATATATATATATATATATATATATATATATATATATATATATATATATATATATATATATAATATATATATATATATATATATATATATATATATATATATATATATATATATATATATTGTAGCTTCCACTACTATCTGGAGCGTTGATTCACCACTTTTGCTGTGTATCAAAGTGATGGTTTTACAACAAAATTGGTCGATTCACTCCCTAAATAGTGTTGGCAGCTACAGTCCCTGGACAAATTATTAGACGCACTGCAAGATTTCATGTATCAATCAATGATGAACAAAGTACCTTTAGAAGGACATTTGTGTTCCTAAACTTAAGCTATTGAATAGAAAATACTATCTGTTATACTCAATACATATATCGATATCTTTTTTAATGATATGGCATTCTTTGGTATGTTTTCATCATTACTAAAAAAATACAGTGCGTCTAATAATTTGTCCAGGGACTGTAGAAAGCTCCAGGATTCTCCCATGCAATCTTGCGCCAAAGTTTTTAGTGATAGATGAGAAAGCTCAGAGAAATGGTGTGTGTTTGTGCACTTATTGATTTATGACAACTTTTTTATTGCAAAGTTGTGATTTAAATTATTTAAAAACACAAAAACATATATGTTCTTACAAATGGTAACAAGACTTTTTTTCAAACGCAAGCAAGGGTTATAATACTCATCAAATATTTTATTCTACCGATTTTAATATATCTCATTAAAAATGTTATGCGTATCCTCAGTTTTAGTGGAATGATTCTTTTTGTAATATTTTAGTTTTCTATAAAAGACATTGACAAAGTTTTCTTCAGTCAAAAAATCACTGCATTAATTTCATTAAGTCAATTATTCATTAATCATGCATACATTAAAAACATTCCAAAATTATACTTCCAGTCAAATATTTAAATTCTGCATCGATTTAAATATTCTAAAATTATGCGTAAATGTAGTTATTCATTTTTTCATGCAGATTTAACTATTTTTTTTAACCATGGATCAATTAAATTAATATGCAATTTTTATTAATATCAAAACATATTTATTTATCAAAATATTCAATCTTCTTTATTAGAATCTATTTATCAGGTTAGATATTCACTCACAAGAATAATTTCAATTATGCATTAACTCTATAGATTTAATTTCATCAAGTCAGCTATAACTTAAATTGCTTGTATTCAATTCAGAAATTTCCTCCAAACCTTTTTTTTCACCTGACTGTCAAGATTTTCAGCAACATAAATAACTTTTTTAAAAATAAAAATTTATTAATTTTATTAAATTTTTGGGACATTTTAAAACTTCAAAAATTTATAATCAAATAACTAGATAACATTTTCGTTTAAGATTTGTTTCATTTCGATGTTATGTTGATTCCCATACTTGAGGGAAAAGGGCTAACATGGCAAAGCAATACTTCTGCGGAAGTTGATTCCAAAACTAATGCATCAGTTCTATGGGACTTACAATTCCTCTTAAAAATTTCAATTTAAATCTCATGCAGTGAAAACAAGTTTAAGAGGGACTGTCAGTCCCATAGAGCTAATGCATTAGTTTTGGAATCACAACTTCCGCCGAAGTATTGCTTGTTAGCCCTTTTCCCCCAGGTATGGGAATCAACATAACATCGAAATGAAACAAATTTGAAACGATCATATTATCTAGTTATTTAATTATATATTTTTGAAGTTTTAAAATGCCAAAAATTACAGCAGATGGCGACACTATTTTAAAACTTTATCAATTAATAATTAAATAACCGGATGTTATTTTCTTTTCAATTTTGTATTAAATTTATGTTATGATGATTCCCATACCTGGTGAAAATGGGATAACACGGCAAAGCAATTCTTTTGCAAAAATTGTGATTTCAAAACTAATGCATTAGCTCTATGGGACTGACAGTCCCTCTTCAGTTTCTGCCAATTTGCTGACCTCAGCCAATTGGCTTATTCCTCAGGAGGTTATTTTTTAAAAAAAAACCCCTATTTTATATTTTCTCTAGCTTACTACAAGCCTAATTGTATGTTTTCTAGGCAAGCGTCGAGGAGTGTCCGGCGGCGCCCCGAAGCACTCCTCCAAGAACAAGAAAGAGCGCCGGCGCACCCTCAGCCTGAACACGGGTTTCGCCGAGCTTCGCCAGCGCCTACCGAATCTACCGGCCGACACCAAGCTCAGCAAGATCCGTACTTTGCGCCTCGCGGCTTCCTACATTACGCACCTCAGGCAGCTCTTGGCCGAGGCGCCACCCTACAACCCCATGCAGCACCTCAACAACGCGGCACCGCAAATCCACATGACAGAAGTCGCCATGGATAAGGTGAGAACTAGTTAGATATACATATAGATTAGAAAGAGACAAAAGATATAGACTAGCCGACCCGGCGGCGCAACGGTTAGGGAGCTAGCCTTTGGAGCCTCTGGGCTCGGATCCCGGTAAGGCATGTATGTTCGTGTTTGTCGAGTATATGCGGAGTACGTGCTCGTTAAATCTGTTGGGTCCGAAAGTCCTGTGGGCGGTCATTGCGCAGTTTCCCACGGGTACAGGTCCCTGGAGACTATTTCCCTCCCCTTCAGAGTCATGTCTCAATTGTGGAGGTGGCGATAGATGGCAGCATCTGTCATATATGTGTGTGTCGTGTCCGTCCTTCTTGACGTTGGTTTATAAGCGGGTCTTTGTGACCAAGCACAGAAGCCTGAAAATATATGTCCACCAACTAAGATATAGACTAAAATTTTAATTAGGTAAATAGGATAGCTAAATATGGATTAGAAAGAGACCAAAGCTAAATATAGACCAAAATGTTAGATAGGTAAATACCTAGCTAAATAAAGATTTATCACCGCACTACCATATGAAAGAAGACGACATGGACATTGAAAACAAAGTGAGATTTGGCTAGATTGTAGATTAGAAAGAGACCAAAGCTAGATATGAACCAAAATGTTAGATAGATAAATATCTAGCTAGGTAAAGATTTAGCACTGCAAAGTCATATGATAGAAGTTGGCATGGACAATGTGAGGTGCTAGATATGTTTTTTTTGTACTTACACATAAAAAATGTTTTGTTGAAAAAACAATTTTTTTTGGGTCAATATAGCTCCAGCAAAAATTTTGATGTCAATACCAAATTATTTGATTGGTTCAACCAAATGATTTTGTTAATTCAACAAAAGTTTAGCAAGTTTGCCAAATGATTTTGTTGGTTCAACAAAAGCTAAGTCGTTTCAGACTTTACAGATTTCACGAGCACGTCTGTCTCAGTGAACTCGTAGACCCCAGTGATTTTTAAGGCTTGTTTTTTTCCCAGCACAAATACTTTTTTAATATGGCTGTGATACGAACCGAGAACCTTTACGGTGTGCAATGGGTCGATTATCCACCTCAAATTTGTTTTTTTTCTCTCGAATTTAACGTTCTTCAAACTTTAAAGTTTATTTTCATTTCATGAAATTGAATACATGTTTTTCTCGATTACGGATCATTTAGGGCTTATTCTTAATCTTTTCAGCACCCCTATCATGCTTTTTAGTTTATTCGGATCTAATTTACGGCTATTGCAAATTTTTCCTGAAATGCCTCAAAAATGGGACTTTGATCACTAACAGCTTTAACATTAAAATTTTTAAGAAAGCCCAAATATGGTTCTGGAGTAATTTTAAGATATAGTAAAATTTAGGTTAAACATTTTAAATTTAATTAAAACTTTAGTTCAATTTAATTTTCATTTTAGAGTTATGAAATATTTCTAACAATAAGTAAAACCACGGCCTACTCAACTACTAAGGCCGAAGAAGCTTTCCTAAACAAGCTCCGGGACGGAAATTTTGACGTCATAGTTCCGAGTGACGTTGTTCCGAAGATGAAGACACCCTGTCTCGAAACCTGTTCGGAACCATTCGTTCACGGCTGACCACAATTTTAGGGTTCCGAATGCGTCCGAACTGGTATATTCGTATACCGATCTTCGGCACTGGAAATAGTGACGTCAAAATATCCGTCTACGCTCATGTTTGGGAGAGGTTAGGTTTGAATTATCGTCGCACTAGAGCTACACGAGGGCTATCATGTTTGGGAGAGCTTCTCTGGCCTTGTTATTGAAGTTGGCCGTGGTAAAACCGAAAAAAGCTATATACAGTCCCTGGACAAATTATTAGACGCACTGTATTTTTTTTTAGTAATTTTATGTTTCTTAAGAGTTTTTATGCAATAATGGTATATTTAAACTACAATATTATTGATTTTTATTTAAAGGAATTGTTGTAGACTACATATTTGTATTTATACAAATATGTAGGTACAATATCACCCGGAAATTAATATTTTACATGAAATCTTGCAGTGCGTCTAATAATTTGTCCAGGGACTGTAGTGTCCGCTGATTAAACGTGGAACAATCATTCAGTAAATGATAAAAAAAAACTTAACGCATAAAAATACTTTTGTTTTGGTTCTTTTATACATTCTAAGACGATAAAAGAAATGTTTCGTATGTTTTAAAACTCATTCATCTAATCATCAGTTAATGAAAGCGTTCTTATTATACATTGATAAGACAGTGTTTTTATACTCAAGTCTATGTCAAGCTCTACACATATTTCTCTTTTGAGTTGTATAATTTTGATGTTTTCTTATCTTTTTATCTCTTTTCGAAGCACACTTCAATTAATATTTGTTTGATAACATATTTTTCCTTCTGATAGTCTAATGTAGTGTTTCGTGGAAAAAATGTAATTTAGTAATTTTCGTTTTCGATTCAAGTTTTCTCCATATGGAACTATTTTATAATAATCTTAGAATCTCGTGAACACAAATGTTGATAAAATGGATTGTTAGCTAAAATAACTAAGTAGGATAGATTTAATTTGAAACGAAAACGTAAATGCTTGTTGTATAGAAGTTAATGTGTAATCAGTCTGTAGTACCAAACCTAACAATACTAAAATTTATTTTTAAGCTTGAAAAATTTTAACAGAAAATTATAGAAAGTTAATGCCGTCTAACTTCCGAGTAAACTTCGTGATTTTTAGAAAAATGAAACATCACCAAGACGCAAAAAAGCATGCCTCGTCTTTTTTATTTCTATTTTCTTCTTGATCAGAGTTGAGTGCATTTAAAAATCTGTTCGTTTCGAATTAATTACCCATAAATCAAAGTATTCAGTTTCATTCGGTTCTTTTTTCATATTTTCTCTTAGATGTGAGGGTCTTCAAATCAATTTGTCTCTTTATATAGAAATGATCTACCGTTAATGTGAATCATGTCACAATACAGAACGGCTATTTCAGCATTCATTAGACAAGTGTATGAATATTGGATTATAGAAATAAGTCATAAGAATATAGTTTTATTATTTTTTTAAGCTAGGGATAAATGTCTTTTTATATATCGTCGCTCAAATGACAAAACCACGAATGTGCAGATTCTAGGGATTTGCGGTTTTTGAAAAATAAAACCGCTTCTCGGTTTAATCGGTTTCTCCCCCCCCCCCCCCCCCGATTTTAACCGGGAGCAGTTAATGGTAACTAAAAACCGTTCCTTTGAAAAACCGGTTCTAGTTGCTTGGTTGGTTGAACATCTCTAGTTGAACGACTCTGGCTGTCTATTTAGGATAGGTTTGAAATATGGTAGGTATGAAGATGTTTGTTGCTGCGTAATGTGTCATAGGAATAGCAATACCAGTAGCATAGTTCTTGAAGCCTTAGGGCATTATCCGCAGCGAGGGCCAACAAAAATCACCCATGGACACAAAGAACTTGGCAACACATCCATAGACAAAATTAAGACTACTTTGTCGATGTAGATCTCTTGGGTAAAATATCTTACTAAAACCGAAAGCCCAAAACTCGCATTATTAAAACAAACCCAGTAAAATAAAAAAGTTTAAATTTGCCTTTCGAAAACAAGACAGCGCATTTGTTTGTAAAATCGTTCATTACTATGCTTGCTATTTCCCCTGTGTGTTATTCGTCAAAAATTCGAGATAGTTGATATTTTGTTAAGTTTCTGAAATAGTCATAGTCTCAAAAGTCGTATTACTTATTTCAAAGTACACATTAGATTTCGTCCACATGATAAAAATGTGGACACTTTAAGTATCCCAATGATACGCGTGGTTACATAGCTCTAATAGAATTGCAAAAATGTATTTTGAAAGATTTATTGTCTTTTTTTTGTCACGGGAAATTGTACAGCTCAATTGTGTACTGCTTAAATTCGATTCCAAATGCTACCAGAAGAGAATCGGGTGTCGAACTCAGCCTCTCGGCCATCGTTCGTGAGGCCACTGAGTGTCTCCTGCAGCGTGACAAACAAATTGCAACGTTTTTCTTCCGAGGCAGAACGTATGACCTCACAGTTCATAAGACGAGGAGTAAATCGCGAAGTGTCAAATGAAACTGGATATCCAGAAAATATGCCTCACATGAAAAAAGAAATTAAGAAAAAGAGGATTTTTTCCCGGGTTCTTTATCTTTTGTTTCTCAATGGCCGATTCACAAGCGTGGCACTAAATATATTTTTTTATATTACGCTTAGAATTTTTAAAAACGTTTCTAATTAGATAAGTCGAAATGAATACGGAGAACTTTTTAAGAAATTGTGTTTAAGATAATCAGTGAAGAACTATTTTCAATAAGAGAGGATAAAAAATTGTTTTATGACTATTTTAAATATTTATCACTTTTAACATTTTGCCCATCAGAAGTAAATAATTTGTCTCGGCTATACTTCTCTTCCAAATAGCTGCGATCGTTCTATTTTTGGGTAGCCTCGCCTTTTTCTTATGTTTCAATACAGTAAAACGATGAACTATTATAAACTTGAGAGCCTAATTCAGTTTTAAAAGATTTTTGAAAGGGTACTGTTACAGAGAGATTTATATCAACAAGATAAAAATTGTATAACCAAGATATCCATCAATATAGCAACATAGGATTTCATATAGGAGAAACTTACACTCTCAAAACAAAAGAGTGAAATCCACTCCTATAGGGGAAGTGCATTTTCGGCACCGAAAAGGAGTGGAAATGAACTCAGACTGAGTTAAAACCGCTCGTTTTAAGAGTGTAGGACGTAGATTGTTTTCTTTTATTTCTTTTACCCACTCTGCAAAAAGAGTGAAATCCACTCCTATAGGGGAAGTGCATTTTCGGCACGGAAAGGAGTGGAAATTAACTCAGACTGAGTTAAAACCGCTCGTTTGTTTCAACGTAGGAAGTTTTGATTGCTTAGCCCTACTTTTATATTACAATCGGAAATTTCAATTCGAATATACTAAATTACTTTAAAATATTAAAATTTGTATAGAATAATTAAGTTTCGAAAGAGTTATAAGTAATATGTAAAAAACCTTAGTTTTTTTTCAATCTGACTACGTTATAATATTGCGCGAAAATGAAATGTATCCGATTTCATTAAATTAGATGATGCATTCAAATTTTTCTCCATTCGATCCTTTTTAACGCTGTTGGTTTATTTTAATCAAAGAAAGGTGCTTAAGGGGACGCGGTACCCAAAATTTAGGGCTGCCCAGAAAATAATCAAACACGCTCGAATGCTGTGAGCTAAGGATATTGCAAAAAAAGAAGGAATTCTTTATAATGGTAGAGGTTTATTGAAAATGATATAGTGGTTTGGTTAAATGGTTTTTGAAATTTTATGTTGATTTTTGAATTTTGAATTTTTTCGGCCAGTTCTATGCATATCACATAACGTTTCGCATCAAAATCTGCGTGAAAAGCATAAAAGCCGTTCGTGTTACTTCGATTCATCTAACTCCAACTGTATCTTCAAATGGTGTGTATTGTAATGGGGAAAAGGAAAATAATAATAAAAAAGCATCTTCCCCAAAAAGATAAGAAGGAGCATTTCTAATAAAGATTTCGTTCTCTCTTTTTTTTTCTTTCTTTTCGGTCTGACTGAAGAGGGTTAGATTTACATGACACTCTATAAGAAAAGGGAACTTTTTGACGGCGGAGGTTATCTTTATTTTAGAAAGAGAATTAAGTTTGATGGATGTCCTGTTTACATTAATTATAATGATTTCGGTCATTTAATTTTATGTGTTTAAGTCATGCTACAAGTATATTAATATTTCGTTGAAGTTCACAAACTTTTTTTATATTATGAAAGGGCGTTGGGAATTATTCATGACACTTCATATACAGTCCCTGGACAAATTATTAGACGCTCTGCAAGATTTCATGTATCAATCGATGATGAACAAAATACCTTTAGAAGGACATTTGTGTTCCTAAACTTAAGCTATTGGAAAGTTCTATGCATACTCAATAACGTTTCGCGAGTTAAATCTTTGAAAAGCAATAAAGATGGATTCGTGGGTTACTTCGATTAAATTAAAATGTATTTGTCAAATTAGTGTGTTTTAAGTCATGGACAAGTGAAAATAATAATCAAAAAACTTTCTCCAAAAAGAATAAGACAAGCATTTCTCATAAAATTTTCGCTCTCATTTTTTTCTTTACTTTCTTTTGTTCTAACTAAGATGAATAGATACATACTACTCTATAAGAAAAGGACTTTTTGACGGCGGAGGTTATCTTTATTTTAGAAAGAGAATTAAGTTTGATGGATGTCCTGTTTACATTAATTAAAATGATTTCGGTCATTTAATTTTATGTGTTTAAGTCATGCTACAAGTATATTAATATTTCGTTGAAGTTCAAAAACTTTTGTTATATTATGAAAGGGCGTTGGGAATTATTCATGACACTTCATATACAGTCCCTGGACAAATTATTAGACGCTCTGCAAGATTTCATGTATCAATCGATGATGAACAAAATACCTTTAGAAGGACATTTGTGTTCCTAACTTAGCTATTGAATAGAATACATCTGCATATTATACATTTGGCGAGTATCTTATTTTAGAAGAGAATTAAGTTGATGTTCTGTTTACATTATTAAATGATTTCGCAATTATGTGTTTAAGTCATGCTACAAGTATATTATATTTCGTTGAAGTTCAAAAACTTTTTTATATTATGAAAGGGCGTTGGGAATTATTCATGACACTTCATATACAGTCCCTGGACAAATTATTAGACTCTCTGCAAGATTTCATGTATCAATCGATGATGAACAAATACCTTTAGAAGGACATTTGTGTTCCTAAACTTAAGCTATTGAATAGAAAATACTATCTGCTATACTTAATACATATATCGACATCTTTTTTAATGATATGACATTCTTTGGTATGTTTTCATCATTACTAAAAAAATACAGTGCGTCTAATAATTTGTCCAGGGACTGTATATTCCGATTTAGAAAAAAAGAAATTTTAGTTAGCCATAGAAAAGTTATAAATATACTCATAAATATTATATTGTTAGAGTAAAAACTTTATTTCAGCACAAAAATTGGTTTTTGATATCATGGGTAATTGAATTTTAAACTACGTTGCTTTGTTCTCTTGTTTTATATTCCAATTGGAAACCCCTAAATCAAGTAAAATAACAAACTGTATAGAACATTTATGAAACTAATACTTATCACCCAAAAACGTAGATTAAATGTTGACCCTAACCAAATACTATTCTAAAAAAATTCCTTGAGTTTTTAGCAAACCCCTCCTTTAGTGTGGGAATGTTTGTATTTTGTTAGCGCTTACTTCTTTCATGTGGGGTTGAATTTCAACCCTTCTCAAATGACTTCGCTGTCAACGAACTGAATTGGAAACCTTTGTCGTCAAGATTTCATAGTCTTGGGGTTAAATGGAAGATAAAAGGACAATTTACAGTTTTACTGGCGCTTTTTGTTTCTGTACTTAGTAATTGAGATAAGATATTCGGGACAGTTAACTTCAGGAATTAACATTTGGGTGCTATTTTTATTTTTGTGTGTTAGATTAGTTGTAACTTCATCGTTTTTTTAATATTCACTGTTAAAAATTGTGTGCTTGGTTTCACCATGATATTGGTTCCTAGTAGCTGCAACGGCTGTGTGGTGAAATGTTTCACCTTTTTTTCGGTGTTTGGTTGAACCATTTTTCTGGATTTGGAAACAAAAACCTGAGAAATGGTTCAACCGAATACCATAAATATGGTTTAACGTTTCACCACACAGCCGTTGCAGCTACTAGGAACCATTTTTTTGGTGAAACAAAGTGCCTAATTTTTAACAGTGTTGTATATGATTAAAATTATTTCTAGCGACTTTTCTCTCTATCTTTTTTTTACCTTTTTAATTTTTTGTTTGGCAACTAGTGCAGTTCTTTGTATTTAGTTTTATTAGGTAACACTAATTTTGTTTCAAAAAATATTTTATTGGCAGAGAGGTATGTTTTTGTTAATTTTATGTACAGTGTAGTAATTTAAACATTGACGTTTAAAAAAAAAGATGTTTGATCTCATTTGAAAACAAAATTCCCACAGAAGGCGACGCCGACTTGTTGCATAAGATTTCGTCATACATGGTCCTGTTACTACTTGCGATATTAGTAAAATTTGTATTACCCAATATGGCGTCTTGCTATTAACTTGAGGATAGTTTTTGTCGTAGTAAAACTAACTTCACTACGAAGAAGCTGTTTTGTGAGTTGATAATCACATTTCGCTTATAACAAGCGCGTAAAACGTGACAGTGTCTCCGTCGACGATCAAAATCTATTCCAAGTTGCATGACGTAGTGGGTCGTAGTGGGTAATCAAGTAGTAATATGTCAATATTTCATTTGAAAAAATTTTCTGCTGCAAAAGACTCTTCATTAACCCAAAAAAGAAGAGGAAAGCAAAAATCTATAAAATGTTTTTTTTTAAATCCTACTTATTATTTAAAACTTTAATATTTTTGCCTCTAGAATCCGATTTTGAATCATTTCTGAAACGTTTAACATGCATCTCACTACTTACCAATCTTTAGGTTTAATGTTGCGTTCACAACAACGTTTAAAACCCAATTTTTAGCCATGAAATGAGGCCACCATCGAAACTTCCTATTTTCATCCACCCCTTATCTCCTGCACCTCTTCAAAGCCCCATCGAGATTCCGCCTCACTCAACGCAGAACATTCCACTAGCAACATTCTAAAAAGACTCCATTTGTAGGCCAGAACAAGAACTTCTAGGGTGGGGAGATTATAGTACTAACAAAGTGCATGTACAAGATGTCCCAAAAATAAAATCCTCAATTTAAAGTTTAAATGCAATAGAATCGAAGAGCTTAGTACACTGTTAAAATTAGGCACTTTGTTTCACCAAAAATATGGTTCCTAGTAGCTGCAACGGCTGTGTGGTGAAACTTTAAACCATGTTTTTGGTATTCGGTTGAACCATTTCTCAGGTTTTTGTTTCCAAATCCAGAAAAATGGTTCAACCAAACACCGAAAAAAAAGGTTAAACATTTCACCACACAGCCGTTGCAGTTACTAGGAACCAATACCATGGTGAAAGGAACCAATATCATGGTGAAACCAAGCACAAAATTTTTAACAGTGTAGACGAAGGTGCCAAATGACAAAAAGGTGAAAATGAGCCCTAATGTTTTTCGTTTGCACTCAGATATGTTAACTTGCAAGTCGTAAAAAAATATACTAAACTTAAATTTTATGAAAAAGTGGAAACTTGTTATGGTTAAGGAAGTTTAGTAATATGTTCTTTGACACAAAAATGTCACTTTGCACGTTCTTCCGCTAAGCTCTTCAATTATAACAGGCATTGAAAAATTTTCCTGGTGAGGTCAGACATATTTTGCTATAAGTGAATTTTTTTTAAAAATTTGAACGCTCGATGAAGTTTAAACAATTGTCATCTGTTGAAAGAAAATAAGAGGCAGGCCACAGTCTCTATGAAACAAAATACAAAATATTTAATTTCGATCACCACAAAAGTACAGGTACACATTTGTCAATGCATATTAATACTTGAAAGATAATTGGAAAATAGCCGGAGCGATTCATTTACAAATCTTTGTTTGGGTACATTATTAAAAAACACTTAGCATTAATAACCATTATTATGATAATCATTATCATTAATTGTTTAACTAAGATTTTTTGGGCATATTAACGTATGTACTTATTTCCATTTCAGTTTTCTGTTTTTAGCTTTAATTTACGAAAATGCATGAACATATTTCGTACAAGTCTGTAACTTACAATAATTACTTATCTGTAAATTAAAATAATGGTGCACAGTAAAAAAGTTTGTTACCAGATTGCACCGGAATCCTGGAACTTTCTAGCTGCACCACTATTTGCTTCCAAATAGCTTAGATTTTATGCCTATGGAGCTTAGAATAGGGTACTTGACTAAATTTTTTTTATTGGCTTAAAATATTCTTATGCCAAAAATATTAGACCCGTATTTTTTCTTTTTTTCAAATACCCCATAAAAAGGCAGAAAAATGAATTTCAAAATTAGGACGAAAAATCACTCCCGAAAACGCTTCCTGGCTGTCACGTGGTATCTGTGATGTCACTAGTGACTATAAACAAACTTTAAAACACCACATTGGAATCGAATTTAGGCAAATTTGAAATATCCGCTTCTGTAAAAAGCCTTACATTATCTCAATATTTATTATTTCAAGAGTAAATTAAATTAAATCAAGTTTAATCAGAAAACAAAAAACTTCACGCCGGTTTGTTTATAGTTACTAGTGACGTCAGCCAAACCGTTGTGTTTGTGATCACGTGATGATCACGTGAAAAAAATGCCTTTTTAAAATGATTTTTTAAATGATTTAAAGATTTATTTCGCAAAAAAATTATATGCATTTGTTATTTTTGACTTTCAACTATAATTTAAATAATATTAGAAGGTATTTTGGCGATGCAGTCAAGTACCCTATTCCAATTTTGTGGTCAAACCATAACTTTACTACACCACAAAAGTGGTAAATCAACGCTCCAAATAGTGATGACAGCTATATAGTTCCAGGATTCCGGTGCACCAAGATTTTTAATTGGGTCATTTAAAAAAAAACTGAAGACTATAGCGGGCTTTTATTATTTAATTTTGCAGGTTGCCTTTTCGCCAGAGCCAGTGGAAAAGCGGACCAGCGGCCGAACAGGCTGGCCACAGCATGTTTGGGCACTGGAGCTCAAGCAGGAGAATCCAACATGAAAGACAACACATATGATGGACTCAGTTGAACAAACAAATATATCTTCTAAAGGAATTGTATGACGTGATAAAATGGAAGAGCTAGGTGGAAGAATGTGCTAAAAGGTGAAAATGAGCTTTAAAGTGTTTAGTTTGCACTTAATTCCGTTCAAAACGGTACTTGCAAACGGTAAAAAATAGATTTAACAAGTTTCCTCTTTTCCATAAGTTATCTTTGAAGGATGGAATAATATGCTCATTGACACAAAAATCTAATTTTTTTTCCAAAGATGTCACTTAGCACATTCTTCCACTAAGCTCTTATAAATTGTCATTTTGATGTCACATAGTGCCTTGAAGTTGACTCCGTTAAATTGTGTATTTTCTCTGGTCATTTCTACACTGCTCCAAACAATTATGGGAGCGCTTTGCGTACTTTTGTTAACCCTTTCAGTTCCAACGTTTTATTTTTTATTCTACAAATCTAAAATTTGTGAAATAGATTCATTATGCATTCAGAATGAAATGGTAAAAAACAGGGGAAAAAATCCTAATTTTTTTAAAACTAAAATTTAAGGGGGAAAAACCGGAAGCACAACTTTTGAATAAATTATAACAATAATTTTTTTCGAAACTTTACTTGTTAAAAAAGTTAAAATCAATTTTTAAACATCGAAGAATGTAAGCGTGAAGAATTTAGGGTCAATTTATTTCATAAATTTTTTGGGGAGAGAATTTTAATTGACCCTAACGATAAATAAGTGCGGGCTCAAGTTAGTGAGAAAAAAATCGCAAGCTGATGATTCCAAATGGAATCATTGGGGGTGAAAGGGTTTAAACCATGCATTCCCCTAATTCTTTTGAGCAGCGTAGGTTGCAAATCCCCCTTTAAGTATTCGTGGAAGCGACAGGTATAAACCATTTTTTAGCAATTCCCATCCCATGATTTTAGAATAGGAGAAGAAATTGGGTTGGCCTTAAAATGATTCGAGAAAATAACTATGTGGTCATTGGTGATCATGTACAATTGAAAAACAATTATGCGACGTCATTCAATGACTTACACTCTTTAAACAAAAGAGTGAAATCCACTCCTATAGGGGGAGTGCATTCTCGGCACAGGAAAAGAGTGGAAATTAACTCAGACTGAGTGAAAAACGCTCGTTTTAAAAGTGAAGGATGTAGATTGTTTTCTTTTATTTCTTTTACCCACTTTGCAAAAAGAGTGCAATCCTTCCTATAAGTGCATTTTCGGCACCGGAAAAGAGTGGAAATTAACTCAGACTGAGTTAAAACCGCTCTTTTTAAGAGTGTAGGACGTAGATTGTTTTCTTTTATTTCTTTTACCCACTTTGCAAAAAGAGTGAAATCCACTCCTATAGGAGAAGTGCATTTTCGGCACCGGAAAGGAGTGGAAATTAACTCAGACTGAGTTAAAACCGCTCGTTTTAAGAGTGAAGGATGTAGATTGTTTTCTTTTATTTCTTTTACCCACTCCGCAAAAAGAGTGAAATCCACTCCTATAGGATAAGTGCATTTTCGGCACCGGAAAGGAGTGGAAATTAACTCAGACTGAGTTAAAACCGCTCGTTTGTTTTAAGAGTGTAGTTGATTCGCATTTGTTAATTTCAATTGTACCCACAAAACTGACTGCAATAACATCTTTCATTGTGTATCATCAAAGGAATAACTCTGGAATTTATGCTTTTGGATATCATTTTTTTAAGTCAAATATAACGTCATTTGTGCATTTACGTGCCTTAGAGATAAATTGAATTTGCCTTTTATACAAGCAATGCAAATTTGAAGTCGCATTTACAATAGTTTACAAATGTATTTTCATATGACGCTCTACTTTATTCATGCCCTTTATATTAGGGTTGAATCTCCTAAATATTTATTCTTTGTAAGGAAGAATATTTTACACGAAAAGCAATAAATTTATGTTGAGTGGCTTAAAAATTGATTTTATTAAAGTACTTAATATTGATTTATGTTTAATGACTTAAAAATTGATTTTGTTAAAGTACTTAATATTGATTTATGTTTAATGACTTAAAAATTGATTTATGTTAAAGGAGTTCAAAATTGGTTTATGTAGATTTTATTTGATTTTTCTATTTCTATATTACTTATTCTATTGTAAATATTTCAAATTTTTTAAAAATAAATATTTATTTATTAAGTAACTAACAATCATCAATCAACTAGGGAGTATATACTTGAAAGTTTTTAATAAGAAAATAACGTTAAAAATGGATCATTTCAAAAGTTTGTTAATTTTAATTTAGATGGGGATACTGCTTTTAAGTAAAATGTTTATAAAAACTAAAAAACAAAAATATAATAATTTAGAGTAATTTATACATTTTCTAGTTTTACTGTTTGATTGAAATTAAAAAAATGATGCAATGTTGCACTAAAATTTGCAATTTATAAATGCTTAAGAAGAAAATGTGTGCTCATTGTTATTTGCAATATCTTGTATGTGTCAGATTTATACCAGCCAAAGATGTATTTTATGTGAAATAAACTTTTTACAATTGTTTTAAAATACTCATTTGTTACGTTATTATAGTTATTATATTTGTTAGTTATAAACAAAGAAACAATTACTTAATATAAAACAGTATTTGAGGGAAAAAAAAGCTTCTTATGTATATGCATTTCGTTCTTGCAATGAGGTTTCCAAAACTTTCCAAGCAAATGCATTACAGTGTTTCTAAAAATAGAAAAGAAAATTTTCACCAGTTAAAACAATTTATTCTAAATAACATGCTCATTAAATAAAAATGTAAGGTATAAAAAATATACATTTTTCCGTACAAGAAAACGGGAAAGCTCATGGAAGTGTCTTCGGGAGCCTCGTCACTTGTCCACGATCTAAATTACGATTCATTTGTGGTTGCGTTGAAGTAATTCACTGAGACTTGAAATAAACAGCCGGAAAACTATACAAACAATAAATCAACGGAAATTTAAAAGGGATAAGCAGTAAAAGCTGACTGGGAGACTGAATGGTCAGGGAGCTGGCCAGGCAGTAAGAAGGTCCCGGGTTCGAATCCCGGTATAAGGGCATGGATATTTGTGGTGTGTGTTTGTCTGTATTTGTCATGAGTACATTGCGACACACGTGCTCGTTAAACCTGTGGAGTTGAAAGCCCTGAAGATGCGTAACATATGATGTTGCTGGAAGGTTAACTTGGGTGCCCGCTGAGGTGTCGTTACTTGACTTGGGTTCTAAATTACGTGGCGTAATTGGCTGTGTTTAAGCTCCTAATTAAGGCTAGAAATAGGCAGTCGTAAAAGGTTCAACCTACCTAAGCAGTATAATCGTCACTTGACCAGGGTTCCAAATTACGAGGCGTAATTGGCTGCGTTAAAGATCCTAAAGGAGGCTGGAAATAGACAGCCGGAAACGATTAAATTACTAAATTACCAACTAAGCATGGGGCCGTAGTGAGCCTAGTGGTCAGCGTCTCGGGATCGGAAGGTCCTGCGATCGAGTCCCGGTACCACTGAAGACCTACCGAGTATATGCGGAGTACGTGCTCGTTAAATCTGTTGGGTCCGAAAGTCCTCTAAGTTCCCATACCAAATCAATACCTATGGGGGTGACAAGCCAATTCTGGGGATCCTCTAGTTGGCCTCTGTTTCTAAAAATTAGATGGATCCACTTATGTGTGTGTTGTCTGTTGTGTCTGTCTTACTTGACGAAGGTTTATAAGCGGGTCGCTGACCAAGCACACAAACCTGAATATATATGTCTACCAACCAACCAACCAACTAAGCAGTTTAAGTTTTGCTAGGGGCGTGATATTTCTATGTACAGACGAACTATATTCAAGACTTTTCGAATCAAATTAATTAATGTGACAAATTTCTAGACTGTTCAAAACGAGAAGCATATTAATAATTTCTTCAAACCAGCCCCTTGTAAGTCCGATTTTAATATTTCTCATGTTAATATCAGAAGTTATTCGGGTCAATTTTGACAGTTTAGAAATTTTTATTATACCTATGTTTTATAGTTCTTTCAAAAATACAATACCTCTACTCTAGCTATGATGTCTCAAATTATGATTGTGATACGTGTGTTTATGATTCTTTCGTTTATTGCAAAAGTATCGATTGGGTAATATAGCTGTGTTTACATAAATTCATAGCTGATGTTACTTTAGTCGCAGCTGAAGTAATTCTGCTACATTTCAGAAGTTACAAAAACAACTTTAATCAAGATTACGATTAATTGAAAATAGAGTATTAATTATTGTTAAAGCCATTAACGATGACTTTATGAATACCATTAACACTTTCATTTTCGAATAAAACGTTAATTTTTTTAAATTAGTTTTTTCGTGTAACTTATATTGTCTTATGCATACATTTTACAGGACCACAGTCTTAACTTTTCTTATTTTGTTTATTTGGGTAAACCCAAGTAGGAAGCTCTCATTTTTGCGTGGCAAATTTTCTTGCTAATTGTCGGTTAACTATGAAATGAGTAGTTTGTTTGCTGAAAAGTCGCAATATTATCCTTAATTTTAACAGCAACATTTTGGTTTAACACAACACTATAAAATACGTTCCCAATAATTGACTTAAATGATCTCACCAAGTCTAGTTTATGATTGTCTACCATTCATTTTCCGTCCGCAAATCGAAAGGAACGTAAATTGTGCACCAAATACTATCAGTTTTGCCCTAATATGTTACAGATCTACCCAAATGGATATATTACATTTAAAATTACCTTTAAACATATCATTACATTCATTTTATGACGAAAAAAGTCGTTTGTTTACAAATAAACAAGGCCCCAACAAACCGTAGACAGAACGTTTCTAGGCTATGTTTTTGCCCAATCAAACTTTTAAAATTTAAGGGGACGCGGTACCCAAAAAATTAAATCCTGTATTTTTATCGCTAGCATTCAAACTAAACTATTTTTTCAAAGAACTAACATTCAATAAGACAATAAACATATATGAAAAAATAATAAAAATGGAAACAAGTTTTTTTTTTAATTAAAAAAAATGAAAAATTTAACGTTTTTTCAAAATGCTACTCTTTCTACAATTTTAAGAATTTTGTGATGGATTTTTTTGCAAAAGGTTCTCACAATATCTATTAATAAAAGTTGGTAGGGATATTGAGCTATCAGTTAAACAAGAACAGGTATGTAGCTTTATGTATAAAACTGGCCAAAAAATAAGATTTTTTACAAATTTTCAACTTCATCATTTTTATTAAAAAAATCTATTCACACTAGACCTTATCCCATACCAACTGTTATTAATTGTACATGTCTCAACGCAGGAAAAAAATTTTGGAGCTCTACATTAATTTACCTAAAAGACTTAGGGTTTTAACCATTCACAAGCTGAAATAATTAAAAATTGAAAAAATCAATATAAAATTTCAAAAACCATTTTACCAAACCACTATATCATTTTCAATAAACCTCCACCATTATTAAGTATTCCTTCTTTTTTGCAATATCCTTACATCACAGTACTACTAATTCTAGTCTTAATCCACAATAAGTACCTCCCTCCCTCTTTCTCTATATCGCGCCTTATATCATGTCTCCGTTTATCTCTATGGGATATTAGGATAGAATTATCCATAGGAATATTTTACTTTAATGAAAATCTGTTGAATTAATCAAAATATTTTCTTATCAGTAACGTACACTGCTCAAAAGAATTAGGGGAATGCATGGTTTAAACCCTTTCACCGTCAATGATTCCATTCGGAATCACCAGCTTCCGATTTTTTTTCTCACTAAGTTGACCTCGCACTTATTTATCGTTAGATAGAAGAGTCTCATGTCTTTTGAAAAATTAAAAAATGTTTGTTTTAATTAAATGAAAATAGGAAAAACATGGCAAAATAAAATTCACTCCCAAATTTTTTTTTGAAATAAATTGACCCTAAATTCTACACGCTTGCATTCTTAGATGTTTAAAAATTGATTTTAACTTTTTTTAGCAAAAAAAGTTTTGAAAAATTATTGTTATAATTATTTAAAAGTTATGATTCCAATTTTCCCCCCTTAAATTTTAGTTAAACAAAAATTAAGATTTTCCCCCGGTGTTTTACCATTTCATTCTATATGCATAATGAATCTATTTCACAAATTTTGGATTTTTAAAATAAAAATAAAAAGTCGGAACTGAAAGGGTTAACAAAAGTACGAAACGTGCTCCCCTAATTATTTTGAGCAGTGTATAAGCATATATATATTTCCATTTGAAAGATTAAGATGTGTTGTTCTCATGCCTTAATATTTAAGTAAAATCAAATATTAATACGATATATATTTTGGATGTTGCTTATTGGTATTACTATTTGGAATTGAGCTATGTGTGTTGTTGGAAAAAGACGAAATCGTACATAGCAACAATAAAAAAGAATCTCGGCAAATTTAAGTTTTAAAACTTGCAGCTGAGTCGTCCAGATACCTTGATAAATACGGAAATGGTTTTTTTTGTACAGTGTAGTATTTTAAAAATACATACTGCTACTTTAGCTAGTATTATGTGAAGTAACAATTATTGTAACAATTATATAACAAGTAAATCCGAGGAAAGTCTAAAAAAGTTATGTTTGAGATTTGAGTTCCATTTGATTTATTTCAATTGATTAATCAATATTTTTTATGATCAAGGTTGGTTGATAAGATTTTGTTTTCTTAAAGGTGCTTAATATTACATTGCGATATACATTTTATTTATTTACTACTACCATATACAGAACAAGTCCATTTACAGGTAGAGGACTAAAACAAGATAGATCACACAAACAAAAAACTAAAAGGGAACATCAAAAGAAAAACAAGGAATAAAAATATTAAAATACAAAAAGCCAGTAAGGTCAATTATAAAATATGGATAAAACAAAGAAGCCAGCAAAAAGTGTACAAAAAGAAAAAAAATAATAGGACAAGATAGCATCTTTTCTGAAACTCAATATAAGATATACTCTGTATACATACAAATATAAATAGACAAATAAGGAAATGATGTCACATTTTAACTTAAGAAAAGTATCAAAGAAAATATCGCTATGAAATGGGACATCTTTTGGCCCACCCTACACAGTTAAAAATTTTGTGCTTAGTTTCACCATGATATTGGTTCCTTTCACCATGGTATTGGTTCCTAGTAGCTGCAACGGCTGTGTGGTGAAATGTTTCACCTTTTTTTTCGGTGTTTGGTTGAACCATTTTTCTGGATTTGGAAACAAAAACCTGAGAAATGGTTCAACCGAATACCAAAAACATGGTTTAACGTTTCACCACACAGCCGTTGCAGCTACTAGGAACCATATTTTTGGTGAAACAAAGTGCCTAATTTTTAACAATGTAGGTATTTTGCACCACATTGGAAAGAAGTAATGGAAATAATCCATTACTTTTTAGATGGACACGAAACAAAATGTTGGTTCAAGCTTATTGTATAATCTGAAGGAATAACAAGCGGCACTTGTTACTTTTCAGTTTCCGCTATCTATTTATCGACCGCGGATTTTTATTGTTGGGTTCTTCCACCGCTAAATGTAAATCATGCATCCCGGACAGGAAGTTCTTAGCAAAGGCAGTTGCTTTAAAAGATAAACATTCAGCTATAATGTCCATTTTGTTTCTCCGCAAGCGCGGCTTGTTACTACGTGCTTGTATATACTTACTTATTTAAAGATAGATGGATTGGAAAAAAAAAGTGACCGCGCTTAAATTATTTCTTTTGGCACTGAACCAAATTTGCCAGGCTCGAACATCAATCGGTATTTAGTTGGAATTAAAATAAATATAAATAGTTAACGCTGCAGAAAGTATTACAAAATGCTTTCCTCGAGGTTTCGAAAATTCAACATCTCCTTGTTTATTATTCAGTAGACAATGAAGTTTATTATTCAGTAGAAAGAAGATAATTTGGATTATGTGGGCTTTTTATCCAGAGGATGATTTGCCTTGCAACGTTCCGGGAAGTTTAGGAACACTCAACATTTGGCTTGGGAAAAATTCGTGACTTACCTTACACAACAAGAGGGTTCCTCATTCGAATACAGCTTATGTGTTATTTTTGAATTTTTCCCTTTAGCGAGATGAAGACCAGCTCAAGAGCATCAAAATGAAGCTCAATGAAGCAATCATGAAGACACGCTCAAATGAAGCATCAAATGAAGCTCAAATGAAGCAATCAATGAAGACACAGCTCAAATGAAGCATCAAAATGAAGCTCAAATGAAGCAATCAATGAAGACACAGCTCAAATGAAGCATCAAAATGAAGCTCAAATGAAGCAATCAATGAAGACACAGCTCAAATGAAACATCAAAATGAAGCTCAAATGAAGCAATCAATGAAGACACAGCTCAAATGAAGCATGCCAATTGTTCAAATTGTGCCATCAAAAACGTTATGGTAAAAGCAAACAGTATTATACAAAAATATATTTAATGAGGTTTACAATTATTTACCCATCAATTCAATGTTTTCAGACGAACAAAGAAAAGTATAACTAGTATACAGTCCCTGGACAAATTATTAGACGCACTGTATTTTTTGGAGTCATTTTATGTTAAGAGTTTTTATGCAATAATGGTAGATTATTAAACTACAATAGTATTCATTTTTATTTCAAAGAATTGTTGTAGACTACATATTTATATTTATTTTAAGATAATTATGATTAATTATGATTAAGATTAGTTTATATTAATTATTTATTATAAGATTATATTTATGTGTGGAATCATCCTCCTCAAATGCAGGAGACAGTACAATCTTGCATTGATAGCATGCCGCGCAGAATTAAAGCTTTGATAGCGGCTACAGGTGGCTTGACTAAATATTGACTTTTACTAACATTAATTTCACTTTGCTTTAAAACTTAATAAACTTATGCTTTTCTAAATGAATGCTGTTTTATTTATGTCAAATAAATCGGTAATTGATTGGATAATATAAAAATAAAAAGCAAATCAATTTAAAATAATAAAACGGTATAATATCACCCGGTAATTAATATTTTACATGCAGTGCGTCTAATAATTTGTCCAGGGACTGTAGTATAGTTGTGATAAACTTAGAGGCAAAATAAAAAATAACCTTTATGAATGGCATATTATTATGTCTTCAAACTTTATTTGTGTTAAGTTAAGTTACACTTCGAGGCGAAATATTGTTTTCACCAATCGCTAAAGTGTTAGAAAGAAGTTTAAAATAAAAAAAGAATTTCATATAAATGTCATTACAATTATTTTAAATTCAAAGTTTCAATGTACTACTTCAATTATACTTTTATCAATAATAATTATTCACTTATTAGTTTTTAAACAAGTGTAATTATAAATTTGAAATAAATTTATATTTGTAATAACACCAAATGTGGTTCATAAAGTTGAATATTTAAGCGTACTCATAGCTTTAGCCACTTTTTTTTATGTAGTTTTAAAAGATGACAGAGATATTAACCGAGCAGCATATTTTTCAAACAAATATACATTTAAAAGTATGTCTTGCAAGGAATTAAAAAAAATCATTTAATATTTGCTGAAGGTCACATCAATCAAATAGAATTTGAAGTTTAAAGTATTGAAAATACTGTTTTTGACCAAACAAGCTACTTTGTCAGTTTTTTTTGTTTAATTACTACTTTACTCCTCGGCGCAACACCCCGTAAGTGGGCCAAGGCCTGCCGTGCTCATTCCAGCTTTCGTGACTAAGGGTTCTGGGGTGCTAGGCAAATGTCCCGGTAAGGTGGTCAACCTCACGCGGAACCCCCCGTGCTTAGTTCCCAAGTATGCTTGGTACTCATTTTATCGACCCATTTAAGAGATGAAAGGCTGAGTCAACCTCGCCCAATCCGGGACTCGATCCCCGGACCTGTGGCGTGGCAATGCGAAGCACTACCACTAAGCCACTGGGCCTTTTTTTGTTTAATTGTCAATTCTAAATTTTTTTAATGCATAATGTCTTATAAATTTCCCGCTGAAAAAACTTATTTCTTTGTGCTTGATCCTCGTAATTCGTGTTTTTATACAAATAAACAACTGATACTTACTAGCTACTCTCCGATATTGGCATTTTTTAAGAAGCCTAAATATTCATGTTTATAATGGGAGATTTAAGTGAAGGAAAACTGTAAAATGAAGTTGTGAATGTGAAGTTTATTCTACAAAAATTCACATATGCAGACCTCTGATGCAGTAAAGAGTTAAAAATGCATTTGGTAATAACCAAGGTAGTAACCGAGGTATACATACACACTAGAAAAGGCCAAAAATAACCAAATTAGGCATTTTTTGTTTTTAAATTCATTGGAAATTCCAATTTTTCCTCTTTAAAATGATGTAAAGTTTGTACTGATACTAAACTTTAATAAAAAGTTAGAGGTTTTTCTAATCTTCCAAATCATGAAAGTTAGTTAGCTTTTATAACCTTTAAACTCAATTTTCTCAAAACTTCATTTTTCTCATGTGTTACTTTGCTTAAACAATGATAACTAAAGTTAAAATTAACATTTTGTCAAACGAATTGTTTATTTACTTGTGGAATAAGTTGAGGGAGGGCGTGAACCTGAAAAAAGATTTGGTTTTTAAATTAATTTTTTATATTTTCTCTCAAAGTTATTTTTTTTCTAAAAAAAATAGATTTTTTTAATGTTGCTTATTATAAAAAATTATAAATAAAAAAACTAAAAGAGCCACAAACTTGGTTTGAAGTTCACGCCCTTCATAATGAATTGGTGATTAATTTGCATGGTAATTGTATAGGTCTAAGTTAATTAGTTCTTTAATTATGAGTGTTTAAAAAACATTCTAATTAATGCAGAAAATGCTAAACTGAAACTATTACTTCGAAATATTGTTAATATCTATAAAATGATTATTTTATTAGAAAAATATTGTTAGCTTAACGTACTTGTGAGTTACGTCACATACATTATATATTTAATTTTAATTCGTCGACCAAAATCCGGTGTGGAGAAGTGTCCGGCTTGTCTTGAAGGGGAGGACAGGTTTTCATATTATCTGTGAACGTTTTTTGTTAATCATACAGTCCCTGGACAAATTATTAGACGCACTGTATTTTTTTTAGTAATGATGAAAACATACCAAAGAATGCCATATCATTAAAAAAGATGTCTATATATGTATTAAGTATAGCAGATAGTATTTTCTATTCAATAGCTTAAGTTTAGGAACACAAATGTCCTTCTAAAGGTATTTTGTTCATCATTGATTGATACATGACATTTTGCAGTGCGTCTAATAATTTGTCCAGGGACTGTAGTACAATCCATTCACGGATAATTTCTTATCTTGGTGGAGTCCGTATTATAAGCTCTCCAATGTGAAACCAAAGTAAGAGTACGCCATCGCACGCAGATAAAATTGCATCTCCCGTGGGGGAATGGGTCCAGACTAAACAATAGAACGAGGAATCGAAGACATTTTTATAAACATTTTCAGCTTGGGAATAAGGTGGCACTCGCTGCTTGTTGAAAGAGTCCCAGCTCGCGCAGATGCTGCTAAACGACGGCCGGGTGAAAGATTCATAAACAAAACAAAGAAGAGATACTTCTAAATTGCGTTGTCGATTTATTTATTCGAAAAGAACAGTAAATTTGAAACTTTGAAAAAGATACTTTTACCACCAGCGTCGTAGCCAAGGATGGGGCATTTATATTTCAAATGACCAGACCATTACTTTAACGCTGTTTACGAGTTACTAAAAAAGAATAGAAACTATTTGGGGTATGCGTTATGCCTACCGTGTTTCATTTTCTGTATAAAAAAGTAAATTTTAACGATGCAATGTCCAAAATGAGGCAAAACATAGCAATTCTAATAAAAATGGTTGTTTTAATGCACTCGTATACAGTCCCTGGACAAATTATTAGACGCACTGCAAGATTTCATGTATCAATCAATGATGAACAAAATACCTTTAGAAGGACATTTGTGTTCCTAAACTTAAGCTATTGAATAAAAAATACTATCTGCTATACTTAATACATATATCGACATCTTTTTTAATGATATGGCATTCTTTGGTATGTTTTCATCATTACTAAAAAATACAGTGCGTCTAATAATTTGTCCAGGGACTGTATTGACAAAAAATTGAAAGATTAATAAATTTCAGTAATAATTAAAAAAAAACGGTGTTTTACGCCACTCCAATATTCCAAACACTTTTGAATAATAAATGAGCCCTGATGACCAACTTTAAAACCACTGTTCAATGTTATTTCCTCATAAAACCTATACTGGGTGCTTACTTTTAAGTTTCCTTTCTAATGTTATTAAATTGGAATAGATTATACACATTTGTAATTGGTGTTTTCTCTTTTTTTTCTAACCATTTTTAGTTGAAATGCTAATCCCAAATGTTGCCGTTAACGGGGAGCATTAAGAGGGACTGTCAGTCCCATAGAGATAATGCATTAGTTTTGAAATCACAATTTTTGCAAAATAATTGCTTTGCCATGTTATCCCATTTTCACCAGGTATGGGAATCATCATAACATCAATTTAAAACAAAATTGAACAGAAAATAACACCCGGTTATTTAATTATTAATTGATAAAGTTTTAAAATAGTGTCGCCATCTGCTGTAATTTTTAGCATTTTAAAACTTCAAAAATATATAATTAAATAACTAGATAACATTTTCGTTTCAAAATTTGTTTCATTTCGATGTTATGTTGATTCTCATACCTGAGAAAAAAAGGGCTAACATGGCAAAACCAAACTTCTGCAGAAGTTGTGATTCCAAAACTAATGCATTAGCTCTATGGGACTGACAATCCCTCTTAAGATGACAACATAAAAATTAAACATCTACCACCTAACTTAATCAATAAAATCACCGAAACTTATGTCGATTTTTCCGAATATAAAAATATCTCAAACTTATCGAAGCATTTATCGTATCTAGTAACGTAATCTAGTAACAGTTACTCAAATAGCATATTTTTTTTAAAAATTCTCTTTTAAGACTAGCATACTCCTTTTTACGGCTATTTAGTTCAGTCGAAGCATAGGAAATGCCCCCTCTACGACAGACATTCGCAAACAGTTCTCGATTGTTGTGAAAGAACACAAGGGCTTTCATCATTGGTGTAAGTGTAGGAAATTGCACCCGAAAATGCTGTCGTACACCAAAATATTTAGCAAAAACTATTATTCTTATTTATGCTCGTGCACATTTTGTATGCATTTATGCTTTTTTATGCGTTTCTTATTCACAAACCTATTTTTACAACTGTTTTTTTTCGATGCAAGCCATAAAAAACCCCAAATTAGTGTTCACTAAGAAACCAAAGATTCCGTAAAGCACGTTATAAATATTATTTTGAAAATATTTGGGCAATTTTACGCGATAGAAGAGACAACACCCTCTTTTTTTATTATATATTTATTTTTTAAGAAACATCATAATTTTGAAAATAAAAACGGTTTATTAAAAGATTATAAACTATTTCCAAATTTAAATATTTTTGATAGATGAAGAAAAAGCTAAATTTTTGTCCAGCTTCTATTACAAAAAGCTTTCAAACTTTGACAATATTTTATTGATTAGGTGCTTTAGTAATTTTAAGAAATAAAAATTGTACATCAATAGCAAACATAGTTAAATTTAAAAAAAGAAATTGCAAACTAATTCATGTCAGTTATGTATCTGGTTTCGTCTTGTATACTAAAAACATATTTTCATATTTTTAGTTTATTGTTTGTTGAAAATAGGGTAGATATAGATACTTGATTATTTTGAAGATTTTTATATTCTTTTAATAGTGTCTTTAAATTACATTGGTGGGCATGCGGTGCTAAAGCATTCACAAAAAAGAATTAATCAAGTGAAATTTGTGGTTTGAAACTAATTTTTTTTCTTGTATAGATGGATATATTAAAAGTAGATCAAAAGAGTTGTTTGGTTATTATAAATTTGCTCTATAAAAGCTGAGTAAAAAACCATTGAGCTAAGTCAAGATTTTGACAATTTAAATAAAATATATTTACAGATTAAGATTTTACAAACCTTTTTTTCTTAACATATACGATTCTTCGACAACGAACGTATATCTACGTTTGGATTACTTGTAATTAATATTTCGGTGAAAATAATACATAACTCTTAATTCTTTATACATAATTCTTTAAACTTATTATCTTTAATAATTCTTTAAACTTATTATCTTTAATAATTCTTTAAACTTATTATCTTTAATAATTATCTAAATTTATTATCTTTAATAATTATCTCAATTTATTATCTTTAATAATTATCTCAATTTATTATCTTTAATAATTATCTCAACTTATTAGCTTTAATAATTCTTTAAACTTATTATCTTTAATAATTCTTTAAACATATTATCTTTAATAATTCTTTAAACATATTATCTTTAATAATTCTTTAAACATATTATCTTTAATAATTCTTTAAATATTATTTATTTTTGTGCAAAATAGTTCCGACTGCAACGATGTGAAAGCAAAATGTTATTCCGCGTCTAATATTTTGTTACCCCAAGCGAAAGCCAAGATAAGTGTAAAGAGGTAGGGGATCTCGCCTTGATAACCTAAGGTGCTTCCCCGCCCTTAGAAGGATTTTTGGAAAGAAGATAATTTGGATTATGTGGGCTTTTTATCCAGAGGATGATTTGCCTTGCAACGTTCCGGGAAGTTTAGGAACACTCAACATTTGGCTTGGGAAAAATTCGTGACTTACTTCACACAATAAGAGGGTTCCTCATTCGAATACAGCTTATGTGTTATTTTTGAATTTTTCCCTTTAAGCGAGAATGAGCCCGATCAACCGCGGGTCTCCAAACCAAATTGCCTCAGTGTTAATCCAATGGGGAAAAAATATGTTCTAGCCCACATTTCTCCGGCTGTATTGAATATTTTTATAAACGGGTTTTTTTTAATGATAAATGTAGCTAGCTTACACGTCTCTATAATCCCACTTCTTGAAATTGCTTCGAATATTTTGTGAAAAAAAAATTTCGAACCAATTTCAAAAAGTGGGATTGGCGGGACCTGTAAGTAAGCTACATTTATCACATAACAAACCCGTTTGTAAAAAATAGTCAATACAGCCGGTGAAATGAGGCTTAGAAAATATTTTTTTCTCCATTGGATTAACACTGAGGCAGTTTGGTTTGGATACCCGCAGTCCAGCTGGCTCATTCGCCCTTACTCCCAAACCACAAAATCTCTTGAGTTTGTCATGAAGTCATTAACAAGGGTTGTATTAGAGAGTAAATGCCGGGATTCAATGATTTCGAATGGTTGAAGAATGGTTGGTAGTTGTATCTTTTCGGTAAAACACCTAGTAAACTTAAATCAGCGCCATCTAAAGGTTTAGTTTAGTTTTGTTTGAATTATCGTCGCACTAGAGCTACACAAGGGCTATTGGCGCCCATCTAAAGGAGTTGTAAAGGGATATGCATGTCAGAGTATTGCTATAAAATTAACGCATTGGGTATGAAAATATTGATAACAAAACAAATTTAAAGGTAAAATGTAGTTGGTTATTTAATTATTAATTTAAATTTTTTTATAATAGTATAGGCATCCGTTATTAATAATTAAATTACCAAATGACATTTGTTATATTGTTATTACTATTTTAATATCTGTTGAAAATATGCAGCAATTTTTAAAGAAATACTTTGCCAATAGCCTCGTGCGACGATAATTCAAACTAACCTAACCATTAGCGTTACCATTCGAACACATTAAAAAACTCATTATAAATGATTTTTTTAAGAAATATAGGGATGGGTTTTGGAAAAGGATTCGTAAAAACGAGCGTATACTGAAATTTGAATCAATAATGGATTTTTCATAAATATTGTGAGGAACGGCTAGAGGCAAAACTAATTTGAAACAAGTGCAGTTTCAACTATGAAGATTGAAGAAATAAAAAGTATGTACTAAAAAAGTACATATAACAATTAGGAATTATGTTGCTTTTTGTTATTCGTCAATTCCCATAATTTTATTTTATGATTTAAACTGGAACCAATTTACCAGTTACTAATTATTATAAAAATATCAAAAAGAGAAAGTTAAAAAGATATTACTAGTTTCTATGATTAATGTCAAATTTCAAAAATAATAAGTACATTACATTCAGAAACATCTTATAAATATATTTAAATCAAATAATTTCGCATAAGTTTTCCACCAACATAAAAAAAAAACTTTAATAACGATTTTATTATGGTCGTTTTAAAAGCTCTTACAACTAGAATATAGATATTTAAAAGAAAATTTCACAAAAAAAATGATTTAATATTGCCTTCCAATTTATACAGAAATTGGTTTTTATAATTGTTGGTAGATTACTTATTTACCTACGGAGGATACCTTTATTACCTGTCATTTCGATAATTGGGGTTATTTATTAAAAATACACAGTTTTAATAATTACAAGCTCAAACTTTTGAATATTTGTGTTTAACATATAGTAAAATGTCTTTAGGGAAATATTTTATTTATTGGGAGCTAAAACAAACGACCGAATTGATTTTTTGCGCATTAAATCAATTAAATTTACATCATTTTGAAGAAGCATCCGAATGTAATCGCAATAAAATTTGAAAAATACATTCATTTAATTAATTTTATTTGTCCCATCTACTACAGGAGTAAAAGCATGGCACTCTTAAAAATGCATCTTAGATGTCGAAAATAACATAATTTTTTTTATTCATGATTTAAATGGTCATGAGCAAACACAGCCAAGAAAAATTCTGTCGATTCGTAAGAATTTAACATTTTGATTTCTTTGTTTCCTTTAAACAATTATTTACATCCTTATTTACCATGACTTCGCATGAAACTGGTTAGTCAAACCTCACCAAACTTGCATCCTATCATTTACTAAGCCATAAAAAAGGTGCCCAACTTATTTTCGACGAAAATAGGCTGCCTTTTTGTTTTTTTGTTCGGTTGTCTTTTCACAGAGATGTACGGCTAACGAACACTTATTTTAATCTTTCGACCGATTCCAAGATATCATTAAAAGCGCCTCGTTTAGATTCTAATAATCTTTATTTTATAGGAGTGAAAAAAAATCGCAAGTCCGAAAGCGAATCCCCTGAAGCGATAAGTGGTGAAACTCGATCTTTCCCCGGCTTCGATAAAGAAGTGTCTGGAGCCCCTTCGCTCCCCCGCACAAATGTCGAAGACGCAAAAAATAACAAAAGTTCGTTTCTTCAAGATGTAGCCTCCCCTTTTGTATAGAGGAGCAACGGATACATGCAAATTTGTGTTTCAGTGGGACGCAACTTTTACATTTTAAGCTGCCGAGCGTTAAGAGGGACTGTTAGTCCCAATGCATTAGTTTTGAAATCACAACTTTTGGAAAATAATTGCTTTGCCATGTTATCCCATTTTTACCAGATATGGAAATCATCATAACATTAATTTGAAACAAAATCGAAAAGAAAATAACATCCGGTTTTTTTAATTATCCATTGATAAAGTTTTCAAATAGTGTCGCCATCTGCTGTATATTTTTGGCATTTCATAAAACATCAAAAATATATAATTAAATAACTAGATAACATTTTCGTTTCAAATTTGTTTCATTTCGATGTTATGTTGATTCCCATACCTGGGGGGAAATGGCTAACATGGCAAAGCAATACCTCTGCGGAAGTTGTGATTCTAAAACTAATGCATTAGCTCTATGGTACTGACAATCCCTCTTAACCCGTCCTTTTCCGTATTTTATGCATCAGTCTTTCTTACATTACCTTAAATTTCAAAACTTCATAAAAAAAATAAACATTTCATTTTCGCCCGTTTCCAGGCCGTTCGGGAGGTTAAATTAGCAAAAGAATAAGATTTAGAACTAATGCTTTAGATTTTATTAAAAGTTTGTTTCGGAAATTAAAATGTCTGGAACATTAAAGTTTGGACGTTAAAGTCCTTCACAAAACGTACAAAACCCAACAAGATATCTTTAATATTTTGGAAAATTATGCCTCCACTTGAATTAATTTAATGTAATGACTATTTTATCTGCCAACTGTAGTTGACCAAACAAATGTTGTTTCACCTTGACTTTTTGCATGTTTTTAGTCGGTAAATAAATCACATTTCTTCATAATAACTTTGGTATTAATAGAACGTACAAAGCGTAAAATCATAATGAGTATAAATGAATAAATTTTCTGAAAATAAAATGTCCCAAAGCTTTTGATCATGTCCGTGTACTACATCGTATAAAATATTAATTTTATAACGAAAAATCCATAAAATTTCATAAGCATTTACGCAAAAAGGAAAAGCATAATTTCTCTTATTTAATTATTTTTCCCTTATTAATTTTCAATTTATTTATGACGATCTTTTTATCTTGTTAAGACGAGTATATAGATAAAAACCGTTTGGTACTTGGTGAAATTTTGTAACGGAAGCGCGTAAAAAGCAATTTTGAGAAATAAAATGAGTAATGTGCAAAAGGGTTTTAAAATTTCAAAAGCAAGTGTGTAAAACAATTCTCCTATTTATAGACATAACCTTCATTTTATCGCATTCAAATAACACACAGAGTATAAAAGAACTTAAAGCTTTTATTTCTACAAATTCTACAAACAAATAATTAGTTTTTTCTAAAACAAACAATTACACGTTTTCTACAAACAAACAATTATACATTTGGACACACAGAATGAGAACAAACACATTTACTGAACAGCAAAAAGATTCATCAAATACATTTTTATCTGTGTAAGCTAACACAGAATTATACTAACATCCGAGGTTGAAAAATTATTTTAAAAAACTTCTATTGGTGTTGTTACATTTACCATAAATGTGGCTATTTGTTTCATGAATGATTTTTTAAAATGGTGACGTTTTGTATTCAAAGTCTATGGAAGGAAATGTAGAAGATAAAACTTTGTCACAAATTTTTTTGTTTTTGTAAAATCTATCAATATTATAACCAACATTTATGAACTTAGAAATTAAAATAGGACCTTCAAGCTTGTAATGTTGACTCTTGTAATAGGAATAATAACTAATTTTTAGAATTTAGAAAATTTTCCGAATTTTTTTATTTTAGCTACTCAAATGAAGACGATACAACTAATGCATTAAAAGCAATCAATTTTCAACTATTCATTCTTGATAACTTTTTAAAAATGTGTGAATGTTTTAATAAATAAAAACATTTAAACGAAAAAATAAGAAAACGCTTATGAATGAAATCTTAAGTAAGATAATATAAGAAAAGTAGAGAAATCACAAATTAAAATTAAACTGTTTTTCCTAAGAAGGTTAAAAATCGGAATTTTGCCTTCCTCAAGCCATCATGTTTAATAAAAAGATATGTCGTTTATTGAATTTCTAACAATCAATATTTTTTACTAAAAACGGTAGTTTTCGCCATTTTATGTACTCAAAGGGTAAGATGACAAAGCGCTGTTTTTTTAGTAAAAATTCACTTACATCAAGCAAAAAGAGCATTTGAATTTACTCATATAAAAATTTAATTCATTTTTTTGGTAAAATTGTTCCATTTGATTAGCAACAGCTTCAGCTGCAAAGCCAAATATGCGTATCTAATTTGTTTTTACCCTGTATGACTTGCTCCACGCCTCCATCAAGGCGACGGCAGAATGAAATCTGTAAAACATGACAAAAGGCAGAACTATTCTAGTAATAACGGGCCAGGCCACGTGTCCATAATAATCTAACTGAAGGTGGCTTCTTAGCTGCTTCTGAGTAGTAAAAGATTCCAAGATCCACAGGACAATGTTGGTAAACACCAAGAAAATGACAACTTCGCGACCAGGCCTCTCATCTGCGTTCAATGGACTGAGCCTTTTCTTTGACACTTGATGAATGAAAAGGGATTGCAAGAAGGCTTGTATGACCATTAGAGTACCATCCAAGAAAAGCAGAAAGTGTTGTAGACTCATCATGGTCGTTCCTCCAGCAATCATATTGCAAATCCCGTACACGTACACAGCAAGCATTCCGATTCTCTGCAGGAGATCTGATAAGCGTCTTTGTCTGGATGTCTTGCTCTTCATTTTCCGAATCTGCATCAACCCGACGATTGTCACCAACGTGGAGAGACCAAAAATACCACATTCAAGAGCTCCGATCATAAAGTGGACATTGAAATCTTTGTCATGAGCCAAGACAAAGAAAAGGATGATGGCGATGATACCTGCTACAAGAATGAGCAAGCCGAGGAAGAGACCTCTTGTCGATCCTCCACAGCTGACATCTTCGTTGTTGGTGGCTGTTCTGCCATAGACTGATACTGCTGTTAATCTTTGCATCTTCATGCGATGAGAATGGAGGTTAGTCCACGTTATGTAGATCACAGCTGTGGCCACCAAGCAGTATTGGACAATGAATGGATAGAAATAAGGCATAGCTTTCTCCCAAATGTCCCCAATAGTTGAGTTCTGCATGCAAATGTGATATGCCATGAGACCTTCTGTTTCTTCGTGTTCATGGTATGATGTCCAAAGGCATTGTCTGGAGTTGCTTACTGAAATATGTAATTTAATTAGTGATAGAAATATACAAGAATAATAAAGATTAAACTTTTTAAAGAAAAATTTATCCATTATATATATTTTTCGCTACCTAGGAATCGAATAATTGATTTGCAATTTATCGTTGAAAAAGTTTCTTTTTTACTTTACCTGATAAATAAAAGTTTATATAACTTGTAACTAACTAATAAGAAAATCATCTAACAAAATTATTTATCTCGCATATGCGTCTTTCAGAACGTATAAGCATGATATTAAAAGCATGTACTATGAAATTAAAATATTTTTAAGGGGAAAAATACAAAAACTTACAATGGACTCTGTGGTAAGGCTTGTGCCTTGCTTCGTCTAAGTGCTTAATATCTGAATCAAGACTGTGCTGTGAAATGTTGAACTTGGCATCTGCCCAATTAATGCTTGAGTTGTGTTTGTAGTGAGTAGCATCCAGCCAATCCTTTGAGCTTTCCCAAAGCATGAATTTTATCCAAATAGCTAGATTGGTGGCGACCAAATGCATCAAAGCAAAGTGACGAAACCAGCTAAATGAATTAACCATTTCCTGAAAGAAAACATAACTAGTGGAATAACTTCAAAAATTCATTCACATACTTTTCTTTGAGATAAAAACAACTACCTCGAAAGGAATATAAAAGTAAGAGTAACTTTAAACAAGTTGAATTAACTAATATTACAATTATAACTCCTTTTTTTTTAAAGAAGTACTGTTGTGTAGAATTAAACAAAATTGGTTTCACACAAAAAAATAAACTTAAACGACTCATTTTTTCTTTATGTGCAAGTACCCGAAAACTGAATTGATAAATTCATTTTGAGGCTATTATGAAAACTTTCAATTATTTTAAAGCTTTTTCCAAATCAAACAGCAAGTATTAATTAACTATCAATTGGTAACAGACGGATTCAAAAATTAAATATTTCCAATTAAAGGTATCTTTCTTACATATAAACATATAACGAACATATACACTCGGGAAAAAAACTTGTTAACTCTTAATACTAAAAAATTGTGTTTTAAAATTGTGTTAAAAATAATAATGCATGATTAGCATAAAAACTGCATGTATCTTCCGAAATGCAGTTCATCAGCATCTTCTTTTTAATATTTCCTTTAAACAGCTATACTAAAGCTTAAAAATATACATTAATGTACTTTTAAATGAATGTGGTATATTTTTACAGATATTTTAGAAAACAATATAGTTTACAGTTTATTGTCTATAGCGCATGCATATAATAATTGTCTCCTCTCGCGATTGTCATTTGTGTTGGAACAAAACAAATTTGTGTTCGTGTGGTCATCAACACAATTCTTGTATTGATACAACAAAACAGTGTAATGTTGCCATTTTGACAATACTTTTTCTGGGTTTATTCATTTATTTGAGTATCAGAAGTGAAGAGTTAATCATGTGTATGCATAAGTTCGATCGTTAAGATGCAAATAAATGGTATTAAAAATTGAAATATAATTTTACTTACTTTCGTATTCATGATAAGAAAATGCATTTGTATGAAACTGAAAAGGCCGCGCAGAACAGGTTGCATCATATTTAAATCATCCGTACACTTTTTCGGTGTCGTAAAAATAGCTGCTATCTCCAATCCACTGGATATAAGTGTTCCCAACCCGAACACTGTAAAAAATGGAATTTTTAATAAAAATATGCATTCATAAGGAATACAAATAAATCATTTCTATGGATATAAGTTCCTGATTTCCCTTTTTAATTTCTTCAAACCCAGTCTACCCAGTATTCCTTTGGGACAATTTTATCTATTTATAGTTTTTTAAAATCTGCTGTATTAATTATCGTAAATGTAGTCTTATGCAAGTAGAATTTGTTGAATTATTCTTTTTAATGGCTAGGTCATGGTTTCCATAGTAAAGAATAGTGTATAGACGATATACACCAAGTTTTAAAATATTAACAAATTATTTTGTAATCAAAATAACTATTATTTTTTTTCTCCTTTTGGATCTTGAAGTAGTCTTCTAATAGAGGAATCGGTTATTAAAATTACTTGAGGTACTTTATTTACGTAAAAATGAAAAATATTAACACTACACAGCTTTTTTGTAATCTATGTCAACTTAATTATTTTATTATATGATATTGTTTAGATGTTATTGTTAGATTTCATCTCTACTCTACATCATCCCACAAGCTACTTCTAAAACAATTTCCAAACTATAAACTAAATTTAAGAACTAATATAATTTCGATAACTTACCAACTGATCCCATTCGCAGATAAATGCTGATATCAGAGAAGAACAAGCTTTTCATAAACTTAGTAGAGAAGACCGACTGCCTACTGTCACTATCGCTGCCATTGGCCCATCTCGGACATTTATTCATTAGCATGTTTACATAGGCCCCAAGGAAACATACAATACCACCTCCAACTAAAAATGTGAAAAGATAGCCCTGAAATAAAAACAAAGGGAAATTAATAGAAGGTTTAAAGCAGGGATTCGAGTAACGCGTTTTGTAATACACTGCTCAAAAGAATTAGGGGAATCCATGGTTTAAACCCTTTCACCCTTATAATGATTCCATTTGCAATCATCAGCTTGCGTTTTTTTTTCTTACTAAGTTAAGCTCGCACTTAATTATCGTTAGATAGAAGAATCATGTCTTTTGAAGAATTAAATAATGTTTGTTTTAATTAAATGAAAATGCGAAAAACATGGTGAAATAAAATTCACTCCCAAAAAATTTTATGAAATAAATTGACCCTAAATTCTTCACGCTTGCATTCTTATATGTTTAAAAATTGATTTTAACTTTTTTTTAACAAATAAAGTTTTGAAAAAATTGTTGTTATAATTTATTCATAAGTTATGGTTCTAATTTTCCCCCTTAAACTTCAGTTAAAAAATTCGGATTTCCCCACCCTGTTTTTTACCATTTTATTCTGTATGCATAATGAATCTATTTCACAAATTTTAGATTTTCAGAATAAAAAATAAAACGTTGGAACTGAAAGGGTTAAGAAAAGTATGTTAAATGGTCCCCTAATTGTTTTGAGCAGTGTAGTTACTCTTTTGAGGTAAGGCCGTTACATTTTTTTTAAAAGTAACTATAACTTAGTTACTTTTAGCGATAACGAAGTAACAGAAAATTTCGTTAATTTTCCGTTACTTCACACGCTTTTCTTCCAATAGAGGAAGGGTGTCGGATGCCAATTTTAAAATACAATTCCTTTTAAAATTAAATAAAAAAATATGTTTATTAATTCTAATGCGGTGTTTCGTTTATGCTTACGTTTCAGTAATGTTGGTTCTCTTTGAAAAACGGTAAAATGGTTAAATTGCAATTTTTCTTGTAACTTGAAATTTCTCAAAGTAACTGTAATTATCTACTTTTCGTACTAAGTAACTATAACAGTTACTTTTTTTAATGAAGTAACTGTAACATAGTTACTTCTTAAAAGTAACTTTCCAATCCCTGGTTTAAAGTTTTTTTCAAGACACCCAACTGTCGAATAGTTAGGCTGGTCTCACATCAACTGCAACAATTTGTTGATGCAAAGCGGATTGGTAGCATAGGTCAAAAGTGGCACACACACACATGCTAAAAGCAGGAGGTATCGAACATCAGATGAAGCATGTATCATGATGTTTTTTCGCAGCTTGCATCATTTAAAGTTGATTAAAAACAATTTTGTTAAAAGGATTAAAATTTATTAAGGGGATACGGTACTCAAACATTATTTTTGGAAATAATAACATAAACTTGTAAATTTTAGTGGTTTTATATAATGTTCACTCTAAATAAACATTTTCTAGCAATAAAAACAAATATTTACAAATAGTTTTTCATTTATTTTAAAAGTCAAAATTTTGAACTTTTTTTTAAAAAGCTACCCCTCTTTCATTTTTGAGATTAACTCCACCAAACTTTTATAGTTTGTTTTAGTACTATTTGTTCAAGAACTGTGCATGGATTTTAAAATGTGAGCTACAGTTAAAAAGTAACATGCATTTATACTGAAAATCACAAAAAATTACCAATTATTGAATTCAACATTTAAAAAAAAAACTATACATAGTAGACCTTATTCCATGCACAATTTTGTGCACCATTTACATAAGAACATAGGTTACAAATTTCAAAATTCTAGCTTAATTAGCAAAAAGGCCTTAGGAATTTATTAAAAACAAGAATTGAAAAACGCGAAACCAAGAAAAAAGGTTGGAAGCAGAAGAAAAACTCCAGACTATGACTCCAGAAAATATTTAATAACTTTTTTTCTACAAAAGATATCATTATGAAACTTTCAGTATATGTTCAGAAAAATATTTTAAATAATAAGTAAAAACTGAAAAATCGATATTTTGACCAATTTTTGGGTACGGTATCCCCTTATGCTTTTTATTTTATAAATAGCAGTTGTAAAAGTCGAGCGAAAATTTTAAAACTGTTTTCTTGTCTAGAAGTTTATTTTTAAAAATTACATTTACATTTTAAACATTTTCTTAGAAGTTCAGGAGGTTGTTAGTTGTTGGGAAATAAATGAAACCAGAGTTTTTTTAAAATTTAAAATAAGGTTTAAAACTACAGATTTCGGTAATGTACTCACTAGCATTAATTAAAGGTTTTGAATCTAATGTTATATTTAAATTATTATTTAGAAAGAAAACTTGAATCAGCGATTTTTTTGAATTTGACACAAAGTTTTTACCTTGTATAAGACCAATTAAAAATATATAAATATTACATAAATATTAATTCCATGACCAGTTAAGAGAACATAAGTAAACACAATTTTAGGGAAAGTACTCTTAAAGGTTTGCTACAAATCGGATTTTATTACAAAAAAAGGTTGAAAATATGTTAAATTACTTACTTGGAAATAGAAAACAGGTACTGGCCCATTCAGCAGCTCAGTGAAGACAAATAAAGTTGCTACGACAACAAGGATTTGAGCGTACAGGCCACTTAGAGCATGAAGAGTTGAATCACTTCTTGGACTAAAAAAGTAAATTACATATGAGAAAACATCTACGTGGTATGGGAATTTTACTTAATAATATCATTTAAATTACTTAGCTCATTATGTACTATGTAGCCAAGATGAAAAGTCTGAAACCCCTAATACACTGCTCAAAAGAATTAGGGGAATGCATGGTTTAAACCCACCCCCAATGATTAAATTTGGATTCATCAGCTTGCGATTTGGTTTCTTTTAAGTTGAGTTCTTTTGAGTTAAGTTCAGCTCGTACTTATGTATCGTTAGATGGAGGAATCATGTCTTTTGAAGAATTAAATAATGTTTGTTTTAATTAAATGAAAGCATGAAAAACATGGTAAAATAAAATTCACTCCCAAAAAATTTTCTGAAATAAATTGACCCTAAATTCTTCACGCTTGCATTCTTAGATGTTTAACATTGATTTTAACTTTTTTTTAACAAATAAAGTTTTGAAAAAATTATTGTTTTATTTTATTCAAAATAAATGATTTCAAATTTTTCTTAAATTTAAATTAAAAAATTAAGATTTTTTTCCCTGTTTTTTACCATTTCATTTTGGATGCATACTGAATCTATTTCACAAATTTTAGATTTTTAGAATAAAAAATAAAACGTTGGAACTGAAAGTGTTTAAAAGTAAGCAATGTGCTCCCCTAATTGTTTTGAGCAGTGTATTTTACCATTATTAAAAATTGACCTTTTGGGAATAATTGAATTTATACACAATAGAGAATTTTTGTATAATAAGAAACAAAGTTAATAATGAATTTTAAAATCTGAATTTCTTCATAATGAGGCCAAAAATGGCAACGAGGTTTAAAATAATGTTTATTAAATGAACTTTAAATACTGTTATCGTAAACCCTTTAAAAAAACATAACTTAGTAAGCCAATTTATTCTATGACAAATATATATGAAAATACCATAAAAGCTCAAAAATCAGAGGGAAATTGAATTTTTTTTCTAGATAGAACTTGCGGAAACCTATTTTTCATAGTAGCGATAATGTTCTCTAAAGAGTGTTAGTTTCTTAAAGCGCTTTCGAATACTGTATTTCATTTAAGGTAATATTTTAATTTGTACCAGTTTAAGGTATTTTTATCCATCGTACAATATCATTGTGTTTATTTGAGTAAAAGCTAAAATTGTTTTTTTTTCATTCTACTGTATCAACACAAATACTTATATTCAGATTTTATTAAATAAAATATAATGTATGACATTAAATCTTACCTTTTCATGTCCGTTACACTGTTTTCATCTGTATCGTTATCCTGTTTTTCTTTAAAAGTCACTGATAGCATGGGCTCCATATTATACATAGCGTCATTTGTATTTGCTGAGAGCTCCGTTTCTTGAGTAGTCATTTTGTGCTTTAATTTACTTCTAAATGTTATAAAAACAAGTAATTTGATGAGTAAAAAAGACATTAGAGGATTAGTGTTCATAAATATGAGTAATGTTTAGCAGCATGTTCAATTATTACTACATACTTAAAAGCATTTCTATAATTAACAACCAGGAATAAGTTTGAGCCATCTCTTCTCATATAGAACGTTATTATTTTGTTTGAAGCCCTTAGTAGATGAGTCAAGCGGTCCTCCTTTTTTAATGTATTTGTTTAACAGTTATATTCTTTAACACAGAGGCGGTGCGTGTATGGAAACAAATTAATTTAGTTCATATACCTAAACTATTACTATAGAACACAATAATATTTCGCAAAAGAGTTTTCAAATAAGTAATAAAGATATCAACAAACATGTTTGAAAACTGAAACATATAGAAATTAAAATAATTATTTTTTAGTATTTCAATCTCAAATCATATTTTCTGTTACCTATGAATTATTTCAACTAAAAATGAATAAAAAACCATAACGGGACCTCAATGTTTTTTTGTGTGTTATTTTTCCTTGAAACTATAATTGTTACATTATTTTTGCGACTACCTAAAATACCAGTAAAGGGAAGTTTATGAAAATCTCAGTCCTTTCAACAATACTCCAAACATATGTTAATCTACAAGCTCTAAACTTAAAACTTATGTTTTTGTGTGTGTTATTTTTCCTTGAAACTATAATTGTTACATTATTTTTGCGACTACCTAAAATACCAGTAAAGGGAAGTTTATGAAAATCTCAGTCCTTTCAACAAGACTCCAAACATATGTTAATCTACAAGCTCTAAACTTAAAACTTATGTTTTTGTGTGTGTTATTTTTCCTTGAAACTATAATTGTTACATTATTTTTGCGACTACCTAAAATACCAGTAAAGGGAAGTTTATGAAAATCTCAGTCCTTTCAACAAGACTCCAAACATATGTTAATCTACAAGCTCTAAACTTAAAACAGGGAACAACCGAGTACCCAATCGATAATAATTGATCACAGCAGTTTTTAAGAGAGTGCGAAAAAAAAACCAGCTGCAATAATCAAGAAATTTCAAAACAAGAGTAAACTCTTTCTAGAAAATTGTTTATGGTTATAGTATATAGTTCTTCTGTCACTTCATAGCATCTCAAATATTTTGATTGTGGAAGAGCCGCTTTGAAAACAGGTAAAAATCCCGAAAGAGGCAGGATTGCTAATCCCATGGCGTTTGGCGAACAAGGGGGATTGTTGTGTTAGTTTGGTTGTAAATAATGTGTCGCATTAAAACTACACATGGATTATAAGTGAAAGGAGGACTATAGTTGATTGCCGAGAGCCGTCAGCGATTGCACATGCATTTCTTTGCTATCTTGACTTGATCGTCAATCGATTTGCATGTAGTATGTATTATTTAACACATTCAGTATCACCCCGGGGAACGCTATAAATTAAAATATAGCTATGCAATAACCCGATGTAAGCTCGAACTTCAATTGAGAAACTGTTTCTGAAAAAAAGAAATATGCGCCTACAAAAGCAATGAATCGCCAGATATATTAACCCTGGCTTTTAAAACAAAATCTTCCTTTACCCCTTTTCGTTTTACAAATGATAGTTTGGACTCGTCTAAAACACAGGTCGTAGGGGCTAAGAAGTGATAGAAGGACTATAATGCAGATCAGGTGGTCACTTAAAACTAAGGGTCTAAATCCTTATACATTATTCATACTGCTCAAAAGCTCTAGTGCATTTCAATCAAACCAATAATCGATATACGTAATATTTGAAAGTAATTAGATACTACGCTTATTATTAAACTTATCATTACGCTTATTATTATTAAGCGTATTATCTTTACTTGACTCAGCGCATACAACAAAGTGGTAAAATTTCACATCCAGCTATAAAATAATCTATAATTCTTTAGTTTTAAGAGATACTTCACTGGGCTTAATTGTATAGGGGAAAAGTAGTTAAATTTAAACCATGCCAGAGGTTTTTAGAGAGGATAATATCTGAGCTTTTGAGAACCATTATGCCTCTGAATTATTTCCTTTTCTGCAGAGTTCTTTTACTTTGGTTAAAGGAAGAAAAAACGTGTCCAAATAAGCATTTGTTTGTCGTACAGAAATAACAATCTCAAATAGTAAAGCAAGGTCATTATCTAAATTGGACGGAGGCGAAATCTTCAAAGTTGTAGTTTTAATGTCGCGCTCCTCGTGAAGGATATTTCAATTTCAGGAGCCATTTTCGTTCCTAGTTTTTTCTTGCATTTTATTTCAATGTAGAATAACGGTTTAAAACTTCTGTATTAATAATTCGAAGGTTAGGCATGGCGACATCCAACCAACTGAGAATATAAAGAAACTAATTTTTTTCAATATATTGGGGACATGACACATCTTCTATAAGAAAGAATAAAGAACTATCTCTGACCTAAAATTTCTGTTTTTTTTTAAATCTACAATTGTATTTTTTCTGAAGTAAAATTTGTACAAGCTTTCGTTTGAATGAAAGAATGTGTTACGCTGTTGCATTGGGAATATTATTTGCCTAATTTTTTTTTGTTTTTAATTATCTTTATCATTGAGACGATTTAAATTTTCCCGTTATGTACGAGCTCATTTCTAATTAAAGATCGGTATGGTTCCTAAGGACTATAGTATAGATGCCATTCAATATTAATTTTAAATTTGTTAGGATGTAATTTAATGAATACAAATTGAAATGTCAAATTAACAGGTAAAGAGTTAAGCCGTTTTGAAACATTTTGTCCAAACAACACAATCCTACATTTAATTGTTTTATATTTATTGCATGTTAAATTTTATGCACCTCATCCAGTTTGAACAGGTACCTCAAATGTTGTATCTCCTGAATACTTAAAGGATTAATTACAGTTTGATTTCAATGTGAAATGTTGGTTGACTAACAGTCAACTTACACAACTTACACTCTCATAAAAATGTTTGTAATAGAAATTATTTATGTGATAGGGACCGTCCTTAGGTAATCCCTTCTAAATATGAGCAAGCCTACGTAAAGTCAGTAAATTGTATCATTTTGTGGCTCTGCATTATTTTAAAAGCTAGGAAATAAATCATTGAAATTGACAAGTTCAGCAAAATGATTTAAATTGACTATTTTTCAATTTTTTCAAGTTCTTGTTTTTGATTCAAACACTGATCATTATACAAGCACAAAAGTTTTCTAAGGGGCGACCAAAAATCTCTGTGCCTATAGTCCTTATTATTATAAATCAGGCCCTGACACAATTAGCCTACGCTGCTCCTTTGCAAACTTCCGTGGCTTGCTTTTCTAGAAGGCGTTGCCTTATGGGAGACAAAAGGTGCCTTCTAATTCACTGGAACCTCGTGCCTAGCCAGGATATTAATAAAAAACGGTATTTGCTAATTGCATGCACAAATGAATGGTTTAGGAAAAAAAAATCTTGCATTGATTTGTTAGCAATATATATATTTTTTAAAAAAAATCAGCGAACATTAGTCGTCAGCTTATAGTTTTCCAAGGAAGCGATTCTATATTGACATTTGGTTATTATTCCAGGTGATGAATGAGGGTGGCAAAAATACGACATAACAACATCGCCATTACACATTCACATCCCTAAAACCATAAATAGTTTTCTAGAAAGAGTGGACTCTTGTTTTGAAATCGTTAACCATTGCAGCTGCTTTCAAATTTGTTGTACTACTTTATCTCTTAGAAAGTTGTCAATTTGAGTGTTCCCTGTTTTGAGTTTAGAGCTCCTTGATTTACATTTGTTAAAATGCAAAAAACTTTCATAAACTTTTATTTAACTGTAATTTTTAGGTAGTAGATTAGAAACTGTATTAAAATCGGGAATAACTTTTGAAGAAATTAAGGACGGAGCAGATATTTCTTATTTAGTTCCATGAGTTTCTTTCATACCGAGTCCAGATTTTGTTATAGTGACCTGTGTAAAATAAAACGAATAATTAAAAATTTAGTTAAGTAGTTAAACACGTTTTTATGGTACTTTTATGGGATACAAAATGCTCTTAAATTGTATGCAAGGCCTATTTTACTGTGCTAAGAGAAAACGAGGCGCAACAGTTCTGCTTTGAAGTCCATATATTAAAAATAAATTTAATTCTTGTTATGGTTGTCATTGTTAGTTTTTAGTTAGTTCATGCATAACAGTAAAGATAAAAAAACAGCGATTCAAGTACTTAAAATGATAGTTTTATTCATATAGTTTAGATTTAAAATTACTTGGTGATTTCGCAACTATGCCACTACCTATTTCGAAACTGTTTTGTATAAGACTTTATTAATAGATTATGTTCATGACCCCCCCCCCCCCCCAAATTGTTTTCTATAAAAAAAATTAGTAATAAGAATGTTTCCATATGCTCCCAACTACGCACCACCTCTGTGTTAAAAAAAATGTAACTGTTAAATTATTTTTAAAAAATGAAAAACGGGCCTCACGGCCTGTTGATTCAATACCAGGGCATGATGATACATAATCTCTTGTATAAATTTCCCATCTAGTGAGTTAATTGCAATAGTATTTGCCATGAGAGATTGTTAAAATACTCACAGCTTAATTTGTCAACACTCATAAAGTGGAAAGTATTTAACTTTCTTTACCATGTCTGAGCTTTTTTTAAAATTATTTAGCAAAATAATTTCTTGACGATAATTTTTCTTATTAACCTATTTAAAGTACAAATAAATATAATTTTAATAAATTAAACTGTTTATTAATTTATATATTTTTATTAAATTTAGTTTTCACTGATAATTTTGGTTGTTGGTCTATTTAAAGTTTTAATATGTTGACTTATATGTTACTAAGGAAATATAAAAATCGATGCATACGATCGTGGACTCGGAAACTTATAGGTTTAAGTCGATTTTTTTTGCAAAGTTTTTTTTTTATTGATGAAAATGTAAAATGGTTGCTTTTAAAACCAACCTTCCGTATGTAATTTAAGTTAAAGTTCTTGTTTTATAAATTTGCCGAAGAATTAATGAGAAAAAAGATTTCACAAATAGTTTTTAGTACGTTAAAGCTACTATTTGAGCAGAAATATTTCTATGATGAAGTCTAGTTATGCAAATTGTTACAGATGAACATGAAAACAAGTTTTAAAATAAGATGTTGATTTGGGTTTGAACATCATGCATAGTCATAAGTAGATTCATTATAGTAGTACGTATATTGTAATTTAGAACTTCATCAGGTTTTGGGAGTGACGGCCATAATATAAACAATAGCAAAAACAGATAATAATTAAGCTATTACCACTAGTTGGATATTCATGCATTTCAGCAAAATAGTTATTAATTTTAATTAATTTAAATAACTAAGTATACTAATAAAAGTAAATAAAAATTAAATCAAAAGGAATGGAAAAGGTTTTGCTTACTTCGGTATACACGACTCACTTGTCTTAGCTCTTGCAATGGAAGTCTATAACCCAAAGTCGCAGTGCCTTGAGTAATTTAAAAGACATTGTTGTTAAGAAAGAAAAAAAAGTTTGAGCTTTAAGTGACATATAAAAACGTCATGTGATCATTTTATTCTTTTTTTTGTCTGTCGCTTCTTTTCCAAGCACTTTGGGCTGATTGAATTAGATTCAGTAAGTGGACCATCCTGCATTTCTCTCGCTTATCTTGGAGTTTTACAAATACACGTTCAATTTTACCACACACTACACTGTTAAAAATGTTGTGCTTGGTTTCACCATGATATTGGTCCCTAGTAGCTGCAACGGCTGAATGGTGAAACGTTCCACCATATTTTTGGTATTAGGATGAACCATTTCTCAGGTTTTTGTTTCCAAATCCAGAAAAATGGTTCAACCAAACACCGAAAAAAAGGTGAAACATATCACCATTCAGCCGTTGCAGCTACTAGGAACCAATATCATGGTGAAACCTAGCACCAAATTTTTAACAGTGTATAGTGAAACCTGGGTATGACTACACTGGTATTGTTTTTGGGAGCCAATCTGGTCTATATAAATCTCGCTTGGTATGAACATAGATTGACAAAAAAAAGAAAACATAACTTTAATTAAGAAGGTCAAAAATTATCATCCAGGAAGGTTTTTATTTGAAAATCAGAGGTAGTCGGGTTGAAATCGAACTTTTTTTGGTTTATTTAATGATCCAAAGATGCAGACAGAATTTTGTGATGTTTGTCTTTACAAATAATCAGTGTTCAACTTCAAGACCCCTCCATAGTTACCACATTTATAACGTTTTCGAGGGAACAAAAACTGAAGATACAACACATTAACATAAAGCTCTTACTCTGATTTCTACTAGAATATGTAAAACATTTGACGTATTTACCGATATTCATTGAGACAAAACGTCCAGAAATTAAAGGGAAAATAGGGCCTTGATTACGCCAATATTTCCTCATTAAGTTACATTTTCCTAACAATTGCTTAGTGAATTGTAAATGAAGTGCCAAGTGTTTTACATCAACACATTTAAAAGGGTCTTAACACAGATAGTACTTGATCGGAAAGGAAACTATAATTTTCTTTTCTATAATTTTTGTATGCAGTGTCTACTATATCCAAAACGAAAGTCTCTATAACAGCAAACATAATTTTTCTTTTCTAAATAACATTTTCCCAGTGTATTTTAAGCAGTCCTTTACTTCGTTTCTTTACAAATTTTAAGTATTTAAATCGTGTGGTTTAACATTGGGTAACAAGAATGTATATTCGTCATATAATTACGTAACATTCCCTTAAGGAAAAATCATGGTTGGCAATTCTTTGTCAATTGCGCCAGAGAGCGCCGAAATTGGTATCCTGTGCTAATTATAATTTAATATTAATTTGTGTTCAGTTTTGCTGCTATAATTTCTCTAGTTTCTTATCTAAGTTATATTTTGCTACTCCAAACTGGAGGGCCCGTCCCTGAAAAATAAAATAGGAGTACCAAACTAATAAATGCCACAAGCATACAAATGTCAAAAAAATAAGGGAAGGAATAAATTACTGATAAAATTTGTTCAAGAATCCTACACTGTAAAAAAATATTCTGTGAAAATCCAGCACACTTGCCGAATAGGGTTTGGTTAGTTTTGAGGTAAAATATGTGCCGTTGCATGATTAGGGGTTTTGCGTCGCCCCTTCGAGAATACTTTCAAAAGCAAAGATAGTAAATTAAAAAAAAAAGAGTAGCATTTTCCCCCTTGATATTCCAAAATCGCAAACTCGGACCATCGATCTATCTTTGAACACTTTTCTTCACATTGCGATCATGATAAGAAAGAACAAACTAGTCGTTTTCTTTGAAGCGAACAAAATTCATAGACTCTGGGTGGCTGTGAATCTGATGGAATTAAAGTTCGCACTAGGGCTACACTTAAGCCATGACTCACAGTTCTGCATTTAAAACAACGAGGAAATAGGGTTTATTTTACGAGTTTGATTAACTGACTAGAATACCAGTAACCGGTCTCTTGAGCTGAAATGGGAACGTCATGTCCCGGCCCTCCCTGGATTGTCACTTTAAGCTACTAAAAATGATGCATGTATTAGTTTTTTGTGTTGTGTAGACTGATATGGCAGAGATGGAAAAGTTTTCAAGCATATTAAAATCTTAATATCAGCTGCGAATTCAACAATAATTTTGGTCAAAGAAAATAAAGATAAAATTACTTATTAAATATTTTTCCAAATAACGTTGTTTAGAATAATTCATTTTAGAAATTGAAATGTAATAAAAATATTATGCAAATTGCGATTGCAAAGCAGTAGATAAAAATAGTTCCATAATTATAGTTTCAATACTTTACAGTTTCAATTATAAGTGTTGAGGTACAACAAGTCGGTCGCTGTCCCGCAGTTTCAAGTAGTAGTTGCACAGTAACTGTCCAGCTAAAATTGCAAATGATTCCACTAACAAAACAACAGGAACAAATAATACATATTTTTCTAGTAATAACAACCATTGAGCAACCATCATAACATTGGAACCCATTATTAATATTTTTAAAAAATTGAAATCGGTTCTAGCAGCAAGCATTAACTGACAGTAAGTGCGACTACATTGTGGTGTTTAGAATATTTGATCCACTCTTTTTTTTTATTAAGATAATTTTTTTAATTAAAAAATCATCACAAAATACGCTTAGTGTAAAGCCATGCGAACTATAGGGTTGATAATCTTCCTGACAAATTGGAAGAATAAAGGTACTACATTTTTTAGGTTCTGTTATTCATAACTTTTCCTCCCATCTTTTTGACACTGTGGTTCTATTATATTTTATCGAAAACAACATTCAATGAAACAAATCTCTGTGTGTAATTTGGAGTTAGGTGCTTCATCTACTAGAACTGCATTGCTGCAGAAATAAGAGACACAACTAAAATTTATAAATCTAAAACTGTATATTTTAGAGTCATTTTGCATAATGTTTTTTAATGTTGTTGAAAAGGCTTTTTGTGTCCAACATAAGGATTTTCCCTATATGTTTCTTAATGCAGTTGATTTCTCTTTTGTATAACATAATGGCTTTGAGTCATTCACCAAATCACATATGTACTTAAAAATTTTAAGTTTATTATAAAATCAAAAATAAGTTTCAGAAAATAGTACAAAGGCACAATATGGCACACCAGAACATTGCTACAAAAAGCCCACAAGTAATTTTTAAAGTTTCATATAGTTTTTTTTTTTAACTAAAAGCAAAAATTAAATTAAGACACAATAACAATAAAGCTAATGACTAAAAATTGTACTGAATTTTCAAGCCACCTAAAAAGATATAAAATATTCATAAGAAATAAATGTTAAATTGTGCATGTTTTTAGTAAGTACTTATATTACTTAAACATGTTACAACATCATGGCTTACAGTTACCTTAACTCAGTATGTTGGTACTTTGATCCCTGACATATTATTGATACAACATTTGGAGAGTAAAACATTTTTATAGTCTTTAGCCATATACAAATTAGGAACATTTTAATAATAAAAAATATGGCATATATAATTTTTTAAATATCAGACTGACTATACTGAGTTAGTCAACTAAAACAGTTATATTGTTGTCATGTTTATTTCTCTTGTATATATAATTTTTTTAAAAAATTCTAATCATTGCAACTTTTCAAAGTTATGAATAAATGTATAATATTTATACAATATAATAACAAATGCATAAAAAATACTTATATAAGGCACTTAGATTTGATTTATTTGGTCTCTTTAACCATTCATGTATATATAATACAAAACCACATCAACATATAATAAATCAGCATATAAAAACAGCAAGTGGTTAATAAAGCCACCTATTTACGTTTATGAAGGCTCTTTATATGATAGCTTTATTATAAAATATTTGATTCCAAATTGAAAAGTAGATTAAGATACTTATAACCTAAACTAAAATGATTTTTGAAATAAAAAAAATCCTATTTAAAAATATTTTGTACTTCAAAAATAATTATTCTGAAATTGATACTTCCTATACAAATTATCAACTGGGTACAAAAATCACTTACTCTTGATAATTGTTTATCGTTAATTTGAGTATTATTTAGTGCAATGAAGGCACTTTATTCTACTTTTGTTCATTGATACAAGGTGTGATATGTTGTGCATCTAGGGCTGAAATCAACTGTTATATTGTGCAAACTACTCGCTATAAAAATGCTACTCGCGATAGTTTTTTTTAAACTGCCACTGGTAAGGAACTTTAGTTTAAAAAATATTTCAACAAAGTCCTATGAAAATAAACTATTAAATAAGTTTGTTGTACAGTTATGTCTCAGCAATTTTAATTAAGCAGTTATTCATGACAAACTATAATTTCTAAGTATAAACAATATTATTTTATATTTGATTCTTAAAATATTACTAGCTTAGTAATGTCAACTAAAATATGCTACAGCTGAAGCATTGTTAAAAAAACCAGTTTCTTAGATTCGACATAACATGAACCACACATTTGAAATAGAATGACTGACTAGCAATGCAAACTTAAAAACAATACTCAAAACATAGAAAAAAACACTTAATATTGCAGTAAAGAAATACAAAAATAAAACAATACTTAAAGCAAAATAGAAAAAGAGAATATACAGCACCGGGGCCCAAAAAAATAGAGAGATCAATATCGACCAGCAATCATTTCATTAAAAAATGATTACATCAAGTAAGAAACAATATAAAATCAAACATCAACTAAGGTTCAAATAAGATAAAACATAGGAAATATACTATCCCAAGCAAATTAATCAGATTAAGAACTAATTTTCTAAAAAGGAAACAAGTACAACTCACTACAGACCACACAATATTGAGCATTGATGACTTTTTATTAGTAATCCTTATTTCAATTTTTAAACAAATTGTACAGAGAAGTGCCACAAATCTGGTATTTGCAGACTTAATAAGTGAATTTCGAGTCAAGTCATAACGCTTAAATTTTAAAATGACATTATTAAGAATATCTTAACAATTTAATATAGATAAATTATTGTAAAACAATTCTAAACTTTTCTTAAATTTAAATCTTACACAATGAAAACAATTTTAAACATCTGCCTATTTTGTAATCCCTATGAGGGTAAAAATCTATTTACTTATGGCTTGAAACATGCAAAATCTTAACTCTACATAACTACTACTCGAAAGTTGGACAGATTTGCACAGCTCCTCTGCAACTTTGAATTAAGCAATATAGCTTTATGTGGAGACTGGAAAAGATTGATTTATTTCTTAATTGTGTATTATAGTTATATATATTTATCCCCTTTAGAGGATACTTAAAAAAAGTTAAATGCTCAATATACTAATTATGCATTAATAAGTAATAATAGATAAAAAAATGTATAAATTCAGATCAAATTTTTGATATTCTTATTTAGAGATTTCTGAATATATGAAACATATTAGTATTCTTACTCATTGTTTATAAAGGCAAATAAAACTCGTACAGAGAATAACAAAACTGCACAAAAAATTATTTTAAAAAAAAATCAAACTTTTTATATTTAAGGTATATAGTGGATTTAGTGAAATCTGTAATTAATTTTTTAAAGAATGGGGAAATCTTATTAGTTTTAGAATTCAAAGTATAACTTTTTGTTGCTGCATCATTAGGTCAATTGCCGGAATTTTTTTTTATCATAAATGTTAAATTATAGATGATACACCTAAAGTAATACTTTATGAATCTAAGTTTAAACTATTAAAAACTTCTTCTGCTAAATTTTTATTATATTAAGTGACAATTTATAATTTAAACTTGCATAATAGGTTTATCGATTATTTTAATATATTCTTCATTTTTATCATTCCATTTCCAAACATTTTTTTCTTCCTCAAGTTAAACAACTAACATATTTACAATATATAAAAATTTAGTAAATAAAAATCGTAAACTTTCTTTACAAACGATATTCTTAAATGTCATTAAATGCAATCTAATAATAATTAATTACATTTACAGATGACACTGCTAAATTTAAATTCCAAAATTTTCCTCATTTTGAATGTTTGGACAGTTTCTTTTAATAACAAATATTTATTTATAATTTATTAAATAATATTTATTAAATGCAATCTAATAATAATTAATTACATTTACAGATGACACTGCTAAATTTAAATTCCAAAATTTTCCTCATTTTGAATGTTTGGACAGTTTCTTTTAATAACAAATATTTATTTATAAGTCCGAGACCAAATTTTTAAAAGAGTAATAGATGAATGAAATCTATGAAATGCAACAATAGGAAGCAAATATCGGGTTATTACTGGCCAAAGAAGCTTACTAAGTGTAAGCTTGTTAGATTCCTTAAAATTATTCCAATTAACAAAACAATCAAGCAACCAAAGTGACAGGTTACAAAGTATGAGAAAAGCAATAGTTTGACGTCCTGCTTTCTCATGAATATTGGAAATATCAACTTTTTTTCGAGATACTTGATATATAAATATATATTGGCTGCATCCATGAACTAGCAAGCCTATTGCTGACAGTATTAAAACAATGTTTCTGTCTTTAGATATGCTTTCACAAATCAAACCACAAATTCCATATGTAAGTAAAGAATATATTCCAAGTTTTTGAAACAAATTTATAAAACTAATATCGTAAAACTGATTCCATGTAACCATTTTTTTAACTTGTGATAGACCTATTAAACAAGCGAAAAACGCAGAACTGAAAATTATTAAATATAATATACTTATTGCCATATCTAAGTTTTTATGAACTGAAAAAAATATTATTACAATTATAGTGGTAACAATACAGATAATGAAGCCTAAAAAGAAGCCTTTAGTGGATTGGCTGCACATTTCACCATCTTCCGATTTGGCAGAATGCAAAAAAATGCATTTCCTTCGTTTAACATTAAAGTTAAACCATAACATGTATAAAATACCTGCAATAACAAGGTAATATTGAACCATAAATGGGTATAAAAAGTGTTTTGCTTGTCCCCAAAAGTATCCAGTTGTAGAATTTTGAAGACAATATGTTACTGACAAAACATCTACTGTTTCTTCAATTTTCTGCACACGCCACCAACAATGTGAACCTGATGTGTCTAAAATGTAACATTAACAAAATTATTACATAGTAAATGTGTTGCATACTTAATGTGTAAATATATATATCTTAAATAATTCTCAGATACTTCTTTTAATGCTAAATGCTTCTAATTTACACTTATCTAAATTGCTTAACCTTTAATGACCTTAAATTAGAACTCTTTTTGCAATCATTGAACTATTAAATAATCATTAACTATTTTGAATCATAATAAATAGGTCAAATTTTCAATATATAGAATAGTTTGAACAAACAAAAAGATTAAGAATATTAACTTATTCACTATGATTGCCGAGAAAATTTTCAAGTAAATATGAGCTTAAGTTTGTCTAAATAAACAAAACGTAAGACAAAAAAAAGATCATAATCCTGATCAATTTATGTAGGGCCCGTTAAGCTACAAAAAAACAAATTAAAAAAACTTAAAGGTAATGTTTTTATTTGAAAATGAAGGTGTTATTTGTATTCATAAAGTCATATTAATGGGTTAATAATTAGTGATTGAAATATGTATTTGCACAATTTTATTGTATTTAAATTAAAAAAATTAATGTGTAAAAAAAATAAAATACAATTGACTTACAATGAACAACATGATTTGGATAAGGCTTCATTTCATCTTCAGAATTTAAATCATATTCTAATGTATGTACAGTGAAGTTTAACAGTTTCAATGGATTAAAACTGGAATTATGCTTCGGATGAAAACCATGTTCCCAATCCATTGCACTTTCCCATATAAACAGGTGAATCAAAGCTGCACCATTAGCTGCAAACAAATGCATAAGAGCAAAGTTTCGCAGACCTTTGAAGCGACTAATATGTTCCTAAAGTGAAAAAATATGTTTCAATATGCTTACTAATTTCTATAACATAAAATAGGAAAAATAGAAATAAAATCACATAGCCCTTTAATTTTGGTCTTTATTTTATTAAACAAAAATTAAATTTGACTGAAATAAGAAGATTCCTAAATTTTAGTGCCCATTTTTAAACCGGTAATTTCTGCTTTGAGTCTATTGTTTACATATTTATAGCCAAATAAAAATATCAATTTCCAAATGAAACAACTTTTTTTTAAAATTAAATAAAAAAATTCCAATTCCTTTATCAAAGTAACAGATATTAACAGCCCATAGAAAGATATCCAATAGGCATATAAAAATAGGAAATATGATCTATCCCTTGTGGCCAAAATCTGATGTTTAAAAAAAAGTGATATTGGAAGGTTAAATTTCCTACATAATATTATTATTATTATTTATTCCAAAGTTTTAACTGTAAAAAGTTGAAAAAATTATGTGTTCAAAACTTAACATTTGGGTCAAATATCCCAATGTATAAGAATACCTGACCCACCCATTAGGGGATACTTAATCGTAGTATAGTGCCAATAAGATATAATTAATTTAAATCCACCTTATTTTTATGTTATTTTCAGAGATAAAAAAATAGGAACTTTTATGACGGTTTTTTAAAAATTATCCAATCGTCAAGGGGTTAAAAACAATTAACTATGTCTACTCATGGAGCTTCCCAGCTAAAAATTGCCATGTGCTCTCTTTACCCCATTTTTTGGGACACATATTTTATTTTTCACAGCTGAGTTTCAACCAAGCTTGGTAGTTGACTATTCTGCAGCTAGCATCAAACCATGATTCAAAAAAGCCGTAACTTCTCAATAGGTGGACAGTTGATTTTTAATTTTATTAAAAACTTGGTTAGCTGTATATGATGAAACAAAATATTTTGTTTGGGGACATCCTGCACCTTTCTTATATATATTCTTAAAGGATATCCTGGACTTTTCTTAAAAAAATGGTCTGGGTGGACTAAACTCTTTGGTTACTGTATGACATGGGATATCCACTCATTAAACTTTTCTGCAGCTTTTTTTAAATGCCATATGGAAGAAGACTCTCTGTGTTGAACATCTTCAGTTATATTTTTAAGGCATCTATAATAACATAAAAACAAAACAAAAAATCGTTGGAACCTCCCAAATGCATTTGAATAGTAATAGTGTGATTTTAGTCAAGTATCCCTAATTTCATTTTTAACCCTAAAATAGTCTTATAATATATAGAAAAAAATACAGATATTTTGGTATACATGATCTTGTAGCTAAAAACATCTACAAAACAAATGACAGATTAAAAAGTATCAACTTTTTTAACAAAGAAAAATTATAACTTCATAGTTAAACAGTTTATAGCACAAAAACTCACTTTTAAAACATGAAAATGTGTTTTGCCTAATAGGTTAAAAACATATGCAATGCTTTGATGTTACTTTCACCATGTGATTAGCTAAATGTCTTTAAATCTCCAAAAGGAATGGAAAGTTGTGAGAAAAAATATGAGAAACTTGAAACTACCGAGAACGAGAATAACATAAACAGCTGGGAAAAATTAAACAGCGAATGAAACATTACCAGCCCTCCCAAAATGAAAATCCCAAAACTGGTATGATGCAGAGTGCAAAGCAATGAATGAAAAGAAAAAACATGCATATAAATTGTTGGTGCAAAAACGCAATATAAGAAAGGTAGAAGGAGTACAAAGAAATTGGAAGGAAAGAAAAAAGAATGTTCAAACAGACAGAATGAAGATAATTTTCAGGGAAGAGACGTATAAAGAGATAGAACATTAAAAAACCAGTAAGAGGCTAGAAAATTCTACCAGACAGTAAACAGCTCTAAAAAAGATTTTGCGCTGGAACACACACATGTAGAGCTAAAAATGTTGAACTTATTAACAATAAAACAGAAATACTAAAAAAGCGGAGAGAACACTTCAAGATTGCTCTAAATGGAGAAGACGTTGTGTGTACAACACCAATCCACCAACCTTGGATGAAGTTGAGAGAGCAATTAACAAATTAAATAACTGTTCAGCCGGTCCGGATGCTATCAAAGCAAAACTTTGAATATAAGAGAACCGAAACTTATCAAAGAAATACATGCCATTATTTTAAAAATCTGGGCAACGGAAATATTACCTAATGAGTGGGAAGATAGATCCATATGCCTGATTTACAAAAAAAAGCAATAAGCTAGAATGTAACATCTACAGAGGCATTGCTCTTTTGAATACATACATGCAATAAGATTTTATCATATATCCTAGCAAAATGGCTAACCGTTTATACAGGCAATATTATTGGAGAGTATTAAAGTGGTTTTCAATAGGGTAGGTCAAATACTAATCAAATCCATGCGATCAGACAAATTATGAAAAAGACAAAAAGCTTGTAATTGGCACATACAATCTATTTATGATATTTTAAAACAGCTTACAACAACATTGACAGGGAAAGATTATTTGAAGAAATTATGGATTTGGGAATGACAGAAAAATTTACAAATATAATAAAAATGACTTCGTAGAGTAAAATTAGGATTAGATTTATTAGAGGCTTTTTATACTGAGAAACGACTAAAGCAAGGAGATTATCTCTCATGCCATTTGTTCAACACAACATTAGAGAATGCAGCGAGAGACTATGGCATACAAATGAAAAAAAAACTATTTCAAAGATCGGTACAATTATTGGCATTTGCGGATGACATTGACATCATATAGATAACTAAAGGAGCAGTAGGTTGAGGCATTCTGTGCACTGGAAACAGCGGCAAAAAATATTGGTTTGGCAGTCAATGAAGAAAAAATAATTCCTGTGTGTGTGACTGTGACAAACAAAGTGTCACATGTGTTACCATTAAAAATAAACAATTAAGTATTTGAAAAAAGAATCAGTTTAAATACTTAGGCACACAATAGTGAATATCAATAGTGACATCCCCATGTAAATAAAAAATAGAATTAACATGGTCAACAGATGCTACTAGGACCTACGCAACAGTTAAAACACTGCCGGGAAACAAAAATCCAGCTCTATAAAACTTAGTAAGACCAGTTGTATTATATGGCAGCGAATATTGGATATTGAATAAGTGAGATGAAAATAAACTACTAATTTGTGAACGAAAAGTCTAAGAAGAATTTTTGGACCAATAACACAAAACGGGATATGGAGAATTAGATATAATCATGAGCTACAACTGATGTTTCGAGAACCTAATTAAGTAAAAGTTATCAAAGTGTCTAAACTTAGATGGCTGGGCCCCATTTATAGATATGAAGAAGTAAATTCAATAAAAAATATAACATTTCATAAACCAGAAGGGAAAAGAAGAAGAGGCAGGCCATGAACAAGATGGCTGACAATGTGGAAAAGTGGCTAGGGAGTCTTGGTGTTAACAGATGGAAAGCTATGGCAGCGGATAGGCCAAGACGGTTTAAACTGAGTGAGACAGCCTTGCCTGGAAACTGGTTGTAGTGCTGAGAAAGAAGATCAGCTAACTGAAAGAAAAAGTGATGCCACTACTGAATTTTGAATTAAGAGAAAATGGTTTGGGGTAAAGTATTCTTAGTTTCCTACTAATTTTTAAATATTTGTATTTCATTGTAACAAAGAATAATCAATGACAAAATATACTATTAAGAATGCATTTTTTAGGAGAAATAAGAGTTATTTCTTACATACTTACATTTGGATTTTTTAAGAAACAAATTTGAAGTGATACAAAAACACAGCGCAGAATAGGTGGTAAAAAACTGACTGATCGAAGACATTTCTTTGGAGATACAAATATTGACAAAATTTCTAACATTGTCACAAAAGCTACACATGATCCAAATACTATAAAAAATAAACATTAAATTAAAGATAAATTTATATAAAAAAAGTATTCACAAATACAGTAAAAACAATAAAATTTTACTAAAGAGATCATTAAACTAGGGAACCAGGAAGTGAGCGATAGCAGAAAACGACGAAATAGAACCCGAAGAATAGAGCTTCACGAAATTTATTTATTTTAGACATAGGAGTTTAATTATTTTATGTGTTGCTAGTCACATTTTCATCTAATAGAAATAATTAAAGGTATAACATAAATTTATTGCCATTAAAATTAATAACACTTTTTACAGTGACACATTTTAGATATAATTCCAACATAGTCGACTGCTGGTACATTTTTCTGATAAACTATCAACATTTTCTTGAAAAACAATTACATATCATACTGGAACATTTATTTGTTATGTTAAAGTTCAAAAAATTTCATATATATTTACATTTTTAATGTTGGAAGGCTTTATAAAGTTGGAAAAAGGGTCACTTTTTGTGTACAAATTTAAAGACTAGATTTCTTTGAATTTTTTTTAATATTTTTGAGAACATTGAACTTTAACAAAACAAATAAATGTTTTAGTATGGTATGTATTTTTTTCCCAAGAAAATTTGATAGTTTATCAGAAAAATGTACCTGCAGTCAACTCTACGTTGTAATTTTTTAAAAAAGTGACACTGTAAAAAGTGTTTATTACATAAATTTATTGCCATTAAAATTAATATCTTTTATAATTTCTATTAGATGAAAATGTGATTAGCATCATGTAAAAAAAATTAAACTCCTATGTCTAAAACAAATATATTTCTTGAAGTTTTATTATCGGCTTCTATTTCGTCGTTTTCAGCTATCGCTCACTTACTGGTTCCCTTAAGTCAAGGGGACGTACATAAATTATATCATGCAAAATGTTGACTTTTTTGATCCCTTCCTCCCCCTATGTCACACTGCGTCACGTTTGATTGAACCCCTCCCCCTAAAATTACGTCACGCTGTTGCACTTCCCCTTTTTAAAAAAAGTTAATTTTAAAATTTCCTTTTGTTTCTGAAATTTGAAAAAAATGCATATTTATTTTTTAAAAATTAACTATTTTAAAAATTAAAGTAAAAAAAGTTATTTATATTGGTTAAATAATTTATTCATAGGAATAGACTGACATTGCATTTACATTTCCGTTGTCCAAGGACTAACTAGCCATTCGCATATGTCTTCTAAAAAAGGGGGTTTGGGTGTAAAGGATCTGTTTAGTTCTGGGTAATTTGGTGTACGTCCAAGTTGCTGCTAGTATTTTGATTGGTCAAGATAGTGTCGTGAAGTGTCATCAAGATAGTGAAAAGGTCTGTAAAATATAGGAGACTAATAATGCCAGCGTTGTGGCAGATAATCTCCCCATCCTCTTTCTGAAATAAAGTGTAAATGATAAAAAAGATTTAATTTTTTTTCTCAAAAACTTCATTTTATGCGAAACAGATTTTTTCTTTCAAAAGTGAAATTTTCCGAATCGTTACATCATGCTAGCGATTACCCCTCCCCCCTCCATGTCATGATCCGTCACGTTGGCCCATATCCTTCTCCCTCTGAGCATGACGTAATTTAGGTACGTCCCCCAATTAGTGAAGCTTTTAAGCATAAAATTTCTTTTGGTTAATACTAAAAAAATTACTATAGTTGAAATAAAACAATTTATAAGGTTATGAAGAGTATTGGTATGGTTTTAAAAAATTTGGTCCAACAAAAATTAAAAAAAAATTGAAACAAAAATTTCCTATTTACAACTTAAACTTACCAAATCCTCCAACTTTGTAAAACAAACTTATATTAAAGCCTTGCTTTTGTCGAGTAGATTTTAGTGGTGAATCTTGCAATTTGTCATCCTTGTCGTCAGGTAATTTGTTAAAATATCCACAATACTGTTTAGCATAAGCTCCAATAAAAAGCAATATTCCAATCCCAAAAAGATATATAAATATATAGTCCTGTAATGAAGTTAATTCAAACAATTAAACTTTCTTCAAAAATCATATCAATAAAGAAGATAAGAATATTTTTAAATACAGAATGGGGGGAAAAATGTTTGTATTTTATGAATAGCGGCAAGATTTGTTAAAAGAAATAAATTGTAGATTAAGTTGTATTAAAACTAGTATATATAGCTTGCATTTGAATGATTCCACTTTTAAAACGTATTCTTTGCACACACTCTATAGTAAAAGTACAAGGATTAATTTTGTTTATATCCTGCATAAGTTGGGAAGAGCAAAATACATGCATCATGCCAGTTTCAATGATAAAAATCAAGTGCATAGTAAAAGGATATTTTCCCAACAGAAAACAAAAGATTAAACATGTATTCTCATATTAGCCATCAAAATACAGCAGGGATAAGTCAAGCTATACTACAAATAAACTTTTTGTGGTTATATATTTGATATACATTAGAATTATTCTGCAATATATTTCGTTCACAATTGCACTTTCACTCAAAACAACTATAAAAAATTTAAGTTTGAATTTTTTTAGGTAATTAAAATGCAACAGTAAAAAGAATTTATAACTTCATATGCATTTTGTTTTGCATAAGCTTCCTTTTATCTTATCAATTTAGCTCTTGGTTTATTTATGATTATAATACGTATTTTCCACTATGCATACTTAACAATAGTTTTCTTACTTGAATATAAAATAATGGTAAATCTTCATGAAAAATTTCTAAAATAATAGAGGTCCCAGTGATCAGCAGTAAAATCTCAGCATAGAATCCACTTAAACAGTTAAATACATAATCTTGCTTTGACCTAAATAAGACAGAATGAATTCTCATTGAAAATACAATGACTGAAAGCAATATTTGTTGTAAGGTAACTATGTAAAAATGTTAAATAATCGATTTAAAGATAACTTGTTAATGTATACTTAAAATTAAAAAGATGTAAGAGTAACATACAGCTTAGCTCAAATAAACTAATGAATGTTCACAATTCAAATGGTAATTAATGGCTATAAATATTTAAACACCTTTTACAAGGGCCTGAAAATATTTCCTTGTGCCAAGCCAGTGAATCATTAAAGCCAATAAAAAATCATTTTAGTTAGTTAACAAAAATGGTCCACAATGGAAGAGCTTAGTGGCAGAAGTGAATGAGGTATATAAAATAATAATCTATCTAAAGACAACTTTTCTTATGCCATTGCATCTAAATCCCTGCGAAAAAATTATAAGGTTGAAGAAATAACCTGTGAAACTGATTTATGCAAATTTTCCAGAAGGGAAAGCAATTCAAATGCAAAGTATGCAAATGATGATGATGTCGTGTCCATGGATAGAGACTATATAGGACCAAAGGTCTCATAGACCGCCCCAGCGATCTGCAGACAGTGGTCCTCATAAAGGTCTTCGTAGGGCGAGTTGGTAATTTGCTGCAATTTTGCCAGGATGGCTGGACAAGAGAAAAGATGTTTTGGATCCAGTTCCGAGTCGGGGCAGTTTCTGCAGCTGGAGTATTTTCTAGTTCCATCTTTTTGGATTTCCATCCCTTTGAAGTGGCCTGTCCTTAATCTAGTTAGGGTGGTCGCAGTTACCCTATTGGTGTTTAACTCACAAATTTGGTGTTTAATTTTAACACTTCTGCTGTTAAATTTTGCTTTGGCCACTGAGTTGATGTCATTAAGAGTGGTTTGGTATGCAAATGATTTACCATTATAATGCACTTTAATTAAAATCTAATTTAAATTAATCAAACTTATTACCATATTACATATATATGAATCGTTTCTGCTGATGGAAAAAAGTAAAGGTCAGCAAGTTTTTTTGTCGGATATGCACATTTTCTGTAGTACAAGAAAGCAGGAAATAAAAAAGGCAACCTAACAATGCATTTAGGTTACTTTAATCTTCATCTATGCTATTGATATCGATGGCGAAGCCAAGTCAATTGTCCGACGTAAAACGCGGGAATATCCTTGGAATGAAAGCTCGTGAAATGAGTGTTGCAGCTTTTTCCAGGTCTATCGTTGGTCTAAAACGGTAGTCAATAATTTCTTAAAAGATCCTTTAAAGCATGGTGAATGCAAGTACACAGGAAGACTAAGTGCACTTTCAAGGCACCAAAAATCGACCGTTTTCCAATGGACGGGCGGCAAAAAAAAGTTTCCTTCTGAAATAATTAGTGATTTAAGCCTAGCAAGTACCAGCTGAACTGTACACAATGTTTTAAGTTCCAACCCGATGTCACAGTTCGTAAAATTATGCCCTCGACTAGCCTTGACAAAGATGAATAAATTTGCTAAAAAGTATGCTTCATTGTAGATAAATTGAAAAGTATTGTTCTTTTTTTATATTATGCCGTGACATTTTAAAACAGTCTGGTCCATCAAAATTAAATTTTTCTCATCAGAAAAAACTGATCCAAGTGAAACATACTAAAAAAACACTATTTAGCCGCTTTTAAGATAGCTAATTTATGCCTCTTTGTCAAGGCTAGTCGAGGGCATACTTTTACGAACTGTGACAACAGGTTGGAACTTAAAACATTGCAGACAGTTTGGCTGGTACATGCTAGGCTTAAATCACGAACTATTTCAGAAAGAAATTGTTTTTGGTCGCAAGTCCATTGGAAAACGGTCGATTTTTGGCGCCTTGAAAGTGCACTTGGTCTTCCTGTGCGCTTGCATTCACCATACTTTGAAGGATCTTTTTAAGAAATTTTTGACTACCCTTTTAGACCTACCGATAGACCTGGAAAAGGCTGCACAACTCATTCCACACGCTTTCATTCCTAGGATTTTCCCGCATTTTACCTCGGACAATTGATTCTGCCTCACCATCGATATCAATAGCACATATGAAGATTAAAGTAACCCTAAATGCATTTTTAGGTTACCTTTTTTTATTTCCTGCTTTCTTGTACCACAGAAAATTTGCATATCCTACAAAAAAACTTGTCGACCTTATAGTTTTTTCATCAGCAGAAACGATTCATATTTAATTTGGTAATAAGTTCGATTAATTTAAATTAGATTTTAATTAAAGTGTATTATAATAGTAAATAATTTAAATACTTTGCATTTGAATTGCTTTCCCATCCGGAAAATCTGCATAAATCCAAGTTTCATTGGTTATTTCTTCGACCTTATAATTTTTTCCCGGGCCTTAGTAGGAATTTTTAATAGTTATTACTCACTACTTAATTTTTTAATAACTAGTACATATTCATAAAAAAAATTCTAGAAAACAAGAACATTTTCCATTTATAAATAAAACCAAAAGTACTTACGATTGTGTTAAATATTCATTTTCATTATTTATATCAGAAACGCTTCCTGGGCCACTTGTATCAGGCAAATTTAAATTGCAATCGTTATGTTCTTTTGAATACATAACTGTTCCATTTAACATAACGGTTGAATGGTCTTCTCTAACCTCCATATTGCATTTAAAGAAACCTAAAACATGTGCAAAGTATTTTTTGAGGTACAAAAATAAACACAAGTTTTCGTTATACTAAAGAACTAGTATTTTAGAAACATGCACATAACAAAATGTAGTGTTGCAAGTATTTTCCGTTGCGTTGCTGCACAAATTAGAGATCCAAAATCATCTGTCAATAATTAAAGCAAATTGATATATATTGCTTTTTATAAACAAGAAACTGGAACATGTATGCAGGCCCGTAACTTATGGGGGGGGGGGGGGGTAGGGGGTGGAAGCCTCCCCTCCCAATAATTTTACAAAAGGCGCCAAAATGCCGCCCTTCCTTTCCCCCAAAAATGGCCCCATTTTGGCAACCTCATTAATTTTTTTACAACAAAATAAATAAAAAGTCATTATTTATATTCCTTTTACTCATTACTTTATATTCCATTGCTTTGATTATATTCAGTCATTACTTTATATTCCTTTTTCTTGTAACTTTTTTTTATAACTTTTTTGTTTAGAAGTGTTATAATGTCAATAATTTGAAAGAACCCTGAAGTAATGTATAAATTATTAAATTTTACACTAAATTAAGTTTAAATAAATTTATAAATGTGTGAATTTAAGGTAATTAATTTAATAATTGAAGAGTATAGGGGGAAAAACAACTTCATTGCGCAGGGATTTCCCCGTATTCTTTTGTGCTTGGCGGACATTGGCGACAGGAAACCAGTTATTCTTTCGCATTACAAACATGCGACTCATGTCCACTGATATCTGGGGTGAATCAGCGTTGCCGCGAGAAAAAAAACAAAGTGAGTAACCGGTTTCTTTACACCAGTTTAGGTGATGACTGCCAAAGAACCCTGATGCAGAAAGATTCCTATGCAATGAAGTTCTTTTTCCCCTGTACTCTACTTTATATGAACTATTCTAGTAATTTGTGCAATTAAGGGTTAATAATTACTATATAATATAAATTAATGATACAAACACTAATTTATTAGGGCATCACCCTCCCCCCCCCCCGTCTACCAAAATAAAAGTTTAAAGTTACGCCCCTGCATGTATGGCTTGGTGTGGACTTAGATGGTTTTCCTTGGAGCTTAACTTAGAAGGTGCAGTCCTTGCCAAGCCATGACATAAATAAAACATGGGAAAAAATTCACCCAATATGGAAATGAAGCATGTAAAATATATAATGGTTCAAAGTCTTGAGTTTTGTTGCCATATGGTTGTGTTTGTCCTAGATCTCAACCTCATCATTGAATGTAGTTCAAAATTAAGAGCTGCATATTCCTGCATTAAAGATCTGTAAATAGGTATAAGCTATAAACAGATCATTGGAAGTAATGAATTACAAAGGAAAACATCAAGACCTCTGTTGAGGACAGAAGTAACATAATAGTAATTTTTTTTCTAGGAAGAAACTGGATTAATTAGCAAACCATTTATTTACCACTTACAATAATATATATTGGTTATTGAATACAATGTTGCAAAATTTCACAGCGGTAGAGATTTACTGTACGGTCCCCCTTGGCGAACTTTCCAAAATCGCGCCAAAAGTCCGTCTTTTGGCGACTTTTTTTTAAAAACCACTATTCAAAGAAAAGATCGTATAGGAATATTTCTCATGAAAACTCAACCAACGGTCCGATAGGGTTGCCGGATAACGTCTTCGGTGCGAAGTCAAAGAATTCGAATCTTCAGTTAGTCAGACAGGTTGCCAGAAAAAAATATCTATCGCCAAATTCGAAAAAATCGCGCCAAGGGGGACCGTACAGTAAATCTGATCCCAATGGGGGCTGTTGCAAAATTTCACAGCATCAAAAGGTAAAGAATGGATATTTAATATTTTGAACAAACATTTACTTACGTTTTTATTTAGCGAAAATAATTATCTGTATAAATAAAAAGGCAAGAGTGACAAACTTAATGGGGACAAAAATTACAGTGTAGCTGGAAACATGGAAGTTGGTGTAGTCACTAAAATATAATGAGACCAGTGATTATAAAACTACTATTATTTGCAACACGATCTTAAGAAAACATGACATATGTTTTGTTTTTGCTTGGATTCATATTTTAATAGTTTTAATTAGTAATTTGTCTTTGATTAGTGATGAACGACACTTTGACAATGTACTAACTTTCGCTTTGATTGCACATGCCTTGACGGCAGTGGACATATGTTACAATTGTGTATTCTAAGTAAATTCAAACTATATTTTCTGATTCATAAAAAGTAACCAATGGACTGTACTTACAGTATAAATCGGTTACTAATAAGATGACGTGCAATTTGTCATCAAAAATCGTGCAGATAATTGTCGTGTTTATCAACAAACAGAACCACCGTGTGCTTTGGGCGTAACTGCTGAAAACAACTCACCTCATTTGACACTTTTGATGTATTTGATCATTACTTTCACTTACTAAAACTTTACGATCTGCATACTGCTTTTATAAATTAAAATAGAAAAAGAGTTAAAAAAAATTAAAAACATAAACGGTGATATTACATAAGTTAACTTAGCTGAAGCGTCTTTGTTACTAACGTGGATTTAAAACTAAGTAGTATTTATTGGCTGTGTTACAACTCTTTTAAGTTAAGAAGTAGGCAGCCAAATCATTATCAAAACCAAACATAACTTTTCAAATTCAAATCTCTCTGAATTGTACACGTATTATAAATCAAATGTCTCAACTTTGTTTCTTTCCTAAAACAATTCTAAGTTGTATTGAAGTTCTTGTGGACGTCAACAGGGTATGTTATGAAACGGCATAACCTTCATTATATAAATTTGAATTTTGCTCGAAAATTGTTTTAGTATAATTAAATTATAATTTGGTAAATATGGGAGAAAAAATTCGTATAGCTATTTTGGTTTACATACACCACAGTTCCGCCCACCCTGTAAAGTCAATTTTTTTTATTAAGTTGAATTTTGATGAGCTAATAAGCTGTTTCAAATGAGTTTGAATTTTAAAAAAAAATATATTCTTAAGTCTGAAAAGAATCTCCCAGCAGCCATTTTTTTCAGTATTTTAATATTTTTAATATTAAGGGTTTACTATTTATTAAGGGATTAATATAATATCTATTAATATTAAGGATATTATTTATTTTAATATTTTTTTTTCCTTGTCATTTTAATGTAGATTTTTAACCGCGTGTTTCAGAGATAATTTATATGTTCCTCTAGAATGAACGAAAATCAAGTATCTGATGGGTTTTGCAAGAAGTTTTATAAAAAAACAACAACCTTAGAATGTTTCAAAACTTGTGTAGTTATTATTTGTATGTTTGTCTATAGTTAGTTATCGTTAGTTGTTTTAGTTATACTTGCTAATTTACCATCATAAAAGGGTAGAAACTAAATAGAATACTGTCATTTAAAATATTTTTTTCACATTTCCATTAGAAATTAGTTAAAAAGGATCTATTTATAAATGATGTGTATTCTGAGTAGACTGTAGATAAAAGCATTGCATTTTACGTTTGTAACGCAGAAAAATCAATCTTATTTCTTAATATTTTCATAAGGTCACACTTTAGTTTTATTTTTGACCCTTCCCGTTTCTAGACAAAGCTTTAAAATTTTCTTTGAAATTAATTTCCTGTTTTGCATTACTAATGTGACGTGATAACTCTCTACGTTATCGTTAGATGGCAGCACTAACATCTTCCCAAATTAAACACGTGTCGCCCAAACGTTTCCCAAATCAAACCGAAGATCACATTATTTGACTTAGTCCAGTCAAATTGTCGCTGATCAATACAAAAATCAGTGTAGAAGTTTTTATTTTTTAATGTTGATTAGGATGGTCTTCTGACAAAGTTTTTCCAATATAAATTTTACCTGGAACATGCCGCCATCTTAAAAAAATAATAATAAATAGGACTTTTTCAGTTTTTCCTCAATAACTCCCAAATGTTATCCTTTAATTAAAACATTGTACCTAAGTATTTTGAGGCCAATTAAATTTTCCATCATATAGTCCTAGATTTCAAACAGTTCTAGTGATACAGTGCTTCAAGACACCATAATCTTCAAATCTCATTCCGGAATCTTCAAAATAGCACAGCCAAATAAATGGCCACCATCTTGCATTTACCGTCCACCCAAGCCAAAAATTACGCAGATTTCGCTATTAACTTCAAATGCTAATTTGATGCTTCAAATGTTAATTTTAAGTTCTGTATTTAAAGATGTTATTAGTTGATTGAGGTGGAAGCCGCCATATTGGTCATTATTTTGGATTAATACTTTCCTTACAAGCACATAAATATTATATTGACAAGTTATCGGTTATTGTAAAAAAAAAGAACTTTTTACCCTTTATCTACAGGGGGTGGGAAATAATTTCCCACTTGTGTCTGATCGAAATTTAGCAATTTTTTTTTATCTTCCCCTTGGCGATGATTGTCGATTTTAAATTAGTTTCATAGGTGGATGAATGCGAAAGCATGGTGAGCACGCTGAGTCAGAATAGCTATTTAGAATTGTGTTAAGTTTGTTTGCACGGGGGTACGAATTGCCATTTTGGGCTTTTTGTGACAAATGTAACATATTGGCTGTGAAAGATCATACAATGTTGCCTCGTAATATTCCGCCCTATAAATATATATTTATGGTGAATAGCTAACAATTTCCGCAACCACCTGTTTGATGAAAAAACAAAAAAATTTAACTATTATCCTTAGTTATGTAATATAAATATTAAAAAACTCGTTGACTCAATTGGATGAAAATAAAATAACTCATCTGGGAATAAAAAAAAATCTATTGTTTGATGAACTGAAGTTACCCGCTGCGGTTTCGCGTTGTGAATGTAATGTTATATTTACTGATTTTACTTGTCAATAAACGTTACTTGACTGTGGTTCTAAAATACGACGCCCGTCGCCAATAGCCCTCGTGTAGCTCTAGTGTTACGATAATTCAAACTAAACTAAACTTGTCCATAAAAAAAACAAACTTAACCTCAGGCGCAAAGGCTAGCCTAATGCTAGCCATTGTCCATGCCGAGCGGTCCGGTAAACAAACCCGGGTCAACGGAACAGGAGTCTGGCGCCCTGCCCACTACACCATCACAGCCACGATTTTTATCACGAAAACCGAATTTCGGATAACCGGGACTCTACTATACGTTTAAAACTCCAAATAATTCAGATAAAACATTTTTCTTGTATTTATTTTGCTGATGGATAATGATATATTATTAGAAATTAATATTTTAATTATAGTTAAATTACTTAAGCAGTTATAGCAATGGAAAAAAATGAGACTTATGAGTTAGTTATGAATCATAATTTGCAAATTTTTTTAATCTTATTAGTGTCAAAACTTTTTAATCTGCAAAAAATGTTTTACCTATTTGGGTATTGGTTTTCTTTCGAATGATATACTCAATTTCTTTATTTATTTTTCCAAAATGCGTTGCTAACATTTAAAGGTTTTTAATCTCGAATTGCATTAGCGTGCGAAGTTACATTTTTTGTTAGTGAGCTCAAGTGTAATAGCTTTTTCTTAGGTATTTTTGTGCGCTGATTTCGAAAATGTAAACAGTTCTTTTTTTTTTACGTCCGTATTTTTTTTATTGATTTTTTATTGATAATTTATATTATGCTTTAAATAGTACCCTATAATATCGACTAAAAATCTTCGTTTTTGGTGAAATCGTGATGGTTGGTGACGTCGCTCTTCCATTTTGTTTGGATTTGAATCCGTGAAGAAAGGCCATTATGAACATCCTCAGTCGGAGAGATGATGAAAATTAATGATGTTTGGCTTGGCAGGAAAACCGTCATTGTCCCACACCACCCGAATCTCAATCCCATTCACTGCAGGGTTTTTACCACCCCCGGTAAATACCATGGTAAAAACCAGGGATTGGAAAGTTACTTTAAAAAAGTAACTCTGTTACAGTTACTTAATAAAAAAAGTAACTGTTACCGTTACAGTTACTTAATATGAAAAGTAACACGTTACAGTTACTTAGTACGAAAAGTAACGATTCACAGTTACTTTTTGAAATTTCAAGTTATGAGAAAAATTGTAATTTAGCCATCTTACCATTTTTCAAAGAAAATCATTATTAACGAAACAATTTCACAACTCTGGCTGCCGTTAGCGTCCAAAGTGGACAATGCTAGTTTGCTTTTTCCCTCCCAAGAAAAGCTCGGATTTCGGGAATGCGAAATGTTCCCTTCTCTCTTAGGAGTGGAATTTATAAATAAGCATCAGACAGCCTTCGGAAAGTAACGGAAAAGTAACGCAATTTTTCGTTACTTCGTTACCGCTAAAAGTAACTAAGTTACAGTTACAGTTACTTTCTGAAAAATGTAACGGCGTTACCCGACGTTACCTAAAAAAAGTAACTGTTACAAGTAACGGCGTTACAAGTAACGCGTTACTCCAATCCCTGGTAAAAACCGGTATTTACCGTCCTGGGAAAAATTATGTTTTTCCCACTTGTAAAAACTCAATTATTGAAACAGCAATTAATTATTAAATGTTATTTAATGGGACTAGTTAAAATAATTTTATTTTTGTATTTTAATAAATATTTATCATGGACTTAATATTTTTAAAAATAAACAAATATTCTTAGTTATTTTGAATCTATGGTAACATAATAATCATGTACTCATGTTTATTACTGTTTGAGCGTTCCTATCTGCATAAACATAAATAATTATTAGAATATTGTCCGTGGTTAATATTCGTTACAATATTTGATAGGGTAAATAATTATTGAGTTATGTCTACTAAATCTAAAAAAAATCAAAATCTAACAACTTTTATAGGCTTTGGCAAACTACATTGGATATAGTGGGGATGATGAGCTTAACAAGGGATCCCCCACCCAGACAGTGGCATAATTGCAATCACAGGAAGAATGCAAAAATTAGGATGTAAGCAAAACAGAAAAAACTGATGTTTATACTTTACTTTTATAAAAACTTTTTAATTAAAAGGAATTTCCTAGATAAGGTATATCCAAGAAAGTACGGTATTTTCTTGTTTTTTTTCTGAAAGAAAGGTATTTCCCAGTTTTCCCGGTAATTACCAGTTTTTCCCACTGGGATGGGAAATATTAGTTTTGGACGGGAAAAACCCAACCCTGATTCACTGTGGGGCTACTCTATGTTATACCTTTTCCCCAATATTTTAAACTTTACTTATGCATCTAGCAATAATACTACACTCTTAAAACAAAAGAGTGAAATTCACTCCTATAGGAGAAGTGCATTTTCGGCACCGGAAAGGAGTGGAAATTAACTCAGACTGAGTTAAAACCGCTCGTTTTTAAGAGTGTATGACGCAGTTGTTTTCGTTTATTCTTTTACCCACTCCGAGAGGTGAAATTCACTCTATAGAGAGTCTTTTTCGGCACGGAAAGGAGTGGAATTACTCAGATGGTTAAAACCGTTTCGCCTTGTTTTAAGAGTGTATGAAACGATCTAGTTAATAACTATAAAATCCCAGCTATAATGTTGCTAGTTAGGTTAGGTTGAACACATTCGTCTGTCCATTTCTAGCCTCCAAGGAGCTTTAACACAGCCAAACTACGCCTCGTAATTTAGAACCGGGGTCAAGTGACAACACCTGAGCGGGCACCCAAAACAAACCAGTGGTGACATTACGGCCGATTCCTAATATGGACAACTTATGTCCCCATTGGACGTACAGCAATATGAATCGTACATCAAATGAATCACAAATTTGTAATATATCTGTTTATTTGGATTTAAGCTAATCCATAGTAAATTAATGTTTACATTAGTGGGGACATGCTACTGCACTTTGAAAATCTTCGAGGAACCCAAAACCGAAAATGACACCCCTTTCTTCTAAAGAGCATGTTTTGAAGATATTTACTCTGCACCCCCCCTTCTCCCCCACAATACGTTAATATTATTTTTTAGCTTACTTTTCTTTTTTTAATTCGAAAGAATTAAAAAAAATGAAAAAGTAGGTATTGACATGCGGTCGATGTCTGTCTGTATGTCCGTATCCCCTTCCAAAATCGGTTCTATCAATCGGATCTTAAAAATTCTTTTTTTGTTAGAAAGCTATGACCTCAGAGACCCAACTTTCATACTTTTTGTCCGCCTGTCCGGACGGACATCAATATATAATCTGTCGGCGAATCTCCCATTGAATTAGCATTGAAATTCAATTTTGGGTCATTTAAATCACTGTTACCAAATCAACAATGGCAACGAGAAACTTTATTTAAAAAAATTTGAAGCAAAATAATATTTTCATGAATCATTTTGAATGACGTCATAAAATGTAGCACAATGTGATTCTTTGATTGATCATTGCTTACCAAGAAAGCGGCAAGGCATATTTTTTTGTATACAATTCTGCTTAGTTTTAATTACATTTATATTTTTAATGCAGTTTGGAGTAGTTTCATTATTTTTGTTATTAATAAATATTTAATTATTCTCCGAACTATAAATAAATCGAGCAGACGATAAATAATATTACGTTAATTTATGAAAGAATATTAAGGAAAATAGTTGATTTGGCTTTTAGAAGTTTAAATTATAACTGGATGCTGTGTTTAGCGATTATTTTTCTAATGTGCACGTTAAATATGCTCCAAAGTCCCAACGCTGCGTACGATGTCGCCCTTAACAGTTGCGTTGTGTGCCTACTCAGGTGTCAGCTCGTCACTTGACTGTGGTTCTAAATTACCACGTCCATCGTCAATAGCCCTCGTGTAGCTCTAGTGCTATTATAATTTAAAGCTAAACTAAACTAAATTTAATGATTTAGGCTGCATTGTAAAAAAACGTTGAAATCTAGTTACGTGATTCACTGCGCCGCATTAATTAAAAATTAGCTAAAAATAGAATTGCGAGTAAAATAAAGTAAACAACTATCGCACAAATATAGTTTTGTTAAACCACTTAAAAGTTCCTGTATATATTTCAACCAACAAATACAGTCCCTGGACAAATTATTAGACGCACTGTATTTTTTTAGTAATGATGAAAACATACCAAAGAATACCATATCATTAAAAAAGATGTCGATAGATGTATTAAGTATAGCAGATAGTATTTTCTATGCAATAGCTTAAGTTTAGGAACACAAATGTCCTTCTAAAGGTATTTTGTTCATCATTGATTGATACATGAAATCTCGCAGTGCGTCTAATATTTTGTCCAGGGACTGTAGATATAGTTATTCTTGGTAGATTACGCCGATTACCGATTATTTGACGTGTTATACTTGATGTAACTTATACTTATTTATATTTGAAATACTTACTAAGATTTGAAATACTATTCAAAGATCCTTAAAAAGAACAAAAATATATTTCGTAACACTGTTTTTCATGCCGCTCTGTCAAGTCTTACTTTTAGTGAGTCCAACGACTTTATTATAATTACTTTTGAATTAAAATTAACGTTTGATAAAACGGCTATCCTAGAACAAGAATATATGCCGTGGCTAAGTAAACTGCAGACTAATGACTTGAATTATTGTAGCAAGCAATAATTCTAACTTATAAGTAAGTATTCTGATAGACGGATTAGTGATTATTTCAGGGAAAAATGGTCCAATTTATTGTTAAAGGTTACTATAGTTTACTCTACGCAAAGATCATTAACCGCTGTCCGGATAAGAACACTGGGAGTGAGGTGTCAGCGAGCCGAAAACCCACTCACACCCTTTTGAGCGAACATGGCATAAAAGGACTATTTTCCCTACACTTGTATGCAATGCTTGTATGAGACCCCTCTATCAATTTTGACTTGGGCTCCTAAATGTATTTTAACATTTTTAGTTAAGAAAGTTAATTTCTTTAACTTTAAATTCCAACTTTTTAAAGAAATAACCATGTGGATCACTAACTACGAACCAGCGAAGACGAACCCAATAGCGAAATAGGCAAGTTTCTAGGTTTTCTGCCCGGTTCGTTTCTGCTGCAGTGCCGTGTATTCCTCCGCGTTTCGTTCTTGAACCGGTTCGTTTGCTGCCCTGTTCAGTGAATCACACACCTCACTCCACGTTCCTTCTAGCTCAATGACGCAGATATATTCACTAAAATTCTCAAATAAAATGTAGTTTGTTCGTTTTTTGTCCATTGCACGCCGCACTGAGCGACACCAAACAGTATGCGTCAATCCTTCTCCATCTCTTCCAAACGGATCCTAGGAAGCACTAAATTTTCCAAAACCTCAAAATTATAAAAATTCTTTAAAATACCCAAACATAAAAAACATGATACAGTAGAGTCCCACTTATCCGAAAAGTACGGGACCGAAGCACTTTCGGTTAATCGAGATTCCATAGGCATTTCGGATAATCGGGAATAATCCACTTCACATCTAGAAAACGCCGGAGAAGAGAAAATTTGAAGTCATTGTGTTCGCCTCGTTCTTATTTGCCGAAAGGGACCCATGTAGCGCTTCCTAATTCCGGGTCTGCAGCATTTCGCTTACGGAAGCTACAAAAATCTTAGATCAGGCCCTTAGATACATGGAAGCGCAAGATGAAGCCACTACTTCAGACGTTCTCTTGTTTAAAAGATGGTGGGACAGGGCTGCTTTAAAACAAACCAAAATTGAGCAGCAAACAATAAAAAAATACTGCATATTTTGAGAAATAAATCCAACTTTGTAAGTACGTACTTATTTTTTGTGTATTTCTTTATTTATGCGTTCATGTGTATACATTTCATATTTTAGCAAAAAAAAAAAAATCCGGAGCCTTTCGGTTAAGCCGAATTTCGGATAACCGGGACTCTACTATACGTTTAAAACTCCAAATAATTCAGATAAAACATTTTTCTTGTATTTATTTTGCTGATGGATAATGATATATTATTAGAAATTAATATTTTAAGTATAGTTAAATTACTTAAGCAGTTATAGCAATGGAAAAAAATGAGACTTATGAGTTAGTTATGAATCATAATTTGCAAATTTTTTAATCTTATTTTAATAGTGTCAAAACTTTTTAATCTGCAAAAAATGTTTTACCTATTTGGGTATTGGTTTTCTTTCGAATGATATACTCAATTTCTTTATTTAATTTTCCTAAATGCGTTGCTAACATTTAAAGGTTTTTAATCTCGAATTGCATTAGCGTGCGAAGTTACATTTTTTGTTAGTGAGCTCAAGTGTAATAGCTTTTTCTTAGGTATTTTTGTGCGCTGATTTCGAAAATGTAAACAGTTCTTTTTTTTGACGTCCATATTTTTTTTATTGATGGCTTAGTCTATATTCTTTTATTAAAAAAAAGCCTGTACACTTGTGATTTATTTTGTTTTTTGTTAAAACCAAGTGCGAGAAACCTATTTTATTTGGGTTTTTTGCAATCTATACATTTCAAACAACTTTTCTAACATTTTTGTTGTTTAATATATATAAAAAACTTTTTATGATAGTAAATAAGTTAAGGATTTAATTTTCTGTTATTGAGTATTTTAATGCTCGCTCCACCCCAAAAAATAACAAATAAATAGATAAAATATTGTTGCCGCATGCAACCAAAATTTCTAAAAAAAATAACGTTTCGGCCAATTTAATGAAAAAGGCTAACGACCATTGCAGTTTGAGGGATAAGCGAATGGGCAACCATGTTAACTTTTGCTGCATGAAGTTTAAATTAATTTTTTAACAAAAGAATTTTAATTATAAATATATTCCTAAAGAGTAAAAAAGTGGTTAAAAAAACTCTTCTATTCTTTAGATTTAGAAAATTCTTTAGAAAATTTAATAAAATTTTGAAATGTTACGAATTTTAATAGTGTTTGTTGAAAAAACTGACATTTCTTAGGCGGGTTTCTACGTTTATAAACCTGAGATGGTTAAAAAGTAAATTTGACCTTAGATCTGTGGTTCTGGATTTATATTATATAGTCCTTTAATTGACCCATATCTCTATTTCAAACCCTCGTCATATCTCCAGGAAACACTTCACAGCGTCCCTTGACCCTCAGTTGAAAGGATTTATTTGACCTTGCTATGGCAGTTCTCCGTTAACCATCTCTTTAATTTTACAACTAGTCAATCAACTAAACAGAAACCGAGAGTGGATGAATGTTATTTTTTTATTCCAAGCAAGGCCTGATTTCCGACAGGACAAAGGGGAAGTGGCCAGGGGACTTGAAAATTTTGTTTACTAGTTTTAATTGATTTATTAATTGGCATTTTAAAACAAAATTTTAAAATGGCCCCCGGAAGTTCATATTGATTATAAATAAGACCATTTCTTACACACTGTTAAAAATTAGGCCCTTTGTTTCACCAAAAATATGGTTCATAGTAGTTGCAACGGCTGTGTGGTGAAACGTTACACCCTATTTTTGGTATTCGGTTGAACCATTTCTCAGGTTTTTGTTTCCAAATCCAGAAAAATGGTTCAACCAAACACCGAAAAAAGGTGAAACATTTCACCACACAGCCGTTGCAGCTACTTGGAACCAATATCATGGTGAAACCAAGCACACAATTTTTAACAGTGCAAGAAATAATCACAATTTTGGGGTTTATGCTTTTATTCGAAATGAGTTGGTAATGCTATTTTTCTTTGTGCATTTAAAATTAAAAATTTGACATCCAAATTTTTTTGGTAGGTGTGTCCTGGGGGCCCCAAACTTCCTGGTGAGCTGATTGTAAGTGAAAGCCCCGAAACCGATGGTTCGTCATTTCGACCTTGGCTGAAGAGGAAATGGGGTTGGTTGCAAAAACCAACCCCATCGAAGGAAACGGACAGACAAGTGGTTAAAAAAGTGATTCGAAAGGAGTCAAAGGACAGCCTAAATCCTGTTTGAGGTAAGTAAAGAAGCGGGGAGAAGCCCCTGTTGAGAGTGGCTACTGGGAAAGAAAGGTCGTTTTAATACAGGACGTCCTGGTTTTCACCATCCATTCCAAAGCTTTCCGGAATCATTTCCTCATTAGAATCGGAGCTCATAAATAACGACTCCAAGTTGCTCTTGAAGCAACACATTTTTAACTCTTCTGTATCAACTGATTTTCCGCTTCCCCTCTGCGGAACTCTTCATATTGGGGCGAATGGATTTGCCGCTGGCTTTGGGCGAGGGCGATTTCAATTGAAACTTTTCTTTGAAGGAGCTTTGACTGCTACTCACAAGATGGAACATCACATTACCCGCATTGTTGGACTTGTAGATTAATCGGAATTGACTTTGGAATTATCCCTTTCCGACCGAGCTATCACGATCGTGCAGGTATTAAAGAGAATGTTCAAGCTCTTCAAAAATATTGATGCCGAAGCAGCTGACTTGTACCAGTAATATTTGTATAAAAAAGGACTTTGTTTTTAAGGAGTTGCTGACATTGATGCTGTTTAAGGCATTTTTTCGATAAAACTCTAAAATTTAGTCTCATAATCTTAAATCAGCGCCATCTGATAGCCGGTCTTAAAGGGTTATAGTAGAACACTCCAATTATCCGAAGCAATTGGGACCTAACAATATTCGGATAGTTGGAGTTAATCGGAAGAAAATGTATAATCAATCAATAACATTTTTATATAACAGATAAGTACCTAATATAAAAGCGGGTACATTTAGTAGAAAAGTGTTTATGCGACACATAAACTTTTCTGTTGCTGTTCGCTTCTGTTGGATGTCATGCCAAAAATATTACTAGGCATGATAGATACAGGCAGGATGGAGTTTTTTCTGAAATTCGGATAATCGGAATGCATCGGGTTATTGGAGTACGGATGATTGGAGTTTTACTGCAGCGTGTTTAAACTTTTAGATATGAAATATAAACTACAGCTAACTTCGCATCACTTTTAGTGAAATTTTTTTTGTTTCAATAGATTGATTGATATGCAATGTAAAATATTTGGCGCTTGGTTTCACTAAAAATATGGTTCCTAATAGCTAACAAGGCTGTGGGGTGAAATGTTTCACCACAATTTCGGTATTTAATCGAACCATTCTCATGATTTGTTTCCAAAATCTGAAATGTTTCAAACGAATACAGCGCCAATGTAAACATTGCCAATGTAGCAATGTAAAACATTTGGCGCTTGTTTCACTAAAAATATGGTCCCTAATAGCTAACAAGGGCTGTGGGGTGAATGTTTCACCACAATTTCGGTATTTATTCGACCATTCTCATGATTTTGTTTCCAAATCTGAAAATGTTTCAAACGAATACCGAAAATGACACATTTTACCACAGAACAGTTGCAGCTACTGGGGATCATTATTATATATATGATAAAACCAAGCAGAACATTTTTATCAGTGTTTTTAGTCTGTTAAACAGTTGGTTATATTAAGAAAAAACCTAATAATAATTGGAAGCTCTAACGTAAATGTTAAAAATGGCGCAACAAAGGGCCTTTATGAGTAAACAAAAAATCGTTTTAATAATATAAGGTAATTTAATTCGTTTTTGATTTGATATAAATTCAAGTAATAAATTTTAATTTACTGTTTAAATTTGATCAATAACGTGTTTAAATTTCGTTATTGTCACTAAAATATAAAAATTATCTGTCGTAAAAATATAAATTAGCTATATATTTCTTCTAATGTTAAGGGGATACGGGACCCAAAATATTATTTTTAGGAATAATAACAAACTTGTAAATTAGTGTTTTTATATAATGTTTACTGAATGTTTACTCAAACAACATTTCCAAGCAATAAAAAAAATGTACAAGTAGTTTTTCATATTTTTTTTTAAAAATTCAAATTTTAAACTTTTTTAAAACGCTACACATCTTTCAATTTTAAGAATAACTCCACTAAACTTTTATAGTTTGGAGTTAGAACTATTTGTTCGAGAACTGTGCATGGATTTTAAAATGTGAGCCACAGTAAAAAAGTAACATGTATTTATACTGAAAATCTCAAAAAATTAAAAAAAGTTACAAATTAACAATTGAATTCAACATTTTTTTTAGAAAAAATCTATTCATAGTAGACCTTATTCCATGCACATTTTTTCGCACCACTTATATAAGAACACAGGCTAAAAATTTCAAAATTCTAACTTAATTAGCAAAAAAGCCTTAGGGGATTTATTAAACACAAGAATTGAAGAAACGCGAAACCGAGAAAACAGGTTGAAACCTGACGAAATACGGGTTCAAACTTTAAGGGATGACTCCAGAAAATATTTAATAACTTTTTTCTACAGAAGATATCATCATGAAACTTTCAGTAAATGTTCAGAAAGATATTGTAAATAATAAGAAATAAAAACTTAAAAAATCGATATTTTGACCAATTTTTGGGTACCTTATCCCCTTAAATTCTTTTTATTAGTGGTGTGGTTTTACTTCCTCTCCTTCTTAAGACATAATAATGGTTTGGGTTTCAAAAGTTACGAAACAAAATACAAAATAAATTTGAGAATACAAAATAATTTAATTTTCAAAAACGATTAACGGCTCCAAACGTGTTAAGCTATGTACCCATCCGAAATTCTTTTGACAACTATAATGTAGTGGGTCATTTTGCCAAAAAATTGAGTCTTGTTTTTCACGAAACGAACGATATGGCAAAATGCCCTACGACAAACTTGAAAATAAAGAAAAAGGCTTACTGTAAATTTTCCCTTTACGTATAAATTACTTTGTTTCTTATTCAGGTCATAAACTTTGGATAAATTAACATCACTCCTAAACTCCTCGGCGCAACAGCCCATTAATGGGCCAAGGCCTGCCGTGCCCATTTCAGCTTTCGTGACTTATGGCTTCCCGGTAAGGTGGTCAGCCTCACGCGGAACCCCCAGTGTTTAGTTCCTAAGCATGCTTGGTACCCATTTTACCGACCCACTTAAAGGAATGAAAAATCCTATTAGTGTAATAGATGATTATAAATGGTCCCTCCAGGCTTTAAATTTTAACATTTAACAAAATTTATAAAATTATTAAATTCATGATTTTTAAAAATTATGTGTGTTGCTGGAAAACCTGCCATTCGGGTGGCGGGTTTATACGTCTGTATATATTTCTATGTCCCTGTGGTGCAGTGGTAGTGCTTTGCATTGCTGTGCCACAGGTCCGGGGATCGAATCCCGGATTGGGCGAGGTTGACCTATCCTTTCATCCCTTGAGTGGGTCGATAAAATGGGTACCAAATTAACATCATCTGCATTGAAATGTTCTTCAACTTTCGTTTATTTTAATAAAAAAACGAATTTTCTTTAGAGATTAAATAATGAAATTAAATTGAATGAATGCAAATGAAACCTTAATTAAAACTTGAAATATATATTGAAGTATGCATATACAGTTTTAATTAACTTTCATCATAACGGCAGATAAGTATATACTTCAGATACTTTTAATTGTCAATTTGTACATTTAAAACAATTTATATTGAAGGCACCAAGTATTAAAAATGTACAAAATTGGTGCGTCATTTTTCTTTAATAACTTTTTTCTACAGAAGGTATCATTATGAATTTTTCAGTAAATGTTCAGAAAGATATTGTAAATAATAAGAAATAAAAACTGAAAAATCGATATTTTGGCCAATTTTTGGGTACCTTATTAGTATATTTTCCCCTTTGATTTAGTTTTTTTTTAATTTTTTTGCCTTAAACATCAAATGAAAGAAAAATTAAGACTATCTTTCAATAAAATCTAACACGAGTGAGAAACAATATTAAAACATAAATAATTGCAAAAAGTTAAAGTTTTATTATTTAATTTTAAATAACAGTATAGTACTGATGTATGATTTGAAATCATTATTTTCATTGAAGTTTTTTAAAACACTGAAATTAAACTATTAAATATATTTATATTTCGGATTCAAATAAATTAATCCCAGTTATATATATTTAAAAAAATGCTCAATGAACCATTATTTTAATTTTTAAAACTTTAAAATAATAACAATCTAACGAAAGTACCACGTTGTTAATGTAAAAAACAAAAATATCTTATTATATAATAACATATACATCTTTAAAGCAAATGATAATAAATCTAAAACTATCGTTGATAATAGTTTGTCTTACTTTAAAAAAAATATTAATAATAGTTTAAGTAAGTAATGGTTGTTTAAACTCTTTGTTATCTGAAACTCTTACACATCCTTTGTTACCAAATAAAAAGCGAATGAAATTCTACATTTTATAAGAGTAGCTTAAAAAAATAATTTATCTTCCGACATTATTTATCAGGATATTGGCTATTCATGTTGGCATTCACCAATAGCCCTCGTGTAGCTCTAGTGCGACGATAATTCAAACTAAACTAAACTAAACCATGTTGGCATTCAAAAGATATTAATTAAAATGTGTTCAAAAATATAAATACAATTTTTTTTTAAATATCTCTATTTATCTCAGGTATAATTGAATTGAGCAATTAAAATGGTTAAAAATAGATCTTATTAATTGAAATGTATAAATTATTTGCAAATGTAAGAAAATTTGAATACTTTATAAAGGTTGATAATCAAATTATTTATTTTTACTTCTATATAGTCTATTTATTGTTATAGTCAAATGCTTAATATTTATAAATTTTAATTTGTTTCTATATACTACTACTAAATACCTAAAAAAGCCTACATCTGTAAGCTAAAAAATTTAGTTTAAAACTACCCTAAGCAATTTAAATTCTCACTGCTATATCATTATAGAATTCATTATATTGTATTTTTTTTAATTTCCGCGAAATTCGTGCAAACATAGTTGTATGGTTTTTAAAATAAGTTTTTTGTGATAAAGGGATAATAAATGATGAGCTTTTAAGGAAATCCAAAGTGATAATAAAAATAGGGGCTAAAACAGTGTAAAGCGTAAATATGGGTGGATTTTTTCCCTGCGAGTTCGATATATGGAAAGGCATTGTTCTTATTCATAGTAATAGAATAAAATATATATTTAAAATTTGTGTATTAAATGATTCGGTAATTTTTGTGCATAAAATACCGGTTTTAAAAATGTGTGCGGGTCTACTTAATGCACATCTTTTTACTTGTTTAAATTTAAACTTTTGTTGTCATAATCATGGAGAGAAACCCAATACTAATTACCAGAGCTTTGAAGAAAATAATAATACATGGATTTTTGGCCCTAGCTCTATTGCGATTCGATACTCATTGTAGACATGTATTTATTCAAGTGTTTATTATTAATTTATTTATAGTTTATTCTTTATTTGTAGAACTTATCTTTGATTTATCATTGATATTCTTATCTTTGATTTATCATTGATATTCTTATCTTTGATCTATCATTGATATTCTTATCTTTGATCTATCATTGATATTCTTATCTTTGATCTATCATTGATATTCTTATCTTTGATCTATCATTGATATTCTTATCTTTGATTTATCATTGATATTCTTATCTTTGATCTATCATTGATATTCTTATCTTTGATTTATCATTGATATTCTTATCTTTGATTTATCATTGATTTCTTATCTTTGATTTATCATTGATATTCTTATCTTTGATTTATCATTGTTATTCTTATCTTTGATTTATCATTGATATTCTAATTTTTAATATAAAAAATATTAGTGGTTCTACTTTTCGATGCACTGTACAGTTATATACCTATATTTTATTTCGTTTTTTTAGTATGAAAAAAATAGTCATTGGGAGCTTTTGAAATTAAACCAGACAATTGTCGAATAATAAAATAATAATTTGGTTTTCACAAAAAAAGTCGAACATGTATTTTTTCAAGGTTATACACATATATTTTTAAATAAAGCTCAGATATGGACGAAGCTACATATGGAGCTATAGAATACAATTGTCATTGCCTTCTGCAAGTTTTTTAAGGGAAATTTCTTAAATTTTTCCAGATGTGCTTTAGTACATCATGTAATTATTAGTGTAATGTACCATATTATACCATGTAATCAATTAAGGTCAATGACTCAAATTAATAAAGATCTCTTCTCGGGTCGCTTCTCTGGGATAGATCTGACTCCGAATTATTGGTTTAACCCTGAAGAGGTAAGGGCAGGGCCGGATTTAAAGAGTTGCCGCTTGTAGGCTACGATTGATTTGCCGCCCCTGTCACAATATTCTCGCTCTTCGGGGAAAGGTAGCTGGTTAGTTGCAAAATATTGTGGTATGTGCTGTTTAAAATAGATACACATATTAGATTCATCTATGTACCTTTACACGCTAAATCGAAATAGACGATTTTTTAAAAAAAATGTTCGACTATTTTTCTTTCAACTTCGAAATCCGGGAGGAGGCGTTCACTTGCCCTCGCAGCTACCATGTTTGCTACGTAATATTAGTATTATATATACATTTACGGTTTAAGCATTAATGTAAATTATTTGTTTTCTTTCTTAAAAATATTCATATCTTTATAATAATATTTTTTATGCCGAATGCTGCTTTAATTGGTCGTAAAATTTGCCGCCCCCAAAAAATTCGCCGCTCAGCCTATTCTCGGCTACAGCCTACTTAGCCTATTTAGAAATCCGGCCCTGGGTAAGGGTCGGCCCGGTTTTGATTAAGGAACCTCTTGCATGCTAGCACAATACTGAAACGCCTGCGACAAAGTCATTACTCGGTCCCGGCTTCCTATAATGGGTATTTGTGCTGATCACCACAAACCCATGTATCTAACTTATTTTTTAATAAATTAGAATTAATGTGTATCTGAAGGGATAGAATTAGGAATAATCGTGCCTTGTTCTTTTGAATCTTGTCTTGATAGCTTCGCCGACGATACATGTAACATGATCCAACCATGATCCATGACCAATCTATGTAAAACTAATTTTAAAACTTTGTACCAGTGTACATTATTCGGTGAAACAAAGCATCGTAAATCTTCTAAGTATTAATTCCATTACGACTCCCGATTCCATAAAGTCTAGTGAAAAATATTGCTGTAGAATTGTGCTAGTATACAGTCCCTGGACAAATTATTAGACGCACTGCAAGATTTCATGTAAAATATTAATTACCGGGTGATATTGTACCGTTTTATTATTTTAAATTGATTTGTTTTTTATTTTTATATTATCCAATCAATTACCGATTTATTTGACATAAATAAAACAGCATTAATTTAGAAAAGCATACGTTTATTAAGTTTTAAAGAAAAGTGAAATTAATAGTAGTAAAAGTCAATATTTAGTTGAGCCACCTTTAGCCGCTATCAAAGCTTTAATTCTGCGCGGCATGCTATCAATGCAAGACTGTGCTGTCTCCTGCATTTGAGGATGATGATTCCACACATAAATAATAATAATATAATAATATATAAATAATTAATAATATATAAATAAATGTTGCCATATGTTAAAAATAAATACACATATGTAGTCTACAACAATTTTTTAAAATAAAAATCAATGCTATTGTAGTTTAAATATACCATTATTGCATGAAAACTCTAAAGAAACAAAATTACTTAAAGAAAATACAGTGCGTCTAATAATTTGTCCAGGGACTGTAGATATTGGCGGCGTGATAGAGTGAGGAAAGATTTGGTAAGATTTTCTCGTTATTTATAATACCGTGGCATGCTGATTTGCACCGATGGTCCTCGTTTGTATAACTGAATAACAAAAAGCCCTTAAATCATTATGGGAAAAATGTCTTTTACAACTCTTTGACTTAACTCCTTTCTTTTATAACTCCTAACTTTACAAAGCCTGGTCTTTTGACTGTCTTCATTCCACCATTAAGTGGAATGAAAATCAATTTAGTATTTTTTAATAAAATGCATGATTTATTTTATAAAGTCTAATAAAAAATATTATTATAGATCTGTGCAAGAATTACAACTGCGCAAGAAATATTGTCGGTGTGATGTTTCCAATTGGTATGGGAAAGATCCGTAGTATAAGGAAATTTCATTGTATCAATGCTTGATATTAGAATAAATGAATAGGACAAAGCTATTAAATACTCGTGACTGTTAACGTTCTTCAATCCGCATCACTAAATTTCAACCAGCTATTAACTCATTAGGGACCTGAGGCTCTCGTGACTTTTTATTCTATATATAATGCCTAATAAAAAGAAATGAGAGGTCCAAACGAAAAACCGTCGAACAGCGAAGGGTGGGCGTTTGTTGACGTCACGCACTGACTGCATCCTGAACTGTGAGTTTTGAAGGGAGAGATCGGCACTGTGGATCAGCGGGCGTTTGAGAAAGGCTGCAGCGAAAATGGCCACTGCGAAGAACGATGATTTGCCGGAGCGCGGGAACTGGGTCGGGAAACTGGACTTTATTATGTCATGTGTGGGTTATGCCATCGGACTCGGGAACGTCTGGAGATTTCCTTACCTGTGCTACAAGAACGGAGGAGGTAAGGATGGCTTTTCTTGAGAAAGTGACCACCAGAGGTCTTGAAGTTCTGGAGGAATCCAGAACTTCAAGAGAGAGGATTAACTAGAAGAATCCTCTGGGATCTTGCTGCAACACTCGTATTATCCAAAGTATAACTAAGATATACACTGTTAAAAATTTTGTGCTTGGTTTCACTATGATATTGGTTCCTTTCACCATGATATTGGTTCCTAGTAGCTGCAACGGCTGTGTGGTGAAGTGTTTCACCTTTTTTCGGTGTTTGGTTGAACCATTTTTCTGGATTTGGAAACAAAAACCTGAGAAATGGTTCAACCGAATACCAAAAATATGGTTTAACGTTTCACCACACAGCCGTTGCAGCTACTAGGAACCATATTTTTGGTGTAACAAAGTGCCTAATTTTTAACAGTGTAGGGTCCGGTCCGTTATTGATGACTTTTGACGATTGTAAATTCGAATGGACGAAGTCGTCACTGAACGGCCAGAATCTATATCTTAGTTATACTTTGGAGAATGGGAGTTTTGCACTTTAACCTTTCAAATCATAGTAGCTGTAACTGATTTATTTCAATGTTCATGAATTCTAAAGTTTTAGTCAATATGATTTGTATTTATTGACTTATTTCCAGGCCAAAATCTATTTCACTTTTGCGCCCATGGGTCACTTTTCAATGTTGCAGTCATATAGCCATAGATTATGCTTGCTATTGTAATGATTAGCTTATAGCTTATTGCTGATTTGTAAAGCAATGCAACTGGTAACTGATACTAATTTGGTAGAAATCGGAATAATCAGTTTTTGATGGGGGGCTCCTCGATTGAGCGGAGTCTTGGTTTTGCAATTTCTGAGTCTTAACTTGAATTATAATTGATACTTTTAAAAAGTATTTTGGTTAGAGATAGTGTTTATAATATGGATATGTATATTTAGTCTTTATCGGATATCATTGAATGATGGACTCGACTAGTGCCATTTAAAAAAGTTACCTCTGTGACTACCAGTTAATTTTAATGATAGCAACACACTACTAATTCCTAATTGTATTTTATTCCCTTGTTTGTTTGTCTGACGGATTTAGGTTTGGGATTTGATCCAAAAGATGCACTTAAATAAAATTCATAGTACATTATTTTATAAAATTATGCCTGTAACCAATCAAGTGTGCCCGTTACCAGCTCATTTTTTCAACCCATAAAATACCGCTAAACAAAATGCTGTATTTTGAAATGTCACTTTACGATTTTTAATTCTTAAAAATTAAATTAATTACTTTTATAATCTTTATTATATTTGTTTCTTAGAAAACAGTGATCGGAATTATATAGCTGAAAACTGGTGTCTTTTCAGCACGCAGTTTCCTGGTTTTTGATTTTGTCTAATTTAATAAGCAAGGATATTTGTACGCAATAAGATGAATTTTTGATCCATTTCCAGGAGTATCTATTTTGATAATTTTATCTCTCTTCTATCGTCAATCTTCAACTACGTTATATCTACTCCAATACTTTCCCTATCTTTATTTTCTTTTTTGACATTGAAACAAAAATTCCCTACTTTAATAACCTCTTGGTGGTGAAGAGTTTACTTTAACTTATTATCTCCTCAATCGATTTCAGGACGACCAGAACACTTAATTACTTTTCATCTGTTCTTTAACCTAGACACAAGCCGTTCACTCTTAAAACAAACGAGCGGTTAACTCAGTCTGAGTTAATTTCACTCCTTCCGTGCGAAATGCACTTCCCCTATAGGAGTGGATTTCACTCTTTTGCGGAGTGAGTAAAGAAAACAATCTACGTCCTACACTCTAAACGAGCGGTTTTAACTCAGTCTGAGTTAATATCACTCCTTTAGGTGCCGAAAATGCACTTCCCCTATAGGAGTGGATTTCACTCTTTTTGCGGAGTGAGTAAAATAAAACAATCTACGTCCTACACTCTTAAAACGAGCGGTTTTAATTCAGTCTGAGTTAATTTCCACTCCTTTAAGGTGCCGAAAATGCACTTCCCCTATAGGAGTGGATTTCACTCTTTTGTTTTAAAAGTGTATGTTGAATTTACAATATGTTCTGTAACGATATTCTGGTTGCTTATCTAGTTGTCTATAGTTGATTTTGTTTATTTCATTGAAAAGCATTGTTCTTTACTTGATGAAAATATATAAAGCTTTCTTCTGAGTCGTACATATTTGTCTTTTTGCATAGGTTGTAAAGCCATTTATAAAATCTAACTTTTTATAAAGAAATAATATTTTGGGGAAACGCCAGAAAAAATTACTAAACAGACATTTAAAATATCTACATTTATCTTCGGCCTGCTCTTCTCCATTATTTTTTTTTTATCTACAGCTCGTGCCTAGGCTTAATTTATTTTCCCTTCATATAGGTAGTTATTCTTAAGGTAGGTAGATTACGCCGTTAAACGTGTCCGCCTCATAAGCCCAAGATCGCGGGTTCGAGCCCCGGCTGAGTCGTTGGATTTTCTGGATGGGAAAAGCTTGGGCCCGCATGTCATATGATTATGTGGTATGTAAAAGATCCCTGGAGGGCCCATTTGGCTTGGGTTCTCTCGGCAAAATTAAATCTCGGCATAATTTAACATCCACAGAGAGCTCAGATTCATTGTAATCTGCGCGTCAAAATTGGTAGCGAGAGTTGCCTAGATGGTGCCACAAACAATTGCTCTCAGTTCTGGGGAATATGCCGAGTCTGCAAAGGCTTGACCGCCAATGTTGCAGCCCCATTAGAGAGAAGGTAGATTACGCCGATTACCAATTATTTGACGTGTTCTACTTGATGTAAGTACTTATTTATATTTGAAGTATTTACTCTTGGTGCTCTTGTTTATACCTAGCAACTTATTACTCGTATGTACAGTTGCGGAAAAGCGCTCCATCCGTTGTTCTTCTGCGGCTATTGAACAGAAAAGCTAATTCTTTTTTTCATTTACTGTTCTTACTGTTCCAAATATATTTCCCTAAATTTTATTTCATTACAAAATTGTTTTGTATTTTTTTTAAAAGAATATTTTGAGCTTTAAAAAAATCACGAATAGAAATCCCATTTTTTTAATGTAAATACATTTAATGTGTTAAACTAAACCTTAAATCAATCCCAAGACGAGTTCTAATTATTTCTTGCCACCTGAGAATGGGGAGCGTATCTGACAAGTTGAAAAAGAAAGCTTCAATTCTCGGATAATTTCCATCGTTATTTCTAACCAACAGTAGAAACCTATACCTTGTCTATCTAGAATGCGAGCCTCGAAAGCATTTTCATCCCCTATCCCCGCATGTGGTTTTCTTCGAAACGGCGGCGTGAGCGTGTTTTTTCCCCACCCTACTTGGGTTTGAACTGTTCGGATTGTTAACCTCACAACAGAACCTCAAACACGTTAGGTTTAGAAAAGCGAAGCTCCCCCCGTTTCCTAGAAAACCAAGCGGAGGGGGGAAGAAAGTCTTTTCGAGGCTCGCATAGCAAATAGACTATAGTTCTTTGATAAATAAGAGACTAATAGAACACTGTTTAGTTAAAGTAAGTCGCAGTATTGTTTATCAATATCAATTTGTAATAATTTTGTATTGATGAATAATGCTATAAAAATACTTACAAATGTAAGTAATCAAAGTGTTTCACATTATTTCTTGAAAATCTTTTACAAGCCAGTCATCTACTAGTAAAACGTGAGACTAGCATGAACCTACTTTTAATAAGTTTGTTATTTGAAAATGTATGGATAGTTTACAGTTCGTTAAATTCATCCTATTAGTATTCGGAGGCTAGAAATAGACAGTTTGAAAATCAATAGGACTATACCAATCCATCATTGTAGTATTTGAACTGCAGCAAAAATATTCATATTGAGTTTTAGGAGCAGTTCTTACAACTAACTACAAAAGCAAATAAGGAGCTGGGGAGCCCAGTCGGTTAGGCATTCGCCTAGCATGCGAAAGGTCCCAGGTTCGGGTCCGGGCATCGCCAAAATAACTGCCGACCTATAAACGGCCTGTGCAGCCAAAAATGTCCGACGAATAATACCCCATATAGAGGGAGTGCACGTTAAATATGCTTCAAAGTCCCAACGCTGCGTACGATGTCGCCCTTCCCGGTTGCGTTGGGTGCCTACTCGGGTGTCGGCTCGTCACTTGACTGGTTCTAAAATACGACGCCCGTCAACAATAACCCTCGTGTAGCTCTAGTGCGACGATAATTAAAACTAAACTAAACAAAAGCAAATAACTAGTTTCTAAAATGAACAAAAAAAAAACACCATTATGAAATATCGGGCATCGTCGTTTGAAGACACATCTTGATAGTGCGTTTAAAGTTTTGGACGAAACCCTCGAAGTTAGTTTAAAACTATAATACTTCAATATCATAGCAAATATTTAAAGCAACATATATTTGGGTACTTTGACGGTGCTTAACTATATATAATGCCAACAAATTGTTGTACCATTAATTTGTTTTAAATTGGTGCTCATTTTAAAGTTTTTATTTTTATTTTAATACCCCTCATGCAGTTTTTAACACCGGAAATCAATTTTGCACTTTTTTCCATTTAAAAAAGGTCATTGCGAAATCTCCTTTTTAATTGCAATAATAGTAAATCATTATACTAAAATAAAATATAATAAACATGTATTTGCGTTAAATCGTCTACGTGTAAAAGGATATATTTTCGACATCTAATACATGCTCTATAATTTTTACAATTCTTTACATTTAACATTTCAGCAACAACAAAAAATGTTTAAGTTTAATGTGAATTTTTAAATTGTTCATTGTTCAAAGTTCTTTTTTTATTTTCCTACTAACCGTACTTTATAAAACTTAGAGGACAAAATATTTTTATATGTTATCTTAAGCTTATATGAAGTACTTTTTTTAAATAAATTGAAGTGTTTATAACAAAAAAGCATAGTTTCAAGTGTTTAAAGCCATAGTCCATGATTATTTTTTTATATATAATCATGTCTCTAACATTTTTATAATTTATTTGTGAAACAAGACAACTATTTTAAAATGTTTAATAAACGCTTTAACGACTTATGAAATCATTTTTAGTGACAATAAGTATAGCATTGTGGATATGTAATTTAAGAATATAGAACTGTAAAATTAAATATTCCGTGCCAAGATCCAATACCATATTAAATTAACTGATAAGTCACATTCATCGTTTGAAATTAAAGTTAACTTCCGAAGTAAAAGAAAAACAATTATTTTTTTCAACTATTTGTGTTTACAATATTTTTAAAAATTTATTATCATTTTTTTTAGTTTTATAATTCCCTTAAAACTCAATTATTCACCTTGAATTTCGAAAGGAACGTTCTAGTCTTTTCTCTTTTTTTTTAACCAGCTTTATTTTTGGTGGTATTTAGTGAAAGTTCCCGCCACCCTCATTTGTTACACTTTAGGGATGGAAAACCGAAACCTTTTTTTTGCCCTCGGTTTTGACTGAAAAACCGGTTTTATAGAACCGGTTTTTAAGGTTCGATAAAACCGGGTCGGTTTTACCGGCGTTGTAAAAAACCGGTTTTGGAAACACCGGTGTTTTCTGAAAAACCGCCATCCCTAACGTGTTCTAATTTGGTTGGCGGCGAGTATAACATACTAGAAAATGTCGGTATTGACTTCTAGGCTTCGAATGGTTCTTACGCACTCTTTAATAGTAAGCTCCAGCATGCATTGTTTCTATTATTCATTGAGATTGACACTCGTTTCCTGGGGCTCTTTTCTTTCGACTTGGACATTTTGAACTTTTGTTACATGCAATAAAACTCGCTCTTTCATTATGTTAGACTTGATTGATTATATCATACATGCTTTTTGCAAATTCATACAAATTCTCTTTATTCCTGTGTTTGTCCGAAAGATACACTGTTAAAAATTAGGCACTTTGTTTCACCAAAAATATGGTTCCTAGTAGCTGCAACGGCTGTGTGGTGAAACGTTAAACCATATTTTTGGTGTTTGGTTGAACCATTTGTCAGGTTTTTGTTTCCAAATCCAGAAAAATGGTTCAACCAAACACCGAAAAAAAGGTGAGACATTTCACCACACTGCCGTTGCAGCTACTAGGAACCAATATCATGGTGAAAGGAACCAATATCATAGTGAAACCAAGCACAAAATTTTTAACAGTGTATATTACAATAACAATTTAGTTTTTAACATGGATGTTTTATTGGTATTCACTTTTATTATCGTATATTTTATAATTCCTTTTCTATATTTTATTGTCAAAAACTTCTGGAATTGCCTGAAAATGTTGTGTCAAATTGCTTAGACTTTTTTCGCTCCAAAGAGGATTTTTCAATTTTGATGTAAACTAATATCTTAAAATTATATTAAAACATAACACTGATGTTTAAAACGTTAGTTAAGTTCATAAATATTTTACTTACTGATATTTGGAATGGCGTATGGTCCCAATACAAAAGAAACTTTAAAAACATAGCCAATAAATTTTGAGGTTTTAATACATCTCAAAAAGGCCACTGATACCATGCTTGATGTGCAACTCGAAAAATTCATTTTTTAAAAGCAAATAGATTATATTGAAAGATATTGAAGCGAATAAAAAAAAAACGCGTTAACTTTTACATGAAAGTTTTAGCATGAAAAAGAGTATTTTTCAATTTTGCGTACCAGACGTGAACCCCTTTTTTAAATAACTGTACATTTCATTATATGGTCCATCAACAAGTGTTGAAGCGTTAACCATTCAATGAATCGATTCGTGCTTTTGGAGCCCTAAATATCGTTTAATGGTTTTCCGCAGCCGCATTTGGACCCGCTTTTTTACGATCTTTTTCAGGCCACAGCTATGTCGTAAATTTGATGTTTTACTGGATTCCCGATATTCATGGTACACTCTTGAAGCAACCGTAAGTGAAAATCCACAATTCATCGCTACTTCAGAGATACACGGAGATGGCGTTCCATTGCTCATGCACCGAAACGTTCAAACATAACTCAAATTAAGTTATTATAAATAACTTGCCATGGTAGCAGCATACATACGTTGCACAGCGCCTTCCTTTGATTCAGGGTTGCTAAAAACCCGGGTTTTTTCCATGAAAAACCCAACCCACTTGGTTTTTTTTTTTTCGGGTTTTAGGTTTTTTTTTAGGGTTTTTTCAGGGGTTTATGGGTGTTTTCAGTATTTTGGATGTGTTTTTTCAGGATTTGGGAAATGTAAAAATATATTAAGGATAATACTAAAATATTAATTAAAAATTATATGAAATGTATATTTTTTGGATGTATAAAAAGTTTTTTTTAATTTTCAGTGAAGGCAATTTTAAGTTCAATTGCCCACTTGGGTTTTTTCAAGTGTTTTTTTTGCAAAAACCCACCCAGGTTTTTTCGGGTCGGGTATAATCATAACAACCCTGCTTTGATTGGTTTCATATTCCTTTATTTGCAAACACATGAATGCACCAATGCACGTGTTTGCACCAAATTTTGCCACCCCACTATTTGAATAATGAACCATACTTTTCGGAAAATTAAACAAAACTGTTGTAACAGCAACTTACATCAAAATTACTGAACAACACACTTAGCAACTATCTTTTGAAAGGGATGCATTATTACAACTTAAAAGTGTATAAAAAAAGCTTTATTTCATATTTAAAATGTTATTTTTGAAGTTGCTTGACTTATGGGGTTTTCTGAAAAGAACAATTATGGGTGCTTCAAGTACAAGAAAAATAATACTAACTCATATTTGTAGCTAAAATTTCGTTTATTCATCTCGAAACAATTGTAAGCCAAAAGAAATTAAAATAATGAATCGGAACAATCGTATACAATATTGGACTTATGGGCCTTCTGAAAAAAAAAATGTGTATTTCGCGCCTTCTTGTATAGTCCGTACGATTATAACGCAAGCCCCGCCACCTCGTGTGGTTTTCCAAGAAACGACGTGTTCTAAACCTACCTTGTTCGAGGCTTTGCTGTGGGTTTAATCCAACTGCTCTCCAAACCCGGGTGGGGGGAAAGCGGAAAAGATTGCCCCTCACGCCGTTATAGCAATTCGACAAGGTGTCGAATGACTGTTAGTGACTTATAGGCAGGTATTGGAGTAATGCGTTACTTGTAATACATGACATATTATAACTTAATCCCCTCAAAATCTTCTATTTTGTACCCCAATTAAACTTAATAACTTAAATTACCTTTTTCACATATCTTTAATCTCACTTATTAATATCTTTAACATCCCAACAACAGCGTCATCAAGTCGCATCAAGTAACAGTTCCCACAGAAACTGTTTAGTCATTAAATTGACTGTGCCTAACTATCTCATAGTCATGATCACCTGATTGTCAATCGAAAACAAACATCTGAGCTGGGACGCACTTTCTATTGGCTATGACCTATGTCAGTCTCGGATAGTCTGCGATCGAGCCCCGTACACTGAGACCTACCGATATAGCGAGTACGTGCTCTTAAATCTGTTGCGAAAGTCTCTAATTCCATACCAAATCAATAACTCTGGGTGACAGCATCTGGGGACTCTAGTTGCCTCTGTCTTAAAAATTAGAGATCCACTTATTTGTGTTGCGTTGGTGTTTATTGACGAGTTAAACGGTCGAGACACAACCTGATAATATGTCTACCAACCACTTTTATAGCTCGAGATGTAAGTTGTGTCTTTGGCGTGCCGAGCTACGGCTCCGGTCCCTGTCCTTTACAAACTCTAAAATAGGCTTTCTTTACAATAAACCACTCTTTGGACGTTCAATATTCCTTCATTTCTAGATTAACTAAATAAGAATTATATTCTCATGTGTAGTAAATGTTATTCTATTACATACAGTTACTTTTTTTATAGGTAACGCCTTTTAAAGTAACTGTAACTTAGTTTCTGTTAGCGGTAACGAAGTAACGAAATATTTCGTTACTTTTCCATTACTTCTCACGCTGCTCTTCAGGGATATTTTCGGCACAATTCGGCGCTCGGCTTAAATTTAACTTTTTACGACGTTCTTCGTTTTTAACTTTTTCCGATTGTCCCTATTTTTTAGTCTTGGTTGTCTTTGAAAACGGCAAGATGGCTAAATTAAAAAAAATTTCTTATAATTTTAAAATTTTAAAAGTAAGTGCGATAAGTTACTAACTGTAACATAGTTACTTTTAAAAAGTAACTTTCCTATCCCTGCTTATAGGGTTTCTCCCCAAACGCTATATTCGGTTGCTTTCCATGGCTTTGCAAACTACTGGAATAACAGGATTTCTTTCACATTGTGTGTGTTTACATAGGATGAATTGATTGATATCAAAAACTCAACTTTGATAAAATAGTGACTTATAGGGTTTCTGAAAAAAATATATTCATTTAGGTAAGCAAAATAACGAACATTTATTTTCCCCCGTGTTTGTTACATATAGTATGGGTATAAAAGAATTATTTTCTTCTTTAAGGAAAAGCGTTTAAATATTTCGCAATTTTCTTGTTTCTAACCATTTACAAATCCATAGAAAAGAATGTTAAGCTTAGGTTCGCCATCTTGTCTTTTATTAACACTGTTGTTTTAACCGAATAATTTTTTTCGGTCTTATTTTCTTATAACTGTGCGAGGGGCTGGGGAGCCCAGTCGGTTAGGCGTCCGCCTAGCATGCGAAAGGTCCCAGGTTCTTGTCCGGGCATCGCCAATATAACTGCTGACCTTTAAACGGCCCGTGCAGCCAAAAATGTCCGACGAATAATACCCCGTGTAGAGGGAGTGCACGTTAAATATCCTCCAAAGTCCCAACGCTGCGTACGATGTCGCCTTTAACGGTTGCGTTGGGTGCCTACTCAGGTGTCGGCTCGTCACTTGACTGTGGTTCTAAAATATGACGCCCGTCGCCAATAGCCTTCGTGTAGCTCTAGTGCGACGATAAATCAAATGAAACTTATAACTGTGCGGCGAAAACTAATTTATAAGTCGTTAAGCTTATCTATTTCATATTCTCTGATAAGGAAAAGAGTAAAAATCGGCGAATATACATATATTTTGCAATCCTATTTCTTTTACAATTCCCTTATCGCTCTTTTTATATTATTTTATACCTAATAATAAATTGATGTCATTCAGATAAATGAAGCTAAACGTAAATACACGGCATAAAATGGAAAAGTGATCTATTTCAAAGTTTAGTGTACGACAAATAATTGGATGCTCGTTACATATTCCGTTAAACTATTTAAAACAGAAATGGAAAATACCGACATTTTTTTTATGTAAAAATGCAATCTTAAGAAAATTTCACTTTTTGAAATTCCGCTAATTCTCATAAAAAAAATAAAGTAAAGATTTTATCGCTTCTTAGTTAATTTTCTGCGAAAGTTAAACGAGACAATTTGTTCTGTGCTACATTTTTCCTCTATAGACTCTTACTAGCCATAATAACAGCAAAAATTGTTCGGACGTCAACTATTTTTGAGCAACAGAATTATGAAAGTATAATTTTTATGTGGTTAGGTGTTAGTTTGAATTATCGTCGCACTAGAGCTACACGAGGGCTATTGGCGACGGGCGTCGTACTTTTAAAACGGCACAGACACTAATTTTTATGTGAAAAAATAAATCGTAGTCTAAGAAAATAATCCCACATAAATAATTATAAATAAATAAATTTATAATTGTAATAAATTTGGAAAACTCATACGAGGGCAATGTGGTGACATCTATACTGCTCTCATCCACGCTTTCATGGTACATATGTATACATGCCTACTCTACGTGTTTCTGTTTGCATCACATCTGGCAGAAGTCATAGGCTCTTTTTAAAAATAGTGGTGGGGGGGTGTAAAAACCAAACCAAATTATTTACCAAATTATTTTAACCAAATTTTTATTTACCAAATTTGGTAATAAGAATTACCAAATTTGATGAGTTCACTTCTCTATTTCTTATAGTTCGACTCTACACTCCCTGGACAAATTATTAGACGCACCGTATTTTTTTTAGTAATTTTATGTTTCTTAAGAGTTTTTATGCAATACTGGTATATTTAAACTACAATATTATTGATTTTTATTTAAAAGAATTGTTGTAGACTACATATTTGTATTTATTTTTAACAAATGGCAACACTATTTTACATGAAATCTTGCAGTGCGTTTAATAATTTGTCCAGGGACCGTAATGTCAGTCCTAATGGAAATTTCTGACACAAAAATGCTATTGGTTCAAAATCTGTTTCGGTGGGGAATTTGTCCATCTGGCCGGGCAAAAGTTGACTTCAGAAAAAAAAATTATTGTGAAAGAAATCATTGGTAGACGTAGTAAAGTATCAAATAAATGTTAAGCAGTACTTTTATTTCGTTGTCACTTTCTTTGTTCACCATACGAATAGTGAATACTTGCGTGATTTTTACCGTACTTTCCTATCGATCAATACTTCATATTTTTCCTTATTTAGCAACATCTATAATGTTTTTTCTAAAATTCTAGTTAAAACTTCTTGATAATGATAAAGTAGGTAACGAATTATTGTTTTTTAGTTTTTCAGTTGTCTTAAATATTTCTGTATGCCTTCCATAAAGTTTTGGAAAAAGCTCCACATTTCAATTCGTTTTTTTTTTTTTATTTTTCGGACAATTTATTTTATCGTTTCTCAATCTTTGGCGTCGGTTTCAATAGCAATAAAGTATTTGGAATTCACACTTTCGGATAACATTCTGAGTTGCCGTTTTACGAGATAATGATGGTTAAACTTTTGCAGTTTCTTTTTCCCTTTAAAATGCTAATCTAATGCAGTTTTAATAGTCTAATTTTTTTGATTAAATTAAAAAAAAAATTGAAATATTTCTCATTAAATTTTAAATCACTATTCTAAGTGCCTATGGATCGGAAATGCGTAATTTAATAAATTTACCCCTCCCCATTCACCCTATTTTTTATTCATAAAATAAAATTAATGAATTTTAATGTAATATTAATAAAATCAATAGATCTCAACACCATAACGTATTTTTATAGATGATAATTAATAATAATTTATAAATTAATAATAATTTATAAATTAATAATAATTTATAAATTAATAATTTTTAAATTAATAATGGTTTATAAATTAATAATAATTTATAAATTAATAATAATTTATAAATTAATAATAATTTATAAATTAATAATAATTTATAAATTAATAATAATTTTTAAATTAATAATGGTTTATAAATTAATAATAATTTTAAAATATTTGTAATAACGTTAATCTTTAACAGGTCAATTAAAGCAAAATCGGCAATAAATCAGACAACCGATCGAAACTTTTTTGTTTCTTTTAATGCCGCGTTTTTATTTATTGTCCAATCTGGCTCATTACGCTTTTACCTCTGTTTTTGCATCATCTTTCGTTGGAAAATTATAAGAATAGAAAATTAAATTGTGATTGGTTATGATTAATGAGTTTAAGAGTTGATAAAAGCATGTTTAAAAGTATGAACAATTTCATCGTTAGGTGCATTCTCTGAATTTTTTAAAAGTGAAACATGTTAGATTATGTTACATAAATTATTGTGATGTTATTGAAAAGGAAGTTATTTATTTTCACTTAATCGTTTTTTAAACAATTAAAGTTCACATTTTTTAAAAACTAGTTAAAGTATTCTTCACAGAAATATCCAGACATGCAATTACAAAAAAAACATAGAATGATAATAATAAAGTGATTTTGATTCTTAAACTAAATTGTCTCGAAATTATAATACGTAGGTTTTTTTTATTGATTGGGTATTGTCAATAAACATATTGTGAGGTCAATGATCCTCTCGTGATTTTAGTGTTATTTCTTAGAAATAAATTTTCCGCGTATGTTATTTTTATTAAAATACGTATTACTTTCTTTAAAGTGTTATAAATACTTGATGAGGAAAAAAGTAACTTACTATCCAAAACAGTTTATTAGGTGAAGATTATGTATTTAACTTCTTAATTCTCTGAGACATAAACAATTTATTCAGAATACGATCTTGTTTCACTGATATTAGGTAGGATATTGAAAAGTGATTAAATTAGTCGATACTAAACTCTTAACAATTTTTTTTAAATAGCATACACTGATACATGTATCTTGAACAAACTTGAATAATAACTATATTCTTTTTAAAAAAAATTCTAGCCTCCTCACATTTACAAACGTAAAACTTGTCTTATCAGCGGAATACCTAAATTGGTAACTTGAATTATATTTTCAAAAACTAATAATTTGTTTTTTTACTGGATCAAGAAGTTTTAAAATAGTACGTATTAAGTCATTTAACATTATAATTTAACTAAAATAAACTTCTTACAATGAATTAAAACTTTATTTCTTGAACGGTTATAAAATTATTTTGGCATCACAGATAAAAAGTCCAACTTGTTTGTTAAATTGCTCTATTAATAACAATTTTTTTTTGAAAACTAAGTAAAACGGTGATATGTTTAAAGATAATTAGATTTAAATAATGTTTCGGTGTGATAGAAACCTTCTTAAAAAATGTTTTTGATAAGTACTTCGAAAAAATGTTTACTTCTAATTCTGAAAAACGGCTTCTTCAGTTGGATGGATAGGAAGGTTTTCATTCTTCGCGAACTGACAGTTTCAGATGATTTGGGCATTAAATTATAAGTATTCAGTTAAGTCGATACTTTAAGATGCGTAAAAGAGTGCATGAATACTCCATTCAATGCTAGAATTAAGCGAAGTATTCAAAAATAAAAATCATTATGGGGATAAAAAAAAAATAAGATACCCTTTCCCCTTTTAGATGATGTCGCTATTCAAATATGTAAAAGACTCTAAAAATCTAGATTCCATATAACAATACTGTTTTTTTTTCAAAGTATGCCATCTGATAATCTAAACTTAATTCTTCTAAGAGAAATAAGGAATACCTGCTCTTTCAGTAGAACAGGACACTCTCCGCGCATTCCCTCAATAAAAGACGGGATCCTGTCTTTTATTGTCTTCCTGTCAACAATGTATGCGGTCTTTGGGGTTGGGGGAGATTAGAAAGTGATTAAATGGGGTGCACTACAAAGGGCACTCTTCGCGACTCATCGGCTTATTCTCTAAGAGGATGAAATATTATTTAATTGCATTTGAAATAATAACTTAACTGTTCCTATTTACGAAACAATACTTCCCCCCCCCCTCAAAGAATAAATGATGGATCCCCGCCCCCCTCCTAGCCAAACCCCTTTGGACCCACCGACCCACCTCGGGCGTAGGAGCCCCATAATCTAACTACTTTTAAGGTAGTTTAATGTAGTTCGAAGAAAAATGTCAATACAATCATATACACCTAGATAGCCTACCTCTCCTAATATCTTATCCCTCCCTATTCATGAATTGAGTAAACAATTATGCATTCAAGTTTATGAAATGTTCTTTTAATAAAAATATAATAAGTATTAGCGATATACTTTTGTTTCTTTGCTATCGTAAATTGTTTTCTGATGCTTCTATTTTCTTCTGTTAGTAATATTTTCTCTGTTAGTTAAAATAATATCGTGACATTTTCAAAAACTAATAAAAACACAAACTGTACATACTTTACTTGTTCAGTGCTAAATATTTAATTATTGTTATACCATGACTAATACTGGTATCTGTGCCGTATTTAATAGCAGATGCAAATAGTTTTGAGTTATTGTTATTTTCTTGAGTAATTTCAAACAAAAGGCCTTTCTTTTAGCATGGTTTGCAATTCCTATTTGGGAATCTTCGAAGTACGAAATAATTAATACAAATTTAGGGACCGGACAGATCAGTTTGGTGTTAACAAAGCATCATTTAATCAACATTTTTAAACCAATCATCAAATGTGAAAGATGTACGTTTTTCCATATATGAATTTCTTCGCATTTGCGAAGCTTTGTCTTTGTATCGATTTACGTAATTACTCTGGAAGCATTTATTAAGTTTCGCTCTGCACACTCTGTCCTTTGTGCCGAAGTATGATTTTCAATAGGTCAGGAAAGTTCTCATTTGAAATGGCGTATTCTGACAAGATACATGAAGACAAAAAGCTTTTCCAAAATGGGTAAGCGTAAAAGTTGGTTGTGGATCTCCTTTTGAGGATGTCCTTTGCAACAAATGTTCCCACAAGCGGGCAGGCAGGAAATGAAGTCATGGCGGCGCGAACATCCGCTTTGCCGCACACTCACATACAAAAGCACGCAGAGATGCTTCTACAAACTTTGTGTAGAAAAATTAAGCACAAAATTAAGTCCTTGTTACGTTTTACAAGCTCTGATTTTTGATAGGCTCATGTAGCTGGACCGATCAGGAAGCCCCCAAAATTCGGGTTAATAATTTTTCGACAGAAATTTTTTTCTATTTGAGGACGACCCCAATTAAAAGTTACGGTAATTTGCACAAATTTCTAATACGAAACTCTCTCTAGCGATGTAATTACTTTTGTACAACAAGAGGTATAATTTTTTTTCAAAATAAGATATTCTTAACAATAACAAAATATTAAGTAAAATAATTTTTCTTTTTACATAACTTTTTGGGTTCCATATTATCGCTAAACGACTCTGCCTAGAAACTAATTATTTATTGAATTATAAAGAACATTGCCAAGGGAAAAAAAATATTTGCATAAAAAAACGTAATTCATTATTTTTGTCTCTCAATGCATAACTGACATTTGGGAGAATGTGGCAATGACGTAAAGTTGTATGTCAGGGATGTCTATTGACTGGATGGTTGTACAATTGAACAAAGCAATTCGCACTGAAAAGGGGATTATGTCAAAAAATTCTATCAGGTTTTGACGTATTAAGTTTCTTGAATGAACAAAATGTAGAACTTTTTTAGCAACTGAAACGGTTGTTTTGTAGTTACGGTTTTGAATGTATATTTCCCAATTATATTTTTGTCGAAACTTATCAAATTTTCAAAAATATTTTATTTATAAAAGATAAAAAAATACATTGTGAATTGTTGCTGCATATGTTATAAATTGAGTAAGTAAAAAATTTTATTAATACTATTTCAGAACCTATGTTAAAATAAGTTTTAACTAAAGATAATCGTGTTATTTTGCTTAACTCATCGAGTGCCAAGTGTCCTATTTCGAGAATCATTGGTTAATATATTGTCTCTCCAAGTAATAAAAAATCAAATAAATTTCTTTATTTTTTATTGAATATTAAATTCTCGGATTTCGTTGGTAATTTTTTTCTAAAAGTATGAATAACGGAATTTCTATTTTTTCTTATTGAAGCAAAATTGTAACTTTTAATTTCATTAGAAAAACAATTCACAAAAATTATTAATTCGAGCTGAAGAAAAAATTGTTTGTTTGAAAGTCTTTACAAATATGGATAAAAAATTAACTTAAAAGCATTTTTCAGTCGTTTTTAACCTTAGGTAGCAAGTTTCCCATTTTGAGACACATTGTATCTTTTAAATAAATGAAGATTTTTCAAAAATTTAAACTAAAATAGGATTTTGGAATTGTATTGAACCGTAAAGTATTTTTTTCAGTGTGGTTTATATAGAGGCGTTTAATGGGTTAATATATACAGTAGCGACAATAAATAATTTAACAAGGAGCTTTTCACCGCTGGGGACCCAAAACACGTTTTCCCGAGTAGCCCGTTCATTTTATCACCATCATTTAATCATCAGTAGAACGATTTTTTATAACAATTAAATTGGCAGGTTATTAAAATTTAAGTGGGTTTGAATGTTGTCGGCGCGATAAAACTCCATATCCACGCATCTCTGAGGTAGCGGTGCGTTTCGGATTTCCGCTTACGACTACTTCACGAGTGTACCATGAATATTGAGAATCCAGTAAAACAGAGAATCTATGACATAGCTGTAGCCTGAATATTATTATGCGAAAATGGGTCTATCGACGACTGACGAGAATAATTAAACTTGACAGGCGTGCATGATGTTCTGCAAATTCCTGCAGAGTTATTGCTGGGCCATCAATAAGATGTCAACGTGTTAACGATTTTATAAATCTTCATCGACATGTGCTTAGATCTTGTTTAATGGTTTTCCTCAGCCGTATTCGGACCCGTTTTTATACGATCTTTTCAGGCCGCAGATCTGTCGTAGATTCTATGGATTCCTGATATTCATGGTACACTCGTGAATCAGTCGTAAGTGAAAGTCCAAACTGCGTCACTACCTCAAAGATTACGGAGATTCTGTAGCTTATGCGCCGACGGGTTCAAACTCCTTTAAATTTTGACAGGGATTGGGAAGTTACTTTTAAAAAGTAACTCTGTTACAGTTACTTAATAAGAAAAGTGACTAGTTACAGTTACTTATTGCAAAAAGTAACTAATCACGGACACTGCTATAAATAAAATACTGATATAAATAAAATTTAGCAATCTTACCGTTTTTCAAAGAGAACCAAGACTAAAGAAATAGGGCAATCGGAAAAGGTTAAGAATGAAAATTCAATGTTGTTAAAAGTTAAATTTTAAATAATTACATTTGATCGCCGAACTGTGCCGAAATTATCCGTGAAGATCGGCGTGAGAAGTAACGAAATTTTTTGTTACTTCGTTACCGCTAAAAGTAACTAAGTTACAGTTACTTTCTGAAAAATAGCGTTATTAGAGACGTTACATACAAAAAACTAACTATTACAAGTAATCGTTGCTCCAATAACTGAATTTTGATAACTTGCCAAAACAAATGTTTAAACTAAACTCTTCTTCTGCAGAGTGATAAAAAAATGACCGGGTTTTGCGTCTCCCCCAGTTGTGAAAATCTCTTTGTCAAAATATTTATTGTCACTACCGTAAATTGTCTAACATTTATTAATGAGAAAAAGTGTATATAATCTTTTAGGACTAATATGAACAATAATACGTTTAAGGAGCAAAGTTTAAAAAAAATGTTACTATACTAAAACGGGAATACTCTGAAAACGTTTGTTGAATTGTTACTTGCTGTATCCTTTCAATAAAACTGTCCATGGAGAATCTCTAAGTGGATTCACCTTCTAATTGAAACTTAACAAGATTTTGAACAATTAAAACTGTTACCACCGTCATAGCGGGCGGTCATTTCCTTTGAAACTCTCATGGCCGTTCTTCGAAGTGAGGAAACTCCGAATTGAATGAGCGTTATTTTCCAAATGAAACACTCGCTTCACGGCAATCTTTCAATTCCGACTTGATTAATAGTCTAAAAGTGAATAAATATACCGACCTCGATGACACAATGTAGAGAATGCAACTCGGAAGTGCTCATTTTTTTCATTCTTGAACAGTTTGCACTATTGTATAATCATGAAAACTTTTTTAAACTGCAAAAACCTAAAATTCTAAAATTTTTACTATTACTCTAATCTTTTCCAAATTTGGCATAGTGATTTCAAATATAATTAACAATGCTATTTAGGCATTTTTTTAAAAATTTAAATATAATTTATTTATTTTAAACTGTTTTTCAACTAAAAAAAGGGGTTTATGCTAACAAGTCTACCACATTGAATTTTCCTCCTATAAACATTAATTATGTGCTAAATTCTTCGTTTTGAACTGATAAGTGCAATGACCCTCTAGAGTTATAAACAAATCACAAGAATAGGTTTTAAGAAAAATGGTTATGAATTAACTAAAAAAAATTGATTTTTTTTCGATCAACTTACACCTGGACATTTAAAAAAAAACTACTACATTTACACCATATATTAGAGGCTCATAGCACTTATCAGTTCAAAACGAAGAATTTAGCACATAATTAATGTTTATAGGAGGAAAATTCAACGTGGTAGACTTGTTAGCATAAACCCCTTTTTTTAGTTGAAAAACACTGTTTAAAATAAATAAATTATATTTAAATTAAAAAAAATGCCTAAATAGCATTGTTAAATATATTTGAAATCACTATGCCAAATTTGGAAAAGATTAGAGTAATAGTAAAAATTTTAGAATTTTGGGTATTCGCCTACCTTAACCCTTTCACTTCCCAATAATTCCATTTATAATCATCAAACTTGCGATTTTTTTCTCACTAATTTTAACTCACACTTATCTCAAATAAATTTTATTAAATTTTCCACACATATTTCTATAAAGTTATATTTTCTTTTTGTATCGTTAGATGGAAGAATCACGTTCGTTTGAAGAATGGAATAATGTTTGTTGTACACTCTTAAAACAAACGAGCAGTTTTAACTCAGTCTGAGTTAATTTCCACTCCTTTCCGGTGCCGAAAATGCACTTCCCCTATAGGAGTGGATTTCACTCTTTTGTTTTAAGAGTGTAGTTAAATGAAAATATGAAAAACATGCTAAAAATAAATTCATTCTGAAACAATTTTATTAAATAAATTGACCGTAAATTCTTCATGCTTGCATTTTTAAATGTTCAAAAATAAATTTTAACTATGTTTAACAATTTTTAAATTTCAAATTTTTTTATAGTTTATTCAAAAGTTATGATTCCAAATTCTTTTCCCTTAAATTTAAGTTGAAAAATTAAGATTTTTTATTCTGTTTTTCACCTTTTCATTCTGGATGCCATAATGAGTATATTTCACAAATTTTAGATTTTTAAAATAAAAAATAAAAAGTTGGGACTGAAAAGGTTGACTTTTCTTGGTGAATAATTATATTTAACACGTTCACGCCGGCGTAAAAAGGCGGTAGCCGGCGTAAGTAAGGCGGCGCTCAAATAAATGCCGCGTTTTTATCTGGCGGCGCGCGATTTATGCCTGTTCACACCTGCACACGCGCTTTATGTTTGCTCAGTAGTACAGTACAGCTCAGTAGTGCTTGAAATGTTTTAACAAATTATAAAAAAATAATGATATAAATATAACAATGCAGAATTATTATGTTAATTTTGTAGAATTTGAGTTATTGAACCAAACTTATGTGTATGATGCGTTATTAATTATAATTGTAATTAAAAATGTTTTTAATGAAAATACACGTTACATTTTATTTTAATTTTCAGCGTCTAACAGCATAATCTAGTGCGGGCCACCGGTGGTACGCGCCGCCCGATGAGACAATTAAGTGCGGGCCACCGGTGGCAGCACCGCGTGAACGTGTTAATAACACAAGTTAGGAAACGCACATATTTTCTAACGAAAACGAACATCAGTCTAGCCATTTTCACTCTTTTTAGATCTATTTTTAAATGAAACTTAACTTTTATTGGTGATTAATCATCTCTCCACAACACTTATTTTCAGCGTCTAACAGCATAATCTAGTGCGGGCAACCGGTGGTACGCGCCGCCGATAAGACAATTAAGTGCGGGCCACCGGTGGCCAGCGCCGGCGTGAACGTGTTAATAACACAAGTTAGGAAAACGCACATATTTTCTAACGAAAAACGAACATCAGTCTTAGCCATTTTCCACTCTTTTTAGATTTTTTAAATTGAAACTTAACTTTTATTGGTGATTAATCATCTCTCCACAACACTTTTATGAAAACCGATCTAACAAATCTTGTATATCAGCATCACTTGATAATTTCAATTTTGTATCTTCAAACTTGGACTTAACTTTTCTTGGTGAATATTTTTTTTCTCTAACAAGCTGCGTTTGGAGGCCTTCTGCAGACTCGGCATACTTCCAAGAATTGAGAGCCATTTTTTTGTGCCACCATCTAGGTGCGGCCCTCGCTACCGATTTTGATGCTCAGATTTCATGTCATCTGCGCTCTCTGTGAATGTTGAAGCATGCCGAGATTTAATTTTGTCGAAATTAACCATGCCAATCAAGGTACTTAAGATGGATTGTCAGTCCCATATAACTAATACGTTAGTTTTGGAATCACAACTTCCACAGAAGTATTAATTTGCTATGCTAGCTTTTTTTCCCCAGGTATGGGAATCAAAATAACATCGAAATGAAACAAATTTGAAACGAAAATGTTATCTAGTTATTTAATTATATATTTTTGAAGTTTTAAAATGTTAAAAATATACAGCAGATGGCGACACTATTTTAAAACTTTATCAATTAATAATCAAATAACCGGATGTTATTTTCATTTCAATTTTGGTTTAAATTGATGTTATGATGATTCCCATTCCTAGTGAAAATGGAACAACATGGCAAAACAATTCTTTTGCAAAAGTTGGGATTTCAAAACAAATGCATTAGCTCTATGGGACTGACAGTCCCTCTTAAGGGATCTTTTACATGCCACCTAGTCATGTGACATGCTTGACTACGATTTTCCCACTAAGTTATCTCTACGCTACTGAGACGGCTTGTGAATAATTATCGCTCATAACACAGTCTTAAAAGGCAATTTTTATCTAACAAATCTCGAAAGTTTTTTTTTTATAGAACTTTTCTGTCTACTTTGAACAGTAGTTTATTTCAGACACATAGATCTTTGATAAGATTTGATTGTGTTATCCGCGATGTTAGCAATTCTAATTCTTTCTTTCATTTTTAAATAGAATTTTCCTATTTTTTGGGTCGGTTGTATTTCACATACAATAATAATTATCTAAAAATATTCCTACACTCTTAAAACAAAAGAGTGAAATCCACTCCTATAGGGGAAGTGCATTTTCGGCACCGGAAAGGAGTGGAAATTAACTCAGACTGAGTTAAAACCTCTCGTTTTAAGAGTGTAGGACGTGGATTGTTTTTTATTTCTTTTACCCACTCCGCAAAAAGAGTGAAATCCACTCCTATAGAGGAAGTGCATTTTCGGCACTGGAAAGGAGTGGAAATTAACTCAGACTGAGTTAAAACCACTCGTTTGTTTTACGAGTGTAGTTCTGGTTATCTTTAATTCTTGTGTATCAAATCGAAAAAATATTTTATACTTCCCGTCTTCAAGTCTACGAATTCGCGATCGTTTTTTAATTTAAAAGTCATAATTTACGATGTTAAATTTTTTAATCATATTCTAGAGCAACAGCATCTGTTACTGCAATTGAAAGTAATATGTTGTTGAAGGCAACAAGATAGATCGTAGCTTCTTTCTTAGAGCGTAAGCTATGCTCTCTAAGCGATAGAAAGAATTCCAAATGTTTAAATAAGTGCCAAGATTAAAGAAATGAAACAGCTAGATTATTGCCAAATAATTCAAGAAGCTAAGGTCAAGCGGGTGGAAATGTTCCAGTAAGAAATAAACTTTGGGTGCAGAAAGATTTTTAAAATGCTTAGTCAAGGTCTTACTAATGCAAAATTTAGACACACCGAGGCGAAACTGTTTTTTAATAATTAATCTTTGTAGGTAACATAGAGGATGTGTTGTTTCTGAGCTATAGATGACAGCAATATGTGCTCATGCTTTATACTTTAAAAAAATCTTATGCTTTTTTTTTAAGTTCAACTTTTTTTATAATATCGCGTTGAATGCACCTCACGGAAGGTGTTCAGGAATGAAGTATTTCAGCTATTGGATTGTTTGCTGCAAAAGATTCGAAAAATTGGAACATATAAATAAAATTATTAAACACATTATTAAAATAACAAGGAAATGTCTATGAAAAATATAGGGAGAGTCGAAGCGCAATACTATAGAGATGCGATTATGCAACATTCTTGAAACAGTACAATATTTAAAGAAAAATTATTAACAGAACATTGGGTTAATTTCACGATTTCAGTTTTAGGAATAAATTAGAAACATTTAAATTAATATAAAAATACTTATGATAAACCCAAATCAATTATAAATCTTTAAATTGATGTTCGAATAATTAACCTCATATATAGTTTGAAGGTTTAAAAATTTTTTGATAAAAAATCTATTTCTGTTAGACTTCGAAAATTATAAAAAGAATTTCGTTCGTAAAGGTAAAACTTAGTACACGTACTTAATGTTCTCCATGAGGTAATTTTTTTCATCATTTTGAAACATCACGTAAAAAAAAAGTTTCGCATTAAGTTCTTTTAGAAATTTTGTAAAAAAGCAAACAAAAAAAACAATAAAACAACAACAACAACAGTAACAACAACAACATGGATAGAGTATAATATTTTTATTTTTATAATATTAATACTTCTATTTTAAAATCATTGTAAAAAATAACATTTGTGAATCACTCTTAAAACACAGAAGGAGTGGAAATCCAACTCCTTTTAAGAGGAAAGTTGCTATTTTCGCTGCCCCCAAACTGGGAAAGGAGTGGAAATTAACTCAGACTGATTTAAAACCGCTCGTTTGTTTTAAGAGTGTAATATCTATGCTCCATTAAATATTTTATACAATACCATTCATTCGTACTTGCATTTTCTGTATTACACTATAGTGCAACATAAAATTAATTTTTTTGACGCATTATGCTGTCTCAAAAATTTCATCACTCTAAAATGATATATGAAATGATGTATTTAGTATTGCGATTAACCGAAAGTATAATGATGACTCATTACCAAAGGCTGACTCATAATTATCCATATCGCTCAAACAATTATGAGTCAAACGTTTAATTATAATTCAAAATTTTTTATTGATAATTATGGATGAAACGAATATTTGTTTTCTTGTATAACACTTCTTTCTAGCTTCATTGAGGTTCTGAAATTTCCAACTAATTTCAAACATGTTTTGGTGAATTTTTTTGTATCAAAATTGCCCTGAACCACCATATACTTATCTTACACTTACGAAATTTTCACTACAGCATTCAATTAAGCAACTTTAAAATAATTCGAAATTATTATCATCAGTAACTGAAATCAAGCGAAAGTCAAACAAAAAAATGTGAGCAAATGGAAGACGATACTTTAACTATAATTTTCAGAGTTGCAATCATCGAAAATAAAAAATAAAATTTAAAAATGAAATTATTTATTAAATAATATTCAAATATAAAAGAACATCATCGAAAAAAACGAACGTTTCAAAAACTACGACAGAGAGAAAATGTGAGAAAGTGAAGAATTAGAGGATAAAAAATAGAAAAATCAATTCAATTAAATATAGAAAACATTTTAAGTTTGCTTATTTCACATTACATATATTAACATTTTCTGAACAATCAGGGTATTTTTCCCATTTTAAATGTCTTGCGTTTATAGCAATATAATGTCTTATTTTCTGTTGATTGATTTTTGAAACCGCTTATTTATTTTGTAGATAGACATTTGTAGATAATGTTTGATCATTTTAATCATGTTTCATTATAAAATTTTGTCCGTATGCTAAAGAAGTCTAACAGTAAATTATCTTAATCCGAGAATTTTGAATTAATCCGGACTTCATCATTTTGTTTTGGTTCAGTTTAAATGTTTATAAAAAAATGTCTCTTTCTATCCAATTTAATTTTTTTCAATTTTTTATAACTACTTCAACTAAAAGAGTACTTTTTGCTTAAACATTTTTTTCAAACTTGAAAGATCTTGCAGTTAGATAACTTTCTTTTGCTAACGTTTTTGTAGTGAGTGCCAAATGTCTTTTTAATAACATAATTTAGTCATTTTATTTGTTCAATTGGTTTATATGATGGTGAATGAAATAGATTTTGACAGTTTTGTAAAACCTACATTTATTAAATATGTGACAACTTTTTATACGCTTCTTTTCATGAGTTATTGTTATTCGGTCGTTAAATCGTCTTATTTTAGACACAAGACAGTATTATGTCTAAGGATAAAGCGAATAGATTTCACAGAATATTTTAGTTAATTAGGTTTTTCTGTTTATCTAATCTTTTTTTTTTATGGTTATCTAATGCTCTAGTTCTACGTCTATAATTTAAAATATCTATGGTAGATTTCATTATTATAAGTTTGTTGAGTGATTGACTTTAATAAAAATCAAGTTTCAGATCGGCCAGTAGACCAATTTTAAAGTAATATATATTTTTTACGCATGTCTGAACAATATGTAGTTTTCGTAAAGCAACGTATTATCGAAGTATAGAAAATTACCTATTATCATGTTATATTGCTTATTTCTGATAACTTCTATGATACTTAAGAGTTAAATTGAAAACGATTTTAACTCTCTGAGGGATACAGACGTACAGACCTGGCTGTTAGGTTTTCCAGTAACACACATAATTTTTTAAAAATATATAAATTTGATAATTACATTAATTTTTTTAATTCAAAGCATGAATTAGCCATTTTTAACCATCTACTACAGAAAAATAATTTTTTAAAAATTTGAGAAATTTCAGATTAAGATTTCCATTCAAAAATGTTAATTTAAATCTCATGCAGTGGAAAACAAGTTTATACTTTTGCTTATCCCTCAGAGATTTACGAGACTATGAGACTATAGAAAGTATTAAATGCAGAAAGCGTTAGATCCATATTGCTGACACATTTCATCCAGGAAATCTGTACATAAACCCCTTCCTTCTTGCTCCCTTGAAAATGATGGGGTGAGGTTTCGCCCTCTATTTCTAGCTCCCGCGATATTTCCGAGATGAAGTGTTCAGTAGTAACGAGTTATAAGTCTTTCCAGGGATTGGAAAGTTACTTTAAAAAAGTAACTCTGTTACAGTTACAGTTACTTAATAAAAAAGTAACTCTGTTACCGTTACAGTTACTTAATATGAAAAGTAACACGTTACAGTTACTTAGTACGAAAAGTAACGATTCACAGTTACTTTTTGAAATTTCAAGTTATGAGAAAAATTGTAATTTAGCCATCTTACCATTTTTCAAAGAAAATCATTATTAACGAAACAATTTCACAACTCTGGCTGCCGTTAGCAGCCAAAGTGGACAATGCTAGTTTGCTTTTTCCCTCCCAAGAAAAGCTCGGATTTCGGGAATGCGAAATGTTCCCTTCTCTCTTAGGAGTGGAATTTATAAATAAGCATCAGACAGCCTTCGGAAAGTAACGGAAAAGTAACGCAATTTTTCGTTACTTCGTTACCGCTAAAAGTAACTAAGTTACAGTTACTTTCTGAAAAATGTAACGGCGTTACCCGACGTTACCTAAAAAAAGTAACTGTTACAAGTAACGGCGTTACAAGTAACGCGTTACTCCAATCCCTGAGTCTTTCTATTTACTATGCGAGCCTCGAAAAGACTTTCTTCCCCCATCCTTCCCTTGTTTTTCTAGGAAACGGGGGGAGCAGCTTTTCTAAACCTAACGCGTTTGAGGTTCTGTTGTGAGGTTAACAATCCGAACAGTTCAAACCCAAGAGGGGGTTTGAACTGTTCGGTTAACCCAGTTGGGGTAAAAACACGCTCACGCCGTTTCGAAGAAAACCACATGGGGGATGGGGGAGGAAAATGCTTTCGCGACTCGCACGCATACTAGATAGACGAGGTATAATTAAGAGTAAAAGTAAATTGAATCCACTTATTGCAAATACGATTAAATCACTTTTTTAAATTTCAAGATAAAAGCAAATGAAAAATAAAAAACATTAAGGTATACCTACACACTAGAAAAGGCCAAAAATAACCAATTAGGCATTTTTTCTTTTCAAGTTCATTAGAATTTCCAATTCTTCTTCTTTAAATGATGTAAAGTTTGTACTGATACTCCACTCTAATAAAAAGTTAGAGGTTTTTCTAATCTTCCAAATCATGAAAGTTAGTTAGCTTTTATAACCTTTAAACTCAATTTTCTCAAAACTTCATTTTTCTTATGTGTTATTTTGCTTAAACAATGATAACTAAAGTTAAAATTAACATTTTGTCAAACGGATTGTTTATTTATTTGCGGAATAAGTTGGGGGAGGGCGTGAATCTCAAAAAAGATTTGGTTTTTAACTTAATTTTATATTGCATGTCAAAGTTATTTTTTTCTAAAAAACTGGATTTTTTAATGTTGCTTATTATAAAAAGTTATAAATAAGAAACTAAAAGAGCCACAAACTAAATTTGAGGTTCAAGCCCTTCTGAATGAATTGGTGATTGCATGGTAATTGTATAGGTCTAAGTGAATAGTTCTTGAGTTATGAGTGTTTAAAACACTAATGCATAAAATGCTAATTAATTAATATTTTAATTTAAAAAAATATTTTTACACGTACCCTCATAAACTTATGAATTATATCAAATATAAAAAAAAAATGGATTTTTAAGTGAAATATTAGAAAAAAAAGTTCAAGTGTATGCGTACACCTTAATGTATCTATTGTTCATACACATATTTTTATATAATTTTCGAGGATAAAAAAAAACGGCACTTTTATAACCATTTTCTTAAAAATTATTCGATCGTTAAGGGTTTAAGATCTTTCTGTGATGTTTTTCAGATTCTTTTCCTGTCCATTATTTAAGGGGATATAGTACCTTGAAATGGTACACTTTTTTCCCGTTTTATTGTATGGAAATATAATGTAGACAATATCCTACAAATCACAGCAAACTAGATAAGAAAATTCAGTTTTCCGAAGGAGTTATGAGCAATTTGATTAAACAGCTGGGTATTGAAACTTTTGAAGCTAATATCTCCGGACGAAATTTTTATATTTGGAGCTATTTCAAAATGGTAAGACTTTTGAAGTATGGCACTTTAAACTGCTTTCTTTACTTTTATCAAAAATATTATTTTGTATTAAAAAAATTATGCATCTCTATTGTCCATTTTTGCCTTTAATTTTTTTTGTAAATGTTCAAAGTTGAAATTTTTTTTTCATGAACATTTCAGAGATTTGTCGTTAATATTTTATTTTAAAAAAGTAGTGATAATGTTAACTAAAATTGGTATTCATACTTCTATTGGGAGATCTCTTAAGAAATTAAAGAATCTCTTATAATTATTATGGAACAAAAAATTGAAAGGCAGAAGAGGAGTAGCAATTTGAAAACGTTAAAAAAAATTATGAAATTTTTAAATTTTTGTCAAATTTTGAATTTAATTCAACATTTTTTTTTTGCCAAAAAGTAGTTTTTGTAGATGTTGCTTACGTATAAAAAAAATGTTGGATTCGGCAAGTATAAAAATAAAGAAAAAGTTGTGCAAGGTATTGGACCTCCTTAAAGTCTGTTTTTCTTTCTGTATTTTTAATACAAATACAAAAATTGTCGACCAACAACAGGCCAGAGGCCCAGCAAGGTTGGTCCAAAATAAATCAATACATTACCAGTTTCCAATGACCGTCAAGTTTCTTCTTAAAATCTTCTACTCTCTTCGAATGCACAATATAATATGGTAAAGCATTCCACTCATTGACAACTCTATTGTAGAAATAATGTTTTCTTACCTCCCTCGATTTATTCAATTTCTGATCATGTCCTCTGGTCCGGCTATTTAAGGTAAAACCTAAGCCCTCCATGTGTCCCTGTTTTATGAACTTGAATAACTGTATTAAATCACCCCTAGCTTTCCTGTTTTCCAGGGAATACATGTTTAAAGATCTTAATCTGTTATCATAATCAATAATCTAAAAAAATAGGTTGCAAATTGGAAATGTACAATTCACACCTCCAGATATTGATTTTCCCAATCGTCCAACATCACGAACCCACCACCCTCTATTTTGGCCCTCCCATACTTGACACACTGGAATATTTATTTTTGTCCTTTCACTCGGAGGCTTTCGAAAACTATTTAAGTCACAAATTGAGTTATTTATATAACATTCGTTTATTTTACTCAAGGTTTCTTTTTCCAAGTCATCTTCATTTTAATGATTACATTTTTTTGCGGTCTTTAGGCCAATGCTGCTAAACCGTGGTTCGAAATTTGTTACAAGTGTGGTTACAGTATGATTATCTGGGGTAAAAAGCATTATGTAAACGATGATTTGTTTCCATTATCATGTTGAGTAAATAACAAAATAAGCACTTTCGAATTGAACATTCACTATAAAAAAAACTATTATACATTTCCCTAACTTGCTTATATAATTTGCAAACTAAAAAAACTTGAACTTGCCAACTTGAATGTAAATTTGTTAACTTTTCATAGCAGGGTAGACTTTTTAGTTTTTTTTTTATATTAAATAGCTAAATTGGAGCTGAAATATTATCTGACATATATAAAAAAAAATATGCTGCTTTTGTTGAATTTCATTAGATAAGCGAGAGTTCATTAAGCAATAGTTACAAATATCTCAAAATCTTTTTATTTTTGAACAATTGAAAGTTAAAATTGTAAAAATTTTGTGTATGACCTGTGTACTTAATGTCACTAACAATAAATGTACAGTATTGACCATGATGGATGCGACACCTTGCGAGAAAAACAAATATATTGGTTTCACTAAGTTTTTAGTAAGGGTTTTAGAATTCTTAGAGATATTATATTTTTGTTACACATTTTTCCGTCAGTTCATGTCACACATTTACAAAGTATTTATATTTAGTAGTATCGTAATATATAGAAAGAGAAAAAAATATTTAAAACCCCCTATGGATCAGAAAGTGTTTTAAATGTTTTAAAATTTTTAGAGAACATTTAAAAAATTAATGGAACACATCTGATGCAATTTATTAGATATTAACACATCTATTTTTTGAGATACACTTAAAAATACAAAACATTTTTTGCATATTTAAGTTTTTTCTTAAGGTGATTACAAATTTTAAGAAAAAAGTTAAAATGTATGGATCATATCATGCTTCAAATTGGAAAGAAAAATATTAATTTAACTCATAGTTATGAATATTTAAAGAAAATGTGGACTTACAGATGAAGGGTTAAACTTAGCGGAAATTAATTTATGTAAATTAAAAGCTAAATATATTCGGTAACTTTCCCACATTATCAAAAAAAAAAATCTGGGGAAATGAAAAAAAAAGGAAAATGTTTTGCTTTTCTCACGCCGCGCCGCCAATGTTTATGCAGGTGGTGTGTCCAGATGTCCCCATCACAGGCTTGCGAAAAAGCGAATCTCCAATTCTAACCAATACCATAAGTTATTGGCGAATGTTTATTTTCAATTTTACTTTAAAAAATATATATAATTGAAATTAGCAATCCGTTATTCATTTCCCCTTTGCTTTTTAAACAGTAGAATAGTTTGTTTCAAACAAACATGAATGGACGTTTTCCAGATCTTAGTCAACTTTTTGAGAAAAGCCAAATATTTCCAATATTATTTGTCTCGTTTTCCCAGTATATATTGCAATTTTCCCATTATTTATATTCCCAGTATTATTAATTATTCCCAGTATTTATATTGCAATTTTGGCAGAAGTTACAAAATACTTGTAGCTTTTAATTTATGTAAAATAATTCGTTAGCCCAGTAACTTATTATTTTCTTCACTTATTCATAACTCTCTGTTAAATTATTTTTTTGTTTTCGATTTGAATATGATCTAGATTATAAGAGCTTTTTCTTTTCCCCAAATTTTTTAAGCATTTAAGGAAAAAAAACCTCTTATTAAAACCTCTTAAAACTTGTTGCTCTAAAACCTACTGTGAACCGATACTTAAAAAAAAGTTTGTTAGTGAACTAGGTTTTTTTTACCGTCACTAGAGCTGTTTAATTGAATTTTGTTTTGATTTCCCATGGCCAAATTTTTAAAAGTGTTTTTATTGAGTCCAGTTATGCATTGTTTTAACAAAGCAAAAAAATATAGTCCTGTGATACAAACATATGAAGAGTATAGGGGAAGAACCGCTTTATTTATTAGGAGTAGTTCCGTAATTGTATCTACTTGGCGGACATTGGCGACAGAAAACCGGTTTTCCTTTCGCGGTACAAACGTGTGACTCGTGTCCGCTGATCTCTGGCGTAAATCAGGGTTGCCGCGAGAGAAAAACAAAGTGAGTAACCGATTTCCTCACACCAGTTTAGGCGATGACTCGCTTTCATCGCCAAAGAGGCCTGACGAGGAAAGTTTTCGACGAAATTAAGCGGTTTTTCCCCTGTACTCTTCATATACTGGTCGGTAGTAACTACTCGTAATATGGGAATGGTTAAAGTTGGTCAGCAGTCAATTCTCAATGTCATTTGTACGTGACTTAGTAATTATAGGAATTGTTAGGAGAGATTGCTTCCAATTAGGTACCTAATACTAATTGCCAACGCCCATCAAAAGTTACTAAGTATAAGTTATTTGAATCACGATATTGTTTTTCGTTTTAAAAGTTTCTCAAAAACACTCAAACATTAAAATATACTATTTTACCTTTAGGTAGTTTAAATAAATGTCTAATGAAAATAAAAATGAGCTTTCCTATTTGTATCTAACTGCTTTGTTTCTTTATTTTTCAGGTGCTTTCTTAATACCTTATCTACTTACACTATTCCTAGCTGGAATTCCTACTTTTCTATTAGAAACATCTTTAGGACAGTTGTTATCCATCGGTGGCCTTGGTGTGTGGAAAATATGTCCAATTTTCAAAGGTATGTTCAGAATTATTTGAATATAATTTACACTGAGTTCGTCCTTTTTCCATAAAAAAAACCTAGCATTTATAACAAACTTCGGGCAAGTTAATTCTCGATTGGAATTTTGGCATTGAAAAAATGATGAAGAAACGGTGATAACTACTCCTAGATATTGGCCATTTAAAAAATAATGCTATTTCTTACCATACTCAGTCGCATTTATTTAATCACCCCTCTTTCCATTTTTTTAGAATTTCTCAAAAAGCTATTTTGTACTAATGTAAATTTAAATTAGTATAACTTCTTTGTCACGTGATTCGTTTTCCCCCCCCAAACCTATAAAATTGAGAACTGTAAATATTAAAGAGCAAAATAATAAATAAGATCAGGACATTTTGTTTACGCCAATCAATAACAATATAAATGATGTTAATAGATACACATGATTATTAATCAATTACTTGTATAATAATGGCGTCCCCTCGTATGGCTTGGTACATGTTCAATTTTCCATGGGCTAATATAGTGACGCCTTTTACGATATTTCAATAATGTATTTGTGAGTGTCCGCTCAGGTAAAGGTCTTCTCACTTAAGGTATCCATATACCTTAGAAAACTTTTTCTTTAATTTTTAAGATAGACTTTTAAAACTTTGTGAGAAGATCAGGCACATAAAAACTAACATAAAAATACTTTACTGCAAGAAAAAAATATATTAATTAATAAATAATTAGCAATTAATTTAAGTGTGCCAAACTGTGAACAATATAACGACATTTCAAATTAGTTGTTTTACATAATTTTTGCAGAAAAGAAAACAGTAAATATCCAGGCATGTGATCATATAAAATCTAAGCTCTAAGCAAAGTAGTTATTTAATTATGATAGTTTGAAATGGATAGCTTTAAAATTTTTTAATAATTTAATTTTTTAAAAGTCTGTAAAAATTTAATATTTTTTACAATTGTTATAAAAAGTATGGCCACATGCCCTGATTCATACTCTTTAAAATACACTTTAATTTTTTTTAAATCGAAGCATATTAATTTGAAATATCTTGCTCGGAGTACAAGCATATTATCAAAAATTCGTTCTTCAGAAAATGAGTTCAAGGTTTTCATTGTAAGATTTATGACAATAGAATTGCCTTTAAAAGACTGCCTGTAAATTAAAAACTATTTACAGTACAAGAAATCTACTTGTACCACTGAAAGATAAATAATTAGATAATGTTTTAATGCAAAAGTATCAGAACACATATTTTGATCAATTTTTCCGTTTTCTGAGGTATATGGATACCTTAACCCCACGATTCGAAATGAAGATACTCCTCCCCAGACTAATAAACTTATAGAACCCAAACAATGTATTCTTTTCCTTATATTAGTTAAAAGTACATTTGTGTAACATAACTGGAATACACACCACTTTTAGCCTTTAGAACTTGCAGAATCGCCAAGTCACGTGCGTTAAAAATCGATTATCATTTAAACTGTTAACATTAAATGAAAAAAAATTACCGGAATAGTTGATCTACACTTATTGCAACTAAATAACATAATCTGATTTTGCAATTTGATTCTGTAATTTCTACTTTGATTTTTATCTTAAATTTAAAAAGCTTATTTAACTTGCGACTTACACTACAAAAATTCTTCAGTTAGATGGGATTAGCCTTTGATATATAACTTCAAATTTGTCAGTCTTTAATTTTTTTTCGCGTCTGTATTATCAAGTTTAGACGTAAGCAATAATGCACATAGACAGGAAGGGGAGCTAAGCGTGGGCCCGCCCGATTGAGATAGATCATTAAGTCGTTAACAGCCGCAAGTATGTGCGACAGGAAAAGATAACTCATTAGGCTAACTTCACAAATCGAATGACGTCACTTGCGGCCTTTGATCTCTGCACAATGCGGCGGGAAGGACATTAGAAAAAAAGCCATATTTCTGTTCTCATTTAAACAAAATTTCCAATTCGGAGTAGAATTTATGCGACCCGAAAATTTGCATTCTCATTTAAACAAAATTTCCAATTCGGAGTAGAATTTATGCGACCCGAAAATTTGCATTCTCATTTAAACAAAATTTTCAATTCGGAGTAGAATTTATGCGACCCGGAAATTTTCATTCTCATTTTTAAAAAATTTCAATTCGGAGTAGAATTTATGCGACCCGGAAATTTTCATTCTCATTAAAAAAAATTTCAATTCGGAGTAGAATTTATGCGACCCGGAAATTTGCATTCTCATTTAAAAAAATTTCAATTCGGAGTAGAATTTATGCGACCCGGAAATTTGCATTCTCATTTAAACAAAATTTTCAATTCGGAGTAATTTATGCGAGAATTTATTTCAAAATTTAATCGAGTAGAATTTGCGTAATGATATATACCCGGAATTCACACATGTAATAGATAAACTCCATAAAAAAATTCTCACAAAGGTGCTATGCATAACTTTCTGTACTTTAGATAAGTATAAATAAAAAAATAACTTTGTACTAATTTTAAAACCTTTTTTTTTACATAATTTGGGAAACACTTTTTCCGAAATAAACTCCCTAAATCCATGATTTGTACAAGGTAAACTAAAATTGCACAAAAAAAAAATCGAAACACAAAAAATCCAACTCCAATTTCACATCAAATTGAACTGTCAGCTAAATTTCCCTTTTTTTTTAAATAGAATTGTTCACAAATTAGAGACGCAGGAAGCTATTTAGTGTAAGGGTGAATCAAGGAAAATAATATAAATGATTAAAGAGTATACTAAGTTAAATTTAGGTCAATGACTATAACCACCCAGACTTAAATTTACCCATTTTGAACACTTCCGAATAATAAAATTTATGATGTAAATTTTGAACTAAGGTGAAGTTCTAATCTCAGATGGAGTAACAAAAAAGACCATTCATTTCATGTTACATTCCTAAATTGTAAATAAAAGAAAATTCAAGGCCACGTAAAGCTAATGAAGTTTTAAAATAATTGTTTGCATCTTAAGAACACTTTCAAGGCCAATAAATTATTTTTAAAAATACTTTGGTTTTAAATGAATGCAATGCCATGTACAAACAAATTAACTGATAAATTATAACACCAAAGCCTTTGGGAATTACAGAATATAAAACGGCTTCACACGTTTTAAATTATTTCTAAGAAAAACGGTTACATTTACCAACGTCCTTTTAACGAAACTAATCGTATCTTAATTTTAAAAATTGCAAATGTACAACATTTTATTTATATCATTTTTAAAATTGTAAGTATTAAACAGATTTCATTGGTAAAAGCACCGTTTTATATTTAAAACCAAGTGTTTTTTTTTTAACTAGAACAAAAACTGTTTCAATAAATCTGAGTTATTGAGTTGAGATTTGCTTACCTTTTAAAGCTTTTAAAATTTAAATTCGATTTGGTTCAGATATTTGAGTTCTTAAATTGGCTAATAACTTCAAATTAAATGGTCTATGTACTATTCTGACAGACAAAATTTTTTGTCATGAGAGCTGAAACTAAATTAGCATTGCTTTATATTTATAATGCCTGCTTTTCCCGTTTCGTTGGACTTTTTTGTTTGGATCAAATATCTCCAAACACTACGTGTTTCCAGAATTAATATATGAATGCATTTATCCAGAAAATGTATGATCATTAATATTGTGAACAATGCAAAAAGAATATTTAAACCAGTTTAGTAGACTTTAAGTTTTGAACATTTATAATTTATTTTTTAAAGACTTGAATAAGTCATTTTATCATTACTTTCAGCGTAAAAACCAGCTTTATTCAATTTTTAATTATTTTTACTCTTTTTATGTAAGGGAATGATGTGTTTTATTTTAATACTTAACTTGAAAGTTTTAAATGCATTTGCTTTTAAAGATTAAGTCTTCCTTCGATTGGAGAAGTTGGTTCCTTTTCAATTGTTTTAAAACTTATTTTAATTATTTATTCAAAAGTAAAATATTACTGCATGAACAACAATGTGAGCATTCAAAAACTTAATTTTTTTTATAATTTAAGTAAACCTTTCTGTTTCAAGGATCAAGTCACTATCAAATGGGGAGGACTTATCCTTTTCTTTAGTTGTTGAAAAAGAATATTTTCAGGATGACAACCGCAAAAGAGACATTTTGGCCTTAATGGCTGCAATTTTAGAAAATTAAAAACTAAAAAAAGATCAAATCAGTTCACACAACTCCCACCCTCCCCCGAAAAAGAGATAGAACTGTATAGTTTAATTAAGAGTGCACGAAAGAATGAACATTGTGTGAAACATCTGCATTTTCACAAAAAATGACTCTAAATAACTTTATTGCAGACGTTTCTAATTTACAAATAATTAACTCGTATGTTATATTTAAAAAAATATCTTCAACGCTCTCAAGATTTGGAACTAGATAATCGTGACAAAAATTATTAGTTTTGAATGAATAGTTATTTAAAATATTCAATAATAGTTCAATAATTCAATAATAGTTATTTAAAATATAAAAAAATCAATTTAGAAATTTTAGCTATTTTTTTTGTACCAAAGTAACCAACCGTTGTTTTACGTTTAATTGTTGATTTGAGGGAGGATGGTGATGCTAGTTAATTTCATATTTGGTTTTTGCAAATTTAAACACTGCAAAGGTAAGACAATTTATCCAAAATCTTTTTATTTTTGGCCTGCGATTTATTCATTTATAAATTTACAGTCTGACATAGAAAAAAATGATAAATTAAAAAAAAATTGTCCTTTTAACTACAGTAGAACTCCATTTATCGGATATAATTGGGACTTATCCGAATTACTTATTATCCGAATGTGGTTAATTGGTGTTAATCGGAAAAAAGAGGTATATAAAATCAATACTCAATGTATTGTTGGGCTGTGAGATCATGGAGTTCTAGTTTGGGTCGTCATCAACCCAACCAAAACCAAAGTGCAAGGTGCTGTTTTTGGCAGTTTGAGTTATAGCTTTTTGTAATAGTTTTTTTTATTCAACTTAAGTTAGAATCTTGGTTTTACAAAAGTACATATGCGACATATAAACTTTTATACTCAGCCAATTTGTTACTGTTCGCCTCTGTTAGATGTCATGCTTGGTAATTTTTTTGGTCCAGCCAAAAATATTATTAGGCATTTTTTCCTACGTCACAGCAAAATCTGCTTTCTCATCATCATCATCAATAGCTCGACAGTCCTGGGTGGCTTTCTAAAGGAGATTTGCCCCCTTCTGCGTGCAACAGCTTTCCAGTCTTTGACCTTTAACGAAACAAAGTCCTTTTGGAGGCAGTCCACCCACCTTAGTCTGCCTCTTTTTCTTGTTCCATTTGGTCCAGCCAAAAATATTATTAGGCATTTTTTCCCTACGTCACAGCAACATCTGCCATTAGCTTTCTCATCATCATCATCAATAGCTCGACAGTCCTGGGTGGCTTTCTAAAGGAGATTTGCCCCCTTCTGCGTGCAACAGCTTTCCAGTCTTTGACCTTTAACGAAACAAAGTCCTTTTGGAGGCAGTCCACCCACCTTAGTCTGCCTCTTTTTCTTGTTCCATTTGGTCCAGCCAAAAATATTATTAGGCATTTTTTCCCTACGTCACAGCAACATCTGCCATTAGCTTTCTCATCATCATCATCAATAGCTCGACAGTCCTGGGTGGCTTTCTAAAGGAGATTTGCCCCCTTCTGCGTGCAACAGCTTTCCAGTCTTTGACCTTTAACGAAACAAAGTCCTTTTGGAGGCAGTCCACCCACCTTAGTCTGCCTCTTTTTCTTGTTCCATTTGGTCCAGCCAAAAATATTATTAGGCATTTTTTCCCTACGTCACAGCAACATCTGCCATTAGCTTTCTCATCATCATCATCAATAGCTCGACAGTCCTGGGTGGCTTTCTAAAGGAGATTTGCCCCTTCTGCGTGCAACAGCTTTCCAGTCTTTGACCTTTAACGAAACAAAGTCCTTTTGGAGGCAGTCACCCACCTTAGTCTGCCTCTTTTTCTTGGTTCCATTTGGTCCAGCCAAAAATATTATTAGGCATTTTTTCCCTACGTCACAGCAACATCTGCCATTAGCTTTCTCATCATCATCATCAATAGCTCGACAGTCCTGGGTGGCTTTCTAAAGGAGATTTGCCCCCTTCTGCGTGCAACAGCTTTCCAGTCTTTGACCTTTAACGAAACAAAGTCCTTTTGGAGGCAGTCCACCCACCTTAGTCTGCCTCTTTTTCTTGTTCCATTTGGTCCAGCCAAAAATATTATTAGGCATTTTTTCCCTACGTCACAGCAACATCTGCCATTAGCTTTCTCATCATCATCATCAATAGCTCGACAGTCCTGGGTGGCTTTCTCAAGGAGATTTGCCCCTTCTGCGTGCAACAGCTTTCCAGTCTTTGACCTTTACCGAAACAAAGTCCTTTTGGAGGCAGTCCACCCACCTCAGCCTGCCTCTTTTTCTTGTTCCATTTGGTTTAGCCAAAAAAAATTTTTCATTGTTCTGCCATCATTCATTCTTATAATGTGTCCGGCCCATTTCATGCGTTGTATTTTATGATACTTCAGGATGTCCGGCTCTCTGAATAGTCTATAAAGTTCAGAGTTAGTTCTCCTTCTCCAAACTCCATTGTCGCAAACACCACCAAAAATTGATCGGAGAATCTTCCTCTCAAAAGTAACGAGGGTTCTCTCATCAGCTTGGGACAAGGTCCAGGTTTCAGACGCGTAGGTGAGAACTGACCTGATTAAACTTTTATAAAACAGCAACTTTGTATCTCTTTTAATGTTGTTAGATTTGAGAAATATTAGCTTTCTGGCAGCACAATAAAATTTAGCCTTTGAAAAGTTATCAGGTGTAAAATCCATAAAACCAGTCAATGCAGGGCATCTTGTCAAGATGTAAAATGTTCATGAAATCGCTTGAGGAGAGCATAAAGAGCATTCACTACTTGTCAAAACACCAATACGGTGAAGGTGTCCATTTAGAAAGTCATGTCCTGTTGTCATTCCAACACTCTTAAAACAAACGAGCGGTTTTAACTCAGTCTGAGTTAATTTCCACTCCTTTCCGTGCCGAAAATGCACTTCTCCTATAGGAGTGAATTTCACTCTTTTGTTTTAAGAGTGAAAGTTTGCAACGAAAACTGCAATTGGCAAGTCCATTGGAATGGGATGAAGGATGATTTTTTCCCATTTTTTTCATTTGAAAGTTGCTTGTAACTCTGCTGCACGGTTTTACGTATTTTCTTTTTAACTTGTATACAAGTTTCTTGGAAGGAGAATGGGAAAACTGGTTGTTGTAACTTTGATCCATTTTTGGCGAGGTTATCTGCCTTTTCATTACCAGGAATGTTACAGTGGGTGGGAATTCATTGAAGAACTAATTTCCAGCCAGCAGCGAAAGCATGGGAAAAATTAGACTTGACTTCCTCAACGAGAGGAAAGTCACTAGGGGTAGGCGAAGTAGTCGTCAAGATTGCAGCTTGAGAGTCAATGAAAAATGCCGCCATTCTAAGATTTGTTTCCCCCCAGTCTCATAAGGTTTGAAATCTGCGATTTTTATGGCCTAGACCTCTGCATCGAAATTGGAGGCTGGGAAACCAACTGCACAAGATTTCTCAAAGAAACCCTCTCAGTAAGCACCAGCGCCTGTATTTCCATCACCTGCAGAACCATCAGATATTATCAGGCATGACATCCAATAAAGACAAACAGTAACAAATGGCCGGGTGGCTTTTTTCTGCAATTCGGATAATCAGCAACGCTTCGGATAGTTGGAGTTCTACTATATATTTTTACTAACTATAAGATTTTGTGTGAACTGAAAACTATTTTGTTGCGTAGGCGTTGGGTATGCAGCCGCAGTCATGTCTTTCTGGCTGAACACTTACTACATCGTGGTGCTGTCTTGGGCGCTGTACTACGTGTTCAACTCAGTGCGTTGGGACGTGTTGTGGCGAACATGCGACAACTGGTGGAACACGCCAATGTGCCACTCCGAGTACGACGTCAATGTGAATGGCACGCCTGGACTGCTCGCGGGCTTCAACAGCCCGGTCAAAGAATACTGGGAGTAAGTATAACTCTTTGACTTCTAAAACGGCGCGGACGGCCGTACTAGTAAGGATTTGATAATGCTTTTCCTATAACACGTTACGCGGCAATAAAGTGCTCACGTAGCGAAAGTGATAAAGCAGAAGACAACGACTTTCACCGGAAACAATATAGGGGCCGTCCATGAATCACGTGATTTGATGATTTCTTGACCCCCCTCCCCCTGGTGAAATTTCGTCATATTTGCCCCCCCCCTTTTCTTCCGTAATCTTACGAGAGATTTTTTTCATTGGATTACTTTTTTTTGTTACTTTGAAATAGTGTTTTAAAGCTCCAACATTTTGAAATATGGCCCAGAAAGCCACGATAAATATTATCATGTAAGAATTTACCAAATCTAAGTTAGAGACATATTTTAACGGAATTTAACTATATTTTCTCACAATTTTACGTTGATATTTTTACGGGGAAAATTACGTGATATTAGGCGAGACCCCTCCCCCTTACGTAAGAATTGGTGATATTCGGTTAGACCCTCTCCCCCTATACACTCTTAAAACAAACGAGCGGTTTTAACTCAGTCTGAGTTAATTTTCACTCCTTTCTGTGCCGAAAATGCACTTCCCCTATAGGAGTGGATTTCACTGTTTTGTTTTAAGAGTGTACACACCTCGTAATTTATAGACAACCTCTAAGGGAATATATAGGAGTCGCTTGGTATATGGAGGATTTAGAATACAAGTAAACTAAGTCTAGTTTTTGACATTTTCGAGTTAGTAATGCAACTGCATGCACTAACTATGTAGAATTTCAGTGCATTAAAGTTTAGATAATATCAGATGGCAGCAGCAATTTAAAAAAATGTTAACAGGTAATTTCTGTTATAAAGCTTTATATTTAAACCTCTGTATGACTCTCGTTATGGACTTGGATTCACTTGTATTCTGAGCCGTCCAATAGATTGCCCTCCAAAGGTACACCACAAAATTTTTAGTATTCGACACAAATTATTAATATTCAAGATCTCTCATCCATTTCATCCCGAGAGAACATAATTAGAATGAAGATGCAAGATATTAAGCGAAAGTGTTTACTCTGAGCTAACTAAATTTGTAAAACACTTGGAGTATCTACTGATACTCATATTGATAACTGGGGACAAAACGTAGTGAATTTGAGGGAAAATTGGCATAAGTCATGACTTACTCCAGTTTGTCCGCATATTTCGTCATCTTTCCATTGAATTGCATTTGAAATGACCAAGCGTTTTACATATTTGTATAGCTCAGCTAATTAATTCTATATATTGCGTAGTTTAATTTTTTTCTACGAGTTGCAAAATGAGAGCAATTAAATTTTAAAAAGGGTCCTAATTTATAATATTTTAGGTCACGAGTGAGATTTGTTTACTTACTTCAAGGTCACGGTACAATTTTAAGTATTAAAAAGTGAAATGCAATTCTGATTGGCTTCTAAAAAATATCAGTTTCCTCTCCGTGTTTAACTTTTGGAAATTAGTGTACATAAAGTTATCTCAGTTAGACAACCAAATCTTTTTAAATACGATCTTTCTTCATTTTTAAAATTTTGTTGTTGTGTATAATTGGCAATTGCCTTTAAAAATTCAGCTTTTTTTTAATAAATCATTGCAAGTGAACAGAAAAAAGATCGCCATTAAACCCAATAATTTCCTCACGACTGTCACAAGGCCTGTTGCCCCCGTGCAGCTCTAGTGTGCCTTTATTTCAACCCACAACAAAACAAACAATAATTCCTTGATGTTTTATCATCTCCTTTCAGGCGCAATGTACTGCAGATTAGCAGTGGCCTAGGAGAGCCTGGAGCTATCCGCTGGCCCCTGGCTGGAACCTTGGCGCTGGCTTGGGTCCTCTGCTACTTCTGTATCTGGAAAGGAGTCAAGTGGACTGGAAAAGTAAAGTTTTTTTTTACATATTACACTTTCAAGAAATACAAATGTTGGCATCTAGTTAAACTTGAACTTTTAAGAACTTCTAAGTAATCTGCAGACGTATCAACGTCTGCAGATTACTTAGAAGTTCTTAAAAGTTCAAGTATCAACCGAAAAGTTCGGTATCAACCGAACTGCAACCACAGCGGCCATTTGTATGCAGGCTTTTTTCGAACGTCAGTTTATCAGATGGCTGCCCTCTCTATAATCTGTACTTTATTAATCTGTACTTTATTAATCTGTACTTTATTAATCTGTACTTTATTAATCTGTACTTTATTAATCTGTACTTTATTAATCTGTACTTTATTAATCTGTACTTTATTAATCTTGTACTTTATTAATCTGTCTTTATTAATCTGTACTTATTAATCTGTACTTATTAATGTACTTAATCTGTACTTTATTAATCTGTACTTTATTAATCTGTACTTTATTAATCTGTACTTATTAATCTGTCTTTATTAATCTGTACTTTATTAATCTGTACTTTATTAATCTGTATAATATTTTTAATTATTCTGTAGGTCGTCTATTTCACTGCTTTGTTTCCGTACGTGTTGCTTTTCGTCCTTCTCATCCGAGGTTTGACCCTTCCTGGGGCGGCAGAAGGGATCAAGTTCTATATGTATCCAGACATTAACAAACTGGCTGATTCTCAGGTAATTTTTTTGCCTCTAGGTTTCCCATGGGTCAAGTTTTCAACCTGGCCTTATATTGGAAATCTGGTAGGGGGCGAAAACCTTTGAAAAATCTTTGTTCAGTTCCCATATTGTCATTAGAACTGTTTTGGGAGGATTTTTTCAACGCTGAGTAACTTTTCATGATTATACTAAAACTTAAATTAAACGTGCTATTATAAAACTTAGTTTTATAGTTGCTTGTACTAAAAGGTTGTTCCTTCTCTATGTAACCATGTATTTGTTTTCAAAATAACTTAAACCTCTACTACTCAAGATAATATTAAATATGGCAATGGGGCGACAGGTTTTGCATAATTTTACGAAGCACGATTTCCAACACTGCCTCGTGAAAAAACGTCTCCCAGCCTTTATAAAATAGTTTAATATGTAAATTTTTTAATTTTGTTAAAATATGGGGTCAATCAACAGAACTATTTGAAGTTCTAAATTAAAAATTGTATACATATAGTTTAAAAAAGAAAGCTAACAGAAGCACGTACACTTCTAAAGCAATATATGCCGTTCTAGTTACTATCCGGAAACGATGTAGTAGCACAAAAGCATTTAAGAACTTAAATATTCCTATAAATCTTGAATCATTGTACTTAGCTTTAGAGATAGTCACTTTTCCGTGCACGGTGCGATATAAAAGGTGAAGGTTAACATAATGCCAATTCCATAAAGTAAAACTCAAAGCTATACAAAGAGTTCCTTGAAATGCAGTACTCTAATAACATGTAATCTTTAATTTGCTTACAATACAAACTCCTCAATCTTTTGTAGGATAACAACCACTTGCAACTTTTTGCGTGCATACTTCTTATAATATGTATAATATTAATATAATGCTATAATATTAGAGTATTTTATACGTATTTCCTTTTTACTCTTAGGTATGGATCGATGCCGCTACACAAATTTTCTTCTCTTACGGTCTCGGTTTAGGCTCTCTGATTGCTCTGGGAAGTTACAACAAATACAGCAACAACGTATACAGGTAAACAACCGATCGCCAGGGGATTTTAGAAACTATAATACTTAGACAATATAAATGACTTAATATTTCTAAACTATTTAGAATTAACTATATGAAACTCTTACTTTTAGGGATTCGCTGATTGTGTCATGCATTAACAGTGGCACTTCTATCTTCGCCGGTTTTGTCATCTTCTCTGTCGTTGGATTCATGGCCCACGAACAAAACAAATCGGTGCAAGATGTAGCCACATCAGGTAAGTGATTTTCGTTATTCTGAGTATTGTATATTGTTTTCCCATTTACCTCGGCTTTTAGACAAGGTTCAACCGCTTACTTGCAGCAAAAAAGAAATCCTTAAATTACACATTTGAGTACAGTCCCCAGAGTGAGTACCACACAGTGAGTACAGTACACAGAGTACAGTCCCCTGTACTCTTCAAATGTGTAATTTAAGGATTTCTTGCCGCTTAATTTCGTAGAAAACTTTCCTCGTCAGGTCTCTTTGGCGATGAAAGCGAGTCATCGCCTAAACTGATGTAAGGAAACCAGTTTCTCACTTTGTTTTTCTCTCGCAGCAACCCTGATTCACGCCAAAGATCAGTGGACATGAGTCACACGTTTGTACCGCGAAAGAAGAACCGAAAGAAAAACCGGTTTCCTGTCGCCAATGTCCGCCAAGCAGACACAATTACAGGACGACTCCTAAAAAAATCAAGCCGTTCTTCCCTGTACTCTTCCTTTAGAATGTATTTAAAATGACAACATACATAATTTTAAAAAATATATAAATTTTAAAATTTTAGTGTATTTTAAATTTTAAAGTATGGAAGAGTTATAAATAATCATCTGCTATATAAATGCAATTTTATAATTTTTAAATAAATTACATTTTCAGTTAAAAATTGAAATTTTAGTCTCGTACAGTGAAAACAAGTTTGCCAATTTGCTCAGCCAATTCGCATCTCTCAAAGGGTTAAATTAGATCAATCATTTAGAATGTATTTGAAATTGAGTGCGAGAGTAATTGAGTTTAGTGTCTGTCACTGTTGCGCCTAACGGGTAAAAGGTAGAAACTGTTCGATTATACGCTGACTAGTTGTTCATCTGATATCTTAAAGGCCTTATCACACGAGAGCTCGTTCGTTCGGCGACGTCCGTACGCCATATCAAAAACTGGTTTTTGGAGCAGTTTTTGCTCGATGAGCATTTTCGAATCGACTCGAAAAAATCCGGCTCATTTTTGCTGTTCGAACGGCTGCTCCAATCAGAACGAAGTTCAGTCGTGACGTCATGGCCGAGCCTCCTCCTCCAATACCGCGATAATACTGCTTTTAAGTTTGTGATGTCACGCATGACGTAGCCGTTCTCTTGTGACGTTTTTGCTGCCCCAAAAAGTTGTTCGACGAGCGACGTTCGTACCGTCTGATAAGGGCTTAAGTAGAAACTTTTGCATCATAAATTAGTATTCATAGTGACGTGCAAAAATTTTATAAAATTGTCCTCGTTTTTACTACTTTAAAGTAGTCTGTGGTTTTGGATAAAACAATTGTACAAAACAAAGTATTTAAAATCCCTATCTCTAATCAAAATGTATTAAGACAAGAGTTATTATGTTTAAACTTCCATTCGGCTATACAAACACAATTATGTAAATATTAAAACACTGCGACTAAAAGTCAGGGTAATATTTTGGCTAACTTTAATAGCAGAATTTCTAAATATTTAAGCATTTGTTAAACCGATAGACAAGTTTATTAACCCTTTCAGTCCCATTGATGCCATTTGGCATCATCATTTTTCTGATCATAATTTTAAAAAATAATAGGTCTGACATCTATTGGGATTAATAAAAAATATTTTCTCATAGAAAAAAGTTTGAAGAATTGAATGATGTGCTTTTTGATATCATAAATGGCTATAGACGATCAGAAAAAAAATTCTAAAATGATGTCAAATTGTCATTGGGACTGAAAGGGTTAACGGCAGAATTATTTGAGCATGCCTATTTATTTTGTTTTTTATTGCATAACAACAACTTTCGACGATAAGGACAGTTTTAATAAGAATTTCATCTTCGTAACTGATTTTGTTCTCTAAATAGGCCCCGGTCTCGTCTTCTTGGCTTATCCTTCTGCTGTGCTGAAGCTGCCCATCTCTCCATTGTGGGCCGTGCTGTTCTTTCTCATGGTACTCATGTTAGGGCTTGACAGTCAGGTAAATAAAACAATCATCTGGCGAATACAACTTATATAATTTTGAAAAAAAATTAAGTAAAAATGACCTTAATTTGTTCTGTTGAAACTATATATATTTTAAATATTACGACATTTTTTATTGCATAATTTTTTTTTAAATACGAAATAGATATAATTAATTTCACGTAGTTATTTTTTAAAATAAAAATATTTAAATTTAGTTTTCAGAATGTTTGTGTTAATTTGAATGAATGTTTGTGTGAATTTCATATTTAAGTGTTTGATATTTGTCAGTTAGTTATACATAAATTTTTTGGATATTTTAAAATTACCAAAACTTTTTTAAAAAGTTAAATACATAGATCTCATATTTATTCTTAAAAAATGCAAGGACAAGAGTTTTTATTTGTGGTTACTATTCACCTACTTCTTGTTTAAGAATAAGGAGCCATCCAGAAATCTTTTATGTAAAACTAACTGTTATTCAGCGATAATATTTTTATAATTTAATATCTATTCCTCCAGAGATACAAGAAAATTTGTTATTCATGTCTTACTTTTAAGCAGAAAAGCAGTATTAGATAAAAAGTCCGATACTTTCAAAAAAGGTTCTAACCGTTCCGAACTTTTATTTGAATGATACAAAAATTGCCATTTTTGTATCATTCAAACAGTTCGATATTTATCTTGTTGTCTTTAATTGTTATTAAAAATGTTATCATTTAAAAAAAATAGTAGTTTTCGTCGGATTAATTGATTTCTTTTAAATTTTCGTTTATAAAAATTTTGCTTTTCATTTTTTCGAATAACGGTCATTTCTGAAGTGAGGCCATATACGTTAGATACTGCCTACAAGAAATCGATGTTTAGCGGTTTCACTGTATTTTCAAAAGCTCGACAGAATGGAATCTTTCAGGTGACTAGTTGTGTACACTAACAGTTATATTTGGTGTTAAGTCAGCATTTGCAGCATAGAATTGTGCCATAAAATAAATGTTAGCGTTTGAATTCAAACTGAAAGGTAAGTATTCCTACTTATTACTAAGTAAATATAACTAATTCACATGGATACAGAAACGGTAGGTATTTATTATTTTCTTGATTGATTATCCATGTAACTAACACCGTGTCTTTTATTGTGAAAAAAATGATTGGGCAATTGTTGTCCACACATGTTACATATGCGTAGACATTTAAAAACATTTTTTTAAAAATCATTTTACGATCGTGTATCAACGGTTCTAGTGCTCTACAAGAACCGAACGATCTCTCAATAATTAAACCTTTTTATATCAATTTTTTTCATTATTATAGTATCCTTCTCTTTCAAACTAAAAAGAAATATAAGGAAGCTGTTCTCAATCTTTCTAGTTAGAAGAATGAGACATATGAAGAGTCCCCTTGATTGACTAGGAATCTTCCCGTATTCAAGTCTGTTTGGCGGACCTTGGCGACAGGAAACCGGTTTCTACCTTGGTTCTTCTCTAGCGGTATGAACGTGGGACTCGTATCTCGCGTGAATCACGAGAGAAGAACCAAGTGAAAAACCAGTTTATTTACACCAGTTTACTCGCTGACTAGCTATCGTCGCCAACGAGGCCTGATACGAACAGCTCTCCTGTCGAGGAAGGGTTTTTGTGTTCCTTGTACTCTTCAAATATCAATTTCGATCTGCCTATTCAGCAATTTAAAATCCAACGAAATTGATAAAGATAATTGTTAGAAAATTAATTCTGCAAATTGATATTTTCTAACTGGTGGATTCTTCAGCTTAGAATTCTTTTATTTGATGCTTGATGATGTCTTTTTATCTTGTAGTTCTGTACGATGGAAGGGTTCATCACCGCTGTTGTCGATGAATGGCCCAGGAGACTGCGACCCCACAAGGAATTATTTATCGCCGGTGTTTGCGTTGTATCTTACATTTTGGGACTCAGTTTTGTGACACAAGTAAGATAACTTTTAACCCTTTCAGTCCCAGTGATGCCATTTGGCATCATGTTTCTGATCATAATTTAAAAAAATATAAGGGCTGACATCTATTGGGATGAATAAAAAATATTTTCTAATAGAAAAAGTTTGAAGAATCGAATGATGTGCTTTTTGATATCATAAATGGCTATAGACGATCAGAATTTTTTTTCTAAAATGATGCCAAATTGTCATTGGGACTGAAAGGGTTAATTTAACTCGCAGGGTTCCCATCCCCAATCATACATTTCAAAATGAGCGTCTAAACGGTTATAAATACAGAAAGTTATTTTAATTTGGATATACTATACAGTATTATACTATGTAGCATTACAGAATAATGTACTATAACAGTTATGCAACTCTACAGCATAATAGATAACATACCTTGCAAAAAAAACTATGGCAAGGAGCTTCGTTCTAACGATTTTAGAATTTTCAGAAAAAATATAACATTTTTCACGTATTTTGTCGTGAAGTTTTTGTCTCATGCATTTACGAATGAAATAGCAGCATCGGAAAGGGAGAGATAGAACAAAACGTATTTAATGTCACAATGTTTCAAATGTTTTAAAATTTTCAATGAATATTTAACAATGAATGGACATATTCGATACAATTTATTTTATCTTTATCAATGTATTACAATTTATTAAAATCTGTGAGAACGATCTAAAACATTTAGGAAAATATTTTGCTTTTCTCGTGCCTTGATCTCGTTCATTGTTTATGCAGGTGGTGTGTCCAGCTGTCCACACCACAGGCTGACAATAGCAAATATAAAAAAAAAATTATCTCCAATTCTGACCAATACTTTAAGTTATTGATGGCGAATGTTTATTTTCAATTCAACTAATTAAAAAAATATGATTGCAAATAATGATTCGTTATTCCTTTCCCTTTTGCTTTTTAAATGGTATAGTACGTCTCAAAAGTTTAGACAAAAAATATTTTGAGTCGCATTTTTTTAAAGGGTTTAGTTGACAAAAGTTGTGGTAGTAAGGATCAGGCAATAATTAAAAATATAATTTATTACTAAGAAAATAGCAAATAATAAATTTTATTTGAATTATAATAATTGAGAAAATTACCAAAAAAATATGTCGCAAAAATATAGAGAAAGTCAATGCACATTTAATTGAATTGCATTTACTTTTTGTATAATTAAAACGGCTATATTAGCTGTTTAGTATAAAATTAAACCATCAGTGTTACTAAATCTTTTAAATTCACCGGGTATCGTGTTTTTTAATTTGTAACATCAAAAATAAATTCAAGAAACGCATTTATTTTTGGTAATTTTCATGATTATTCAAATATAAATTTTTTTCTTTGTGATTCTTGATATTTTTAGTTATTCATACCTGCCTGCTCCTTACCACCACAACCTGTTTTCAACTAAACCCTTTCAGTGAAATTTTGTGTCTCAAAATGGTTTTTGTCTATACTTTTGAGACGGACAAAACAATCGTTTGTTTCAAAAACAACCATGAATGGACGATTTTCTTGATTTTTGTCAACATGGATTTAGAATCATGGATTGGAAAGTTACTTTTAAAAAGTAACTCTTTCACAGTTACTTTATTAAAAATGTAACTCTGTTACAGTTACTGTATACGAAAAGTACCTCATTACATTTACTTTTGGAAATTTCAAGTTGTAAGAAATGTTGCAATTCAACCATATTACTGTTTTTCAAAGAGTACCAAAATTAAAGAAACATAAGCATAAACGAAACACTGCGATTTGAATTAGTTAACATTTTTTTTTTAATTTTAAAAGAGTTGCATTTCAAAATTGGCATCCGACTGTCTTTGTAAAGAAATGGAAAAGTCATGAAATTTTTCGTTACTGCTTTACAACTAAAAGTAACTAAGTTACAGTTACTTATGTTGTTGTTACTAATGCCACTTGGGAAACCCAAGCTCTTCCCGTGGAGCGGACAAGGATTAAGGCAAATGGGTGCAGTTCCTGAGGAGAGATGCCCGTGTAGAGACTACACGGCAGGAATCGGTCTTGGCATCGTGCTGACAGATGCTGCCATTTATCGCCACCTCCGCAATTTAGACATGTCCCTGAAGGGGAGGGAAATAGTCTCCAGGGACCTGTACCCGTGGGAAACTGCGTCATGACCGCCCACAGGACTTTCGGACCCACAGATTTAACGAGCACGTACTCCGCTTATACTCGGTGGGTCTTCAGTGGTATCGGGACTCGATCGCGGGACCTTCCGATTCCGAGAACGAGGCCTAAACCACTAGGCTATCCACGGCCTTACAGTTACTTATTGAAACATCTAACGGTATTACTCGGCGTTACCTAAAAAAGTAAATGTTGCAAGTAACGCCGCGCGTTAATCCAATACCTGTTTAGAATGAATATAATTTCTATTCGTAGGGTGGAATGTATTTGTTCGTGATCTTCGACAGCTGCGCTGCCAGTGGGGTCTCGCTTCTCTTCCTGATATTCTTTGAAGTCACGTCCATATCTTGGTCATACGGTAAGCCAACAGAATATTTTTTGTTTGTTGTGTTTAGGAATATTTCAACAAATATAAAGAGTACAGGGGGAAAACCTCTTCATCGACAGGATATCTGTCATCGTTTATGTCTGCTTGGCGAGAAGAGGCAATCGGAAACCGGTTTCTCCTTCCGCGGTTCAAGCGTCAGACTATTAAATGGCGTGAAGTTCGATTATAGAGATAGTAAACCTGTGCACCGCTGGATAAGAACCAAGGCAAAACTGGTTTCTTCACAAAGGTTAGGCGATGACTCGCTATCTCCTCCAAGCAGACCTGATGCAGACAGATTCCCAGGCGGTGAAAGGGTTCTTCCCCTGTACTCTTCATATATTCTTGATTACAGTTCGGGGCTGGGGAGCCCAGTCGGTTAGGCGTCCGCCTAGCATGCGAAAGGTCCCAGGTTCGGGTCCGGGCATCGCCAAAATAACTGCCGACCTGTAAAAGGCCCGTGCAGCCAAAAATGTCCGACGAATAATACCCCGTGTGGTGGGAGTGCACGTTAAATATCCTTCAAAGTCCTAACGCTGCGTACGATGTCGCCCTTAACTGTTGCGTTGGGTGCCTACTCGGGTGTCGGCTCGTCACATGACTGGTTCTAAAATACGACGCCCCGTCGCCAATAGCCCTCGTGTAGCTCTAGTGCGACGATAATTCAAACTAAAAACTAAACTAAACTAAACTTGATTACAGTTCGATTTGTGCCAGAACAGCTGATTTGGAAAGTGCACTCTTAGTTTGTAAAAGTGTTGCTTATTCATTTATTAAACGCTATTTTTCTTTAAAAATACTTTTTAACATTTTCATCACATAAGTAGTACTTAAAATATATCCTTTTTTGGAGAAAAAGAAAATTTGATTGTACAATTTTTTCTTGTATTTTCTTAGCAAAGACCGGCCCTAATTCATTCGGATAATTGAAGTTCTACTGTCAGTGATATTGGGGCAAGTTGCAAAAAATGACCACCTAACTCTTATGCCCCGTATTTGAGAGGTGACGAATTACAGTGGACAATGTCCGATATGCATTCAAACACTTCTGCAACCTAAACACACGGGTACTAGCAAATTTAGTTGGATATAGAAATGTAAACTGGTTTACTTGCACTTGGTTGTGTTCATCAAATCTTTAACAATAAATTGGTAGAGAAATAATTGACCACCACATGTTGTTCTTTCGAAAGAAGTCGATGAATTTAAAAAGAATTCAGACATTTAAGGAGGAATGGGCGCGCTAGATCGCGGGTCTCCAAACTCAAGCGCCTCGGTGTTAATCCAATGTTACCCTATTGTTCAAATGTTTAATAGCTTCAGTTGGCAAACCTGTTTTTTCATTGGTTGGTTACTAGACTAGAGCTGCATATTTACTATTGGCGATTTCAGATCTTAGTGCGAGCTGTGTAGTGTAGGTGTGAGTTGATCAGATCAATTCATAGGTGACGATTGTATAGTTACCGGCAAATAATGAGGAAGTTGCATGAATTTCAAATTCCTTGGCAGACAATAGCCCTTTAAAAACCACGTCGAATGCTACTTTTCACACTAGTAAAAAAGTTATTATATTAGTCAGTAATTGAGTTTTAAGTAAGGGATACGTCACTTCCGGTAAAAACACTCACAATCCTCTTGCAGTGCGTTATGACGTCAGGCTTGGCTTTTTTGTCCATTGGCGTGCAATTTCTAATCAACTTCTGTGCGATACAGCTGTAGAAAATACAAAATGTGTTTTGAATGATCCCATATAGGAATAGGATTATTTAGAATAAGTGGTTTTTCTAAGTTCCAGTTATTCTCATCAGACTTGGTAGATCTCCACGAAGATTTCGATTGATCGAACAATTGACGTGGTCTGAAGTGTCAACAGCGCGCTCTTGTACGATTTTTAATTCAACAACCAAGCAAGAAACAAGCTGTTCTAATTTATTATCAAAAGCTGGTTTAAGTGAGCAGTCTGTTCTTTTAAATATAACGTTTTGAACGTTGTATGTTTATTTTAATTATGGACATGCTAACCGTAGCGCCATTTTTAGAAAAATCGCCAAATGGTGTGTTGTTACGTCAGACGCCGTTTTCGGTCACGTGAGTTTCATAGAATTTAATAGGCATATTTCGAGTAAAACTAATAATTTTTGATGATTTTTAAGCTGATATTCAGAATCTGTAGCTTCTAATGTTCCAGAAAATGGTATAAGCATGTCATTTTGGGTAGGATGCAAGTTCCTCATTTCGCCAAGCGTTTGTTTGGGCTTAATATTGAAGCGATCAATAGCTTCACTTATCAAACCTGCGATACGTGACATTGCTTTGCATTGTTTTTTTTGACTTGGCAGCATTTTAATCTTATTCCTACCTCCATGGCCGGGCCACTTTTATTTGCGCCACCCTGCATATTATTCTTTATTTGTTGGAATGGATTTTATTTTCTTTCAGGTGTCAATCGTTATTATGACAATCTCCGCGACATGCTTGGATACTATCCCGGGATTTGGTGGAAAATCTGTTGGGTCTTCTTTACGCCTATGGTTTGTGCAGTAAGTACTTGGAGTTATTATTCATATGGAGAATTTATTATAAGATAATTTTTGTGGAAAAGGGAAAACGTTGTAATCCTTAGATGAAAATGTAATTAAAAAAATGTGTGTGTGATTTTCGATTCAATCTGTACAATACTAACTGTACAAATGCGATCATTTTGATTAACCCTATGTAGCCCCCGGTAAATTTCCTTAGAACAAAAAAAATTCAGGCGATATTTTTCATTGTCGGCATACTTAAGTAAAAAAAATAGAACATTTAATTTTTTATTTATTTGTTTAACAGTCATTTTTAGCCTTAATTTCCATTGTTGGCCAAAATAAAAATATTTCTGAAAATTGCAAGATAGCTCTTTGTGTAGCTCTAGTGTGACGATAATTCAACCTAACCTGCTAATTGAAAGAATGATACAATGTAAAAAGAGTTTACACGATCGTATACTCAAGTTAATTAATTAACCCTGTAATTTATTACAGGGTTTATTTAGTGAGAAAATTAGTTCTTGCTTTTATGTAGGGGATTCTTTGTCAACTTCTATTTTTAGTTTAAAAAATATTTTTAGTTGGTGACCGGTTTTAAACATTTTTTACTCTATCTTCCTGTTTCTGAAAAAGACACTCATCATCCCAGTTTAAACTATCTTTTTCTCAATGCTGTCCCCCATTTGATCTGTCTACTAAAGTAGCAGAACATATTGAAGTCTTAAACTATAAGTTTATATTAAAATAGACATGGTTCTATATGTTATAAGAATAAACTAGTAGGTTTGTAACAGAATCTGTCACTTAACCCGCTTCCACACAAAAGTTGTGTTAAACAGGTAAAAAGGCGCCAAACACAGCATTAATTCTATATTAAACATTTGCATGCTAAATTTGTCTAGTTTAATTTATTTTATTTCGAAAATTCAATAATTACTACTTCTCGTTTGCAAAAATTAATTTATATTTCAAAGAATAAATATGTAATATTCCTCGCTTTTAAATAGAATGAAAATATTTCATATCAACATACAAAGAATCTCGTAGTGAAATATATTTGACGTCACTTCAAACTGATCGATGTCGCAAAAATAAATTTATTTTAATTTATTATCTAAAAGAATTAAGTTTCTCGGGCGATTGTTGCGAATGGCAATGGTGATTTAATTCTAATAACAAACAGGACCTTTAGCTATTTGTAATTCAAACTTTTAAACGCCAAAATTAACTATTTTCATTAATCTTCTTTCTCAGATTTCATAATAAGACTATATCGTTTGCTAAATTTGTTTGAAGTTCGAAGAATAATAATGTAATCTTTTTAATAAATATTTTTGTGTCGCCACAATTTTCCATTTACATTTCTTTCGAAAATTCACTTATAGTTCAAAAAATATATAATTCGTGCTTTAAAAATAAAAGCGAAACTTTGCATATTTTTTTATGCCAAGTTAGAATTCTCTATGCATCTGTCTTCATACATATATAATGAACCATCAAAAGAACTCAATTGTGATATTACAACAATCCAAACTGAATTATATCACATAAATAAATATTCTTTCAAATGTTTTTATTTTAAATAAAGTTTCTCGTACGTTTAACGAAATGGCAACAGTGAAAATATTGAATAAAAGTGGAATTTGCATGTTATTTCAATGTAGATTAAATTTTTAGTTATTTAAATTTTAAATAAACTTCTAATTTAAATTTTTTAATGAAATTTGGAATGTAGCCTAATCTGATTTTTTGCTTCAAAATGACGTATCCCACTTGTCTGTGGGACTTGTGGTTCTTTCTGTGAAAGTGGGTGACGGACGGACTGAACGATTATAAAACCTTCCATTTTTTACGTTATAAACGTAGTGTGGAAGCTAAAATCAGTCTATTCAAAGTTTTTCTTGCTATTGAAGAAAGAGGACACTGACACTCAATGATTTACAAAAGATCAATTAACAGGAGATTCAGTCTTTGGTTAGTCCTTTTGTACTAATGCATTTGTTTTTAAGTAGCAACCTCTGCGAAAGTATTACTTTGCCACGTAAGCATTTTTTCACCCGGTATCAAAACCATCATAACAGTAAATTAAAACAAATTTGAAAGGAAAATAGCATCCAGTTCTTTAATAATTGTTTGATAAAGTTTAAGGATAGTTAAGCCCTCTAGCGGCTCAGTGGCTTATTACGTGTCCCCCTCATAAGCTCAAAATTGCGGGTTCGAGCCCCGACTGAGTCGTCAGATTTTCTGGATGGGAAAATCGTGGTAACTCATGTCATGTGGTTATGTGGCATGTAAAAGATCCCTTGAGTACCCATTTGGCTTGGGTTCTCTCAAAATTAAATCTAGACATACTTTAACATCCACATGTAGCTCAGATTCATTGTAATCTGAGCGATCTGTGTGATCTGTGTGTTTTAAGAGTGGTAGAGAGAGTCGCCTATATGGTGCCACAAAAAATGGCTCTCGGAACTGGGGACTATGCCGAGTCTGCAAAGGCTTAAGAGGTCTCATAGAGCTAATATATTAGTTTTGCAATCACACCTTCCACAGAAATATTGCTTTACCATGTTAGTTCTTTTTCTCCAGGTATGGGAATCACGATAACATCGAAATGACACGAATTTGAAACGAAAATGCTATCTAGCTATTTAATTATATATTTTTGAAGTTTTAAAATGCCAAAAATATATTATATTATAAAAATATAATTTTAAAACTTTATCAATTAATAATTAAGTAACCGCATGTTATTTTGTTTTCAATTTTGTTTTAAATTGATGTTATGATGATTCCCATACCTGGGGTGAAAAGCAATTCTTTTCAATGGCAAAGCAATTCTTTTGCAAAAGTTGTGATTTCAAAACTAATGCATTAGCTCTATGGGACTGACAGTCCATCTTAATCGCCAATAAAGCAGTTTCGTTGGGGGAGTTTCGCCCTCTTCTATATATTTTGGGATAACTAAAACTTAATAATTTAATAGCCACATGATATTTTCCCCTTTTATTATTTTTATTTTGCTGTTATGACGATCATTATATCTGATGAAAAAATATTTACATGGCAAAACAGAGGTTGTGATTTCAAAACTAATGCATTAGGTTAATTCCATGCAAAATTCTTCTTTCTGTAGTGCAAGTCACGTGTATAAAAAGAAAAGCTCTACAACTTTTGACATTAAATGAAAAACAATTTGCGGAATAGCTGATCTACAGTCCCTGGACAAATTATTAGACGCACTGCAAGAGATTTCATGTAAAATATTACTTACCGGGTGATATTGTACCGTTTTATTATTTTTAATTGATTTGTTTTTTTATTTTTATATTATCCAATCAATTACCGATTTATTTGACATAAATAAAACAGCATTAATTTAGAAAAGCAAAAGTTTATTAAGTTTTAAAGAAAAATTAAATTAATGTTAGTAAAAGTAATTTTTAGTTGGGCCACCTTTAGCCGCTATCAAAGCTTTCATTCTGCGCGGCATGCTATCAATGCAAGACTGTACTGTCTCCTGCATTTGAGGATGATGATTCCACACATAAATAATCTTATAATAAATAATTAATATAAATTAATCTTAATCATAATTAATCATAATTATCTTAAAATAAATACAAATGTGTAGTCTACAACAATTCTTTTAAACAAAAATCAATAATATTGTAGTTTAAATATACCATCATTGCATAAAAACTCTTAAGAAACATAAAATTACTAAAAAAATACAGTGCGTCTAATAATTTGTCCAGGGGACTGTACATTTATTACAACTAAATAATGTAACTTGCTTTATTTAATTTATTTCTCCAATTTAAAAAGCTTTTAATATCCCCTCTTACATTATGACGTGCACTGCAGTTACATGGAATTACCCATTAGCTCTATGGGTGCTCGACAGAGAATCCCTCTTGTATTGATAGTAATTGGTTGTGTCTATGTTTCCAGGGTGTCTTCTTCTTTAGCATGGTTCAATACCAACCCCTGAGGTACATCGAATACGTGTACCCGTGGTGGGGTGAAACTATCGGCTGGCTTCTTGGATTATCCTCCATGGGTTGCATACCTGGCTATGCCTGTTACAAATACTTTACAGCAACTGGTTCATTCAAGGAGGTAACAAAATTGATTTTATTAACTAAATGAAGAAAAATCGCAGGTCAATTTTACTTGAGTGACACACTTGTCCTTAAAATGGGCATATAATTCCGAATTTCATGCCTTATGAATACGAAGGTCCTTACGAATTAACATAAAGTTGCGACAATTGGCGTATACTGTGTAGCTTATTTATATATTTATGGCAACTAATGAAATGTGAGTTTCAAATATTTGACCTACGATTTGAAACTAAATTAGCTACATTTAATCGGACTTTCTAAAGAGGACTTAACATATGTTATTAGTTAATGATTTTCTGATGGTAAACAACCTACTGGAGTTGATATGACTTATGTCAGATCTTTTAAAGAGTATAAACAATAACAGCGATTGGCAACTAATTGAAGTACAATCTGCAAGTAATTGAAGTATAAGTTGCAACTAACTGACGAATAATCCTGAATTAATCAGCATACAAGTTAAAACTTATCTGACCTAGAATTCCGAAATAACTGACATACCGGGTGGTTATAGAATAACGCTCGCTATTCGGAGAGGTCTGTAGCTTGAATGAATAATCCGAATGCAACAAACATCGAGACACTTACTAATCAAAAGAAAAGAGGATCAAAAGAAGTTTACAGTTCTAATACGGCTATTAGTGTGTGCGATTCGGGTTATGTCGATTTAACCGAGGACAGTTTTTATGTCCATCTTCACTTTTCTTATTTAGTCAATCTTGCATCGTATCTCAGCCAACACTCGAAAGCGAGCTTATTTTATAACCACCCTGTATATGAGAGGATTCACGAAAGAAACAACGTAGATTATTGGCGTAAATAGCTTATTTGTTGGTACAAATTTTGCGTGTTTCGGCGAGTCTCAAAACGCTCGCCTTCTTCAGAAAAATACACGTAGATTATTGGCGAAAAAAACTACTTGTTTTCTTCGTGAATCCTCTCATGTTTCATGCGCAAAGTTGAAGATACAGAAGAACCTGGATTATCCGATCTACATCTTAAAAAAGAGTGAAAATTCACTCCATTATAAGAATGACTTTTCGCACCGAAAGGAGTGGAAATACTCAGCTGAGTTGAAACCATCGTTGTTTTAAGAGTGTAATTAGAACCGGAGGTAGGTCGGAAAATTTCGGATAATAGAGAGTTTTCATTAAATAGTCAAACTTCTAGTACAGAAGACCGCCGAAAGTCCGCGGATGTCAAACCTTTTGTTTTATTATCACTTGTAGACTCACGGTTTTAGACGATTCCAGGATTTTTTTCGAAAATTTAGGATTGCTACATTCACTGTTACTTTTTTGAGATGCCGAAGCTTTACTATCTTAAAATAACCGCAGTTTCCCGATTTCATAAACGCCGGAATCTCCCGATTTCATAATCTCCGGAGAATTCAGTATCGCCGAAGACTGCTCTCTTTAGAATCGCCGTAGATTTCTAAGCCAGTTTTTTTGTTGTTGTAAACAATGGAGAATGACCTTATTTTAGAAATATTTTGTTGTTGGTTTAGGGCTTACGGACGGTCGGTTAACAGAGTTCCGGATAAAAGAGAGACGGATAATCGAAGTTTCCAGCTAAAATATTCTGCAAAATTGCTTTACAAAAACTTCAAAAAGGCTGCAGTTTTTCTGCCTCCCATCCAAAATATTCCGCAAAATTGCTTTACAAAAACTTCAAATCTGAAGGGATTTGAAATACTAGGTCTGCAGACAAAAACTGCAGTTTTCCTTGCAGCAAAAGAAAACTGTAAAAAAACTGCAGTTTTATTCTGCAGACTAAGTGTTTCAAATCCCTTCACTTTTTAAAAAAAAGTTTTTGTAAAGTTTTTTTTAAGCAATTCTGCAGATTTTTTTGGCTGGGTTCCTCTGTATTTTCTGAATATAAACTTGGAATTTCCTTTCAGCGCATGAAGGAACTTTGCCGGCCGGATATCAAGCTGGATGAGGAGATCAGGGAGCGGCGTATCCGAGAAGGCGACACTTCAGTCACCACTTCAGTCTAATGCAAACCCTTCATTAAACGTGTACAGTCATTTAGGTAGGCCAATGCCAAAAAGAAACATCGGTATTATTTACAAAGCATTTGCGATCTTCAACATCCACTCAGCGAGGTGTTTTTTTGAGTAAAAATGACACTTAAACGTTAAAAGCTTTTGAAAATCAATTGTAAATAAATCTATTGAAATTGCTTCTGTGGAAACTAAATGTGGCTGTTAGAAACTAGAGAAATCATTGTATTTTCATTTTAGACTATTATCAATGTTCACTACATTGCTGTAATTTTGTTTACAATCCGTGTGCATTTTAATTTAAATTTGATTTCAATAAAAATACAAGCGTGACAAAGTTAAACTCATTAATATGGAACAAGCTGTAAGGTCTGAATGTTTACATCTCTATTTGTCGGGTGAATGCATCAATTACTGACCGGAGTACAATGAAAAAAAAAATTCCAAAATTAAGACTGTGTAAAAGTTATTGAAAGGCTGTGTCCTGACTACGACATCAAATGCCACAAATGCAACAAAACTTGGCGACCACCAAGGCCGCCAAGCGATGCAATAGCATTTGGCTGACTCTGCCAAGTCGCCAAGTTTTGTTGCATTTGTGGCATTTGATGTCGTAGTCAGGACACAGCCAAAGAGTTCCATTAATTTCTTAGTTTTAAATCTCGGTACAAATTAGTCTAGCCTTTATTTTGACTTAAAATCGTCGACAACTTTTTGATCTGCAAGTGTTCTCAAATTGTCAGTAATTAAGGCATTCACTTCATTTTGTATGATGTCTAATATTTATTTCAGTCATTTTGTTATAGATTTTTAATGGAAATATTCTGTAAAAAGCTAGAAGTAGAAAACAATTCTTATCTTTAAGTATTTTTTTTTATTTTGTAGATTAATTATTTGAAATTTTATTCATATAATGTTCTTTTTAAAAATTTAAATGTGAACAAAATTTAGAAATAAAATTATTAATATTTAATAGTAGTTTCTTATATTTTAATTTACAAAACATACAAACATTAAACTACACAATTGATGCGAAGAATTGTCGCTAAGTAACCTCCTACAAGTCTATTCATTACAATGTCGATTCATTTCCTCAAATTCTATGCAATTGATAGCCAACCTATTAGTACACTGCTCAAAACAATTGGGGGAGCACTTTGCGTACTTTTGTTAACCCTTTCAGTTCCAACTTTTATTTTTTTTTATTCTAAAATTTGTGAAATAGATTCATTATAAAGAATGAAAATGGTAAAAAGCAGAGGAAAAAATCTTAATTTTTTAACTAAAATTTAAGGGGGGAAATTGAAATCATAACTTTTGAATAAATTATAACAATTTTTCGAAACTATTTATTAAAAAAAGTTAAAATTAATTTTTAAACATCTAAGAATGCAAGTGTGAAGAATTTAGGGTTAATTTATTTCATAAAATTGTTTCAAAGTGAATTTTATTTTACCATGTTTTCCATAATTTCATTTAATTAAAACAAACATTAATTCTTCAAAAAACATGATTCTTCCCTGTAACGATAAATAAGTGCGAGCTTAACTCAGTGAGAAAAAAATCGCAATCTTATGATTCCAAAATTGAATCATTGGGTGTAAAAGGGTGGCGCTCCCCCAATTATTTTGAGCAGTGTGTAAACCACTGAACTGAACTGAAACTCTGGAATGAGCATCGTAACGCTCGCTAATAGGGTCGGTGAAGCCCGGCAACCCTGTAAGAGCAACCCAACTTTTGCCGCCAATCCTATACTTTACCTGTTAAAATAGGTATTTTAAACCAACTTTTTCAATAATTTATCAAACAGAAAATTTATATGTTATTGCTTTAGGAGGTTCTTTATATAATGAAGTTTCGGAAACATGTACTTTAAAAAAAATAGAATTACAGGAACAATCTTTAAAACTTAAATTTCTTGGAGTACTATTCTTGGCGAGCGATTTCGACGATCCAATGCAAACTGTCAAGTCAAGTGTCAATTGTGATCGGCGAACTCATGCCAAATGTGACACATATTCTCCCTAAAGCTGTCGCCAAGTGACCCAAAAATAGGCTTCACCAGCTTTTCATGGGATGCTCGTTCCAGAGTTTCAGTTCAGTGGTGTAAACATAGATGGCACGTTGCACAGAAGAGTGGAATAAGTCAAAAAGAATTTGTCCAATCATTGCTGTTATGGATGATGACAAGATAGTTTTATTTGGTTTGCATTGACTTTACAATCGAGCTACTTTGAGGAATTATAGCAACATGCCTCGTAATATCAGACCTTGGTGGCGAAAGTATTAAATGGCTACTTGTTCGTTTACATAGATTTGATGTTATCAGATAAGCATTGTTGTTGTTGTAGACTATATATTCAGTTGATTAACAAGCAATTAATATTGGGTCTTTTCCTATTTGAATAGAGAAAAAAACTGATGGGATTGTTGTGAATCTCAAGTTTAATGATTTTTACTTATAGCTCAACCTTGTTACTGAAATATTTCGAACAAAATTTGTAAAAAATACTTGTGCACTTGTGCCCGAACAATCCTACGTTATTTCATTCAAATTCACTTCATTTATTTCGTAAGGTCCTTCACCATAAACTATATAACGTTTCTTAGCTATCAACTTATTATAAAAGAGTAGAGGTTAATATCTTTTCTAAATTATATGAAAATGACTTCTGGACTTGACCTACATTAATGAGGTATTTTTCTGTTTTAATGTTTGATTACAAACATTCAATATTTATACAATTTAAAAAAAACACAATTGCGACGATTGACAAGAAATGTTGCGATGGAATAAATAAAATATAAGACGAATAAGTCGTAATGATTTAGGTCGGATAAATGAATTTAAAAACAGTTAACAACGGAAAAACATTTTAAAACTTTACAGTCCCTGGACAAATTAGACGCACTGCAAGATTTCATGTATCAATCAATGATGAACAAAATACCTTTAGAAGGACATTTGTGTTCCTAAACTTAAGCTATTGAATAGAAAATACTATCTGCTATACTTAATACATATATCGACATTTTTTTAAAAATGATATGGCATTCTTTGGTATGTTTTCATCATTACTAAAAAAATACAGTGCGTCTAATAATTTGTCCAGGGACTGTAGAACGTTTTTATTTGTTAAGGAAGGAGTTCATAGCATTCACAAATGGTTCGTTAAAAGCGAATAAGCATGAATGACCACAGGTCTTCAAACCAAAGTGCCTCTGTGTTAATCCAACGTAAAAAAAATTCTATACATCATTTCTCCGGCTTTATTTAATATTTTTACAAATGGTTTTTTTTATGTGATAAATGTAGCTATCTTACATGTGAAGAAATGCGGCTTAGAATGCAAGCGTGAAGAATTTTGTTCAATTTATTTCATAAGAAATTTTTGGGAGTGAATTTTATTTAACCATGTTTTTCATATTTGCATTTAATTAAAACAAACATTATTTAATTCTTCAAAAGACATAATCCTCCCATCTAACAATAAATAAGCGCGAGCTCAACTTAGTGACAAAAAAAATCCGCAAGCTGATGATTCCAAATGGAATCATTGGGGGTGAAAGGATTTAAACAATGGCATTCCCCTAATTCTTTGAGCAGTGTAGTTATAGTAAACCACGGCCAACTTCAATAACAAGGCCCCAGAGAAGCTCTCTCAAACATGACCGTAGTCGGAAATTTTGACGTCGCTGTTCCCAGTGCCGAAGATCGAGAAACTAGTTCGGACGCATTCGGAACCCTAAAATTGTGTTCCGCCGTGAACGAGTGGTTCCGAACAGGTTTGAGACAGGTTGTCTTCTTCGGAACAAGGTCACTCGGAACTATGACGTCAAAATTTCCGTCGCCGAGCTTGTTGGGGAAAGCTTCTTCGGCCTTAATAGTTGAGTAGGCCGTGAGTAAACCTGAAAGTGCAAAATGAACATTAGAGAAATGAAAGGAAATGACACTACACTATCTCCCACAACAATTCTTTATTTCAAATGACACAGGAAATTAATTTGGCAGCTAGTCTAACACTTAATATAACACGACATAGAACTATCAGCATGTCCAACTCGTCACAGCTCTAGTGTAGAACAAGAACGCCACCAAAGAGCCAATCCAGTGCACACTCTTCGATTTAACAGAGTAACAAAAGGTAGAGATTTACTGTACGGTCCCCCTTGGCGAACTTTCCAAAATCGCGCCAAAAGTCCGTCTCTTGGCGACTTTAAAAAAAAAAAACTCTATTCAAAGAAAAGATCGTATATGAATATTTCTTATGAAAACTCAACCAACGGTGCGATAGGGTTGCCGGAAAACGTCATCGGTGCGAAGTCATAGAATTCGAATCTTCAGTTGAAGTCAGACAGGTTGCCAGAAAAAATTATTTATCGCCAAATCGGAAAAAATCACGCCAAGGGGGAACCGTACAGTAAATCTGATCCTAACAAAATAAAATGCATTCGCTTAACAATCAAATAAACTGCTGACAGTTACTCTAAAAGTAGCACTATTCTACAAGAGAAACAGACATTTCTTAACAATGGATGTGCAGTAGGTTTGCAACCAGCTTGCTGATTGTACAGATAACAATAAATAGACTAGAATAATTAAGTAGATTTTGCAGAAATGCTGCATTTTTCATGTGAATAGCACAAGGATTTCATGTCCTTGGTAAATTGTTCAATTTTTTGTTGTTGTGGATTTATTGTTCGAAGTACATGCAACTACGACATTACACTTTTGAAATGTGCATGCATCATTAAGTCCATAATTTTTTTTCTCTTTTTTTTCTAGTTTAATAAAAAATAGCACTTATACAGGGAAACTTAGAAAACACATAGTATTAGTACAGTATAAACTAAATCTAAAACAGTTTATGACTTAATCATTTTTTTCAAGTTATAATAATTTTTTTACAAATTATTATAATAACAATAGAAATAAATATACCTATATAAAGAAATAATCACTCGATAAACAATTTGTACATTTTCTGCACAACAGATGGCGATACCAAACATTCAAAAAACGTGCGTGCGTTTGGAGTATTTTCGCTTTCACTGTTACAGCATTCTTAAATACTCCTTATTAACTTTAAAAACGTGCACATTAAAATACACATTTAAATATATGTATTTTTTAATAAATTGTTTACCCATTTTACTGCATTTTTTACCCATTGCATTTATTTTAAAATAAATGCACGAATGCGAATATCTTTTGCTGATTACAGCTATAAATAGATGTCAGCACTGCATAGATCTTGAAAAAAAATTGTAGGATAATAGGGAAGTTAAAATTAACATTTTCCCCTTCAAATGTTTAATTGTGAAAATTGGATAAAGAAAATAATTTGTTCGTGGAGAGCAATCTTGCAATTATACATTTTAATGCAAAATAGAGTTTTCCGTTTTATTTACACTTTGCAAAATTACGTCAAGCATAATTTGCAAAAATAGTCGCAATACACACACGAAAATATCATGCACACGTGAAATGATTTTTACTCTTATTTGCAATACATTCTTAATACAATGTATTTGAAAAAACTTCTGTGAATTTTTAATAAAGCTCAAATGCATAAAAATAGCAATGATTCTTCTACTTTAAATAAACTGTATTTTGCATTAAAAATTGTTTTTTGTGTGTTTCCCGTTTTTTTCATAAAATATTGGAACTAAAGTAGTTTATAAAATTAGAAGTTTAATAGATGTTAAAGACGTATTTATTAAATCGAATATTGATATTTAATTGAATATATGACGCAGCAAGAGATAACAATTAAAGTAAATGAGGTATTCAAACTAATTATTGCAATATTTTTTTAAAAAATGTCTTTTTTTAAAAATTAAATTTTAAAAAATGAGTTACTAATTTTCAAGGCGTGACCAAATTGAAAGAGTAATCAATGAGAAATCTTAATATACATCAAAGTAAGAACCATGCCACAATAGCTAAGATACATCAAGATAAAAATTATCTTTCATCCACTTGATTCAGGTGAAACGAAATGACATTGCATTGCATTTCGATAAAATTGACTTGGAAATTAAACGTAGATTTTTCAAACTGCGTCTAACTAACATCCGTTTTTGTTAGGATTTTACCATTGTTAATGTGTTTTTCCCTTAATGATATTTCTAAGGCTATATCCTCACTACGACATCAAACGCCACAAAGGCAACAAACGCAACAAAATTTGGCGACTGCCAAGCAATGCAATAGCATGGTGGTTGACTCTGCCAAGTTGCCAAGTTTTGTTGCCTTTGTGGCATTTGTGGCGTAGTCAGGACATAGCCTAATGACAACAAAGAACAAGAAACAGTTATTTAGCAAAACAGAAGTAAAAATACTTTATCTACTCCACAACAGACGGATGATTATCAGCAAATAGAAAATCTACATCAACGAAAACAAATTCATGGGAAAAAAATATAAAATAACAATTTTAAACAAATATATATAACAGACACCACGAAACATTGATTCAAACAATATATTCACATGCTCAAAATTTAGTTGAAAATAAGGTAGAGTATTTTTAGGGTTTGCACTAGCTCTAATTTTTCCATTCCAATCGAAAGTAATTCCAATACAAGACAATTTATTGTTAAAAAAAGAATTTAATTATTTTTAATTGATTTCTTTAAATTAAAGAGAACACTTGGCATTGATTTTAAATAAACATTTCGTCAGATGAAATTTGTTTAGTTAGTTAACGATGGATGGTAAGAAAATTTGCAATGCGAAAATGAGATTTCTGCTTAAGTTTATCTGAGTAAACAAAAATTAAGACAAATGAACACATTTTAGAGAACAATTTATATCGGACAAATTAAGTTACATAAAAAACGAATTTAACAAAGTTAAATATAACGTTTTTATTCGGATATGAAAGTGCTAATGGTGTTCATAAATTCGTTGTGGGTTCGAGTGGGTTATTAACGATACAAACTTTCATGACTTGAAGAACTTCAGAAGTACAGTCCCTGGACAAATTATTAGACGCACTGTATTTTTTTTTAGTAAATTTATGTTTCTTAAGAGTTTTTATGCAATAATGGTATATTTAAACTACAATATTATTGATTTTTATTTAAAAGAATTGTTGTGGACTACACATTTGTATTTATTTTTAACATGTGGCAACACTGTGCCATATGTTAAAAATCCACCAGCTCCTAGAAAAGATTATTTATGTGTGGAATCATCATCCTCAAATGCAGGAGACAGTACAGTCTTGCATTGATAGCATGCCAAGCAGAATTAAAGCTTTGATAGCGGCTAAAGGTGGCTCAACTAAATATTGACTTTTACTAACATTCATTTCACTTTTCTTTAAAACTTAATAAACACTTATGCTTTTCGAAATTAATGCTGTTTTATTGATGTCAAATAAATCGGCAATTGATTGGATAATATAAAAATAAAAAACAAATCAATATAAAATAATAAAACGGTACAATATCACCCGGTACTAAATATCTTACATGAAATATTGCAGTGCGTCTAATAATTTGTCCAGGGACTGTATCTAAATAGCTTTTTAGCCTTCAGATGGAATGGAAACCTGTCTTTTCTTAGATTAAGTGATCAAATTGGGTATGGAAAGAGCTATTGAAGACCTTTTCATCAAACAAGTTTCTGCAACTTATTTGATCATAGGTCTTCAATTATTTCAACTAATTCCACTTTCGGCAACACAGAAATGACACAAACATTTTAGATGCATACAATAAATGAGAAACCCATTCAACAAACAATACACGCGAGAGAGTATTGAGAAGGACAAACACTTCATGTTGGTTTGTCTTAAGCTTTTTGAAATTCATCAGACTAGTATAGCAAAAGATTGACAACGACCAACAATTCATATCGAAATCAACTGGAACGGTTGAAAATTGCAGCATATTTTTCATTATTGCTTTAAAATTTAAGAAATGCAATTGTTGTGTTCTAGAAAAATCTCATATGAATTTAAAAGATTAATTTAGATGTCATTAACTCATTGGAGAGGGCTGAAAGAAGGGTTTTGAAGGTGAAAAATTTAAATAAGCCATAAATTCTTTCAGAAGCACGGAAAAAAAAAACTGTTTTAACACTTCATGTAACAGATACATTTCACCTTAGCTCGAAAATGTGAGGTATTTTTATTTGTTTGAATAAAAAAAAACTGAAATTAATTTAATGTTAAATAAATAATTTTTATTCAATTAGATTGGTTTTGGCTGAATAAACGTTGCGCTAGATCTACAAGTAGGCTACCATTTTTTTCAATCGTACATTTTTTCCCAACTTCGAATGGAGAAAAAATAATTATGAAACATAAGTTACAAATTAAATGACGTAACGATTAGCAGTTATTTCGGTAATGTTTTTAAAAGCAATCTAAAATTACCGATAAGGAAAATGAATTCGAAAAATCAAAGAAACCATATTTGCTGAGTCTTCATTCTCGAACATATAAACTATTTCGGATATCTCAAAAATACAGTAGGCTTCGTTGGATGGATGTTTGTTTTTGGCCTGATTATTAAAAGAACTAGTCAATTTTATCTTATTGCTAGTTTGTGTCACTACTTAAAACTGAGTATTTTACTTTTTCAAATAAAATAAAAGTTACAAATAAAGATTGACAAAATTTGTGTTTCAGAAATTTGCGATGTGAGAAATGATTAGTTTACATAAGAAATTGTTGGTTTATAAACCGAAAATTACTTTGTTATGACATAGATTAAACAATGACCCAAGGTTTTGGGCAGTTGATAAATAGGTACAAAAGGAGTATTTTATTATTTGTAAAAAAATTCACAAATAAAACAAATTTATTAAAATAGTAGACATCCTGTTTAAAATATGAATTTGTTTTGGCAAGTGAGTAGCGATTGAGTGCATATTTTGATATTTTTATTGCATTTTCAAAATTATTAATTTTGATTGTGTATTGCAAGTACACACTTCATGATAGAACTTTTTAGAAAAGTCGAGTTGTGTGAATGAACTGAATCGCGTTGCTGACGCTGAACGTTGCTGACAAGGCGTAAAAATATAATATGCTTTTAAAAGTGCAAAACTGCAACTTCCACTTAAAACAATTGAAATTCAGAGATCTTTAAATTAAAAATTTGCAGTAAGAAGAGTTGCGATTTTTTTTCTGAAATTCATTTAGTTATTGCAGAGTTTTAAACAGTTTAATAAAAAGAAAAATGCTACAGTAAGATTTCCTGTGGGGAAAGTCCCCAATTATTAGGATGTATTCTAATACAAAACATCAGTAATTGAATAATAATATTTCATTATGAAAGCCAAACTTTTCTGAGAAATAATTTATGGCGGCGAACAATTTGAGTTTGTTTTGTTATAAAGATTCAAAAATGAACTTAATTTTTTTAAAATTATCAATGATTTTTTATCACTGTAAAACCAGGGATAGTCACATGTGATTGTTTAACATACAAGGGGAAATGGGAAAAACAAAGTTTAAGTTATTTAAATAGAACTGATTGTTTTATAATGGTTCCATTACATTTAATATTAATTCGGCAGGTTTCGGTGACATTCCTGACAATTCTTAAATATATTTCATTTCAACGAAAGAATGACTGTAACAAAAATATTTCTAAAATAATTAAGTAGATAATGAAAATTGAGTTTAACATTAAGGAAATTCATAAAAAAAATCATTAAAGTTGTTAAAAAAAGAACATTTCATATGATTTTGATGGCAATGTGCTGTAAAAGTAGAAAGAAATGTTGAAATAATACATGCAAAAAATAAATTTTTTGCCAGTCCATTATTTTTTCCTTACATTCTAAGATAAGTTATTTTTTTTAGATATAATCCACTACTTAGTGTTATTGCCTACTTATAATAACCCGTCATCAAAAATAAATGTGGGAATTTCGTTTTGCCCTTAACAAATATGAAAACAATTTACTAACTTATTTTAGAGTGGTGTTACTCACTTTAGCATTCGCAGCAGTCATTCAATTCAATAATGTAATCAACAATTCAAATGTAACCGAAAGAGTGCTATGCACACCTACGAATTATGTACAGTCATGAGAGGTCAATAGGTTATCACAGAGGTTCTCAAACTTGGTTTCGCGATTCTCTTGCATGCTTTTCATGACGCACCTTATATAGAATTTGCATTGTGCAAAATAATCTACTTAAATTAACAATAATAAAAATAAACAATATGCGAAGGTCTGGTGTATAATTAAGTAGTCAAGTACAAATTAAAAAATATATATACAATATAAATTAACGATAATCATAAATAAAATGTCCCCAAAAGACACGATTACTCTTTGAAAGATTTCATTGTAGAGGTTAAGTGGCTTTTTGCTTAAAAAAAAGCAGTATTCTTCATTTTAACATTACCACTACACGTATAATATATTTTAGCATAATCTCGGTCAAAGGTTTGTAGGCCGACTTTAAAAATCGGTTTCAAGGTCGGTCAACTTTTCATATCGATTTTAGGTATCCGAGATTGTCATACGAAAAGGAGACGATAAGCAGTTAGATAATATGGTAAAACATTGGGAAAATTAGTAGATAAAGGACTCGATCATTCTCCAAATAATGACATAGAGATGTTTTAGGTTTTCCCCATTATCGTCTACTTCGAAATTGGGCTATTTTCCTACTTATTCCCAGTTTACCTCACAAGCGTTCAGTTTGAGAACCCCTGGGTTGTTAAGATAGATGAATAGCAATAGAAAGCTCTCCACAATCACGTAATCGCGTGGCACCTAATTGGTGGGCAGCATGCTCGATGAGCATCCCTGTCCGTTGTTCTGGGTGGCAGCCAGGTTGAGTCGCTTGCACTTGGCGCGTCGGTTCTTGAACCAGAACTGGATGTTCTTGGGCTCCAGCTTCGGGAATTTCTGCCTGTACTGCATGCCGTTGAGATCGTGGGTGAAGCGGACGATCTGGCCATGTGAGGGGTGCGTGTTGGTCGAGAACCACTGCTCGAGTCGGGGTACCTCGGAAACCGGATCGATAAAGGTCCGGTTCCGTTTTCTTCTTTCCTCCGCAGAATGGTGACTTTGCTCGGCAGAATCGGCCACACATTCAATAGCCATGTCTTCTTCGCCGCTCTCAGAGCTTTCCAAAGAGCTGGCCGAGTCCTTGGGCTCGTCCTTAATGACCGGAGACTCGAGGAAACAGCGGCTTCTCACAGACAGGTCTAATGTGTGGATATTATCAGAGTCATCTGAAGCTTCCTGGGACTCGCTGCCACTGAACCTCTCTGATGGAGCCTGCTGTTCTATGTCCATCATCCGACTGTGCTCGCCGTTCTGCTGAGGCTCGGCCGAGCTCCTCTGCTCGGCCCGTTTGTGGGCGGCCCTCGCGTTCTTGAACCAGTAGACGACGTTGTTGACGTCCAAGGGTTTGCGACCTCGGCGAGACTCCAGAGAGTTGAGCTCACGAACGTATTGTTGTATTTGCAGTCGAGACGGGTGCTGGTTGTCGGCGAACCAACGGTGCAGCTTCGGGAGTTCCAGCTCCGGGTCAAAGCTGGTGCGGATGCGGGTTCGGGCGGCCCCGGGCTGAGCAGTTCGGAGACCGGTAAGCTGGAAAGAAAGAAAATGACAATTTAGATAATGAATAGCATAAGTTTAATCTTTAAAACTCAGTATCGTAATAGTTGAGCGGCTAGTAGGAGCGGTTGGAATTGTTCGATCCAGAAGGGTTTTGCCCTACTTTAGGTTGTCGGCCATGAAAGATTCTACTTCAAATGGAAATTCGAATAGACAAAGAAATATAATGCAATTCAGCTGAATTTTTTTTCTTTGAAGGAGTCAAACTATTTAAAAGCTATTCAACCCTGGTCATAGTGAACCAAATTACCAATTCCAGCTGAAACTTTCCAAAGTCTAACTGTGATACATATTCTGAAGAATAAAGTATAGTGAACTTTTTATTGTGTTCAACCAAGGTTTACTATTGCAATGTATGCTCATATTGCAACGTTGTTACCAAATTCAATCCTGCTACTACATTCCAAACAAACAGCTACTACATTCCAAACAAAATTCCAATAAGACTGAATAAAAATTCAGCTGGATAGAATCAGATCATGTTCTATATCTTGCCCAGCCATCAGCAATTAGTGACTCCCTTCGATAATCTTTATTCGAACAATTGGCCTAAAGATTGCTGAGGATGTGTGGAACGAGCAAGACCTTATTTAACCTTTTAAATTTCTATCCATAGACAAGACAAAAACAACTACACTAGAACTCCAATTATCCGAAGCAATTGGGACCTAACCCCATTTGTATAATCAGAAATTCAGATAATTGTATTTAATCCGAGAAAAGGTATATTTTAAACAATTACTCAATGTATTGTTGGGCTGCAAGATAGTTTCAGTCGTTATCAATCCAACAAAGTTTCAGTTTTAGCTTTTTATAAGAGTTTTTTCTATTTAACTGATGTTAGAATCTTGGTTTTACAACATCGGTGCTCAAAGGCTTGTGACAATTGAATGTTACTGCACCCCTTCTGCCTTAAAGTCTATACCGTAGAGGCACATGTCAACAATAAACTTTTATATGCAGCCAGTTTGTCACTGTTCATCTCTGTTGGATGTTGTGCCTAGTAATTTTCTTGGTCGGTACAAAAAAGCAGGACATCCAACAAAGACGAACAGTATCAGGTAGGCTGAGTGGAATTTTTCTGACATTCGGATAGTCAGCATCGCTTTGGATAATTGGAGTTCTACTGTACATTCCAAACATGATGTAAAGAAAAACGTACTTCCTGTGGCGGGCTGCTGGGCTCGGGGTGTTGTTGGATCATGGCCACCGCGGTGTGAGGCTGCTGCACCACAGGGTGCTGGTGTTGGTGCAAATGCTGCTGCTGCTGGTGTTGCTGCAGAAGCGCCACCTGGCGGCATTGCTGGAACACCTGCTGCATGTACCACTGGTCAAACTTCTTGCGCGTCTCTTCAGGGATATCACATTCAAGGCGGCCTTTGGTCAGAGCGGAGAGTACATTCTGTATGGGAAATCGTTGATTTAAATGGGGAATGGGGAAGTTAGTTTTAAAAAAGTAACACAGTTCCTGTTACTTAATATAAAAAGTAACTAAATAGTTACATTTAGAAATTTGAAGTTATAAGAAATATTGCGATTTAACTATTGTACTGTTTTTTAAAGCGAACCAAAATTAAAGAAACACAAACACAAACAAAGCATTGCACAATAAGAATTAAAAAAAAAATAATTTTAAAGGAGTTGAATTTCAAAATTGGCATCCCACAGCCTTCGGATGCAGGTTCTGAAAATTCAACTCCATTAAATAATTTTTGAATTAATTCTAATTGTGAAAAATAACGGATATATAACAAAGATTTTCGTTACCGCTAAAAGTAACTTAGCTACAGTTCCTTTCTGAAAAATCTAACGGTGTTACCTAAAAAAAGTAACTGTTACGTATTACTCCATTGGCTGATTTAAACAGATAAGTTGGGATTTATTTTCTTACAGACTTGGTTTTAACACATGCTGCTGTCCACTTTTTGAACTTTCACACAGCTAAACAATACTGAGTGTCAACTCAAAAACAATTCAAAACGTCCCCAACTTTTCCATACCAAAATCAAAAATTTAAAGGTATTGCTAATGGTTCATTTCGCCTTACAAAAGTCATTTAATGAAACAAAAGCTGGTAATCCGAATTCCAAGTGGTATTTTCAATATTTTTTTTAGGTAAAAGGTATATCATAGTAAAATTAATTATGCACTTACGTAACAAAATTATACGAAAATGAACTCTATACTGAAACTAATAAACTCTATACTATGAGCTGAAAACTATAAAGATGTATTTGTAGTTCAAAAAGGTTCTTGAACATTTTATAAATGTGAAATTTCATACGTGCAAACATTTCAATTTAAGTCATCTAGCCATAACCTGTTTGCTAAAAAAAATTAAACACAAAGAATTTAAATAATAATAGGTTTCTTTTGTCTCTGAAAAACAAATAAAAGGATTTCAATTCAATAATAGATCGAGGAGTGGGGAAGGTAAATTTGAATTAATGAAATAATTTTTACAAAATAATATTTTTTGTTTGGCAGTAGATTTATCAATCTAATAATTAAATCCACATAACAATAAATTTTCCAAAACCTAAAAAAAAATTCCAGGATATTTCCCCAAAAATGAAAAATTTCTTTAAATCTATGTACAGCTGTATTATTATTAAATACTTTAAATCACCAACTAGATATTGAAAACCAAAAAAAAAACAAAAAACTAATGAATAAAATGTTTAACACCCATACTTGAGAGTTCAAATAAGTTTTTTTTAAAAAAAAATTCATAAACTTTTTGAATATAACAATTTATAGAAGAGTTGAAAATATAGCTTACATAGTTTATATCAAAACATAGAATTAAGTTAAGTGTTTATACAATTCGTTATTTAAGAGTTCAAGTACAAATACTTAAAATTCGAACTTTCAGGTACTATTTATCATTGGTATGACCCCTTTTTTCAATATATTTTTTTACATTTGCATGTTTTCAATATAAGAGCCAAGTAAAACGCAAAAATAAATGTTTTCGATTTGCTGCTTACAAAAACCATAACTTTAAGAACATTCCAATAAAAATCAAATGCAGCATATCATAAAATCGACAATTACTGCTCCTTCAGTATGAAACATTTATCGCTAATAAAAGTGCCCCATTGAAACTCGAAACATTGTTTACTTTTATATACCAAAATCTTTGAAACTGTAGTACAAAGTTCTTATGTCATTCTTATGTCGACTGCATGAAATATTTAATCTGGAGAAAGTAAATTGTGGGATGGAGAAAAAGGTTAGATTCTGCAGTTTTAGAAAAGTTGGGTATGAAATCCTTCTTTTATAGTTTACATAATATTTTTGCTACATATTTTATTTTGAACATTATTTGTTACATTATTCATTTTGAACTAATTTTGTGTGAAAAATTTGTAATTTTAAATCGTCAGGGTATGAAATTAAAGTAAAACATAATTAATATTTGGTCCAATTTTTTAAAAAAGTTTTTTTAAAGAAAGATTAATGCTAGCAAAAGTCCATTAGAGTTCAAAAAAGTTATTATTTTGACTACTTATCCAACAAAATCATATTAAAAAGTAATTGAAATTAAAACTATATTAAAATTAAAAATACGTAAAAACACATTATCTGAATCCAGCCGTTACAAAATGATTGAGCAAAATATTTTGAAAATGCACTCAGTCACCAGTTCACAGGTAAAATGTACCACGTTTATTTACAGATTTATTAAACTCTGAGAACTCTCGAATATAAACTCAAGTGAAAGAAATGTGTTGGAAGCACTAAGTTACATCAAAGTCAGCTCATTACGATTTCATGTTCATTCATAAAATTACAAAATAATGATTTAAATGTCTCACTGTAGTGCACAAACAAGTTAAATAAGAAAATCACATCTGAACTTCAGTAAGGAATTAGAAGTTAATTATCCGGATGATTTTAACAATTTCATTTCAAAGTGCTTTCAAATATTCATCATAAAACACAAGGTTTACATTTATAAATGGAATCAAACAATTTATCAAAGGTATTAAGCAGTTTTTAAAAGAATCTTCCAACCCTCCGAGTTCTCTACCAACAATACCAATGCTAATTTCGTTGTTTGTGTCCAAAATTAAAGAGCAAAGCGGATTGCAAGATATTTTCTTCGCGTGTAATGGGCCAGTGGAAAACAGGCTTTCGGTGCACATTACGACTTCAAAGTCATTAGTGAGATTTCGAGAACCGGAGAGAATTATTGGATTTAATCCGGGCCGTCCCGGAATCACATTGTCCCCACGCAGCAGCGGCGATAGATTGGCTTAGGCGCGGCGGAAAAACCGAGGGAAAAAGGCGGCCGTTTCTTAATCATATTCCTCCCGCGCTTGCCAATGAGGCTTGTTTTTAGCATATTAATTACGATATTTGATCGTAATCCCCAAAAGCAAGGATCCCGACGCGATTACTTGTTGCGCCGGCATCTTGTTAGAGAGTCCCGGCATTTTTGCCGCCATCCCATTGCCAGGATTAAACGCGGGCGCCCCAACATGAAAGGCGCCGCGGCGAGGGAGCCTAATCCCCGCTAATGAAGATTACATTAGGGCGCTAAGTGAGGAAAAAGGAGAAGGCCGTGTTTATGGAATTAATTCCGCTGCTGCCTCCGCTCTAATGATATTAGAAGGCGTGCGGGCACATGTAATTAATGCCTGCCACAAAGAGCCGACACTTCAATCGGGGGAAAAAACACAACTCCTAATGGGGGATTCGACTGCATTCAAAAAACTAGAATTGATACTAAACTTTAAAAGAAAAATATGTCATTTTCGGGATTTATTCCATTCAATAGATAGATATGATACTATAAATTAATACATATAAACTTAATAATTCAAAGTGAAAAGTATTTAAAGTGTTGTGTTGAGTGTTTGTTTATTATCTTAAATATAAGAAGATGCAAGGATTATAAATGTAATAGTTATTTACTAGCAAAATATTTAATTATATCATTTTGTATTCAAAAGTTTTAAAAACATATTTAGGTTTAGTCAAATCGATTATTGGAATACTTTAAAACGCAAGTAATTTTTTAATTATTTTTGTTTCCGAGTTAGATTTGCTGATTGTATTTATATTGTTGTAGAAATTAAAGTGCGTTATATGTCAACATAAACAGATTTTTAAACTATTTCCACTGACATTTGAAAAATATTTTTATAGAAAAATTTTAATCATTGAAATGTTTAATAATTTGATAGGGATTCTAGCTAAGCAATAAAACATCGAAAGATAATTTGGTTTAAAAGAAATTTTAACCGAGCTTTGAATTAGCGTCATCTTATAATTTTATTAGGTCATCGAATTAGCGTCATCTTTTAATTTTATTAGGTCATCGAATTAGCGTCATCTTATAATTTTATTAGGTCATCGAATTAGCGTCATCTTTTAATTTTATTAGGTCATCGAATTAGCGTCATCTTATAATTTTATTTTTTTTAAGAAATATTTCTGTCTATCCCAATATTTAATGATAACGTTTTTTATTACAGTAATTCGATTTTTGTTATCTTTTAGTTATAAAAGTGTTTTAAAGTAAACTTTTTTTATTAATTATAAATTATTTTTTATAAAGTAATAGAATGATTGGAAGCTTACAGCAAAACATAAAAAAACGGCCTGATGTATTTCAAGACAAATACCTAAGAATTCCAACGAACATATGTTCAAATACTATAACTAATGAAATACTTTTTAAAGAAAACTAAATAATAAAAAGTGATAAAATAAAAATTAGAAGATAGAGATTCACAAGTTATGTTTTCAGAGCATGATTTCAGAAGGAAAACGGCACGTGCCATATAAATAGAGGGGAATTAACAAGTGGAAAGCATTTAAAACGTGCAAGTATTGCCCTGTTGTTTTGCCCTGGCCATGTGAATAAAAATTATGTATGTATTTAAAATATGAGATAGCATGATAAGACAATGATAGATCTCTGATGGCATATTTTACGTACACTCTTAAAACAAACGAGCGGTTTTAACTCAGTCTGAGTTAATTTCCACTCCTTTCCGTGCCGAAAATGCACTTCTCCTATAGGATTGGATTTCACTCTTTTTGCGGAGTGGGTAAAAGAAATGAAAGAAAACAATATACGTCCTTCACTCTTGAAAGAGCGGTTTTAACTCAGCCTGAGTTAATTTCCACTCCTTTCCGGTGCCGAAAATGCACTTCTCCTATAGGAGTGAATTTCACTCTTTTGTTTTAAGGTGTACGTACACACTTGAACTTTTTTCCCCTAATATTTTACTTAAAATGCCTATTTTTTGATATTTGATATAATTCATAAATTTATGAGCGTACATGTAAAAATATTTTTGAAAAATTTAAATTTTAATTAATTAATTAGCATTTTATGCATTAATTAGCATGTTTTTTAAACACTCATAACTCAAGAACTAATTAACTTAGACCTATAAAATTACCATGCAAATTAATCACCAATTCATTCTGTAGTACATGAACCTCAAATCAAGTTTGTGGCTTGTTTGGTTTTTTATTTATAATTTTTTATAATAATCAACATTTAAAATATCCATTTTTTTAGAAAAAAATAACTTTGACATGCAAGATAAATTTAATTTAAAAACCAAATCTTATTTTTTGAGGTTCACGCACTCTCCCAACTTATTCCGCAAATAAATAAACAATTCGTTTGACAAAATGTTAATTTTAACTTAAGTTATCATTGTTTAAGCAAAGTAACACATGAGAAAAATGAAGTTTTGAGAAAATTGAGTTTAAAGGATATAAATGCTAACTAACTTCCATGATTTGGAAGATTAGAAAAACCTCTGAACTTTTTATTAAAGTGGAGTATCAGTACAAACTTTACATCATTTTAAAGAGGAAGATGTGGACATTCTGATGATTTTAAAAACAAAAAATGCCTAATCTGGTCATTTTTGGCCTTTTCTAGTGTGTATGTATACCTTAAGAGTGTATGTATTTAAACTAATTGTTAAAGGTTAGTTATTTGCGCAAATTTAAAATGAAAGAATCACGTTCATAGAAATATTAATGCATGTGTTGTTGAGAGTGATGCCCCCGAAACACCTTGGTTCTTGGGAAGCTCAAAAGAATTTTGTAAAAGCTCGAGGCCCCTGACCTGACGAATGGAAATGACGAAAGTAATCCGTAACTCGGGCGCCTATACTTGGGCCTAGAGGGGGGTCGCTCCGATAGACTTGGGGCAGAATGATGGAGAAGGACCGGTAGGATGGGCGAGGTTAGTTTGGATTGTCGTCGCACTAGAGGGCTATTGGCGACGGGCGTCGTAATTTAGAACCACAGTCAAGTGTCGAGACGGATGGCCAGAAGCAAGGACGGCCGCACTTGACAAAAGAGTGGTAATCAAGACTTAAGGATTTATGTGCCCCAGGACATAAGAACTGATGATGATAAATATAATTTAAGAGACATTACATTTAAGTGAATGGTGTGGGGGAAAGTTTGTTTTAAACACTTAAATTATTCAACCTTTTGAACAATGTACACTTCTCGAAAGAAAAAGACAAGATGTAGTATTAAATATTAGTTTTCACAAAGTTGATATAAAACTTCATTTGAACTAAAAACTTTAATGCCTATTGTGTTGCTCAACTTTTTGCGATTATTATCAGTTTACTTTTTAAGATGTTTTTGAAAAACTTCATTTTTTTATAAGGACCTATACAAATGTAAGCCCTCAAAAACGCCTTGTTTGTATAGGAAGTGGATTGAGTCAATTACTGATCTTCTAATAAGTTGAGTCTTTAAGTGAAAAAGTTGCGTTCCCCGTGATCCAATCTCAAACTTTTGCATACTAATTTCGGCCGCCAAACAAAAGAAAGCCCCCTCCGAAATAACTGGGGGCTTAGCAAAAGAAACTGTCAGTAAATAAGCTTGCGAGCCGCGAAGCGGAACGAGTCTAAAATATTTCGCAGACTTCCCAAATCTATAAAGAGCATCACTGGGACAAGTGCAGAGTTGCGTTACAAACAATTACTAGGCGAGAAAGAAACATTACAGAGAGAAACTTTCCGAACAATTCCCCGACTTTCTTCCCCGACAACGGCTTTATGCGTTATGACAGTAATTTATGAGAAAGAACTTAAGTACACAGTTTTTTCCCCCTCCTTCCCGAGAGGAGAAAAACGGGGCGGAATGAAAAACTCCGTAAGACGCGAGTTTGAAAGGCTTACTCAGCTGGAGAGCAAGTTGCTGACAAATCATAGCCCTCCCCTTCGCAACAGTCTAATTCTTTGTGATTAGTGCACAGTTGCAGCCATCGGTGCGGGCCCACTCATGCATGGACAAGTCCTTCGGCAAAGAACTCTCGCAAGAGGCTTAATCCTCGCCATGCAGGAGAAGGGACTCTAATCCCAACATCAACAATCAGATCCCGACCCGTGGCAGCTTATCGGCGAAACACGCGCTGCTCATTTCTCACTACGGCGAGCACACAAACTTCGCCAAATTATCAAAAGCACAACAACTCGAGGTTAATGTCCACTTTTTTTTTCAAATCCTTTTGTACGCAACAAAACTTTTCTTGGAATTTTTTGCTTCTTTTGTGAAGTATTTGGAACTATTGGAATGTAAAGTCGCTTCGCAAATGAGGTAAGAGAATAATTTCACCGAAAGAAAAAGATATTAGAAATTATTTCAAAGTTATTATTTCATATTCATGGGGAAATTCACACTTGTTAGATTGGCATCTGTAGGAACCGTTCAAAGGTTACCGTGTTTTTCCCCTTTCTCAGATAAATTGTCCTTTCTTTTTGATACGTTTGCAACAGCCCTTCGAGTAAAACTTTTTAATGATACTCGTAAAAAAAATGTATTCTGCATTTTCAATAAAACAAATAAAAAGGTAAAAATAGGTATTAAATATTTGCACGACGTGTTTCTAAAATTGTTTTAATGAGTAAAAAATAGTAAGTGTTAATGTCACCGGAAAACTAATAAAATAATAATTTTTAAAAAAATCATAAAACATTTATTAATATGCAAATTCCATAAAATTAAGTATTCAATGAAACACATGCTAAATTTTAAAAGTCTGCTTAGGTTTACTTGCGTTACATTCGCTACTGTGAAGTTAAGCTTGGAGTGAGCATAACAAAATTACGCACAATTTAAATCTTTTACTTTAAAAATAGTTATGAAAAACTTATTTCAAAATTTATCTGCTTGGTTATCTTAACACATCTGTATATATCCTACAAAAAAATTTAATTGAAACAGACACGGTCAGATAAAATCAGAAATATTTTTGGAGAGCAGTTATTGTCCTATATTGTTACAATTAAAACCAAGATTTTATTTATATTTTTACTGGATAAAACTTTAAGAAGGAAAAATTTTAAGAAGTAGTTGTTATATCTAGATTTAAAAAAAAAATAAATACTGCAAAACAACAAACTATACGTCCCATTTTTATCAGTGCCGTTTCAATTAAAAGACCAAGGAATTATGTCTTGTAATTCCAAATTGCGGAAAAGTGAAAAGGTTCACATCTGACCTAACACTCAACAGAATAACGAGTTATCCTAACTTTTGACTCTACAGATTAACGAGCACTTAATTCTCAGTTCACTCGGAGATTGAGGGGGATTATTCATTTTTAAAGACTACCGTTACTGGGTAGAGGGGGAGATTTGAACCCAAGTTTCTCAAAGAGAGGCGGGTGTTAACCCTTTAAGTACTACACTCTTAAAACAAACGAACGGTTTTAACTCAGTCTGAGTTAATTTCCACTCCTTTCCGTGCCGATAATGCACTTCCCCTATAGGAGTAATTTCACTCTTTTTTTAAGAGTGTAGATTAAAAAATAAACTGCAAACAACAACTATGTCCATTTATCACTCATTAAAAGACCAAGGAATTATGTCTCGTAATTCCAAATGCGGAAAAGTGAAAGGTTCACATCTGACCTAACACTCAACAGAATAACGAGTTATCCTAACTTTTGACTCTACAGATTAACGAGCACTTAATTCTCAGTTCACTCTGAGATTGAGGGGGATTTTTCATTTTTAAAGACTACCGTTACAGGGTAGAGGGGTAAAATAAAAGAAACTTTGTCTACACTCTTAAAACGACGGTTTTAACTCAGTCTGAGTTAATTTCCACTTTTTCCGTGCCGATAATGCACTTCCCCTATAGGAGTGGATTTCACTCTTTTTCGGAGTGGGTAAAAGAAATAAAAGAAAACAATCTATGTCCTACACTCTTAAAACGAGCGGATTAAACTCAGTCTGAGTTAATTTCCACTCCTTTCCGGTGCCGAAAATGCACTTCTCCTATAGGAGTGGATTTCACTCTTTTGTTTTAAGAGTGTAGAAGACGCCCGAACCGATAAACTCAAAATGGACTCGGGCGTCTTTTAGTACTTAAAAGGTTAAACACAATTGACCAAAGCGCCCTTAACCTTTTCAATCCTAATTTTTTTATTCTAAAAATCTAAATTTTTTGAAATAGACTCATTATGCACAAATGAAATGGTGAAAAAAAATATTTTTTTAAACTAAAATTTAAGGACAAAATTTTGGAATCATAAATTTTGTATAAATTAGAACAATTTTTCGAAATTTTATTTGTTAAAAATAATCAAAATTCAATTTTTAAACATTTAAAAATGCAAGCATGAAGAATTTAGGGCCAATTATATTTAAGAAAATTGTTTCAGAATGAATTATTTTACTACGTTTTTCATATTTTCATTCAAATACAACAAACATTATTTAATTCTTCAAAAGACATGATTCTTCCATCTAACGATACAAAAAGAAAATATATTTTTATAGAAAATGTATCCAGAATTTAATACAAATTTATTTGCGAGTTTAACGTAGAGAAAAAATATCGCAAGTTTGATGATTCCAAACGGAATCATTGGGAGTGAAAGGGTTAAATAATTGACAAAAATTAGTAAAATAAGAAAGTTAATAAATAACTAATAATAATAAAAATATAAGTCAATAATTTATGCCCGACTTCAATGTGTTAATAAACAAATGCTCACAAACTTAAGGGTCTGTTAAATTCCCGACCAGAAATGTTCCAAATTAGAAAACAGCAGTGTCTGTAGAACTTGTTTTGTAACAAGCCGACGCTTAAAAAGGGGAAACCAACAATCAGGGTATACATTCTTCGTAGAAACATAAACTTTAAACGGGGAAACTGTGAATCTGTAAAACCAGTTTTGCAACACGTAAATGCTTCAAATAGTGAAAACAACTTACAGGATAAATTATAAATTGTTTGTACCTCTTCGGGATTCTTCGGTTTTCAGCCTATGAAACTAACTATTTGAAATTTGACACGCATTACAATTGTTCCCGACTTAATTTTAACAAATAGTTCACAATTCAATGAAATGCTTTAACAAATGTAACCTTAGTGACACTATCTGCTTTTGTATCTCCACTTTAATGTTTATATCAGCCATGTTGAAAATAGATTATGTAGTGTTTATGTAGAAGGTAAAACAACATCTGCACTAATAGATATATGTGGAATTTAAAACAAGTATAAATATCCAAGTCAAATAGTAGTAGAACATCTAAGAAAATTTTGAGCAATCGAAACATATTTGGTACAATCAGAAAAGCAATGAAAAAGTTCAATCATTGGAACATCTGTGGTAGAAATTGAACTAGAATATTTAGTTATATTATAGGGGAATTTATCGGTTCCAAAAATATAATTGCAAAGCTAGCTAGTTTCTTATAATCTGTATTATGAGTGTATTTGTTTATTGCGTGAGCATATAGTAAAAAATAACTAAAAACAAGACATAAGATTCCAAAGTAAATTCCTAAAAAGCTTAAATTAGAGTTAGTAGAATGCCTTTTGGAAGAATTTTCGGAAAATCAACAATTTAGATTCCTAGTTAACACAATCCCGCTAGTTATATTACGCAAAATGTGATATCAGGTGTAATACGATTTACAGGAAAAAAATTCAGTATTCTGTTGTCTGATACTATGAAGTTTTACATCAAATGATTATTTTAGAATTACCTTTTCATTGCGCGACATATCGTCCCTTAAACTGAAAACTTCTATTGCGATAACATGGAAGAAGCATAATCTTCCTTGCGGTAGAATCTTTTTTACTTTCGTAACTAGAGTTGCCTCGAAGAGTATGTAAAGTTATTCACGTACCTGATTAATACACACAACGTAGAAGTACACTGCTCACAACAATTAGGGGAACACATGGTTTAAACCCTTTCACCCCCCCCATTTAGAATTAGCAGCTTGCGGTTTTTTTCTTACTAAGTTGAGCTCGCACTTATTTATCGTTAGATGGAAGAATCATGTCTTTTGAAGAATTAAATAATGTTTGTTTTAATTAAATGAAAATATGAAAAACATGGCATTAAAATAAAATTCACTCCCAAAACATTTTATGAAATAAATGGACCCCAAATTCTTCACGCTCGCATTCTTAGAGTGTTTAAAAATTGATTGTAACTTTTTTAACAAATAATGTTTAAAAAAAATTATTGTTATAACTTATTCAAAAGTTATGATTCCAATATTCCCACCTTAATTTTAGTTAAAAAAATTAAGATTTTCTCCCTGTTTTTTGACCATTTCACACTGGATGCATAATGAATCTGTCTCACAAATTTTAGATTTTTAGAATAAAAAATAAAAAGTTGGAACTGAAAGGGTTAACAAAAGTATGCAAAGTGCTCCCCTAATTGTTTTGAGCAGTGTAGTTGAACTAGTTATTGTGAACAAATTCATCCAACTTTTAATTTGAACAAGATTACACCCCCAAAAAAGTGTATGGAGGGTATAGCGAAAATGTTTTCAATTATAAAAACACTACTCCTGAATTTTCTTCACATATTTGAGAAGCATTATGCACTTTACCTGTTGCTTTAACAGATCAACGTCAAATTAAAAGATAAAGTGCTTTATGGTATTTACAGTCCCTGGACAATTTATTAGACGCACTGTATTTTTTAAAGTTTACTTAAGAGTTTTTATGCAATAATGGTATATTTAAACTACAATATTATTGATTTTTATTTTAAAGAATTGTTGCAGACTACATATTTGTATTTATTTTAAGATAATTATGATTAAGATTAATTTATATTAATTATTTATTATAAGATTATTTATGTGTGGAGTCATCATCCTCAAATGCAGGAGACAGTACAGTCTTGCATTGATAGCATGCCGCGCAGAATTGAAGCTTTGATAGCGGCTAAAGGTGGCTCAACTAAATATTGACTTTTACTAACATTAATTTCACTTTGCTTTAAAACTTAATAAACTTATGCTTTTCTAAATTAATGCTGTTTTATTTATGTCAAATAAATCGGTAATTGATTGGATGATATAAAATTAAAAAACAAATCAATTTAAAATAAAACGGTACAATATCACCCGGTAATTAATATTTTACATGAAATCCTGCAGTGCGTCTAATAATTTGTCCAGGGACTGTATATTTATCAAATATTCAAGACATGATTTTTACGAATTGAAAATTTTTCACTTCTTAAATGTAGTCTTTTACTTCACATCGGTCAGTTCAAGATGAAATCTCTTAAGTGCTGATTTAATTTCATGACAGAAAACTCTTCCGGTTAGTATTGTATGCCCAGGAATATCAAGATCAAGCATTACAACAATAGAATACTTGACAGTATCGCTAAAATACCTTCCAATATTAATTAAATTATAGTTTGAACCCAAATATAACAAACGTATATATGTTTTTGCAAAATAAATCGTTAAATAATTAATAAAAATCATTTTCAATTTTTTTCATCGGTACGTCACGTGATCACAAACACGTCGATTTGGCTGACGTCACTAGTATATATAAACAAACCGGTGTGATGTTTTTTTTGCTTGTAATTAAACTGGTTTTAATCTAACTTACTATTAAAATAAGAATTATATAGATAATGGGTGGAGGTTTTACAGAAGCGGATAGTTCAAATTTGCTTAAAGTAGATTCCAAAATGGTGTTTCAAAGTTTGTTTATAGTTACTAGTGACATCATAGATACCACGTGACAGCCACAAAGCGTTTTCGGGAGTGATTTTTCGTCCTAATTTTAATATCCCATTTTTTTCAATTTTTATGGGGTATTTGAAAAAAATAAAAAATACGGGTCTAATATTTTTGGCATAAGAATATTTTAAGTCAATAATTTTTTTTTTAGTCAAGTACCCTATTTTAAAAAGAAGAGTTACATTGGAGTAAGATAATAAGGATAAAAACAGTGCTTTTGTGGATACTACATGACACAGATTGTATGATCCTTGATTGTATGAACGGCCAGAAAGTAGAATATGACATTTTTTGCCTAAACCCAAAGCAAACTGGTTTTGTCATGATGTACTTCACGGTAAAATAATAAAGTAATTATGAATAATAACCACATCCTTTTTGAATATGAAAACTGAAGAATATTAATTTCATTTATCACTCATTATAAAAAGTAATATAGGTTATTTATATTTTACTAGTTAGTTTCCGGTTACTATAAATTTTCAGCTAGTATTAATAACAAAAAAAATACAAATACCATAAATTATACATTAATGAGGCATAAACTGTACAACATGGTAAAGAAGGGAGGAAAGGGAGGGAAAAGGGCGAATGAGTTCGATCGACTGCGGGTCTTTAAGCCAAAGTGCCTCTGTGTTAATCCAATGGAGAAAAAAATATTTTCTAAGCCACATTTCTCCGGCTGTACTGAGTATTGTTACAAAGTTATTTTTTACATGATAAATGTAGCTGGCCCACAGGTCTTTATAATCCCACTTTTTTTTAAAACTAGGTCGAATATTGTGTAAAATTATTTATTGAACATTCTAAAAATATTCGAACCAATTTCAAAAAGTTGGATTATAGAGACCTGTAAGTCTTGTATCATATTGTGGCGTGCCACCAGCCTGGACTTTAGTCTCAAGTTCTACTTTTTCTTAGACACTTATTAAACAAAAATATTCAACCAAACCTAAATTAAATATATATAATTCATTGTACAATAGTAAAATATTATATGCAAATTTTAATATTTATTTAAACCCAAGCACGAACCCCTTGTAGTTGTTCCCAGTTCTTCACATGCATAAGCCTGTTTGTAGTAGTTCTTGCTAATAATTAAGATGTAATTAAATGTTCAAGGTCTATATTCATCAAAACTGAGCAAAACAAAACACTCACTAACATAAGTAGTCTTCTGTATAGTTTGGAATGTCTGATATTCTTCACCTCAAGTGACAATGAAATCAGTTTCAAAATAAAAAAAAAACCACTCATAAAAAAAATATTCAATACAGACGGAGAAATGTGGCTTAGAAAATATATATATTTCCCATTGGATTAAGGGCCGTCAGTCCCATAGAGCTAATGCATTAGCTTTGAAATCACAACTTTTGCAAAACAATTGCTTTGCCATGTTATCTAATTTTCACCAGGCATGGGAATCGTCATAACATCCATTTAAAACAAAATTGAAAAGAAAATAACATCCGGTTATTTAATTATTAATTGATATATGTAGTTTTAAAATAGTGTCGCCCTCTGCTGTATATGTTTGGCATTTTAAAACTTCAAAAATATATAATTAAATAACCAGAACACATTTTCGTTTCAAATTTGTTTCATTTCGATGTTATGTTGATTCCCATCCATACCTGGGGAAAAAGGGCTAACATGGCAAAGCAATAATTCTGCGGAAGTTGTGAATTCAAAACTAATGCATTAGCTCTATGGACTGACAGTCCCTCTTAACACAGAGGCACTTTGGTTTGGAGATCCGTGGTCGATCGGGCTCATCCCCTTAAGAAAATGAGAAAAGAAATGGGTTTCCACCATAGATATCATAGTTAAAGTATTAGATTGGCAGATCACGTGACCTCCAATGCTAACGACGGGACGCGCATGGAGACCAGAATAAGAGGGCAAATGGGCCAGTGTTGCCACCACATTAAGGAGAAAAATACAACGAAAAAATACCGTTTAATTCTAAAATTACAAAAAATACCATAAAAATACTAGCTGCATTTTGGAATCTTTTTAGTGACTTTAAAAAAAAGTGAAACGCGTTTTTAGTATTTTTATGGTATTTTTTGTAATTTTAGAATTAAACGGTATTTTTTCGTAGTATTTTACTCCTTAATGTTGTGGCAACACTGGCCCATTTGCCCTCTTATTCTGGTCTCCATGCGCGTCCCGACGTTAGCATTGGAGGTCACGTGACCTGCCAATCTAATACTTGAACTATGATATCTATGGTTTCCACGCATACCTGAGGGGGGAATACATGACCTTGAAGAGACAGGTCTGAAGTAAAAGACTAAAGCAAAGAGAAAGGACGGACAAACGACACTCACACCCACCTGGTCGATCGGGCAACCGGAACTGATCAAAAGGTTTTGGGATTGAGACAGCAGAACTTGCAACAGTTTTTCCTTCATGTCATTCGCACTCTGAGGTTTGGGACGACTAGGCAAAGAAAACCAACACATCATATCATACAAGTTAACACTGGTTAAGACAACTGAAGAGTACAGGGGAAGAACCGCTTAATTTATCAGGAGTAGTCCCGTAATTGTATCTGCTTGGCGGACATTGGCGACAGGAAACCGGTTTTCCTTTCGCGGTACAAACGTGTGCCTCGTGTTCGCTGATCTCTGGCGTAAATCAGGGTTGCCGCGAGAGAAAAACAGAGTAACCGATTTCCTCACACCAGTTTAGGCGATGACTCGCTTTCATCGCCAAAGATGCCTGATGAGGAAAGTTTTCAACGAAATTAAGCGTTTTTTCCCCTGTACTCTTCAACTGTTTTCTACACTGTAAAAAAAGCAGCACATTTATAGTCAATATTACCTAGGAGTTTACTTGGGAATAATTCTACAGCAAATTTGATAGCCAGCCGTTAAACTTTGATACTACGCATGTTTAGTTTTGAAATATAGTTTTTCCGTAACTTCTTTGCATGTCAAATATTCTGATTCTGGAAGAGTCCACTTTGAAAAAAAAGTAAAGAACCCAAAGGAGGCAGGGTTGCCAATCCCACGGTGTTTGGCGAGCATATTGTTGGGTTAGTTTGGTTGGAAATAATGTGTCAAACTAAAACTACACATTGGTTATTGGTGAAAGGAGAATTATAGTTAATTGCTGGTAGCCGTCATCGATTGCACGTGTATTTCTTTTCTATCTTGACTTGATAGTCAATCGATTTGCATCTGTAGTATGTATTATTTAACGCATTTAGGTTTACCACGGGGAACTTAATTAGTTAAAATATATGCTTTGCAATAATAGCGAATCGATGCAAGTTCGAACTGCCCTTAAGTTGAAAAAATGTTTTTTAACCTTAAAGAAATATGCACCAAAAGAAGCAATGAATCGCCAAATATAGTAACTCTGACTTAAACAAAAAATCTCCTTTATCCCTTTTCGTTTTACGAGTGATAGTTTGGACTCGTCTAAAATACGCGTCATAGATGCTAAGAAGTGATAGGAGGGCTATACTTCTCACTGTGCTAATGATACTTATTTTTATGTATATAGTAAAATTTCAAGATAACTTTTATTGTAAAATGTACTAGCTATTTTAGTGTGTAGAAACCAAATAAAAACAACTATAATTTTTTGTAATTCCAAGTGCATGTTATAAATGTACGCAATCAGATACACACATTTAAAATGTACCTAGGAAATTTATTTAGATACATTATTACCAATTTTAAGTATAGCAATTTGTTCTACAATGCTTGAACTCTCGTTTTTGTGGACTTTTACACATCCTTTCACTATCATATATAGACAAAAAAAAATATTCAAATTATCCCAAACGCTGACTATGAAATGAAAATCTAATACAGATCTTATAATTATGCAAACATTTTCCTTTCTTTAAAAATATGCTTTTAGTTTTTTTTCTACTTAATGTTTTAGAAGTTGGATACATTATAAGGATTCGGAAAATAATTAATTTTTTCAAAAAACATTACTTGAGTATCGGGTAGGAGGAGACATTAAACGCGTGGCATTGGACTATGCGAATCTGATAGATAATTTTATATAACTACCTTTTAATTTGGAACCTGTATCGTTGTCGGTATTTATTCCTGCAACAGGCAAGTCCAAAGACTGAGAAATAGACAAAATAGCTACTTACTCTTTGTCCGGGGAACTGTCATTTACAAGAAAACTCGAACAGAGTCAAAGGAGTTTTTGTACTTTCACAAATGTTAGTAAACTTCAACAGCATTTTGTTCTTTAAAAAGGAAGCACTACAAAGAAAATGCACTACATTGTTCAAAGGGATAAATGACCGATTTTTTTTAAACAGTGCACTCGTTAAAGTTAGCCTATATTTTATCTCGTTTCTTAAAATTACACTTTTCCTAGTTTTCTTTTAGCTTATTGTTTGGATATTTGTAGAAATATGAAATAACAAAAACGAAACGAACAGTTTCTATAGTCCAGTACTTTTAGCGCATGCATTTAACTAAATAATTGATGTTGAAATCGGGTCTTTTTTAAACTTCTATACATCTTTACTTCTATAAATTTCAATTTAAGTTTTAAATATTCTATAATTAACAGATGCATTCATTGCACAGCCCATATTTTTTAAAAAAAATAGTTCAACATTTTATAAATGCAAGGGAAAATAATTTCAGAATTTATATTATAAATATTGGTTTAACATAAAAAAAAAACGTTGATTTTGTACATATTAATATGGTCGAAAAAATAAAACATAGTTAATAAAAACTATCTAGAAGTATGAAATTAAATAGCTACCCGGGACATTACATTTCATATTTTAATTTGGACAAGACGGATTGCTAAGCGGAATATATTAAATACGTAATAGAAAAGTCATTCCTTGCAAATTGTTTTAGAAAACAACGCTCATCTTTTAAAAAAACCTTTTTGAAAGGATATATTGCAAGGCCTTTCCTAATTCAAGTGCCTTTGAAAGGCATAATAAAATATAAATGCAATTCACTTGTTGACTAACAATTTATCGTGGGTTGTTTTAATTACGCTTTTCTTTTCATTAATTTAATAAATAAACGTAAGGATTAACAATAAAAAAACACACAATATGAAAATTAACAAACAGCGAGCGATAAACAGAATGGGAAGATCTCGCAAACCATAAAAGAAACTTTTTCATCGAATTTTCTCTCCCATTTGGGACTGAAGACGCGCATTTATTTTCCATTTCATTTACGCAAAGATTTTTTTTAAACGCAGGCTTTTGAATGTCGGGATTTTTTGGATGCCAATTCTCAATAATAGTTCTTTTTCCTTCTTATTAGCAACAATATAAAAAAAGTCACGACTCGCTAAAAATCACAATTATGCGAATTTTTTTTTTAGCCGCGCCTAGCGAACATCGAGAAACAGCCGTAAAAAATCGGAGAAAAGATATATATTATAATAATAGAAAATAAAAAAAAAAACTATCCATCTAAACTGCAGCCAGCGTTTAATCTCTAATTAATTTGAGAAAGATAACACACAGTATCGAAGAATGCCTCCTCCCCTCCCCTTAAGCCAAGGTAGCTCCGAACTTATTAGACGCAAAGATGTTCAGCCACAGCTTATAAATACTTGCGATCATTTTTTTACCCGTGCCCGCAGAGGGAGCGAAAAAAAGGGGCAGTTTTTTTTCGCTTATTTTCCAAAATACATTTCCGCCAATTAAATTTACTTTCAAATGAGGGAAGGGAAGGGGTGGGGTCACTTCCTAATAGCTACCACTAACTTTGTGCCATTGCGAAAAATATCGGAGGGAATGATTAGTGTAAGAAGGCTTTTCAAGGGGAGATTTGCACGGGGGTGTGCCTGCAGAATGGAGATACTTTTTCGCACGCCTTGCTTTTTGGGCCTTAATGAAGTACAAGCGTCGATCACAAGAGAAAAAAATGTGCTTTTTTTATGCTGTTCAATTAAAAAATGGGAAATTCAAATAAAGTCAGACGGAGAGAAATAAGCGGGCTTTTCTGCCGTATCACCCCATGATACGCATTTTTTTACTGTTTTTTTTTGTGTGGATTGTTTTATAAAGGTTAATTAGACGGGAATGAATGCATCCTTATAATAATAATTAGTTGTTTTCCATACGGATATTGATCAGTGACAGAGTTAATAGGAAAATACCCTTGCATACCGATTGTCAACATCAAATTCAATGAAAAAAAGCAGAATGATTGGCAATTAAGAATAAAGGATTAAAATTTCGATATACATTTAGCCAATAGATGCAGATTTATTTCTTCAAAATGAATTGAAACACTCAAAGCTACGCATACTTGTCTGATCTACTTGTTTAAGTTATTGCCGAAATTTTTTTTTAAATCTTTAACAAAAAATTTAGTTCAAAGCCGAAAACATGAAACACTAATATGTTGTACTTATTCTTAATTGAAAAATGATCCATGTTAATTTACATTTTCGCATGAATGCTAATTCAAAACTTAACTTAAACTTAACAGTTAGAGCAGACTTTAAAGCACCTTGTTTAAAATACAGTAGAACCTCGATTAGCCGTCGCTCTTATCTGGAAAACTCGGTTAACCAACTGTCCCTAAACCTTAAGTCAATATTAAAAAAGGTTAAAGGTAAAAAAGGAAAACTAAGCTCAGAAATTTACGGCAATTCTAAAGTGAACAATCTTCAACGAAACTGAAATCAGCGAACTTCCATAATTTAAAAATAAGGAATCTCCGGCGATTCTTAAATCGGGAAACTGCGGTTATCTTAAGGTAACAAAACTTCGGCAACTCAAAAAACTAAAATCGAATTTCTAGAAATTAAAATTTTCAACAAAAAATCCCGGAATCGTCTAAAATCGTTAGACTACAAGTGATATCTGCAATAAAAAAAAAGATAAACACTTTTCACAAAACTCCGCTCATAAATATAAAAATAATAGAAATTCAAAATAATGTTTTAGAACTTTCTTTTTCCCAATAAGTAAATTTAAAAGATAACTAAACACCAAAATTCAATGCTTACACGTGCAAACTCAGCGAGGATTTTGGACGTTAGCGAATTTGAGGTCCGCGGACTTTCAGCTGTCTTCTGTAGATAATTTTTACTATTTAATGATAATTTTCTATTATCCGGAATTTTCGATTATCCAACCTACCTCTGGTACCAATTAGATCGGATAATCGAGGTTTTACTGTAGTAAACTTCATTAAAAGGCATGCAATTTAACATAAAAACAAAAATTCTTTATTGTTCTATAGTCAAATTTTTTTGGTCAAGTTTGATGTTATTTCAAAAATGCGATTTCAAAAATATATATATATATATATATATATATATATATATATATATATTATATATATATATATATATATATATATATATATATATATATATATATTATATATATATATATATATATATATATATATATATATATATATATATAATATAAAATGCCTTTTCTTTGTGGAGGGATCGAAGACATTCCAAATCTGTAGCAAGTGCACTGCTGCTCAGGCGTCTTTTGAGCACATCCTGCAGTGTCTTGGACTCAATTCGAGGACTAAGCAGTGGACCTGAAGTGTCTTGGACTAAGCAGTGGACCTGAAGTGTCTTGGACTAAGCAGTGGACCTGAAGTGTCTTGGACTAAGCAGTGGACCTGAAGTGTCTTGGACTAAGCAGTGGACCTGCAGTATCTTGGACTAAGCAGTGGACCTGAAGTGTCTTGGACTAAGCAGTGGACCTGCAGTATCTTGGACTAAGAAGGACTTAACATCTGACTGACTGTAATTGACTTTTTAACTATCAACAACCTTTTGGAGCTCGTCCGACTGTCAGACGAGTTGAGCATTGAAAACAACAACTCTTTGATATAATCAATGGAAATTGTTAAAATCCAAAAATAAAACGGCCGATTTATTATTTTATATTTTAGGCTATTGGTGATTATCGAAAGTGAAATCTTAAAATTATGTCTCGAATTTTATTGAGAAATTTAACATGTAGGCTAATTTATGTAAATTATTTTGTACTTTATAACATTTTGGATTTTTAGTACTTTAAAAAAAAAAGATAATACAGAAATGTGTGTTTTAAACTGTAACCAATAACAGTACATTATTGCTAAATATTTTCGTGAGCTATTATCGATAGTAACATTTTTCCCTCCCTCCCCCCAAGACTTAAAATATTTTAAGTTTCTTATTTATATAAAATTTTAACAAATAACAAAAATTTTCCTCTAGAACAAAATTTTTGTAGATTTTTTTTTTAAAAAGGTGGTTGTTTTGTATAAACACACTTAATATCTAAATATTAAGTATCTTTATTGTGTGGACCTTAAGGTCCACACAATAAAGATACTTATTAAAGATACTAGTATGAAATCTTTTATGTCTTAAATATCCCAGTAACTGAAGATAACTGTGCAAATACCCAGATGTCTTCAATATTGCACTAGACGCGGGAAGCGAGTTAACACCGCATAACTTCTAAACATAAGATTTCAATATGTATTCCAGGTACAAAAAAAAAAAAACGCTAATCTAGGGGAACCACTGACATTGTTCCGAGTTGTTTGAGTCGAGTTTGTAGCATTCATAACTGTAAATAAATGGGAAATTCCGTTCTTTATACTAAGGAAAACAATTGAAACAAAAATACAAAACGTTTCTGCAAGTTTTAGTTTTTTCGGTTTAATTGTTTAAAAAAAAACGGTAACCCAAGTGTCTAAAGGTATCCCAAAGCTAAAAACCATATATTTTACGGGATATATAACGGGTGTCCAGCAATGAATGTGGTTCTAATTATACTACGAAATATAAGTTTCAAAAAGCATTTTTTTTATCACAGTACTTCACACCACGATTATAGCCACCAAACCCGATATTTGACAATACTTCTCAAAGATTAAAAAATTCTTACAATTTTCTCTTTTAAAACTAAATTAAAAATAAATATATTTGAGATAAAAAGAAACAGAGCAAATTTACGGAAAATGTTTTATTTTGCCTCAACTACATATTGTTTCATATTGTTTTGTAATTCAACTACATATTGTTTCATATTGTTTTGTAATTCAACTACATATTGTTTCATATTGTTTTGTAATTCAACTACATATTAATTACATACAACTATTGTTGTATACAATAAAATCAATAGGAATGCCTCCTCGTATCTATATTAAAAGGATATGAAAAGTCCGTGGATGTACTGCAAAAATGAATTCAAACATGAGAGTTCCAAGCAGTAGAAATCGAGGGCATGAAACTGTTGAAATTCCAAAATTTCTTAGGACAAAGCTACATATTTGATTTAATACGGATTTGATTTAATGGAATATATATTTTTAAGTTCAAACTTAGAAACTTTGGATTTTCATCAATTCATGAATTAAAGATACACAAAAAAGCATGTTATCTTAATGTATCATGCGCAAAGTTGTGAACATTTTCATTAATTATTTTTTAAAATCTATAAAAAGGTTTTACTATGACTTAGAAAGTATAAATGATAAAATAGTAGACATTTTTTAGCAATAAATATTAAAACTTTTTCAATTGACAATTGGAAACTTTCAAAATACATTGTAGCATTAGTTTTCAACAATTTCCCGAAGAAAATAATATTGCATATTTAAAATTTAACGCTCATAAAATATATTTGTTACTTTACAATTTTCATTCGCTGTAAAGAGTAAACATAAAATTTCTAGCTAATGCATTAAGATGTGAAGTCAGTTATCATTTGTAATGAATATTTTTTGATAACATTGAAATGTATTTAAATTTATGCCAAAGTTAAAAATGGTAACAAAACTGCCTAAACGGTACTGATGAGATACCTAAAACAATTTTAAACTCAACATCATACACTTGTGGATAAACTCAATTTGGCTAACATCATTCATTCGAAGTTAACGCAGACAAACATAAGTTTTAAAAAATATCAAATATATAAAATAATACTTCGATAATTACTTCAGCTATCATCGCAAATGGTCTTAGTAACTTTAGAACTACTTTTACGCTGTTATTTTCAGTACTTAATCTCCTTTCACTTAAAAAAAAACATTACTTAATCTTTATCAATAAATTATCAAACATCAGAAAGAATTACTTTCTCGACGCATTTAATCTAGATAATATTATAGATTAATTCCATGTAACTGTGGTGGAAGTCACAATTTAAGACGAGTTTAAAAAAACTTTTTGAATTGGAAAAATAAATTAAATTAAATAAAGCACGTTGCATTATTTAGTTTTAATAAGTGTAGATCAGCTAATCCGCGAATTTTTTTCCAGTTAATGTTAAAAGTTGTAGTGATAATCACTACTTACACATGTGACTTACACTACAAAAAGGATAATTTTGCATGGAATTAGCCTATACAAGTTTCTTAATTTCGAATGTCTGTCTTAAAATTTTGAGATATGAACCGAAGAGTTCTGTAGTAGGGTAGAGGAACTACTCGTACTGAGCTGCCATCGGCAGCCATGGCTCGCTACGGAGCCCGAATAGAGTGGCAAAAGTGCTAGTTAATTTATAATTTTGATACTGAGAAAGGAAGTACACCCAAGGCAAAGGCGGGAATCGAACCCGCACCTGTTACGGCGCACGGACTGCTAGCGTTATGGCCTGCGATCCAAATCACTCGGCCATCGGGCCCCAAATGCCACCCTATATTGTCTCCGTGTTGGTCCATGGTGCTGTTGCCACAGGTTCAGTCTCTACCCTATTATAGAACTCTTTGATATGAACAGCACTTGGATAGATGACTCACCTGTACAATCGGATTCTGAGCGTAGCCACCGAGGAGAGTTCTCCTAAGATGTCACCCACCGTCGCTTCGGGCGACTCCGTGATTTGTTCGAATGCAAGCGGACGCCAATTTTTGAGTTGGATAGCACCTGGAACGAACAATATATATTTCTTGTTACGATGGTTACGTTAGTAAACATAAGATATTAAATATACTGCTCAAAACATTTAGGAGAGCACTTAACGTTCTTTAGTTAACCCCCTTCCAGTTCCAACTTTTTATTTTTTTATTCTAAAAATCTAAAATTTGTGAAAGAGATTCATTATACATCAAGATGAAATGGTAAAAAACAAGGGGGAATCTTATTTTTTAACTAAAATGTAAGGATAAAAAAAATTGAATCATAACTTTTGAATAAATTATAACAATAATTTTTTCAAAACTTTATTAATTAAAATCAATTTTTAAACATTTAAAAATGCAAGCATGAAGAATTTAGGGTCAATTTATTTGCTAAAATTTTTTTAGAGGTGATTTTATTTTACCATGTTTTTCACATTTTCACTTAATTAAAACATTATTTAATTCTTCAAAAGACATGATTCTTCTTTCTAACAATACATAAGTGCGAGCTTAACTTAGTGAGAAAAAAATCGCAAGCTGACGATTCCAAATGAAATCATTGGGGGTGAAAGGGTTTAAACCATGCACTCCCCTATTTGTTTTGAGCAGTGTATATGCATATTCACATGTTATGTTTATAAATATATTAATGCTTATAAACATAACATGTGAAAAAACTTCCAAAAAATATAGGCGTTACAAGTTTGGAAAGAAATATTTACCATTGAAATGTGGCCAATGAGTAGGGCGCCATACTCAAAAGGGTTAAGTAATTATGATATTAAGCTATACCTATATAAGAATTTGGATCAAACTTCGATGCGTTGAAGGATGAAAACCGTTTCTGTAAAACCTGTTTTGTAACAAGCATACTTTTTAGAAGGTAAAGACAAAATACAGGATCTTCAAAGTTTCCGTAAGGGGGAATGGAAGTAGGGTTGGGTTTTTCCCGCCCAAAACTAATATTTCCCATCCCAGCGGGAAAAACTGGTAAAAAACGGGGAAAACTGGGAAATACCTCTATCTTTCTGAGAAAAACTGGGAAATACCTTTCTTTCTAGGATATATATTACCTGGGAAATTCCTTTTAATTAATTAAACAATTTTATAAAAACATCAGTTCCTTTTTTTTTGTTTACAACTTAATCTTTGTATTCTGGCTGTCATTACAATTGTGCTACTGTCTGGAAGGAGGATCCCTTGTTAATCACACTCTTTTTGTTATCCTTCATCCCCCCAATAGCCGTTCTAGTTTGCTAGTAAAGTAGTAGTTTGATTTTATTTGTAAATTTAGTGGACATAACTTAATAATTATTTATCCTATACAATATTTTAATGAATATTTACCACAGACAATATTTTAATAATTATTTATGTTTATGCCGGGAACACTTAAATAATAAACAAAAGTACATGGTTATTATAAAATACCCTAGATGTAAAATAATTAAGGAAGATTTGTCAATTTTTAAAAATATTACGTCCATGATAAATATTTAGTACATTTCAAAATTAAAATTATTTGAATTAATCTCATTAAATATCATTTTGTAATTAATTCTTGTTTCAATTATTAGGTTTTTCAAAGGCGGGAAAAAATAATTTTTCCCAGGACGGTAAATACCGGTTTATACCACGGTATTTACCGGGGGCGGTAAAAACCAATCCTGAATGTAAGCGGTAGTCGGGTATCCAAACCGAAGTCTTCTCTCCTTGTTAATCCAATACAAACAAATAATTTTCTAAGCCAAATCACCCTGCCTCTATTAAATATTTTTAAAATCGTTTTTTTTTTAATGATAAATGTAACTCGCTTACATGGCTCGATATCTATGTTTCTTTATACTTTGAGAGTAACAGTCGGTCTTGGCTTATGAATAGAGCAAACAACTTATAGGATAACTTTAAAAGTTGTGAGTACTTCTGATAAAGATTTTCTATTTTTAGCCTTTGTTCTGTGAAGATAACTATCTAAAATCTTTTGATACAACAGAGCAGTTTTTCCTGCATTTTTGGAGAATATGATCATATATATCATAGGAATATGCCTTTACAGCTAAAAAATACAGGCAGGGTTGCCATACTATTTGGTAAAAAAATCAAGGACTATTTAAGGACTTTTCCAATGATATATTTCTCCATTTTCAAGGACTGTATATTCAAAAATGCACCTAAATTCCACGATAGTTTTTAAAAATTAATTTAGAAATCGAATAAGAGCTCTCTTACTTTCAAATGAACTTAGATACGTGTTATAAAATAACCAATTAGCTACCGAAAAGATCCATGAAGAACGGCGTGAGGAGTAACGGAAAAGTAACGAAAACTTTCGTTACTTCGTTACCATTAAAAGTAACTGAGTTACAATTACAGTTACTTTCTGAAAAATCTAACAGCATAACTTGACGTTACCGAAAAAAAGTAACTGTTGCAAGTAACACGTTACTCCAATCAACGGAAAAAACGGTCACTTAAAGATAAATTCATCGGTCTTAAAAATTAAGGACTTTTCAGGGTTGATAATGTTTTTCAAGCACTTTTAAGACCTTGGAAATCAATGTTTTTTTTTCAAGCACTTTTCAAGGACCATGGCAACCCTGTACAGGTGTTTAACTATTAGACCAATTGAAACAGGGTTCCAACTTTTATTTTCAACTTTTCATAGACTAAATTTTCATCTAGGCAGGCACTATGTTTGCAATTTAGCAAAGACAATTTTAAGCATATCGTTAAACACTTTCCTGAAATCCAGTTTTACTATACTTCGAAAGTATAATGTCTCATTTACTTGAAATTATATTTAAACTTACCTCTAACTTCACAGTCCTCGTAATTGAAATCGTGTATACCAAAAATTATCTAACTACACTAGCATAAAACCGATTAGTGAAATCCCAGATTTCCCATTATCTGAACTGTGGCCATAAATGAAAAATATGAGGATTATTTGAAGAAATGGTTTAAGAAAAATTAGGATTGAAGTGAAAAAAATTCACCGTGAAATGTCTTCCACATATTAAACTCTTAAATCATTGGAAACGGGGAATTCTTTTTGTGAAATTCTCAGAATTAACCAATAAAAATGGTTTTTAACTAATGTATATTAATTTGGTTTTTACATAAGTGATGTCCACAAAAAGGTGCACAAAGAATGAAAATACTACCGCTTAGTGAACTTGTATTGCATACTATTTAAAAAACGTCTTCATTCCATGACTATTATAGTTGATCTACATAGTATTTAAAAATACTGATGCAAATTTGGAAACCCATAAAAAAAAAAGAGTAGAAAAAAAGTCAATTTTCAATAATTCAGTTGTACCACTAAAAAAATAACAGGTTCAATTAAGAACCATGCATTAGTTTTTGTTAAAACAGGAAGGGAGAGGACAGGTAAATGACTTTTGCAGTGAAATTCCTTCATGGAGTGACTGCACCACTGTTAAAACAAGCCGTTTGACTAATGAGAGTGTTAATGTGGTCTACCAAGCAAGCCAGAAAGGGGCCGAAGAAAGGGGTGCGACTTGTTGCACGGGCCAATTATCATAACAATGGCGTGTAATGAGCGCCGAAGGAGTTTTTAATCAGCTGCTCCCTAAGACATAAAAAGGGGGGCATGCAAAAGAGGGCGCTGGCGTTCGGGGTAATCCTCTTACCCGGTGACGTGTGTCAAGACTGTGTGCCCGGACTTTCTTGGAGGCGTAAGCCTCGGGAGGAACGCGCGTCTTCGTAATCCAACCTTAAATAAAACATGGGCCCAAAGCTGCTTTGGGCATCGCGGGCCTAAGCACATCAACCCGCGACTCGAATGCAGTCGAGAGATTAGTTGACTGCGGCGCTCTCTTTCTCGGCGTAATCCGCTCAACCACCTGTGCTTACTGCTGCTGCCGCCTCACAATGCCTTTAGTCAAATGGGGCGACATCTTGTTTGGCGACATTCGCCGGCTCAAGTGTCGCCACTTAGGGCTTCCGGTGCCTCGTAATTACATGCATCCGCTTTTCGGATTTTTCAGAGGAGGGCCCGGCCTACAAACTGCACTTTGCGAAGCAGCATTTGCACCTTAGAAAGAGAAACAAACAGGGTTCATCCGAGTTTAAAGTACCATTCCCGAAGATTAATAAGGAAAGAAGCATATTTGCATTGGAGATTTGGACTGAAAAAGCCCTAGCCAGCAACTAAGAGGTAAAAATATACGAGTTAAGGCTTATGGCAAACAAACTAAAAGTTAAAATTTTTAAAGAATTTAGCGAAAATTCGTTCATCGTATTTATCCTACATCCTTCAACCATATTTCTTTTTTTAAAAACCATACGTAGATGAATCTTGATAAGGTATGGATCATATTTCATTTTTGTATGTGACAGTTTATATTTTTCGATTGAGATAATCGCCAGGATCAGATTAAGTATATAATACGATTAGTCACCAAATCGGATATCAGAATACCGGGTTTATCAAAACCGCAAGAAGTCTAAGTATATCTTGCAGGGTGAATAACCTAATTTTCTTATCCGTCACCAGCTCTAACGATATTTTTTTTCTTCACATATCTTATTTTAAACAATACTTTGGTACATTTCTTTTTTTAAAAACCTTAAACGTTGTAGGAAGTTCATTTATTTTATCATCTGTCTTCAGTAAACATTATTAACAAAAAGGTATAATGAACTCATTCCCTTTTATTTTAAACTTCATGCCAAAAAACGACACGAATGTCAAAAAAAAGATAAACTTTTACATTTCAATGATTTTAAGTTTATTTTAAAATAATATGGTCATCGCACAGTCGACTTCCTACAATAATTTAAAGATGAAAATTCATCCTCTTACCAAAAGAGGTACTTCATTTTCCCTCTCAACAACCCCCTACAATTTATTCGCGGGTACGCATTTATCATCTACTCGTGCGCGATTATGGCCTATACGAAAATATCTACACTTACCCCTGCTAACTGTAACGTACCCCGCCTTCTAATCTGAAGAAAGGGCTTTGAAAGATTCACCGCACCAACCCTTCCCGCGACTCAAAGCTCTGTGGAATCTCTTGCGAGGAAGAATCCGATTAGATGCGATGCAAAGCCCCGACAATGCAGAAATATGGCCAGATAGAAAGGGGGGGGCTGGGGAAAAAAGCGGAGGTGGGTCAACTGTGTCATTCGCGACTGGGGTGGCGATGAAGACACAAGTTAAATGAGTATTAACCCGCGGAGGATTACGCAATTGGGTTGAAGAGGAATCTTTGCATGCCGACTGAGTGGCTCAAGGGTTTGGGTTGCGGTTCGAGTCCCGGTAAGGCATGGGTCTTCGTTCTTGTGTTGATAAATTTGGTCCCCTTGTAATGAAGGGTTGTTCGTGCGAATGAGTGTGTAATGGGTTCTCCGTCACAAATTGCCATCAGTCTGCCCCTAAGTAGCGCCAAAGCCTAAAACTGTAAATGGCCGGGCATTAATGAAAAAAAAATGTTTTCACTGCATAAGATTAAAATGTAAAATTTTAACTGAAATTTTATTTCTTAACGCAATTTTAAATTTTATTTCTGTAGCACATGATTATAAATGAGTGCTGCATACCTTAAATTTAAGGTAAGCCCGACAATACAGAAATATGGCCAGAGAGATGTGGGGGAGGGGGGGGGGGGCTGGGAAAAAAGCGAAGGTGGGTCAACTGTGTCATTCGCGACTGGGGTGGTGAGGAAGACACAAGTTAAATGAGTATTAACCCGCGGAGGATTACGCAATTGGGGTGAAGGGGGATCTTTGTATGACGACTGAGTGGCTCAAGGGTTGGCGTTCTAGCCTTTGGTTGTGGGTTCGAGACCCGGTAAGGCATGGATGTTTGTCTCTGTCCTTGTGTTGATAAATAAATGTGGCCTCCTTGTAATAAGGGGTTGTGCGTGTGTTAGAGGTAAAGATGACAGCCCAATGGGTTTTCCTTCACAAATTGCCATTAGTCTTCCTTTTAGTAGCGCCAAAGCCATTTTTGTTAAAAGGTAGTCAACACTGTCCAAATTGGAACGCATTTCAAAAACTGATTAATTTTTCCTAAAATTTATTTTTAAAAAATTATAAAAACGTTCTGCGTATGTTTACAAGAATATTTTTTTTAATGCCAAATAACTTGTTTTAATTAGCTGTAATTATTATATTCTTAAATATTTTTAACTTTCCGAAATGAATTCTACAACCCATTAAAAAATTACTGTTTTAAAAGTTGGTATTCAAAATTGGATAAAAATCTTTTTCTTTGGACTAAAATTTTAATACGTAACTATTTCAAAAGATATACATAAGATATATTTTTTTCATCAAACATCATTTAAAAAAAATCAGTTTAGTTTTTTATTAATATTAATTAAATTTCATAAGGATACGATTTCATAAAATTGTTTGTCTTTAATTCTAACTTAGTTATTAGTTTTAAACTTTTTCAAAAAGCTTTTAATTATTTTACGCTAATACTTGGTTCCTCAAAATTGCATTTTGTAAATACCAAATACCGTTACATATATTAGCAGCAATTTGAAATTCTTAAGCAGTTTGCAAGTCATATAAAGAAGATGGAGGCGAATTGATTATAGTTCACACTCGCTTATCCGGCCTCCGCTAATCCGTCGTCCCCTTTTATACACCGACGGCATTGATTGATATTCGAGTTTATTTAGTTTGAATTATCGTCGCACTAGAGCTACACGAGGGCTATGGCGACGGGCGTCGTATTTTAGAACCACAGTCAGTGACGAGCGACACCTGATTGATATTTCGAGAAAACGACTTGTGATTCGAAAGTGTCAGAAAAAAAAAGCTTCGAAAAAGGGTCTAGGAGAAACATCAAGAAACAATTTTATTAACCGTTGAAAAATTTACTATTTCAAAAGAAACTCACTCAAGTTTTTTTTTAAATAATTCACAAACACACAAAAAAACCTCCAAGTAAATGACGTTAATAGCATTTTTTAAATACTTCAAAAAGGACAAATTTAATCAGTGGAAAAACACACACAACTAACGCTATAAAGTCAAGCATGCCAATTAATTTCATGATAGTTGTATAGTAATTTAAAGTTATTAATAACATTATCGACTACTGGTATACAAGGTATATTAAAAACCGAAGAAATCCACCACATAAAGACATGTTAAATTGTTTGAACATATAAACTATAACAATGAAATCATCAATGCAGTATCATTCATCTATTCCATAACAATTTGAAACTTTAGCACCCTCTATCTAAAACTAATGTACCTAGATACTATGTAGCCATTAAAAAAACTTAATTTGATTATACTAAAATTCAACGGATTTCTTAGGTTGATGTTTTAAAATAAAGATTAACAGCCGCTTTTTACATATCAACCACTATTTAATTTATATTTAAAAAGGAAATACTCCAGATTTAGATGAAAATTCGAACTCTTTCAGCTCAAATGTCGGCGGCGAGCCCCATACAAATTCTCCTTCCGTTCTTTGGAATCAGCGAAGAGGCGTGACGTCACACTAAATAAGTCAATTACACCTTTTATTACCTCTCCGCTGGATAAACACCGTCTTCCGGTTGTTTCTCCATACCTGGGAAGGAGAAAGTTTAGCGATCGTAGCTCCATCTAGTATCGCGGAACAAGATTATTCTAATTATTGTGCGAATGCATATTTTCTCTGGTTTCTTTTTTGCGGACGGGAATGTTGAGAAAACGGGAAAATAGTAGCGTAAAAGAGTAACTTCGGTGACTAACAAAAATTGGCTTTCACGTGACAACGCATTACAGATGACATCGAAAGACAACTTTAAATCATTCTCAGATTAGTTTAGTTTGGATTATCGTCGCACTAGAGGGCTATTGGCGACGGGCGTCGTATTTTAGAACCACAGTCAAGTGACGAGCCGACACCTGAGTAGGCACCCATCGCAACCGTTAAGGGCGACATCGTACGCAACGTTAGGACTTTGAAGGATATTTAACGTGCACTCCCACCACACGGGGTATTATTCGTCGTACAGTTTTGGCTGCACGGGCGCCGATAGGTCGGCAGTTGGCGATGCCCGGACCCGAACCTGGGACCTTTCGCATGCTAGGCGAATGCCTAACCGACTGGGCTTCCCAGCCTCTTAAATCATTCTCATAAAAGATAGTTTACTTAACCTTGTGCATTTAAAAAGTATAATAATGCATCAAATTAAAATTGTATAGTATTTCAAGCCTTTTAAGCTTTAATTGCAGCTAAATTGCATGAAATAAGGTAATATGGAGCTAAGGCTCAAATCCTTGAATGTATGAGCTAGGCCAAAATAGCCTAATTTGTCCGGAACTTTTTACAGTTTACAGCTCTTGCGTTAAGGGGGAATGGGCGCGCTGGACCGGGGGTCTCCAAAGCAAAGTGCATCAGTGTTAATCCTATGGAGAAAAAATATTTTCTCTGCCACATTTCTCCGGCTGTATTAAATATTTTTACAAGCGGAATTTTTTATGTGATAAATGTAGCTGACTTACAGGTCCCGACCTTCCCACTTTTTGAAATTGGTTCAAATATTTTAAATTTTCAATAAATAATTTTACACAAAATATTCGAAGCAATTTCAAAAAGTGAGAAGATAGACCTTAAGTTATCTACATTTATTATTTTTTAAAAAAAAACTGTTTGTAAAAAATATTCAATACAGCCGGAGAAATGTGGCAGAGAAAATAGTTTTTCGCCATTGGATTAACACTGAGGCACTTGAGTTTGGAGACCCGTGGTCCAGCGCGCCCATTCCCCCTTAAAATCAAAGTTTTCGCATAAAACAGATTTTCTCTAAAAATTATGCGTATTTTTCTGTCACACTAGCTGACAGTCTTTTTCTGTACAAACAAGACTTATTTAAAGTGTGCCAGGTATGCGTTAGATGACTGATGACATGTGTCACTTGGAATATTCCTTGACTTTTGTGTTACAGGCATTTATTTTAATATTTTATATCCTGTTGTGATCTACGCATCACGTCATACCAGCGCATATGAGATAGTTGTGCATGCTGCGCATAACTAACTGTATAAAAGTTCTGTGTTCAATTTCTAGTTGCTGCTTTTCCATATTTACCTTGTGTTGTTTTTATTATAATAAACAAGATGCATCTTTATGATTTGAATCCTTCCTGACTTCATACTACACCAAGCCGACAACATCAGAATTTATCATTGGCGACGAAAATGGGATCTTGCCTTCTGCGAGCTGAGTTTCCGGCCCAGGTTTATTTGTGTTGCTGGCACTTTGATATGCCATGTTGTTGTTGTGCAGTTTGGGGTGTAGTAAGGTCGTAAGTACAGTGCGAATGTTTTTTCTTAATTGTAGTATTTTCGTATAGGGTTTTGGGTTAACTTTTCCTCCGGCCTGCCTTATTACAAAGATGGCTAGTGTTGGTAGTATGCCAGAATTTGATGTAGCTGATCCTTCTAGTTTTAAGTTGTACAGCGAACAATTAAAGTTCTTTTTGGAAGCCAACGATATAACTAATGAAGGGAAAAAACGTGCTACCTTAATCGCGGTATGTGGTACGAAAACTTTAGGGATTATTCGTTCTTTAATTTCTCCAAGCAGTATATCAGATGTCTTATGATGAGATTATCGAAATACTAAACGGACACTTTAACCCTGCAACGTCTTAGCTTAGCTTAGGTTCAATTATCGTCGCACTAGAACTACACGAGGGTTATTGGCGACGGGCGTCGTAATTTAGAACCACAGTCAAGTGATAATTTATGTCTTAAGAATGCCAGTTTCAATTATGTTCGAATGGGCCTAAAAATATTATTTTTGTTCACATCACAAATTAATGTCATTGAAACTTCTTAATTCACTCCTGCTAAAATTTTGTGTATAGACACGGCCTACTCAACTACTAAGGCCGAAGAAGCTTTCTCAAACAAGCTCGGGGACGGAAACTTTGACGTCATAGTTCCGAGTGACGTTGTTCCGAAGATGAAGATAACCCGTCTCGAAACCTGTTCGGAACCACTCTCTCACGGCTGACCACATTTTTAGGGTTCCGAATCCGTCCGAACTAGTTTCTCGATCTTCGGCACTGGGAACAGTGACGTCAAAATTTCCGTCTAACGCTCATGTTTGGGAGAGCTTCTCTGGCCGTGTTATTGAAGATGGCCGTGGTATAGACAGATCTTTGTGAAGTCTGCTAACGTCTGATGAGAAGAGACAGTTTATCTGGTTTATCGAAACTATGGATTTCGAGGTGCTAACCAATGATATATTTTTATTTTGCAAAACTCTCAAAAAAGAAATCAAAATGATAAAATAACTTCAAAATGACTTTTCAACTACGAAATGCAAGGTCCCTTCGTTCTTAAAGCAATTTTTGTGACACGAGTATTTTTTACGATAAAAATAATTTTTTCATGAATTGTCCTAAGTCACAACCGGACATAAAACCGAGTTTAATGAGAATGCTAATATTCTTCTAATAAATGAACAATCGTCTCTTAAAAAATTTCAGGAAAAAACTTGTGTTTTCAGAACAATTATCATGATGAGGAGAGTTGCTGAACATATTTTAAATTACATTGTAAAATAGAATCGTTTAGTTTAGTTTGAATTATCGTCGCAGTAGAGCTATACGATGGCTATTGGCGACGGGCGTCGTATTTTAGAACCACAGTCAAGTGACGAGCCGACACCCGAGTAGGAAAATATAATCGTTAAGCATATGAATGCTCTCACACGCCTAGTGTTGTGGTGATGAAATGAGAGTAACTGCTCATTTAGTAAGCAGTAAGTCCAAAAGGAGATACAATCTTTCATTTTTTAACTATGTCTATTAATAAATATATATTAAGTTATTTGTGTATGAACCTAGCTGACACCAAAGATAACTTAATAGAGTAATTTCGTAAAGGATAACTTTGGAATAATTTCTTGAGTTTTCCTAGATTCTTATAATTGACAAAAAAGCAAGAGAATCTCATTATAAAAAAAAATCGATATATCGCAAATAAAAAAAATCGATAGTCTATAAAGAATGCGACGTTTGTGGTTCGCGTGAATTTATAAATATAAACAGCAAACCCAATTTTTAAAAAAAATATTATCATGTAAAACCTTCTCCGACATTTATTTGTTAGTTAATAGCTACAGCTACATTATTAACTCTAATTAATTAATAAAATCTAGTGAAATCAAATGTAATGGCTAAATCAAACTGGTATTAACTCTCATTATAATTTAAAAGTTTAAGTACGCATTATCGTTTTTTCTTAATTCTTAAATTCTGCATCAATATTATACAAATACAACAATCAAATGAAAACTGAAATATTCTTGGCCTATTTTTTTAAAATTATATTTAAGCTTTTGTTTATCAAAACACTAACGTGCAAAATAGGTTTCATAACGTAACAGAGCTATACACTTAAATGGGATACGAGATAAATTCACATATTAAGTCATCTTACCTTACTTGTATACCAATATATGTCTTTCACACACACACAAAAAAAATCGTTACTTCAGCGGTATTAACACTTTAACCTAAGGTTCGACTTCTTATTTTGAAGCACTACGATGTCAACTTCCGTTCGTTACTTCAGCGGTATTAACACTTTAACCTAAGGTTCGACTTCTTATTTTGAAGCACTACGATGTCAACTTCCGTTCGTTACTTCAGCGGTATTAACACTTTAACCTAAGGTTCGACTTCTTATTTTGAAGCACTACGATGTCAACTTCCGTTCGTTACTTCAGCGGTATTAACACTTTAACCTAAGGTTCGACTTCTTATTTTGAAGCACTACGATGTCAACTTCCGTTCGTTACTTCAGCGGTATTAACACTTTAACCTAAGGTTCGACTTCTTATTTTGAAGCACTACGACGTCCCTCAAAATGAAAGAGTTAAAGATATTAAGAGAGAACTTACCCTTCAAAGAAAGTGTGATGACCGAAACAATAATGCAAGACACTCACTTTAATTAATGTTATTGTATTGTTGATCGGTCAAACATACGATAAAATAATGAGCGCTAAGGAGAACTGATAATAGCGGAAAAAGAAGCAATGTATTTTTTTGTGGGAAAAAAAGCAAATATACTAACTTACCTCAATAATCGCGCTCACTAGGACCCCGAAGCTTCGAATCGTCGTTTATTTTCGACATGTTGAGAACATAGTTACACTCTTAAAACAAAAGAGTGAAATTCACTCCTATAGGAGAAGTGCATTTTCGGCACCGGAAAGGAGTGGAAATTAACTCAGACTGAGTTAAAACCGCTCGTTTTAAGAGTGTAGGACGCAGATGTTTTCTTTATTTCTTTTACCCACTCCGAAAAAGAGTGAAATTCACTCCTATAGGAGAAGTGCATTTTCGGCACGGAAGGGAGTGGAAAATTAACTCAGACTGAGTTAAAATCGCTCGCTTGTTTTAAGAGTGTAAACACTCTTTTTATGATAACTTTACAATTATGTACTAATATACATCGCACACTTAACGTATATATATTTCTTACATTCTAACTATATCCCTACCATTATGACAGTATCTACAATATTTGGACGTCTACTGTGCTCAACTGGAAGATTTTATTTTTAAGATCGTCTAGGTTTTGCTCTTATAGAATCATCGGAGTTCCGCGTTTATAGATTCATCAGAGTTTCAATAATTGAAGTTTCAATATTTTAGGAATCACCCAATTTACAATAGAAGGAGTTCCTGAACTTTAAGATCGCTGCAGTTGTAAGATTTTAAGACTGTCAATATTTCGCAACTTCAAGATGATTATTTTCGGCGAGAATGTTGAAAATCACGATGAAAAAAATTGCTATTAACTGTTCTGATAACCTAGTCTCCATAACTGCGACTAAATTTATTTTGTTGTTGCAAAATTGAAGGATTACGTCTCGCGACTATAAAAAAACCCTTGTCTATCCAGAATGCGACCCTCGAAAGCATTTTCCTCCCCCATCCCCCCGCATGCGGTTTTCTTCGAAACGGCGTGAGCCTGTTTTTTCCCCACCCTACTTGGGTTTGAACTGTTCGGATTGTTAACCTCCCCAAAACAGAACTTCAAACGGTTTAGAAAAGCGATGCTCCCCCCGTTTCCTAGAAAACCAAGCGAAGGGATGAGGGAAGAAAATGCTTTCGAGGCTCGCATTCTGGATAGACAAGGTTTAGCGGCCGTAAATTTCGAACCCTGCTCTTCAGTGATGAATTTTTCAAAAGAATAATTACCTTTGGCAGCTTGGGCGCCTGGGTGCGAGTAGCCCAGCTTGAGGAGAGCCGTGCGAACAAGGTCCGAGAACAGGACATTTCCTGGTATTATTGCGTAGTTGCCCGTGTCCGTCTGAGTGATGTCCACGGACTGGCCTTGTGCCGTGATCTGCTCCACGACACAATGCACGGGGATGGAGCGAGCTGCTGAAATAGATGAAACATTAAATATAACACTTGTTATAGTCCGCCTGTCCTTTTTAGCATCTCAAATATTGGGAGAGTTTACTTAGGAGAAAGGGTAAGGAAGATTTTGGTTCAGGCAAGAGTTACTATATCTGGCGATTCATTGCCTTTGCACGCGCATGTTTCTTTAAGGTTTAGAAACCGATTCGCAATTGAAGGGTAGTTCGAACTTGCATAGGTTTCATTATTGCATAGCTATATTTTGATTTATAGCGTTCCCCGAGGTGATACTGAATGTGTTAAAAAGTAGTAATACATTACTACAGATTATGCAAATCTATTGACGATCAAGTCAAGGTAGAAAAGAAATGCATGTGCAATTGATGACGACCATCAGCAATTAACTAGAATCCTTCTTTCACAAATAACCCATGTGTAGTTTTAGTGTGACACATTATTTCCAAACTATACTTTAGTAATAGTTAGTTTGCCAAACTAACTATAGATAAAAGATAGTAACCAAAGTAAATCTTGCCGAAACCAAAATCTTCCTTACCCTTTTTCAAAGTAGACTGTTCCAGAATCAAAATATTTGGGATGCTAAGAAGTGACAGTCGAACTATAACTGGGTTATTATTTACATCTTTAGGACGTTTTCATTAAATATATAATGATTAGCTTCCTCATAATCACTTTAAAATTGGTTTGTACTAACGCTGAAGTTTTAACATTTCGGAACTCATCAGAATAGAAAGTCATGTAAAAGATTTTTTGAACAATTTCTGCTTAATGCAAAAAAGCACCCGTAATAGGTTTTAGTGTTGGTAGATGGCGTTGCAAAAAATATTCAACCGATTGCATCACTCCACCGTATTAAGAATTCATGCGCGCATTTTGTTCCCCGTAAATCAGGAAATACAAAAGCGCGAGCAATAGGAAAAGCTTAAAATAAATATTTGCGATTTGATAAATGGTGTGTATTCAGATTTGTCAACATTTCATTTATTTTCACTAGGAAACATTAACGTTAAACACGCTTAATTGCTTTTTCAATTACTTTCTTCAAGGATAATAACATTAATGCATTGTTCTTTACATTTTAAATATTAGACTTGTACACACTCTTAAAACAAACGAGCGGTTTTAACTCGGTCTGAGTTAATTTCCACTCCTTTCCGGTGCCGAAAATGCACTTCCCCTATAGGAGTGGATTTCACTCTTGTTTTAAGAGTGCACCTGTAGATGTTTAATCATAAGTCATCAAGTGTAACTTAAAATGGAAAAGACAAGAGTTTTTCAGGGGAAAAGCGAATATAGGTTAATATGGTCTCATCATGGCCTTTGAACGAAAAAAGATAGAAGAAACATTTTCATGCAAAACTTAAGTAAAGTACTTTGCAAAACACATAAAACTTAAAATATGTATAATAGCTACAAGAAAGTAATCCAGCCGAATTTTATGATTACCCTTATATAAATTCTTATTATTACCACATTCTTATATCATTGTTTTAATTTTATTTATGAAACAACGGTGATTTGAACTCACGAAAGTCTGCACGGTGGCTACGCACTTTACCACTTACCGAATTCTGTCAAAAGCTTCAACATTAAGTAAAAAAAATAATTGTACTGTTGCATTGTTGGATCCGTGTTTTTAAATTATTTAAAAAATAACGTGATCCACCGCTGTCTTAACATCGTTAACTAATCTCCTAACATGTGTTCGCGTTAATCTGTTGATTTTTAAATGACTTTTACTGAATTGTTTTACACAAAAAATAACTTCCAAAGCAAAGTGCATCAGTGTTAATCCTATGGCGAAAAAATATTTTCTCTGCCACATTTCTCCGGCTGTATTGACTATTTTTAAAAGCGGATTTTTTATGTGATAAATGTAGCTGACTTACAGGTCCCGACCTTCCCACTTTTTGAAATTGGTTCGAATATTTTTTTTAATTTTCAATAAATAATTTTACACAAAATAATACATTTACAATGTTCGACCAGACACTAAAAGACAGTTGTTTATCAATTAAAAATAAAAGAACTTCCGAAAAAGAAAGGGCTAAGCAATGTCAACCCTCTCCATTGCTACGCAATTTATTATGGTTCTGCGTTTCGACAATTTGTGTATAAACCCTAACAACCAGGCGTGTCGCGAGGGCAAACAAATCGGATTAAAACACCTTCTCATCAGGCAAATAATTACTTCGCGGAGGGATATCCCACCCACTCCAATAAGTTGGGAACAACTTCAATCGTCATTTTCAACCAATCCATTTTTTTTAAGCTGGATTATTTGGAGTGGATGAACACAATATCGTGGTCGGAAAAGTAACTTCATTTTCGAGTACCTAAATATTCACATTTTTGAAGATTTATATAATTCTTAAATACATCGATAAAATAGTTGTTGTCGTCATTTTCAACCAATCCATTTTTTTAAGCTGGATTATTTGGAGTGGATGAACACAATATCGTGGTCGGAAAAGTAACTTCATTTTCGAGTACCTAAATATTCACATTTTTGAAGATTTATATAATTCTTAAATACATCGATAAAATAGTTGTTGTCGTTGTCGTCATTTTCAACCAATCCATTTTTTTAAGCTTTATTTTTTTGTAGTGGATGAACACAATATCGTGGTCGGAAAAGTAACTTCATTTTCGAGTACCTAAATATTCACATTTTTGAAGATTTATATAATTCTTAAATACATCGATAAAATAGTTGTTTCGTTGCGTCATTTTCAACCAATCCATTTTTTAAGCTGGATTATTTGGAGTGGATGAACACAATATCGTGGTCGGAAAAGTAACTTCATTTTCGAGTGCTTAAATATTCACACTTTTGAAGATTTATATAATTCTTAAATACATCGATAAAATAGTTGTTTTCGTTTTCGTCATTTTAACAATCCATTTTTTTTAAGCTTTATTTTTTGTAGTGGATGAACACAATATCGTGGTCGGAAAAGTAACTTCATTTTCGAGTACTTAAATATTCACACTTTTGAAGATTTATATATAATACATCGATAACATATTTGATTTATAATAAACAAAGTTGTATTTTTCGACAATGAAAATAAAACTTTACGCGATTTTTAGGGAAAATCGTATTTTTTTTCCTAAGTGCTAATTTTATTTTTACTTGCACGGTGCGATACGTATTGCGGTACCAAAATAACCTATTATAAAAATGTTTAATTAAGGAGGACAAGACCCCCCAAAATTTTCAAAAATGACATTTCAATGTTTTTAGTGTTTCTTAAACTATGTAATCTGATCTTTACAATGATATCTTAAAATAAAAGTTTCAAGTACTAGAAGTATATTTAATATATTTTTTTTTAAATGTTGTTTAGGTAAAATCCCCTTATGTTTCATAGGTAAGAAACCACTATTGTTTACTTTAAACGCTTGTATCTCAAAACTTACTTTTTCAATGTGCGTGTACCTTTTTCTCAGAATCTGCTATAAGTATCAACCTGAATTTTTTAATACGTATTTAAGAAGTTAGTTTCTAAAATTCGCTGGAGGGATTTGAGCATAACTATCTTACTTTTTTTCTTTTTAATATTATTGAGGTTTTTTTAGGTCAAAAATATGTAGTTTACTTAAAAATTTATAATTTAAAAACTAAATAAAAATTTTAAAAATGCCTCCAGTAAAGTTCAACATTCATTTAACAACTAATAAAAATTTCATTGAAATGTATCAAATAGATTTTGAGAAAAAGGTACATAAAAAAGGTCAATTTAACATGGGCTTCAATGGAGGGCTCCGGTCCTCCTTAAGAGGCAAAGTTTTAGTAGAAGGTAAAATTTTTATTGTGAAAAAAAAAAAAAAAAAACTATGTCCGATATATCCAGCACCAGCAATAAAGGTGATATAAACACAGTATGGTTTTATTCTTTGCTTTAAATCAATGGCCATTAAAAAAAATTAACGATAATATTTGCGTATGGAATTTCTCAAGAGCAATTATGTAACTCCGAAAACGATAAAATAGTGTCAAGTGGTAAAAATGTAATTAATCAAAATTTTGAACTAGGAGGAAAACTGATATAACGGAAGCTATTTTCACCTTTATTATCAGTTAACATATATTTTATAAACACTTTAACGAGTGAAAATTCGTTTCTTTAATAAGTTCAAGTAAAATAAAAGTTAAATCTAAAATGATAAACTAAAAAAATAATAATTTAAAATAAAATGTTTACAACGTTAAATATTTTAAGTTAGAATGCGTTGAATTGTATCAATGTTCTTAGAGAACTGCGATATAGTCGAACTTTTAAATTGACGTTTGGGTAACGCCCCTCGAAACAGTTTTCAGCGAATCAACACTCGAGTTTCAGCGAATGGACCAATCACATCTTACTTAAATAATGTCAACAATGTGATGTCACAACCGAGGGTTGTCATTAAATCCTTTTGAGTGAAATGTATCAATATCTCATTAAATATTTATTTCCATAAACCACATCTATTCGTCGCAATCGAATGAACTTTTAAAAAAATTCCCTTATACTAGTACAAATTATTCAGCAAATAAATGAGATTATTTTTGTATAGTTATTAATTACAAAATTTAGTTTAAACATAGAAAGCATTTTTGTACGAGGGCTGTTTTTTTTCAACCTCCGATGGGCTGTAACAAAAAGACGGGTCAAAATACAAAAAAGATTTTTTACCTAAAGTAATGTACAATACTGCTTATTTCTCTACATAGTCATCTTGACGATTAAGGCATTTATTATACCTGTAAACAAGTTTTGAAATACCCTCTTCATAAAATGTAGCCGCCAATGATTGGGAGGGAGTTGTGACGGTTTCGTTTAAAAAAAGTAAATTTGGAAGCTTTACGTCAATTTTTTTTCCTGTCCTCCAAGCCACTGCTAGCCCATAATTCACTTATGGTGAATTATGGACTACACTGTTAAAAATTTGGTGCTAGGTTTCACCATGATATTGGTTCCTAGTAGCTGCAACGGCTGAATGGTGAAATGTTTCACCTTTTTTTCGGTGTTTGGTTGAACCATTTTTCTGGATTTGGAGACAAAAACTTGAGAAATGGTTCAACCGAATACCAAAAATATGGTGGAACGTTTCACCATTCAGCCGTTGCAGCTACTAGGAACCAATATCATGGTGAAACCAAGCACACAATTTTTAACAGTGTAGCTAATTATGGTGAAACTCCCTTCAAATCATTGGCGGCTACATTTTATGAAGAGGGAATTTCATAGCTTGTTTACAGATATGACAAATGCTTTAATTGTCAAGGTGATTATATGGAGAAATAAGCAGTATTATAATTTACTTTTTGTAAAAAAAATCTTGTTTGTATCGTGACCCGTCTTTTTGTTACAGCCCATCGGAGGTTGAATAAAAAAAAAAACAGCCCTCGTACATGCTTGGTTATAAAAGAAATATATTAAGATTATTATCACTTCTTAACCATCATTTTGTTTTCTCTTAACAATCAATTCACTTATAACTAATAACAAAGCATATTTTAAAATAGATAAAAGAACGGCTTTGAACGTACTTGTTTCACTGCGATTAAACTAGTCATTATGCGAAATTTCAAAATAAAGTGTAACAAGAGTGTCAGAGATGAGAAAGAATATTTTTGCTTTGTTAAGTTTGAAAACAATTTTTTTTTATTATGCGTGTGTGTGTTTACTGTTTTGCAGCAAAAATTTCACGAAGCATTACTCGCGCACGACAAAATTAACAATCAAGTCTTTATTTTAAATAGAGATACTCTACACTCTTAAAACAAACGGGCGGTTTTAACTCAGTCTGAGTTAATTTCCACTCACTTCCGTGCCGAAAATGCACTTCCCCTATAGGAGTGGATTTCACTCTTTTTGCGGAGTGGGTAAAAATAATAAAAGAAAACAATCTACGTCCTACACTCTTAAAACGAGCGGTTTTAACTCAGTCTGAGTTAATTTCCATCCTTCCGTGCCGAAAATGCACTTCCCCTATAGGAGTGGATTTCACTCTTGTTTTAAGAGTGTACAACAAAACTAAATAACTTATTTCTTTGAATTATGACAAGAAAACATTAGATAGAAAGCGAGAATCCATTGAGTTAGAAAATCATTTATAATTAAAACAAAAGCACAACGAAAAGGAAGAGAAGATCATTCAAGAGACCGATTTATTCCAAAGATCTTAAACGTAAGAGTTCCAATATACCCCTTCCGAAATAAAAAGTTTAAATCCCTAAAAACAAAGCTTAAACTCAACGAACTATGACTTCTGCAGCCACAAAATGACGTTTTTCTTTTCCGATCACTAACTAACCCCCAGAGAGCTCGAAATTAAAGCTGACTTTCGACTTGGACTTTCCGTCCCCCCCTCGGTCAAACATTTTGATATTAGAAGCAGATCCTTCCAAATCTCTTCCTCCAGTGCCCCAAGTCAAGGGATTAGTCTCGGATTGAAATCCGGGGAAAGAAAGAGAAGTCCTTCAGCCGGAGGATTCAAATCCTAGCCCGAGAAAGAAAAAAAATAATCTCCCCAAATAAGACATTATAACAGAACGGAATGACTGAAAATCACCAAGCGTATTCAGAAAATAGAAACACGTAAGTTTTAAAGAGTTTTTTTTTTATTCCCGTGTTTCGATCGTTGACGAAGAATAAAGCCGGATCAAATGAACAAAAAAATAAAGAGCAAATACGAGTTATTTAGCACTCTGTTGGTTTCGAGAAAGGTAATTAAAACGACAAAGTGGCTAGGGAAATGTGCTCGTAAACTTGATTGCAAACATTAATAAATAGTAGTTAATTTTTAATAGCCTTTATGACTTTTTATTGATTATAGAGCGAGCTAAAAAGGTAACACTTTGAACTGTAAGCTACAAATCTACTAAACAAAAACTTATCAAATAATTTACTTGGCTTTAGACAGAGAAGATGCATTGATGCTCTTAAATAATCAACATGCACGTACATTACTTATTTCTATTTACAAATCCATTTAAGTTAAAGAATTTTTTTAAAATTCTAACTATCAACTAAATATGAAAAAAACTGACTTTCTAGTACTTTTTTTTATATATTTTTTTCACAGCATCATTACTTGACTTGTGCTGATTTATTTAAAATACACATCGGTAAAGTTGATAAACAATCAAACCACTCTTTAATTTCTACTGGCCTAATTTGAAATTAAAAGTGTCATGAAATTTAACTTCAATAAACACAAACTTTAGTTATCAGCGACTTGAGCTTTGTAGATCCTCTTTGCCGCAAGTTTTAATAGGAATTCGTGACATTTTTTTGTATTTACTTGTTCAAATAAGTTTTCGAGCATTATAAAATTAAAGTCCTTTTTAATAAATATGAAATGGTGTTTTTTTTTTGCAGAAAATGCAATAACTTTCTTTATAGAAAACGTTGAAATTTCATTTTTTATATGAATTCAATGCTACTATCTCTATTTTTAGTTCATATTCAATTATACTTAGTTTTAAGTGTAAAGTCAATGAAGCTCATTTTGTTAATTACTCGTAGTTCAAACTGAAACAGCAAAACTAAATTTGTTTTCAAGATAAAAAAAAAACTGTTTATCACGATGCATGTGACTTATGATATGTTACTGCTGTTATAAACTAAATAAAAAAAGCAAAAATGTACCGATTCTGAACTTTAAAAGCAAATAAATTAAAACAGTTTAAATGAAATATATTGAGATGAATTTTACAATAATTAAATGTAAAAGGAAACAAAAATCTTCTATACGAAACTGACCAATCAAAACATTGATTAAACAACTTTTTTGTCGCAAAATTTATAATTATAGCTTTAAAAAAAAGCAACATCAAAAGCTTTATAACCTAAACCTAAAGACACAATGCGTTTTACGAAGAACACAAAAGGTATAAGAGGTATTCTCTACAGGCTACCCATAAGAACAATGAAGTTCTACAAAATCTAACAAATCGACTAAAGATGAAGCTGGTGTAAAATTCACCCCTCCCAATATACTCCCTCCGACAACATCGCAGCTATCTCCAATTTCTTTCGATGAAATCAACACGATTACTTTCAACGATTTTGTAGGGTTAAAATAAACATTTAACACGGTTTCAATCACCGTTAAAAAAATTTCGACTTTTTTTTAAAAATTTTATTATTGTTGCGATTCTGGAATATATATATACTCTTAAAACAAACGAGCGGTTTTAACTCAGTCTGAGTTAATTTCCACTCCTTTCCGGTGCCGAAAATGCACTTCCCCTATAGGAGTGGATTTCACTCTTTTTGCGGAGTGGGTAAAAGAAATAAAAGAAAACAATCTACGTCCTACACTCTTAAAACAAAAGAGTGAAATTCACTCCTATAGGAGAAGTGCATTTTCGGCACCGGAAAGGAGTGGAAATTAACTCAGACTGAGTTAAAACCGCTCGTTTTAAGAGTGTAGGACGCAGATTGTTTTCTTTTATTTCTTTTACCCACTCCGAAAAAGAGTGAAATTCACTCCTATAGGAGAAGTGCATTTTCAGCACGGAAGGAGTGGAAATTAACTCAGACTGAGTTAAAACCGCTCGTTTGTTTTAAGAGTGTACGGGACATTTGAATAATACTAAGAGACGAACGACTTTAGCTTATGAAGTCCTTGTTTAGTTTCCCATTAAAATAAGTAAACTAAAGACAAAAAAAAACACTGCTGATAATGTATAAAAATAAACTATGCTACAGTAATCCTAATAATATATTAAACGATATTTTTACAAATTAATGTACATTTAAATATATGTCTAATAAACACATGTTTAATTAATATATATTATTACTATATATTTAGAGTCAAATTCTAATGTGACCTAGTACTGAATGTAACCTAGTACTGTGTAAAAGAATAAGTGCTTCAATTTAAATTAATATATCTATACTATACTAAAACAACTTACAATAACATAATTTTTAAATAAAAAAACATCAAAATTCAACTAACAAAAATAATAAAAACTAAACAAAATTATTAACAAAAGTGACAAATGTCAGAGCCAAACTTTAATGGTGTTGGCTCGGTGGAAAGCAATCTGCTAAATCAAAAAATATTATCTATTAAAAAAATAAAAATTTTATATCAAAAACTATTATAAAAACATAAAACTTGCCACATCTAAAAACTAAGAAATGTCAGATGAACACTAAGGGATTTTACAGAATATACAAATATTATTCTAACGAACTAAAAAATAAATACAAAAAAATAAGTATTTTTACAACACGGGGAATGAAATTTTTTCGATTCGTAAGAATGAAAACTGCAACACCGGTAGAAAATTGTTAAGCATCTTAAATACTCTATGACAGAGAACCAGATTACTAGAAAAATACTTTAAAATAAACTCAAGAATTGCATCAATCATACTACATTATTAACAACACGAATGACAGCAGAGGACCATTGGTATAGAAAGTGAAATAGCTTACCTGCAAAATACTTGGATTTTTTTATAAACAAATTAAATATACCAATACTAATACCTTTTATATTACAGACATAATAAAAGTACTAGGTAAACACTTACTAACAAAGATGAACTGTCTTAGATGTCAACTAAGTACCTATACTACATATAGGAAGTAAAACAACTTACAATCTACCTTAATATTTTTCAAATAAACCAAAATTAAACAACTAATTATAAATATAACTAATTGGCATGATTAATAATAGTATTATTATCAACATAAATGTTGGGTAATAGTCTTGATAAGTGAACTGACCAACTTAAAACAAAATAAATAAAAGCTTTTTAAAAAATAAGTTAAATAAATTAAATAAAATATCTATAACCTATTGCCACGATTAATCATAGTATTAATCAAACACTATCCTTAACCCAAGTCCAGATACACAACACGATTGTAAGTTACCAGTTTGCCGGCAAATGACATTTAAAAAAATAATTAAATTAAATAAATGACCGATATACATCCATAACCTATATTTCCACAAATAAAAATAAATAATTACCCACTACCCCATAACCTGACGGTGCATCCGAGCGTACTTACCGTCCCCTGCCAAGCAGCATGCGGCGGCAACAACGAGGTTCGGCGGCAACAGCGCGTCCATGCATGCGGCCGCTACAAACGCGAAACAGAGACAGAGTGAAGTAGGGGGGGGAGTACTGAAGCATTACTCCCCCCCTACTCGCGCCGGCCCCGCCCCTAATCCCTCGCGGGGATTACCCCCCCGGATGGGATTAGGCACGCTATACAGGGGAGGATTAAGGAGAGGGGGATTAGGAGAGGTACGTGGGCTTTCGTGCGAGTGACGGATTAGCGAGATAGGGGACGTTGTATGGAATGTGCTGTTGGATAAAGGTCGGAGGGGAGTGTGGAAGGGTGTTAGATTCGGATTTAGTGGCCGAAGTTGGATAAATATAACCTATTTTTGGAGTTGATGGGATGGGTGTCATACACGGGCGGTATTGGCGGTATGTTTGTTTAGATGGCGCAAGGAGGAGGTATCTGTAGGAAGGAGAAGTGTCAATATTTGTCAAATCGTACTTTAAAAAAAAAAAGTAACACTTAGGAGGCGTGGCCACAAAAAGATAATGCGCCTCTTTTGGAAAATTGTTAATAAAACATTGCGAAGTCCTCTCCTTCATAAAGGCTATTTTAAGGAAGACAACTTCAATTATTATCGAAGAAAAAATAACATAAGCGTTTTGACAAATCTATAAGAAGAAAAAATAACATAAGCGTTTTCACAAATTTATAACTGAAATTTATGACTTACACTGTATGGCGACAAAAATCTTCTTATAAAGATAATAACATTATCTTTTATCGGGGAGGATCGTTTTCTATTTACAATAAGATATAATTAACAAAAATAAATTATTTTAGTTTAGAAAAGTTATGTTTTTAATTTTTGCTTCTAGGTGAGTCAGAACAATCGACGCAAAGATTTGTACTCAAAACAGATCGAAGGTAATATAATTTAACCATCGTCAAGCAATTTAGACAACCAATAAAACTCGATTTGTATTTACACCGGATGTTTAATACGTACACTCTTAAAACAAACGAGCGGTTTTAACTCAGTCTGAGTTAATTTCCACTCCTTTCCGGTGCCTAAAATGCACTTCCCCTATCGGAGTGGATTGCACTCTTTTGTTTTAAGAGTGTTTCTTTTCCATGAGGAAGTCTAGCATATATATTTTTATTTTTAATTTTTTTAAAACATTTATTTTAGAAATGTTGCGATACTAAATACAAACTATTTATTACGTGCAATATTTATTTAATTACCGCGACTCAAAGTCGGCGATCTAAAAAGCCCGCGAAATACTTCGCCGGAGGGGAAAAGCAGCCCGTTTCCAGGTTGTTACGCGGCCGGTGCTTTCTACCTGCCCGCTACGAGTTTACAGCAGTTTAAAAAGGTTTTTAAATTCACTATTCATTTAATAAATAAACCGGATTCGAATGTATACAGATTTAGTAAAAATTATTCTTGCTATAGCACAACAATACAATCGATGGATGTTATATTACAACAAATGTAGGTACACTATTTTTCTGAAGGTTCTTTTATTAAAAATTTTATTAATTTTGCTAATAAAGCGCCGTTATAATTTCTTTCAAAATAATTATTCAAAAAAAGTACATCATTACGAGAATGCTTTTAGGCGTGGAAAATGGTTAATTCTAAACTTATATTTATATATTTTAAAATTATATATAGAAAAAAATCACCGATGAAAAGTTGAAAGTTTTATTTCAAGTTTGAATTAACTTTTCATGCGCGATGTAGTATATAAAATACTTTTCTGAAATAGCACTGGATTAATAGTTTTGATATTTTTATAATTTAAAATAACATTACGAAACGATGTTATACATTTATAAATGAATATATATCACAAGCGAAAATAACAAATCCTATAAATTTATTTACTTCAATTAACTGTTAAGTTTAGTTCAGTTTGAATTATCGTCGCACTAGAGCCTACACGAGGGCTATTGGCGACGGGCGTCGTATTTTAGAACCACAGTCAAGTGACGAGCCGACACCCGAGTAGGCACCCAACGCAACAGTTAAGGGCGACATCGTACGCAGCGTTAGGACTTTGAAGGATATTTAACGTGCACTCCCACCACACGGGGTATTATTCGTCGGACATTTTTGGCTGCACGGGCCGTTTATAGGTCGGCAGTTATTTTGGCGATGCCCGGACCCGAACCTGGGACCTTTCGCATGCTAGGCGAATGCCTAACCGACTGGGCTCCCCAGCCCTCAATTAACTGTTAATTTGCGCTCATGCACAGTGTAATACCTTCCAATTTAAAGTGTGGGTGATTTTAGGTGCGACTTTTAATTATTGTCAAAGATTAAAGAAGATAGCCTTACTTTTTCTAAAGTTTCAAATGGAGGAAATTGTTTAAAAAAGGTTCAAATTGAATAGATTTCCCATTGAACTCTTATTAATCTTCGCCAAAGTAGCTGCACAAAAATTATTGCATTATCGCTTTCCTAGTGATGAAAATTTTGTTTTTCTGAACAATTTATCTGTTAAAAAACAGCTTTTGCGCTACAATTACAAATTGTTCGTATAAAATAAACAGATTTTCTCTGAAAATTATACGGTAATTGTCTGGCACACCTTAAACTGAGTTTTTTTTTCCGTAGAAACAAGACTTTTTTTTTACTGTGTGGAGACTCGTTCCTTTTGTGATTGCGTCATTTTTTGACGTTTTTTCTTTTAACTTTATAACATTGTAGTAAGTATAGTTGATTTGTAATTTGGTTTACGAATTTGATTTTAATATAATACGAACCTTTTTTTCTAAAATGCAATTGAAAATCTAAAAAATGCTATACTTCGTCATACGCCATCTCTTGTTTGCCCACTAAATAGCAAAAAGGTAAATAATGTAAGTAACCACTGAGCTCTACCAACTTTATTAAAGAAAGGATAAGTTAGTCAGAACCTCACATGAAGGTTTAAAACTGTTCGGTAGGACATTTTATTATAAAAACCTGACACACAAAAAAACATTTAACTACAGAGAAGCCCGCCAAAATTTTTTTCGTTTATATTGCATTAAAATACATAACGACAAAAAACTAACTTAACTACCAAAAATTTAACAAACGGAACTTAAAAACTAATAGCCATTGTTAGATTAAGCAGCTTTTGTTCATGATTATATTGGCCTATGAATTACACTGTTGAAAATGTTGTGCTTGGTTTCACCATGATATTGGTTCCTAGTAGCTGCAACGGCTGTGTGGTGAAACGTTAAACCATATTTTTGGTATTCGGTTGAACCATTTCTCAGGTTTTTGTTTCAAAATCCAGAAAAATAATTCAACCAAACACCGAAAAAAAGGTGAAACATTTCACCACACAGCCGTTGCAGCTACTAGGAACCAATATCATGGTGAAACCAAGCACAAAATTTTTAACAGTGTACATTCATCCATTAAATATTAATTGCTTAACTAGAATAATTTGTTTTTACTCTTTCATAGGATATTCAGCAAATAAATTCGTAATGTGAAGCAACACGAGTAGCGACAGAAAAGGCTTGAATTCCACGGTCTTTATTAAAAAGTCTTTTACTTGGGTACCAATCAGATTTTTTTTTTTTTTAAGTTTCACCTCATAAGTATATTACATTTAACCCTTTCAGTCCCAGTGATGCCATTTGGCATCATGTTTCTAATAATAATTTTAAAAAAACAATAGAGCTGACATCTATTGGGATTAATAAAAAATATGTTCTAATAGAAAAAAGTTTGAAGAATCGAATGATGTGCTTTTTGATATCATAAATGGCTATAGACGATCATAAATTTTTTTCTAAAATGATGATGCCAAATTGTCATTGGGACTGAAAGGGTTAATTAAGTCACAAGTTAAAATAAAATTATAAAATTGATGTACTTTTCCTTTATTTTTAAAGTTTGTACAAGAATGTAACAACATTAATACTGAACACGCTTTCTAAGGACATGAAATTATAGACTTCTCTGTATTAGAGAAGAACTTGAAAAACGTTTAGAAAACAACCAAATTATACAAACATATTTTCTATGTTTTAAGCAACAAAAAAGAACGTCATGCTTCGGTGATGGTTTAAGAACACGCCCCACCCCCAACTGCATCTCATTAAGAGAGTTGTGAAGCTTTCATTTAATCAGTAGCCAACCCGTCCTAAACCACTCTCTACGTGCATCGCGCTGTAATCTTAAAAGAAAACGCGAGCCTGATCTTTCAATTTATCTTAGTTACTCGGTATCTTTTTTCATCGTGGCGGAGGGAAGCTCTTAATTCATTTCGTCCATATTCGCTCTTCGGCGAGCCTTTTTTCCCAGATCTATTAATCAACGGCTTTATAATCTCTCGCCTAATCCCATTAAATTTTTCTTAAATTTCGGCTATCTCATTTCGCCCCTTCAATTACATCCCATTTGCATGCTGATTATGGCCGTTTTTTCGCCTACTAATCAGCTTAATACCCATCGAGTGTCCGGCATTAGGATGGCATTTTTGCGCCAGCAGCAAAAAGAGGCGAAAACGAGTTTTTAACTGGTGTAATAAATTGCATTACCAGCAGACACCTTTCAAAACAGCAGAGAAGATGAGCTGATTGTCGCATCAAAGTGCGGTTGGCAGTAAACATCTTAGGTTAAAGAATGAGAAAAAAATTGTATTGTTTAATAAAGCTTATTCAATTATTGTGTTATATTTTCGTTATTGTACTATTTGTTTACAAATCTTCAGCACTTCATGCGTTTGTAGACAAATTTTGAAGGGTGATTTTAGAAGGCGAGGTATGTATATAAGCAAATCTAAAACAAACTTAATCGACAAATAGACATATTTCGATTTTGCTTCAAATTTGTACATTTTTAAATTCGACAATAGCTTCAGTACCAGACAAAAAGTACGATTTATATGTATAATCTGTCAATAAATATTTTGTAACTAGCTATTATTTTTAGTAAAATGTATTTGTGGATTTCTTAATAAAAAAAAGGAGAAGTACAAAACTACATTGCGTCTCACACACACAAATACATAATATATCTAATTCAACTATCCAAATACATGAAAATCGAGAACTTTCGGTTAAAAGGGACTATGAACATTAAAAGACAGATCTACTCCTTGAAATATAGAATTATCACAGGAATTACTTTTTAAATGCATTACCAGTTTGTGCAATTCTAAAAATATCAACTGTCAGGAGTAGTTGTAAGCAGCAATTTCGAATAAATGCCATTATAGTAATTTTTTTTAAAACAAGTTTGTAAGAAAAGGAAAAAAATCCGTAAAAAGCCTTCTTACAGAAAGCCTGACACCTTCCATACAAAGTGAAAGCACAAATTTCCGATCAATTACCGACCAGTTAACTTCTTGTGAACAATGGTCTCAAATTAGAAGATAAAATTTCTCCGCAACACAAAGCTTTTAAGAAGCATTTAATCAAAGTATCTTAAGTACTAAATGATATGCTTTTACTTTACATATCTTCATGTTTTGGTTAGCAGAGTAGTCATATTTAGGGAAAGTGGACAAATATGCCGGAGAGGTATAAATGAAACCTAAAATGTTAAGACAGGAAATTGTAGTGGCAATCAATAATGAAGAAGCCCAGCAGATTAAATTTTCTTTAGCTATAAATCTAATTTAATATTAAAATTGCGTTATTCGCTAATTCAAGACAAGATGCTCGTGCAACTTTAAATGCCTCATCCTATATTTACGCGACTTCTCAGAGGTGGGCGCGAGGAGCTTTTGCATTTTTAACTCGGGGCCCTTTAAGCGCACATAACCCACACTTTTTCTCGAGGAGCAGCAAGAAAGTAGAAAAAACGTGGCTCAGCAGGTCTCGTGAAAAAGCAGTTCACCTGTGAAGATGACAGCAAAGCTTCGGCAGACAAGCCTGGGCACTAATCCCGGGCCTTTGACAGACCCAGAAATCCCGGTAATGTATCATTTTTACCTCTCACACAGTCTTCAACTAATAGGATTAGTTCGTTCGCTGCCAGGTATGCAAATGACTTAGCAACCTGTCCTTCTACTTTATTAATTTGTCTCAGAAGAGGAGAGCTTTTTTCTCTCTTCTCGGGCGAAAATCTCCAAGTGAAGGAACAAAAAAAGCACCCCCGCTTCTCTTTTCTTTCGCAGTGTCCGTGTAATCAGGGCGTGTCAGTCTGCCTCTCCGTGGGCTTCCTTTAGCCGGTCTTCGTGTCAAATTTTAATCCAGACTCATCATTTTCCAATGGCTTCACATCAGCCACCCATATCGGCCTGTCGCGCCCAAGCCACCGGGATTAACTGGCCCCAAATGCAATTACAAGAGGCCGCGGATTTCATTTCCGAGGGATTACGGGGAGATTCCCGAAGAAGAAAAGGGCCCCCTCTTACGCAAATCAAATCGGATAGTCTCCTTTCTTTCTTTTTAGAAAAGGCCTTTTTCTTGTTTTGTTTTCAAACTGCAGTTTTAGAAGCTTCCCTATCACTTTCCCATTCCTCTATTGTAGAGATAGAGTACGCGTCTTTTGAAACGAATAGTTGCTTTCTTTTACCGTTCATTTAACCCACCAGTGGACATTCACCACAGCACAATTTAGTTTGCCATCTTTCTTTGCTAAATTAATATTACTGATAATCCGTATGACATGGAGACGATGTTCAGAATTTTTTTTTTAAATATATTGATGTCGTTTAAAAAAACTGTTTCATACAAAAATCTCATTTATATTGTAATACTTTAAAGTCGCAACTCATAATTTTTACTCTAAGAAAAACACAAAATCAAATATTTAATGAAAAGGGCAAAGACTTCCGATTCAAAATGAAGTTTTCTACATCTCCACATTACAAAATTGAAATGTGTTGACGTTTAATAAAAACTAATAACAATATTTTAATCTTCCACATTATGTACAGAAACAATCAAACTAAACGCATTCCAACACCCCAATTTCTGTACAATAAATAGGACTGTACATTCTCTTAAACAACGCATGAAAATGATCAAGAAGTTATTTTCGTTTCCATCTAGTTCCCCAGTGTTTCGTGGTCTTTCAATGGATATGATTTAGTTTTGCCAGCGTAGGTTTGATTACCCGACAAAGCAGTGCTCGATTTCTATAGGTAGTGGTAAGATGGAACAGAAGTTGGGGGAAGAATAAGATAGGGTGGAGCCTAGGAGTGGCATACGTTAGGGCAATTTTTTTTCGAATTGTGGGGGTTATTCGGATAAAGCCGCATGCAATGGGATTTTTTTAAACTTGACACGGGAATATAAGCGTTGTGGAATACGTAGTGGATGAAAGAAGGGTTCTGGGTTTTGGATTTAATAAAAAATGGCAAATGGAAGACATTTTTGAACTTGGGGCGTTTGGTCTTTGCCGTTAATAATGTATTGAGTTTTATTATCAGAAGTTTAGACCATTTTAGAAATCCAGCAAAAATAAAAAAATAGTTATCTCCCCCAGAAAATTTTAATTAGCGAATTATAAACTATTTAGAACATTTGAGAATATAACTAGAGACCATAGGAGTGATGTCCTTTAGATATTTGGATATTTGTTCTCTTTGTTTAATAAACTTTGGAGCATCAGATAATGTATAATTGCTTTTGATGGTTTTTAAAAGGTTAAGAAACATTCGTTACGTTTGTTTATTTAGTAATCCCCCTAAAAAACCGCACCTTAGTATCAGAGGAAAAGTAATCAGTTTTACTTAATGAAATTGAAAATTGGCTCTTTTATTATAAATATTCTTTAAAAAAGTACAGATATATCAAGGTATATAATACATATCTAGTAAAACTTTCCAAGAAGCCGTTTTTTGTCACATTTTACTAAACTACATTTAAAAATGTATTCATCATTAATCACCGATTATTAAGGAGAGTAATTTATTTTTAGTTTAGGAATAAAAAAAAATATTCTAAAGTGGGAAATTATAATTTCAATTCTTGCGGTTTAATTTACCATCAGATACGGGTCAGGATTGAAATGATGAGGATTGCCTCAAAATCCACTAGTTACCCATCCCAAATCATGGGATTAAAACGAAAATAGCGGCTCTGGAGGTTTAAACCGAGGGCAGAGTGTTTAAACCAAGGATTAAGCTGTTTGACCATCAGTATATTTTATCAACAAACATGATCTAGTGCTATCGGCCGAAGACTTCCGGATCAACCAAATGGAGTTTTAATCCTGGATTAAGATATCAGAGGGCTGATCCCGCAGCTTTCTATAACAAAAAAGCAGTATCTGCAAACCATATCTAGTCTATTGCATAAGTAATACGTAGTCACTAGTATATATAAACAGACCGGTGTGGTGTTTTTTTTGCTTGCAATTAAACTGAATTTAATCTAATTTACTATTAAAATAAGAATTATACAGATAATGGAAGGAGGTTTTACATAATCGGATAGTTCAAATTTGCTTAAAGTAGATTCCAAAATGGTGTTTCAAAGTTTGTTTATAGTTACTAGTGACGCGATAGATACCACGTGACAGCCACAAAGCGTTTTCGGACGTAATTTTTCGTTCTAATTTTAAAATTCCCTTTTCTCCCTTTTTATGGGGTATTTGAAAAAAAGAAAAAATACAGGTCTAATATTTTTGGCATAAGAATATTTTAGGTTAATATAAAATTTTTAGTCAAATACCCTATTGTTGAGAGTTTATTCTGCAAATTAATTCAAGTAATTCGCATAATAACACAGGAGTGGTGTGAAATAGTCTTAACAGGAAAATTGATAATTTGAATTGTATTGTAAAGGCTAATAAAGCCAAACAAAGAGTTATACTCACAGTTATCGTATTTTCAAACAAAAAGAACATTATTAATCAAAATATTTTTAAAAAATCATTTGAAACTTAAAAGTTTGTCAAGTATGTTATACCACATATTTTAAATCAAAGGCAATATTTAAATGATTATATTTTTAGCTTTAAATATTTTAGAATGTATTTTAAATTTTTTTAAGTGAAATAATTAATATTTAAGATTTAAACTTTTTCTGATGTTTTAAAAATTAGTTTCGAAATTAAGTAATTGATGTTTAATTCCATTTCAATAAATTAAACCAATGGGAATCATTTGAATTTCAAAATTATATTGTTTACGTAATTTTTCTTACATTTAAAATATACTAAAACAGACTATGATTTTATTTTCAAATCGAAATTTGAAATAACTATTGCTAATTTAAATCACAAACTATAATGCTTTCTTTAATCGCAAATGTAAAAGTGTATATTTTGAATGATTTAACTCAATAAATTAAGCGATTAAAAAACGTATTTAATTCACAATCATCCCATTTTTGAATCGAAGGTGTATTCTGAAGTGCGAATCAGACATTTTACTCGTAGAATCGAGTAAAAAAGAAACTAATTCAAATAAATAGACGCGATCTATGATTGTGGTAAACTATGTATCAATGCATTTTAAGCTTGTTTTAACGTCAACCATCAATGTAAAACTTCAGATAAAATTCAAAGAGTTGAAAATTCGACAAATATAGTCGATATGGATCAACATTTAAATAATGAACAAGATGAGTATTTTCGTTTTTTTAAACGTGTTTTAAGAATACTTGCTATAAAATGTTTTTACAATAATTTTTTTTAAATATCAAGTCTCAATCGATTAAAATTGATTGTGTAAATTAAACTAAATATAGAAGTCCAAATAGTAGGAATTTGAAATACAATCTCAAAAGGTTCAACTCAAGGGGAAAAAAATACCATACTCAGCCACCCCACATGAAACGCGTTAGTACGTTCGAAATCAATACTATATTTTTAAAAAGAAAGTAATTAAAAAAAATAGATTGAGAATTACTTAAGTTTCTTAACTATTAATTCACTATTAACACATTAATAAAGTACGCGTAAACAACAATTTTGTTTTATTGTAAACAGTGTCAAGATATGTCTTAACTTGTTACTAACCCAGGTAAGGGAAAATATTATCAATATAAAAAAAAATAGAACTCTAAGTTAGAACTAATATTGTATGGCTGAAGGCAACCTCTATGCAGAACTACCAACCATACTCTAGCCATGGCCCAAAAAACATCCACTCCCTATACTATCCCTAGTAGCCCCATCCATTACATCCTAGCCCCCTAAATCTCGCCTGCTGTATCGCTCCAGAAAAGAAAATCCGCTCCTAAATAAAAAAGAATCCCGGGAGCAGAGTTCAATTTTTAAATGAAGGGCCCTAGTGTGATCCCCGGCAATCGCGATAGGGCGGCCGGAAAAACAGCCCCTAAGCCTGAATCCTGGTCATCCGGCCGATAAGTGGACGACGAGTCAATTACAACTCGTAATCCGGGAGGTTGGCGATCGCCATTTCACCTGGCGACAAAAACTTCATTTCCCGGCGCCCCGATAAGGGCCGCCCTTAATCCACCTGTCACGCGGGGGCGTCCGCAAAACGACACCGCAGCGCCCTGTGCGGAGGGGGCGGGAAACAGTTGGAAGAGAGGGGGAAATAGGGTTGGGGACTAAGTTTTCTTTCTTTTGTCATGATAGCCGTTACTTGTAACAGTTACCTTTTTAGGTTTAGTTTGAATTATCGTCGCACTAGCGCTACACGAGGGCTATTGGCGACGGGCGTCGTAATAGGGTACTGGACTATATCGCTAAAATACCTTCCAATATTAAATTAATTATAGTGTGAACCCAAAAATAACAAACGTATATATTTTTTGCAAAATAAATCTTTAAATAATTCATAAAAATCATTTTAAAATGGCTTATTTTTCATCGGTACGTCACGTGATCACAAACACGTCGATTTGGCTGACGTCACTAGTATATAAACAAACCGGTGTGCTGTTTTTCTGCGTGCAATTAAACTGGATTTAATCTAATTTACGATTAAATAAGAATTATATAGATAATGGAAGAAGGTATTTCATAAGCGGATAGTTCAAATTTGCTTAAAGTAGATTCCAAAATGGTGTTTCATAAATTTGTTTATAGTTACTAGTGACGTCATAGATACCACGTGACAGCCACAAAGCGTTTTTGGGCGTATGTTTCGCCCTAATTTTAAAATTCATTTTTCTCCCTTTTTATGTGGCATTTGAAAAAAAATGAAATTATGTGGTATTTGAAAAAATAAAAAACGGGTCTAATATTTTTGGCATAAGAATATTTTAAACCAATACATTTTTTTTAGTCAAACACCCTATTTAGAACCACAGTCAAGTGACGAGCCGACACCCCAGTAGGCACCCAACGCAACCGTTAAGGACGACATCGTACGCAGCGTTGGACTTGGGAGCATGTTTAACGTGCACTAACTCTACACGTTGTCTCTCTCGTTGGACACTTTTGGCTGCACGGGCCATTTATAGGTCGGCATATAACAGTTTAAGGAATAACGCCGTTAGATTTTTCAAAAAGTAACTAACTTGGTTACTTTTAGTACAACTATTTCGGCAGTTCGGCGTTTTGCTTAAATTTAATTATTTCAAATGTAACCTTAAACAGCGTTGAATTTTCATTCACTTTCTTCGGATTGTAACTACTGCTTTATCTTGGTTCTCTTGGGAAAAGTTGGAAAATGGTGAAATTTTCTTATAACTTGAAATTTCTAAAAGTAACTCATTTAGTTACTTTTCATATTAAGTGACTGTAACAGTTACTTTTTAAAAGTAACTTTCCAATCCCTGGGTGGGAGAATCGGGGACTGAGGTTTTCATTCTTTTTTTAATCGCGGTGCCGTTGATGGTTTAAGGCATATGCAGAGCCCGGTCACCGAATGGGCTATAGAAACCCAGGCTTCCTTTTTAAAATTTGAAAGAGAACCCAAATCGATTTTTTTTAAACAACCGGCTATCCCCTATTGTTTTTTCATATTAGATTAACACTAACAATTGACATAACAATTTTCTATGAAAACAAAAATCCCATTGCCTTAGTTAATGTATAGTAAATGTAACTTTTAATTTAATAAAAGTTTGTTGCCATTATACAGTCCCTGGACAAATTATTAGACGCACTGCAAGATTCCATGTATCAATAAATGATGAACAAAATACCTTTAGAAGGACATTTGTGTTCCTAAACTTAAGCTATTGAATAAAAAATACTATCTGCTATACTTAATATATACAGTGGGGGCCAAAAGTGTGGATATTTTTTTAATGTTTCATGTTTTTCAACTTTTTTGTTTTGTGCTTGTAGAATATATTAATTTTCCCTTAAATACAAACGTTTATATATTAAATTGAAGGTTATTTAGTGTAGAATTTAAAAATACAGTATTACAATATCTGTATTACAAAAAAATTATGCAACTAATAGTAAGATCTATCTTAGATTTGCAACTTTAAAAAAATGTCCACACTTTTGGCCACCACTGTATATCGACACCTTTTTTAATGATATGGCATTCTTTGGTATGTTTTCATCACTACTAAAAAAATACAGTGTGTCTAATAATTTGTCCAGGGACCGTATGTCTGTTGGCCCATTAGTTACCCATGTATTAGCCTGGGACGCTGCGATGGGGTTCCCCAAATCAAGGGCAGACTTCCCTTGCTTTAAAGTCTTGATCGGGCAATGGACATAAGTTGGAAATAGACATAAGCCAGTGCATAAGTTTGAAACTTCCATCACTAGCTTATTTTGAAACAATTTGCAATAATTTTTACACGGTTTATATTTATGATGACTCTTGAAGATCGTGTAACTGAAATTTTCGATTAAATTAACAGGCTCAAAATATGTAATGCCTTATACAAAATGAAAGATTAAAAAAAAGTATTTTGACGAACTATAAATAAGTTTACACAACACTTTTAGACAATGAAACTGAATAAAATAACAGATTTGGATAGCGAAATTTATGGAAAGTAATATTTTGTGTGTCGTATTTTAGAGAAAATCGAACTGTTCCTAAAATAATTACATTTACCTAAATCTCTAAGAATACTGTATAATTAAATTATGAAAATGAGCTCTATATCATGTCAATTTACTATTATTAATAATCTTTTATAAATGTCATAAAGAAACGATGACATTTGAGGAGTACAGGGGAAAAACCGCTTAATTTCGTAGAAAACTTTCCTCATCAGGCCTCTATGGCGATGAAAGCGAGTCATCGCCTAAACTGGTGTGCGGAAATCGGTTACTCACTTTGTTTTTCTCTCGCGAAACCCTGATTTACGCTAGAGATCAGCGGACACGAGTCACACGTTTGTACCGCGAAAGAAGAACCGAAAGGAAAACCGGTTTCATGTCGCCAATGTCCGCCAAGCAGATACAATTACGGCACTACTCCTAATAAATCAAGCGGTTCTTCCCTGTACTCTTCATTTGTCATATTCTGCAATCTTGGATAAGAAGAAACAGAAAAATGAGCAATAAAAGTTTGGAATATGGTATAAACATACGATTTTTTTTTATATACACTAAATTCGGAAATAATAACTGCAAATGAGTTTGGCTATAATCAAGTGCGTCCGCGATGAGAATGAGACAATTCGATGGGCTAAGCTAATGCGAGAAATTTGCAACATGCAAATTTTCATACTACCAGCAAAAAGTAGACCACACACACTCTAAAACAAGATTTTGATTGTTGCTGCTGCAAGGTTCACCATGTCAGCTCATTGATCGAATGCTATTCGAAAAGAAATTGTAAAATTCTATCATTTCGATAGCAAAAGATGCAAGAATGTAGTCCTTAAACATTTTAAAAAGCGTAAAATTTCAGAAGCAGCGATATATCGTCTTTTAAAACAGTACGCCGAACAAGAAAACATCGAATTTTCTCGAAATTTCGGAAAAGGAGTCCGGAAAAAGAACCCAACTCTTGTAACGAAGGTTAAGAAAATCATGGAAAAAGAAACCTGATATTTCAGTTCGTCAAATCGCCCGGAAATTGAAGATATCTAAATCTTATGTGTACGAAATCATAAAAGATTTGAATGTAAAAGCTTTTAAGAAAAAAAAAAGGTTCTAAAATACATAAAAGATGAAAACCAACGAGCAAAGAAGAACTGCTTAAAAATTTCTTGGAAATTGATTCCATCTGGATCAGGGCTTAAATATCGTCATTGGTGACGAGACTTATTTCATGTATGAATTCAAAGCTGCTGGTGGAAGTGCTACCATTATGCCTCACTAGATTCTGTTCCGTAAAAAATAGAATCAAACCTACACTGTTAAAAATTGGGCACCTTGTTTCACCAAAAATATGGTTCCTAGTAGCTGCAACGGCTGTGCGGTGAAACGTTAAACTATATTTTTGGAATTCGGTTGAACCATTTCTCAGGTTTTTGTTCCTACATCCAGAAAAATGGCTCAACCAAACACCGAAAAAAAGGTAAAACATTTCACCACACAGCCGTTGCAGCTACTAGGAACCAATATCATGGTGAAACCAAGCACAAAATTTTTAACAGTGTAAAGAGAAAAGGTGACGGTGTGGCACGCCATGGATGAGGATGGAATGTGTCCAAACCGGTGTTCTTTTAGTGAACTGTGAATGGTATAATTTACTTCAACAATGTATAAAAGGAGTTCTGATACCCTTCATCCTCCAACACCATCGGAAGAAAGATATTTTGTTCTGGCTACCAGTCATTACACGACAGAAGTTATCGAGTATCTGTGGAACCAGAATATTAATTTCATACCCAAGAAGGACAATGCGCCTAACGTCCACAAGCAAGAGGGATAGAAAAATTCTGGGGAACTATGAAATGTAAATATTCTTACAAGAAAAAGGAACCTCAAAACTTGACCCAATTCAAGAGGGTTTAGCATTGTCTCCTTAAATCAGTATCGGAAGAAACTGTACAAAATGTCATGACGATGGGTAAGAGAAATCTTCGCAAAATGGGACATAAAGGTGTATATTCGTCGAATTAAATTATTAAAAGTAATTTAAATGTTTGTCAATTTGCTACAAGTAGCATTCATGTAAGTAATCTTTTGTCGAACATACAATAAAATCAAGTTGTCTTATTCTTATCGCGGATCAAAAAAATTATTTCATCAATATAAATGAAACATTTTGATTTGCATAAAATTGGCACTTTTATTTATGAAACACAAAACCAAGTACATTGAAAATTGACGATTTGTTGAAACGAAGATCCACTTTTAATTCACTTTACTATGCGAATCAAAACACCCCCCCCCCCCCCAATCCATCCCTTTTACTTTCTGCCACTCTCCTTACTACGCATGTGATGCTAAATTATCTATCGATTGGTAAAAAGCCTTTCTGGTTCGAAAATCAACGGTGGCCTGGGATTATCCTGAGCTGGGGAAGGAAGGCAAAATCCCAGAAGAAAAGGATGATCCCGGGCAGAGCGGAAACAGGGGAAAAGCGCTCACCCAAATCCGCGACTCGGCCGAAGAGGAAGAAAGGACAATTCGATCAGAGTTTGGGTTAGAAGTAGCAGCAGAATAAATATATATCTTTCAGTCTCGTATGAGAAATAAATAATGCGATTAATATTAAGTGGGGTTTTTTTATTAACTAAATGTACTTAAATTACAGTGAAAACACTCTTAGGATTTCGATTGACCACATCTCATAGATCGAGCGAAAAAAAAAATGAACAAAATAAAGTTAATATTTTATGTAATATGTGAAAATGTCGTTTGATCTATTATACACTTCTACATTTGTTAGTTGTTAGCGTTAATTAGTTTATCGATAGTAAGTTAGTTGTAAACTAAGTTTTATATGCCCTTAAACTGTTTAAGGGTATATAACAAATGAATAATCGTGAACCCTGAAATTTGTCCTCAAGTGTGCAAATCGCGAAATATATCATTTGATTTTACTTTTAATCATAAAACCACATTTCTATAATATAAACAAGGACGTCGGCAATTGAAGAGTACAGGGGAAGAACCGCTTGATTTATTAGGAGTCGTCCCGTAATTGTGTCTGCTTGGCGGACATTGGCGGCAGGAAACCGGTTGCTCTCTTTCTTCTTCGCTTGGTCCAAGCGTCGGAATCGTGCATCGCGTGAATCTCGGTAGGTAGAAAAGTCGTGGTTTAGGACTTTTCAATTAATTTACGAATCCTAAAATTTCTCTTAATTGTTTTAGAAAAATTCGTGATTTTCAATCAATCGTACTTTGTGTTCATCATCGTGTTAAGCTTTAAAAATACAGTCTTTTGAATAAAACGTGGAACTGAATTTCAGGGTTGCAGTGAGAGAAGATGCACAAGAAAGTGAGAAACTGGTTTCCTTACATCAGTTTAGGCGATTACTTGCTATCATCGCCAAAGATGCCTGACGAGGAAAGTTTTCTACGAAATTAGGCGGTTTTTCCCCTGTACTCTTAAATTGTTTTCCAAATAAAGTTTTAAAAAAAAGTTACTTAAACTATTGTTGCTCTGAGATCGGAATGCCCTCAGGCCCATTTTCTCGAATAAACTATGAGGATGGAGATAGGGTAATTACTTAAGAAATAAACCTTGTATTTCGATACATAAAATAGAATTATTTATGGTAAGAAATAGTATTGTATTAACGATGGTTGGCAAGAGAATTCGCCATGCGAAAATAAGCTTTGATTTTAAGTTAACCAAAATAAACTAAATATAAAGGTAGATAAAGAACATAGTACTGGACAATGTATGTATGACAAATTGTGTTATACGAAAAACGAATTTAAAAACTTAAAGTTTTCATTCAGTAAAGAAGGTGTAAATGGTATTATTCGCCAATGAAGCAATTTTTTTCAGAAACACCATATAAGTCTACGAACCATAGTTTTCGAGAAATCGAAAAAAACATTTTCCCCGAAATGCTCTTTTTCTGTTGCTTTAAATGGCTGTTCAAATCACTGGATTAACAGGATTTCTTCAAAAAATGTGTGTTGACACAGTATGAATTGATTATCAAACACTCAATTTTGAAAAAATTATGACTTATGGGGATTCGGAAAAAATGGATTCAATTGTGTTAAGTCGAGGAATTTGAGTAACGCATTACTTGTAACGCCGTAACTTGAAAGTTACTTTTTTCAGGTCAGGTCGTAAGATTTTTCAGAAAGTAACTAACTTAGTTACTTTAAGCGGTAACGAAGTAACGAAAAATTTCGTTACTTTGTACGCCGCTCTTCACGGATATTTTCGACACAATTCGGCGTAAAGCTTACATTTAATTATTTAAAATTTAACTTCGAAAAACGCTGAATTTTCGTTCTTAACTTTTTCTAATTGTCCCTATTTCTTTAGTCTTGATTTTTTTTTGGAAAAACGGTAAGATGGCTAAATTGCAATTATTCGTCTATCTTGAAATTTCTAAAAGTACCTGCGATTAGTTACTTTCCGTATTAAGTAACTGTAACTAGTTGTTTTTCATGTTAAATAACTGTAACAGAGTTACTTTTTAAAAATAACTTTCCAATCCACGCAAAGACTCAATTTTGATAAAATTGTGACTTAAAAAATGATTAAAAAAAGGTAAAAAAAATTCTGTTCAGAAGTAGAGTTGAATTATCATCGCACTAGAGCTACACGAATGCTATTGGCGTAATTTGTAAATAAAATTACTTAACAATATTTTTAGTTAATAAAAAAATTTGATTTCTTGGGTTTCTGAAAATATCGATTCAATCCAAGTAAGGTGAGTAGTACGTACAGAAGAATGTTGTTGTCTGTCCGCCATGAGTTTCGGCTACAGGTTGGGTGTTCTGTACAGGCTGTTCTGGTGGTCTCTCTTCACTGATGCGGCCCCCGCTCAGCATCAACCCCTGAAACAGAAGAACGCACTTGAGTCCTACACACTTTAACAAGAAAATATTTGGTAGAACGTTACACTATATTTATGGTGTAGCGTTACAAAGCAATATAAGGTTGAATTGGAGGGCTTAGTGGAAGAACGTGCTAAGTGATATTTTTGAAAAAATTATATTTTTTGTGTCAATGAACATATTATTCCCTTCTTTAAAGATAACAAGTTTCTGTTTGTTTATATACTTCAAGAATGTTTTTTATCGTTTAAACATAACTTTGAATTTATGAAAAAGGGGAATTTGTTAGGTATATTTTCTTAGTTTGCAAGTGCCAATTTTAACTGATTTAAAAACAAACTAAAAACTTTAAAGCTCACACTCTTAAAATTAACGAGCGGTTTTAACTCAGTCTGAGTTAATTTCCACTCCTTTCCGGTGCCGAAAATGCACTTCCCCTATTTCACTTTTGTTTTGAGAGTGCATTTTATCGTTTTCACCTTTTTGTCACTTAGCAAGTTTTTCCACGAGCTCTTCGATTATCGTCGCACTAGTGACACGAGCATCGTAATTTAGAACCATAGCCAAGTGACGAGCCGACATCTCAATAAGCCACACTTTTAAGGGTGAGATCGTACGCGGTATCGGGACTTTGGGGCATATTTAAGGTTCACTCCCTCGTCACGAGGTATTTTTGGTCAGACATTTTTGGCTGCACGGGCCGTTTACAGGTTGAGTTATTTTGGCGATGCCCGGACCCGAACCTGGAACCTTCCGCACGCAAGGAGCACGCCTTAACCGGCTGGGCACCGCAGTACAGCAAAAATAAAACACATCTTATGTAACATTACTTCATTAACTTGGTGTAACAATGAAAAATTTCAGGGAAAAAAGCTAAATTTTTCGAAAATTCTCAATACGATAGAAAACTTCGCAAAATAACTCAAATTAAGGTTAAAAATGTCACGCAGTGATAGTTTAATTTTTTAAACATTAATTAAGAATACTGTATTTAAGTTAATATTCTTAGTACAAATCATTGAATAAAACAATAAAATAGGTAGTAAAAGATTAATTAATTTAGCAATTAAAAAAAAGTTTTTTAATACACTAAGAAATTAAGTATTAAATACATTTATTTAAAGCGTCCCAATAAACATTAATCACTTTTGGTCACATTAAACATTTTTTAAGAACCAGGAACAAGTCGTTTGTAAGTCATACATAAAAATACATTTAACGCCCGAGAACGGGGAAAATCATAACATTTAAAAGTTAAGTTGATGGATTTGTGCTCAATGTATTTGAATTTATTTTTTAAATCTAAACGTAGGAATCCGTGTATCCCACATAACTTCTTCAGTGGCGCGACAGCCCAGGATGGGCCTTCCTTAAAAGTCCGCATAATGCCGCATAACTACAGAAAAAATATTTTTCACCATCACAAGCATGCAGTTAATTCGAAGTCTATAATTTAAATACAGGTGTTTTTTTTTAAAACAAACGACATATTTACTATTTCCCAGTATTTTATAAATATTTCCTCATTTAGAGTTTGATTTGACCGACACTTAGATATTAATTTCGCAATAGAAAAAATATAATCTTCATTTAATGAGATAAAAACATTCTAAGAAATTTGTCAAATTTAATGATTATCACTAGATCAAAGCAAAGAAACAAAAAAAATACGTCCTTTGAGTTTGAATTATAGGCACGAGGCCAATCACTTTTCATTGAAGATTAATTTCAGAAAAATCTCTCGCATAAGAATTAAACACATAAACAGAGAAATAAAATCGACTTGGAAAGTTTCATAATCACACCCAATATTAGGAAGTAATTATTTCTAGTCAAATTAAAGAGTTTAAAAAAAAATCTTGCTGAAATGTTGAGACTTAAAATGTAGATTTAAATTAAATCCAATAATCTCTTCTTCGAGATTACTTCAAATTAGGCACTAGTGATTAATGCGTGCAACAGAGAAAAAGCTTCGGCATTGTTTGTGAGAATTATCAAGAACAAGATAGGGAATAAAAAAACCAGCGGATGACATTTTTCATTGAAAATAATATTTATCTTTAAAAAAAGATGGGCGAAAATAAAAACTAACAAGGGAGATTAAAACGTTTTGCACAAGTTTCTTGTTGAACGTTTTAAAAATAAGGGAGATTAGACTGGAAGCTAGCAAGAAAAAACGAGCAAAAATTATCTAGTGATTATGTCTTGAGAGTGAAGCCCTGCGAAGTATTAATCCGTTTTAATTTCAAAAACCAATGAGAAAAAATGTGATGCGCATAACGAAGAATTATCGAAGGACGCAAAAGTCTTAAAAAATGAAGGGGGGGGGGGGGGCAACTGGGTGAGATGAGTTGAAATACTTGTAGGTCTCGAGAAGCGATTAAGATGCAAAGACTTTTTTGCACCGATGTCACTGTTTAGCGCGATTCTCACGGATATTTTTGCGTTTTTTTTATTAATCTCTTGAGCCCTTAAATTCGCATTAATGCAGTCAAACTAGTGTGAGTGCTAGTTAGAAAATAAATTTCAACAATCTGTGTGTATAGACAAATTATATTTTTCCAGAGTAGTCTGTAGTTAAAGAAAAGTATAATATTTAGTAGAATATTTTTGGAACTAATTTCATGGGGGTAATAATTTCACAGCAAATAACTTTTTAAAAAAATCTCCATTTTATATGGTTTTGTTTGAGATAGTACAAGCTTAGGCTATTTCTGTGATTAACTATTTTTTGGTATTTTAAAATCGAAAAGGAATTTAATAGAATTTCGAGTGAATAAGAGATGGGGTGAATATATTAATTATGAAGAAGTTACCATAAATCTATATACCATATTAACTATCACATAAGAAAAAGAAACATTAAAATCAAAACAATCACTGCGCATATTGTTTCATTTTTGTATTGCATATAGATTTCAGATGATTTGCAGATTTATAGGAATCATAGTGTTATTATGTTTTATAAATTGGCTTTCTTTGCATTTTCATATGTTTTTTTCATTAATAGTTTTAAATATCAAACGATTTCTAAACTTAAATTAGAAGGTAAAATTTAGTATTATGAAATACCAAGTTATTTCTATTATCACTCGGACTGGGCTCCCCGGCCCCTCAGCCCCCTTTAAACCTGGGGGGGGGGGGAGTTATCGGTAGATTAACTTGTTTCTGTATAATGCACACCATGGCATAAGAATAATAGTTTTAAGCAATTCAGAATTAGTATTGTAATCCACAGGATATATCTACAACCCATTCATTACATATTTTGAATTTTTGAAATGCGACTCATTTGTTTTATTCTAAACCACATTTTCAATTTACGACAAAACATCAAAACTTTGAAACAATTTCCCAAAACTGTCCCAACTCAGTAACGAGCCAAAAAAAAAAACAGTTTGTGTTCGAAATGAGAAAATCCGAGATATAACAACCTTACCTCCTCAAACAAAAATGATTCGGGAGATAGAGAGAACGAAAAAAAAAGGAGCTTAGCTAATCCTCTTCGGAAATTATGCTGCAATGGCGATCAGCCAGCCGAAAAGAGGATTAGAGCCTCGCAAACAACGATAAGATCTCGGTCACGATGTTTTAAAAGTCATCCCTTTAATCCTTTCCCGGATATGCGATCACAATAAACTCGCGATCGAAAACTTGAAAGGATTTGCGATTTTTGAGCTAATCCCCACTGAGAAATCAAACACGAAGATCCTCCAAAGGGATCGAAGGAAACCCTAATCCGATAACAGACAATTACGAGGCAGCACAATCCTATTCCAATACCCCGCGACACACACACATTAGAAAGTGAACACACATTTCACATCGTAATCTGCATCACAAGGTTACTACACAAGAATAATTGAAGTGATGAGAACCAAGAAGGTGTAAGGGAAAATGAACTTGTTTTTTCTCTCATTTGGTGGGATCACTGCGATCAATAACTTAATCCCATTAATAAAAAGTTAGATTTTAACAAAGTCGTTTAAATATTATACAGGTTCGCATTTCATCACAGCTATTGGATTTTGCCTGGAACTGTTTTAGAGATTAACCATCTGTGTTTGAGATGGGGTTCATTATTAGTTTATTTTATGTACTTGATAGCATTGAGTCCACTTAATGAAAAAAACAATTCAAAATTCTGTTATTTTTAGAATCGATTGAACGCACTAGTTATGTGTTCGCAATGCAATCACGACTTTATAAATTATGAAGTCAATGATATTACACGATAAACGCAGTTTATTAATAAAAAAACAAGAACTTTCTTTTAAAATGTATTAAAAATACAAAAGTGGACTTAAAAATAATTTGTAAACTTTATTCACAACAGGAATTAAGATGACTATAATATGGAAGTGCATTATGTGTGTTCAAGAAATATGTAGGGAAAGACAATATATGTTCTTATGTATCTAATTTGGTTAAAGTTTCGAAATACCTCTTTCTGAGTGAAATTTTTGAAACAAATCCATTTATAATGAAATTATAAATTCGGTTAGTACTAATAATGACCAGTTATTAATAATAAACTATCGTTTTTAATACGACCGGTTACCATTAATAAAAAAACCTACATAAATTGCTTAGTGCCAATCTTTAAAGACCCCACAACACAAAGATACATTATCCTCATTACATATCAATTTCACTGTTCACTTCAAATACTATATATTATAACCATACAAGTAATTAATAAATTAAAATGTCCCCTTATCGGACGTCAAGAGCCAAAGTCAATTTTTCTCCCAAGCCTAATGTCTACAATCTGATTAAGACCATTAATGGAATGTCCGTGCTGACTTTCTGGGGGAAACAATTCATTCCTTTTGTACGTTTTTGCGCGCCTTTCTTCTTAATTTTAATTCCTTTTCATTCGAGATGTTCGAAAGTTTTCCCTAATGCTCCAGACAAGTAACCGTTTATTTCATAGATTGAAGCATTACTTAATTGTAAAATCTTACAAATGGCTAATGCATGCGCGCTCTAATCGAGCCAAATATTTTTAAAGTATCAGTAAAATTACTTTGAAAAAGCTACGCCCCGGCGTTTCGCTCCCTTTTACGAAAAGGCATTATAATAAAAAAAAGTAACTTTAATCTTTGCTTTTCACAATGAGTAATCCTCGTATTTTGATAATTTTCAGATGTTCTGTCTCGCGCGGATTAGACATTTTTGAGAGTGCCATGTTAGTTATTTCAGGAATTAACTTTTCGCTCGCTGCGATTCACGTTACGAAAGCTTAATTTACTTTTGTTCCCGGGGAACAGAACTTTTCCTCTCTAAGAACAAAAACATTTTATACAAAACTCGAAATAAAACGAACCTGCCATTATTTATGTTCCATTCTCTCCGAAATGAATAGAAATAGACTGGAATGAAAATTGAGCCAGCCCAGGCTTGAATCAGATTAAAACCCCCATTGATTGATTTACAACAGCAACAATGGATTGAAGCAAAAGCAAGAGTAGTTCTCCGATTTCAACCGCCCGCCTCGGAGGATGATTTGGGTGCAAAAGTAAATCTCATATCACCCTTATTGAGACACTTTGTTCGAGAGACTTTTTGCGACGCCTTTGTCAAATCGCATTCCGACTTGTGTCCTAAGCATTTCACAGTTGTTAGTTTTTCATAAGCTCCTTGCAGAAAATCCCCGGGGCGGCCCGCCTGCTTCGCGATAATTGGACATCAGCCCTCACCTGCAGAACAGATTTCCATGCGCAAATAATCACGGAAATATATTTAAAAACAGCTTTAGTTACCTAAAACAAAATTTATGCCCCCCACTGCAGGCGATCGAACCAAACAATGGAAGTTGTGAAATAAAATCCCCTTCAAATAAAAATCTTACGAAACAAGAAGTTCTTAAAGAACTAAAAAATAGCCTACTTCCCTGTTACTTAAATACTTACTAAAATTTTAATAGGAAAACAAATTGGTTCCTAACAGTAAATATCATCAACAACCGTTTCTACACTAGATTTATACACATTCGAAATAAAATCGCTAAACACAGCATCCAGCTATAATTTAAAATTCTAAAAGCCAAAATCAAATATTTGCCTTAATATTCTTTCTCAAATTAACTTAATATTATTTATCGTCTGCACGATTTATTTATAGTTCGAAGAATAAATATTTATTAATAACAAAAGTAATGAAACTACTACAAACTGCATTAAAAAAAGAAATGTAAATTAACTAATATGCAAAAAAAATATGCCTTGCCGCTTTCTTTTTAAACAATTAATGAACAATCAAAAAATCACATTGTGCTACATTTTATGACGTCATTCCAAACTGATTCATGAAAAAATTATTTTGCTTAAAATATTTTTAAATAAATAAAGTTTCTCATGCCATTGTTGATTTGGCAACAGTGATTTAAATTACTCAAAATTGAATTTAAATGCTAATTCAATGGGAATTTCGCCGACAGATAGTAGATTTATGTCCTTCCGGACGTACAGACAGGCGGACAAAAAGTATGAAAGTTGGGTCTCTGAGGTCATAGTTTTCTAACAAAAAAGAATTTTTAAGATCTGAATAATAGAACCGGTTTTTGAAGGGGGGTACGGACAGACCGAAATCGACCGCATGTCAATACCTACTTTTTCATTTTTTTTTGTAAAACAGAGGTACATTAAAACGATAGCTTCTACTGAATTGATGAAATACTGAAATTGCCAAAACTAATCGTCAACGGGTACACAGAAATAATTTCATAAAAAGTTGAAAAAAAACATAATAAAAATTTATAGCTTATTTCCTTCCCTTTTTATGAGCAGGAAAAATTCATACCTTTTTTAAAGATTTGAAACTTATTTCAAATTAAGTTAACTAATTAATAAATGGGAAAGAGGGTTAGTATAGGTATAATGTTAAATTATTCATTATGCAGTTTATTTATATCAGAAACAGAATAAAAAATATTTAATCACATTTTATTCAACTAATAAAGTAAATTAAAAACTACGATAACTTAAAACATTCCCTAAAAAAATTAAGTCTTCATTAAAGGAGTTGCTATTTACAAATTACACTTGAAGGAAAAAAATAATGTGCATTAAAAAATATAGTTATTTCACAACACTCTTCGTTAATAGCGGTGAATACAATAACTCTTAAAAATGAAACTAAGCCATTTATTAAAAATTAAAATTATGATCAATAAAATGTCTAATTCAGTAACAAAAAAAATGTTCGTTTTATTCGCTCAAAAATTAATCAAGTTAATTATCAAATAGAGTCAGAAAAAAATAGATTAAGTTATACAAAAAAAACCTTAAAATTCCCTCCACGTGCCAAAATTATGCCCTGGCAATAGGGATTAATTCTCAGAAAATAAACGAACGAAATAGAGATCATTCTAGACGTTTATCACAATATTCTTTTTTTTTCTTGCAAAGATGCTAACAACTGATTGCAAGTGCGTCAAGTGAGATTTTTAGGGCTTTCGTGGATTAACTAGTTAGCTCACCGTGCGGGTCAGCTTTTTAAGGATTACTGGGTTAATTAGACAACTCTGACAAAATAAGGCGGGATTTTGAGGGGTCTAGTTTAAAATAAAACTATAACTCACAAATACTGTCTCGGGCACAAATACGTAATATGAATTCGAATAAAGCAAAGCAATAATAACATTGATTGTCCGTCATTAGTACCATTACTAAATTTTTATGCTCCTAAACACATTACCCGTAATAAAATTGTCTTAAATAAAACTCACTATTTAAAAAATTATCTTAATAACCAATCTATTTCTCATTTCATTGACCTAGTAAATAATCTGCCCTCTCATAGCGATATTTTCTTTGATCCTTTTCTTAAGTTAAAATGTGACATCATTTCCTTATTTGTCTAATTATATTTGTATGTATACTGAGTATATCTTATATTGAGTTTCAGAAAAGATGCTATCTTGTCCTATTAATTTTTTTTCTTTTGTACACTTTTTGCTGGCTTCTCTGTTTTATGCATATTTTATAATTGACCTTACTGGATTTTTGTATTTTAATATTTTGGATTCCTTGGTTTTCTTTTAGTTTTTGTATTTGTGATCTATCTTGTTTTAGTCCTCTACCTGTAAATGGACTTGTTCTGTATGGTGGTAGTAAATAAATAATGTTTATCAATAATATACAATATTTTAAAAACATGAAAGCCATTGAACTTTCAAACAATAGGTGATTTCCCCATTGGAAAATATGGGCAGTCCTACCAAAACTTTATTTAAGGTAAAAGAAACTTGTGAAAACAAACCTTAACAATGTAACTTCAAATGTGGGTGTAGATGCTTAATTTAGAAATTTTATTAGGGATTGGTGCTTTAAAAAAAATATTTCTTGGAAACCGGTTATTTTAAAGCTTCGGTTAAACTGGTTATGTTTAAACGACATTATTAACCGCTTAAGAAAATGGAATAATTTCTAGGACAATATGAAAATAAATAGAAAAAGGAACGGATATTAGAATAGCACTGGAAAATGGCAATTCTACCTTAAATTTCATGTAAGCAAACTTGGCATATTTAACCATTTAATGGGTTAGAAAAGGATGTTGTCTATTTTCTTCTAACATTTGTATCTTATACGAAGAATACTAATCCACCACAAAACTTTACCAGTATAAACTCTAACGTCAAAAAGTGAAGGGTTTGAAATCTTAAGATAAATAATGCTAAATTTACTGAAAATATTAAGAAGCTCCATTTACCCCAGTATTATATAATATGTATAGACGGGAAAAAAGTCTAAAATATAGGTTTCTGATTTCCTACACCTTTCAAACACAAAAAAAATTAAAATCGGACAGTAGAACAGAAGTTGAAAGGTACTTATACAGATAGCTGTATAAAAGTATAAAAAATAAATCTCGGATATCAAACCTTTTAAACAAAAAGTAAACTCTGAAAACCATATGTTAGGAACGAAAAATTGAAAGGAATTACATACGGACAAACAGACGAAATCACGATTAGGTGTGTTGTTTGTGTGATGATGTGACGATGTTATAATAGTAACTGTCTAAAATTTTCTGCGATGGTTTGATACATTAGTGTCTATACTTTGAGCTAAAATCAAAGTTTATGATTTTTTTTAAATACGAGTGATTACGTAAACGTTTTCTTAATTTTACGGCGTTTTTCCCTTCAAGATATATCGCGTTTAGCTCTATCTCAGTGATCATTTTATAGATACATCGACACTTTTATATTATATAAACTTTAAATAATAAATATATAGACTTTTAAATACATACTATAACAGTTTTTCTTTAAAGCTGTTAAGCCAAAATAAAAATAGTATGAACAATTGAGAAATTTTACCTAAAATGTACCGTAATTTATTTTTAAAAAATCTAGCCCATAATTTTAGTATTTTTCATGGTTTTAATTCAACCTCCTATTTAAAAAAATATCTTCAAACTCAGTCGAATACCTCTTCATGCACCGAAGCAAGTTTTAATTTTAATTATTTGTCATTGAATAGTTTAATGTTAGGATAGGATAACTAAAGTAAAAGTTTTAGGAAAAATGTGCCTTTACAGACTTTGACATGTTCGTATTTTAGCACAGTAATTAAGAAATACAATCTTTAACCGCTTTCTCCAAACTCATATCAACTCTGTGAATGAATTTTGGCGCGTTCTACGCTTAAAATATAAGTTACAAAGTAACAGAAAATATTGAAAGAAAAATCTGATTGATTTTCCAATCTAAGTTATTTCAAAAGATATTAAAGATAATCAATTTAAAATTTATGAAATCGGTTTTATGACAACTCAAGCATAATCTAACATAAGTATAGCATCAAAGTTGTAAAAACAATACATACATAAATGCATTTATGTTAATATTAGATATTTTTTAAAAATTGTATTGAGAAAATAATAACTATTAGAAGCATAACTATTAGAAGCATAACTATTAGTGTGAGTTGCCAGTTAAACGTAAAAATTTTACATATTCTAAAATCAAGGAAATTCCCCAAATATACTAGAATTTGCAACTCCATACATTAATGAATTTGAAACGTTATTCCCATTTATAAAAAAATAACTTTTAAGCAAATATTATTATTATTAACTTATTGTCAATAGGTTATCCACAGTTTAGAAAAAGTAAATCTGAAAATTAGCCGAAAAGGGGCAAAGGCCCAACGTTCTGATGTTTTTTTTTCTTTAAACCAAGTTACAGGAAACAATTTAACTGTTTATAAACAAACATCGCTAGAACTGACGCAAATTCAAAAAAGTTTATTGTGTTCTACCTTTTGTCTATCGTCACTTCAATCACCTCTTGCTGTACGCTCGCCATCTTCGCGAATTTAACATTGAATTAGCATTGAAATGTAAATTTAACTCATTTAAATGACTGTTGCCACATCAACAATGGTATGAGAAACTTTACGTAAAAAGTAGATTCGTAACAGTAACTCTCACATAGAACCGCTTCTACACAAGATTAAAAACACATTTAAAAAAAAAAAAGTCCAGTTCTATCGGTCGGATTTTAAAAATTCTTTTTTTATTAGACAGGTATGACCTCATATACCCAACTTTCATACTTTTTGTCCGTCTGTTTATACGTCCGGACGGACATCTGTCTACTGTTTCTTGATGAATTTCCCATTGAATTAGAATTGGCATTTAATTTTAAGTCATTGAAATTGCTGTTGCCACATCAACAATGACACGAGAATATTTATTTAAAAATAATATTTGAAGCATAATTTATTTTGGTTATAAGTCAGTTTGGAATGACGTCTTAAAATGTAGCAAAATGTGATTTTTTGATTGTTTATTATTTATTTACTAAGAAAGCAACAAAACATTGTATTTTTTGCATAAAAATCTGGTTAGTTTTAATTTACATTTCTTATATTTTAATGCAGTTCGGAGTAGTTTCATGTTTTGTTATTAATAAATATTAGGAAAATATCAGGTTTTTAACGATTTTTATAGTGATACATGTTCAGGAATATAAAAAGCACGCGCCATTCAAAGCGTTTTCGACATTTTCTAAACGTGAACGGATACTAGGATTTGACTAAAGCAATTCTAAATAATTATTTTTTGAATTGCCAAATAAATTAAGCAGACGATAATAATATTAATTCAATTTGCGAAAGAAAATTAATGAAAACAGTTGATTTTGGCTTTTAATGGTTTAAATTACAACTGGATGCTGTGTTTGGCGATTTTTCTGATGGGTATAGATCTTGTGTATGACGGGTTCTAGGTGTCAGTTACTGTTACAAACCTACTTGTTTTTCCCGATAAGAATAACAGTAAGTATTTAAGTAAAAAAATAGTGGACTTTTTTTTTTAGTTCTTTTAGAAAACTTTTAGAACTTTGAGGGGTTTTTTTTAATTTAAAACTTAAACCTCTGATGGCCGCGTATATTAACTCAAACCTTGAATCGCTTTTCAATCAAACCAAGAGATATATACTATTTATTGGAAATACAATTTAAACGGACGGCAAAATTAATTCCTTGTAAAATATACGACTTTAAAAATCGCAACTTATTTATTTAAAAAAAATTAACCTAAAGTTTAAATCCATAAGATAAAAGAGATATATAAAATTGCTTCTGATCCATTAAATTATTTATAACCTGTCGCAAAAAAAATTTCTAAACTGATTTTATCTCAAAAAACTTAGCACAAAATCTTTAAGTCAAATATATTTTTCAATTAAGTGTTCATTATATCTTATTTAGGCATTAAATTATATTGTTCTATATAAACAAAAAAATATTATTTTAAATATTAGATAATCGATTTCCGCGTGAAATTGATTGTGTAATGATTGACATAAGCGACAATTTGGGGGGGGGGAGAAATTATATGCTTTTAATTTATTTAAACACATCAAAGAAAACTAAGTGTTAGTTTAGTTTTAACGTTTTATCATAGATGAACGTTTTATAGGCCAGAAATGCCAGAATAGAGAAAGATGTATAAACCGTGTACAACACATAAAGAGAACAAAAAGTTCTTAATTATTTTATAATGTGTCATGAGTTTTAAATATTTCATACTAGTTTCTCATACTTTCATAGTCTATTAACTACCAATTAAATTATTTATACAGAAACTTAGAGACAATATTACGTTTTCTCTAATATTATAACAACTTGCATAAAAGTTTAATTTAAGCTTCACAAACAATAAAATCAATATGATTTTATGGGTGTTAACTGTAAATATCTTTTTGAAAAAATAAATGCATTTTAACTTTCATTAAATGTATGACTTATAGTCTTCTGATTAGTTTAGTTTTGAATTATCGTCGCACTAGAGCTACACGAGGGCTATTGGCGACGGGCGTCGTATTTCAGAACCACAGTCAAGTGACGAGCCGCCGACACCTGAGTAGGCACCCAACGCAACCAACCGTTAAGGGCGACATCGTACGCAGCGTTAGGACTTTGAAGGATATTTAACGTGCACTCCCTCCACACGGGGTATTATTCGTCGGACATTTTTGGCTGCACGTGCCGTTTATAGGTCGACAGCTATTTTGGCGATGCCCGGACCCGAACCTGGGACCTTTCGCATGCTAGGCGAGTGCCTAACCGACTGGGCTCCCCAGCCCAATTATATGCTTTTAATTTATTTAAACACATAAAAGAAAACTAATAGTGTTAGTTTAGTTTTAACGTTTTATCATAGATGAACGTTTTATCATAGGCCAGAAATGCCAGAATAGAGAAAGATCAGGGTGTCTACAGGATTCCCAAAACTAAATTTCATTACTTTTCCATGACTTTTTGGGATTCCATAGAAAAAATCCATGACCACGAAAGAATACCAAATTTATGAAATCGTCAATTCACGAACGGGAAATTTCAAAACTTTTTGATGAAAACTAAGTCAATGTTCAGGTCCAACCACTAAGTGACCTTCTTCTAACACTGTTTATGTTTAAAAGAATATAAATAATCTTACCTTTTTATAATATTTTGTATCTTTTTTCCAAAATAAACTTTTAAGTTATCAATTCAATTTTTAAGTTATCAATTTCAAAGTTATCAATTAAAAAGATAAAGCTAATACCAACAATCTGTATACATCCATTTATTTATATGGCATAATTTCTTTCTTACACATTCAAAACCAGCATCTTCAATTTGAATCTAATTTTTCAAAAAAGTTATACCAGTGTCATGCCTAGTAATTTTTTTGTACCGACCAAAAAAATTACTAGGCAGGACATCCAACAGAGACAAACAATAACAAATAGACCAAGTGAAAAATAACTTTTTCGCTAGGTCTATTTGTTACTGTTTGTCTCTATATGTCGCAGATAAACTTTTGTAAAACCAAGATTCTAATAAAAAAACTACTACAAAAAGCTATAACTCAAACTGCCAAATGACACCTTACAATTTGGATTTGGTTGATTTCATTAAAATATACCTTTTCTCCAATAAACTCCAATTATCCGAATTACCGATTATACGAATGTTGCTGGTTAGGTCCAATTGCTCTGATTATTGGAGTTCTACTGTTCTGCATAACTCGTTTCCAAATCATTCTCCCCCCCCCCCCCCCCCGGTCCATATCAAAGAAAACTAAACTTAAATTTCAATAAAAAACAAGTTTAAATAATAAATTTTAATAATTAAAATAAACAATTTAATTACAATTTGAAGATGAATTAAGATTACACTAAGATATCTTGAAATATTGGAAGCCGATAAGACAAGTGTAATCCCCCATTAGAAGAGGATCGTCTTTACCTGACGAAAAGTATGCAATCTAATAATGCTACCTGATTTATTTATTTTGCTGCCTAGTAATTTTCACGGCAACCACCAATGAGGTTGCATTGTCTCCTAATGATTTACATTTTTTTTTGCCTCTGCCTGATAGGAAGAGAGGCAAGTTTACTTTTGTAGTTCCGGTTCCAGGCCAAACGGACCAACCAGAACATTTTCTTTTGATCCGTTAAGAGTAGTGATCACAAGAACAACCTAAACCTGAACAAAGCAGTAAGAATTCCACAACGTTCTGATCGCGTCCACACGGGGAATCCCGAGTGATTGACACTTGGGGGTTGGTTCGAACATGCGCAGAAAAACGGAGATGTTTCGTCCACCGCTACGCTAGTTCGATTCAATTTTGAATCGTGATAAAAACGGGAAATTCAAGGTTAGGTTAGGTTTTGAAATATCGTCGCACTAGAGCTACAGGGAAATTCAAGGAATTTCCAGGCTGTCTATGAATTTTCCAGGCTATTTGAGGCCTTGAAATAAAAATATGAAATTCCATGCTTTTCCAGGATTTCCATGCCGCGTGCGAACCCTGTTCGATTTTTTTTTTTTAAAAATTCGTGACCGTAGTATCAATTTCGTTACTTTTTCAGTACTTTCGTGACCGATTTCTGATTTCGCTACTTTTTCGGGACTTCCGTGACTTTCGGGACCTGTAGACACCCTGAAGATGTATAAAAAGTGTACAATATAAAGAGAACAAACCTACGAGAATAATGAAAGAACAAAGCCTTGCAATGTTATTTTACAGGGATTGGAGTGACTTGTAATAACCGTTGTACTAATAAAAGTTACTTCTTTTAGGTAATACCGAGAAACGCCGCTGGATTTCAGAAAGTAACTGCAACTTAGTTACTTTTAGCGGTAACGAAGAAATGAAAAATTTCGTTACTTTTCCGTTACTTCTTACGTCGCTCTTCACTGATCTTTTCGGTAGTTCGGCGTTCGTTTTTTAAACTTAAACATTGCTAAACATTCTTGTGTTTTACAGGGAGAAAGTATCCAAGATAGTGAGTTTGTTAGAGATTTAGGAGTTTTGGTGAGCAATGATTTAAAAATGAGTAAACAGTGTGTTGAAGCAAGTAAGAAAGCCAATCGAATGTTGGGATATATTAGTAAAAGTATCACTTGCAAATCTAAGGAGATCATTTTGCCATTGTATAAGGGATTGGTAAGGCCACATCTGGAATATGCTGTTCATTTTGGTCTCCCTTCCTCAGAAAAGATATACAGTTGCTTGAAAAAGTTCAGCATAGGGCTACAAAAATGATTAAGGGTCTATCTGGTATTGATTATGATAACAGATTAAGATTTTTAAACATGTATTCCCTGGAAAATAGGAGAGCTAGGGGTGATTTAATTCAGTTATTCAAGTTCATAAAACAGGGAGGGCTCTGTTTTACCTTAAATAGCCGGACCAGAGGACGTGATCAGAAATTGAATAAATCATGCTTTAGAAGGGAGGTAAGAAAATATTTTTACAATAGAGTTATCAATGAGTGGAATGCTTTACCAAATTATGTTGTGCATTCAAAGAGAGTAGAAGATTGTAAGAATCTTGATAGTCATTGGAAAAGTATTAGATTTATTTTGGACCAAGCTGGGCATCTGGCCTGTTGTTGGTCGACAATTTTTGTATTTGTATTAACTATTTAAAATTTATCATTGAATTTTCATTATTAGCTTTTTTCCCAATTGTCATTATTTTTTTTAATCATAGTTCTCTTTGAAAAACAGTAAGATGGTTAAATTGCAATTTTTCTTATTACTTGAAATTTCTAAAAGTAACTGTAATTAGTTACTTTTCATATTAAGTAACTGTAACAGAGTTAATTTTTAAAACTATTCAATCCATGTTATTTTATAATTATAAAAGGGCAACAAATAAGCTGGTGTCCTAGGACACAGTAATCTGGGGGTGTTTAGAGCACAACAGATAGAACACATACTTGCTACTTATAGTATTTTGATTTGGATATTACCAACCCACCATTTACACTAATTAGTTGGATGTGAAACTCCAACTTTTGGATCAAATCAATATGAATTTCCCTATCCAAAACACCAACTTAAACTAAGTGAACAAGGTTTTATAAAAAGAGTTATTGTACTTAGCAATAACTATGGGAAAATCACAAGTGTGAAAAATAACGTCTCACACTATTTTTGTAAATATGAAGAATGAAAATAAAAAGATCCGAGAAAATTTCTTATTTTGAAGGATTGTTATTGTTTAAAATAGTCAATAAGCCCCAACAAAATATTTTTCAACTATATCCTAGGTAAAGCTACATACATAACTGTTTCCCCTAGATTAGGTTGGGTGCAATTTCATGCATTTTTATGACAAACTTACAATAGTAGTGCCACAGTGCAATGGTAATAATGATATTAGAGTTGATATTGCATATTTGAAGTTACTAATGGTTAGAAAACAGCGAAAAATAGCTTATATTCATGCTCCCCCCTTCCTCACACACACAACTGCAAGAGACATTATGGAAAAGTGTTGATAAACAAAATGGCCTTTAAACACTTTTTGGAGCCTGTTGTCCCAGACAAGAATAGATACCTGTCATCATTGTGTTAATTGTGTGGCCATTTTAATTAAATTACAAATATTTCTTACGAAGAAATTGTAAATTTACAACAGATACAAGCTTTTTGAAATTCAGAGGAAAAACTGACCCACAGCTATACATAGGAACCTGTCCCAATCAATTCTCAAGATGTAAAAATCTCGAAAAGCGACAACAATAATAAATCTAAGGAAAATTTCAATAATATTTACATGGAATCAGGTTAATACAACAAACAAAAATATGTAATTTTTTTCAAAAAATTAAAGTAATTTAAACTTTTAAGAAAGTCTAACAGAATACAGTGACCCATCACTCTACATGCCAAGCACCATTTCATTGAGCTGAACTTTATATGAATCATTAACTGTAAAAAAGGGTCAAGTCAACAAAAGCTTCCTTCACTAAAATGTTAAAAAGAAGCATAGGGGTAAATTCTAGAGTTGACCTGACCACTTTGTACACTTAGCGATTCGTATTCAATGACTTAACGCTATTTTACTCTTTATTTAAAAAAAATGACAGTACTTTTCCCATCGGTAAGGCCACGCACTGAGAGAGTATTGTTACGACTTTTGTGTAAATATTGTAAATAACTTATTGTATTTTTAGTTTCATGAGTGGCATCAGTTCGTACAGAAATGGAAAAAGATTATTTTTCGAATTTGTAAGTTTTTAAAGAAGTGTGCTCTTGTTCGTGTGAAATAAAGTTGTGAATGGAAGGAGATAAAGTGCTTTTTTTTAAAGTTTATTAAACCAGGAAATCGGATACTACAGTGTTTACCAGCTTATATTCGTTAAAAAGATTGCTACGTTTAACGCGTTGCTAGGCTCTATTTAAGCGTACAGAATCCAGAAATGTCGTAACAGTATGAACATACAAGACCACGAGAGCCTCTGACAACAGGCCATTCAAGAAAGCTCTATTAAACTACACTATAAAGAGAGTATTGGTCATAGCACATGCACAACTTCAAGTAAATATCACTCATATTTGTGTTGCAGTTAGAATTAATGTTGTTGGCGGGTGACAGAAGGTTTTAAAAATGCATTCTCAGATTGGTTCCGCCCGGGATCGAACCGGGGACCCTTCGTGTGTAAAGCGAATGTGATAACCACTACACCACGGAACCTCAGAGTTAGTAATTATAACATAATTACTAGTTAGAATTAATAATTAAAACCATAATACAAAAAAGTAGCCAAAAGATAAAAAAAATATCAGGTTAAACTGTTGCAGATTGTCCTCAGAGGGTCAGAAAAAGGTTAATAAATTGAGGTAAAATGGAGACAAAGTACAAAGAAATAGTTATCTGTAGTAGAAATCGCATTTAAAGCCATTGGAAATGTTGCTGTAATAATGTAAAGTTCCGAAAGAACCATCAAAACCCAGAACAACCAACCGAAGGACCAACATGGTACATTGGATTGAACATGCACCACTCCTCGCTACTAGGACATTAAACTTCTTAAGCAAACAATTCCATTATAGTTTAGCAGCGAAATAGACCGTTTTGCATCATCCAAGGACTTAAAGGTCAATGCCTAACCAACTGGTCTCCAAGTTAAACTTGCATATGTATAGCCAGCCTAAACACTTGCTAAATGCCACAACATGACACAGCTAACAAACTCAAAACACTATTACAGATCAAAATATTAAAACAGTTGATTTGTAATATAAACATGCAAAAAAAAGTATGAAAAAAATTAAAATTCCTATTTGTTTTATATACATGGAAGTTGCTTCTACCATTTTCACAGTTAATGTCAAGGCGGGTAACGAATGCTCTCCACAGGTTATTTTTTTTTTAATTTGGAACATAGAACACATAAATGTTTTGAGTGTAATTCCAACTGCTTCTATATTTATGTTAATTATTCCAATAAGTTGTAATTATTGTATACTTTTAAATGGAGAATTACTTAACACTTAAAAGCACGAAGGGTTAGGGTCAGATTGAATATGCCGCACTAGGGCTACTAGGAGCTGACGTCGTAATTAAGAACCACAGTCAAGTAACAAGCCGACACTTGAGTAGGCACCAAACGGAACTTTTAAGGATGACAATGTACACAGCATCGGGACTTTGGAGCATATTTATTTAACATGCCCTTCCTCTACACCGAGTAATATTCGTAGTCTGCATTATTTCTAGCTGCACAGACTGTTTATTAGCAGGCAGTTATTTTGGCAATGCCTGATCCGAACCTGATGCAAAGGCAATCCTACCACATGCATAAGCAAGCACTTAACCGACTGGGTTCCCAGCATTTAGAATGCGGAAAAAGGTCCTACAAAGAAATTTAATCGAAACAGTCATCAGAATCAGATAAAATCAGAGAAATATTTCTTGAGACAGTAATCACCCTATGTTGTTACAACAAGGGCTAAGATTTTACCCTTTAGTTTTACTTGAAAAAACACAAAAAGAAAAAAAATTGCAAGTGAATGCTATTTTGAACTCCATGTATGTAGAAGTGGTTATTATGTGCATCTTAAATACAAGCAAGAACTATAAAAAAAAAACTATGTGTCTCATTTCAATCAAGGCTAACTAAACTAGTTCCAACTTAAAGACCATGGAATTTTACACTTTTAGCACAGTTAGATGGCAAGGACAAATGAATCGCCTTAGGAGACTAAAATCCTTCAAGAATGGACGAGTTGTGTGTACTATAAATTAGGTTATGCTCAAATATACTGAGGCGAACATACATTACGTACTGTGCTGAATCAAGCGTCCTCAATGAACATTGTTGCAGCAAAAATTTAACATCCACTAGATAGACAGCAAGAGCTCTATAGATGGCGAAACAGAAATTAGACTCAATTTTAAGCAATTGCAGAATCTGTGAAAGGCCTATTAAGCCAATGGCAATCCTATTCAAGAAAAAAATTTAGTGAAATAAAACTAGTCAATCATGGATACATTAGATTGCAAGCAAGTAGCCCGATGTCAATATCAGTTGCCTCATCAAAATAGTACCAAAGTATCCGCTGAGCCACAAGTTGAAATTGGGACACTTGACTGTGGCTGGTTAGGTTGAAATATCGCTGCACTAGAGAATTCACACTCGAATTCAATGGATGTCATAATTTAGAACCACAGACAAGTGATGAGCCGACACCCGAGTAAGCACCCAACGTAACTTTTGAAGGGCGAGATTGAACACAGTTCGATACTTTGAAGCATAATTAACGTGCACTCCTTCTACAAGGTATTATTGGTCGGACTTTTGGACCAAACAATTTATAGATGGGCAGTAATTAATAGTAAAGCCCAACCAGACCTGGTACCTTCAGCATGCAGGCAAAGGACTTTAGGGAGCAAAACAAAAACAAGCTTTAGGGCTAAGTAAAGCCATTGATTTCAATCAAACAAAATAAAAACTTTAATAGCTTACAAAAATATGGTCGTAAAAGCACAGAACTCGATAGCGAATATATTAATTTCCAAATTTAATGTCATTTTGTCGCAAGTTATGCAGGCGAAGCACAGCCGACAAAATTACAAGCACAATAACGCTGTTTTTATTAATAGGCTCCTTCCTGTACAAAAAAAAATCTTTGGATTTGTAATTCTTACCAGCCTATTAACCAGTTCTAGTTGCATGCTGAACATAACAAGATAACCAAAGTTGGATAAAAATATAATTTTATAACATTAAATATAAATTAATATTCATTAAGTGCTACTACCAAACGATCTAGTCTGAACCGAAAGTTGCTGCCTTCAGACAACAATGAGAAAAAATTGGCATTGCAAATGAGACAACAACATTGTCCGAGGCTCTGCTGCAAGGTTAATCGCAATTGCTTTCTACCCAGCCCAATCTCAAGTAGGGCGAGGGAAAAACCAAAACAGCTACGATCCAACATTTCCTAGAAAACCACACAAAAGGGTAGAGAAAAGTGATTTTGCGGCTTGTATTGCAATCAGAATGAGTATAGTGTGCGAGTGCCCATCATATAAGTAGTAATAGTAACATAGATATAGTTAAAGTATTAGATTGGCAGATCACGTGACCTCCAATGCTAACGACGGACGCGCATGGAGACCAGAATAAGTGAGCAAATGGGCCAGTGTTGCCCCTACATTAATGATAAAAATACCACGAAAAAATACAGTTTAATTCTAAAATTACAAAAAATACCATAAAAATACTAGCTGTATTTTGGAATCTTTTTAATGACTTCAAAAAACGTGAAATGTTTCTTTAGTATTTTTTGTAATTTTAGAATTCAACGGTATTTTTCGTAATATTTTTCTCCTTAATGTGGTGACAACACTGGCCCATTTGCCCTCTTATTCTGGTCTCCATGCGCGTACCATCGTTAGCATTGAAGGTCACGTGATCTGCCAATCCAATACTTTAACTATAATATCTATGAGTAACATAAAGAAACGCAATAAAGTAGACATACATAGAGCTCGGGAAAGTTAGTACTTGGAACCACACAAAGCTGCTCTTAACACTTTAGATGCAAACATTTATCTGAAGTGGGCAAGTAAACTGCAATAACCATAACAATGAATTAGACCATTTTTGCCCTGAAAAAATCAGTCTTTTACTAAACTTTCTTATCGTTTAGAGTTATCGAGTGCTAATAATAATGGTTCAAGTCATTGGTCTAGATATTGCAGTTTACCTACCCACGTCAGTAATAACTGCCTAGTTGCCCAACCAGTTTATACAAAATTACCAGTGTATATAGACAGTGTTAAAGCTATATAACGAAGCCAGACAACCACAACAAATATGAATCGGGAAATATGCAATAGGTTACAACTAAGGTGGTATAACTAAGTGTATTAATGCAAATTTCTCAAATAATCATAATCGGATATTACAGTACATACAAATAATAACATTCTGGCAAAATGTAAACAAAAAAATGTAGGCGAGAAATAACAGTTAAAAAATCATAAGTATCATGCAGATAACCTTGAAAGTAGTACCTATTAAAAAACGTAACAAAATATCAACGTCTGCAATGGCACGCAATTCAAACTAAACTAAATGTATACCGATTGCAGCCTCTCCCCCTTTAAATGCAGCAACATCTTACTATACTACAATCTGAAACATAAAATAAACAATAGCATTTAAAACACATTTCAAAAGCTTTCCACAGGCGAAGGTAAACAAACTTTCTTACCCATACAATTTAATATGCAAATTACATACGAATAAGACAAAGAGCTCGATATGGACGTACAATGTATGGTTTTAATATCAGTGGCTATTGTGGGCGTTGAGAAAACAGATAGCAAGCTAAACTAGGGTTTAAAACAACAGCCAGTGACAAACTTAACGTTCAATGAACATCAAACAGTCCTTATTTGATGGTTAATATACGGATTACTTGATTTTTTACAAGTAGGAGTGCCTGACCTTGGTCTTAAACAAGTGTGTTTCCGTCCCAAAATGATTACAAGAACCAAACAGTGAGCCATAACACAGATCGGAAGTCAGATTTTTGCAGAGGGGTGTATGTACATGCTCTTGTAACTGATTGTAAACAAATAGCGGACCGTTTGAATTTCGGTAAACAGATAAGTAGTGTTGTGTGTGTATAAACAATATAACTTAAGAGGATAAAAAGCAATCTGGAATAGGGATTGCTCATAAAGTCAGATTTTACAAGAGGGTGTAGATGGTTTTTACAGATTGTAAACAAACACGCCCGGCGATTTTATAATCACTAGATAATCATTGTGTCCCGTGTATTATAATCAGATTTTTTCGAGCATATATATCGCTACGAGACCAAGATTGCTGGGTGCAATGTGGTTTCGGGATTGTTTGTTCGAAAGGCACGACCACCAAAACAACAACAGACACCTGGGCACTAACCTGCGTTTCGGCAGCTTCCGTCAACGGCGTTTGGGTGTTGGCTGCGACCCATGCCTCTGCAAAGGTTTCCATAGCTGACTGGAAATCCATTGCAATGGCGCAAGCGAATTAGCTCATGGAATGTTTACATGAACCACGAGGGGCGGGCAGAAGAGCCTTTCAACACTCATTGCGAATCATGACGCCTTGGTGACTGAGATGCCCAACATCGGGGATCGCAACTAAACGCGGTCCGGCGGCAAAGAGTGCCACCACAAACTCAAACTTGCCAATCTCTGTCAGTGAGACAGCGCTCAAAAACTGTACAAATGTTTTACCGTACAGTCTAGAGTTTGTTGTGATAGTTTGAGGTTATTTGGGGGAGGTTAAATAAAAAGTAAATAAATGAGCGAGTGAATGAATGAAGCGGAAGGATACAAAAAAAGAAAGTCGGCGCTCCAACCTATGACCCGCCCCCTAGTGGCCCACGGGTGGTTTCTGTTTTTCTTTTCCGTTTTTTCTCCTTTTTGAAGAATTTGGAAAGTTGAAGCAATAGCGAGAACAAATGATGAAGTATGTTTTTTCACAGGTACAAAAATTTTGGGAGACAGGGATTCAGGAGACAATTTTGGGAGTTTTTTTTCAAAAATTTTGTAATTATATAAATTTCTTTAAAATTTGTAATGTTGTATATGTATATTTTTTTAGTTTATAAAATTCTTTAAAACAAAAGTGTTAAAACATAATAAAAAGAAAATTTATTTGTATGATAATTTAAACGATTGATCGGTTATAAAAACTTTAATTAATGAAAAATTAAATATATATGCATTGAAATTATATAAAAATTTTAAAATTTCTGTATCTAAACATTAACATGATAAATATTTCCATTTCATTACTTTTTTTTCAATTATTCCTCATATTTATTTAACAAATTTGTACTTTTAATTCTTTAAATGTCTAAATATCATAATAAAATCGAGAAAATTGTTTAAAACATACGTCCATAAGCGGAAACATCTTCTAAATATACATAAATAAACACCTAGGAAACCTTTAGAAACTTTTCAAGCGAAAAACTTATCCAGTGGACATTCTATTAATATTATTATGAATAAAAGATATACACCAGAGAAGACCGAAAGCACTTTACCTTCCGGTCCGCCAATGCGAAAGCGTGGTTCAAACTATCGAATTTGTTAGTTAATATTTATTAAACTATTTTAATCGCGTTATCAGTGCGACTGTCACATTACATACTAAGGGGCCCACACAAATGAAGAGCTTAGTGTGAAAACGTGCTAAGTGACATTTTTGAAAAAATTGAGATTTTTGTGTCAATGAACATATCGTTTCATCCTTTAAAGATATCAAGTTCGTCTTTTTCATAACATTAAAGAAGTATATTTTATTACCGTTTGCATGTAACGTTTGTAACGGATTCAAAATGTAAGCTAAAAACTTTAGAGCTCAATTTAACATTTTTACCTTATTGTCACATACCACGTTCTTCCACTAAGCTCTTCAAATGTGGTCGGTCAAATAAAAGCTCGCGACGACAGGGGCGTAGCGTAAGTAAAAAAACCCGGGGTGGGGGGGTCTTCGATTGAAGTAACGTCGCACTAGAGCTACACGATGACTATTACAGTATTGTGGTCATTAATTGAGAAATGTCTTTTTTTCGTGATACCCAACAGGGTTGTTATGTTTAAAACATTTTGTTTAAAACAATTGTTTTAAATATGTTTAAAACATAGTAATAAAAAACACGTTTAAAACAAAAACGATTTATGCTAATTATCAATGTGGTATATAATTTTAGTTAATTAAAATAATAGCAAACATAAACTATTACATTATTAATTTATAAATTCTTCTATTAGCTCATCTGATTTAATCAAAGGAGGACACCAAATCGCCAGATAATCGAAGGATTTCTTGTATTCTATGATTCTTCGACAAAGAAAGATGCAAGGCATATGCCTAAAATTATTGGAGATGGAAGTAAATATCGAAGACCAAAACGCAAAAAGAACAGTGTTTTTTTAAACTCATACAACTTGTTCAATAACCAAAATTTAATTGTTGAAAAAAACATGTTTTGAACAAAAAAAAAACGTTTTTTTTTTTTTTTTTTTAAACATGTTTTTTTAAAAAAAACTTTTAAAAAAAACATGTTTTTTTTAAAGAAAACACGTGTTTTTTTTTCAACCCTGGTACCCAAGCATTCGCCCACAAAGGTGTACTGGGCTTGTTCCAGCGTTTTAGGGACAGAATCTCTTGCTCCCGTAGAGGGACGGATGAACAGTGCCAGTTACAAAGTCATATTAACCCGAAAAGTGCCTCAACTATAGCTAAACTGTGCTCGAATCATAGATATCATAGTTAAAGTATTAGATTGACAGATCACGTAACCTCCAATGCTAACGACGGGACGCGCCTGGAGGCTAAATAAGAGGGCAAAATTTCCAGTTTTGCTGCCACTTTAAGGAGAAAAATTCTACGAAAAAATACCATTTAATTCTAAAATTACAAAAACATATCGTAAAAATACTAGCTGCAATTTGGAATCTTTTTAGTGACTTTAAATCCTTTTCTAGTATTTTTTTTGTAATTTTAGAAATAAATGGTATTATTTCGTAGTATTTTTCTCCTTAAAGTGGCAGCAACACTGGCCATTTTGCCCTCTTATTTTGGCCTCCATGCGCGTCCCCTCGTTAGCATTGGAGGTCACGTGATCTGCCAATCTAATACTTTAACTATGATATCTATGGCTCGAATGGAGATTGCGTTTTCCTACAGGACAGCGCGCCATGTCACACTTCGAAGCAAATTCAAAATTTCTGCTAAAAAAAATCTTGCCGTACTGGATTGGCCAGGGAATCCACCGGACTTGAATCCCATAGAAAATTTGTGGGCTATTGGTCAAACGACGGCTTCATAATGTGACTATACGACAATGGAAAAGCTAATTTTGGCCGTTATTGAAATATGACTGAGACATTGAAATTAAAACTATATGTGCTAGTCTAGTACCGGGTGGCCCAGCGGGTAGTGTTTGAAATAAATGAAAAAATAAAAACAAATAAGAGACATGAGAAGAATTTAATGACGTTTATTGAATGGACATATTGGGCAATTTATGATAAAGAGGTTCGAAGTGCCCGCCATCTTTAACAAATACAGCAGTTAGGCGGTTCTCGAATACAACCATACTCCATACTCCTTACAAATACCTTCCTCCTCCTCCATACTCCTTTTGTTTGACCAATTCTTTTTGTGGGAAGCTTTTTTTTTAGCTTTTGTGTGAAGTTCCACAAAAAGAATTAACCAAACAAAAGGAGTATGGAGGAAGTTATGGGTAAGGAGTATGGAGTATGGTTGGATTCGAGAGAACCGCTGTCCTTGTTAAATATAGCGGGCACTTCGAACCTCTTTATCATTAATTGCCCAATATGTCCATTCAATAAACCGTCATAAAATTCTTCTCATGTCTCTTATTTGTTTTTATTTTTTCATTTGTTTCAAACACTACCCGCTGGGCCACCCTGTACATTCCATGCCGAAAAGTGTATGATGTTATAAAGTTTTGGGGCGGTCATATCACTTATTAGTTTTGAATGTATCCATAGAATATTTGAAAAAACTGAATTTTATAAAAAAAACTGCATTTCTCAATTAATTTCCACAATACTGTAGAACCTCGAGATTTAGAACCGCGGTCAATTGAAGGGGGAGGGGCGATATGAAATTTTTATACAGAATTCCATGCAATATTACAAACGAAAAAGACAGAAAGATGAGTATATTTTGAGAATTTTGGAGGGGGGGGGGGATATTCCCACAATCCCACCCCCGCTAACACCCCTTGCTGAAATTCTTAAAGTATACTTATTTATCATATCTTAAGATTTATATCATATTTGGACGAATATACAGTGGTGGCCAAAAGTGTGGACATTTTTTTAAATTTGCAAATCTAAGATAGATCTTACTATTAGTTGCATAATTTTTTTGTAATACAGATATTGTAATACGGTACTTATTATTAAATTCTACACTGAATTACCTTCAATTTAATATATAAATGTTTGTATTTAAGGGAAAATTAATATATTCTACAAGCACAAAACAAAAAAGTTGAAAAACATGAAACATTAAAAAATGTCCACACTTTTGGCCACCACTGTAGCTCTCATTCCAAGTTTCACCCCTAAGTTAAGAATAGAAATTCGTTTCACATTTTAATTATTTTTATTTCAATTAACCATGTAAAAGTTGATATTTAACCGAGTTATCAAAGCCTCCCAAATTAATATATAAATAAAAACTTAATGCTTAATTTTGTGTTTTGACGTACTAAATGTAATAAAAAAATTATTAGTTTCGGTTTTGACTGAATAGCAGTCACACTGGAGCTTAAAGAAGGCTATTAACAACGAGACTTGTAAGTTGGAACCTTAGTCAAGTGACGAGCTGAGGCACCTAAGCTGGCACCAAACGCATCCCAAGTGATGTCAGGATTTTAGACCAAGACAGATTTAATATGCGCCAGTTACATTTTCAATGGGATCGTTTCAGATCTTGAGTGACAACAGAAATGCTAAATAAAAATAAATTTTTCCTCGAACATCGATTGGTGAATCAATGTCAAGTGTGATCAGAGCACCAATAGAGTACTTGACAGTATCGCTAAAATACCTTCCAATATTAATTAAATTATAGTTTGAATCCAAATATAACAAACATATATATTTTTTTGCATAATAAATCTTTAAAAAAACATTTTCAAATGGCTTTTTTTTCATCGGTACGTCACGTGATCACAAACAAGTCGATTTGGCCGACGTCACTAGTATGTATAAACAAACCGGTGTGATGTTTTTTTGTTTGTAATTAAACTGGTTTTAATCTAACTTGCTATTAAAATAAGAATTATATAGATAATGGGTGGAGGTTTTACAGAAGCGGATAGTTCAAATTTGCTTAAAGTAGATTCCGAAATGGTGTTTTAAAGTTTGTTTATAGTTACCAGTGACATCATAGATACCACGTGACAGCCACAAAGCGTTTCCGGAAGTGATTTTTCGTCCAAATTTTAAAATTCATTTTTTCCAATTATATGGGGTATTTGAAAAAAAGAAAAAAATACGGGTCTAATATTTTTGGCATAAGAATATTTTAAGCCAATAAATTTTTTTTTAGTCAAGTACCCTATTGGAGCACCGATCGAAGGAAGTCAGAAATGAAAGGTGGAAGGAAGTACGTCACCTGAAACAAGCCAATTATTCACGATGTTTTTAATTGGATTTTTTTTATACAGCGCGATCTTTTTATAGTATGGCTAAGACGAGGACAGAACTGGTGATGTATACTTTGTGACACGACCCCTTAACCCACTGAGACCCGCCTACTTCCAAATCTTGTGTGTTAGAGATTCTAAGTGGCAAACATTCTACAGTTCCTGGACAAATTATTAGACGCACTGTATTTTTTTTAGTCATTTTGTTTCTTAAGAGTTTTTATGCAATAATAGTATATTTAAACTACAATATTATTGATTTTTATTTAAAAGAATTGTTGTAGACTACATATTTGTATTTATTTTAAGATAATTATGATTAAGATTAATTTACATTAATTATTTATTATAAGATTATTTATGTGTGGAATCATCATCCTCAAAAGCAGGAGACAGTACAGTCTTGCATTGATAGCATGCCGCGCAGAATTAAAGCTTTGATAGCGGGTAAAGGTGGCTCAACTAAATATTGACCTTTTACTTAATAAATTTATGCTTTTCTAAATGAATCTGTTTATTTATGTCAAATAAATCGGTAATTGATTGGATAATATAAAAATAAAAAAACAAATTAATTTAAAATAATAAAACGGTACAATATCACCCAGTAATTAATATATTTTACATGAAATCTTGCAGTGCGTCTAATAATTTGTCCAGGGACTGTAAGTGGCATTTCATTCTGATTTTCTCTTTTTTAGCATCAAATTGAGGAGGTAAGCGTGGAGAAAACCGATCCCGTTTTCTTATCTCTCCCTCCCTATAGGCATTTTATTGCTCGGTGGATTTATTTGTAATAGGGAACATTTTTATTTGAAAACACCGATTTGCTTGAGCGGTACGTCCTCGGAATAATAATTTGCTATGTTACATAAGTCGTTGACAAAAAAGACCTATATATTTTCGGATAAAGTCGGTAAAATATTTAAAAACTTTAGTAAAAACAAACACTTTATTAACACAAAAACAAACAATACAGAAAAAATTTTGTTCGTCACAAGGGGGTTAAAAAAAACCCGTATATGTGACTAAATAAACATAATTATACTTGATAAGACACAATAATAAGACACTTATAAGTTTAAATAAAACAATATAAAAAAACTACAAAAAATAATAAATTTAAATACATAAATATACACAAAAAGAAAAATGTGGCAATGCTAATGCTATATAATCAAAACAAAATGCCAAAATTCTGGTCAGCGGGAAATATATATAAAAAAAACCAGTTCGCTTCTATAAATTAAAAAATACATCAATATCGTCTATTGACAAAATAAATTTAAATAAAGAATTTCTAAACCTGCATAAAGAAGGGATACTTTAAAGTTCAGTAGGTAGTTTATTGAATAATTTTGGGGCTAAATATGAAAAATGTTTTCGAAAAATTTCTTTATGTGGAAATGGGATATGATAAATTTCATTTAAACGTCTAGCTGATATATTTACTTTTAAATTACAAAAAGAATTACTACGATGTAAATATAAAATCATTCGAAAACTAACATTATATCGAATCGGTAGTAAATTTAAAAATGGGGATGTTCGAATAAAGATGTCCTTTCAGAATTTTAAAACATTTGTTTTGAATTGAAATCAACGGATTAATATTGCTTTTATAATCTCCTCCCCATACAATACTACCATAATTAATGATGGGATAGAACCAGGAATAATATAAATTAAGAAAAAAAGTTTCAAGATACTTTCTTATTAGGTAATAAAATTTGTATAAAATAAAACGGAGTTTTTTTAATAACTCGGAAACATGAGTTTTCCCATTTTAGATTAGAATCTATATACAGTCCAAGATATTTTATACTATTTGTCGAGTTTAAACTTATACAAGAACAGTCAATATTTTGTCTACATGTTGTTAAATGATATTTAAGAGAAAAATTTTAATCTAAATTTGTTAAACTGAAAAAAATAGACTTTTATTTAAGTTTAAGATTAAATCATTTATAGAAAACCAATTGCTAATTGTCATTAGATCTTTCTCTACATCTCAAAAGTATATACAACGTTTTTTTACTAAACTTAGTCCAACAATATTGAGGCTAAAATAGGGTACTTGACTGTGTCGATAAAATACCTTCAAATATTATTTAAATTATAGTTTAAACTTAAAAATAACAAACGCATATATTTTTTGCAAAATAAGTCTTTAAATAATTAATAAATCTCATTTTAAAAAGGCTTTCTTCCACGTGATCGTTATGTGATCAAACACGTCGATTTGGCTGACATCACTAGTAAGTATAAACAAACCGGCATGATGTTTTTTTGTTTTGCAATTAAACTTGATTTAATCTAATTTACTTGTATTAAAATAAGAAAGAGATAATGGAAGGCGGTTTTACAGAAGCGGATAGTTCAAATTTGCCCAAAGTAGATTCCAATATGGTGTTTCAAAGTTTGTTTATACTTACTAGTGACGTCACAGATACCACGTGACAGCCAGAAAGCGTTTTTGAGCGTAATTTTTCGTCCACATTTTAAAAATCATTTTTGACGTTTTTTGACAAAATTTTGAAAAAAGAAAAATGTATTTTTATTTTGTACAGACGCTCAATTTACGATGATAAAAAAAATTCAAATAGTCAAATACCCTATTGCCATATCGGATATTTTTGTGTTTCGATTGAATTATCGTCGCTTTAGGGATACACTTTTTCGTACAACATGATCCGTTAAAAGGACGACTAAGTCGAAAAGAGAACCTGCTAAAGTATGAAGTATCCTCCGTGGCAAGATGCCCTAATCCACTGCGCCAATAATATATTTATGGTGTTTAAATTACTTTATTTGGATAATAATGAAGTAAAGGCGTCTAACTATAACTTACGACTCCGATCAAATTTCAACATTTTCGACTAAAAAAAATAAATAATGCGTATTATGTCTCATCCTCATTTAAAATAAACAGGGATTCGAAAGTTACCTTTAAAAAGTAACTGTTACAGTTACTTATTACGAAAAGTAGCTAAATACAGTTTAGGAATGTCAAGTTATAAGAAAAGTTGCAGTTTAACCATCTTACCAGGTTTTTTTTAAGGACAACCAATATTAAAGAAACATAAGCACAAACAAAATCCTGCAATTAGAATAAATTAAAAATTTCTTTAGTTAGTTTTTAAGGAATTTTAAAATTGGCGCCCGACATCCATCGGAAAGTAACGGAATTTTTCGTCACTCCGTTACCGCCAAAAGTAACTAAGTTACAGTTACTATTCTAAAAAATCTAACAGCGTTAACTTAAAATGTAACTGTTACAAGTAACGTGTTACTCTAATAGATGGAAATAATTATATATTGTATTAAGGCAAGCAGTCTTGAGGATGCACTGCATAAATAGCATTTTAATTTTATATCAAGAAAATAAGTTTAGTTTAGTTTGAATTATCGTCGCACTAGAGCTACACGAGGGCTATTGGCGACGGGCGTCGTAATTTAGAACCACAGTCAAGTGATGAGCCGACACCTGAGTAGACACCCAACGTAACCGTTAAGGGCGACATCGTATGCAGCGTTAGGACTTTGAAGGATATTTAACGTGCACTCCCTCTATACGGGGTATTATTCGTCGGACATTTTAGACTGCACGGGCCGTTTATAGGTCGGCAGCTATTTTGGCGATGCCCGGACCCGACCTGGGACCTTTCGCATGCTAGGCGGATGCCAAACCGACTGGGCTCCCCAGCCCCCAAGAAAATAAGAGAAAATCATTTTAAAAATTTTTATGCGATAATAATGGCGTTACATTAAAAAAAATCTTGTTAATTGAATTTTAAAAACATTTACAAGTAATACAACAAGATAAGGAAAAATCGTTGTTGCTGAAGGCTTATGTTAATACAGTCAAACCTCGATAACTCGACTTCCTATAAGTCGAATAATCCGCTAACTGGAACTTTTAATCAAGTCCCGAATCATTTCTATACTTTTCTTTAAAAAACTGTCTCCATAACTCGAAGTGAACATCTTCTAAGTCGAAGTTTTAGTGATAGATTTCCCCAGTAAAAAACACAATTCAGTACAGACAACACCCTGTGTTAAAAATTAGGTGACTTTGTGAATGCGAACAACCTTAAAATAATACAAACAAGAAATAACTGCTTTTTTCAAATGAGATTTTTAGATTTACGTGGTATGTATATTAATTAATTTAATATGTAATGAGGCCAAATTTTGTAGTTTCTATAAACATTTTGAGCCTATTCTTCTTTTGTTGTTTACATAGGCTATTAAAATCTTGAAATGCGCACAACTATAGTACTGTGGCACATATCAAACCATTTCAAACATGGAAAACTCATGTTAAGTGCCTGTAAAGAGGAATGGGAGGTAACTTGTGGGAGGTAACTCAGGGCCGTCTCGAATGAGTTCGCTACACGCTAGAAAGAAAGATAATACTAGTTTAGTCAGTAGAGTGAGCAATAGCGAACTCCTATCGAGACGGCCCTGGGTAACTTCGATAACTGGAACTTCGGACAAGTCGAATATTTTTGGAGGTTCTTCTGGGACTTCGAGTTATCGAGTATTGACTGTAGTTAAAATTATGCATTTTATTTGGATTTTTTATACCATGAAAAAAGGGGCTATTAATTGCTAATTCAGTTATTTTTAATGTTTATTGTTGTAGTTAAATGTTTCTGCAATCTATAATAATAAAAATGAAGTTTTGCATGTGTGTGTGTGTGTGTCTTATAGATTCATAGACTAGACATTTGTTTGACTCGCAACTTGGCACAAATGCGTAGTTCATACTTAGATTATGATTTTTGAACTTTCAGGTTTCAAAATGTTCTATTTTTAGAGAAAATTCGAATTTTCTGAAAAAACTACACCACTTTGACTCAAATCCGATCTTTTTTTACTTTCCTGATGCCATCGGGTGAAAAAATTAAATAAAACTATTAACGAAAACATTTAAAATTGAAAATGTTTATTTTATTCTTTTGCCATTAACTTCAGAAACTAAATTCATTATTTGAAAAATAATTGCCATGTTTCAAGTAACGTAATTCCGCCAGTCTCCATTCCTGGATTTTATTGTGGGTTTATTTGATGATTTTTTCATTGCTTTTTCTGTTGACTGCATGTATGCATATTTAAGCAATAAATGTATAGTTAAGCTATTACTGAACTATGATAGTTAATGAAGGCCATCGCACTAGAGCTGCATATTAGTGTTTTATGTCTTTATTTTTTCGCCAAATACGTTGCCAAACTCGCCGAATTATTAACTAAAACTCGCCAAATCGGCAATATCTTTTATAAATAATTTATAAGCTGGTCAGTTGTTCGAAGGTCATTGTGTTAGAGCTGTGTAATGGGTGTGTTTGTATCTATATCTATTTTCTCGCCAAATTATTTCCCAAAACGCGCCAAATGAGCTAAAAGGTTTTCGGAGTGTCTAGTGCACGGGCACCGTACAACCATTGCGCGTACGGGTAGTAACTGCGCAGGACCGAGGCTTATTAACAGTTTTAGTTCGATTCATCCTTGACCACCGTAGCTTAGTGGTAGCATAATAGGTTCGTATTCAATAGGTCTCTGGTTCAAAACAAGCTTTCGGTTGAATTACGAATTTTTATGAGATTTTTTTTTCACACTGAAAGATCATCGTTTCAAATTTGTTCTGGAAAAGTTTACTTCACGTTTTTTTTTACGTTTTCATGAAGTATTTAAATTTCTAATTTTTTGAACTTCCATTGCAAATGGCTAGAATTGATGTTTTTTTAGAGAAAACAAAATCCCCCAAACGAGTGTTTAGGCTTTCAATGCGCCCTACAGTACTGCCCATGTTGGATACTGATGTTTTTATAGAGAAAACAAAATTGCCCCAAAAAAGAGTAATCAACTTTCAAGTATATCATGTCCGTGCACGCAATACATGCACGCGGTTCCAGTAAGCCCCGACTTGAGCAGGCGCGTTAATACCCGTACACGTAATGCGTGAACGGTGCCCGTGCGCGTAGCCTCTGCCAAAGGTTTTATGTATTTATGAGGGAATTGTGATGACATTTCTGAGTGCATTTTATAGCGTATTTTTCATTTTGGAATTTTAAGGCAATGAAACGGGATTTTATACTTTATAACAAGCGGGAACAATAACATAAGTTATGATTCTATAACAGGTTATATGTGTTGGACGTTGAATGTGCATCTTGTCCAAAAAGGAAACACCAGGGTTTAGGAACAGAGCTTTAATTAACACAACATGGTAAAAGGTAACAAGGGACTAAGCAAGAGCGTAGCAACAACAACGCTAGCAATATATAGTAACAGTTCTACGGTCACAGTTCATAGTTCATATTCAGGTGATTGTTGGCTGATTCCGATCTACGTCTACACAGACTTGTAATCACAACAATATGGTACACATATTTGGAACGATTTGATATTTTTTTTAATCCGTGCGAAGAACGGGTATAAATTTACTAGTATAATATATAGGCAATCCAGATCAAACAACTGTAAAGAAACATCAAAATCGCATCATTGAAAGGAAATTTGCATCTTGCACATAGAAAATTTAATACAAGCATAATTCATAATGCTGAGTATTACTAAAAAGTTGTAGAAAACTCATTTTTTTAAGCTAGAAAGTCACAGATCCAAGTGTCCAAATTTTAAATTTATAAAAGCAGTAAATTATTTAGAATTTTTCTTTTACATAAAGTTACCTGCTTACCTTTATTAGGGTATAAAATATATATATACCTTTATTTTTATATAATTGTTATTGTATAACAGTTTTAGTTTTTCTAATGTTAGTTATATTTATAGCAGGTTTTCCTGTTAGCCTACAAGAAGCGCTAAAAATTATAATATTTCTTGAAAAGCAAGTTTCACTACTTAATTTATAGTTAAGTTTCTTTCAATTTGTTTGTTCGATAAAATAATTTTAACTCAAATACTGTTTCATGAACAGCACTCCGGTAGCCTTCAGACGTTAACTTAACCAAACCAAACTGTTAATTAATACAAGTTACTTTGACAAATAGATAGTATAACATAAATGCACTATTTGCATGAAATATTTCTTACAAAAAAAAATTGAAGTCAAACTTATATTTAATTTTTATTACTTATTTTAAACTTAAGGTATCTCCTTACCTTGAAAACGGCAAATTTTAACAATTTTAACAATTTTCACAAATTTTGTTTATTGTTTTAAAAAGAAGCCCTATTATTTAAGTTTAAAAAACTGTTGAGATTTTAACTGTACGATAGTTTAATCAAAAGTTATGGCTATTCAGTGAAGCATAGTACGTCAAATGTTGCGCTAACCAAACCGGAAGTAGAAGATAGAACTTTATACTTTAAACGCGTTTTCTGAAGAACGGTATTTTTCAACAACAATATCTTTTTAAAACCTGATCTCAAAAACTACTTGATATAATGTAATAAAATTTTCATAGCATGTTTATTATAAGTTAATGTGTGTTTTGACATAAGATCTAAGTAAAATAACTGATAGAATTTATTTTATGGACTTTTCAATATTAAAATTTCCTTGATTTTTGAAAAATTTCTATAAACATAGCTTTGATACTATGTAATTCCTAAAATATTAGAAGTTTTACATAAATCTCATTTCAAAACATGCAAGAAGGTCTAATGAATAACTCTGCCTAATATTTAAGGAACAAATGAATTATTTTTTGACCGTTGACGTTTTGCGTAAGGCTTATATTTAAGGCAAATTTCTTCAAAATTTCCATTTATTTAAAAAAATAAAATGTTAATTAAATTTTTTTTGTTCAATTATTCCATTTGACATAATTATTCATCATTACCACTAAAAAATTAGTTATTTTTAAAGTGTTAAAAAATTAGACCCCTCAAGGTAGGGAGCTACCTTAACTTGATAAATAAACTGTTGTATTGGAAGATATATCTCGAAATGAATTGTGTTTTTTTTGCATGTGGGTATCACTGTTTATGCAGGTGGTGTGTCCAGATGTCTACACCACTGGCTTATTATTACAAATAAAAAAAACGTAAATCTAAACAATACCATAAGTTACTTGCGAATGTTTATTGAATTATCCCTTTTAATTTTTTTTAAATATTATTGTAAATAACGATTCGTTATTCCTTCCACATTAGCTTTTTAAATAGTAGAATCGTTTCTTTCAAACAAACTTGAATGAACAAGTTTCCTGATTTTAGCCAACTATTTGAGAAAAGCAAAATATTTTTCAAAAGGGTGTCTGGTTCTCTTAGATTATAATTAGTTTTATATTGAAATTTTGACAAAAGTTACAAAATATTTTTAGCTTTCAATTTATATAAAATAAATTTCTTTAACATTAACCATTTAGCAGTAACTTAATTTCCTATAAATACTCAGAACTCTCCGTAATTTTTTTTAACTTGAATATGATTAACCATTATAACCATAAGCTTTTATATTTTATGTTTTCAAATGTCTAAGCGTTTAAAAAATCTTAAAATTGTGCGAAAAACCCGACGAAAATTTTTTGGCATTATTTTCAAAAAATAATATATTGCATCTCAAAAAATTTGAGATAAGATTTAATAAATTACATCAAATATGTCCCATTCATTGTTAAATATTCCTTGAAAATTTAAAAACGTTTTCTCACGAATGAGAGTATTGAATACGTTTTTTTTCAACGCTATTATTTCCTTTATAAATGCATGAGTAAAATAAACTTCAGAGTAAAATTTTCCATCATCTCTAGAAAATTCAAAAAACAGCTTTACCAAAGTTATGAGAAATTGACATGTTGCAATATTACTTTTAAAAGTAGTTATTTCAATCAAAATCTATTCAAAAATGATATTTAGTATAACTCACTTTACTTTGCACTTTAATTTTGTTTGTTCACAAGTATAAAATGTTTTAATTATATACATTATATACAAGTATAAAATGTTTTAATTATATACATTATATACAAGTATAAAATGTTTTAATTATATACATTATATACAAGTATAAAATGTTTTAATTATATACATTATATACAAGTATAAAATGTTTTAATTATATACATTATATACATTATATACAAGTATAAAATGTTTTAATTATATACATTATATACAAGTATAAAATGTTTTAATTATATACATTATATACAAGTATAAAATGTTTTAATTATATACATTATATACAAGTATATGATGTTAGTAACAAATAAAAAAATATTTTATTTATTTTTAAGCAATGCAAAACTTTTTATGTCTTTAAATAGAAATGCTAGTATATTTTTTGGAATAAATACCTCAATGGTTATATAATATTTAAATTTTACAATTATAAATTTAAATTTTTAAAATTTTAGTTAAAAAATTTGAATAATTCTTATAAATTAATAATTCAATTTTTAGAAAATTAAGATATTTTATAATTGGACGGCAATTAAGCACACAATTACAGCAATATTGTCAAAGATACCCTTATTTATATAGTTTTAGTAGCATCATTTAAAAGAGTAAAACATTTTTAGAGTGCTTTTTTAGGTAAGTAAATTTTTATTAAAAAAAATTTTACGCTTTTTTTAAATTTTCTAAAATTTAATTTGTAGAGGAAAACTTTCTATTGATTTCCAAAATGTTTGTGGTATTTAGAATTTAGATATTGTCTTTATAAAAGTTGTGTATTAATAATCCTTTTTGAAAACTAGATGCTATTTAAACCAGTTCAGAATGTACAAAAAAAGACGTCCTGTTTACAATGGCTCGGTGAAAAGAAGATACAAGTTTTTTCGCGTAAAGTGGAATTGCAAATCTTGCCTCGGTATCTCGTCGGGGGAGATGCGTGTCTGCGACAAATTGCGCAAAAAGCGCGCCCGCGAAATCTCATTAAATGCGCGGGTGAAATAAAGCGCGAAGAAAGTTTTTGATATGTTCTGCCTGCGGAGATAGGCGAATGTATGTAAATAAAAAGGGGAGCGTTTATTGCAGGTGGAGACAGGTTGGCCCTGCGGCGGCAGGCCACTTAAAGCGTATGTAAAATCCGTGTGCAGCAGAAGTAGAAACACCTATCTCCGACTGTCATTGGGTGTTCTCCCCTCTCCATGATAAATAAGACTTATGGAGGAATTGAAAAGGACGCGCTAAGCCATTAATTTGAAACTATCCCGTTTTAACGAGTCGGACTGGTGGGCCGGCGCGATAGCGTGGCGCTCGTTTTAAAACCGGCCATAAAAGGGTTCGCTGGCAAAAGGAGAAAGCAAACGGCGCCATTAGTTGAAAGGTTCACGTAATGAAGAATCCCTGGCGGGCAAAACAGTTCCCGGCCTGAATCATTGGCGCTTCCCATTGTCACATTCCGCAGCGGCTGATAAGAAACCAACGGCCCCGCATTAAAATTCAAATCTTTGGCGGAGCAGTAATCTCCCAATAATGACTGCCTCGCGTCAAAACCCGATAAGCCTGGATTGATAGCGGACGACTTTCTTTATCCGGAGGAATTCGTCACCGAAACCGAATGAAAAACTTTTTCCTTGGAGGTGAATAGGAAAATTGTGTCGCCCCGTAACGATGGTTTATCTGTCCCCCCGCTTTAATGGCCGACGCCTGTTATGGCCTGCAGGGCCCCACTTAAATCCTTATCGGCGGGCCGCAATGAACAAAAATGGCCAACCTAATGTGTTTTACATAACAGATGGCACAACGCAGAGTAATGAGACTTTTAAAGAACTCGCCGCTTCCAAATTGTCTCCTTATTTACACACCGCCTCGAAGATAATGCCACTTTCTTCCTTTTCCCCATGTACTAATTACTCGATGCTCAAAAACCGGATGTTTTTTAATTTATTTGACTGCACCCCATCAAAGGGGACTTTAGAGCAGAGCTTACATGTAAACCTAATTAGATTTTCGGGGTTTTTTTTTTCAAGTGTCATATTCGTTAGATACATTTGTCAAACAATGTAAATGAATAACTTAAATTAAAAACGAAGAGGCAGGGCAATATTTTCCTTGTAATATCGGCGATTATAATCAAGGAGAATAATAAACTTTTTAATTATTTCAATGAAACTCTTACAAATGAAATTGGAACTAACGTATTTAATCGTTTATATGGTATTTCATTTATTAACCTTAAAAAAAGCACTGTTCGGTTGATGCTATTTCAACGTCTCTGCCGTAATTTTCAAATTCTGCGAAGTGATCTTAGCGTAGCGTTTAAAGAGGTATCACAACTTGAAATAGGTAATTAACAATGAGTAAAAGCAAAGTCATAAAAAATTTCTGTAAGCTATGTATGTCAATTTAAACAAACCTTTGTAGAAACATGTGCCTACACCAAAGCGAAGATTTTGTAATCGGTACCACCAGATAAAATTATGTTTATATTGGTTTTGTGTATTAGTATATATTCTGTTTTAGCTTTGTTTGCAACTGTATCCAGAACGAAGCAATTTATAAAACGCATCCTTTTTGATGAATTTCATAATTGAAGGAAATTCCTTTACTGATATTTTTTTATTACGTTCAATATTTTTGGTTAACAATTACTAATTAACTTGTTTTCAAAGTTCCTGCAAAAAAATGTTTTGTAATCGGCGTAAATTCGCTTGTATTGTGTCTGCATCTCAAGAGATATATTATTGAAAAGTCTTTTTTACTGTAGTATACAGAATTTTAACCCATTGTATGAGTAAGTGTTTTTCTTTTTGTTAATTCAATATGCGGTTTTCAATGTAAGCATTGCTGTAAGTAGAGAAGCAATCGGTGTCAAAATAAAAGCGTATTTAGTGATCAAAATTTTAAACACAATTCTACTTAATAATCAATTAATGGTAATTTATAAAGCAGATTTTAATTAAATTCTTCAAGAGAAAGCAAGGAAAATCAACAATTATTGGTGCTTATGAGCAAATAATGAGTATTTATGAAAAATTAATAAGTATTAAATATAATTAAAAATACTGACGGCGGAAAATTTTGATAATGCTGAACAATGAATGAATATTTAATGTTAATCATAATTAATAAAAATTCATTAGTTAATCGTAATTAATGAAAAAGTAATGAGCAATATGTGTAATAATTAAAAATACAATTAACGATTAATTTTAATGAACAGAATTAACGATGGTTAATCATAATAAATCATAACTAATAATTAATGATAGTTAATTTTAATCATTATTAATTACTTATTACTTATTTGTGAAAATTGATTATAACTAATGAAAATTTCTTGATAATTGATCATATTTAATGAAATGTTATTAAAAATTGATCATAATTTAAAAACAATTAAAAATTCATCATAATAAATCAACAATTGAAATTTGATTAAAACAATTGATAATCGAATAAAATTGCTGAACAATTTATAATTGATCATATTTAATAAAACATTGATAATACTGAACAATTGCTAATTGTATAAAAAGATGCAAAAATCCTTTGCGTTTGCGTCATTAATAAGAGTTTAAAGCAAGGTATATTCAAACACAAATGAAAAGTTAAGATATAAATAAATCATAATTAAATCATGATAATTAATCGTAATATATAACTGATAATTATCTTTTTATAATAATGACAAAATCTTGAATGAATATCGGAATCGAAATGAATATCGGAATGAAAAAATGAATATCGGCATGAAAAAATGAATATCGGCATGAAAAAATGAATATCGGAATGAAAAAATGAATATCGGAAAATTCCGTCGATGAAAAGATGGACATCTACCCTCATTTTTGTTTATAGAGTTACAGCACGGTAGCGTCAGTATCAACATTTTTAAATTGTTATAATTAACAGTCACATACAAAAACCATGCTTGTAAAATCGGAACAATAGTTTAAAAAATGAAAAATATACATATTAAAGCTAAGTATTTTTATTGTTGCTATTCAAAAGGGTAAAAGCAGAGAATGTAACATGTAGATAGAGGAAATCAACTGCATGCAGGTGAGGGGAAATATTTTAACTATTCAGAAGACGGGAAGGATGATACGGGGGAGGGATATTCCCCCCTCCCCCCATTACGGTCCCTTTTAAATCCATCTAAGTCTGAGATAGAGGGGTGGAAAGGATAAGAATCGGGTGTTCGTTTCATTGCATATATAAAATTTCTCTAAACGTCCACGATTTTATTGCATTTCCCATTACGTAACATTTTTTTCGTAAGATGGGGAAAAATTTTATATATATATTCGTATTTTTTTCCCTCTTACTCGTGGCAACGGATTTTCGGTAAACATGTATTTTTGTTGTACATTTTATGATTTTACATAGATAAAAAGTATGGTAAATTTAAAAACTTTTTTTAAAAATGTTTAGGTTAAGTACTATAACTTGCCATTAAAGTCTTTGAAAATAATAAACATATATTTTGTTTGAAACTTTTTACTTCTACTTAATGCAAATGTACAGTGCAGTATTGGCCATAATGGATAAGACACCTTGCATGTGTCACTCATGCACTTATAAGGGAAATAATAGTATCAAAAACAAAAAAAAAACGTATTTAGTACCCTTATGTGTCAGAAAATAGTTCAAATGTTAAACTTTCATGAAATAATTTACCAACAGGGTACTTGACTAAAAAATTTTATTGGCTTAAAATATTCTTATGCCAAAAAGTATTAGACCCGTATTTTTTCTTTTTTTCAAATACCCCATAAAAAGGGTGGAAAATGAATTTTAAAATTAGGACGAAAAATCACTCCCGAAAACGCTTTGTGGCTGTCACGTGGTATCTATGATGTCACTAGTAACTATAAACAAACTTTGAAACACCATTTTGTAATCTACTTTAAGCAAATTTGAACTATCCGCTTCTGTAAAACCTCCACCCATTATCTATATAATTCTTATTTTAATAGTAAGTTAGATTAAAACCAGTTTAATTACAAGCAAAAAAACATCACACCGGTTTGTTTATATATACTAGTGACGTCAGCCAAATCAACGTTTTTGTGATCACGTGACGTACCGATGAAAAAAAAAAGCCATTTGAAAAGGATTTTTATGAATTATTTAAAGATTTATTTTGCAAAAAAATATATACGTTTGTCATATTTGGGTTCAAACTATAATTTAATTAATATTGGAAGGTATTTTAGCGATACTGTCAAGTACCCTATTAGTGTAACTTATTTATCTTAGAATGAAATTTATTTTATCTTGTTTTCAATAACTCCTTTTCTCTGAGGACGGGGGATTGGCGAAAATATAGAATGGACTCTTCAACAAGATTTCTACTTTGTGGGGGGGGGGGGGGTGCTATTCTTTGAAAAGCTTTCGGGTGTCAAATGAGCTACAGCACACCGCTTTCACGAGGAATAATGAACGTTGAAGAGAAGCCAAAGAAAGTACAAAGCTTGATTGCAAATTAAACCTGCGCATATTTGGTGGCGAGGGAGTGTTTTGTGATCGAGCATTCCAATTCACAGGAAGATAAAGGGTCAATTCAGTCTACAGAATAGGTGTATTGCCAACGGTTTTAGACAATGGATATATGGTCGATAGCAAGGTTTCTTTGAATCCATACTTTGAAGGGACAGTGTTTATGGACATCCAATAGTCATTTAACCCTTTCAATTCTGAATTTTATATTTTATAAGACTTAAAAATGATTGGTCACTTCTCCTAATGTTATTAGGTAAAAAAATCGTTCTTTAAAATGAAAATACTCTGTTTAATAAATGAGATATAGCCAAAAAGCCAAATGATTAAATTTGCAGACATTAGGCAAATAGTGCATGTAATTGTTCTATTATTATGTTTATTGCCTTCTCAGTGCTTTACAAATAAAATAAAAAATTTAAAGCCACGAAATTGAAGCAAACGAATAATAAATGTGTTTTGCATTCTGCTAAAATAAATAATTGCAATCGAAGTGCTTTTACCATCAGGAAATATTCAATAGAATATTTTGAAAAAAAATCACTAAAAACATATTATAAAAAAGGTGGGTAATGCAAAAGCGGTGTTGCTACGTTAGGCAACACCGTTTAATTCAAACTAAAAGAAAATTCTTCTCAAAACAAAAGAATTATCAATATACGGGAAGTGCGAATGGGGAATCGCAAAAAGTCGTTGCTTATTACCAATCGTAGCAGACAGAAAGCGTTTTAGAATGTATAGCAAATATTTTAGTGTTGTGATCAAAACCCGGATATCGAGTTAGGGGCATTTAGACTGAATATGTATTTTCCCCTCCCCAGTATAATTGGAAGTCTTTTTAAAAAAAATCTTATAAACCTGTAACTTAAAACTTTTCTAAGTGCGCAAATAACATGGGGAAACACTTTGTTTTGTAAATTGCCATTGTTCTGTTTAACAATTTTAATGGTTTTAAAGATAAACCTCAATGTACACTGCTCAAAACAATTAGGGGAGCACTTTCCGTGCTTTTGTTGCCTTTACAGTCTCAACTTTTTATTTTTTATTCTAAAAATCTAAAATTTGTGAAATAGATTCATTATACATACAGAATAAAATTGTAAAAAACAGGGGGGGGGGGGGGGGAATCTTAATTTTGTTAACTAAAATTTAGGGTAAAAATTGGAATCAACTTTTGAATAAATTATAACAATACTTTTATCAAAACTTTATTTGTTAAAAACAGTTAAAATCAATTTATTATCAAACATTTAAAAATCTAAAAAATGCAAGCATGAAAATTTTAGGGTCAATTTATTTGCTACAGTTGTTTTAGAGAATTTTATTTGGCCATGTTTTCATACTTTCATTTAATTAAAACAAACATTATTTAATTATTCAAAACGCATGATTCTTTCATCTAACGATACATAAGTGCGAGTTGAATTTAAAAAAATCGCAAGCTGAAGATTCCAAATGGAATCACTGGAGTTGAAATGGTTTAATCCATGCGCTCCCATAATATTGTGAGCAGTGTACAATGGTATTTCGGAATGAATCTATTAAAAAGGTAATAAAAGTGTACACACAATCCTGTATTGCATTCAAATGACCATAAACAAAATAATATTGCAATAAAAATTAAATAAAACAATGACATTGAAAATATCCAAAATTCAACATATTTAAAATTTATAAACCATTATTTTCTTTAAGAATTTGTTGTGATTTAATTAACCAGTTTAAAGTTTGAAGAAACAAACAAAATAAAGATATATAAATATGAAATAAAAATTTAAGCCAACTTCCGTTTTGATTAATTTACATTCATAACTAACTAATTTAAAAATTTCTAACTAATATTTACAAATATTTAATTAGGAGAAGTTTGATTAATCTTAAACTGTAAAAAAGAACATATTCTAGAAACATAACTATAGATATAATTACTGCATGAATTTTTATTATTTTTACATGTATTTTATTATTTATCAGGTGCTTTTTGTCTTTATATGAAAACTATTTAAATATATATACAAAAATGTTCAATTTATATATCTTGTTTCAATTCCATAAACCCTATTTGTTAAATCAGTAATAAATTATTAATGTATTAATCTAAGTTTATATTCGATTTGTTGAAAGACAAAATGGGTGCCACAAAGAAAATTTTATGTCGAATGCATTTTTGTAATTTTGAAAAGAAATAATTGACACAAATCATCTCCTTTAAGTCCCTCCCTCCACATCAACTGTCCTTGCTCATTCATCCACGAAGAGCCACTATTGTAATTTAGTTCACAAAAGCAAAGTCACATGCTTGATGCTTCTGTCTAGCAACATAAGTCGGTTGTAGAAAAATAACTTCCTCCAGCGATGTCAAGTTTCTTAAGGGGAGTCAGATGGGTGTTTGGGTCAAAAATGTAGATTTTCTGTTTTTCTTTTATTTTTAATCTGCATATTTATAGCTTTAATTTAAGACCAAGATTATCGATTTCTGTTTGGTAGTTTTCTTTTTATAAACATTTTTCAGAAACTATATCATTTCTTACCTATAACTTTTCTTTTCCTGAAATAAAAGTTTTTTCAACAGTTAGGAACATTTTTCTCGGGAACTATAAAAGATGTCAACATGTTTTGTTTTATTGTTTCTTCTACATTAATAGAACTTCGATTTAAACTGAGGAATTTCAAATATCTCTGCTCAAAAAAAAGTTATGCAACTTTAAATCGGATTTTTTTGGGTTTTTTTAATACATATTTTTAAAAAAATCACTCTAAAAGTAATTTTTTTTGCTATAAAATATCCTCAGATTAAATCTAAGATCTATATGTAACAAACTATAAAAAAAATTCATAATGATCTCATAGTTCCTTAGAAAAATGTTCCTAAAGTTAGTAAAATTAACATGGGCAAGATAAAAACCATCCGACTCCCCTTAAGCCCATCATCCCTAAAATGTGCTAATCGTGCCAAAACAGCCCTACCTTGCCCGTTACTAGAGTCCGTTACTCGAGTGGATTGAGGGGACCCCGTCCTGAGAAGGTTAAAGAAAAGAGCCCAAAACAATATTCGGGATTATTTTCGCATAAGTTTTAGTTATCATATTCGGGTAAGTTAGTTTTTTTTAAATGCTTAGAAATTTTAGAATAAAATGTAAAAGCTTTTGATACAAATTATATTCAGATTGAAAAGGACCATTTAATTTTACGGCACACATTAATCATATAATTTTAAAACACACTGTACTGTGGAAGGAATAACGGATCGTTATTTACAATGATTAAAAAAAATGAAGAAAAGGAGAATTGAATAAACATTCGCCAGTAACTTATGGCATTGTTTAGATTGGGATATTCCCCTTGTTTTTTTATTTGCAGTTGTAAGCCAGTGATGTGGACATCTGGACCCAACACCTGCACAATCAGTGGTAGTCGTGGCATGAGAAAAGCAAAGTATTTTCCAAAATGTTTTGTTCCCTTTCTCACAGAGAAAAAAAATGGTAATTGAATCTAACTTTCAAAAGTAACTTTTGTTATTGATAAGAATTAGGGATTTGATTTGTTTTGTGTTATTTGCTATTAGCAAATGAATACCAGTTTTTTGCACGGGTTAAACATAGAATCAAAAAGAATCTAAGTATATATACCATTTAGTCTGCTATGGGGTAACTCCTTTTTTATTGTTGTCATTAAAACATTATAACTTAAAATTACACAATCGGTTTCCTTCTTTAGATAATATGAGTATTTGAAGGAAACGAAGATTTACTGTTAATTGGTTTAAGTTAGCGGAATTTACTTTATATAAATTAAAAGCTAAAAATATGTTGTTTTTTCAAAATTTCAATTCAATTATAATCTGGGAGAATAAAATAAAACAATTTGGTAAATATTTTGCTTCTCTCAAAATTTTGACTGGAATAAGGAGAATCGTCCATTCAAGTTTGTTTGAAAACAAACCATTCCTCTATTGTCCTATACAGTCTGATATAAAATTTTAAGACTAAATCTTTTGCTGTTTCTTAACAAATACAACATTTTATCGTAAATTTAAAACAAAGCCGGTTTGTTTCCATGAAAAAACCGTGTATATTATACACACTTTATTAAAAACAAAATCATCGTTAACAATCAACTTACATAGGTCATCGTAATTTCTCTCATAACCCCAAGTAGAACCATAATTGTAAAATATCGTAACTTCAAGTAACATCTCAATTACGTAGTAAAAATCAAATTTGGCCCCATTTTTATGGCGATAATTTGGGTAGTTTGACGACAAATGTGGAATTAAAATGGAGATTTCCATAAAACGCTTCATAATACAATAATACAGCTGTACAAAGACTTCCAAACAACCAGGATAAAAATCAGGGAAAAAAATGCGCATTTCGCACATTTTGCGACTTTGGTGATTTATTTGGCGAGAAAATTGAGATCACAAAAGGTCAGTCAAAATCTCAATCTCAATTACAAAAAAAAAACACATTTTACGATAATTTGGCGAGCTTGTGCGACATATTTGAAGATATAATAGAGATTGTCACCTTTTATACAGCTCTATACAGCAAAACTTCCAAGCAAACAGCATATTAAAACAATAAAAAAAGCGCATTTCATTTATTTGGCAACTTTAATGTAATGAGCGACATATTGGTAAGAAAATGAAAATAATCGACAAAAATTAAGTTAGATTATGAGATAAAAACACATTGCGTCCACTTGGCCCTTATTTTAGCTAACAATCGGCCATAGATATCAACTTGGAACAAAATATTTTTTACGACATAAACAATGGTGTAGTTTATGTCACAATCGGTTAGAAATGTCTGAAGTAAAGTATAATATAACAAAAGTGCAATTCACCCATAAAACACATGTCCCTAATAAATGGGTTCTACCAATTTTTTCGATGATGAGGAACATCACCCTCACAACTTCTCCTAACCCCATTTCAATCGTCAAGGTCAACCTTTTAAAGAGACTCCCTCCATACTCACCCCTCCAGTCATAAACCCTCTGTACTATTGAAACATTAGCAACCCTTTCACTAGTTTTTTTCTACAAAGACTTTCTGGGGTAAAACACCCCTCGATTAATCAACATCGGTGGCTTTTAAAAAGGTGGTGGGGGAGATTCCCCAAAATAAATGAAGAGCTTAGTGGAAAAACGTGCTAAGGGACATTTTTGATGAAATTGAGATTTCCGTGTCAATGAACATGTTATTCTCTCTCCTTTAATGATAACAAGTTTAACCCTTTTTTATTAGTATATAGTATTAGTATTATTAGTTTATTAGTATTAGTGTTTTAGAATATTTTTTACGATTTGTGAGTACCGTTTTCAACAGATCTGACTGCAAACTAAAAACTTCAAAGCTCATTTTCTCTTGCTCCCGTTTTGCCACTTAGCACGTTCTTCCACTAAGCTCTTCATATACTCTCATTTTATTAGTGACTGAAATGACACGTCTTGTTTTAACTTATTAACGACTGTTGGCAAGAAAATTTGCAATGAGAAAATAGGCTTTACACGAAAATGCCAAAATAAGATTTAAAACTTTATGAATCAGATACAAGGACAAATGAAAACCACTGTTCCAAACAATTTAATTTTATGTATTACAAATTAAGTCATACGTAAAATGAAATTTAAAAACTTCAAGGTAATGTTTTTAGTAGTAAGGAAAATGTTAATAGTTTGCACAAATGTATCATAAATGGGTTAAAAAGAAATTTAACGAATTATATTTTGATTTAATTTAGTTGTGTTTTTTAGTATGGTGTGTCAAATATATAAACATGCATGGAGATACAACTTAACGTATATCCGCCTACGTTCAAAGTCATATTTTAACAAGAAGTTCTAAAAGAACTAAAATAGCCAACTTTCCTGTTACTTAAATACTTACTGAACTTCTTATTAAAGAACAAGTAGGTTTAAAACAGTAACTATCGCTTAGAACCACTCCACAAGATTTATACACATTAGAAAAAAATCGCCAAACACAGCAGCCAGTTGTAATATAAACTTTTAAACACTAGAATCAACTATTTTCATTAATTTACTTTTGCAAATTAAATTAATATTATTTATCGTCTGTTTAATTTATTTGCAGGTCGAAGAATAATTAAATACTTATTAATAAAAAACACGAAACTACTCTAAACTGCACATAACAAATATGAAATTTAAATTTAAACCCCCATTTTTATGCAAAAAATATATGCACTGCGGCTTTGTAAACAAGTACTGAGCAATCAAAGAATCACATTGTGCTACATTTTATAACGTCAATTCAAACTGATTTATAATAAAAATAAATTTTCCTTCATTTATTAATATTAAATAGTTTCCCCCCACGCCTGAAAGTATTGTATTTCGAAGAACTTATTGAAAAAAATTCAATTTAAATTAACTTTTAAATGATCAATGGAAAACGCTAAAAAATATTTTTTTAAAAGTATATTCCAAATAGACATGGAAAGCTGGAAAACAAAGACAGAAACGCAAAATGATCAAATATTATAAATCAACATAAAATCGTGCATGGAAAGTTCAAAATATTCTTTGTATGGGATTTAAAACTCAGCATCCAAAAGCTCTTGAGTAAAATAAAGTTATTAAAACCTGGGTAAAGTTTTACTTGTTGCACAAAGAATTATTGTATAATTACAATATTTTTACAAGGTAAATGGAAACACCGAAATGAAGTGGTTTGCAACTGAAAAAAAAAGGACTCATTTAATAGGTTATTCTAAAAAAAAAAGTACAAAATTACAATATCAAACTCTGTTAGCCTAATATAGTAATATATATTTTTAAGTATTATTTGTTATTTTCAATTTGATTTTTATTTTTGAAATAATTGATCAATTTTTGAAAAATTAGCAGATTCACCTAATATTACAAAAAAATTAGTGCAGAAATTTCAAAGTTATTGAATATAATTGATTCACTTCCTGTTTAGTTTGGTTTGAATTATCGTCGCACTAGAACTACACAATTGCTATTGGCGACGGGCATCGTATTTTAGAACCACAGTCAAGTGACGAGCCGACACCTGAGTAGGCACCCAACGCAACCGTTAAGGGCGACATCGTACGCAGCTTTAGGACTTTGAAGGATATTTAACGTGCACTCCCTCCACACGGGGTATTATTCGTCGGACATTTTTGGCTGCACGGGCCGTTTATAGGTCGGCAGTTATTTTGGCGATGCCCGGACCCGAACCTGGGACCTTCCGCATGCTAGGCGAATGCCTAACCGACTGGGCACCCCAGCCCCCGGTTCACTTCCTGTGAAATATTGAATTATTTTTCCTTAAATAGATTTCTATTGACCTTTTATGGAAAAAATAAAGAATACTTTGACATACACGATGGAATTTTGAAAATATACATAATAGAAGGCAATTTCAGATAAAAATAGTGAATAAAAACACAGAAATTTTCCACTCATCGACTTGAAAAAGACCCTGCAGTACACCATCACATCTGACCCCCCAACCGTCCTTATATTATTCAGGTTCTCTCCGGATTTCTCTTGTTTACTTAGGGAGACTGAGAACCCAAGGTCCGATCACGTCTGATGGAAGCTTTATATACTTTTTAAGGGTTTTGAAAACGCTTTATATAACTCGAAATTTTATCCGAAAAAAAATAAAAAGTTGAGAATGCAAATAAACCAAAATCATACAGTAAATATATTTTTAATCAATAAAACGATTTTAACTATACATTTGAAATAAAAGCGGACAAATTAGAGAGACACTTTCCTCTAAAGTTATTTTTTCTAAATGTCTTGTACTTCACTGTTAAAAATTTTGTGCTTGGTTTCACCATGATATTGGTTCCCAGTAGCTGCAACGGCTGTGTGGTGAAATGTTTCACCTTTTTTTCGGTGTTTGGTTGAACCATTTTTCTGGATTTGGAAATAAAAACCTGAGAAATGGTTCAACCGAATACCAAAAATATGGTTTAACGTTTCACCACACAGCCGTTGCATCTACTAGGAACCATACTTTTGGTGAAACAAAGTGCCTAATTTTTAACAGTGTTCTCTGATATGTATTTTTTGTATTTGTTTTAAACTTCCTACTTAAATTTTGGCTTTATAATGAATATTCTATATGCAAATATAAAATTAGTTTGTCAATAATTATGCATTATATTTCCATAACTGTTTTTATTTTAAAGTACTTTTAATGGGGAAAAGTAGCTAATAAAATGCCTAAATAACTTGTCCTTAAATTTTTCTTTAACAGCTTTGTGTCATTTTAAAGTGGGGTAACGTTGGCCCAAGCGTAGGAAAAAGAGCTGTTTTTCTTAGTTTTGTTTTACAATTGGGAAAGATGACAATATTGGCTTTCATTTCACGTGAAGTTTTTCATTCTAAGTTTCGCAACACCACAAATAACGTTTTTGTTCTGACTTTTGTCTGAAATATCTAAAAAAATATTGAAAATAGCTAAACTAAAAACCACTATATTATTCTTTTATCTATTGGGATAAAACTACACCATTTGTTCTACTTCTAATCCATATTAAATACTTTTTATGCAATATTTAATTATTTTTCAACGGGAAACTTTTGACGATGAATCAGTATAACTTTGGCGTAAGATGTAAGGATTTCTTTTTGGAACTTTACGCTTTCAAAACTGTATAAAAAAAGTATTATGCTTAAATATTTTTGAAGAAGTTTTACTCTTATGATATTCCATATTTGAGAAATTTTTAAAAAATAAAGAGATAAAATTTAAGAAGAGTACAACATTTAAAATGTCAAATGTCTTAATGAAAACATTTTTAAATTCCTAATTTAGTATATATTATTAATGTCCTTTTATAATAAAATCGTTTTTTCTTTTATGAAGACATTTGTTATCAAATCTTGCTAAAAATAAGTTAATTTTCCCTTATTGAAATTGAAGCTTACACTTTTCCTTTTAAACGGCGACCAATAGTGTTATTTATAGTGTAATATGCAATTTTACAATGCAGTATAAAGTAAATGTTAAGTTAAACAATTTTTAATAAATTTGTAATTCATAACTTTGTAATTTTTATGTTTATACATTTTAATATTACGATATATTATGATCAGTTTTCAGCCTTTTATTTCAGGTATTAGTCATTTATTTCGAAAAAAAATGTTGAACGAGGGTCAATACGATATTAGAGAATTAATTTAGAAAATAGATTATAATTTTATAGATTATAATAGATTATAATTAGAAAATTAATTTAAACTTTTTTAAAAACTTTTCAAAAGTTCTTTTAGTTACTAATTCCAACTGTATCATAGGAGGGGGGTATGCAGCTTCTGTTGTCCAGAGACCGGAGCACCGTGAGGTAGAAGTCTGTCTTGGCTCCAGGTGGTGTTCTTTTTAGTCTGGCACCTACCCTTCGGCCTGTCCGGCTTGGGAGACCCTACCAGTAGCAAGCTACCGCCGGCATAGCATAGAAAATTAATTTAAACTTTTTTTTAAAACTTTTCAAAAAGTTCTTTTAGTTACTAATTCCAACTGTATCATAGGAGGGGGGTATGCAGCTTCTGTTGTCCAGAGACCGGAGCACCGTGAGGTAGAAGTCTGTCTTGGCTCCAGGTGGTGTTCTTTTTAGTCTGGCACCTACCCTTCGGCCTGTCCGGCTTGGGAGACCCTACCAGTAGCAAGCTACCGCCGGCATAGCATAGAAAATTAATTTAAACTTTTTTTAAAACTTTTCAAAAAGTTCTTTTAGTTACTAATTCCAACTGTATCATAGGAGGGGGGTATGCAGCTTCTGTTGTCCAGAGACCGGAGCACCGTGAGGTAGAAGTCTGTCTTGGCTCCAGGTGGTGTTCTTTTTAGTCTGGCACCTACCCTTCGGCCTGTCCGGCTTGGGAGACCCTACCAGTAGCAAGCTACCGCCGGCATAGCATAGAAAATTAATTTAAACTTTTTTTTAAAACTTTTCAAAAAGTTCTTTTAGTTACTAATTCCAACTGTATCATAGGAGGGGGGTATGCAGCTTCTGTTGTCCAGAGACCGGAGCACCGTGAGGTAGAAGTCTGTCTTGGCTCCAGGTGGTGTTCTTTTTAGTCTGGCACCTACCCTTCGGCCTGTCCGGCTTGGGAGACCCTACCAGTAGCAAGCTACCGCCGGCATAGCATAGAAAATTAATTTAAACTTTTTTTAAAACTTTTCAAAAAGTTCTTTTAGTTACTAATTCCAACTGTATCATAGGAGGGGGGTATGCAGCTTCTGTTGTCCAGAGACCGGAGCACCGTGAGGTAGAAGTCTGTCTTGGCTCCAGGTGGTGTTCTTTTTAGTCTGGCACCTACCCTTCGGCCTGTCCGGCTTGGGAGACCCTACCAGTAGCAAGCTACCGCCGGCATAGCATAGAAAATTAATTTAAACTTTTTTTAAAACTTTTCAAAAAGTTCTTTTAGTAGTTAATTTTAAGGTATTTTGCATTAAAAACAATGTTAAAATAAATTGTTAACTACAAATAAGTGATACGACCTTTTTTTGCATTTATAGCACACAAAAATGCGTATTTTTATAGCTTAAGGCGTGTCTCTCAGTAACTATGAAACATTTTTTTTAAAAAGGTACATTGCAAAACACTTTTTAGCATATTTGTATGAAAAGTATGTTTTGATTAAGAATATACGTGTAGGATTTTGCTCGGGTTTAGGATAGGCTAAAGGAGCTAAGAGGATAAGCTAAATTTTTTCAAAAGTAAAAATGTTAATGTAATATATTTTAAGAGATATAACCATTTAAAGAAAAAATCGATGAGTTTTTACGCTTTATAATGTTCATAAAATCTTTAAAAATAAAAACTCTTCCTTTACCTTAGCATAAAAAATATTTTTCATTCAAATTTTAGTTCAAAATAATAATTTAACAAATAATTATGAATATTGATAGTAATTGCTTATTTTCTGCAAGCATTTCTTAAATTTATGCAATGGTTATGTTTCAAATATTTGTTTTAAACTTATATATAAGTGGCAACCTCATATCCATAAATTTGTAGAAAATATCTAAGGTATATGTACCCAATATGGACAGTACTCTCAATATGGAACCCCCTAAAATCTTTAAAAGTTAAATTTTCAATCGAGACTTAGTGCTATGTCCATGAAGAAAAGAAGTTCAAAACATAATTTTGCCTGAAAAGTTTAAAAAAAAAGCGCGCTGTTCACCATTTCGAAGGAAATTTGTATTTTCGTGGTGTGATGATCCTAATTATCAAAAAGTTTATATTCTTATGAGGTGTGGTAAAATTACTTTAAATTTCAAAAAGTGGAGTTTTAAAAAGCTGATAAAAATGTGGTTAATATTACAATTATTGCTTAGAAATGTTTTCTTTGTTTATTTATCATAATATTTAATAAAACTTCACCCTTTCCCCAACCACCTTATGTCCCCATTAGGAGTACAGCAAATGAATCTTCAGATTCACAAATTTTTAACATGTGTTTAGGGGGATTTTATCAAATTTACAATAAATTAATGTTCAAATTAGTAACATTACTGCACTTTCAAGGTCTTCAAAGAGCCACAACCAAAAATGGTCTCCCTCTCTTCTAAAGTGCACGTTTTGAAGAGATTTACTCTGCTCTCTCCCCCACACTACTTTAAAGGTATTTCATTTATCTCCTCTGTTCTATAATCCCTTGAAAGAGTGTCCCTTCTATCCAGTAGAAGTTCCATAAGGAGCCACCATCCCTAGTATGGACCTGCTTGTCCATACTAGGGACAGATGGTTCCTTGTTTGGACACTTAATAAAACAAAAAATGTTTACAAGTCATAAAAAAAGTTACTTCTCAGCTATAGCAACAAATATTTTCTATCACGAAAAACCGGTTTTCAGTATACCGGTTAATTTGATATTAAAAAATTAAAAAGTCAATTCAAATCAATGTCAAATCAATTAAAATCAATTAAAATCAAATCAATGAAAATCAAATGTGTCAAATCAAAGAAAATCAAATCTGTGTCAAATCAAATCTGTGTCAAATACGTGTCAAATCAAAGAAAATCAAATCCGTGTCAAATCAAAGAAAATCAAATCCGTGTCAAATCAAAGAAAATCAAATCCGTGTCAAATCAAAGAAAATCAAATCTGTGTCAAATCAAAGAAAATTAAATCATTGTCAAATCAATGAAAATCAAATAAATGACAAATCAATCAAAAATTAATGTCAAATTTCCAATATTACTGAAACCTATTTTTAACCCTTTCTCCCTAACTTTGATTTTTACATTAAAAAAATTAATGCCACAGGAAAAAAGTGAAAATGCAACTATTTTCAGATTTAGAAAAAACACATTGTAACTGAACTGCTAGAGCAGAAAAGCAAAATTATGCCAAAATCGTGCTTATCAAAAACTGCACAAATAGCTAATATTATCCCTTTCAGACGTTAAAACAGACGTAAAAAACAGACGCGAGATACAGCCGTATAAAACCTTCAGCTCAATGTCTTACTTCCCAGCAACACACATAAATTTTAAAAGTTCATAAGTTAGATAATTTTTCTAACTATTCAAATATGAAGTAGTCATTTATAATCATTTACTACAAAAATATAATTCAAAACAATTTAAGAAATTAATATTTCATTCAAAATTTTAATCTCATGCATTCAAAACAAGATAACACTTCAACAAATTTGCATATCCTTCAGAGGGTTATTTGGAAAGCAAGTTTCAAAACTTATTGTTTTTCGCTTTAACATCGCTTTCGAGCACTCTTTAATGCATAAATACGTAAATATCTCTTAAACTATAGCTAACACATTTTTTGTCAGTGTGATAATTGCTTTCAGATTCTGAAACTCATTCAGAATTTGGTATTTTAATCTCTAGAACAATAAAACTTTATTATTACAGAAGGGAAACTTTATTTTTAATAGTTATGATACTAATTAATGAATTAACAAAGAAAACAAATACTCTAAATAACATGATTGTTTCTTATCATTATGTAACAATTTTTTTAAATACAAGTTAGATGTAACAAAGTTTTATATATTAGTAGTAAAATTCGTAATATTGAGTCATCGTCAAAGAAAAGGAGCTACATAATAAAATTATTTATCATTCTACCTACATAATTCTTTACGAAATATTCAGGAAAAACAGCCACCAATACATAAGTTTTTTAAAAAAAAAGAGTAACTTAATATCTGTTTTTACTTTTTTGTAATTTTTGAATTTCTACATTCTCATTTAAAGGCTACGATAAATTTGTATTAAGCTGAACTTAAAATTTAAAATTCAATTAAAGAGTTTAGTGGGAGAACGTGCTAAGTCACAAAAAAGTGAAAACGGGAAAATAAGCTTTAAAGTTTTTGGTTTTCACTCAGATACGTTAAAAACGGCACTTACAAAAAGTAAAAATATACTTATCTTAAAGTTTATGAAAAAGGGGGCTAAATATATTTTAATTAAGGAATAACATTTTCATTGACACAAAAATATCATTTTTTTTTTCAAAAATGACATTTAGCACTTTCTTCCACTAAGCTCTTCGATTCCGATGCAAATGCTCAGAATTCATTTCATTAGAATCGAAATCATTTTAAATTTCCACAATGAATTATAAAATCTTATTTAAAACAGTTCTTTTTTTATTTAAATGCATATATAGCTTAGGTTAAAACAAACTACAATTCGTACGATCACTATAAATAGCTTTTGTAGCGGTCAACATGTACACTGCAGATGTTATGAAACACTCTATAAGTACCGTTAGAGCAAAGCGATGTCTCTACCCAACAAGAAATACATTTTCTCAGAATGAAAATAAATATGATAGCAAAAGTTATCATTAAAACACATTTTAAAACTGGGAATTAGTTTAAGGTATGGCGAGAATCGTAAATCCACAAACGCCATAGAAAGACGGGGGCGGATTAGCATTATATGTTCTAGAGGAGCCCCTCGTTCGCTTCCGGATACCATAAAATACTTAAAAATAGAGTTAAAGAGGCGAATAAAGTTTCAATTTGTAAAAAAGTTACTATTCGATCGTAAAATAATAAAACATTTAGTTGTCACTCACCGGATACATCGACATTTTGTTATGGAAAATATCTCGTTAGCTTCCTTATGTTAGGATACCTGAAGCTAAGAATAGGATTGTGCAAGATTGAAGGGCTTGAAGAGGATTAAGTACAATTTCAAAATTTAAGGCGCCAAGCGCCATCTAGTGAAATAACACAAAATTAGTTTCCTTAAGGAATAAAATTGGTTTTTAGCTCCCACACTACAGTTATAACGTAAAAAGGGGAAGGTATTATAGCCGTTCAGTCCATCCGTCTGTCCGTCACCCACTTTCACAGAACGAACCACAAGTCTCACAAACAAGTGCAATGCGTCACATGGAAGCAAAAATCAATAAAATCTATGTATCCCAAATTTCATTAAAGAATTTAAATTAGAAGTATATTTGAAAATTACATGACTAAATATTTAATTTACATTGAAGTAACATAAAAATTCCATTTTTATTCAATGTTTCCACTTTTGTCATTTCGTCAAACGCAGGAGAAACTTTATTTAAAATAAAACTCTTGAAGAAATGTTTACTTATACGAGATAAATCAGTTCGAAATGATGTCATAGTATCTATCACAATAGATTTCTTTTGATGGTTCATTATATATGCATGAAAAATGATGCAAAGAGTTCTAACTTCGCATACAAATTATGCCAAGTCCGCTTTTATTTTTAAAGCATTAATTTTACTAATAATTTAAACTGTACATTTAACAAACGATAAATAATATTAACTGAATTTTCAAAAGAAATTTAATGAAAATCGGAAATTATGGCGACTAAAAGATGTTTATTAAGAAAACGACGGAGAACGCTCCTTTTTGCATAAAAATTCTGTTTTTAAACTTTCAAAATAATGTAAAGTTAAATGATATTATGATAAGATTCGCTTTTATTTTTACAGAAAAAATATTACATCATTATGCTTTGAGCTTTAGCAAATGACAAAAAAACTATTAATTAAATCTGTGAAAGAAGAATGAAAATTGTTAATTTTGGCAGTTAAAAGTTTAAATTCGAACTAGCTGAAGGCCCTGTTTGGCGAATTTCTTTCTAAGGTGTATAAATAGTGTGTTTCCTGTTGAGTAAAAATGCTCTGTGGAAGTGGTTTAAGTGACAGATTCTGTTACAAACCTACTTGTTTTAAATAAAAATTCGCTAAAAAATATGTTCCCATTGTTTTTGAATTTTAGAGGTTTTTTAACCCTTTCAGTCCCAATGAGCAATTTGGCATCATCGTTTTAGAAATTTTTTCTGATCGTCTATAGCTTTTATGATATCAAAAAGCACATCATTCGATTCTTCAAACTTTTTTCTATTGGAAAATATTCTTTATTAATCCCAACAGATGTCAGCCCTATTATTTTTTTTATAATTATGATCAGAAAAACGATGATGCCAAATGGCATCACTGGGACTGAAAGGGTTAAAATTTCCATATTACATTTTTCCATATTACAAGATTTCTCCCGCAAAAAAAATGATAAATTAACTTTATAAACTCTACAGTTCTGTTACATCCCTCTTTCTTCTACAGTCTTCTTAACATAAAAATAATTATTTAGAAAGTAAATAATTTGAAATAAAACTAGCAGGAATTGGCACGTTACTTTTCAAAAGTAACTCTGTAAAATAACTAACTCTCTCTCATACGAGTTAGTTACTTAATATGAAAAGTAACAAATCTCAGTTAAGTTATAAGAAAAATTGCATTTAACCATCTTACCGTTTTTCAAGGAAACCAAGATTAAAGAAACATAAGCATAAACAAAACACCACAAATAGTATTAATTTTAAAAAATATTAATTTTAAAGAGTTGCATTTCAAAATCAGCATCTGACAGCCTAGTTTAGTTTGAATTATCGTCGCACTAGAGCTACACAAGGGCTATTGGCGACGGGCGTTGTATTTAGAACCACAGTCAAGTGACGAGCCGACACCTGAGTAGGCACCCAACGCAACCGTTAAGGGCGACATCGTACGCAGCGTTAGGACTTTGAAGGATATTTAACGTGCATTCCCGCCACACGGGGTATTATTCGTCGGATATTTTTGGCTGCACGGGCCGTTTAAAAGTCGGCAGTTATTTTGGAGATGCCCGGACCCGAACCTGGGACTTTCCGCATTCTAGGCGAATGCCTAACCGACTGGGCTTCCCAGCCCCCTCTGACAGCCCATAAGCTCCGTGAAGAGCGGTGTGTGAAATAACGAAAGTAACGAAAATTTTCGTTACTGCTACAAGTAACTAAGTTACTTTCTAAAAATTCTAACAGCGTTACCTAAAAAAGTAACTGTTACTAGTAACGGCATTACAAGTAAAGCGTTACTCCAAGCCTTGAAAAATAATTTTGAAAAAAGCCACTTCTACAACGTCGCTGCAGAATGCATATACTTCCCGGCATATAAAATAGGCCCAAGGAAAAACAACTTTTAAAGGTTCAACGCATGCGTTTCTTTCTCTACATATACAAACTAGGTTCAAGGAAAAGCAGTTGGTAAGGAGAAAAAAATTACTACGGGGGCAATTCTTATGCTTCTCACTGGTAAATTAAAATAAAGGTAATGTAACTCTGGAAATAATATAGATAATGATATACACTAGGAAATAACTGTAGTGTTATGTACACTGCTCAAAACAATTAGGGGAATGCATGGTTTCCCAATGATTCAACCCCAATGATTCCATTTGGTATAATCAGCTTTCGATTTTTTTTTCTCACTAAGTTGAGCTCACACTTATTTATCGTTAGATGGAAGAATCATGTCATTTGAAGAATTAAATAATGTTTGTTTTAATTAAATGAAAATATGAAAAAAGTGGTGAAATAAAATCCACCCCCAAAAAATTTTATGAAATAAATTTACCCTAATTTCTTCAAGCTCGTATTCTTAGATGTTTCAAAATTGATTTTACCTTTTTTTTACAAATAAAGTTTTGAAAAAATTAATGTTATAATTTATTCAAAAGTTTTGATTCCAATATTTCCCCCCTTAAATTTTAGTTAAAAAAAATTAAGCTTTTTTCAACCGGTTTTTTTACCATTTCATTCTGGATGTATAATGAATCTATTTCACAAATTTTAGATTTTTAGAATAAAAAATAAGTTGGAACTGAAAGGGTAAACAAAAGTACACAAAGTGCTCCATTAATTGTTTTGAGCAGTGTAGTTTAATAAAATACATTTAATTTCCATAGTACACTGTTAAAATTTTGGCGCTTGGTTTCACTAAAAATATAATTCCTAGTATATGAAACGGTTGTGTGGTGAAATGTTTCACCATATTTTCGGTATTCGGTTGAACCATTACCCATGTTTTTGCTTCAAAAACCTAAAAATGGTTCAAAATAATACGGAAAATATGGTGAAACATTTAGGAACCATTATTATAATGAAACCAAGCACAACATTTAGAACAGAGTAATATTCACCATAGAGAAATGTTTCACCATATTTTCGGTATTCGGTTAAACCATTACCCATGTTTTTGCTTCAAAAACCTAAAAATGGTTCAAAATAATACGGAAAATATGGTGAAACATTTAGGAACCATTATTATAATGAAACCAAGCACAACATTGAGAACAGAGTAATATTACCAACAATAAAGGTTTTTCAAAATGAAATTTCTAGAAAAAGGAAAGACTGAATACTAACGGGTAATACTAAGTATCAGCTAGTGTGAAAATAATTCTTCAATCTAAAATTAAATTATAAGATAGAACTTACTCTAATAAATATCTATACGAAAGTAGAGTTCAGTGCTTTACAAAGCGTTTATTATTTTTTTTTACTTAAAAGCAGCTTAAAACCCTAGCATAAAATAGGAAATTTATGTTATAAGAACTTAAAATAAAAAATACTAAATAACATCATTTGATGGCAGTTCAGCTGAAGAATCCATCAAACAATTGAGTGTTTTTGTGCACTTATTTCAAATAAATTTTATTAAATTCTCTATACATTTTTCTATAAAGTTATACTTTCTTTTTGTATCGTTAGATGGAAGAACCATGTCTTTTGAAGTATTAAATAATGTTTGTTTTTCACAAAATTTAGATTTTTACAATAAAAACTAAAAAGTTGGGACTGGAAAGGTTAAATTCTAGAGTATTTGGTTTTTGAGAAACTGCTTTGGGTTTTATAACAGTTGCGATTAACAACAGTTCTAAATTTAAATCCTTAACAACAAACTATATGTTGTACAAATTCGTTGAAAAAGAAAACGCCTAAACAAATCAAATAACTTAACTGAAAACTAAAAATAGTTGTAGTTGTGCCTATGTTATAAAAATAAATTTGAACGCATTAAATTTACCATGGAATTTTTCTTATACATATATACTCAATTGAAGCGCTTAGTGGAAGAACGTGCTAAGTGACAAAAAGGTGAACCACTGGTATAAATGAGCTTTAAAGTTTTTTGTTTGCCCTAAGATACACTCTTAAAACAAAAGAGTAAAATCCACTCCTATAGGGGAAGTGCATTTTCGGTACCGGAAAGGAGTGGAAATTAACTCAGACTGAGTTAAAACCGCTCGTTTGTTTTAAGAGTGTACATTATAAACGCACCTAAAAAGTCTTGTTATCTTTAAAATGAAGGAATATCATGTTTATTTACACGAATATCAATTTTTCAAAAATGTCACTTAGCACGCTTATCCACTATACTCGTCAATTATATTTTTGGCAAAGTATTTTTAGTAAACACATTATTCATATAAAATTATTGTAATCGTGGACAGCTTTTCAATTTCATTCAATAATCATTAAAATATTGTTTGCATTTTTCATGTAATAACATTTTACTACAGTGTAATGAATATTTTACTTCCGTCACGTTAAGTTTTGTCAAATACGTGAAATCTTTCAAAATAATATTTTATATTTCGACTGCTGTTGATTAAAATGATTATCATTGTATTTAGGACATTATCGAACAATGAACATTTCTTTTTTTTTTTGTCGATTTAATATTTTGTCGATATTTTATATTTCCACTGCTGTTCATTAAAATGATTGTCATTGTATTTAGGACATTATCGAACACTGAAAATTTCTTTTTTTTTTGTCGATTTATTATTTTGTCGATATTTTATATTTCGACTGCTGTTCATTAAAATGATTATCATTGTATTTAGGACATTATCGAACACTGAAAATTTCTTTTTTTTATCGATTTATTATTTTGTCGATATTTTATATTTCGACTGCTGTTCATTAAAATGATTATCATTGTATTTAGGACATTATCGAACACTGAAAATTTCTTTTTTTTTATCGATTTATTATTTTGTCGATATTTTATATTTCGACTGCTGTTCATTAAAATGATTATCATTGTATTTAGGACATTATCGAACACTGAAAATTTCTTTTTTTTATCGATTTATTATTTTGTCGATATTTTATATTTCGACTGCTGTTGATTAAAATGATTATCATTGCATTTAGGAAACTAATCGAACACTGAACATTTCTTTTTTGTTTATTAGTTTAATACGGATTCTTCCACTGAACTGAGGTCAAATGATAATGTCAAAAAGCATTTTTTAAGTTTTAATAACATAAATTTGCTATTTTATCCTAGTATTTCAAGATGCTTTTAAATAAAAAAAATAACGTAAAAAGCGTTTTGTAAAGCACTAAATTCTACGTTCTTGCAAATATTTATTAGAGTAAGTTCCATCTTACAGTTTAATTTGAGATAGAAGATTTATTGTCACACTAACTGGTTATATCTGTATAACCCCGCTAGTATTCAATCTTTCTTTTTTCAAGAAATTTCATTTTGAAAATATTTATTGTTGATAATTCCACTTTTAAACATTTTAGGTTTGGTTTCAGGATCTGGTTTATTTTTCCCAGCGATAAACTAAAAGTAGATGGTGCGTCTTAGAGTGAACCGTCGCCCCCTCCGTGTAGCTCTAGTGCGACGATAATTCAAACTAAACTAGAGTGACAATTATTGCAATTACCCGAGTAACTATATTGGAACTATACGATTAATTATGAGGAGCATAATTTGTTAAAATCGGCAAACTCAATTAAGTCTATATCAGATCAACTAATAACGCTATATTATTATTGGGTTTTTATTTTCCTAATATGTTTTTCTGAAACATTTAAAACATTTTTGTTTTTAACATTGGTATTTCAAAATACTTTTTTTAAATATTTTTACTATGCCATTAAAATAACTTCGAACAGATATTTAATCGGAGGAAATGTACCAGGGTTGGCATGGTTTTTACCACTCCCGGTAAATACCATGGTAAAAACCGGTATTTACCGTCCTGGGAAAATTATGTTTTTCCCACCAGGGAAAAACCTAATTATTGAAAGAATTAAATATATTATTTAATAAGATTAAAATAATTTAAAATAAGTTATTATTTAATAAATAATAATTAAATAATTATAATTTTAATAAATATTTATCATATATCTATGATAAACTTTACTATGCTTCAGCAAACTATAATGGCTATATATGTGATAAAGAGAATTAAAAAGCGTGAGCTTAACAAGGGATCCCACACACAGATAGTGGCAATTGCAATGACAGCCAGAATACCAATATCAGGGTGTAAAAAAACCCGAATGTTTACTTTTATAAAACTTTAATTAATGAAAAAGAATTTCCCAGATAAAATGTATATTTCAGAAAGAAATGTATTTCTCAGACAGAAAGGTATTTCCCAGTTTTTCCCGGTATTTACCAGTTTTTCCCGCTGGGATAGGAAATATTAGTTTTGGACGGGAAAAACCCAACACTGAAATGTACCACCATAAATATTTTAATGGATATATTTACATTAATTGGTCAACCGAAAATTTTAAACTCGGGTGAATAACGGTAAAGAACTGGGACATATTTTCACAGATGTGAATACAATATAACAACATGCTACTTTAGTAACTTAATCATGCAACAAAATTGAATTTCTAACAGTAACACATTATAGACGTATAGCTTACAACCTAAATTTTGAAAGTTCATAATTAAAAAATTAAAAATTATTCTTATCTTGTTGAGACATTAGTATTTAAACAAACTGCTTGAACAGTGTATTTTAGAAGTTAGAATCAAATACAAGAATTAATTAGAAAAGTTAGAGGTCTCCGCTTCTTTATAATTTCCGCAATTCGTATATGTAACCAAAACGCAATCAAAACCAAAGTTTTGAATAATTCTCGGCAGGTAGCAGCACAATATTCTCTACATTCTTCGTATGGCGTGTTCACACTAGAATAATACTCCAAACGACAATACTCTCGTCAAGCGATGCAATAGCGGCCGGTTTTTTTCTCCAAACCGTAGGTTTTTTCAAACGCAAGCGACTGGATTTCTATAGTTCTGGACATTTACAATGATGCCGGTGTTAGGAAAGTGGAATAGGATAAAGATTTCATCGCTTTGCTTTAGCGCAAGAAATTGATTTCAACATTTTATACGAAAAAATTAAATTTATTAGTAGTATTAAAAACCATCAGTGTAACAACTGTTGGTTTTAATATATATTTCTGACTTATTTTTTTATCACATTTGAATTGGAAATGCTTCGATATTTTTGAATTCATAAAAAAGTTAACTATATATCATTAAAGTTAAAAATTAAATACCGTATCGTATAAAATCAGGAGTTGTATATAAATTGCCTTACGGGCCAGTAAGTTCAGGTAAACTTTAAATCAGGGATCGGAGTAACGCGTTACTTGTAACGCCGTTACTTGTAACAGTTACTTTTTTTAGGTAACGTCGGGTAACGCCGTTACATTTTTCAGAAAGTAACTGTAACTGTAACTTAGTTACTTTTAGCGGTAACGAAGTAACGAAAAATTGCGTTACTTTTCCGTTACTTTGCCAAGGCTGTTTGATGCTTATTTTGAAATTCCACTCCTAAGAAGAGAACATTTGGCATTCCCGAAATATGAGCTTTTCTTGTGAGGGAAAAAGCAAACTAGCATTGTCCACTTTGGCTGCTAACGACAGCCAGAGTTGTGAAATTGTTTCGTTAATAATGATTTTCTTTGAAAAATGGTAAGATGGCTAAATTACAATTTTTCTCATAACTTGAAATTTCAAAAAGTAACTGTGAATCGTTACTTTTCGTACTAAGTAACTGTAACGTGTTACTTTTCATATTAAGTAACTGTAACGGTAACAGAGTTACTTTTTTTATTAAGTAACTGTAACTGTAACAGAGTTACTTTTTTAAAGTAACTTTCCAATCCCTGCTTTAAATTAACTCAAAAGCTATAGGTATTCGAGAGATTTCATATTTTTGAATAAAAAATGTATATTTATATTAATTAGCTTTTGCGGAGTTTATAATCCCCTGCATCACCAAAACTATTATTGAGTGAAGTAGTATTAAATTTTTTGAACGAAAGGAAACCAACATTTTTAAAACATAAGAAAGATATAATGAATATGATACTAATAAACTTTGAATTCTTTAAATGTGCGGTTTTGCAGTTTTTCTTTTTTAAAACAAACGATCTCTATCTAAACAATTAATTTTTATTTAACAAATGTTTTTATATAATACTTTTTAAAATGAACTCACATATTGAAAGTGTATACAAATCGTATTTTTTTGTTTAGTTTATTCAAATATTTATGTAACATTGGCAAGTTGAAAGGCATGCAAGATTTCCGTTGACGCATGCATATACAAATTGCGGTGTTCTTGCGTGTTTTTGTTGTCGGTGTTTTCATAGTGTGAACATACCAGTAGAGAATTTCTTGAAAACGAGATTCAATTTTTCTAACTTTACACTTTTCCAACCTTTGTAATTGTTTCTACCCTTAATACTACCCTTGAACAAGCTAGTGAAAATTTAGTATTTCCAACGACAATTGTTTAAAAATAATAATTGGAAAATTCGCGTATTAAATGTTTGTTTCTTCGGTTGGAAATATTATTATTAGACTGTCAACTTAAATACTTCATTTAACTTTAACCAATTGAATTATGAATACACATAATCTATATCTACCAACAGATAAAAAAACATTTTAAAAACAGTCAATATCATCGTTTTTAAAATTATAATAGTTCATAAAAAATATATTTAAATTATTATTGGGGCTTGAAATAAATGAGTTTTTTAAACGCATCTAAAGTTTTTACAATGTGAACCTGGTAAGGCATGTTAAAATATAGGTAGGCTTGCGTGTATTATACCAAACACGTGAACATATTGATTTACTGAAAATATTTTGCTGTATTTATTTTAAACGCATCCCTCTCATTATAAAAAAATTCAAAAAGTAATCTCCGATTTTCTAATTACATGTCGGTTTGAGCAAAGTTATAATTTAAAAATACTTTTAATTTGCTGCGTGCACAGAAATAATTGTACTGTACTACAGAAACCATCAAAATACCACGTTGTAGGAAGCTTTCTTAGAAGTATTTTACAATATACAGGGCCTATTCGGTAAAAAACTTTTGACCAAACTTAAAATTGTTTAGGAAAAGAACGGTCTGTCTTATGTAGATTCGATTGACGTTCGTTTCTTTCTTTCTGTTCTCTTTATTAGTTTCAATTCAGAACAAAGGACCCGTGTTCAAAGTATTTTCACACTTCTCAAAATGTGCATCGTATTTTATATTTAAGGGGGAATGGGCGCGCTGGACCGCGGGTCTCCAAACTCAAGTGCCTCAGTGTTAATCCAATGGCGAAAAAACTATTTTCTCAGCCACATTTCTCCGGCTGTATTGAATATTTTTACAAACTTTTTTTTAAGTAATAAATGCAGATAACTTACAGGTCTCTATCTTCCCACTTTTTGTAATTGCTTCGAATATTTTGTGTAAAATTATTTATTGAAAATTAAAAAAAAATTATTCGAACCAATTTCAATAAGTGGGAAGGTCGGGACCTGTAAGTCAACTACATTTATCACATAAAAAATCCGCTTGTAAAAATATTCAATACAGCCGGAGAAATGTGGCAGAGAAAATATTTTTTTCGCCACAGGATTAACACTGATGCACTTTGCTTTGGAGAACCCCGGTCCAGCGCGCCCATTCCCCCTTAAGTACTTTTTCACCATCAGATGACGCAGCTTGGACAATTATAGTTTTGGGTTTGGACGTTGATTGGTAAGTGTTTTGAAGTTTTCCGGGTGTCAAACGTCCAAATAACTCATTTTGAAATAAAAAAAAGTTTCAAATAAAAATACGTATTTTGAAATCTCACTTGAGATTACCGGGGACGGAGGGTCGAGCCAAATATCTCGAAATATAACCAGGAGTGGGCAAAAATCGTTGAAATCGCATCACGCGATTTAAGAACGCCTCCTTTCTAAAACAACACGGATCGGACCTATCATATTAGGCCGTCAAAGTCAAGCTACTAAATAACAGATACACAAAATTTACTGAAATTGGGGAGAGCACAAAACATAATGTAAAATCCTCTGTAACTTGGGAGGGCTGAAAGAGGATTGTGAGTTAATTTAGGAAACTAAAACCTCAACAACAAAAAAGAAACATTTAATATCCTAATAATTGGAAATAATTATTAATAAACATATGGAAATGTATTATTGGAAATTCATTATTAATATACATATATCAAAGCGCATGGTTATGTATAACTATAGTATTTCATTTGTTTTACTTAAGTTTCAGAATTTAGTTTTGTGGGCACACTTTTAATAATGCTTTTGTCAACGTTCGATTTTCAACAACGAGAAATCTTCTCATAGTTTTAATGAAAAACCTGATGATAAATATGGGGATACAGGCATTTTTATGGACTAAAGGGACTTTAAAGGATTTGACCTATACTCACAACTATTTAAACGAAATATTTTGTATTTTACATTTAGAAATAAGATACTTTTTAATAACGTATCGAAATATCATTAAGATCATTTGTGCAATAATACGTGGCACAATTTTAAAAAAAATCATTTCATATAGTAATTCTTAAACAAAATGAACTTACCTCATACACCTGGACCATATTAAGACAACATAATTATTAATGAACAAACATTTTTTTTTAAATCTCCAAATGGAAAATTCGAACGTGGTTAGTTTGCAGGATACAAGACAAATTTTGATGGTGTCTTTGACGTCACCACAGGGGTGGTCAAAATTTTGGAAATTTAATCATTTCCTGCTGTCTACTTCGAGCTTCCTTTAGGAGCTTTAACACAACCAATTACGCCTCGTAATTCAGAACAGAGGTCAAGTGACGAGGTCGACACCTGAGCAGGCAACTAACTGGACTTATAGCGACATCGTACGCTAACGCTGTCGGGGCTTTGGACTCCACAGATTTAAAGAGCTCGTCTGTCCCAGTGTATACTCGGGGAACCCGTAACTCGATTTTTTTGCCAACAAATATCCGCCGATAGGGTGTGGCTGGGTTTTGAGCGCGGGACCCTTTGTATGTGAGGCCGATGGGTAACTGAGTCCCAAAGCTTGTCGTTTCAGTCGTTCCTTGCCTAAGAGCTTATATAACCAGGTGTCGAGCATAATTAGACGAAATAAGCTTGTCTGCTTAATGTCTGTTTTCGGGTAACTCTTCCGGCTGTCTATGAACAAAATAGGTCAATATTACTTGTGTTGGCTCTGGATTGATCAGTAATTTAACCTTTCTACATTAATAAACCAATCATAACTTTATTAACATTCCTGTGGCATAGTTGCCACTCAAGACGTGAAACATAACCATTGATATTTTGACAAATATATGGATTTTAAATGAATTATTTTTATGACCCTGAGTGGTGATCTTAAATAAATCAAACCACTAGGAAAGATGTCTAGACCGATATCTCGTCACCTGTCTGTGGTTCTAAAATACGACGCCCGTCGCCAATAGCCCTCGTGTAGCTCTAGTGCGACGATAATTCAAACTAAAACTAAAAAAAAAACTAGACCGATATCTACGTCGCTCTCTACAACATCCTCGAAGAAGACACAAAACCCATTGGTGAAAACCGCTGCAATGCGCCATATTTAAAGGACAACCAACCTCCCATTTGATTATTCGGCATTGATGTACTACCGGCAATTCGATGGTTAGTTTGAATTATCGTCGCACTAGAGCTACACGAGGGCTATTACAATTCGATGGTATTTTTGCAGCTGTCGCTTTCGTTTGGCAAGCGTGCGAACTATATAGAACTTATGTAAAACGGTTAGTGTAGATGACCCGAAGACGTTCTGATTGTATGGTGTGATTCGAAAATGAACGTATATAAGCTCGAAACTAATAGTGTAATCCTATAACCAATCCAAGGCGAAGGTCGTTTGTGCCCAATTCGGCTTAAGAAATCAGGAAATCTTAATTAGTATTTGATTAAGGAACTTGATACGTATTTAATTAAATTAAGGGATTGAATCCAATCTTATGATACACATCGTTAGCCAAATTAAAAACAATTAGTCAATCTAGAGGTTTTTCAAAAGTAGGGACAAAGTATCAGCTGTCATATATTTAAAGATTTATGATAGCAATAAAATAATTTAAACCCAAGTACACTACTGGAACATATACTACATACTATAGTACAGTAGAACTCTAATTAACCGACATTCAATTATCCGAAGGGCTGCTGATTATCCGAAAGTCAGAAAAAAATCCACTCAGCCTTCCTGTTACTGTTCGTCTTTGTTAGATGTCATGATTACTGTCGAACTCACTAAAAAAAAATTACTAGTCAATACATGCAACATAGACAAACAGTAACAAATAGGCCGGATATGAAAGTTTATATGTCGCATGTTAGTTTTTACATAAACTGCAAGTGCTTTTATTTTATGTATGCGATTGCTATTTATGAAAATTATCTTTTTAATTTTTAGTGCAGTAAACTTTATTTGGTTGGTTGGTAGACATATATTCAGGTTTGTGTGCTTGGTCACAGAGACCCGCTTATAAACCTTCGTCAAGACGGACACGACATACACACACACATACAAGACAGATGCTGCCCTCTATCGCCACCTCCACAATTTAAACATGTCCCTGAAGCGGAGGGAAATAGTCTCCAGGGACCTGTACCCGTGGTAAACTGCGCAATGACCGACCACAGGACTTTCGGACCCAACAGATTTAACGAGCACGAACTCCGCATATACTCGGTAGGACGGTAGGTCTTCAGTGGTACCGGGACTCGATCGCGGGACCTTCCGATCTCGAGACGTTGACCACTAGGCTCCCCACAGCCCCAAACTTTAAATTTCTATCATAGCTTCTAAACGAAACCAAAATTCCAACATAAGTTGAATAAAGAAAGATAAATCAAACAACACCTTACACTTTGGTTGGGCTGATAACGACCGAAACTAGAACTACACTAACTCACAACCCAATTCGCATAGGCTCCAGCCTTTTCCAATCAGCAGTTAGCAGACGTAAACAAACTCCTGAGAATAACTCCGGAGAAATTCCATTGAGCTATTGCATTCCATCTTCCCTACTTCCTGTTGTATTGTACAATAAGTGATCACGCCAAAAATTGCCTCGCCGGTACGTATTTCGAATCGCATCCCGTTGAACTTTTTTCAATCACATGCTTTTTAAAAAGACGCATATCTCTTTGTAAAAAGGAAAGTGAGATGCACATTTAATAGAAAAAACTTTAAATAATTTATACAGATAATCGTATTTATAATTTTTGAAATAATATTAACAAAATTTTCGAATAACCCGTAAAAAGTTTATATTTTTTAAACAATAGGGTACCACTAAATATTTAATCTTATCATGAATTTGCTGTGGGTCAAGGTAAAAAAATTAACCTAATTACAATAATTTAATTGCTTTAAAAATATTGAACAAAAGCCATATTATGTATAAAGACTTACTTTGAATGGCAGCCAAATAGAAGTAATTTTTTTTATTGCTTGAATAAGAGAATTGCATGCCTATTGAAGGTCTTGGAAAATTGACTAGATTACCAAACTTGTAATGCAAAAATTTTTATTTTCTTACTAAAAAATGTTAAACCAAATACTATTTTAAGGCAAGTAGTTTACGTCTAAAGTAGTTATACTTGAATATTTCAATAATTTAAACAACTTTTATCCATTGCATTATAGTACAAATGTAGAAAATTATAAAGATACAAAACAACGCTTGAAAATGGTTGAAAGTTTTATTTTACTATCCTTATGTACAAACAACAAATCAATGAATTATTTTTACAACAGAAAAAAAATTTATGTAAAATTTACTTGTATTGATTGAAAAACATACCTGCAATGAGAAATAGTTAATTAGTACAATATACTTGTTTTTTAAAGAATATTTTTTGATCATTGTAAATTTTTAAGGAATATTAGCTAAAATTTTTTTTTTAATTTTGTTGAATAAAAAAGTTATAAGAATTTAGTTTCCATGAGCCAAGAAAAACGTAATGGCATCAACAAGGTTCTATAGCTGATAACTTTGGGTTCTATTTTAACAATCTTTTAAATAAGAATTAGCTTTTAATATACATTTTCACAAATTTAAAAACAACTTTTGTGGGACACAATTTTCTTGACTTGATCATTAGCCATATATGTTAATTAACCTGGGTGACATGACAAAGAATATTTATACTTCTTAATCAATTCCATTTACTGAACATGCTATTGTAACTTGCAGACCATAACAAACAAATTTACGAAGCTGTAGAATTATTTATTTTCAACAGCACATTATCGAGATATCAGTGTAGAGAAGTTAACATTTTTTAGCATTAAAAGAAGATGCAACTAATATTTCTGGGCAGTTTATCTCATATTTTTAAAATTTGCGAGAAAAAAAATTATTCTGGGGTTCTACTGATACCTTAACAACTTTGCTAAATTTTTAATTTATTTAATCTTAAATACTAAGAATTTTTTTTAAAAAATCAAAATTGATCGTTTTTTCTTACTTGTCGTTTTTTCCTTGAGCATCAAATGGCTGAGGCCCATTGATTCAGGGGTGGGTTTATCAAAAATTGTAAGTGTCAAAGGTTCCCCATTTACCCCCAGATATACCCTTTTCACATCTTCCAAAAATGTGTGGATTCTTCTCCATCGGTGAGGGAATTAGGCAGTCTGGTCCTCATATAAAAATATAAGTCCATATACTGCCCAATCCCGCTCACAGATTGATGGGATTTGATAGTTTTTTTTAGTAATTTGTAAGTAATTTTCCTTATATAAAATATAAGGCCATATATTGCCTAATAAAGCTCACAGATTGATGGGATTTGATAGGTTTTTTCTAGTAATTTGTTTTGATTTTCGATAGAGTTAATGTGATTGTCTTTAACGACGCGATCCACAAACTCCCCTTTCTTATGATTAACTGTCATGTGGATCGCGTCGTCAAACAACTCATCTACATTATGATAGGATTTGTCAGGATCTGTGTAAACGAATGTTGTTTCCGGGTCGGTCTGTTCCTTAATTAAAGGCCACAAGTCCTTTTTCTTTCCGTTGACCAGGAAAAAACTCCTCCCTTGTCTTTCCAGAAAATATGCAATAAAGGAATCAGAACAGACAAGGAAATAATAAATAATTACCAGACGTAGAAAAACTGTCCTTAGGCACGGGTGGTGGATCCAGAAAGGTTTGACAGGCGGAGGGGGGGGGGGGGTCAAGAAAGTTATTTAATTGGAAAGTAATTGGCAATAATAAAAATCGCCAATAAGATTTTTCAACTACTATTATGTGCTCTAAAAACATACAAAACCATGGCCCTGCAAGATATCTTTCACGAAGAAAATGTATGTTTCCATGAATTAATTCAAGATAAGGAATATTTTATCTACTTACCAACGTTGAATAAATAAAATAAATTAGTTTATTATAAGTAAAATGCATTACAGTAACACTATATTTTGCCTGTGAACTAATATAATATAGTAAAGCTTAAAATATTATTTAAGTGTAATAAATCAATAACATATTTTTACGTTAATGTTGGAGAATAAAACTTTTCTAAATGAAACATTATTAAATTAAGACTTTCTATCAGAATAATTCCTGATGCTATAGACAGATTCTATAATAATTCAAAGTCATTATATGCCTAACGTTTACCATTAGTAAGAAAATTTCGATTAACAACATTTTTTATTTAAAATTCAACATGCAAAGTATTTAATAAAAAAAAATTTCTTGATTTTTGTTGTATTTAAATATTAGACTACTCTACTCAGTGAATTTTACATCCTTAAACATAATTTTAAACTGTTTATATACTTGATACAGGGTAAAGATACCTCCAACAAAAATTATGCTAAAAAAAAAGAAAGGAAAACTTTGGCAAGAATGCTAGGTGGCAAAATTATTAAAAAAGTACAAATTACTTTTCTAGAATTATATAATGCTAGAATTATATACGCAGACAGCATTGTTGCTAGAGGAACTGAGATTGAGAGTAGTGAAAAACTTGCAACCCAAATGAAGGAATGTTGTCAGGGAATTAAATACATGTATTGTAAAAGCAGAAGAAATCAAACGCAATGATAGCATTCATAGAGACCTTCCCAATTTTAAAGGACTTCTTCCATTTATGAAAATAGATTAACCAGAAATCACAAATATTGTATAGAAACAAGAAGACAAACTTGTTTAAAATTGACCTCTATCTTATGAAACAATTCTGTCATTGGGGCGAGGTATATATAGAAAGCGATATGTGTCCTTAATTTTTAATTAAAGTTTCAATATTAAATAATAATTAAATATTCAAAATGTAGTGAACAATTTTGCTATATATAAAGTTTTAAGCACATGTTTACTAAAAATAAGTAACATAATCATATTCTATTATTTCTTTTCGAACTTATTTGAAAACAATATTTTCAAAATAAGTCGGGACGCAAATTGACCATTTGCAATGACCAATGTAAACTCTATTTCAAATGCAATTACCTGCAATAAATCCCAAGTACAATTATCGTCATCGGCATGGTTTTTCTCCCTAGGTCATATTTTCTTGTGCTGAGAAAGGTCTCATCTATTTCTATACTTTTTCCCGAGATTAAATTGATTTGTTACAATGCTAAATAATAAGAAAAAAATCTGATCCTTAAGCATTTTGAGCTACATAAAACATTTTTAGTTAGAAATTTTAATATTAGTTATAAATCTATTAGAGATTAAATATTTAGAGAAGCAAGTAATAGTTTCCCAATTTTTCCCTTATCATTGTTAGAAAACTAGATAACTTTATATTATAATAGTATTTTATTATTTTTATTGGAAACTTAATCATTTAAAACCCGTGCAGTGTTGTTACCTCGCAGGGTGTCACAAATGCTTAAAGTGATTCGAAAAGTGTTGTTACCAATTCCCATAGTAAAAAAATCTTAATATAATCCCTTCAATGTGTAACCCACAAATATGCACAAATTAAAAATAATAGTTACCAAAGCCACCAAGCTTTTTGCTGCTGTGCGAAGACACAACTTCAGCAACTTCTCTTAAATATGAACGATAATCTACAATTGTTTCTTGGGGCATCAACTTCATTTTTCTCTTCTCCCTCCATTGGTATATTTGCCAGAGGGTAAAAACGATTACCAGCTGCTACACGAAAGCAAATATTACTGCCAACATATCCTTCTTGCCCCCTCCATGATTGTTCCTTGGATTGGACACACACCTGAAACTAGAAAAAAAGTTACATTGCATCAGGTGAGTTGCAAGGGTGCACAGTAGTCGGAAAAGACCTAAAACGGACAAAATTCTTGCCAATTTTTATTTCTCATTTAAAAGGTTTCAAAATTCGGCATTTTAGATTTTCAACCCTTGTAAGTCGATATAGACCAAATTAAGTTTGAAGAATTTACCAATTTCAAGTTAGAACAAAGTTAATGAAAACATACCTTATAAAATCATTGTCTAGTAGTGAAGCATTTGCGGTTTTTACAACTTCCAAACGATTAAAAATAAATCATTAATTGTTACTTTAATTGGCAGTTCATTTACATAAACCCTTTTTCGTAATTATAAAAACATAACAAAACGATTTTAATGGATTTATGTTTTGTAATATACAACACAAATAAAAAATGCTTTAAGCTTATAAGGGAAACTTAGCACACATAAAATACCATTGATTGCAGTGTTTATCTACTGTCAGTATATTGAATTCAGGGCCGTCGCTAACAAAAATCGACTGGGGGGCGTTTAGCACAATTTTGCCGAATAAAATATTAATTTTTTTATAATTGTCATAAATATAAAAATTTAATTACTTTTAATTAAACTTTTAGTAATTAGAAATTATTAATTACTTTTAATTAAACTTATAATAATTTAAATATCATTAACTACTTTTGATACAAATTTAATTGCTTTTACAAAATTACTTCAACAGCAAGAATATCGAGAATAAACTTTTTTTGTTCTTTGGAAAAGACGTAATACATGCATTTTACATGCTTCTTCGTTCTACATAAAAACTTATTTTGAATCAATTAGTTAATTAAGTCTATTATTATTTACCTTTTTATGTAAATTAATTAGCAATGATATAATTTTTATTTAATATAAAAACATTTTTATTATTTACTGTAAATTAATTTGTTGATTTTTATAAGTTAATTGTTTTAAAATAAACTATTCGTGTTTGGTGATTTAATGTTATTGAAGTGCAATTAATTCAATAAAAAAATAATTGATATTTTATACATTTTTCAATAGTAACAATGCGAATACTACAGGATTGTACAAAACAAAACAAAAATTAATTGACTTTATGAAATTATGGAAAAGTATCTTTGACACGCAATTCAATTGTAAAATTTACATTTCTCATTTTCTATGTATAATTATAAAATTATAGTTTTTTATTACTTTAGATTCTTTTTAAGTACAAGTACATATTAAAAAAATATTTAATTTAACACCCTAAAATGATACATTTAATTGATAAGTGACTTATAAAATAAATAAAAAAATAGTAATTTCTTACCTAATTTTCAAAGAACAATCAAAGTTTCTTCTCGATATTTTTGCTGTTTGAAGAAGCATTATTTTTTTTCCCGATTGCTCTTGTTCAATTTTTTTTGTTAGCCGCAACCTTCGTAAAGTATAAATCAAGAGTATTTGATTTTCTTTTAGTTTCAATTTTAGTTTTAGAAGACATGTCAAAAATAAAGGCAGCTAAGTGGAGTGATTGTTTTGAATATGATAATCATACGAGCATCATCGCATCGACGAAATAAAACAAAAACAGTGGACACCGATACGTCTTGTCTCTCAAACTCCTCTTTAAAAAAGTAAGTTTAAAAAACAAAACAAAAGTACATACAAGATTTCTCGAGATCACGTAACCTCCGCAAGTAGCCAATGAAAGTATTGAAATTGAAAGACAAAATGAGAGCGAGCAGTTTAACAACAAAAGGCAACCACCCAATTGGACCCAATGTATGCTCCCTTATGTGACCCGACCCCTTGTCGCCATGTGTGGTCATCACTACTTTTATTACTAAAAAGCACATTAGACGTCTGCGTAAACTTATCCAACAAAAGGCTGAGATGTTGAGGTTCCGACAAAAGAAAAGATCTCGAAACATCTACAATCTACGGTTCCTTGAAAATCATTTTACTTTCCCTTTTCGGAACAATCAATAGAAAATTTCGTGGGAAGCTCATGATACATTGGATCTTTTTCCTCAGAAAAGAACAATTCTACTGTAACTTTAAGTGACGCTTGTCTAGACACCATTTGTGTTTTGGGAAACACAACCCACAATACCAATGAGGTTGTAAAGTCATTTAGATATAATCAGACTTCAGAGTAGGGACAAGTTTTCCCCGAAGCCTTATTCCTTCAGGGTCCTGGGGTACCCTTTGTAGAAATACGAAGATGCTTCTTTCAAGCTTTGGGGGAAGGAAAAAAAGGGGACAATTGGACCCCCCATACTTTGGAACAAGCGTGTCATGTATTTTGCCTGAGTGCATGGTGTGAGCTTTTTGCGTGTTCCAGGATAGATTTTTAAGTTTCTATCTGTGAACAAGGCTGCTATTTTTATTTACTATTTCGCATGCCTATGCAAAAGCTATCTCCAAGATCATCATTTTTAATCAATCATTAATGGATTTTTTAAAAAAACTGTTAGTTCTCAATTTTTTGAAATTTTTAATTTCTACTCCAATTTAATACTTATAAATTTAAATATAAGTAACGTTACACTACATTATTAGATTAAATAAAATTAAATGGATATTAGATAAAATTATTAACAGATCTCCAAATTGGTACATTTGATAAACTTTTATGAATATCCCCTTTCAATCTGTTATGATTAATAATTCAAAATTATTTCATATAATATTTCATTAATGATATTCATTATACATATAATTTCAAAAGTTTAATATTAATTTTTCTTTTTGTGATGTGCTGAGTAGAACCTGGAAGCGTGAAACCCTTGTTTTTAAGAGTATATGTTGTCTTCAATTTGATTTAAAAAATTCAAATTAAGTCAATAATAGTTTTATGTTCAACGTAGTAGATTCTAATTCACCGTTTTAGTCACAAATTGAAACGAAGTAATTGACATTAGTTGCATTTTAGTCGGTTTCCCGAACCACTGATAATGAAAACTTCGTCTCACTGAAGCAGAGAGCACCGAATTCCAGATCAAGCCCACAAATTACCTTATTATTAAATAAAACTGGATTGAGATGAGAGCAATTATACAAATACCAATATCTCCAGCTTTGATTTAAACCACTTTTATTAATATCCCCCCTCCCCCATCAATCCGCCACTTCATATCCTCATATGAAAGAATAAAATAAATAGAGGGCCATGTTACAGTAAGAAATGTAATTTAAATTAGTTGAAAGCATTGTGAACATTAATAAACAGATATCAATAAACTTTTGTGCTATACTGTCTAAATTTTCTATTAATGTCTTACTAATTATTATTAAAATATATATAAATGCCAGCTGCCAGCCATTTCTAAAATTTACCGAATGACTTTATGGTTTATCAGGAGTTTTGCTAGAGTCGTCATTTGCGTTGTGTCCGGATTTTAATCGGTGTGCACATTTCACTAAATAATTTCACAGTTCGGTATTAAAATACAAACGACAAACATTTCTAAAATTTGCTGAATAAATGTATGATATATCAGGAGTTTTGAGAGTCGGCATTTGCGTTGTGTCCCGAGTTTAATCGGTGTACACGTTTCTCTAAATAATTTCACTGTTCAGTATTAAAATACAAATGACAAACATTTCTTTAATTTTCTAAATGGTATGCCAGGAGTTTAGAGAGTTGGCATTTGCGTTGTGTCTGGATTTTGATCTGTGTACACATTTCACTAAAAATTGGCACATTTTGGTATTAAAATGAAAAATGTTTATAAAATTTGCCGAATGTGTGTGTGACTGTATGGTTTGTCAGTTTTGTGAGTCGGCATTTGCGTTACGCCCGATTTTAATCTCGGTATAAACATTTCTTTAAATAATATCACCAGTGCGGTATTAAAATATAAATGACAAACATTTCTAAAATTTGCCGAATAAATTTATGGTATGTCAGGAGTTTTGAGAGTGAGCATTTGCGTTGTGTCCCGATTTTAATCTGTGTACACATTTCGCTAAATAAATTTCAATGTTTGGTATTAAAATATAAATGACAAACATTTCTTAAATTTGCCGAATGGCTTTATGGTATGTCAGGAGTTTTGTGAGTCGGCATTTGCGTTGTGTCTGAATTTTGATCTGTGTACAGATTTCACTAAATAATTTCACAGTTCGGTATTAAAATAAAAATGACAAATGTTTATAAAATTTGCCGAATGACTTTATGGTTTTGTCAGTCGGCATTTGCGTTGTGTCCGGATTTGTGTGCACATTTCACAAAAAAATGTCACACTTCAGTATCACAATAAAAATTACAAAAATTTCTAAATTTTGCCGAATGACCATTTTTCAAAAAACTTGGGGGGGCGAGACGCCCCCTTCGCCCCCCGCTCGCGACGTCCCTGATTGAATTCCTCCCCAGGAAGCTGCACGATTCTAAACCCTTTGCTGGTAAGAATGAATCCGTATTGGGGTTCGCGTCAAACTGACTCAATTCTGCACTTGTAGACTTGTAGTACTCATTCAGGACATGTAAATTGTATTATAATTTTTTTTTTGTAGTTTTTAAATTTCGCGGAAACAAACAAGAACAAAAATTGTGGAAGTTGTAGTTACTGTAACAAGATGCGTGAGTAGGCTGTGAGTTTGTTAATAAAATATTTTATTTTCAATTTTGTTTTATTGATTCAAATATATTCAAATATTTATTAATATTACAAAATTTTGGTGTTTCCAAACAATAAGTGTTTTAGGGGAATTTAAAATTTTAAATCTTTCAAATTTTCTACGGTTATGAGTACTGAATCGGATTTAACTGTGTTGAGTTTCGGAGGTGTCAATTGGAATTTCTTGGTGGTAGCCTTTGATTTGTTTACTTTATACTTTTATCTTTTTAAATTAGAAAAGTCTTTTGAAAATGTAACTGCGACATTTAAGAATTAGCATTTTTCCTTAAAATAAAAAGTTTTAAAATTTCCTAGCTTCAAAGGTTTTTTTTATTGCATTGGTAAATTGAAAAAAAGTATTTTTTTTCCTTTACATTTTATTTAGATAGAATATAAAACAATAGAAATGCTATTACTAAAATTTTATTAAAACTTTCCACCAGTACATCTATGACCTATGCATTTGCATTATTTTGTTTTAAAATTATTATCAAATATATTTTTAATATTAAAAGCTAGTACAATTCTTATTTAGTTATTTTGGGAAATTAACCTAAGCATCCATTGAGCGGGTATCACACACACAAAACCTTTATAAAAGGTTAAAAAAAAGTCATTTCTTTGAAAAAGAGTGTATCAAATAATTTACACAAATCAGTTTTTGGAAATTGTTAAGTATTATTGCACACTATTTTACCTAACCTGTTTTAAGGTTAGATACATTTAATTTTGTGTGTGTCAAAATAATCCTAAATCATCTGTAAAGACGCTAGTATTAAAAGACGCTAGTATTCTTTGAAAAAGAGTGTATCAAATAATTTACACAAATCAGTTTTTGGAAATTGTTGAGTGTTATTGCACACTATTTTACCTAACCTGTTTTAAGGTTAGATACATTTAATTTTGTGTGTGTCAAAATAATCCTAAATCATCTGTAAAGACGCTAGTATTAAAAGACGCTAGTATTCTTTGAAAAAGAGTGTATCAAATAATTTACACAAATCAGTTTTTGGAAATTGTTGAGTGTTATTGCACACTATTTTACCTAACCTGTTTTAAGGTTAGATACATTTAATTTTGTGTGTGTCAAAATAATCCTAATCATCTGTAAAGACGCTAGTATTAAAAGACGCTAGTATTCTTTTAAAAAGAGTGTATCAAATAATTTACACAAATCAGTTTTTGGAAATTGTTGAGTGTTATTGCACACTATTTTTTACCTAACCTGTTTTAAGGTTAGATACATTTAATTTTGTGTGTGTCAAAATAATCCTAAATCATCTGTAAAGACGCTAGTATTAAAAGACGCTAGTATTCTTTGAAAAAGAGTGTATCAAATAATTTACACAAATCAGTTTTTGGAAATTGTTGAGTGTTATTGCACACTATTTTACCTAACCTGTTTTAAGGTTAGATACATTTAATTTTGTGTTTGTCAAAATAATCCTAAATCATCTGTAAAGACGCTAGTATTAAATCATACTTAAAAAGTTGTGTATTCCTTATCTTTGTACTCTGCTCCCTTTCGGATGTTTTTTTTAATCTTTTCAATCGCAAGAGTTGCCTTATCTTATCAATTTCTATGCCAACTGAGGTACGAAAAGCTGCTGTAAGCCTACAGTGCGTCCATTTGTTTTGATTTAAAATCTTCACATGTACTCAAAATTAGATTGTTCTCAAGTTTTTTTTTAAATCTTAAGCAGTACCTGGTAAAAAAAAACCTTAACACTTGCATAGATTCATAATTTAGTTTTTCACTGTCTACTGTAGTATCAGTTACAATAGCTTTGCTAAATTTTTTAAGTAAAGTTAAATTTTTTACAATTTTCAAGGTGTTAAATTGGTATGATTTGTAAATCACATTTTTGTTGTATATAATTAATTTTGGTTTTTCTTTGGTTTGTTTTTCGCAAACTTATACAATGGCTGATTTTCACTCAGCTATTATAGTTATACTTAAAAAAACAATCGATAATTGTTTCATTTTCGAGCATTTATTTTGACTGGTGCATTGCATCATTTTTCAAGCAAGTGCGACAGGAAAAAAATACTTACATTTAATTAAATTGGCTTTATTAAATTATCTTTTTCAGCCTCAAAATGGAACCTGATGTTGAACACGATGACAGTAGATCCGAGTCTACCTGTAGCACAACACAGTCCAAATCAAGATATTACCGAGCAACTCATCATAGGTAAGAATTGGAAACCTAACTAATTTTCGAAATTCTATAAAATTTTCAATATTTAATGTAAATTACTTTTTAAATATTTGTATTATTAATAAGAAAATATAATCATTTTAATTAACTTGATTGGAATTGAAATTTGATTGACTGTTGCACAAGAAGTACCTACCCTATATAATATACACTTATTTTCGTGAGCCATACTTTTTGCAAAAATGAAAATTACAGGTATTTTGCAAGCTGAAAATTTGGAGAATTTAATATGGATAAAACCGAAAGTTGAAACGTTGATATAGTTGTTGAAAAATTTCATATTCTAATCAGGGATTGGAGTAAAATGCGTTACTTGTTATGGTTACTTTTTTCTAGTAACATTGTTAGATTTTTCAGGAAGTAACTAACTTAGTTTTTTTTAGCAGTAACAAAGTAAAAAATATTTCGTTACTTTTCACGCCGCTCTTCACAAATATTTATTTTTGACATAGTTCGGCTTACATTTAATTATCTAAAATTTAAAATTTAACAACGCTGAACTTTCGTTATTAACTTTTTCTGATTGTTCCTATTTCTTTAGTCTTGGTTTTCTTAAACAGTAAGATGGATAAATTTAATTTTTCTTCGTACTTGAAATTTCTAAAAGTAACTGATTAGTTACTTTTCGTATTAAGTAGGTAACTGTAACTAGGTACTTTTCATGTAAAGTAACTGTGACAGAGGTACTTTTCATATAAAGTAACTGTAACAGAGTTACTTTTAAAAAGTAACTTTCCGATCCCTGATTCTAATGATATTAAATTTTTAGTGGAACAGGAATCTGTGGACCAACGAATATCACGCCAAACATGAGGTAATTTTGAGTGCTTCAAACAAATTATACGTATTTATAATCAAATGAACTTCATTTTATAGTTGTATAATTGTTTTATATTCAAGGAATAGTTGTAAGAAATTATCAGGCAGGAAGTTGTCAAGAAAACTTAATATTTTTAGATTTTTTTTTACATTTGAGGCGCAAAAAATATTTTTGTGTAAGGTTTATAAACTTGCGAGATGCAGCGACAGCCTTTAAAAAAATCGGGAAAATTAAAGCATAAAAAATTAAGTGTACCTATTAACATTAATATAATCTTTTGAATTTATGGATACTTATGAAGCAATAAGAGTAATTAATTAAATTAGGTAGTGCTTTGCGTTACATGAAAACAAATAGCTTTTCTGATTCAACATAATGGTTAGAAATTATCAAAACAATATTTTTAAAACTTGCTATATTTAAATAAAATAATAGACTCGGGAAATGAATAAAACTGATCGGAATTTTCTTTGCAGGATATTTGTAAATCGCAGTTTGCACTTGGAAAAAATTAAATTTTTTGGATTTGATATGGATTACACCTTAGCTCGTAAGTAATTTTTGTAGATTTTGTACTTTTTCTTAACATACATTTTTTTTTCTATAAGATTAAATATAATTTTTTATTATGATCACTAATGTGATTTTTACTTTTATAACATCATTCACAATCCTTTTACTGTTTGTTAGGAAATGTTGTACAAGTATTACATTGTATTACTAGTATTACTTCTTAGAAATATATCAATTTAATCTTCAAAAATATAACTATTTTAAAATATTTTGCTTTGTTGGGCATGTACTAATGCTGTAGTACTGCTAAGTTTTTTCATTTCTAATTTAATGTTCTATCCCACTTAAAAAAATTATCCTTTTTTGTCCCACAATGTACCTCTTTCCAAAAGTAAACAATGATAAAGAGGCAGTCAAATTGAATTTTTAATATCATTTTTCTTTTCTTTAGAATACAGCAATCCTGAATATGAAGCTTTGCAGTTTCGACTAATAGTTGATAGACTAGTTGTTATTGGATACCCATCCCAAATAAAAGACTTCGATTATGATCCCACATTCCCTATTAGGTATGTTATGTTTGTAGATGTAAATTTCATGCATTCTGACTATAACTTAATAGAATTGGTTTTATTACGGCTCTCCATCTGGCTGCTTGAGAACGAAGGTCTTTCTCTGCTCATGATCTCAGATGAAGTGTTGTACATTACATGGTGCTGGTTAACATTTATAAGGATAATTTTGAGGGTGAAACAACAGTTTCCTCAGCTGGTGTTATTTGCAGTGGTTATATTATTTCTACGTGTATTTTGTATGTTATATTTTAAAATGAAGTTTAAATTCCTTTAAGTATATTTGATTTACAATAATACTGTTTTAATGCAATGCATTTCACAATTATAACTCTCATAAAAATATACTACATTGAAAATATAAGGTACAAAACATGGAGCTTAAAATTAGTGCACACCAAAATATCTATATTAAATAATAGTTTAGAAATAAAATGGTGAAATCCAAATGGTGTTGCCTTATTTTAATAAGACAGATCTAAGCAAATATATATTTAGTGCCTAGAATATTTGAACTTAATTAAGTTTTATTTGGGTGGTTGAATCTAAATGGTAAATTACTTGTATGTTAGCTACCAGCTCTACTTTTTAAGATATTCACGTTATTTTGCATCAGAGTTGTTCAAAATCAGAAACCAAAATTTGATTTTGAATATTTTGATTTTTAAAAAATGTTATGTGTATTTCCTGCATAGTTTTTCTTTGCTGCTTTAAGAATTTTCTATCCCTCAGAGGGTTAAGGTTCGTTATTAGCTAATTTTATTTAAAAAGTTAATTTTTCTTTAAAAAAAATTCTCAGTTTTTAGTCACTTTATTTAGATCATATTTTTCTAGTTCCAGGTTTTCAGGATATATTGTTCTGGATAGATCACATATCTATTTCGAACACCTTTTTCACACAAAAATGTGCATTACAGACAAGAGCTCTAGCATGCTAAATCTTTTCAGAATTTTATGCTTTCCTCTATGAAATTTTCACTGTTGCCTACGAAACTAAAATATAACCTGAGCAGTTCCTAGGTAAAAAGCACATGACAACAGAAAAATTTGGGCATGCTGATCAGCATTCTGGTTTGTTTTTCTTTAAATGGGGGGGGGGGGGGGCTGAAATTCCTCATTACAGTTGACTCTCTATAACTTGATATTTATGTTTCAATAATTGTTTGAAATGGGATTAGATTTTTTTCATAGTGTTGTTTATCTAGGCCCTTAAATGTATTTATCTAAAGGCAGCCAATGAAAATGTACTTTTGTAAATATGACTTGTGCATATTTTATAAATTTATCAACTAATAATGTGCTAAAAATTATTTTGAAATAATTTTGATCTTTATTTAAATTAGAGGTCTGTGGTTTGATACTATATATGGAAATCTCTTGAAAGTAGATGCATATGGAAATATACTAGTTTGCTGCCATGGTTTTAAATTCTTGAAAACGTAAGTATTCCATTATTTTGATAGTTTTTGTGTTATTTTTTACTCTAAACAATGTTAAAAAAAAGTTATGCAATGTTAAAAGATATATTGTGCATCACAAGCTTAAATAAAATACTTACTTGAACATGATCCCCTCAGCTATGAGTTGAACTTTGATGAATTTTAAATATTGTTGCAATAGTAAAAGAATTTTTTTTTCCTTTGAAAAAATATTGATATTTTTGAAAACAAAAAATATAAATGTCGCGTATAATGAAGATTTTTAATTTTAGATCTGAAATTTACAATCTTTATCCCAATAAGTTCATACAACATGATGAATCTCGTATTTACATTTTAAATACCCTTTTCAATTTACCAGGTAAGTGAAACTATAATGCTTTTTTATTGAATACTTTAAAAATTTAAATATAATTTGAATTTTTTAAATTGAATATATTTTTCTTGCAGAGGCATATTTGCTAGCATGTTTAATTGACTACTTTACAAATTCTACTGAATACATCCCGTGAGTATTTTTGTATTTGTGAGTCTTATCTAACTGTTGATACACATTTACAACTACTATTATATTTTTAATATTCTCTACCCATAGTATTAGGTATATATTATTAACTTCCAAGATAATGCATGAACATGATACTTTAGTGTTGTTGTTTCTCATCCCCACTGGTCTAGCGGAGCTAGACCAGGTCCATGAGTCCATTCACCCTCAAGAAATCAATGATACTTTAGTATTTAAACTTTGTGTTAAATTAAATTATGAATTGTACAGCTGTGGACAAAAAAAAGTAAACGCTAGGATTATTTCGGACGTTAGTCATTCTATGAAATCGGACCTTTTTGACTTTGTAAACAAATAACATTCTGAGTTATATTCATGACACAACATTTGCATAAGGGGCCGTCTTCATATTAAAAATGTTACCAACTTCAAAATTTTGAATGGAAACACCCCTTTTTGAGTCCATATTTCAAATTTATGACATATTTTAACACGAAATACCAAGTTTTGTTAGTTTTTTAGCATTATTAGTGGAGTTAGAGACGTACAAAGTTTAGGGGCCGTAATGTTAAATGAGTTGCACATAAAAAACTATCCCACTCTATAAATAATTAAGATAATGAAAAGAATTTTTTACTGAATAATAATTATAATAACCCAAACAAAATGCATACACTATTGGGGTATTTAAAACAAAATTTATATTTTTATATAATTATATTAATTTTTAAAAAAAATTATGAATAGAAACCCCTTAATATTTTTACAGAAATGAATTTAAGACATGAAGTTTAAGTGAAATCCCAATTTTTAAATTTTTTAATCCATAATTTGCTGAGTAAATCACAAAATACTTTTTAATTACCCTTTATGGGACTGTATATAAGATTACAATATGTAACTTGATAAACAAATACGGCCTTGCAAAAGGAAGAAAACATTAAACAACGACCTTGAAAATTCTGATGTATCACACAACAGGCGTCTTTAAGGTTGATTAATGATAGTTCATTTGGTTTTGGCTTAAATAACGAGAATAACGAGAATTAGAATTACTTATTACGAGAATTAGGCTTATTAAAGAGAATTAGAATTAAATTAAGTTTTAATTTTTAATAAATTATGGATCAGAAAACATTCTTTAAAAAAAAACTAAATCACACGTCCGTCTCTCTCAAATATGTAAACTAAAACTTAACTACAACTTTCAGCATGCCAACGAATGATTAATATTCAATAATAAATAAATAAAAAATTAAAAAATTGTATCTTTATAAACAAGTTTACCAACAAAACATATACCTAAACTTAAAACATATCGTGGCTCTCATAAAAAAATAAATATTGTTGTGTCTTTACTCAATGGCGCCCAGTATAGAAATCCTTGACATACACAAAAAATTGAAAATTTAAACTAATAAATAAACTTAAAATGTTAACTATACAGTTGAAATAAACTTGCAAAAAGGGGAAAAAATTAGACTTCATCACCATTAACTTTTGATCCCTTGCAGGGCTCCTCAACATATTCTACCTTATATTTCAATATTTCGCTTTTCCCCTCGGACGAACCTATAGACTACGCTTGTTATTTTAGAGATGGCCCCCCAAAGGACATCAAGTGATTCGATTAAATAACTCGTCAAATATTCATCCATGTAACAAAAACTTAGATTTAGGGGTTTTCGAGGGTGATTAACATTTCTAAGTTATAAAAATTGGGTGTTGCTATTGGAAATTTTAAAGTTCGAAACATTTTTAATATGAAGACGGCCCCTTATGAAAAATTTGTGTCATGCAATTAACTCAGAATGTTATTTATTCACAAAGTCAAAAAGGTCCGATTCCTTATGATGACTAATGGCCGAAATAATCCTAGTGTTTACTTTTTTTGTCCACAGCTTTACACTTACTTTTAAAAATGAAAATTGGTTTTTGAGAGTTGTATGAATAATGAAATTTCTTTTTGAATTTCAATAATGTTTTTTATTTAGAGGAAAAAATGGAATCAAAAATGGAAATATTTTTATGTCTTATAAATCTATATTTCAAGATGTACGTGATGCTATTGACTGGGTACACATGCGGGTAAGTAATACATATTTTGGTTAAAAATTAATTTATTGTATGTTATTTAAGTTTAACTTTCTCTGATAATTAGTTTGCTGCAATTTATTAACGACAGTTTAATTGAAGTATAAATAACACTGGTCAACAGTGAAAATGTGACTGAGATGAAAGTACCCAATTCTGAATGATTTCAATGTACTAAACATGAATATCACCTTAAAAATGTATGTTAGCTCTAGTTTTTAGTTATAGTTGTTTTTTTCATTACATAGGATACGGCTAAATGAATGGGCGCATCAAGCGAAAAATAAATTACACTCAATTTTGTTTACATAAACCCTTTAAATTTTTGCTGATACAGGTTTTATTTGATATTATCAACATAAAGGTGGGAGGAGATGATAAGTTTCAAGGTTTTTGCACCCATATAAGCAGCTTAATGCCCCTCGTAGAATCGCTCTTTCGCTAAGAGGTGCAGAAAAAAAAGAGCAATAAACCCTTGTATTTTGTCCTTGGTTGGTTTAGAAGCTGTAGAATATAAAAAATTAGTGTTAGTGATAAATCTATTTCTGTAATATGTTGTAAATGCATTAATAGCGCTAATAACTTATGTTGTATTTGCGGCAAAGTATTCTGCACAAAAAAAGGAACATAACTGCAAGTTAAGAAAGCGGTTCATTTGTATTTTGGTTACAAGATAGGAGACTTGGAAAAATGCTGGGCCCCTCAAGTATGTTGTTAATCTTGTGTAGCAAATTTGTCACTGCGGCTTCATGGGGGAAAAGGTAACTTCATTTTCTGGGAAGAAAAAAGAATGCCGCTTTATGGAAGGAAAGAGAATGCCATTTTATGATTAGGAGGGAACCTACAAATCATGTTAGTGAGTGTCATTTCTGCATCATCTCATTAAAGGAGGTGTTATTTAGAAAAAGATAAAAATTAAATAGCCTAAAATTTCTTTTATTCTGCGTCTGGTCCAACATGGCAAAGGACTCCCTGCTCCAAAGTCTCCAATATATTTTTAGTTTCAGTGAGGATAATAGAATGCGTCTGCTAAACATGCTACGGCTTCTAAATACAACCATGGACTAAATGCAAGGAATTTATTGCTCTTTTTTCTATGCCTCTTGAAGTGAGAACAATCCTACTTAACGAAAGGGTTTTGAGCTGCTAATATGTGTGCAAAAACCTTGAAACTTATCATCTCCTCCCACCTTTGTGTTGATAATATCAAATAAAACCTGTATGATAAAAAAAATTAAGGGGTTTCTGTAAACAAATTTGACTGTAATTAATTTGCGTTTGATGTGCCCATTGATTTCGCCGTATCCTATGTAGTGAAATAAACAACTGTAACTCAAAAACTAGAGCTAACTAACAGTTTTTAAGGTAATATTCATGTTTAGCACGTTGAAATCATTCAGAATTGGGTACTTACATTTCAGTCGCAGAAACTTTTTGAAATTTTGTTGTCCAGTGTAATTAACCTTCTAAATGGCCTGGAAATGAGTAAAAATGTAGTTTTCTCTTTATAAAATTAAAAAATTCACTACATATTTTTTTTAATAAAATATTTATTTAGAGTTCAGCATTGAGTTTATTTTTGAAGAGATATCTTTAAAAAAAATTGAATAGGAAAAAAAAAATAATATAAATATTAATTTAAAAGATTGAAATTTAAGATTATTGCCAGAAAGACTGGTGGATAAATTATAGAAATCCAGGTCTAAAATTCAAAAGGTTAAAAGGAAACAATGTTTGAAGTATTTTTTCCTGATTTATAATTAACTAGTGTGGAATAGATGGATTTTGGGCTTCAAAAGATGAAATTCTAATATGCCCAAGTGCATGTTGGTAAAATTAACAAAATTCTAAGCTAATCAATTTTAGAACTCAAATTTATGAATCATTAATAATAGCAGTTTCTTACCCTAATTTGGGAGACAGCTATCGTGAGGTCACTGCAAATCTTTCATTTGCTAAAAACAAATCATTTTCTAGACCAAAGTTTGTATGGAAGCATATGTCCCACTTAGGTGGTCAATTTCGTGCGGAATGTCCGGTGTTTAATCACCAAGCATGCTTGGTGCTCGATTTAAGGACTCACTCAAAAAATGAAGGCTGATTAAACCTTGTTCTGTCCAGGGTATAAATTATTCCTAACAGTGGCATAGAAATGTGAACACCACCACCCAGACACTGATTCCTTACAATCTGTATAATATATCTTGGATTTTGTTTTTAATTTTTCCTCTTTCAAGTAATTAAAATCAATGCATGAAACACTTAAAATATGTATTCATTGTGTTTCTTTTGTTAACTTACAAGCTGTCTTTTTTAAATTTAAGATTATTGCCCAACCCTGTAAAAGTCAAATTTTGATTAAGACAGTTTTTGAGTAATATTTTAAAAGATTTTCTTGACAAGTATAAACAATATTAAAAAAACACTGTTAATTTTCTTTTTTGTTTTTACCAATATTCAATTTATTATGTAACATATTGTATTATATTTTTTAGGGGTCTCTTAAAGATGAAACTGTGAATAACCCAGGTCTATATGTAAATCGAGATGAACGTTTGCCAATGCTTTTTAATAGGTTAGAATTGGGTTTTATAACTTTAAATTGAAACTTTAAATCTAGTTTACAAGTTACTTTAGTCATACTTGTAATTCTGGTAATACAGGGTGGGTGACAAAACTGGGTAATTTCTTTGGAATTCCTGATTTTATCACCACTTTGCTATGTTTTTTTTCTTTTATTTTTGCTTTGGAAAAATTATAATCCATTTTATTAGTGCACAAGTTTGTATGTAAGCTTATAATATACTTAAACTATTTTTTCAACACATTTGTCATTAAAAAGGGTTTTGAATAAACCTATTTTTTGTTAAGGGTCTTGTATGGTAACAGATCTTTATACAATTCCAATGGGGAAACTTTGTCCCCTGTTTTTAAATAAAGTATACGACTTGCACTCACGGAAACTTACCAAAAAGAAAGAAGACAGTTATTTTGCCATTAAAATAGTTAATAAGCATAACAAGAGGTGTTTTATGAAATTTTTGAGTAGCTGTAATTGAATCTTTATTGTAAAAATAAACTCTTTCAATTATGCCTATTTTTTAGAATGCATTCAGTAGGAAAGAAAACATTTCTGCTCACAAATAGTGACTATGCTTACACAGCAGTAAGTTTATAGTTTTCAATAATTGCTTAGATGAATATGCATCTGTTTATTTTTATTATTTCCATGTACTTAATACTTTGTTTTAACTGAACATTGCTTAATTGTTTGTCGATTCAATAGTTAATTAAAATATATTTTTTTAATTGTTAAAGAACTTTGTAGAATTATTGTGTAAAGAAATCTGTGAATTTTATATGTTTTAAATGAGTTTTTCCTCTAATTATATTTTAAGTACAAAAAAGCTTGCGTCCATGTTCAATGCTTTAAGATGTAAATTTTCCTATTTCAGAAAATTATGTCCTACCTTTTTGACTTCCCTTCTGAAGATAAAGTAAGTAATGTCATTCTTAAAGTTTTATATATATATAGTAACTAGATGTTTAAAATATTCCTATTTGTACATATTTATTTTAATACTGTTACTTGCTTAATTTTGTGTATACACATACATGCAAAGTCAAACATATTTAACACCTTCACTTATGTATAGTAAACATGAAATGTACACAACATAAGCCCTAAACTCTATACTTAAGTATTTTGATACAGTAGTATGTGGTACAAAATTGTGAATAAAATTAAGTCAATTAAAAAACACCTTTGGCCAGTTCTTCTAAATGAACCATTGCATCATACATGTCAGTCCCATGCTTTACTTTTATTCCGCCTAGCCCACTCCCACTGTAAGTATTAAATGCAAAGTATTTGTGAAAAACAAGTTTTGTCAAATTTTTGTTTATTAAATTTATTTTGATAAATATTTTTTTTAGCCTTACATATTCATACGACTTTTTTTTAACAAATTATACTTCATTAACATTTCACTATTTATTTGGAAGTTTATTAAATTTGCATCATTTTCACCTTTCAATTACTCCGTATTTTTTCAATATCTGTTAAATGAAAAACTAAATGTTAAATGTAATGTCAGTAAATGTTTGTCATATATAGTGTTTTTTGGTCCAAGCAAAATTAAATTCATTTTTACAAATATCTGGATATGTATCACTTCATGGCATCTCAAATATTTTGATTGTGGAACACTCCACTTTGAAAAAAGGTAGAGAACCAAAAGGAGGCAGGGTTGCCAGTCCCATGCTGTTTGACGATCATAGGGGATTGTTAGTTTGGTTGGAAATATTGTGTCACACTAAAACTACACATGGGTTATTGGCGAAAGGAGGATTATAGTTAATTGCTGATGGTCATCAATTGCCCATGCATTTATTTTCAAAATTGACTTGTTAATAGATTTGCATCTGTACCGTATGTATTATTTAGAACATTCAGTATCACATCGAGGAACACTATAAATTAAAATATAGCTATCAAATAACAGTGAACCTAAGCAAGTTCGAACTGTCCTTTAGTTAAGAAACTGTTTCTAAAGATTAAAAAAAATATGTGCCTGCAAAAGCAATGAATCCCCAAATGTAGTAACTCTGACTTAAGCCAAAATCTTTCTTGCCACTTTTTGTTTTACGAGTGATAGTTTGGACTCGTCTAAAATACATGTCACTCATCAGAGATGCCAAGAAGTGGTGGGAGGACTATAACTTTTTTTACATACTGTAGCTCTAGATAATTAAAAATATGCTTTTAACAAATTGCCCTTCATTTATATTTTTCTAGAAAGACTGGAAAGAGTATTTTGACTACATTTTAGTTGATGCTAGAAAACCAGTATTTTTTAGTGGCGGAACTACTTTAAGACAAGTAGATACAGTAAGTTTATTTTGTATCCGTTACCATGATTTTATAAATTATATATATTATATACAATAACTTTTGTAGTATTTTGCACAAATTTATTTTTTAAAGGCATTTTTCCTTTTTATAATGGACAAACAGATAACAGAGCAAATATTTTTATCAATTACACTAGCCTGGATTTTTTTTTGTTTATGAACTAATATTCAGTTGCTGTTTCTTATATTATTTTGGACTGATTTTGAATATATTAAGTTTTTTTCTTTATCGCCTCTAGATTTTTTGCAAATATGAATTTATTAAAAATTAATAGTTGATAATTTGATATCAAAAATTGTGTAGATTCTTAAGAATTAGAAGCATAATTGGACTTCTGAAGCATGGCAAAAAAAATTTCATCCTTTATGTGTACCTATACTTCTGTGATCAACAATTTTAAACTGCTTGCATTGAATGACCCACAAGAAATGAGTCAAATTTAGCCACCCTTGTAAAAGTGCACTATTTATCCTAAGTTTACAGTTATTTTTTTAATTTAAAGCAAAATTGGTAACCTCATTCTGAAGTGTTATACTAAGTTCAAAGTACAATTTCAATTCAGCTTTTTAACATAGTGTAAATTTTTATTTTTCATAATTCTAATATTTTGCACTATTTTGGTTTGCAAAAACCATAACCGACACCAATATTTGCTTTTTTTTTAGCCACTAGCATCTTCAGTTTAAATGGTGTAAAATATGTCATAAAACCAACTGTGTGTTTGGAGATCATGTCATTGAAATTTTGAGACCTTAGTCTCAAAATGAGCCACTATCTCTTGAGACTACTAAGCTGTTGTACATTATTATTTAAATTAGAATAATAAATAACACAGAATAGGCAATGACTCCAAAAATTTCTAAAAGTATTCTGAAAAATCATATTTGCAGTTGATTTGAGTTTTTTTTATTAAGAAAAAATTGAGACGTGATGGAATTTGTTCACTATTTTTCCTGAACTCAGTGCCTAAAACTAAATAGGTTTAGTCTATAGATGTTAGGCCGTTAATTGGTTATTAGTCATAATTAAAGTTCAGTTCACTGAACAGTCTTAGGCTAGTGTTATTGAAAAGTATTACTTAAAAAGTAATCACATAAAAAAACCCATTGACATTTCATAAATATATTCCTTTGAAGACTTAATAATTTTTCCACAATCTATGACAGAACGGTATATATATTAATGAAAAGTTTTAAAGCAACAAATATATTTTTACAGGAAACTGGTGCTTTACGTATCGGTATACATGTTGGACCATTAACACCTGGACAAGTATATTCTGGAGGTACATTTCTATTGGCATAAACTTCATTAAAAATTGTTTTATTGATGCTATATTGTGTTTATAACAAAAAAAAATTTGAGGTTTTTTGTAATTATTAAAGTGATCTTTATATTTTGTAAAGCAATTAAGACACTAGAATTTTTTCCTTTGCAAGGAGATAGCTTTTTTTTACTTCTAAGATGTACTGTAGTAATTTTATGCCATGCTGTTTTATTCAAATCGTAATGTTTAGGTTTATTCAAATCGTTACTTTCTAGGTAGTTCAGATGTCTTTACAACACTAATCGGAGCAAGTGGCAAAGACGTGCTCTATGTAGGAGATCACATCTATGGAGATATTCTTAAATCCAAGAAAACTCGTGGGTGGCGAACATTTTTAGTTGTTCCTGAATTACAACGAGAAGTACATGTTTGGACTAACAAGTGTGAACTGTTTAATAGATTACAAGATTTAGATGTACAACTAGGTGATACTTACAAGTAATAATCTTTTTTAATCATATTTCTTGTTAAAATTAAAGTTTTGTCAAATAATTTCAAACATTGAAACCTATGTCATTCAAATAAGTGTAGTGCATATTTTTCTTAAATTTTTAAAATATGCTTATAGCTACAATAACAACAAAATTCTAAACACAGCACCATTACCAAAATGCAATGATTTTTATTATTCAGAATATTTTAAAGGGTTTCTATTTTGTTTAACTCTGATTGTTAATAGAAGCTGTTAAAATACTTGTAATCCAAATTTAAAAACAACAATAGTTTCAATTATTTTCTAATCATGGTGTTTTATAAAGTGAATATTAATAGATTTTTGGTATACTGCTTAGAATCGTGTCATTTTTTGTAAAATTGGGACTTTTGATTTCATTATTTAACCATTTTACCTGTTTGTTTTAGAGAAATGGATAGTAGTTGTAAGGAGACTCCTGATATAAGTCAATTGCGAACTGCAATACGGGTATGGATTTGCTTTTTTGAATATTATATACAATATATGTTATATAAGCTTTTTTTCTTATTAGATAGTATATTTTAGTGTTTGGGCATGGGTTGCAATATTTTAACATAATTTAAGATTTAATGAAGTCGTAGTTTAAAAGATTTTATAAATTATTTTTCACAAATATTTGGAACTTATCCTTAATCCTTTGCAAAGAAACTTAAAGTATAAATGTTCAGCTTTTTTTTAATTGTATTATTTTTTTTAGGAAGTATCTCATGAACTTGATATGTCTTACGGCATTTTAGGAAGCACTTTCAGAAGTGGTATGTATTTTTTTAATAAATTTTTGATTAATTTATTTGCCAAGATATTTTAATTTTAAAATTAAACAAGATAGAATAGAAATTTCAATAATTTTTTTCCAAAGTTAATTATCTTTTAATTTCTTTTCAGGATCAAGGCAAACATTTTTTGCAAATCAGATATGCCATTATGCAGATATTTATGCCAGCACCTTTCTCAACTTGACATATTACCCCTTCAGCTACATGTTTAGAGCTCCACCTATGCTGGTAATTGAACTAAAAGAGTTTTATTCCTTTTAACTTAATTTAAAATACAATTTTTAAATACAATTCTTTCAGATCATCATTGTGTTTTCAAAATTTCGTGGATAACAATTTACTGAAATAAACCATTCACAATTAGGAATATATTACTAGAAAAAAATAATAGGTATAGTCGGATCTTGTTAATGTGGATTCCCTTAACATAAAATTCTGAAGGAGCCTTTGCCACTTTTTCGGTCCAAATGGGGCAATTTTCTTACCACAATATCCAATTTATCGTCATTTTCTGTCATAAATAAGATTGACTGTGTTCTTTCAAACTGATTGGCTTCCCTGCTTCTATGAAAGGTGTCAAAAGGCTTACAGATAATAATATGCTGATCCGAAAGGGGTTTATTGTCTGTTAATAAGGCAGGGGTAAACACTCAGGGGTTGTGGGGCAGGTAAACTGCAGTAACTTCAAAATTTTCAGTTTTTTACACTTTTATTTCCTATAATATCTTTTTTTTCACAAATTTAACAGACTGGACTAACTACTCAGAATAACAAAGTATTTTCAATTATAACTTTGAATTTTTAATGAATTGTTTTTTACACAACTTTTTTTTAATTTAAAAAGTGTTTTATAACAACTATAAAAACTTTATAATTAAAGAAATATTAAAAAATTTAAAAAGAAATAAACTGCAACAAACCTTTGTTTCTAAAAATGGACAAGTTGCATGAAACGCGAAATTCATAATATATGTGTTTTTTCTGGTACATTAGAAGCTGCAGATTCCGAATGTAAGGTTAAATATTCACAAATATGTTTAATTTCAACAAAAAATGCATTTGAAATTTGCCGAAAATGTACGTCACTGAAAACAGCTCTGACGTCAACTGTTATGTTTTTGGCGATGTTTCGATCTATGCTGTAATACACTTTATAAAATAGTAAACCTTACAATTTCTGCGAAACCTCATTAAAAGAAGACAATATTATTTGTAACCAGTTCATATCAAGGAAGTTAAACAGCTTGTTCCAAGTTTGGTTGTTAGTTAAAATACACACACTAGAGCGCGTATGAGCTATTGCAGAACTATTGACTGTTGGATCTGATCGGAATAGTCGAGTGAAATCGTTCAACGTTTGAAGAAATTAACTGGAATGAACATGGCATGTTTCTGTAAAATAGCATAACTTTTTTAAAAGTTTGATAAGGATGAAAGCACGTTTCACAGTTTCAAAAGCGATACAGTGAAACGTGATATGAAATAACACGCCAAGAACAAAAAAAAGCCAACCGTGACGTCATCTGTTATGCTAAGAGAGGTTTAACAGGAGTGACGTATCATTAACTTTAAAAATGAATTTAAAAATAAATACATCTTTAAAACCAGAAATATTTGAGTTATAGAGGTTTTTTAATATGCTTAATCGAATAAATATGTTTGTGGAAAACGCTGTAATTGTCCATTATAAACATTTCTATTACAAATCATGTTAAAGTACACCTTAAATCCGTAAATGTAACATAAAAATGAAATTATCTTTAGATGCCTCATGAATCAACTGTAGAGCATGAAGTGGAAAATCATGAGATAAATGAAATTGAAGAGGAAGCCATTCAAGAACCTCTTAGACGTAGATCCAGGCTTGAACATAGTGAGAGTTCAGTGCCTCATTTATTTGCTGAGACTCCTAATGTAGTTACTCATCATCATGACACTGATGATGATGAAGATACAGACAAATCAGCTGAGAATTAAGATTTCTAGCAAAATTTTGGCAGCAGCATTTATTAAATAAATACTATATTTTTTGTACTATTTGTCCTTGAGATTGTAAGGGCTCTTTCACAAAGGTTCAAAGTAAAATATATTTACTGGTGATTTCATTTAGTCTTATTGACTATAAATGTCCGGTTACTTTAGTTTTTAATAATAAAGCTATAGTTAAGTCTTTTCAATGTTGCAATTAATTGTAGATGTTATGCTATAATTTAACTTTAATATGCTTTATTTCAGTACTTTTAAATTGAATTAAAAGTAGGCTAATAATATTTCACCTTTTTTTTACCTCCAGATATCTAAACTTAAATTAAACATTAATACTTCTTTTCTTGAAATTCATTTTTTATATTATATCTTAAAAATATTATTAAAGCTTGTAATTTATTTATGATAACTTGAAATTATTGTACCACTTTGCAGCTTTGTCTTTGAAATAGCATTTATAATATTCTGAAAATAAATTCTAAGTACTCAAAAGTTGTTTCAGGGTTTTTTTTCTTTAGAATTTTTTTGATCTTCCTGTATATTCCTAAGCAAAAATACATAAAACAATTGTATATATTTGTAGGCGGGTGCTTATTAGATTATATCGATCTACAATATATGAACTGTTATATCAATCTAAAAAATGTAAATTAGATTCCGTAAAAAAAAAAGATATTTAAATCTTTTTCTAAACATTTAAATTTGTTATCCAAATTTATTTTTTATAAATTGCTGTAGAAACTCATTTATTGCAAAATTTACAGTTTAAACGAAGTATTGCTTGTAAACTTTTTTAAAGAAACAAAAAAAGATTTAAATAGTTTACAAAATTATTCTATTTATGTCATCTCGCGGATTTAAATGAGAACATTGAAAAATATATTGGTGTTTTTATGATAGTGTTGTTTCAGATAATGTAACTCTCCTGTTTTCGTTTTTGCATTTTCTACGATTTTATTGGTTGTTTTGATTTCACTCTCAAAATGAGTGTTTTTTTTTTTTCGTCTGCTGTTTTTCTATTTAAGAGTTCTTTTGTGCAACCTTGCTTTTATAAATGCTATTTATTAAACTTACCGGTTTTAATTCGTTTAAATTTCAAGTATACAAAGCATGGGTCTAAACGTCAATGTTGTTCGAACTTCTGTTTACGTGATATTTTGTCTTATATGTGCGGTTAAGCAAAATTGTGGAACAGGCAGTAATTCAGCGTTATTCACGAACAGAGAAGAGCCTTTGTTTTACTGAGAGAAAAGTTTATGCACAACATTCGTTGTAGTAAGGTAAGAAAATATAGTGTTCAAAACAAATAGAAGGACCAAAAATGAAAATACTGTTAGAACTGTTGCCACTCACGACATAAAACATGCCTATTAAAACCAAAGACCACACACATAAATGGATAAAACATTTTCAACTGTTACGTTCAAAAATGATTCTATGCACCCTATTTTAAGGTTGAATTGTTGGTACAGCTGGGGGGGAAAAAAACGCTCCACCCCTCATTACTCGGTTGATATTGATCAAGGGATTTTGTGAAAGATGTCATTTTGCAGGAAATGACGTAAGGAATTGATTATTGGCAAGGGGTCGTCTAGATTGTATAAGGGGTCGTCTACAGATTAAAATGAATACAAACTTTGAAAAATCCAATGGCAAAACCCAATTTTTTTTACAGAAAAATGTTTAGCACCTTCAAAATACCCCAGGTTTAAAAAAAGAATGATTTGTTTTGCATTATTTGCTGAGATATTAAAGCATTAATTTTGAAAGCGCTTAAGGGGAAATCTTTAAATTGAAAAAGGTAAGATTTAGGTTGTGTCTTTTCAAAACGACAAGCTTAAAAAGGGTTAACATATTCTCGCCAAATAATGCTAGAATTAAACCTTCTTCACTAATATTTTGATTTTTTAATGTATTTTATTAAAAAAATTTGGATTTTAAAATTCTGAAATAAAGACTAGATGAGGAAACGTTATGATTTTAAATGAAATTACATATACGATTATTTATAACGATCAGATTTCAAATGCGATTAGTTACAGATTTACAAACATGATTATTACATTTATGTTTTACATTTTATGCAAATTTTTGTTTCATTTATATTGCTACAAAAAGTTTGTTTAAAATTCGGCGCACTATATCGGTATTATAAACCACATATTAAAAAACGACGTTTACGACCTAACACAATATTTAAGCAAAGCAAAAAAAAAAAAAATACGCAGAATGATTTGGCAATGATTTTTAACAAAGGCAGTGGTCACTTATCATTTTAAATAATCAACGTGGCAACAAAAAGATATATATTAAAAACCAAATTCCAATAATATTTATAATAGTATTTAATTTTACTATTAAACACACTTTTTGAAATTGTATTGGAAGCCACATCATACATTCAAAAACATAGTAATCTATATAATTTAAAGTTTATTACACATACCAAATACATTGTATGCACTTGAAACAAGAAAAGATTTTTAGATATTTGACAGACATCAATAATTTCATCAATAACATCAATAATTATTTTGCAAATTTGCCAAGTAATTTTTTAAACGGTCCCTAAAACAATTTTTTTTTACAATAACTTGACAAATAATTGTTGTTTAATTACAAAATTCGGGATTTTGGTTTTACATGATCTACTTCATCGATTTATGTAAAAAAAAAAACACTTGGGGTTGCTATTCATGTTTTATTTTTTTTTATTTAAATAAAAAAGAAGGGTGGAGCGTTTTCCCCCCAGCTGGTACATATGTATTCAGCTTTGTGTAATTGATCAGAGACCATCTTATAAACCTTCGTCAAGACAGACACGGAATTTTTTTTATTGACACAGAGAGAGAAGGTACACCCAGGGCAAAGGCGGGAATCGGACCTGCACCCATTACAGCGCGCAGACTGTTAGCGTAATGGGCTGCGATCCAACCTATTAGGCAATCCGGGCCAATATTTTAAGGTTTCCAGTATTGTCTTATGATTGGCACAAAAAAGCAGGCTTTCGTGCTGCCATCTAGGGATAAATAAAATTTTAAATAGTTCCTTTCAGGAAGTAACCACTTTAAATATTTGAGTTAAACTGACAACAAGCGACAGCGTACGCTAACGCCTTCGGGACTTTGGACTCCATAGATTTAACGGGTACGTCTCTCCTTGTGTACTCTGGGAACTCTAATTAAGTCGATTTAATTATTATAATTATTTTTGCAAACAAATATCCGTCTATACGATGTGACCTGTTTAGAACGTGGGACCATAGAGCTATAATAAGTAAACTAGAGGGCGAAAAACAAGAACGAACCGATGCGCCACACTGGGAGTCACGTGATCGGGGGAATTTGAAGAGAAAACCGAAAGTTTTTTTCTATAGCCCACAGCGGGAAAAAATCGTCTGCTCACGCGGAATGTACTAAAAATGGTAAACTATTGTTGTGCATATGGCTGCAAAAAAAAATTTATTAAAGGATGACCTTTTACATTTTATTGGTAAGATTTTTATAAACTTTCCTTATTGAAATAGAAATAACTTAATAAATAAAATCAAAAAGTATATTGCTAATCATGGTTTTTAAAATAATATTCGATATATTATGCGATTTAATACGATTTATTCTTATCAATTGCATGTAAATATAAAAATGCGTGTTTTGTTTAATAATCGGCATCAATAGAAAGTCTTTTAAACGTGTATTTTTTTGCGTTTCATGACTTTTATTTTTCGAAAATCGCTTGGCGGTCTATTGGCCATTGGCGTTATTTTGGAAATCGAAACTAATATCAATTGCATGTAAAAATAAAAATGCGTGTTTTGTTTAATAATCGGCATCAATAGAAAGTCTTTTAAACGTGTATTTTTTTGCTTTTCATGACTTTTATTTTTCGAAAATCGCTTGGCGGTCTATTGGCCATTGGCGTTATTTTGGAAATCGAAACTAATATCAATTGCATGTAAAAATAAAAATGCGTGTTTTGTTTAATAATCGGCATCAATAGAAAGTCTCTTAAACGTGTATTTTTTTGCTTTTCATGACTTTTATTTTTCGAAAATCGCTTGGCGGTCTATTGGCCATTGGCGTTATTTTGGAAATCGAAACTAATATCAATTGCATGTAAAAATAAAAATGCGTGTTTTGTTTAATAATCGGCATCAATAGAAAGTCTTTTAAACGTGTATTTTTTTGCTTTTCATGACTTTTATTTTTCGAAAATCGCTTGGCGGTCTATTGGCCATTGGCGTTATTTGGAAATCGAAACTAATATCAATTGCATGTAAAAATAAAAATGCGTGTTTTGTTTAATAATCGGCATCAATAGAAAGTCTTTTAAACGTGTATTTTTTTGCTTTTCATGACTTTTATTTTTCGAAAATCGCTTGGCGGTCTATTGGCCATTGGCGTTATTTTGGAAATCGAAACTAATATCAATTGCATGTAAAAATAAAAATGCGTGTTTTGTTTAATAATCGGCATCAATAGAAAATCTTTTAAACGTGTATTTTTTTGCTTTTCATGACTTTATTTTTCGAAAATCGCTTGGCGGTCTATTGGCCATTGGCGTTATTTTGGGAAATCGAAACTAATAATAATCTTGGAAATAAAGTGTGTTGTACTCAGTTTAAATTGCAGTCTTTACAATGTTTCATTATGTTTCTTGTATTAATTTTTTTATGAAATTAAATTTTTGAGATAAGAATTTATGAATTAATTATATAATTTATTTATTTTTGATTTATTTAATTTGGTAGTTTCGATTTACAAAATCAGTATTTAAATGCTATTAATTAAATTTAAAAGTTATTTAAGTAACACAGTATTTATTCATTTTATCTTATTTTCAACTATAAAATTATAATGAGTATATTGGACATTTATTTTTCATTTCAATATTACAGGTACATACCTTCCTGTTTTGGATATAATTTTTTCTTTTGAATTTCGATATTTCTGATAAATTTAGATTTATAGTAGTGATAAATTTAGATTTTTTAGTAGTATAGATTTCCAACATCGTTGCTTAACGTTAATTATTTAAGAGATTAATTATTAAAAGATATTTAAACGAACAACATTTATTTTTATAAGTTCTACCTTTATTTTGCTTAAAAATTTTAACTTATAATAAAGATTTCCCACATGAATTATAAACATAAACAAGTAGGTTTGTTACAGAATCTGTCACTTAAACCGCTCCCACACATCATTGTGCTCAACAGGAAACAAACTATTTACACAAATCAGAAAGAAATTCACCAAACAGTGCCTTTAGCTAGTTCTAATTCAAACTTTTAAAAGCCAAAACTAATTATTTTCATTAATCTTCTTTCTCAGATTTATTAATTAGTCTTTATCGTTTGCTAAATTTGTTTGAAGTTCGATGAATAATAATGTTTTTTTTAATAAATATCTTTGAGTTTCCACAATTTCCCCATTACATTAACTTTCTTTCGAAAATTCAGGTTTTTTTCGTTTGTTAAATTAATTTACAGGTCAAAAAATAAATAATTAGTAAAATTGATTCTTTAACAATAAAAGCGAAACTGAACATATTTTTTTATGCAAAGTTAGAATTCTCTATGCATCTTTCTTCATACATATATAAGAAACAATCAAAAGAACTCTATGGGCTTGTTCCACGTGCATGTTATTTCAATGTAGATTGAATTTTTAGTTATTTAAATTTTAAACTAATTTAAAATTTTTAATGAATTTTGGGATGTAGCCTAGCCTTATTTTTAGCTTTAAAATGACGTTTTTTTTTGTCTTTGTGGGACTTACGGTTCGTTCTGTGAAAGTGGGTGAAAAGTTTTCTTAACTCACTTGTTTCATAAGTACCTATTTTAATATAAATGTAGAAGAAAAAAGGAAAACAACTGTTACAAACGAAACAACAAACAAGTGGATTGCAATTTGAAAAAAACCGTCACAGACCGCGTAAAAGAACTACGATTATCAGGAGCGCCAAAAAGGGAGAAATTTAACAAAAGCGGCAATCCCATCTGGTGGTTGACCTTGGATCAACGCCAAATATCACAGCCCTAAAGCACGTGACGCGGGGCGAATGGTTTTAATGTGAGTATCAGGCAGTGAATGGGATATTTGCATTATCGCTCTCTCTCTCTCCTTATTATAACTCTATGCGTGGGACCAAAGAGTTCTATAGTAGGGTAGAGGAACGACTCGTACTGAGCTGCCATCGGCAGCCATGGCTCACTACGGAGCCCGAATAGAGTGGCAAAAGTGCTAGTTAATTTATATTTTTGATACTGAGAAAGGAAGTACACCCAGGGCATAGGCGGGAATCGAACCAGCACCTGTTACAGCGCGCGGACTGCTAGCGTTATGGCCTGCGATCCAAACCACTCGACCATCGGGCCCCACATGCCACCCTATATTGTCTCCGTGTTGGTCCATGGTGCTGTTGCCAGGTTCAGTCTCTACCCTACTATAGAACTCTATGCGTGGGACCCTCTGTATGAAAGGCCGATGTTCTGACGACTGGGCGGCTGAATGGTCAGGGAGCTGGCCAGGCAGTCGCAGTTTTCTAAATTACGAGGCGAAATTGGCCGTGTTAAAGCTCCTCGGTGGAATGGATAGCCGGAAACGTTTCAACCTAATCCGACGACTGGACTACGGAGCCCCCTGAAACGCGAAGCAGTGGCAAAACACTATGACCAACCCCACGACCATATTATTGGATGTGACAAAAGCACTTCTTATTTCTCTCGTGTCTTGCAGCTCTCTAGTGCGATGTCAATCAACAAACCGTGGAGGAAATAGATGGATTGGTTGATTGGTTGGTATACATATATTTTCAGGCTTGTTTGCTTGGTCACAAAGACCCGCTTATAAACCTTCGTCAAGTAAGACAGACACAACAGACAACACACACGTATAAGTGGATCCATCTAATTTTTAGAGACAGATGAAAACTAGAGGATCCCCAGAATTGGCTTGTCACCCCCAGAGGTATTGATTTGGTATGGGAACTTAGAGGACTTTCGGACCCAACAGATTTAACGAGCACGTACTCCGCATATACTCGGTAGTTCTTCAGTGGTACCGGGACTCGATCGCAGGACCTTCCGATCCCGAGACCGAGACGCTGACCACTAGGCTCACTACGGCCCCGAAATAGATGGAGAACGATGATTTTATCCCTTGTCTACAGTTCGCAAATACGAGGGACGTATCTCATAGCACTTAAATAGTTCTAGTGTGGCGTTAATTCAGCTACAAACTTGGTAGGTAGGTAGGCAGGTTCGTACATGTATTTTCCGGTTTGTCTGCTTGATCAGAGACATGCTTGTAAACCTTCATCAAGTAAGACAGACACAGAGAGAGAAAGTACACCCAAGGCGAAGGCGGGAATCGAACCCTCACCCGGTACACTGTATAACTTTTCATAGTACAGTAGAAATCTAATTATTCTAAGCGTTACTGATAGTCGAATTCAAAAAAAATGCTACAAGGCCACTGTTACTGCTTACCTTTGTTGGATATCATGCCTAGTACTTTCTTTTTTGAACCGACAAAAAGAAAAATACTAGGCATGACATCCAACAGAGACGAACACTAACAAACGGGTATAAAAGTTTATGTGTCGCATATAAACTTTTGTGAAACAACGCTTCAACATAAATTGACTAAAAAAAACTAGTAAAAACTTCCTAGTGCTTAAACTCTATAGTTCCTTCCTTTTTATAACTCAAACTGCCAAAACAGCACCTTACACTTTGGTTTTGGTTGTGTTTCTGAGACCGAAACTAGAACTACATGTTCTTACAGCCCAACAACACATTAAGTTATTGATTTAACATTTTTTTTCCGATTAACTACAATTATCCGAATTTCTGATGTAGTTCCCAAAATTATTCGGATAATTGGAGTTTTAATGTAAAAACGTTCGCAAACGTTTACTAAAGCTCATACTGCTCTTGTACAACTCACTCCAGCCAACCCTACATGTAATCAACCTAAAGTTTCTAAGCAAACAACAGAAGAAGACAACATCAGCAGTCGTGCCAAATTCTGTATAAATACTATCTGTTCTGCTACCTAGTCAGGTTGAGTTCTGAAATTAATACCGAGTTGCTTAAGTCGCGAATATTTTTTTGATTATTGGAAATGGCTCCTGTTAGCGGCAAATCCCAGAAGAAAATATCCAAAGTAGTCGCCACGGGCTCGGCCGTCAATTCCGACAAGCGCAAGCGAAGAAGCAAGAGGAAAGAAAGCTTCGCTATGTACATCTACAAGGTCCTGAAGCAAGTCCACCCTGATGTCGGCATTTCCAGCAAAGCCATGTCTGTCATGAACAGTTTCATTAACGACATCTTCGAGCGGTTGTCAGCTGAAGGCGCTCGCCTCACCACCTTGAGCAAGAGACACACCATGTCCAGTCGAGAAATCCAGAGTGCGGTGCGTCTGGCGTTACCAGGTGAGCTTGCCAAACATGCAGTTTCGGAAGGCACCAAAGCCGTGTCCAAGTACACTAGCAATCGTGATTAGCGATTCTGACTAAAGCTGTGTACCTGGCGGTACGTTCGTTTGACTAAAGCTGTGTTCCTTGGTTCAGTTTCGTTTGACTACAAGCTAGATCCTTGTTACTCGTTTGGAAAGTTGATGACAATATGAGATTTTTCTTGTTAATTGTATCTGTTACTGATGAAAGTGGTCAATCTCAATCCTGCCAGCTCTGTTTTTAAATGGTTTTCTTAGACTGAATGCCCAACGCAACTAACGTATTGTATCACGGAAACAGTAGTGTTATTGAAGCAATAGGAACTATCTTGATGTTAATACTATTAAACTTGTACTTTATTTATATGTATGTATTTGTAAATAAACTCCTAATTTTAACTGAATTTTTCCATGAATTTGTTTGGTCTATATACCTGCTAAATGAGTATAAGATGAGAATAATTGAAGTACCTGTAATCACGTAGTTTAAACTGCTATTTTAAAAATTTTATCACTTCAATGTGTTTGGTTTGTATTTTAAAGCTTAACATGGGTCTTTTTAAATTTAACTGGTTAGTTTGCCTCATGGTCTTAGTTACCAAAACCGGCCCTACATTTCGCCCCTTCAACTTTGCGAAATTGCTTCGAACTAGTCAAACTTTGCGGCAACTATTCCCAAAGGATATGGGATTTGTATCTTTCAAATAATACAATCTAGGCAGTGAAGACGAGACTAAAGCAATTTCACGAAATATGGTTTTTAGCGTGTGAGTATAGTTACTTTTTATGCATTTGATAAGAGTTACAAATATTTTTAGTCTTTAAACAAATATTTTATCTTGCTTAAAGGCTTGGTAGATGTTTAAGCATTGCACTGTGTCGTATAAAGTTTAGATAGGAAAAATATTTAATCAAAATAGATTACTATTAAAATCGACTATTTAAATCGGGTTTTCAATCTACTCCAATACAAAATATCTTCGGCATAAAAAAAACATATTAACGGCGATTTTGTGAATAGCATATTCATTTTGTATAGAAACTAATTTTAAAATTCGATTTAATTTGGTCTAGCAAATTGTTCAGGGCTATGGTCGTTATTTGTATCGTATTGCTTGTTTAAATATGCTTGAGTAAAACATTTTTGCGTGGCAAATTTTCTTGCCAATTGCTGTCAATGAGTCAAATTGCTGCCTTCCGTACGATTTTGCAAGCAAGAATTCCTATTGGATTTTTATTCTGGTTTGTAGTTTAAAAGTAAAGTAAGTATTTCAAGTGTTAAAGTATTAAAAGTTTCAATTTCTAAGCAAAAGTTCTGATCGTTTACCTTAAACTTTAATCAAATAAAGGAAGGTATGCTTAGTTTTAAAATCCGGCAAGACTTTAATTTGAAGGTTTATAACTTTTTGATTGCGACGTTTAGACTACCCCCAACTTTTCTTTAAACAAATTCCACTGCGCACGAACCTTCGTAGGTACTGTCCCAGACTAAACTAAAAAAAAGCCGTGCATATGGGATTAGTAAACGTTAAATTTGTCACGGTTGCAAATCCCTATCCACGCGGGCTAGAAAGCCCAGTCGGAAAGGCCCAGGTTCGAACCATAGAGCTAGGAAGGAGAATAGAGGTCCATGTATATGCGCAGTAGCGCACAAATGAAGCAGACTAGAGCGGTGCATCTCGGGATACCTCAGTGCCAGTTTCGGTCACTATGTTATGCGCAGTAGCTCAAAACACGGCTAGAGCGGTGCATCTTGGGATACCTCAGTGCCAGTATGGGATGCGCAGTAGCTCGAAAAACCTGATAGCCCTGCTTCAAACCATTTGAATTCATAGACCCCTCTACCTCTCCTTCCTAACTCTATGGTTCGAACCGGGCATTGCCGAATAACTGCTGGCCTACAGACGAATAGTAATCCGTGTAGTTGAAGTGCACGTTAAATATGCTCCAAAGTCCTGATGCTGCGTACGATGTCGCCCTTGAAAGTTGCGTTGGATGCCAACTTAAGTGTCGGCTCGTCACTTGACTGTAGTTCTGAATTGTGACGCTCGTCGCCAATAGCCCTCGTGTAGCTCTAGTGCGACGATAATTCAAATGAACTCGGGATATAGAAACAATAAAAGGGTACTTGACTGTATCGCTAATATACCTTCCAATATTAAATGAATTATAGTTTGAACCCAAAAATGACAAACGTATTTTTTTTTTGTCAAAATAAAACTTTAAATAATTCGTAAAAATCATATTTAAATGGCTTGTTTTTCATCGGTACGTCACGTGATCACAAACACGTCAATTTGGATGACGTCACATATGTAAACAAACCAGTGTGATGTTTTTTTTTCTTGCTATTAAACTGGATTTAATCTAATTTACTATTAAAATAAGAATTATATAGATAATGTAGATTCCAAAATGGGTGTTTCAAAGTTTGTTTATAGTTACTAGTGACGTCATAGATACCTGGTGACAGCCACAAAGCGTTTTCGGGCGTAATTTTTCGTCCTAATTTTAAAATTCAGTTATCTCCTTTTTTTTATGGGGTATTTGAAAAAAAAATACGGGTCTAATTTTTTTGGCATAAGAATATTTTGAGCCAATAATTTTTTTTAGTCAAATACTCTATTGCATTTCCTCACAATCTCTCGGATATTGGCTTAAAAAATCAAATCAAAGCAGCTTCAACAAATTAAACTCAGTTACGAACATCTTAGTGAAGATAATGCTTAGAAATTAAATAGCTCCAAAAAAAAAAATTAAATTGTGGAATTCCTCAAGTTATGAAAAAAGCAATTAAAAAGCTCTTAATCTCTTTTTTAACGTTATCATTGCGGATTGGGAATTTAAATTGACTTTTAATCCCTAATATTTATTTGTGTTTATTAAATAGTTTTTATGTGTAAATCTGTTTTAATTAATTTGCTAAGTATTCTAATATGTATTCTTAAAATTATTTTTTAGTACATAAATTATATTTAATATATTTTTATACATGATAAATATATATATATATATATATATATATATATATAAAATATATTATATATATATATATATAATACAACAAACCTAGAGAGTATATTAATATTCTGCTTGATAGAAGTAAAGATTCGAAAAGAATTATCAGCCTGCATTTTTTTAATTGTACGACGATCCTAATATTAAACAAGTAGGTTTGTAACAGAATCTGTCACTTAACCCGCTTCCACACAACAGTTGTGTTTTACAGGTAAAAAGGCGCCAAACACAGCATTAATTCTATATTAAACATTTACATGCTACATTTGGCTAGTTTCATTTATTTTATTTAGAAAATTCAATAATTATTACTTATCGTTTGCAAAAATTAATTTATATTTCAAAGAATAAATATGTAATATTCCTCGCTTTTAAATAGAATGAAAATATTTCGTATCAACATATACAAAGAATCTCGTAGTGAAATATATTTGACATCATTTCAAACTGATCAATGTCGCAAAAATAAATTTATTTTAATTTATTGTTTAAAAGAATTAAAGTTTCTCGAGCGATTGTTGCGAATGGCAATAGTGATTTAATTCTAATAAAAATGGCTTCCTATGCTTTTTAAATGAGATCGTTTTTAAATAATTGAAGTAATTAGAATTCTTTTCTGAAATTTTCAATGTATTCTAATTTCGATGCGCTGAATTTTTTTGACGTATCACCCTTGTCTGTAGCATTTGTAGTTTGGGCTATGAAAGTGGGTGACGGACAGACAGACGGACGGACTGAACAATTATAATACCTTCCACTTTTTACGTTATAAACGTAGTGTGGAAGCTAAAACTGTAAAATTATTTTAAAAGCTACTGTGTAACATTGCAAACAATTTTTTAATTGTTATCATTGGTCAACTCAATTTTCAGCGAATTTTTGTGATTTTTTTTTCTGTTTTTTTGGTTTTTTCTGAGAGTAAAACACCCAATAAAAGTTTTGTAATAAACTAATGTAATTAAATTGAAACTTCTTAAAATTTTATTATATAAATATTACGTTAATTTATTTTGTTACATGATTAAAAATAATGTTCTGAAAGAAACAAGGTAATTAAAATAATCAATATTTCAAAATCACAAATGCTCAGAAAATTAGGCTTGTATATAGTAGAACTCCAATTATCCGGAATGCCATGGAAACTATAAATTGACAGCCATTTTTCTCGTAATAATTGGACAGTTACCCAAAATAAATCATTCTGGACATTTTAAGTGGAAAATTCAGATCAAAGTGTTTTTAGATTTAAGTTTAAGACGGCTAAAGGTATATTAAAAATATTTAAGCAAGAATTTATTTATTTTTAAGCTCTGTAATTCGTTAGAATTTTTCAAAACTCTACTGTTTGTAATTTACAGAATTTACCATGATTAAAAAATTATTGTAAATATTTGTCCCCACGAAACAGGCATTGATATTTAGATAGCAGAAAAAAACAAAATTTGTGTTGACGCTTATATGTAAATGTGCAGAGAAAAAATTGTGTTATTTTATGTTTCGACTTTTGAATTTTTTATATAAAAAAATAAACATAATTTACCTAATTTAAGGTGTCCGACTACATTAAAAGCTTAATTTTTGGCAATTTTTTATGATCTTAAAATAAAACACCGCCCTTAAAGATTCGAAAACTGTCTTTTGTTTGTGCGGCAAATATTTTAGAAGTTATGGCGTTTTGAAATTAAAGTTACAGCTATCAGACGCTGCCGGAATTTCGAAAATGAAACCAAAAGTATGTTTGTAATATGAATTTCAATTAAGATTTGATTAAAATTATCTATTTAAAATACTAGATGAAGAGCTATTAAATTTTAAATACTTCAACATAATTTCGTTAGACTTTTCCGAATTAATTTCGTACTTTAAACACATTTTTCTCGGCATAAAATGTTCATCAAAATTTATACACGAATACTGGTATTTTCCAAAAAGGTTTGTAGGTATATTATAACCATAGAGGTACGAAGAGAATAGAGAGGTCCATGTATATGCGCAGTAACGCACAAATGAAGCAGGCTAGAGCGGTGCATCTTGGGATACCTCAGTGCCAGTTTCGGTCACTATGCTATGCGCAGTAGCTCAAAACACCGCTAGAGCGGTGCATCTTGGGATACCTCATTGCCAGTATGTGATGCGCAGTAGCTCGAAAAACCTGACAGCCCTGCTTCAAACCATTTGAACTCATAGACCCCTCTACCTCTCCTTCCTAACTCTATGATTATAACCCTCTGAGAGGGGTGGGATACAGACGTATAAACCCATATCACCTGACTGTCGGTTTTCCAGCAACACATCTCATTTTTAAAATAGGGTTTTTGACTCAAATAATTTTATTGGCTTAAAATAGTCTTATGCCAAAAATATTAGACCCGTATTTTTTCTTTTTTTCAAATACCCCATAAAAAGGGAGAAAAATGAATTTTAATTAGGACGAAACATTACGCCCGAAAACGCTTTGTGGCTGTCACGTGGTATATATGACGTCACTAGTAACTATAAACAAACTTTGAAACACCATTTTAGAATCTACTTGAAGCAAATTTGAACTATCCGCTTCTGTAAAACCTTCCATTATCTATATAATTCTTATTTTAGTCGTAAGTTAGATTAAATCCAGTTTAATTGCAAGCAAACAAACATATATCACACCGGTTTGTTTATATATACTAGTGCAACATAGCCAAATCGACATGTTTGTGTTCACGTGACGTACCGATGATAAATAAGCCATTTTAAAATGATTTTTATGAATTATTTAAGGATTTATTTTGCAAAAAAATATATACGTTTGTTATTTTTGGGTTCAAACTATAATTTAATATTGGAAGGTATTTTAGCGATATAGTCAAGTACCCTATTTAAAGCATGGAGGATCCATTTATTACTACTACCACAGAAATATGTATTTTTTTTTAATTTAAGAAATTAAACCTGCAGTTCAAATTTTAATTTAAATCTCATGCAGTGAAAACAAGTTTACACTTCTGTCAATTTCCTTATCCCGCAGAGGGCTAAAAAAAATTCTGAAATTACATTAGAGCTTCAGGGGTGCAATGAACGACTTGACTCCCTTGCTATTTGTTATAGGTTAACTAGGGGCATTGCGAAATGTTCCTAAACTAACTTAAACCTCAGAGTTTTAATATAAACTAAAAAAAATCCACAGTGGGAAAATATAAATGAAAAATCCTAAGTAATCATTGGAGACTGATTTTAAAACAATCTAAAATTTATTCAACATTAAAACATCTTACTAAATCCTAACATCGCCGTACACCACGGCACACAACTCAGGCTAACTCGCCTAAGTAGAAGCCTCACATATCGGAGATCGACATAAAAATTTGTAGTACCGACGCGAAGCGTCTTTCCTACGCATCTAAAATATCCCTAAACGAAAATGGGGAATCAAATAGCCAATAGGCCGGTATAAATAAGAAGAAGCCTCACATAATAGAAGCACACTGTATTTAGATTGGTTGGTAGACATATATATTCAGGTTTGTGTGCTTGGTCAGAGACCCGCTTATAAACCTTCGTCAAGTAAGACACACATAACAGACAACACACACACATAAGTGGATCCATCTAATTTTTAGAGACAGAGGCCAACTAGAGGATCCCCAGAATTAGCTTGTCACCCCCAGAGGTATTGATTTGGTATGGGAACTTAGAGGACTTTCGGACCCAACAGATTTAACGAGCACGTACTCCGCATATACTCGACAAACACAAACATCCATGCCTTACCGGGATTCGAACCCGAACCCAGAGGCTCCAAAGGCTAGCGCCCTAACCGTCGCGCCGCCGGGTCGGCCACACTGTATTTATACAGTAAACCACGGGCGTGGTTACAGTGTCCAGTAAGGTAAGGTAATCGTTTCCGGCTGCCTATTTCTAGCCTCTTTCAGGAGCTTTAACACAGCCAATAACGCCTCGTAATTTAGAACCCTGGTCAAGTGACGAGGTCGACACCTGAGCGGGCACCCAACGGAACTTCGAGCGACATCGTACGCTAACGCCGTCGGGACTTTGGACTCCACAGATTTAACGAGCACGTCTGTCCCTGTGTACTCGGGCCCATCCGTGATGAGGATTTTTCTACTATTTCCAGCACGGATCCGATTTATAGGATGATACTGGCAGTAGGTGGGATTCGAACCCCCGTACTCCTGAACAGGTTGAATCTCTAGGCTGATGCCCTAACCGCTCGGCCACGGACGGGCCAGTGTCCAGTATGCATGAATACAGATAGCAAAAATCACGAAATTAGCATAAAAGTCACCTTCTTGAACAAAAAATAGTATGGTTGAAAAATAACTAAGACATACTGCGTAGAGACTTAACAGCCGGGAAAACGTTCTATAAGAGCTACTAATAAATATACGTTTTCAAACAAACCAACCAAAACAAATACAACTAGTGATGTTCACTGAATGCTTATAAAGTGAAGTGAACACACGCATTGTTTATGGAGGTGGAATTTAAAATTCACGCATGTATAAGTTGAAAACATGAACAAACGAAATCTGATTAGGTGAAATATTAAACAGACCAAATACACAACTAAATGCAGTAAGTTTAGTATTTAATTATTTTATAAGAGTATTTCCTAACACTATTAACATTTATTTTAGGATTATTTGAATTTGTTAATTTTAAAGGATTTTCCAAAAAATATATGGCATTTTCGAGTTCTTTTAAAATTCACAATTGGGCTCAGATTACTTAGTTTTCGCTTCATTATACTCTTGGTATTCAAAGGTACACATCTATGAAACAGTTAACTTATAAACAAATTTATGTTTGGAAAGTGCCCAACATAAGGAGTGTTTTTCGTGGGAAAAAATTCGAATAATTTACCATTTTTAAAAAATAATAATTTTAGGAAATCTGTATTTATTTTGTGTTAATGATGGTAAGTGCATAAGTAATTAAGAAAAAATCTAAAGACTGACTTAAAAAAAAAGACATATTAACGCTCTAATATATTTTATCTATAAGACTTGGGGATTTAGTATCGCACAAACTGAAACTGAGGAAATTAACAATAAAATTTTCATTCCAAAGAAATCAAGAAATGCTACATAACTTTTTTTCTTTCTAATAGTAATGTATTAGTAATAGTAATACATTACTATTAGAAAGAAAAAAAGTTATGTAGCATTTCTTGATTTCTTTGGAATCAAAACTTTATTGTTAATTTCCTCAGTTTCAGTTTGTGCGATACTAAATCCCCAAGTCTTATAGATAAAATATGTTAGAGCGTTAATGTCTTTCTTTTTTTAATTAATAGTAAAATTTATCGTTTAAATAGTAAATCTATCGTTTTATCGTAAATTTATCGGTTTTAATAGTAAAATTTATCGGTTTTAATAGTAAAATTTCTTTTTTTTTATTTAGTAAAATTTGCATCAATGTTTGCAGAAACATTGGTCACGTCGAGAATTTTCAAATCGAGCATGCGTAAGCTTCACTGCATCTTTACGCACAGAAAATTTGATGTTCCGTCTACACTTCGTGTTAATCTTATAGATAAATTATTTTCTATTAAATAGTTATAGCTATTTGAAAATGCTATTTTCTTACTTACCCTGTATATACTTAATAATAATAATAATATTTTTTATTGCACAAAATAAGACATTAATTTGAGGGGAAAACAAATACAAAACTAATAATACAGTAAACAGAACACCAAGGGTCACAAGGACCATATTGACGAACATAAAAAAGTATATGATGTAAATTTACAAACACAAAAAAAAGAAACAATATTAAATCACAAGTAAAAAACATTATTATGGCAACAGAAGTGTCGGGGTATATTTAGGATGGTTAGTCAATACAAATGAGGGGGCCGTAGTGAGCCTAGTGGTCAGCGTCTCGGTCTCGGATCGGAAGGTCCTGCGATCGAGTCCCGGTACCACTGAAGACCTACCGAGTATATGCGGAGTACGTGCTCGTTAAATCTGTTGGGTCCGAAAGTCCTCTAAGTTCCCATACCAAATCAATACCTCTGGGGTGACAAGCCAAATCTGGGGATCCTCTAGTTGGCCTCTGTCTCTAAAAATTAGATGGATCCACTTATGTGTGTGTGTTGTCTGTTGTGTCTGTCTTACTTGACGAAGGTTTATAAGCGGGTCGCTGACCAAGCACACAAACCTGAATATATATGTCTACCAACCAATCAATACAAATGAGTTACTGTACAGTTATTTTATTTCAATAATTGTTGTATGCATAATCAAATATAGTTCCCTATATCGTAATACTATCAAGCTAATATTTCTTAATGTGTTATAGTTTTGAAAAAAACCTGTAAAAATTAAAATTTTATTGTTATATCATTATTTGCTTAAAATAACTGCTAATATTGTTGATTAACTGAGAGTAAAAAATGAGATGCATCTAACATTAATATCGACCGAATCGGAAATTCAATATTTTTGTTTAGTATTCAAGTGCAGTTGTACTAACACACAAATCAATTTTATTAAAAAAAAGATTATTTAATAGCTTTCTGATTAACATGTGCCTATTACAATAATCCTCCCACCATCTAGGGCAAAAACATCAAGATTTAAAAATATTAAGGGTGAAAGAAAATATTTATCGTTAATGGAAATTTTTAAATCCTCTCCCTCCTCATTTCCACACGTATCTCATAATAGAGCAAACTACAGTCGTAAAAATTCTCGAGTACTTAGCAAAGTTTAAATATTTTCCATTTAGCACTTATAAAACAACTTCTATATTTAGATGTTGGGCCTTACAGCTCCATTCAACGATGAAACACGAGCATTGAAGATGATTAATCCAAGAAATCAACGTTTTATAATCTATCCATTTTTTTCTTTAAAATAAAAATAATCAGAGATTCATAGAAACTTAACCGTGATGCAAGTTCTTAAGCATCGAATTTCAAGGTTTTTGTGTAAATTTCGATTTGGAGTTAAAAGAGTCATCTGTTTTTTTTAAATAAAAAAAACTTTTAAAGCGTAAAAAATGGATTTTAAGATTCGTTTTATGTTGCTGGAAAATAAATCCAAAAGGGATTTATTTTGTTTTGAAAACTCAACGTTCCCCAATCTAAAAAAAGGTTTATGATGTTCTTTTCAATTTTCGACTGTTTGAGTATGTTAAAAAAAATATTCTGCTATTTTAATTAAAATGCTGTTCCAATAATGTATTGAATTCGGAAAAAATTAAATTAGTCTTAAAAAAATATTTTTTTTCAATTTATGATAGTTTGATGCTTATAGTGTCTCATTTGAAGTAAGATCATATATTACACAGTAGAACCAACCCCATTCGGACAATTAGAAATTCGTATAATTGGAGTGTTTCGGAAAAAGGGTAGATTTTAATTGATTACTAAATGTATTTTTGGGTTGTGAGATCAAGTAGTTCTAGTTTCGGATCATACCGGACTTCGTCTCTATAGTTTTGGTTCCTAGCCTCTAGCAATAATACAAGAACGCGTTTTCTGTTAGAAGCCATGGTAAATGCTATTTATTATCCATGTTATTTATTTAAATTATCTTTCGAATAGATATTGCAATAAACTTTTTTTTTATTGCAATATCTATTCAAAAGATAATTTAAATAAATAACATAGATAATTTACATAAATGAGTGCATAAATTAAAAGCAACACCTAGTACAAAAGTTTATATGCGACAAATAAACTTTTGTACACTTAACTTATGTACTTCTGTTCGTCTTTGTTGGATTGTCATGCCTAGTAATTTTTTTGTTCGGTCCAAAACAAATGAATAGGTATAGTCTGGCTGCCACAACTTAGCATACCAAATATTTTGATTGTGGAACAGTCCACTTCGAAAAAAGGTAAGGAAGGTTTTGGGCAAGTCCTTCAATGTCATGTATGATTTGTTATATTTAGTATAAAATTAACTCTTGTAATATACCATTAAAACTCGAACTCGTTTTGGGCAAGTCCTTCAATGTCATGTATGATTTGTTATATTTAGTATAAAATTAACTCTTGTAATATACCATTAAAACTCGAACTCGGTTTTGGTCAAGTCCTTCAATGTCATGTATGATTTGTTATATTTAGTATAAAATAAACTCTTGTAATATACCATTAAAAAACTCGGTTTTGGGCAAGTCCTTCAATGTCATGTATGATTTGTTATATTTAGTATAAAATTAACTCTTGTAATATACTATTAAAACTCGAACATTCTTTTACGGACACCCTATATATTATTTTATATTGAACTTGATCCTTTCACTAATCGAAACGTTTGATTTTCGTAAGGTTTTATAAATTTTTTTATATTTTTTTTTATCTTACGCCCGTTACCGGCCACCCTGCGATCATTTGAAGAGCTGCCCAATACAAACAAGAATCAGCATAAAAATCTTCACAATTAGCCTCGTTAGAGTTGTCTAAATTAGGTAAGTGTTTTTCGAAAATATTACTTAAGACCAAAAACAAAATATTATGTGCATCATCCTTTTAGCTTTTAAATTTGATCTGTTTTGCATTATTTCAGCTCATTTTGTTGATCATAAATTGTGTACTTTCAATAGATAACTAATTGAAGAGCTTAGTGGAAAAACGTGCTAAATGACAATTAAAAAAAATTGGCACTTTTGTGTTAATAAACATGTTCTTCCCTCTTTTAAACATAAAGTTTATGGAAAAGGGGAAACTTGTTAAGTTAAATAAATTTTTTGCCGTTTGGAAGTACCGTTTTTAACAGATCTAAGTGCAAACGAAAAACTTTAAAACTCATTTTCACCTTTCTGTCACTTAGAACGTTCTTCCACTAAAGCTGTTCACTTATATAATCCTCCTTTTTATATCCTTTAGATGTGTTTCGGAAAATGCCATCTGAATGAACCTAATACAGGGGACTCAAAAGCGAATTAAGAGCAAATAATTTTGTTTTGCGTGATTTTAATGACCCTGCTTTTCACTCCATTAACCAGAGAAGTGTTTGAGAAAAATGTCCCTCCTTATTTCGCAATTAGGTAAAGCTGCAAAATCGAGTCTTTAGGGGGAAGCGATGAAATGAGAAACGAACTCGGCTTTCCTATCCGAATGTTTTTCCATTTGGATTCTAGGCATATTTCGAATGCCTCTTGTAATTGCTTTATGCCTCTTCGAATGGGCTTGAGTTTCTAACCAACAACATAAACGAAGTAAACCGATTATATAACATAAAAAGACAGATTAGAAAGGGGCCAAGATGAAATGCTAAATTGCCGTGAAAGTTTGCTACTTTTATCAAATTATCGCCGCTGTTGGCTTAATAGTAAAAAAAAGTAAACGAAACACATTTATAAAAGTTATTTTGTTCTAGGTTCGTAATGTATCACATATCTACTCATAAATAGTTTCATTAAAAAAAATGTACGACCGTTTTAGAAAAGCGAATACATTGTCTGGAATTATGCAAAATTTCTCAACCTAACCCACGTGATTCGGGAAGTAATATTAGTCGTCTTTAAGATTTGCAAATGTGTATTCTATTATTATATAAAGTCTCTATTTGTAAGATGGTTTGGTCACAAACACCACAATTATTTAAAGACTAGTACGAGTTGTAATTGATTCTTGAAAAGTTAAACCACAAGAAAGTAACGATTATAAATCTTTTCTGGCTGATGCGGGTGGCATCCATTAATTAATTAGTTATTAATTGCCAAGCGGGGTTTCCGCATTTTACAAATTAAAACTCGCTTGTAACATAAATAGAGAATGTGGAATTAGTTAGAGTAGTTTCTAGACAAATAACACTAACCAAATACGTTGAGGCTTTGCATGAAATCTCACTGGTGATACAACCAGGGTTCGAAATTAAGAGTCGCTAGTCGAAAAATGCGACCAAATCCTACAATTTTGCGACTTCAAAATAAATTTAGTTGCAGTTATCGCGACTAGTTTTTTAAATGTCACTATAATTTTTTTTTTAAATTAAGGAACTCCAGCTCTCCTGAAATAGCGAAATGTGCGCAACCATATCAATCTTAAGAGTTGAGTTTACGCATAAATTACATAAAACTAACATTTTTTCCACAAATATTTTTCTCAATAATGCTCCCAGATGGTTTGGATTTGCTCCTAGTTTGTTTACCTAGAAGCGCAAATTGCTCCTAAAATTTTCCATCCAACACTGAATATAACTAATTAGTATGGTTTCATTAACTTATAATTATTTACAGACTAAACTATAAATATATTCATCTAATAAGTCTCATAATTACCCACACAATTCGGGTAGTTATAAAACACGAACTCTTACTTTAATGTGTGTTTAGGAAAAATACTGTAGACCAATTTGCATACCAATCAACAGACTGCGTCTGAATGGATAGCGTTACGAAACTTTTGAGACTGCATAATTTTTCATTTAATAGTTGATTGAATAGTAGGGGAGAGGGGGAACATTGGATCACTTCTTGTATTTTTATTTTTTAAATAACTTTCAGAAGATTTCTATGCACCATTTCTTACTTTTCTATAGGAATAATACGAGGGCTGTTTTTTTTCAACCTCCTATGGGCTGTAACAAAAAGACGGGTCAAGATACAAAAAAGATTTTTTTTTACCAAAAGTAAAGTACAAAACTGCTTATTTATCCATATAATCACCTTGAAGATTAAAGCATTTGTCATATCTGTAAACAAGCTTTGAAATACCCTCTAAATAAAATGTAGCCGCCAATGAGTTGTGACGGTTTCTTTGAGCTCCACGTCAACTTGGAAGCGCTACAATCCAAGCCACTATGCTTATCAATAATTCACTTATGGTAAACCTTTGAGTTTCCTTAAACACTTGGTCAACTCGCTGAACAATACTGATGTTCATGAAGGGGGAACAAGGAAAGCAAGTCTGTCGCTACAGACGGTATTGTTCAGCGAGTTGACCAAGTGTTTAGGGAAACTCAAAGGTTCACCATAAGTGAATTATGGACTAGAAGTGGCTTGGAGGACAGAAAAATTTGACGTAAAGCTTCCAAATTTACTTTTTTTAAACGAAACCGTCACAACTACCTCCCAATCATTGGCGGCTACATTTTATGTAGAGGGTATTTCAAAGCTTGTTTACAGGTATAACAAATGCCTTAATCGCCAAGATGATTATGTGGAGAAATAAGCAGTATTGTACATTACTTTAGGTAAAAAAATCTTTTGTATTTTGACCCGTCTTTTTGTTACGACCCATCGGAGGTTGAAAAAAACAGCTACTAACTGGAAACTAGCTAAACAGCTACTAACTGGGAAAAAACAGCTACTAGCTTGACTAACTGGTTATTCCCATAGAAAAGTCTTTACACACTTTTGATATAACGAATCAAAACTTAAAATAATCCCATTTTATTTTAATGCTAGTGTCTCGAAATACCCCAAGAACTATCTAAAAATTATCCTTTGTTCGAAACAGTATTTTGGGGGTGCATAAAATATTTAAAATAAGTGTGATATAAGTCAATGCGAAAACTGTTTCACAGTAATAAGGTTTCTAAAAACTAATAATAAATATTTTTACTTCTTAATTTATGTATAAACTTTGTCGAAGAAGAAATTTCTATTGATTCCAACTAAAGAGTTGTAATTTTTGACGACAAAGCATTTTCAACCATAGAAGCGTTGGTTGGGCCTCATTTTTATTATATTGCTTTTCAAGTACCAATACATACATTTCTAATGTAAGTTTATCGAAAGTATTTTTATAATATTTAAAAATGTGTCTACCAATTGCCACAGAGACTACTGTCGATAAATTTTACAAGAACTCACTTAAATTTTATGTTAAATGCTTTCACATGGCAATTTGCGAAATATAGTGGTTATTTTAATTTCTATACATAGTTTTCTTGCTTCGCAACTCTAAATAAATTTTTTGTAGCTATAACCGAAAATCTAAAAAATCATTAATTATGGATATCTTTAATTATGCTAAAGAAAGAGGGGGGTCGAGATTTAAAATATGTAGTGTAAATTAGAGGTACCTTACCGAAAAATATCAGGTTAGTACTCATTCTGGCATAAACATGATTATTTATTCAAATTTTACCCTCATAAATAAAGCTAAACACATCTTTAAAACGACGTATTGAAATTTATCCTAAGATAAATGGGTGTCGGACTAGCGGTGGGTGTTTCATTCCGGTTTCGTGGGTTTTTCGCAGCTCTACACAATTTTTGTCAGGGATTGTAGTAACGCGTTCCTTGTAACCGTTACTTTTTTTAGGTAACCCAGAGTCACTGTAACTTGAGTTTCTTAAGTATTTAAATCTTTTCACTTCGGAAAAAAATTCCTACACATATTTTTTTATATATAAACATGTTTTTCAAAAAATTATATATTTTAAAGTATGTTTTGCAAGCAATTTTGACAAAATTAACTTTTAAAATGTTCTGAGGGTCACGTCAATTTAGTGGAATTTGAAATTTTGAGGGTTAAACATGCACATTTTTGGTGCATAATCAAACAAGCTCTGTCTTGTTTTGTAATTAATAGTCCATTCCAACATTTGCATTGATTTAAAATATTTTATAGATTTACCACTGAGAGAAAAATCTTAGTTTTTTTGCAAGACCTTCGAAATGAGCATGACTTTCTTTCTCATAATTTTTTTATACAATTAATGAATCAGCCGCTTTTGTATACAGTCACTGGAAAAATTATTAGACGCACTGTATTTTTTTTAGTAATTTTATGTTTCTTAAAAGTTTTTATGCACTAATGGTATATTTAAACTACAATATTGATTTTTATTTAAAAGAATTGTTGTAGACTACATATTTGTATTTATTTTTAACATATGGCAACACTGTGTTGACAAAGTGATACATGAACGTAAACAAGTACAAACCTGTATCAGTCGCGAATCAGTACAGTACAGTCTTCCGAGACAGTACAGTCTTGCATTGATAGCATGCCGCGCAGAATTAAAGCTTTGATAGCGGCTAAGGTGGCTCAACTAAATATTGACTTTTACTAACATTAATTCCACTTTTCTTTAAAGCTTAATAAACTTATGCTTTTCTAAATTTATGCTGTTTTATTTATTTCAAATAAATCGGTAATTGATTGGATAATTTAAAAATAAAAAACAAATCCATTTAAAATAATAAAACGGTACAATATCACCAGGTAATATTTTACACGAAATCTAGCAGTGCGTCCATTAATTTGTCCAGGGACTGTAGGTATTTTTGGAAAGCCTGAAATACATTCTAGTTTATAATAAAAAAAAGATAGTATTAAGAAAAATTGCAAACTGAAGTTGTGAAGTGAATTCTATATACAAAGGTCTCCACGTATGTGTACCTCTGGAGAGAAAAGGTGAATCAAACAATTTTATTATTATTTTTTTAAATTACCGAAAATTAGTATTATTGGAATGCTTTAAAGTATGTTAAATGTATGTACACTGCTCAAAACAGTACTTTTGTCAACCCTTTCAGTTCCAACGTTTTATTTTTTATTTTAAAAATCTAAAGTTTGTGAAATAGATTCGTTATGGGGGGGGGGGAGGATCTTAATTTTTTAAACTAAAATTTAAGCGAAAAAAATTGGACTCGTAACTTTTGAATAAGTTATAAAAGCAATTTTTTCAAAACTTTATTTGTTAAAAAAAAGTTAAAATCAATTTTTAAACATCTAAGAATGCAAGCGTGAAGAATTTAGGGTAAATTTATTTCATAAAATTTTTTGGGAGTGAATTTTATTTGACAATGTTTTTCATATTTTCATTTAATTAAAACAAACATTATTTAATTCTTCAAAAGACATGATTCTTACATCTAACGATAAATAAGTGCTAGCTCAACTTAGTGATAAAAAAAAATCGCAAGCTGATGATTCTAAATGGAATCATGGGGGGTGAAAGGGTTTAAACCATGCATTCCCCTAATTCTTTTGAGCAGTGTATAATGTATTTTAAATATGCCTGCAAAATAAATAACTGTTACAATGTAAAATCTCGGGGACTCTATGGAAGCAAAGGATATCAAAAAGGAATAGGGAACAGTCCAATCAGCAAAAAAAAAACAAGGTCTAAGGATCGAATTTATTTTATTAGGTGAAACTTCAAACGCGCTTTTCTCAGAACTTAATTCTTTGAACTTCGATGTACCTTTTCTTGAAAACTTTATTATTTTTTCTTGTCAATCTTTTTTTACATGATAAAGATTAATCTGAAACTTTTAAGAAAACTACACAGAAAATTTTTATGGGGCAAAGTTTAAAGTTTTAAAGTATAATTTTTTTTAAAAAGAAATCTATCTGTTATTTAAAAACGCATTTAACCTCAGATTAATATATACAGTCCCTGGACAAATTATTAGACACACTGTATTTTTTTAGTAATGATGAAAATATACTAAAGAATGCCATAGCATTCAAAAAGAGGTCGATGTATGTATTAAGTAGAGCAGATAGCATTTTCTATTCAATAGCTTAAAATTAGGAACACAAATGTCCTTCTAAAGGTATTTTGTTCATCATGGATTAATACATGAAATCTTGTAGTGCGTCTAATAATTTGTCCAGGGACTGTAGTTGGTGTAATATACACACACAATTTAAAGCAGATCTGTTTAGTTGTTATTGAGAAAAGTTACATTTTCAAGTGGCCAATTTAACATTTCCGATATACAGCATACCGAACCCCCTTTAAGATTTTTTAATTGTTATTTTGCTCAGCCGAACTTTGTTAGGTAGACCCCGTCTCACCCCGTAATCTATAAGAAATACATATTTTTTCTACATTGTATAATATCGGGAAATTATCCAAATTGTGCAATTTAATGTAGTTTTGTATGTTAAGAAATTTAAAAATGTGTACAATAGTTTTTCTTCGAGGTTTTAATATATTTTGTACTTAGGCCTGTTATATATCTTATGAGAATTTATTAATGGCTAATAAAAGGTGCTACCTAATTCAGACAATGCATACTGTAACTACAAAAATTGACTAAATTTAATTAACAAATTAAAGTAAAAATAAATATTTGTATGCTTTTATGAAAGATAAATAATACTATTCAATGCTTTTTCATGATATTGTAAGTACGTGGTTCCCCACATTATAGTGAAAAGCATGGAATTGGTCTGTTTCAGGTGACGCCATTTCTTCCAACTTTCATTCTTGCACTTCCTTCGATCAGTGCCCGTGATCATTCAACCTCGTGCACATGAAGATGAAATCTTTAAATTGTAATTACACAATCGGTTAATACATATTGAAAATTAAATATTCGTATATTTAATAACTAAAACTAATAACTTGTTAATTGCGCTATTCTTAATGTATTAATATTAATACATTAATATTTTTTGCATTATTTATAGTTTGTACGAGGCTTCCAAAGTGGTGTAGTTACTAAAGCTATGTACTTTTTAAATAGAGTAAAATTTAGCTGAAATTAGTATGTCACTAAAGTGTTTTAAAAAGATTTGTTTGGTAAAAATATTTATGTAAAAATCATTTAATGTTGGAAGATTTTTATTTTCATTACTTTTGCAACAAATTTAACTCCTAAAATTAACTTGGTAAACTACTGCTAGTAACAATAGTAACTAAAATTAACAATATTTGCTCCAGAATAACTTTTTATTAAATACATGTAATATTTAATTTTTTCCAATTTATGTTTTTCAGTATTAAGAATTAGTATAAACACACTCAACTTTAAATTTAGAGTAAGAATTTTGTGCTTGGGTCAAATATCTTTGAAGCTAAGCCTTTTTTTTTTATTAAAAAAATATGTTTGTTGCCTTTCTACTGTGTAGGCGACCCCCCTTAAGCTATACAGGTGTATAGCTCTGAAACTTCTGTACTACACCTTAATTTCGTAATTAACTAACGTAATTACGTAATTAACTTTCGTAAAACTCTTAATTAACTTAATCTTTAACATTTTAATTATTTCTAACAGTTTAATCTTCTCAAACATTTTAATTATTTCTAACAGTTTAATCTTCTCAAACATTTTAATTATTTCTAACAGTTTAATCTTTTCAAACATTTTGAGTTATTATCAGTGTTGGGAAAGAAAGAAAAAAGAAATTGGATAAAAAAAAAATTTAGGAGCGATTGTGTGATACTTTAAAAAAACTAGGGGCAAATGCACGGTATCTGGGAGCATTTTTGGAAAAAATATTTATTCAAATAAAAATACTATTTTTTTTATAATTGTATGTATATATTTTAAGCCGGAGCTTTTGCTTTTTTAAAATCACAGAAGATAATTTTGACGAATTCAAGATCGTCGAAGATTTGCGACTTTGAGATGATTGTTTTCGGCAAGATCTTTGGAAAACACCCTTATATATATAGTGGCATTTAACCCTTATTTTATAGTGGCATTTAAAAAAACATAGTCATAACTGCGACTACATTTTTTTAAGGTCGCAAAATTTTAGGATTCGGTCACATTTTGCGACTAGCCACCTTTAGTTTTGAACCCTGGTTATCATATTCATACAAAATTAGTTTGATTTGAATGGTACATTTCACACATTTTTCTCATTCTTAAAAAGAAAAATGTCAATCGTATCTTACATCTATGTAATTTCCAAATTGATCTGTGAATGCATTTAATGATGAAAATGACTGATAAAGTGTCGATAAGAGTCTTCGTGTGGGCGGCAACTCTTTTCTGACGTCACAGGGGACTGGCCAATGGTGGGTCACTGCTCGCTTATAAAGGAGCGGAACTCCTGGAAATTTCATTTCCTAAAGAATTCTTGGAAACTTTTTGAGGAAAAACCGGAAATCTTTTGCTGTGGTGAGGATGAAGTCTGTGTCCGGAATTTGGCTTATGTATCTCATATTGGCTATGGTAAGTTCAATTTTTGTTTTAATATGATTTTTATTGGTTTTTTTTTAAAAATATGATAATTAAGAGGGTGAGTATCAAATCCGAAATTTAGAAATTTTCAAAACTTGAGTCCCCCCATTTTATATTGTATATTCTGTAGTTTAGTTGTATTATATTATGCATTTTAATAATAATCGATTATTATAAGTTAATTTTATTCTTGATTTTGCAATGATCCCGACAACACTGCCTTTTAGGTTTTTATTGAAATAATTTTATTTTCAGAGTGAAATTTGTACCATATAAATATATGTATAATTGCATTTATATAGTATTTCTCTATACTATTTATAGTAGTTTTTACTGAATTTTCGTGAATTTATTATTATAAATAGAGAAAGCTTGTTTATGGTTTTCGAAAATAGTTTTTATCGTTAAAAAAATTTAAAAAAAATTGTTAAAAACAGTTTTAGAATTTTTCATGCAATAATTATTTGGGTATGAGTGTAAAATTTACAAACAATTACAAAAATTATTGTTTCATAGCCTTCTGGTTGATAAACAAAGTGTTACCTCTTTCAATTCATGAGATTTGAATTTAATATATTATGTGAAAATTTTACTTTTTATAATTATATTTCTGTATCAAACAGTTATATGACTCCTTCACATACTTTAAATTTAAAAATTTGATAAAATAACTTTTATTAAATTTGACAAAATTAAAACTTTTATAAATTTGACAAAATTAAAACTTTTATAAATTTGACAAAATTATAACTTTTATAAATTTGATAAATATCTATATTGCTGGAAAAACAAAGTCCGGAGACGGCTTTATACGTCTGTACCGCGTTCAAATTGTTTGTTGTGTATAGCGTAATTAAAAATGTGTAAATACAGATAAAGTATTATATTAGTGCATAACGTTTTTATTTTAAAGCATTTCTTAACCTCTTCACTCCCAAAAGAAATCCTACGCATATATTCTTTATGTAAACATTTTTCAAACAATTATATATTTAAAAGTATGTTTAGCAAGAAACTTTGAGAAAATTTACGTTTAACATTTGATGAGAGGCCCGTCAATTTAGTAGAATTTGAGGTTTGGAGTGGTAAAAATGCACATTTTTGATGTGCTTTTAATAAACAAACTCTCAGTTTCTTGCAATTAATAGTCTATACTGACCTTTTTTTGTCATGCAAAATGTTCCATAAAATTACCGTTAAAAAAATTGCAAGACCTTCAAAAACTGAATAACCTTCTTGCTCATCAGTTTTTTAATACAGTTAATAAATCAGCATTTGGTATTGGTATTTTTTAAAACCTTGAACATTCTAATTTATAATACACTGCTCAAAAGAATTAGGGGAGCACTTTACGTACCTTTGTTAACCATTTCAGTTCCAACTTCTTGTTTTTTATTCTAAAAATCTAAAATTTGTAAAATAGATTCATTATGCATCCAGAATGAAATGGTAAAAAACGGGAATTTTTTTTAAAAAAAATTTTAACTAAAACTTAAGGAAAAAAATTGGAATCATTAATTTTGAATAAATTATAACAATATTTTTTCAAAATTAAATTTGTTAAAAAAAAAGTTAAAATCAATTTTTAAATATCGAAGAATGCAAGCGTGAAGAATTTAGGGTCAATTTATTTCATAAAATTGTTTGGGAGTGCATTTTATTTTACCATGTTTTTCATATTTTCATTTATTTAAAACAAACGTTATTTAATTCTTCAAAAGACATGATTCTTTTCCATCTAACGATACATAAGTGCGAGCTTAACTTAGTGAGAAAAAAATCGCTAGCTGATGATTCCAAATGGAATCATTGGGGGTGAAAGGGTTTAAACCATGCATTCCCCTAATTCTTTTGAGTAGGGTAGAAAAGTTAGATTTAAGAAAAATTGTAAAATGCAGTTGTGAAGTGAATTCTTCAGAGGTTCACACATGTATACCTCAAGAGCGAAGAGGTTAATGAAGTTTACCTTATTAAACAGGTGTCGGCTCGTCACTTGACTGTGGTTCTAAAATACGACGCCCGTCGCCAATAGCCCTCGTGTAGCTCTAGTGCGACGATAATTCAAACTAAACCTTATTAAACACAAACCGTACTGCATTCAGAACAAACACAAAAAACAGCCACACTATACCGCCAACAATTTTTTTATGCATTATGACAATTATATATAGATTAAAACTGAATATTGATTAAGAATAAAAGTGGAACCACCAATTGAGTAATGAAGGGGTAAAATATTTCAAACACAGCAAATAATATTGGAGACTCGGGTAAAAAAACAACCTATAAAATATTTAATTCTATTTCTTTAGATTGTAATCTTGAAAAATAAATAACTATATTAGGAAATAGAGACTCTTCGAAAGCTATTGTTAATTATCTTGCAATAACGTACGTATAATATTGTAACGTACACATATTTGTGGACTGTGAAACAAATATTTGTGGACTGTGAAACAAATATTTGTGGACTGTGAAACAAATATTTGTGGACTGTGAAACAAATATTTGTGGACTGTGAAACAAATATTTGTGGACTGTGAAACAAATATTTGTGGACTGTGAAACAAATATTTGTGGACTGTGAAACAAATATCTGTGGACTGTGTAACGAATATTTGTGGATCAATTATAACAAAATCATTAAAAAAAATTTAACTCTGACAATTGTTTAATGAAAATCAAAATAATTATTAAAAGAATTAATATTAAATAATATAAATTTGTTCCTTTAGTTCTCAAAATCATAGCAAAACAATTTCTTACAATTAAAATACAGTAAATATCATAACTGCTTAATTACAAGAATTGAATTAAATTTAGATGATTATTTTCTAAGTTAACAATAAACTATGATTAACAATTACTCTTGAAGAGATATAATGAGAAATTCAAATTTGGCCGCAATTCAAAATGGTCGTCGCTCTCTTGTAGCTCTAGTGAGACAACCAAACCAATATACCCTAATTGCGCTAGTCAACATGGTTTTACTCTGAAATAGGGAGAAAGGCTAAAAAAATCTTTTCAACCTTACTTTAGATACAATTATGTTTTAGTGCAACATTTAAAAAAAATTTAAACACTAACGAAATATAAATGTTACTATTCAACTAAAACAAAATTCAACCAAGCAACCAGATTTATTTTTATAATTATAGCATTTTTACTTTTCATACTTTGGGCTTCATCGGTTTAAGTTTAATAAAAGTTTTTTCAAAATATTTCTGAAATCTTTTTTAATATTTTAAAAAAATCTTGTTTATGGAGTCAAACAATATTCTTTAGTTTAGTTTGAATTATCGTCACACTAGAGCTACACGAGGGCTATTGGCTACACGAAGGATATTTAACGTGCAATCCCTTTACACGGAGTATTATTCGTCGGACATTTTTGGCTGCACGTGCCGTTTATAGGTCGGCAGTTATTTTGGCGATGCCGGACCCGAACCTTGGACCTTTCGCATGCTAGGCGAACGCCTAACCGACTGGGCTCCACAGCCCCACAACATTCTTTAATACAACCTATAAATGAACTTTATGTTCTGGAATATTTGAATTATAATAAAGATGTTAATTTGAAAGAAAAGAACCAATAATAAAAGTTCATTGTATAAAAAAAAACTTACAGAAAAACATTAACGTATATGAATTCAACGCAAAAACTCATTAAAACCAGGTAATTTTTTATGAGTAACATTTTAATTTGCAAAAAACAAAAAATTTCTATAAATTATAACTAAAAAAATTTCAAAAATACACATACCAAGGGGACACAAAAATTTTGATTGCGTACAGGAATTCAAAATAAAAAAATTTTCATTCAACCCGTAATAAAAAAAAATCGTAATAAGTTTTTTTTTGTTCGGGGTGACATCAAGAGAAAAATTTCACTATAAAAAATCTGGATAAAAGGATTATAACATAATGGGAAAAATTAGCTGGCACGTCTAAATTTGAAAGAAAATTCCTATTGACATCGTATATTTTTCATGCAACTAAAAAGGTCACATTTTATCAGTCATAATTACACAAATGGGTTAAACATTTTTTGGAAAATATTTTTCTTTTGGAAACGTATTAATTTTTTAACAAATATTTTGGCTTTAAACTTTTTAATTGCCTTATTTTTGAGAAATCCTTTGTTTTCGAAAATAACTTTGAAAAAAACTTTTTTTTTCATCTGAATTTCTTGCTTTCTTTATGCTTAACTAACTCTTGTTCTAGTTACCTAAATATACTAATTCTCAGCAAGCTTGTTGTTTTTTTGTTCATTTATATCAAATCATTTTTTTATTCAAAGGTGTCAGCAAGTCAAAATTCGTTTGGCATCGCTTATATAATCGGAATTTCCATAAAAATGATTGCGTTTAATAAATAAGAATTAAAAATATTATTAAAAGTAAAATTTAACCACCATAATTCATACAAAAAAAGCTGACTGTTATCTTTTTTTATCTTTAAAACAAAATATGTATAAATATTTATTCTCTTTCGTAATATTGAAAATATAGTGATCCAAGTATTTCATTCAAAACACAAAATAAGTGCGAGGGGGGGGGGGGGGAAATAGGGACCGTTATACTTTAATTTTATAAATTGATTAAAAAAGATAATTTTAAATTGTAATTACATATCTTCTAACATAAAACATTTTGTCACGTGTGTACACGACACGTGCACGGTGGTCACACATGCCGGGTGGTCACGACACGTGGCACGGGTGGTCACGACACGTGGCACGGGTGGTCACGACACGTGGCACGGGTGGTCACGACAGGTCCACGGACAACTTCAATAACAAGGCCAGAGAAGCTTACTTAACACGAGCGTAGACGGAAATTTTGACGTCACTGTTCCCAGTGCCGAAGATCGAGAAACTAGTTCGGACGCATTCGGAACCCTAAAAATGTCATCAGCCGTGAACGAGTGGTTCCGAACAGGTTTCGAGACAGGTTGTCTTCATCTTCGGAACAACGTCACTCGGAACTATGACGTCAAAATTTCCGTCCCCGAGCTTAATTGGGAAAGCTTCTTCGGCCTTGGTAGTTGAGTAGGCCATGACAGGTCTCGTCCTGCAGCTGGGGAAAAACAGCATTGTACCATAGAATTGAAGAGCTGAGTGGAGGAACGTGCGAAGTGACATTTTTTAAAAAAAAAAAAATTGTGTCAATGAACATATGACTTCTTTAACGATGACCTTTTAGCTTCCACACTACGTTTATAACGTAAAAAGTGGAAGGTATTATAATCGTTCAGTCCGTCTGTCCGTCACCCACTTTCATAGCCCAAACTACAATTGCTACGGACAAGTGTGATACGTCAAAAAATTCAGCGGATCGAAATTAGAATACATTGAAAATTTCAGAAAAGAATTCGAATTTGAAGTACTTCAATTATTTAAAAAAACTGCAAAATTAAATGCTCATTTCAAAAGCATAGGGAGCCATTTTTATTAGAATTAAATCATCATTGCCATTCGCAACAATCGCTCGAGAAACTTTAATTCTCTTAGACAATAAAATAAAATAAATTTATTTGTGCGACATCGTTCCGTTTGAAATGACGTCAAATAAATTTCACTACGAGATTCTTTGTACGTTGATATGAAATATTTTCATTCTATTTAAAAGCAAGGAATATTACATATTTATTCTTTGAAATATAAATTAATTTTTGCAACCGATAAGTAATAATTATTGAAATTTCGAAATAAAATAAATGGAACTAGCCAAATTTAGCATGTTAATGTTTAATATAGAATTAATGCTGTGTTTGGCGCCTTTTTACCTGTTAAATATAAATTTTGTGTGGAAGCGGGTTAAGTGACAGATTCTGTTACAAAACCTACTTGTTGTAAACATTAAGTTTCGCATGTTTTTTAAGGTTGGAAAGTACCTTTTTCAACAGACCCGAGTGCAAACTAAAAACTTTAAAGGGTCATTTTCTTGTTTTTACATTTTTATCACTTAGAACGTTCTTCTTCTAAGCTCTTCCAATGTGTTTAAAGCAACAGCTGCAAACGAATAGTGCTGTGAATATACGGCAATTCTGTATTTTTACAGAAATTTTTCCAGTATGTGTTACAAACTTATAATAATGCGTTGATAATTCAAAGCAGATAAGCGTAAAATGTTCCTTTTGATATTTTTTCTTAATGTGGTTAAAAGGTCTCGCAACTCTTTTAATTTTACTTTTCATTAGCTTCAGATCACACATGAAAGGACCGATTTCATTAGCAGTTTTTCATGCATATTTTCTGAAATAAGATTATTTTCATCTTTACATATTTCTTTTCTAAACATATTTCTTTGTTAATTCTCGTAATATTTTTTAAACTATTTTCGTAGCATTAACTAGTTCTCGTAATATTTTTTTTTAATATTTTCGTAGTATTAACTAGTTATCGTAATATTTTTTTTAACTATTTCAATACCACTTTTTATTTTTAATTCAAAAAATCTAAAATTTGTGAAATGGACTCATTATGCATCCAAAATGAAATGGTGAAAAGCAGGGATTTTTTTTATAATTTTTTAACTAAAATTTAAGGAACAAAGATTTGGATTTGGAATCAGAACTTTTGAATTATTTATAACAATTAGTTTTCGAAACTTTATTTGTTAAAAATAGTTAAAATTAAATTTTTAATCATCTACGAATGCAAGCGTGAAGAATTTAGGGTCAATTTATTTTAAAAAAAAATTTTAGAGTGAATTTTATTTTTACAATGTTTTTCATAAATTTCATTTAACTGCAACAAACATTATTTAATTCCTCAAATAACGTAATTATTCCATCTAACGATACAAAAAGAAAAAATATATTTTTATACAAAATGTATGCAGAATTGAATACAATTTATTTGAAATAAGGGCGAGTTTAACTTAGTAAGAAAAAAATTCGAAAGTTTGATGATTCCAAATGGAATCATTGAGTGAAAGGACTAATTATTTAAAAATTAACTACGTATATATATATATATATATATATATATATATATATATATATATATATATATATATATATATATAAATATATATATATATATATATATATATATTATATATATATATATATATATATATATATTATATATATATATATATATATATATATATATATATATATATATTAATATATATATATAATATATATATATATATATATATATTTATATATATATATTTTTTGAGTTTTTTTAGTTGAAATTTCCAAAAAAATAGTGTTTCCCACCTTAACTCGCGATTTTTATCCGCTGCTCCTGAAGTAAATTTTTGCTGAAGAAAAATTGTGCTGAAGAAAAATGTTAGGCTCTTTTCACACATAACTGTTCAGTTATTTTTGCCATGCCTACGGCACTCTATGATCTCAGATAATAATGTCAAATCAAATGAAGCGTTCACACTTGACCGGGAAAATATCGTAGTTACGGTTTTATCGGCGATATTCATTTTAGTAGGGACAATGTTAACACTATCTGTAGTAGCATTGAACGGCAACGAATTTCAGATTATATCCAAATTTACCGCACTTGTAATGTGAAAGGCCTTATTCTTTAATATTGCCGATGGAGATCGTGTAACGCACTCACGGCAAAAAATACCGCAACCTTTCTGTGTGAATCTAGCATTACTCAATTCTAGTTACTAGTTTCTATCATGTCTGTGAAATAAATTTAACGTGTATAGTTGGAGAAATCCACTGTCATTTCGCGAGAAAACGAATGAAAATCTAGAGAAATCCCGTTCAAAACAATATTTAGTCAGGTCATATCAGTCAATATTTTATCTTGGAAATGTGTTTTAAACTAACAAACCCTCGGATGGCGTAAATATTTTATCCAAACATTTTGGAGTCTGTCAACTTTAAACTTCGCGCAGTTTTACGGAAAATAAGTATTTGGTTTAATATAAGTGTTGTTTATAATATGATAAATTTCCTTGGATTTAGCAGAACCATATTTTGCCATTAGCTAATAAAAATGTATGAATATTTCCAAAAAAGAAATTTCATAGATTTCAACTAAGATTGAAATTTGACTTACATTTTTTTTACTGTTAAAGGGATGTGAAAAAATACTTATTTGTCTGTCAAAACTTAGTATAAAGAGAAAACGAGCACCAAAGTTACTCCGTAAACACGGTGGAATCACTTTTTGCCAGCTACCACCATGTTTACGGAGTAACGTTCGACTAAAGTTTGACAGTGCATCGTAGTCAGATTGTATAATGCTTTTGTTTGTGACAAATGGTCAAAGGCTCTACCCTATGACAGCCCATTTAAATTTCTCAGGACATAACTGATATAAGTTATTGCAGTTTCCGTGAATTTCATGTCCAGCGATTTAAGTTTGATCCTATTTTCATACTTTTATTACACAGATACTCAACTAATTAGACTTTCGAAACGATTGTTTTAAAATAATAGTACGTTCGATACAAAATGACATGATTAAGATATGGTTGTAGTTTTTAAACTACTTTTGAATAATAAAGCCCTATTTTTTGTTTACTACATTCCTAAAACTAACGAATTAACCATGGAAGTCAAATTTTATACTTAAGTTTGCAAATGTTGTTTTTTAAAGTTTAAAAATTCATTAAGTTTTAACCAGTCCTTCTCTTATATATTACCGTTTCATATCCTAATACCAGCATTATACGAGAATGATAAAAAAATCATGGTTTTTTTACCAGGGATTGGAGAGTTATTTTAAAAAAGTAACTCACAGTTACTTAATATGAAAAGTAACTAATTAGTTATTTTAGAAATTTCAAAAGTTATAAGAACATTTTATATTTAACCATTTCACAGTTTTTCCAAGAGAACAAAGATCGAAGAATTAGTTACCATCGGAAAAAGGTTAAGAACAAAAATTCAGCGTTGTTTTAAGTTAAATTTGAAATATTTAAATTTAAGCCCGAACGCCGAACTGCAGAAAATATCCGTCAGAGCCGTATTCAAGAGCTACAGGAGAAGTAACGGAAGAGTAACGAAATGTTTCGTTACTTCGTTACCTCTAAAAGTAACTGTTACTTGCTAACTGTTATTGGTTAACAAAGTTTCTCCAATCCCCTGGTTTTTAGTTACAGTCCTTGGACAAATTATTAGACGCACTGCAAGATTTCATGTAAAATATTAATTACCGGGTGATATTGTACCGTTTTATTATTTTAAATTGATTTGTTTTTTATTTTTATATTATCCAATCAATTACCGATTTATTTAACATAAAAAAACAGCATTCATTCAGAAAAGCATAAGTTTATTAAGTTTTAAAGAAAAGTGAAATTAATGTTAGTAAAAGTCAATATTTAGTTGAGCCACCCTTAGCCGCTATCAAAGCTTTAATTCTGCGTGGCATGCTATCAATGCAAGACTGTACTGTCTCCTGCATTTGAGGATCATGATTCCACACATAAATAATCTTTTCTAGAAGCTGATACAGGTTTGTACTAGTTTACGTTCATGTATCACTTTGTCAACACAGTGTTGCCATATGTTAAAAAAATACAAATATGTAGTCTACAACAATTCTTTTGAATAAAAATCAATAATAATGTAGTTTAAATATACCATTATTGCATAAAAACTCTTAAGAAACATAAAATTACTAAAAAAATACAGTGCGTCTCCTGCATTTGAGGATCATGATTCCACACATAAATAATCTTTTCTAGAAGCTGATACAGGTTTGTACTAGTTTACGCTCATGTATCACTTTGTCAACACAGTGTTTCCATATGTTAAAAAAAATACAAATATGTAGTCTACAACAATTCTTTTAAATAAAAATCAATAATAATGTAGTTTAAATATACCATTATTGCATAAAAACTCTTAAGAAACATAAAATTACTTTAAAAAATACAGTGCGTCTAATAATTTGGACTGTAGTAAAGAGGAAAAATAAAATATAACCTTTAAATAGAAAATGTCTCAAAAGTTTAATTCTGACAAACTAGCAAAACTGGACCTTGACGGTTTTTACTCTACCCTCTTCAGTTGGTATTTTCACATCATGTTTCTAAATATATAGTTTTGTATCTTGCCTACAAATCATCCTTTCAAAAGTATCTGATTTGTTATTTTCCCAAAGCAAAGTGAAAGACAACATGACGTTTTTTATTTAAAAAAAAATCTTTGTTTGGGGAATTCGAGAAGTTGTTCTTGAGTGACGCTTCCAATTTTGAGTGTGAGTGACAATCCTTTTGTCACTCGAGATGAGATTTCAAGAAAACTCAAACCCCTTTCATTCCGGGATCTGTTTGAAATGAAAAAAAAACTTGTAAAATTTCTATTCAAACAAACAAAAAGCAATGCTTTATTCCTCGAAATCAAAGAGTTCTATAGTAGGGTAGAGGAACGACTCGTGCTGAGCTGCCATCGGCAACCATGGCTCACTACGGAGCCCGAATAGAGTGGCAAAAGTGCTAGTTAATTTATAATTTTGATACTGAGAAAGGAAGTACACCCAGGGCAAAGGCGGGAATCGAACCCGTACCTGTTACAGCGCGCGGACTGCTAGCGTTATGGCCTGCGATCCAAAACACTCGGCCATCGGGCCCCCCATGCCACCCTATATTGTCTCCGTGTTGGTCCATGGTGCTGTTGCCAGGTTCAGTCTCTACCCTACTATAGAACTCTTTGCTCGAAATCTAATAAACAAACAATAAATGGTTAATGTATAATTCTCTTTATTTGCAAGACAATTACATTTTGCAATCAAATATGCTAAATTATTCAATACTTTAACCATTTACTGCAACATTTTTTTGTTTGACTAGGAACTAGTATTTTTTATTTTAAGTTAACTAGAGATTGTTTAAAATATTACTTTAAAAAATATTCGTTTATAATTCGTCACCCAAATGGCTGATTTATCTGAGTAGTATTAGGTTTATTTAAATTAACGTCGTAATTTTTTTTTTTTGATCAACACGGGAAAAGTATTAGACAAAAAGTGCTCCTAATGTGAAAAATAAATAACTATACTTACTAAAAATATCACTATAGTTTACAACGAATACACAGGCATACTAAATTTTTATTCTCACAAAATTCACTCAATAAATGTCATCTTGGTTAGTTAGAACTAAGAAACCATGTCAATTAATAAATGAAAAAAAATAACAGTTAATTAGCCTGTTATGGAAAAAAAACATGTTTTGATGCCAATAACTTTTTAAGCCATTAAAATATCAAACGTGTATCAAATATGGAACACTGTACAGTAAATGCTTGATATGTTGCGTTGTAACTATCTTAAAATGCTATGTTACTATATTTTAATATTCAGGAAAATTTAGATCATTTCAACACGTATAGAAGTGTGAACACCAGTTACTTTTTGCTAGCGTAGCTTAATCTATAATTTTATTAATTTTCATTGTTCGACTATTCATGGAAATGGGATGCCAGAGCCTAGGGAGGTTGGACTTGTTTGCCTGTAGTCGTTAGCCGAGCATAATGGAACGGCCTTCACGCCTTGGGTGACCCTGGCAGGAGAAAATCTCCCGACGTACTTCGCCCGTTCCGCCCAGGTACACCCCCTCGCCACTTTGAGGCCGACTACTAGGACTTGAGGGGAAGAAGCTGTGAACATTGTCCTGATACACAGCTTACGCCTACTCACATCTATGAGTGTCCGGCTATGAGCGCCAGCCTGAGAAAGATTGGAGTACTGCCGACTATGCTAGATCCGTATGGAGACAACATCAAGCAAGTCGTAGAAGAAATTATCAAAATTCACGGACACATATAGAGTTCGACTCTCATGGACACGACAAAAAAAAATATATTAATTTTCATCGTACATTCATTTTGATTCATTCATTGGTTTCAACATTTATCTAATTTTCAGCGAAATTAAGAGGTATGAATAGCTTGACAGTGAAATTAAGTAAATTGAAGTTTTAAAATGAATCACTGCACTCGTGGGAATAAAATTCTTAGTAAGTGTTGGACAAGAACGTAAACATAATGGAAGTACCCTGTATTACTTTGCAATAAAAATAATTAAAGTTAATCCAAAGTTTTAATTAATTTAAAATTCATAAAATAGTGTTGTAAAATTAATATGACTCAAGCTAATTGCCGTCCATCAAATGGGTGAAAGATATTATGTAATTCTAAAGTATGTAGTTACGTTTTAAACTACATAACTTTTTTCAAATCGCATGTAGTTAGTTTCTTTTTTCTTTCTCTGTTGATCACATCATCAATTTTGTACTGCTTGCATATAATGGCTCTTTAATTACTGCTTAGTTCTCATGTTATGGTCTTTTAATTAATAGCTGTTTTTATGTTATGGCTGTTTCTTTCTAATGGCTGTTTATTTTTTGATTTTTAAATAACCCAGTCATATCTAGCGGAACTTTAATAGATAAATCGGATGCGGAAAAGTATGCCAAACTTTCATTTGCCGCAAGTTTAATTAATAGTTAAGTGTCGTGGGGACATTTTTTTTCAGGTCTTTTTCGACCACCCAGATATTTCCTTAATAGCTTTGAAACAAACCAAAACTACCAGCTGTAAAGAGTCAAGTATCCAATCTATTTTGCTGTCACCATTACAAAAAACAACTTCTACAACTATGCCGGTCTAGAAACTTATATTTGCTAGGAATGTGAGAGATATTCCAGAAAAAAAGAATGTCTTGAACACAATAAAGGGATAACTTGAAGACATCCACTCTTACGCTTCATTTAATAGTCTTCTTGTAGCTCTAATGAGCCGTTAGTTCAACCAAACCAATTTTATTATCTTCTAACTGTAGATTTAAAATAATAAAATACTACTATTACATATACATTCCGGCTTGTGTGCTTGATCAGAGACCCGCTTATGAAGCCTGCGTCAAGTAAGACAGACACAGAAAGAATTTTTACTGTCACAGAGAAATGTATATACACCCAAGGCGGGAATACGCGAAGGCGGGAATCGAACCCGCAGCCGTTACAGCGCGCAGTTTGCTAGCGTAATGGTCCAAACCACTCGGCCATCCGGGCCCCAATAATAAAATTTGGTGTTTAATCTATGATTGGATGAATTCATAGCGTCATCTTGAGATAAATTTTTACCAGAAAACCGAAAATTTTAACGGTCAAAGTACGAATGAGCCTGAAAATCGCAAGTTAAATAGATGTAAGCGATCGTGTACTCAGGGAGTCATAGGGTTAATTAATATGAAATGTCACTTAAATTAATCATGATTTTTAAAAAAATCGTTATTTAAAATAAATTAACTCAATTATCCTGGTATTTGGGTAGGTTTCATTAATAATTTTTAATTAAAACGGTTAATTAAATAAGGAAATAACTCCACGTATTTCGGCACGGCCAACTTCAATAACAAGGCCAGAGAAGCTCTCCCAAACATGCGCGTAGACGGAAATTTTGACGTCACTGTTCCGAGTGCCGAAGATCGAGAAACTAGTTCGGACGCATTCGGAACCCTAAAAATGTGGTCAGCCACGGTCTACTCAACTACTAAGGCCGAAGAAGCTTTCCCAGACAAGCTCGGGGGCGGAAATGTTGACGTCATAGTTCCGTGTGACGTTGTTCCGAAGATGAAGACAATCTGTTTCGAAACCTGTTCGGAACCACTCGTTCACGGCTGACCACAATTTCAGGGTTCCGAATGCGCCCGAACTAGTTTCTCGATCTTCGGCACTGGGAACAGTGACGTCAAAATTTCCGTCTACGCTCATGTTTGGGAGAGCTTCTCTGGCCTTGTTATTGAAGTTGGCCGTGGGTCAGCCTTGAACGAGTGGCTCCGAACAGGTTTTGAGACAGGTTGTCTTCATCTTCGGAACAAAGTCACTCCGAACTATGACGTCAAAATTTCCGTTCCCGAGCTTATTTGGGAAAGCGTCTTCGGCCTTAGTAAGTTGAGTAAGCCGTGTTTTCGAGAAATTAAAAAAAATTCTAAATTTTTTATTTTTTAATATTTTCCTAAATTTTTATAACGACTTACTCTTTTCGTTAAATAAAAAAAGAATATTTTCTCTCTAAAATACTTAAATACTTTTGAATTCCTCATATTTTTTGGACGGACAAAGCTATTCATAAATGAATTTTGAAACAAATTGCATAAATGCGATTAGGAGGGTTATGAGATCTTGATGAAGCCAGCAATATCAGGATTATTAAATCTGCATCCCAAAATATACCACTTCGTTCATCATGGACCAAGTCTTAGCATATTCTTCTGACGTATAATAATGATAAAGTGTTCTAATTAAGAGTCCGGAAGTGAGCTTGTTTGTCGAGCAATTATGCCATTTATTACAGATTTTTAATGTTCTTTGACTTGGTTGGGGGAATTTGTTTTGTCGAGATTATTAATGAGTCATTTGAGTCGGGGTGAAGCGGTTCATTTTTACTTAAAACATAAATTAGTTTCTTGTAAAAGAAAGGGGAAATAGTTTTATAAAGGCGCTTCACTTTTTTTCTGAAGGAAAAGATTTTATTTTTAAAGTTTTATTGCTGGAGTTAAATACACAAATTTTTGATAAGTTAAGCTACATTTTAGCTTCCACACTGCGTTTATAACGTAAAAAGTGGAAGGTAGTATAATCGATCAGTCCGTCTGTCTGTCTGTCCGTCACCCACTTTCATAGCCCAAACTACAAATGCTACGGACAAGTGTGATGCGTCAAAATATTCAGCGCATCGAAATTAGAATACATTGAAAATTTCAGAAAAGAATTCGAAGTACTTCAATTATGTAAAAAAACTGCAAAATTTAATGTTCATTTAAAAAGCATAGGAAACCATTTTTATTAGAATTTAATCACCATTGCCATCGCAACAATCGCTCGAGAAACTTTAATTCTTTTAGACAATAAATTTAAAAAAAATTATTTTTGCGACATCGATCCGTTTGAAATGACGTCAAACATATTTCACTACGAGATTCGTCGTATGTTGATATGAAATATTTTCATTCTATTTAAAAGCGAGGAATATTACATATTTATTCTTTAAAATGTAGATTAATTTTTGTAAACGATAAGTAATAATTATTGAATTCTCGAAATAAAATTTAAATTAAACTAGCCAAATTTAGCATTAAAATGTTTAATATAGAATTAATGCTGTGTTTGGCGCCTTTTTACCTGTTAAACCCAACTGTTGTGTGGAAGCGGGTTAAGTGACAGATTTTGTTACAAACCTACTTGTTTGGTTTTTGTTTCTAGCTTAGTGAACTAGAGGTTACTAAACTGAAATACATTTAAAATTGAAACATAATTAGATTTTAAGGGGACGCGGTACCCAAAAAACTAAATCCAGTACTTTTATTGCTAGCATTCAAATTAAAATATTTTTACAAAGAACTAACATTCAATAAACATATACGAAAAAATAATAAATATTAAAACGTAAGTTTTTTTTAAAAATTAAAAAATTTAAAAATTTTAACGTTTTTTCAAAATGCTACTCTTCCTACAATTTAAAGAATTTTGTAATGGATTTTTTTCAAAATGTTCCCTCAACATATATTAATAAAAGTTGGTATGGATATTGAGCTATCAGTTAAACAAAAAAAGTTATGTAGCTTTATGTATAAAAATGGCTAAAAAATAAGATTTTTTGTAAATTTTCACCTTCAGCATTTTTTTTTTGGGTAATGCGTCCCCTTAATGCGTCCCCTTAAGACTCAATTTGCGAATATGTCAGGGTTTTTTACTTGTAAGTAGTACATATCGGGTAGACGGGGGTTTACTCGATGTACAGGATAATTATATTTTAAGTTCAAATTTAAAAAGACTGCAATCTGAGAAAGTATTATCAGAATGATGAAAATTGGACAGGAATATTTGAACCAATGTGGAGTTTTTTTTCCGAAGAGCAAGGTTTATGTTATAATGAAATAAAAGTTAAGTTTTCAAAATATATGCATTGCAAATTTAAATCATATATAAAAAAAATATACTATAATTAATGAATCGCTACATGTAAAATAAGGTTTAAAGGAGAGTGACCATCCACATTATTATCTTTCAACAGTTTAGTAAAAGAAGAATAGCTCCTGGAAATGTTCCTGTGAACTTTAACCTGTTCTCTTTTTTAACCATTCAAGGATTCAAATATCACTGAATGTATTATAAGATTTTACGCAACAGCTTAAATTGAAACTATTCCTAATCTAAAAGTTAAAATGTCATCTTCTATCAGAAAGTAAGAAATTGTACCCTTTCGAAAAATCAAACTACTCCTTAGATTAAAAAAAAGAGTAAATATTATCAAACTAACTTAAAATATACACAGCTTTGGCTCTAACCCAAGATAAAATGTCCTCGTTACTTCAATAATACTACATTTTAAAAGAAAAATCATTCGAAGAGTGAAAAATGCAGGAGAAAAAATTTCTTCACACACTTTTCCCTTCTCAAGTAAAATATTTTTAATATGCGCAAAGTATTTTTTTTTCGCGGATTAAAAGTACATTTCGAAAGATTCTGGAAAAGTTCAGTTTATTGTGACTAAGTTTTGTGAATTTACCCTAAGTTAAAAATCAAAACACCAAATAATTTCTTTATATATTAGTGGGCTCAGCATTATCAAAAATTTGCTTTAGAAACGATTTAACTACTGGGTGTCAAATAGGAACTGTAGAGTACAGTCCCTAGACAAATTATTAGACGCACTGTGTTTTTTTAGTAATTTTATGTTTCTTAAGAGTTTTTATGCAAAAATGATATATTTATACTACAATATTATTGATTTTTATTTAAAAGAATTGTTGTAGACTACATATTTTTATTTATTTTAAGATAATTATGATTAAGATTAATTTATATTAATAATTTATTATAAGATTATTTATGGTTGGAATCATCATCCTCAAATGCAGGAGACAGTACAGTCTTGCATTGATAGCATGCTGCGCAGAATTAAAGCTTTGATAGCGGCAAAAGGTGGCTCCACTAAATATTGACTTTTACTAACATTAATTTCATGTTTCTTTAAAACTTAATAAACTTATGCTTTTCTAAATTAATGCTGTTTTATTTATGTCAAATAAATTGATAATTGATTGGATAATATAAAAATAAAAAACAAATCAATTTAAAATAATAAAACGGTACAATATCACCCGGTAATTAATATTTTACATGAAATCTTGCAGTGCGCCTAATAATTTGTCCAGGGACTGTAAAAAAAATCTGTTCTCACAGAAAACAAATTTTAGCTGGTGTGCCAGAAAATACCGCATTACTCAGAGTTAATTTGTTTATTTTATACAAATAATTTTAACAGTTTAAGTTATTTTATACAAACAATATCTAATTTGAATACGAACACAGCGAGTTTTATTTAAAGTAAAGTTAACTAAAAGTAAAATTTACAGCACATTTTTACAGAAAAAAAACCAAGTATTTTTCTGTAAATATGTATTTTTTGTATAAGATTAAGATGTTTTGACAGTGTACGAAATATTTTTTACTTGTCCTGTCATAACATTGTATCACAAGTGGTATTTTTTGCTTTGGCTAGTTGGCTGAATACGAGCGAATGTTCATCCTAATAATTTTTTCCTCTTGACGTCCACAACATACATTGAGTAAAACTATTCGCTTTAAGGGTTGACAAAACTAATTTGTTCGTTGACGCGTACATTGTATGAGACTCGCCTTTCTGTACCGTTCTCCGAAAACAAATCTTGGTGAGGGTCCTTATCGTTGACTCTCACGCAGTGCTTCTCTACTGTAAAGATAAATCATGGCTAATAAATGCTTTATCAAGTTGATAACAGATTCTTAATGGAGAGAAAGGATTTTTTGGGGTTATTCATTTATTTGGTATTTTTGGGACAGCTATAGTAGAAAGACACCGTGCTTTTGTATATGATAAATGTCTTACATTCTGCTACAAGTTTTCGAATATTTCTTAGAAACTAACTTTTTTATAAGTACGCATTATCCTTATTTGGTAATTGTGGTTTCACGAATGTTAGCTGGGAACTAACTTACACTCTTAAAACAAAAGAAAAAGAGTGGAATCCACTCCTACAGAGGAAGTGCATTTTCGGCACCGGAAAGGAGTGGAAATTAACTCGGACTGAGTTAAAACCGCTCGTTTTAAGAGTGTAGGACGCAGATTGTTTTCTTTTATTTCTTTTACCAACTCCGAAAAAGAGTGAAATTCACTCCTATAGGAGAAGTGCATTTCGGCACGGAAAGGAGTGGAAATTAACTCAGACTGAGTTAAATCCGCTCGTTTGTTTTAAGAGTGTATAGTAGAAAGACACCGTGCTTTTGTATATGATAAATGTCTTGCATTCTGCTACAAGTTTTCGAATATTTCTTAGAAACTAACTTTTTATAAGTACGCATTATCCTTATTTGGTAATTGTGGTTTCACGAATGTTAGCTGGGAACTAAAACAAAAGAGTGAATCCACTCCTACAGGGGAAGTGCATTTTCGGCACGGAAAGGAGTGGAAATTAACTCAGACTGAGTTAAAACCACTCGTTTGTTTTAAGAGTGTATGACAAATGTCTTGCAATCTGCTACAAGTTTTCGAATATTTCTTAGAAACTAACTTTTTTATAAGTACGCATTATCCTTACTAGGTAAATGTGGTTTCACGAATGTTAGCTGGGAACTAACTTACTATTTAATAGACTAAAAACAGTTGATAAGCTGATATATAAGCTGGTTTTAATTTTTATTTTTTGCTAATGGAATTTTTATTTTAGAAATTTAAAAAATAGTTTAAAATGGTTCAACAGACTTTATCTTCTTGCGACTTGGCGTCCCCATTTGGGGACATTTTTTGAAACCTCCTCACAGACAATTAACGTGTTAATTAGTTCCGAAATTGACCTGGTCCTATAGAAAAAGATCCAAATATCATTTTTCGCCTTTTATTACAGGTGTCAGTTATTTATTTCTATAAAAAATGAAGTTAAACGAGGGACAATACGATATTAGAGTTCTCAAAAAAAGTAATTTAAACTTTTTTTTCAAACTTTTCAAAAAGTTCTTTTAGTAATTAATTTTGAAGACATTTTGCATTAACAGTTTATTTTAACTTTGTTTTTAACTACAAATAAGTGATACGGCCATTCTTGTTGCATTTATAGCACAAAAAATGTGTAGTTTTAGAGCTTAAGGCTTGTCTCTCAGTAACCATTAAACATAATTTTTTTTAAAAATTACTTTGCAAAAATACTTTTTAGCATATATTTGTATGAAAAGTATGTTTAGATTAAGAATATACGTGTAGGATTTTGATTGGGTCTTAAGAGGTTATAGGTAGCTTTAAGAAATAGTTTAAATAGTTAATTGTTTAATATTTTCATAGGTTACTGGAAAATACTAATAAACGATACTTAATTTAAAATAGCCAAATATGTAGCATAACTATAGAGAAATTAAGGATTGGTACGTTCAAAATGCTCTTCAATATGTCATTTGCAGTAACAAATTCTAAATTATAAAGTTTCTAACAGAGAATTGTAAAACTTTGCAAAACGTTGGAAAAGTTACATATCAATAGTATTACTTGATATCTTCTTTAATATATCCATACCCAATCATTCATAAAGAACTTCAACTGGGTCCGGCTCAGGGCTATATTTATAAAACTTTAAAACTAATATTTTTTAGGGTTTTATACAAATGTTCTGAAAAAAATTCTTGTATCATGTTTTGCTTGTAAACAAAAAAAAATCATATATGTTAAGCAAATGTTTTTTAGTTTCATTTTACCAATTATAATATGCTTTTAAAAATAAGATTATTAATTATAATTATTTTAATAATTTCAGGTCTCACTTTGTTCTTCAGCCGAAGGCGACAATGTACCAGACAAAAGGTACGTCGCCGCCCTGGCCAAGAACGGGCGGCTTCCGAAATTCAGCACCACGGAGAAAAAGAACAGTCAGGAGTCCTTAGAAGTTCTTCCGACTGCAGATCAAATGTACAAGGTCCATGACGACTTTCTTCTGGACTATCCAAGCGATGCTGAGAATTCGAATGCCGAAGATTCGACGAAAACAGAGTCTAAGAGGAATGTTGCCAGCCTGGCAAGAATGGGCCGACTGAATGCCATTCGATTTGGGCGATTTCAATCGAACCTGGTTAGCAACAAGAGAATAGACAGCGAAGAATCAAGAGAAGACCCTGCTCCAGAGGCCAATGAAGATCCGGATGAAACCGATTGCATTCCAGAAGAAAATGACGTCGCCTTCGAAGCAAACTCTCACGAAAAAAGATACATTTCAGCTCTAGCAAGGTCGGGAAGGCTTCCGGTGTGGCATACACAGCGGCAACGTATGTGGGGCACAGGAAAAAGGTATGATAATCTACCTTATTGGGATAGCTCATCGTACGTCAATGATAACGAAGAATTGCAAGGCGATTCCGGGTCCGTGGATGTTCAAAAAATCAAACGATGTAAAAAGCAGTTTGGCAATGAGATGGAAAAGCGCAACTTAGCAGCTATGGCCAAAAATGGAAGGCTGCCTTTCTCGGATGGAAAGCGAAACATAGCTGCATTAGCAAGAGATGGGAAACTGCAATACTCGGGAAAACGTACAGTGCCGTATTTTGCAAATTATGGAAAGCTCCCACTCACTAAATTTGAACCCCAGAAGCGCAATATTCAAGCTTTGGCACGCAATGGTAGATTAGTATTCAACATTGATCAAGGTGCTAAAAGAAATATCCAATCCATGGCACGCAATGGTAAATTATTATTTAACAATGATCTCAGTGACAAACGAAATATTCAATCCATTGCACGCAATGGTAATGTGGTATTTAAAGTGGATGAGGAGGGTAAGAGAAATGTTCAGTCGATGGCACGCAATGGTAAATTGCCTTTTAACAGTGATCGGGATGGCAAAAGAAATGTTCAATCTATGGCACGCAATGGTAAATTACAATTTAACAGGGATCAATTTGGCAAAAGAAATGTTCAATCCATGGCCCGCAATGGTAAATTACCATTTAACAGTGATCAAGATGGCAAAAGAAATGTTCAATCCATGGCTCGCAATGGTAAATTACCATTTAGCAGTGATCAATTTGGCAAAAGAAATGTTCAATCCATGGCACGCAATGGTAAATTACCATTTAACACTGATCAAGATGGCAAAAGAAATGTTCAATCCATGGCACGCAATGGTAAATTACCATTTAACACTGATCAAGATGACAAAAGAAATGTTCAATCCATGGCACGCAATGGTAAATTGCTATTTAACAATGATCAAAGTGGGAAACGTAATATTCAGTCCATGGCTCGCAACGGAAATCTACCTTCCTTCAGCGTATCAAATGACGGCAAACGAAATGTTGCAGCTTTAGCATCAGGGGATGAGAATTTACCTGAATTCGTTATATCTGAAGAGAACAAAGGAATAGACACGGCATTATCCAGGACTGAAACTTCACCTTACGGAATTTATCCAGGAATAAAGAGAAATATCCAATCAATGGCTCGAAATGGCAATCTACGATTTAATAGCTATGAAGATGAAAAACGAAATGTACAAGCAATGGCCAGAAACGATAATCTGCCACTTAACGGCGATCCAAAGCGAAATGTACAAGCTATGGCTCGAAACGGTAATCTACCATTTAATAGTTATGCTGATGAAAAACGTAATATACAATCAATGGCTCGTAATGGTAATATGCCAATTAATAGCTATCAGAATGGAAAGCGAAATATTCAAGCCATGGCAAGAAGTGGGAAACTTTTGTACAACTCATACCCAAGTTACAAACGCAGTGAAGAAGATTCCGAATCGTACGAACTAGACGATGAATTCGAGTTGGAGAAGCGTAATCTTGCTGCATTGGCTCGAAATGGGAAATTGCCTTTCCGAACCCAAGATAAGAAGGATTAGAAATTATAGTAAAAGGCCTCGTAGATCGTTGTAATCCAGATGTTCTATGACACCAGCCACTTCCGTTTGGATCTCCACTAGTGTTAACTCTTTGACACAATTTTCTTTCGATTTCAACTTGACTTTTAAAGTAGTTATAAATATGAAAACGTTTGAACTTTCTGATGTGACATTAAAATGATAGTTTATTTCATGTTATAACTTTTACTGGAAAGAAAAATTAAAAAAGTTTAATCAAAAAGTTTAATTGCTTATCAATTAGTTTAAAACACATCTAACATCAAACACAATAAATTTTTGACAAGCAAATCAATAGTTACCTTACATTATTATACAGTTAACAAAATTGTACAGCTGGGGAAAAAAAAACGATCCACCCTTCGTTTTTCGGCTTCTATTGGTCAAGGAATTTTGTGAAAGGTGTAATTTTTCAGGAAATAGCTTAAGGAATTGAGAACTGGCAACCAAAATTGTATAAGGGGTCGTCAACATATTAAAATGAGTACCAACTTTAAAAATTCCAATGGCAACGCCCAATTTTTTTTACATAAAAATGTTCAGCACCTTCAAAATACCCTAGGTATAAAAAAGAATTATTTCTTTTTCATTATTTGCCGAGATATTAAAGCATTAATTTTGAACGCGATTAGGGGGAAATCTCCAAATTGGAAAAGGTAATATTTAGGGTGTCTTTTCGAAACGACAAGCTAACAAAAGGGTTACCATAATCTCACCAAAGGATGCTAGAATTAAACCTTCTTCACTATATTGTGATTTTTTTGTTTTTTTACCCTTTTTTTTTAATTCTGGATTTTAAAATTCAGAAATAAAATAAAGGGTACACGAGAAAAAGTTTTAATTTTAAATTAAGTCACATATACGATTATTTATAACGAAGATATTTTCAAATGCGATTAGTTACAATCAGACAGACAAACATGATTATTACATTTATGTTTTACATTTTATGCAAATTTTTGTTTCATTCATATTGCTACAAAAAGTTAGTTTAAAATTCGGCACACTGGGTCTGGGACATATCCCGACAGCCGAAATCCCGACAGCCGAAATCCCGACAAGCCGAAATCCCGAATGAGTCAAAATCCCGAATGAGTCTAAATCCCGAAAATAGATTTTTGCCCATTTCTCGATTTTTTTTAAATATTAGAGATTATTTATTTAGTTATTTAGTTAATCAGTTAGTTAGTCAGTTAGTTAGTCAGTTAGTTAGTCACTTTGTTAGTCAGTCAGTCAGTTAGTTAGTCACACAGTTAGTCGGTTAGTTATCCAGTCAGTTAGTCAGTCAGTTAGTTAGTCAGTCCGTTAGTTAGTCAGTCCATTAGTTAGTCCGTTAGTTAGTCAGTCCATTAGTTATTCCGTTAGTCAGTCAGTTAGTTAGTCGGTTAGTCAGTCCGTTAGTCAGTCAGTCCGTTAGTTAGTCGCTCCATTAGTTAGTCCAGACTGACTAACGTAGTCTAACTGAATGTCAATCAGTGAACTGACTGACTCACTGACTAACTGACTAACTAACTGACTAACTAACTGACTGACTAACTGACTGACTAACCGACTAACTAACCGACTAACTGACTAACTGTCTGACTGACTAACTGACTAACTAACGGAATAACTTACTGACTAACTAACTGACTGACTAACTAACTGACTAACTGACTGACTAACTGACTGACTAACGGACTGACTAAGTAACTCAATAACTAAATAACTAACCAAGTAAGTAAATAAATAAATAAGTAATCTCTAATAATTTTTTTTTTAAAAATCGCGAAATGGACAAAAATCTATTTTCGGGATTTCGACCCATTCGGGATTTCGTCTTTGTCGGGATTTCACTTTATCGGTAATATAAACCTGTACTATTACTAAACGAGAGTTACGATCTTAACACGATATTTAAGGAAAGCAAAATAAAATTACGCAGAATGATTTGGCAATGATTTTTAACCAAGGCAGTGGGCACTAATCATTTTAAATCAGTTAGTTAGTCAGTTAGTTTGTCAGTTAGTTAGTCAGTTAGTTTGTCACTTAGTTTGTTAGTCAGTCAGTCAGTTAGTTAGTCACACAGTTAGTCGGTTAGTTATCCAGTCAGTTAGTCAGTCAGTTAGTTAGTCAGTCCGTTAGTTAGTCAGTCCATTAGTTAGTCCGTTAGTTAGTCAGTCCGTTAGTTAGTCGCTCCATTAGTTAGTCCAGACTGACTAACGTAGTCTAACTGAATGTCAATCAGTGAACTGACTGACTCACTGACTAACTGACTAACTAACTGACTGACTAACTGACTGACTAACCGACTAACTAACTGACTAACTGTCTGACTGACTAACTGACTAACTAACGGACTAACTTACTGACTAACTAACTGACTGACTAACTAACTGACTAACTGACTGACTAACGGACTGACTAAGTAACTCAATAACTAAATAACTAACCAAGTAAGTAAATAAATAAATAAGTAATCTCTAATAATTTTTTTTTTTAAATCGCGAAATGGACAAAAATCTATTTTCGGGATTTCGACCCATTCGGGATTTCGTCCTTGTCGGGATTTCACTTTATCGGTAATATAAACCTGTACTATTACTAAACGAGAGTTACGATCTTAACACGATATTTAAGGAAAGCAAAATAAAATTACGCAGAATGATTTGGCAATGATTTTTAACCAAGGCAGTGGGCACTAATCATTTTAAATAATCAATGTGGTAACAATAAAATATGCTAAACACCGAATTCCAATAATATTTTAGGGTTGTTAATTTTTACTATAAAACACACTTTTTGAAATTGTATTGGAAATAACATACATTCAAAAACATAGTAATCGATATAATTTAATGTTAATTATACAAACAAAATACATTGTATGCACTTGAAATAAGAAAAGATTTTTAGACATTTGACAGACATCAATAATTTGAATAAACATTTACCAAAAACGCTTTTCAACCACCAAACAGTGATGCAAGTTAGGATCCAATTTGCTAAGTAATTTTTTACACGGTCCCTAAAATTCGTTTTTTTCAGTATTTTTACAATAACTCGGCAAATAATTGTTGTTGAATTAAAAAATTCGGGATTTTGGTTCTACTTGATCTATTTTATTGATTTATGTAACAAAAATGTGGGGTTGCTATTCATGTTTTATTTTTTCTTATTTAAATTTAAATAAAAAATAATAATAATGAAAAATTGATGAAAAAACTTGTGTGATTTGTTTTTGGAAAATTGAGAAGTATATAATCAAAAAAAAAATTTGGTTTAATTCATTTTATTTGTGGAGGTATGAATAAAAGTTTGTGAAACTCTTTTAACATTATGGGCGTTCAACTTTGAATGCTTATATCTCAACAAATAATGCAAATAAATAAATTTTCCTTTGGACCTGGGGTATTTTGAAGATGATAAACATTTTTATATAAAAATAATTGGGTGTTGCTATTGGAATTTTCAAAGTTGGTACTCATTTTAATATGTAGACGACCCCTTATACAATTTTGGTTGCCAGTTCTCAATTCCTTACGCTATTTCCTGAAAAATGACACCTTTCATAAAATTCCTTGACCAATAGCCGCCGAAAAACGAAGGGTGGATCGTTTTTTTTTTCCTCAGCTGTACATACAAAAGATTTTCAAACTAAATAAAGGCTTTCAATTAATGAAAATATTTTTACTTTGATATCATAATATATCTTCCACCATGTAGATTAAGCAGTCCATGTTCCTACATACTTGTCCAGTTAAATTACAGTTAATAAATGTTATTCAACTAAGTTTTTAAGTATTACTTTTACTGAGTTTAATATCTAAAATGTATTTGGAAAAGAGCACTTAAAATAGTTGTATTATTTAAACAAAACTCATATTTTTAACAATAGCCATTTGCAAATTTTTTTAAAGATGACACACTCTATTTACACTTTTAAATGTTTATGAGATGAAATTTCCGATAAGGAAGGTATTTGTTAGACAAAAGAAATATTTTAATGTTAACTCTGTTACCGATAGCGTTATGAAATTAATATATAATTTCAAATTCGACTATGGGGTTGTTTCACGGAGGATATGGCAACAGCTCTGCGGTTTTATTTTCATGTCTCTCGAATTACTTTTGGTGATATTCGAAATTGAGTTTTCTAAGAATAATTTACTTTAGCTGTTATTTTTTTAAATTACAACTTCTTGCTGTGCTGTTGGTTGTTTTAATCATTTATCAAGGAAAACTTGCATTGAAAGAAGTTGGAATTTTAAAAAATGAACAACTAAAATATTCTCTTCGAAAACTCACTCCCGAATCCCAAAACAAGAATAATTCGAGAGACATGAAAACAAAACCGCAGAGCTATTGCCAGATCCTCCGTGAAACAACCCCATAGTCGAATTTGAAATTATATATTAATTTCATAACGCTATTGGTAACAGAGTTAACATTAAAATATTTCTTTTGTCTAAACATTTTGACGCATAACCCCATTTGATGCATACATTTAAAATATTTGTCACGATAAATTTATTTTGCCATTTATTGTCAGAAGGAAATTGTTTATTGTGTCGGTTAAGTGAACATAAATCAATTTATATTTGTACTATTTTTAACTAAACTAATGAGCATTTACTACTAAATTATAAACACAAGCATTGGCATTTTATTTTAGCTTTCAGAAATAAAATATTTAAGGAGTGGTAGCAGAGTGGATATTTTTTAAATTTTCAATATCAAAAATCTAAATTTGAGCTGAAAGATCGGAAAAGTGCACTGCTTTTGTTTAGTTTCATTAGGTAAGAGCAATAGATTTCAAAATCTTCATTTATTTTTTTAACAATTTGAAAGTTAAAATTTAAAAAATAATTGAAAATGATCTGTGTATTTCATGTCACCAAAAATAATTGTGCAGTTTTAGCCATGATGAATTATACAGCTTGCAAAAAAAAGTCGATTTCTTTTGAATACGGAATTTTAATTTAATCTGAATAGGTTTGTAATAAGGTGTTTTAGAATCATATTTTTATGCAGTATGCGTTTTTTATGCAGTTTATGTCAAGTCACACTTGCAATTACGAAGGAAATAATATTATTAGAATTTGAATTTTACTATTTAAAACCCAGATAGATCATAAAATGCTTTAAGATTTTCCGAGAATATTTAAAAATTAATGGAATATATGTAATTTATTAAATCTTATCTTACCTACTTTTTTAAATACAATTTTTAAAAAAACTCTCCAAAAAAATTGTCGCATAATTTTAAGTAATTTCTTAAATGTTTAGAAATTTTAAGAACTTTTTTTAAAAATTATGGTCCATATCGTGTTCAAATTAGAAAGAAAACTATTAATTTAACTTTGAGTTATGAGTATTTGAGGAGTTACAGCTAAAAGGTTAATTACGGAAATCATTTTATGTAAATTAAAAGCTAAAAATAATTTTTAACTTTTGTCACAATTTCAATATAAAGCACGGCCAACTTCAATAACAAGGCCAGAGAAGCTCTCCCAAACATGAGCGTAGACGGTAATTTTGACGTCACTGTTCCCAGTGCCGAAGATCGAGAAACTAGTTCGGACGCATTCGGAACCCTAAAATTGTGGTCAGTCGTGAACGAGTGGTTCCGAACAGGTTTCGAGACAGGTTGTCTTCATCTTCGGAACAACGTCACTCGGAACTATGACGTCAAAATTTCCGTCCCCGAGCTTGTATGGGAGTAGTTCGGCCTTAGTAGTTGAGTAGGCCGTGTATAAAGCCGAAATATCTTGGAGACCAAAAAAAAAAATGAAAATGCTTTTCACATACCGTGACTATACCAATGTTTATGCAGGTGGTGTGATCAGATTTCCGCACCACAGACTTATAAAAACCAATAAGAAAGCGATAACCAATACCATAAATTACTGGCGAATGTTTGTTTTCAATTCTACTATTTATTTATTTTTAATATTTCAATTATCAATCTGTTATTTCTTTCTCCTTTGCTTTTAAAATGGTAGAATCGTTCATTTCAAACAAACTTAAGTGGACGATTTTCCTGAGTTTAGTCAACTTTTTGAGAAACGCAAAATATTTTAAGTAATAATGTTTTGTCTTGTGTTTCCCAGAACATGACTAGCCTTCTATTAAAATTTTTATTTTCATTCAAATGCTCATAACTCAAATGCTCATTCCAATTTGAATACGATATGTGCCTTATATTATAAGTTTTAACATTTATCCGATAATTTCTAATGACGAACTTTTCTGTGATTTTAATATAAGTTTTATCTCAAAGTAGACAAAATTCAATAAATTGCATGAAATGTTACATTGATTGTTAAATATTTCATGAAATATTTTAAACTTTTGAAATATTTCCTGGCCTATGGGGTATTAAATTTTTGTTCTTTTTGATACTATTATATCCTTTGTGGTTGCAAGAGTGGAGTAAACTGTACGGTAAAATCAGCCGGATAAGGGTCTCCAATAGCCTTCGTTTAGTTGTAGTGCGGCGTTATTCAAACACAAGTAGGTTTGTTACAGAATCTGTCACTTAAACCGCTTCCACACAGTATTTGTGCTCAACAAAAAACGCACTATTTATACACCTCTGAAAAAAATTCGCCAAACAGAAACAGGGCCTTCAGCTTATTATTTATTTCTAATTCAAACTTTTAAAAGCCAAAATTAACTATTTTCATTAATCTTCTTTCGCAAATTAATAATTGCTCATTATCGTTTGCTGAATTTGTTTGAAATTCTAAAAATAATGATGCAACTTTTTGTAATAAAAATCTTTTCTTTCGAAAAAAAGAATTATAAATAATTAGTAAAATTGATGCTTTAAAAATAAAAGCGAACTTTCGCTTATTTTTCTATTCAAAGCTAGAATTCTCTATGCATCCTTCCTATGAAAGTGGGTGACGGACAGACGGACTGAACGATTATAATACCTCCACTTTTTACGCTATAAACGTAGTGTGGAAGCTAAAACTAAAGCAGCCGTATCAGGAAGAACCTATTCAGAGTTGAGAAATATCATGTATGGTACGTGGTCAGAAAAGGTATCGCCATCTAGTGGCGGTCTCTAGAATCGAATTACTAAACAATTTTGAAAGGGTTTTTAGATAATGATTTGAAAATTCGTGAATTTCCGATTTAAGCCATTTTTGATACCCTCATTTTAACTAAAAATATTTTCTAACATTTCAATATTAGTATTTTAAAAAACATTAAAAATTTGTTTTAAAAAAACCATCAGGAGGTTTGAAAACTTATTTAATAATATGTAGTTTCTCTGGAATTTAAGTTCTAACATTAAATCTTTACGGAGATTTTTAACTTTGAAGACCTTACAGATTTTCACAATTAGAACTAAAATTAATAAATTTGTTTTTAATTAGTTTATACTGCAAAGTTATATCGGGTTCAATAAAGTTTTAACAATTGTTTTTATATAAATAGTACGCTAGCTTATAAATTCCGTCTGCTTCAGTAGAAATGGCAGTTTTGTACAAATTAACTAATTTTTGTTAAAATGCATTCCTCTTGTTATACTCCTAAATACTTCAACTATAGCTTCTGAACAAACTTAAATATGCGTCCACTCTAAAATTACCTTAATTTCAAATAAGTCAAGTTTATTACAAACCTAGCATTTTTTTAATATAATCATTTCGACTTCAAAAATTGTACTATATATTATGAATGCATTGGTTTTCTGTAAAATACTTAAACTGTACCAAATCAATTTAAATATTTTACCTCTTTGGGGATTACTCCATTCACCCCCCGCTGGATCCGCCACTGGTTATAGGCTATAATATTTCAAAATATATCTCTTAGTGCATTAAGTAGTAAGGCATTAGTAATAAGATGAACACTTACACACTTCAATAAGTTTTGAACTTCGAGTTCCGTTGTTAAATAACGGCTAAAATATGTTTTCGCAGCTGTATTTATATGCAACTTCTAAATGATGAATGATTGGAGAATTATTTTAAGAAAAATTTCAGTAATAACTGAACACTCCGCCTGTAATTGTGTAAAAATATTTTTATTTTTAATGAAAATAAGCAAATTATACTTTTTCTTAAATAATTAAATTGTAATAAAATTGCTGGACGGGTTAGTAATATGAACTTTCTATGAGTTTTGAAAATTATCTTATTTTAAGAAACTTCAAAATCCAATATAAGTTTTGAAATTCACAATTATTTTCGCAGCGGTATTTATATGCAACTTCTAAATGATGAATGATTGGAGAATTATTTTAAGAAAAATTTAGGTAATAACTGAACACTCCACCTGTAATTGAGTAAAAATATATTCATTTTTAATGAAAATTAGCAAAAAATACTTTTTCTTAAATAATTAAATTGTAATAAAATTGCTGGATGGGTTAGTAATATGAACTTTCTATGAGTTTTGAAAATTATCTTATCTTTATCTTATTTTAAGAAATTTCAAAATCCAATATAAGTTTTGAAATTCACAATTATTTTATAACCTGAAGAATTTGCATGGTCAATATGCACAATTTGGGGAACCATAGATAACTATAGATTTTAATTTCTATTATTTAAGTTACAAAGGAACTAAGTCATTAAAACCCCAAGCATTTAAAAACTTAATTATCGTATCAAATAAGTTAATTTTTAAATACAAATAAGATTTTTTTTTTGTTAGAAAAGGCAAAAACAGTGTCATCATTTAAGAAAAGGCTTTACTTACCTATATATTTTTTTTTTACTTTTCAGTAAACTATTTTTTTAAAAAAAGGATATTTCCTACATGGAAACCTAAATGTTCAATAATTTTTACACAAAGTTTCTTATTGAAAAAATAAGAAGTCCTATAACTAAACATTTTAACTATAAACTTAAAGAAACACAATTTTCTGAATCGCCACAAATAAAAATACATATAATTATATATGATATAATCGTTAAACTCAACTCAAACTTTCTAAGAATTAGAGTAGCGAATTCTCGAAAAATTATAGTGCAAGTTTTCTCCAACATTTGGAGAATAAAAACTTAAAATTTGGTGTAACCTCTCACCAAATAATGTAGAAACGAAAACGTGAAATTTGGTTCAACCTCTCACCAAATAATGGGGAAACGAAAACGTGAAATTTGGTTCAACTTCTCACCAAATAATGGGGAAACGAAAACGTGAAATTTGGTTCAACCTCTCCCCAAATAATGGGGAAACGAAAACGCGAAATTTGGTTCAACCTCTCACCAAAAGTTGGTGTCTGGGGTCGCACCAATATTTCGTGAAATGTAGTACTACCAAATTTTGGTTGCAGCTAAATGGGAACCAATATTTGGTTCCACGTCGAACCAAAATTTTAACAGTGTAGATTGACGGAAGTGAATGATTTACAGTGGCTTAAATGTTCTCCTTCTTTGCAATAAATATTGAATTGCCAATAGAAAACACCAAAACATTTATTATCATGAAACTTTCTTTAAAATTATTTTCCAAATCCAAAATTTTGCAACATTGCACTTGATAATGTACGAAATTTGTTAGTCACTTATTGATTATAAATAACATTTTTCAATCGACTCATTTCCATGTATAAAAGAAAACAAACACTTGACTTTAAAAAGTCTTTATTTGTAATTATTTATAAATAATTCGTACAAAATCGCTCATTAAACACTAAAGAACATGGAATGATGGAAGCAAAAAGATATACTCAAAACGTAACAGTACAGTTATGTTTAGAAAGATGTCAAACAATAAAGTATTATTACTGCTTGGCTTTAATAAAACAGCAATTCTCTAACATTAACATAGTTCAATCATTAAAAATTATATCTATGTACAAAATTATACACTAGTTTCAGATATTTGTTCGCAACTTTTACACAAACTTCAGCTTAAACGAACTGTTTCAAAAAAGTTATTGTCAATATGTGTGCTGTGTTAAAACTCGGTGCTGCTTCACATTGAGGTAAAATGGTTATTTTAAAAAATAATTTTCAGTGCTTGGGTTTGTATCTGAAGCAAGAAAGTTAACACTTGCAGTTAAAAAGACTTAAAAACACTTAAAAAAGTTTAAAAGACTCAAAACAGTGCGCTGAATAGAAATAGTAAGGCAGTTACTTCTGCATACTATCGAACCACCTTAACGTGAACTGAAGGCATTTCCCCATCCTAAAAAGCTAGAAACTAATGTGTAAAATTTCAATTAACATGAAATCATGTACCATCATCCACCTTAACGTGAGCTGAAGGCATTTCCCCATCCTAAAAAGCTAGAAACTAATGTGTAAAAATTTCAATTAACATGAAATCATATACAATTATTTAAAAAAAATTTAGAATTTTTTGTATGGTTTTAGTGATAAATAGGGTTTGAAAAATTTATGAATTATGATAAAAATTTAAAATAAATTGCAACCCCGCATACTCAATTTATTTTTTAATTATCATTCTCTTTTTAAACATTATAAATATAGTACACTGCTCAAAACAATTAGGGGAACGCATGGTTTAAACCATTTCAACCCCAATTATTCCATTCGGAATCATCAGCTTGCGAATTTTTTTATCCTAAGTTGAGCTAGTACTTATTTATCGTTAGATGGAAAATCATGTCTTTTGAAGAATCAGATGTTCGTTTTAATTGAATATTAATATGAAAAACGTTGTAAAATAAAATCCACTCCCAAAAACTTTTATGGAATAAATTTACCCTAAATTCTTCAGGCTTACATTCTTAGATGTTTAAAAATTGATCTTAACTTTTTTTTAAGAAACAGTTTTGAAAAAATTATTGTTAAAATTTATTCAAAAGTTATCGTTCCAATTTTTCCCCCTTAAATTTTTGTTAAAAAATTAAGATTCCCCCCCCCCCCCAGTTTTTTTTACCATTTCATTCTAGATGCATAATAAATCTATTTCACAAATTTTAGATTTTTAAAATAAAAAATTAAAAGTTTGAACTGAAAGAGTTTAAAAAAAGAGTGCTGAAAGTGTTGTTATTGTTTTGAGCAGTGTATATTAGAAAAAAAGTGAATAATTGAATGCCAAAATTTTCTTGACTGTCAACATAAAGCTTGGATAACGTGAACTCTTTAAGCGCTTCCTTCAGGTTTATGGTAATGGGGTTCGACAGTATCATATCTGTACCTCATTGGCTGTGTCCTCACTACGACATCAAATGCCACAAAGGCAACAAATGCAACAAAACTTGGCGACTGCCAAGGGCGCCAAGCGATGCAATAGCTTGGGGGCTGACTCCGCCAAGTCGCCAAGTTTTGTTGCATTTGTGGCATTTGTGACGTAGTCGGGACACAGCCATTAGAAGTCAAACTAATGCCCAATTTTATGACGTAGGACATTATTTCTTTTTCTACTAAAGTGCAGATGTAACCCTTTCACTCCCAATGATTCCATTTGGAATCATCATCTTGCGATTTTTTTTCTCACTAAGTTAAACTCGCACTTATTTCAAATAAATTTTATTAAATTCTCCATAAATTTTTCTATAAAGTTATATTTTCTTTTTGTATCGTTAGATGGAAGAATCATGTCTTTTGAAGAATTAAATAATGTTTGTTCCAGTTAAATGAAAATCTGAAAAGCATGGTAAAATAAAATTCATTCTGAAATAATTTTTTTAAATAAATTGGCCCTAAATTCTTCATGCTTGCCTTTTTAAATGTTTAAAAATTCAATTTTAGTTATTTTTAACTTGTCAAATTTCGAAACAATCGTTGTTATAATTTATTTAAAAGTTATGATTCCACTTTTTTTTCTTAAATTTTAGTTAAAAAATTAAGATTTTTCCCCTGCTTTTTACCATTTCATTCTGGATGCATAATGAGTCTATTTCACAAATTTAAAGTTTTAGGCAAAAAAAAAAGTTGGGACTGAAAGGGTTAAGTACTATTTTTAGCTTTTTTTAGTTACTTTTATTTTTAAAAAATACGTCCGTCCATTTTGAATATAGATTTAAAATGAGTTTTAGAACAACAACAATATTGCACTTTTTTGTGTCTTCAGAGTGTGCTCAAAACGAAATGAAACAAGCAAACAATAATTCTCTCTTAGTGCCGTTTAAAATATTTAAATTTAAAATTTTGTTGTGCTATTTTGAAAAATAGTTTTTTTTTAAAAACTGGAATCGTTTAAATATACGATTTCAATTTATGAGTTGATTGTACAAAGTTTAAAAATGATTGTTCGAAAAAAATAAGCCTTTAATATAGCTGCAGAGACGATTTAAACAGTAAAAAATATTTTCATCTTGGAAAAAGTATGTGTTAGGTTCAAAAAAATCTATTTTTAGTAAGCAATTGAAAAATCGTAAATCGAATGTAATTCTACTCATGAAGACTTGACAAGGAATGAATTAGTAACATAAATCACAATGAATTCTCACAATATACACAGAACATCAGTAACAGTATTCACAAAGCATCCTTTTAGAAATCACAGAATTTCACATTTAAACACAATTGCAACAATATGGAATGTTTTAAATAACAATTTCGCATTGATTGAGAACAATTAACAGTTAATACGAATTCAATCAGTAATTCCCAATTACTACTAGGACGACCTTTTGTATATTTACCAGAAGCGCTACAAATTTCAAATAAAAAAAATTAAACATTAAAATTTCAATTTATTTCCAAGAGGCTGTGTCCTGACTACGACATTAAATGCCACAAATGCAACAAAAATTGGCGACCGCCAAGGGCGCCAAGCGATGCAATAACATGTGGCTGACTCTGCTAAGTCGCCAAGTTTTGTTGCATTTGTGGCATTTGATGTCGTAGTCAGGACACAGCCATACAATTCCTTTTTTCTATAATTTTAAATGGTTAAGAATGCTGAAGAGGTTACAGTAAAAAAATCATTTTACCCGACTTAACTCAATACAAAAACTAATTTCTACAAGTATTTATCAACTTGTATTCAAAACTGTAATCACTTCAAAGGTTAATTAATTGAATTTTAAAAATAAATTCAATTTGTAATTTGACGCAAAAGATTCAATCAAGAGCTTTGAAGATCCCGAACGTTTCCCAATAGGTAATTATCCTTATATCTTTCTTAGAGTTACAAAAGGTTCCCGCTCATAGTTTGGAAACTACCGCATTGAGCTACCACAGAAATGAAACTTTCCAATATATACCTACCTTTAATCGACCTACTGTGTACAGAGGGAGACCCTGAGGTTGCTGCAAAAACAGGTTTATCGAACAATTTTAACCAGATGTGTGATTTGTATTTGTTTTCTACGATTTTATATATAAACAAATTCAAAATATTTGAAATAATCCAATTTTCAATCTTGAATTAATAAGTTGAAAAATTTTCAGTGCAAAGCTCAATGTATCTGTTATTCATTAATACGAAGGTGTAAGATTTTGATAAGTGTAAAACTCTTCAATAAAGCATTGAAATAATTAAAAGTGATTACTTTTATTCGAATTTGCACACGATGACATAAAATTGACTAATTTTGTTATTTAATTTTATTGAAATAGGTAAATTGCTATTGTTTTTTTAAGTTCAAAAAATGTGCTGTGAGCAACCTCAAGGTACCCCCTTCACCTCTCATTTGCCCTCACAAATTCACTAAACTTGAATAAAACATCGTTTCGGAACATACCTAAACATCTTTAGAATATCTCTCAATATATTATAAGGAGAATTCCAACTAATCTGAAAGTATATCAACATAAAGTATGCTAGCGACAACGTAATGCTAGAAGTTCATGAACTTTTAAGAAACATTACGAAAATATTGTACGCTTATTTCACAAAATACATACTTATTCTATGAAAATGTAAACAGTATACAAACAGTTCAATCTCTTATAAGGAGCCTAAGTACAGAACAATACACTAAATAACTACACAAATCTAAACTAGATACAAGAACAACGTAATCTAACACAAAACATGTTGAAATTAGAGATGGCCTCTGTAAGAAACCATCTATTAGATATTAAAACTTTTAATAAATACTATTAATCTCTAGAGAAATATTTTAATAATATAACCGAATGAAAATACCTCCTGTATTTTGTTGGAAACGAGCAAATTAATTTTTCTATAAGAACATTTTGTGTACGTATTGTTCTGATTAAACTTTTTGTTTGCTGAAACTTAAACTTAATATATAAAGATTTTAAGAAATTATTTTCGTTTTTCTGTTTGTACATTTAATTGTTCGTTTTAGGAATCTGGTATGTCGTTAGATTTGTATACGAAGTTAAACGTCTTATTTTGTTGCACGTGATTTTCTTTAAGGATGAAATATCATTACTTTACTAACTTACCGAGAGTAGAAAAATAATTATTTTCAATTTCATATTTTATTCATATAGAGCTGTGTTAAAATTGCGTCATAAAAAATTTAACCAAAGTTTGAAGAAAATTATTCATCGTAACCAACATTGGATTTTACAACGAACGAACAGCAAGCCAGTTTACAAATCACCACCTCGCTATACAAAAAAGTTAACATTTTCACAAATTTTCATTCCAATGGGTAACTTACAAATGCCAAAGGAATTTCCAATGGGTAATTTACAAATACCAAAGGAATTGTATAAAAGCTTCCCACAAGGAGGCAGTTTTAAAAAGTTAAGTAAGCATGAACTTGGCGAGATCATTCTTAAAATTGCAGTTCATTCGCCAATTTGGGGATTAGTTTAATGTGTAAGACTCTTCGTTTTTTTTTAAATAAATTGGGTTTATTCTGTACACAGTTTCTTAAGACCAAATGTTAAAATACTGAGATATTGATATTTTATAGCTTTGTTAAGTAAGATTCAAAATATTTTTAAAGTGTTACAAAGAATTATGAGTGAGTAAAGGCCGACTTGTTAGATTTGAACTTGGATTTAAAACTTTGATTTAATTTCAAATTTATACAGCGCTACTAAAAAGAAATTTCGATATAATATGATATTTGAACTTGGATGATGTATAATAATTGAGTTTTGTTAGAATCTGAATCTTTTACACATTTCATTTTTAGTATTATATCTATTGAAACCAATTTTTTAATTATTACTATACAAAATTCCAATGTTGAAAGCTTATAGATAAATATTCAAAGATAGACAATCGACTAAAATTTCCTTTCATAGAGATTCATTTAAATTTCATTGCACATAGATTCGTAGAAATGTTATTGCACATAAATGTATTCATATTTCATTTCACGTTTATATTTTAATTAAAACCGAAGTATAAACCGAAAATTTAGTTTGAAAATTTAAATCTTTAGACAAAGAAAGCAGTTTTACTATTGTTTTTTTTTCCTTGACTCTCCGGAGAAAAAAAACTATGTACTTACTATAAATTGCTTGATTACGCTAATTATTCTGTGTAATACTCGAATTAAATTACCTTTACGTTTTAAAATATGATGAAATGAAAATTATTAATAATTTTACTAATTATTTTACACCTTTATAAGATTCGATTGCTAATGTTCTTGTTATTTCTAATACAATCATGTATCAATAAACTAAATTTAAATTACTTGCTACATAAATTTCAAACTATGTCTAAAGAATAAGTTTGAAAAATTCTAATTTTAACTATATTTAGTATAGGTAATTTCGCCTAATGGAAATAGTAAAGATGTTTAGGAGAATTTATTTAAATATCCATAGAATTTCTATGTATCTAATATTTTTGTAGTTTATGTTTGATATAAATTTATGAAATAATTCTATTATTGGTTTACAGTTTTTATGCGTCCACTTAGTCCCAACAAATGAACAGCAAAATTTAAAACGAAAAAATATCCTTAAATAACCAATTAGGTCCTTCCTCACTACAAAAGGTGTTTATAGCATCTTTTTTCAAAGTCCGAGTGTCTTTTTATCTTTAAATTTAAATTGAATTAACTTAGTTTTATAAATTTCTTTATAGAGTAACTTTTTGGAGTCGTTAAGTTATTTAGTTTCTTTTACGTTTGTACATATAAATTTTAAATGATGCAGAAATCCAATTGCAAATATTATTTTTAAAAAATATTTTTAAACAATAGTTTTAAAAAAATGCCTTCATGATATGCGAAGATTTATGTCGTTTGAATCTGTATTATTTTATTTAATCCAAACTATTATTAAACATGTTTAAAAAACTAATGCATTTCAACAATTTAAAATTTCGCTGGAAGCGCACATTTATTTGGCAGTACAAGAAATTTTCAGTATCTAATTTTCATGGTTATATTAAAATCGCCACAGATTTTTCAATGTTTTATAAGAAGCAAACAAATCTAACCATATTATCCGCATCTATACACAAATGGCAGGAAAGTGTTAAAAAAGTTTGGATTCGAAAATAATTTCTGTAAATAGTTTCTTTTCTTCAAACATGAATTAGAGGATAATCGTCCCAAACGAAAACTACAGAATTCAGTTTTATGTCTGTTCATAGTTTTTGTACATTTCACACTCTCATTTTCAGAGAAATTTGACAATTTGTAGAGGAGGAGGCGCAAATGTATGACCTCTATAGGGTAAGTAAGGCAAAATATACCGCTACAAAACTACTTCAAAGAAATTTACAACAATGTCTAAACGCAAAATGACCTACAACTTTTTACCAGAACTCCCGACTGGCTCCTACACTGTTAAAAATTTTGTGCTTGGTTTCACCATGATATTGGTTCCTAGTAGCTGCAACGGCTGAATGGTGAAACGTTCCACCATATTTTTGGTATTCGGTTGAACCATTTCTCAGGTTTTTGTTTCCAAATCCAGAAAAATGGTTCAACCAAACACCGAAAAAAAGGTGAAACATTTCACCATTCAGCCGTTGCAGCTACTAGGAACCAATATCATGGTGAAACCAACCAATATCATGGTGAAACCAACCAATATCATGGTGAAACCTAGCACCAAATCTTTAACAGTGTAGCTTTGTAACGTAGCTAATATCAACTTGAGTAGTTGCTTATGGCAATCACTCCTACACTGTTAAAATTTTTGTGCTTGGTTTCACCATGATATTGGTAGTTCCTATTTCCTAGTAGCTGCAACGGCTGTGTGGTGAAATGTTTCACCTTTTTTTTCGGTGTTTGGTTGAACCATTTTTCTGGATTTGGAAACAAAAACTTGAGAAATGGTTCAACCGAATGCCAAAAATATGGTTTAACGTTTCACCACACAGCCGTTGCAGCTACTAGGAACCATATTTTTGGTGAAACAAAGTGCCTAATTTTTAACAGTGTAGGGCAAAGCTTTCCACATTTCCTGTATGTTCCCAAATTTGAACCCTCTACTCTATTCTTTAATTTAAGATATTTTATACTCAGAGGGAAACATAAAACAAGTAAATATACATGAGTGCCAAAATACTTCAAGGTGTTGTCAGCAATGAATGCTTACAAAATTGGTGTCTTTTCATTGCGCCATTTTTGCAATATCAGAGACAAAAAAAAATCAGTTACGGGTTTAAATATTTAATAAATCATTTATATTTAAAGTTGATATGAATAATTTATAGTGCTCGTTTTTGGACAATTCTCCTCTAAATATATTGCACTTAGTGAGCTCGACTCATTTTTATAGCAAACGAAACATTTTTCGTCAGAGACTTTGCAAATAACTGCAGCAAATAGATCTGAACTTAACCAGTTTTGGAAAACATCACTTTTAAGCAAAGGATCGTTCAACATTTAGAGACGTCTTACACAGTCATCGGGTTAAAATTTGTCATACATCAATAAACTCTTATTATTTTAATACTGTGAGCCATTTAGAATGTTAATAACTTTTCAATATTGGGGAGGGGATATTTGAGAAGTTTGGAACTGAAAACGACGATCTCCATTTGAAAAAAAACTTAGTAAGGCGTGCAAGCTTCACATCGTTTTTCCAAAACAACTAGAGTGTGACTTTAAAAAGCGTACCTTGAAAAATACGTTCTTGTTCATCTGGAATCGCGATATTACAAACTAGTCAGTTCCTCAAAAGCTTTTTTCCGTGTTTTCGTCGGCTCAAGTTGTGTTGTTAGCAAACCAAAGAAATATTTGGTTTTACGAACCAAACAAACAAAAATCATAACCCAGAGATCGCCGCCTTCAACCCCAACCCCCATTTTGATTCTCTCCAAAAACCAACTACATGCAAGTGAGGATAATTTTGAGCAAACCACGGCGTTCCCAAACCCAGGGCCTGATCTTCCATTAGGCCCGTTCGTCCCGGGCGAAGGGCTCCCAAATTTTAGAGGCCCCAAAGTTTCAGTTTCTTTTATGCAGACCCTAAAATGTTAGATTTAATAATTCTTTATGCCTTTTTTTTATCTTGACTTTGACTTAGATATTGACTCAACATTATTGATCTGATCCGTGTAATAAAGAAGATAATAGACAAAACTTAATGCTTCAGCCAAGTATCAATCGTACCCAACCATTTCCCTAAGGAGCCCTCAAAATCCTCGATCAGGCCCCGCCCAACCCCCCAAAGAAGCTCTATTCCCCCTCCAACCTCTTCCTCTCCAGCTGGTGCCGCAGCTCGGCCAGTGTCTGCATGAGGAAGAGCCTGCGGAACTGCACCAGTTCCCGCTGCAGCAGCAGCTGCTCCTCCCTGCGCTGCAGCTCCTCCTGGCGCGCCTCCTGCAGCCGCCGGTCCACGGTCCTGCGGGCCCGCTGCAGCCGCGCCACCTTATAATAATTTTTATTATTATAGTTAAATATTATATAGTTATTATAGTTTATTATTAGTTATTATTATAGTGATGTGGCAAACAGATGGCATACAGATATGATTAATATGCTTCAAATTAGAGTGAAAAATAACTATCCAAAGTCGTCGATTTTTAAAAAAAAAACCTCAAAAAGTTGTTTTTTAAAGACATAAAATTTATTTGTATTTGTTAGGTGAATAGGCAGTTTATTATATAATTTAGGGGCAAGGTATAAAAATTGTTTAGTAAATATAGTTTTGAAGAATGTTGGAATTCGAAAATTTTCACTTGATCTGGTATTATAAAAGTTTTCATTAAGTTCACAAAGTGATTTATTGCGATAAATATGCAGGCAAATACGAAAAAAAGCATTGCAGCGTACAGGGAGCAAATCAAGCTCTCGAGAAATCCGATCGTTAAGTGATTGGTAATTTAAGAGTTTAAAACATTTATTTTGTATTGAAATGATTGGTTGTAAATTGGATCTGTATTCACCACCCCAAATAATAATACCATAATTTAACGAAGAATAAAACTATGCATTAAAAACCTTGTCCTGCAGCTGCTCCTCCTGCACGGAGGGGGAGGGGCCGCCCTCCTCCGACACGGGGGTGGTGCTGCAGCTGCTGCTGTTGTCGCTGCCGCTGCCGCACGCGCTGTCGGCCTGCGGGCTCTCGGGCGGCTTCGCGGTGCCTATGGAAGAGACGCAGCAGATGAGTGGACTACTTTGTGAACCATAAAGGTGATCAGATTACTTTGTGAACCATAAAGGTGACCAGATTACTTTGTGAACCATAAAGGTGACCAGATTACTTTGTGAACCATAAAGGTGACCAGCTTACTTTGTGAACCATAAAGGTGACCATTAAAGGTGACTGAGCCTGATAGAGAGTGGGTCTCCAAACCGAAGTGCCTCTGTGTTAATCCAATGGAGAAAATAAATGTTCTAAAGCCACATTTCACCGGCTGTATTGAATATTTTGACTGTTTTTTATGTGATAAAATGTAGTTGACTTACAGGCCTCTATAATCCCACTTTTCGAAATGGGTTCGAATATTTTGTGTCAAATTATTTACTGAAAATTAAATAAAATATATTCGAACCCATTTCAAAATGGGGGATTATAGAGACCTGTAAGTCAGCTACATTTTATCATATAAAAACAGTAAATATATTCAAAACAGCCGGAGAAATGTGGCTTAGAACATATTTCTTTCCATTGGATTAACACAGAAGCACTTTGGTTTGGAGACCAGTGGTCAATTGGTCTCATTCGCTCAAGAACAAAATGATAAATTTTTTCCCACGCTTAATAGATAAAAAAAATAACGAAGATATATTAACTAATTTATACCTAATATATAACTATTACATTAAGTTTTTTGTTACATCATCTGAGAACCAACCTAGACCGTAATACAAAGATTTTTAATAATATATTATACTTATTAGAAGATAGTTAGGCTTAGACAATTAGTCGATTTCTAATAAAAAGGACAATCACTTAATCAGATCTTTCACACTGTGGGATGAATATTTGCTAAGACCCTCTAATTTACTTGGAAGATTTTACCTCTGCTACCGATTCTGCAGATATCGACATTTTAATGCATGAAATGTGCATTGACGTTAATGAGGTAGTACAAATCTCCAAGACAATTTTCCTAAATAACTTGTGTGTAGATTCTTTTCTTTCTACTATACAGAGTAGTTAACCTTGTTTTATCAAAAACCAAAACCTATCTTACGCCTGACATCGAGCGAGAGCTCTTTGTGTACGTAATCTTCCGAGTATGCCTCGTCGCTGCTCTCTCCAGCCTCGTCCTGGTCGACCTTGTCTGACCTCTGCAGCTCTCGGAAGTCGACCCACGCGCTGCGGGGGATGGGCCTGCAGTAGGTGGCGGGGCAGTAGGGCGTGTCCTCGTCGTAGAAGGCTCCTCCTGCGCGGGGCTCTAAACTCACGCGGGGCAGGCGGGGAGTGGAACGGCTACACGGGTCGCCTGAGGGTTAAAGTTTAAGAAAATGAGTGAGGTGGCAAGATAGTAGTTGAAAATGGCGAGTTATGTGATTATAAATATGAGGAATGTAGTGGTTATAATAAAGATGACTGAGGAATTTAAAATAATTAGTTAGACTTCTTGTCATCTTTAATCTTCTTAACATTAGGAGTTAGGAAGTTAAAAACAATGGGTAAGGAGGCCAAAAATTATAAATATGGTGGTAATGAATGTTGAGTTAGAAGGTTAAAACAAAGTGCGTTTATATATTATCCGTAAAAAGGATTTAAATAATAGTTATTAGATAATAGTAATGAATGTTGCGATTAAAAAAGGAATTAAGGTTATAATATTTATGTATTACTAGATGTATTTTAGTGTTAACTTCAAAATTTATATATTTCAGTGATAAGTTCAATAGAGGGTCCTATTAAAATAGAATTCGCATGATAACTAAAACTCATTAAGCATAAGTAATCCCATTAAGTATTGAAAATTCCTACCCTCCCACAGCCCGCTTGACTGGCTCCCGAATCCACAAATGGACTCCGAGCTTTCCGAGCCAACGGATGCCGCTCGCCATCTGTCCGAGCTACGCGGTGACGGCAGCCACGGGTTCGTCCTAATACGCGTGCGAGCTCTCGGCGACTCCAGCCTGCGCGGCGACTCCATCAGTCGCCTTGGCGACTCCAGCCTCCGCGCAGCCGGCGACTCCAGCAGTGAAGTGCGGATGGTGAGGCGGGGCGTATCGGGAGGCGTGGCTTCTGACTTGCGAGTGGGTGGGGCCAAGGACCCATCTTCTCTTTTGTGCTTGCGGCGCCCGATGTGCACCTCCACCCAGCGGATTAGCTTCATGTTGGCGGCTGCACCTGTAGGTTAAGTTAATTAAGGTATAGTAATTAAATATTTTTATATACTGTCGATTAATAATGCTAATTATGTTTATATAATGCTAAGAATATGCTAATTATGTTAATATAATAATATAACGCTAATTATGTTATTATGTTAATGTAATACTAATTATGTTTTAGTAATATGTTAATCAAATATGTTGGTTAAATATATTTTATTAATTAAGCTAATTTATAATAGGTTAGGTAATATTTAACCAAATGTTAACAGTATATAAATTAAATATATTATATTGATTAAACATATTAAAATTATGTATTGAACATATTAAATAATTATATTTTTTTGTGATTATTTAATTAAATGTTACTATTATGTTATAATATTAACATATTTTATTAAGATATTTTAATATCAATTTAATACATAATTAAATATGTTAATATTATACTAATTAAGTACACTAATTAAAAATGTTTAGATTATGTTGATTAAAAGATTTTTATTTGTAATATTTATAATCTGTTATTCAATTATAATACTCTTAATGTTTTGTTGTTTATCAACAGATTTAGCAAAGAGAGTTAACTAAGAAATGCTAATTTAATAACACCACTTTAAAATGTCTAATCAATGTGTACATTAGATAGTTTAAAAAATTCCTGAAAAAATTTGTTGCCCACACCAACTAATAATGTGAAAAAGATGAATTAAAGATATGCTTAAAATTATATACAAATTCACAGACAGCTTAAGAGCTTTGAAAATTCATAAAAATTGGCTGCATTTTTTTAAAGATCTGTTTCCGTTCAAACGACCCACACATCCAGTTAAACTCACAACTCTTTTTCAGTAGACACCGCGTACATGAACTATAAACTAACTGGACATATCTATAAAGTTTTTACAAACAAAATAAATTTGTCAATAAAATAACAACTTTTTACGTGGAAATAGTGGCTTTGTTAAAGGCCTGTTTGTCAGAGGCATGAATCGTTATGTTTCAGTTCTTGAGTGGCAACAGAAATGCTGAATGAAAATAAATTCTTTCACGAGCCTGATTGGTGCACCAATGTCACGTGAGAACAGACCAACGATCGCAGGAAGTCAGGAATGAAAGTTGGGAGGAACCACCACTGAACTGAACTGAAACTCTGGAATGAGCATCCCATGAAAAGCTGGTGAAGCCTATTTTTGGGTCACTTGGCGACAGCTTTAGAGAGAATATGTGCCACATTTGGCATGAGTTCGCCGATCACAATTGACACTTGACTTGACAGTTTGCATTGGATCGTCAAAATCGCTCGCCAAGAATAGTACTCCAAGGTATTTAAGTTTTAAAGATTGTTCCTGCGATTCTATTTTTGTAAAGTACATGTTTCCGAAACTTCATTATATAAAGAACCTCCTAAAGCAATAACCTATCAATTTTCTGTTTGAAAAATTATTGAAAAAGTTGGTTTAAAATACCTATTTTAACAGGTAAAGTATAGGATTGGCGGCAAAAGTTGGGTTGCTCTTACAGGGTTGCCGGACTTCACCGACCCTATTAGCGAGCGTTACGATGCTCATTCCAGAGTTTCAGTTCCGTTCAGTGGGAACCACACCAAAGTATTTTCTGAAAGTGTGTTTCCAAACTGTTACATAATTAAGGCTACTTTTATTTTGTGAACAATTTTTAGAGTTAAGGGGAGTCGGATGGGTGTTTGGGTCAAAAATGTCGATTTTCTGTTTTTCTTTTATTTTTTATCTGCATATCTATAGCTTTAATTTAAGACCAAGATTATCGATTTATGTTCAGTGGGGTTTTTTTTATAAGCATTTTTCAGAAACTCTCTATATCAGTTCTTACTTATATCGTACATTTCTTTTGCGTTTCCTGAAATATAAGGTTTTTCAACACGTAGGAACATTTTTCTCGGGAACTATAAAAGATATAAACTTGTTTTGTTTTATTATTTCTTCCCCATTATTAGCTCTTTGATTTAAACTGAGGAATTTTTAAATTTATCTGCTCAAAAAATAATTATATAACTTTAAATGGGATTTTTGTTTTAGTTTTTTTAATACATATTTTTTTAAAAAAATCACTGTAAAAGTATTTTTTTATACTTTGAAATATCCTCAGTTTAAATCAAAGAGCTATATGTAAGGAATAAACTTTAAAAAAATTCATAATGATATCTCGTATAGTTCCTGAGAAAAATGTTCCTAAAGTTAGTAAAATTAACATGGGCGGAATAGAACCATCCGACTCCCCTTAAATGACAACTTAAACCATCCAACAAGATTAAATAAACAAAAATTACTAAATCGATTCTATTTTCTTCATTAATAAAATAGTGAATAGGATAGAAAAGTGGTGTATATAAAATAAATACGAATTATTTCACATTATTCCCCATACTTCCAACTTACTTTTACTTATAAATTTAATTGGTTCATATTTTAACAGGGCCGGATTTAAAGATTTGCCGTTTGTAGGCTACGATTTGCCACCCCAGCACAATATTCTCCCACTTCGGGGAAAGGTAGCTGGTTAGCTGCAAACTAGGGTGGTATGTGCTGTTTAAAATAGATAAACATATTAGAATCATCTATGTACTTTACACACTAAATTTAAAGCGAAATAGGCGAATTTTTTTTAACTGTTCTACTGTTTTTCTTTTAACATAGCCTTTTAACATAGCCATAACCTCTCTAACATAGCTACATAGCCTAGAGCGGTTAGAACCTATTTAGAAATACGGCCTTGTATTTTAACATTCTCAGAAAGAATATATTTCTCTATATTTTTAAATAATCACTGTTTTTACACCTAATTGTTACTGTCAACTTCATTGTGAAATCGGCATCAGCAATGAAAACTATCTCTTGTTTGCCTTATGAAAACTAATCTTATTGTAGAAGTGTTTTTGAATATAAATCTTAAAAAAAATTAGTAATTCTGATTATCTAGAGATACGAAAGTGCCTCTTTTAAGAGTGAGTGAAGCTATTTTTTTTTAATTTTTCAGATAAAGCTATAAAATAACATTGTTATTGCTTTTAAAAATATGCTGTCGAACTGTCGACAGATTTTTGATTGTGATTCTGATTGTGGGTTTAAAAAAAAATATTTGCATATATATGTTTAACCATTACCGTATATTCTTTATTTGAATGCATCAGAATTTTTTTTAGTAATTAGTTAAATAATAACTTTGTAAAATTGTGATACATTTTGATTAAAAAATATGCTTAAAATACTACTTGTATTGGAGAAAAATAATGCAGAATTTTCAAGAAATTTTAGGAAATTATTTTTTAATGTATTTATTTGTTTCATAATGTGAGTGTTAAATATTGCTTTATTGGTTTGGTTAATTAAACAGTGACCCATGATTAGATTGTATTTAGCAATGATTTTAATAAAAATAAACAAATAATGATTTTGTTTATTCATCAAAAAGTTATGTTACTTCAACAATTAAGTGACAATGTTGTGTTTATTATAGATTCAAGAAGTAATGATGTTTAGATACTCAACAATAATTAGTGTTTTAAAAGGTTTTTTTACTCTGCAATAATTTTTTTTAAAATTCAGTTATGTCGATCTATTAAATTCATTAATTTTTTATGAATTTACTGAATTCAGTAATGGTGTCTAGTCATAGTAACCAATATTTCGCACAAAAAAGAGATGTGATGGTAATGTTCACGTTAACATTTAACATTTTGTCTAAATTTAATTTTTAATTATCTTAAAATTTAAATCTTATGTCTAATTACACAAAAACGTTTTCTGCTGTAGGGATAGTGAAGCCTTGATCACAATAAAAAAAATTCACCCCCCCCCCCCCCTGCAAATAAAACATAGCAGTAGAAGTAAATGCTTACACTCTTAAAACAAACGAGTGGTTTTAACTCAGTCTGAGTTAATTTTCACTCCTTTCCGTGCCGAAAATGCACTTCTCCTATAGGAGTGAATTTCACTCTTTTTCGGAGTGGGTAAAAGAAATAAAAGAAAACAATCTGCGTCCTACACTCTTAAAACGAGCGGTTTTAACTCAGTCTGAGTTAATTTCCACTCCTTTTCGGTGCCGAAAATGCACTTCTCCTATAGGAGTGAATTTCACTCTTTTGTTTTAAGAGTGTAAGTCACTAAACTAAACCAGTAAGTATAGTAATAAGCTAAATATGTAAATATTCTATGATCTTAATAAGGACAAATTTGCAATTAAATAACTAGCATTCAACAATTTATAGCGAAATAGATACTAATACCATAATAGACATCCCACAAGTAAAAAAATATCAAATTAATGAAAATGATAGCATAGCTCGTGATTAAAGTAATTTACGACACATAACTGCATATCATCTTAATAATAACAGTTAAAAAATTGAGATAAGGGGTCTTTGATCATAACAAACATTCCACCAATAAAAAAATATCAATCGAATATCCCCGAACCCTTAAATATAACCATAAACTACATATGTAAAACATAACATTTTTAATAATAATAATAATAATAATCTTGCAAAAATATTTAAATAAACATAGACCTGCTAGAAAGTGGAACCCATGGAATATAACTAACATGTCACCATTATAAAAAAGTATTAAAAATCGAATTAATTAACAAACTACCGTAAATTAATCATCAAATATATTCACATACCATATAAATGTCATCATACCTAACTATAGTTAATTTTTGCCCGATTGATATTATCATCTACCTGCTAGAGGGGGAGGATAGGATCATAACAAACATTCCACCAGTAAACTATTTATCAACCAAATAACTTATTATCAATCAAATAAAATTTTAACAACCACTACCAAACCCTGAAAAATAGCCACACACAGCCATCTTAATAACAACAACATTACCGAATGATTAACTATTGATCAACAATTTACGCACTTACCAGAGAGCGGGGGAAGCCTTTGATCACAACAAACATTCCACCGCTCTACCACCCTGAACCAAACTATAACCAACCCTAACCCAACCCTTCAATGCCCTTCTACTATATTTTACAACAACATAACCCTTTAACACTAACAATCATGCCAAAAATGAAGTAATAATCATTGAATTGTTGATAAACTATTGATCAACAATTTACGCACTTGCCAGAGAGCGGGGGAAGCCTTTGATCACAACAAACATTCCACCGCTCTACCACCCTGAACCCAACTATAACCAACCCTAACCCAACCCTTTAATGCCCTTCTACTATATTTTACAACAACATAACCCTTTAACACTAACAATCATGCCAAAAATGAAGTAATAATCATTGAATTCGAATTGACCTACCTGCTAAAGAGCAGTTTCCATCCCTTGGTATGCAATGGCGGAAGATGGGGAGAAGTCGGGATCCGGAGAGGCAGGAGAGGACTGGCCCATTCGCCTGGAGGGGAGGAGGGAGGCATTTATCGATCCCGTCACGATCAAGAGGCGACAACAGATAGATAATCAACTCGGAGAAAGAGTGACAGGGCTTCCGGATCTGGTTTGAACAGTGGTGTAGCTCCAGTTTTTAATTGATTTTTTTAAGTCACCTTTAGATACATTCACAGCTCCAGTTTATTATTATTATTATTATTATTTGGTTATCTTTATTCACCTTTAGTCACATAAACAACTCCAAATTTTTATATTTACAAAATTATGTAGCTCCAGTTTTTAATTTTTTAAGTATATTAGCTCCAGTTTTTAATTTTTTAAGTACATTAGCTCCAGTTTTTAATTTTTTAAGTACATTAGCTCCAGTTTTTAATTTACTTTTTTTTAAGTCACCTTTAGTCCCGTTTACAACACCAGTTTTTTTTCTTTAAAAATCCGGTAATCTTTATTCATCTTTGGTTACATTAACAGCTCCAATTTATTATTTTTAAAAATTTAGTCCCTCCAGCCTTTATAGTTATCTAGCTCTAGTTTTTTTCAAAGTCACCTTTAGTCACATTTACAGATCCAGCCCCGTGTAGAGGGAGTGCACGTTAAATATCCTCCAAAGTCCTTCGTCACTTGACTGTGGTTCTAAAATACGTCGCCAATAGCCCTCGCGTAGCTCTAGTGCGACGATAATTCAAACTAAACTAAACAGATCCAGTTTTTTCTTTAAAAAATTGAGTCATCTTAATTCACCTTTAGGGGGGCCCGGACGGCCGAGTGGTTTGGATAGCAGACCATTACGCTAGCAGTCTGCGCGCTGTAACGGGTGCGGGTTCGATTCCCGCCTACGCCCTGGGTGTACTTCCTTTCTCTGTGACAGTAAAAATTCTTCCTGTGTCTGTCTTACTTGACGAAGGCTTATAAGCGGGTCTCTGATCAAGCACACAAGCCGGAATATATATGTACCAACCCTACCCCTTCACCTTTAGGTTAGGTTAGCTTGAATTATCGTCGCACTATAGCTACACGGGGGCTATTAGCGACAGGCTTCGTCATTTAGAACCGCAGTCAAGTGACGAGCCGACACCTGGGTAGGCACCCAACACAAACCGTTAAGGGCGACATCGTACGCATATTTTAACGTGTACTCCCCCAGCGCATAAACAACTCCAATTTATTATTTTTAAAAACCTAGGGGTTTTTAAAAACCTAGGGGTTTTTAAAAATCCCTAGGTTTTTTAAAACCTAAAGGTGACTGCTAGCGTAATGGTCCAAACCACTCGGCCATCCGGGCCCCCACTTAAAGGTTGGTTGGTTGGTAGACATATATTCAGGTTTGTGTGCTTGGTCAGCGACCCGCTTATAAACCTTCGTCAAGTAAGACAGACACAACAGACAACACAAACACATAAGTGGATCCATCTAATTTTTAGAGACAGAGTCCAACTAGACACTTAAAGGTTAAACTAGGCATCATAAATGAAACCTTAAAATGTGTACGTTAGCATTTAGCATCTTCTCAAAAGTTCAACTTCTCTATCTCTTCTCCTCTCCACTTTTCTTCTTCAGATAATAGGGCATTGGAGCCAAGTCGATAAGACACTGGCCTTACGTGCGAAAGGTCCCAGGTTCGGGTCCGGCCATTGCCAAAATAACTGCTGACCTATAAACGGTCAGTGCAGCCAAAAAGTCCGTTGAATAATACCCCTTGTAAAGGGAGTGCACGTCAAATATGCTCCAGAATTTTTGATTTACAAAAATATACTGTTATTTTCTTTTAACTGTTTTTATCTGTACAAATAATTTTTTTTAAGTAAAAAAAGATTTTTCTGTTTTTAACCACTAGAATACTATACAGAAGCATTTCAACTGTTTGTGAAAAATCTGTGTGCAGAAACAGCTTAGTTAGGAGAGCGCTGAACTGATGATCTAAAGGTCCGTGGTTCGAACCCGGGTTCTGTAGTTGGTTGGTTGACATATATATTCAGGTTTGTGTGCTTGGTCAGAGACTCGCTTATAAACCTTCGTCAAGTAAGACAGACACAACAGACAACACACACATAAGTGGATCCATCTAATTTTTAGAGACAGAGGCCAACTAGAGGATCCCCAGAATTGGCTTGTCACCCCCAGAGGTATTGATTTGGTATGGGAACTTAGAGGACTTTCGGACCCAACAGATTTAACGAGCACGTACTCCGCATATACTCGGTAGGTCTTCAGTGGTACCGAGACTCGATCGCAGGACCTTCCGATCCCGAGACCGAGACGCTGACCACTAGGCTCACTACAGCCCCAACTGTAGTTTAATAATCCTCTGTAATCTATGGTCAGTATTCCTGCCTTGTCACTGGAGTAACTGAGGGTAGGTAAAATTACCAGAGATACTTAAAGCTTTTGATACACAACTGGCCTAAATTTAACTTGGAAATCTTCATACTGCAGACAGACGGTAGACGCTTGTATTTACCTTTTTTCGAGGAACAGAGAAATATTTATCCATTAAATATGATAACAACCATAAAGAGTGTTGGTAATCACATTACCTTCAAATCTTGCTATTAGCGCAGTAGCAATGGAAAAAAAATTAATTATGGATTTTTAAATAAAAACTTTTTTAATCTATTGTCATAATAATTTTAATACTCATAATTCTAATCATGAACATTCATAAAAAAATATATACTTCTTTATCCAAGATAAATGGGGCCCGGATGGCCGAGTGGTTTGGACCATTACGCTAGCAGTCTGCGCACTGTAACGAGTGCGGGTTCGATTCCCGCCTTCGCCCTGGGTGTACTTTCCTTTCTCTGTGACAGTAAAAAAATTCTTTCTGTGTCTGTCTTACTTGACGAAGGCTTATATAAGCGGGGCTCTGATTAAGCACACCAGCCGGAATATATATGTACACTCTTAAAACAAACGAGCGGTTTTAACTCAGTCTGAGTTAATTTCCACTCCTTTCCGTGCCGAAAATGCACTTCTCTTATAGGAGTGAATTTCACTCTTTTTCGGAGTGGGTAAAAGAAATAAAAAGAAACAATCTGCGTCCTACACTCTTAAAACGAGCGGTTTTAACTCAGTCTGAGTTAATTTCCACTCCTTTCCGGTGCCGAAAATGCACTTCTCCTATAGGAGTGAATTTCACTCTTTTGTTTTAAGAGTGTACCAACCCCCTACCCCCCCCCCCCCCCCCAAGTAAATGACGCTGTTCTAAATTACGATGCCCGTCAGCAATGATAATCATACCCTCATGTAACTCCAGTGCAACTTTAATTCAACCAAAAGCAAAAAGAAAAACGACGCATGAAATTGCTTCTCATTAGGTAATATACATTAAAATAAAGTTTTCCTATGGGGATAAATAAGCCGACTTTATTGATAAGAACTTAAACAACTTTAATCTCCTATTTCTCAAACGCTATAAAATATTGACTCCCATAATCGTTTTTCCACATCCGCATTTTTAGAAATCAACTTTTCAAAAACGATAAGGGTGGAAAATCGCGTTTGATTTGCACACGTTTTTCCAACAATGTCCTTAAAGGATTTCCAATATTGGCAGCGAATTTCATATCCATTAAAGTCTTATTGCCCCTTTTTTTATGATAAATTGTCTAAAGTATGGGAGTAGCGTTATCGACTTCGAAAGTCAAGTGAGCTACTAATATTTTCGTGCCGGCATAAGGCAAAAAATTCGTGTAATAACTCCCCTCTATGATTATAGTGTGGGCATTGTAAAAAAGTATGTTAATTTCACAGAAAAATACCATTTATTTACAGAAAAATTCTGTTAATTTCACAGAAAAATACCATTTATTTACAGAAAAATTCTGTTAATTTCTTTTAACACTATATTTCTATAAAAATAAACTGTTTTAGGTAAAAAAGTCTCTCTGTTTTTAACCGCGTGGTATACTGCAATCCAAGAGGCATATTAACTGCTGTGGATACATTGCCATTCAAAACTATAGCTTAGTTGTGAGAGCGTTGGTCTGGGGAACTAAAGGTCCATGGTTCGAATCCGGGATAGGCACTTCGCTAGTATATGCTTAGTATCCCCCGCTTGACACTGGGGTGACTGAGGGGAGATAAATTTTCGGTATCTCCCTATAAATTATAATTAATGAAATAAATGATTATTATTCAAGTGTGCAATGGCTTCACTTGGCAAACCTGCTTTTGCATTGGTTGGATTGGATTAGCATCAAATTAGAGCTACTCATGGCGAGTTCAGATCTTAGAGAGTATTGTATGAAGACAGACCCTCATGCAAATTTTGCATCTTGAAATAAATCAATTTAGAATATTTTATATTAACATAAACAAAAAGGTCCTAGTCTCTAAACTGCCGAAATAATGACTAATGGGGGAAAAAATTATACAAACATTCATTTTATATTGCATTCCAACTAGTTTGTCAACCATTGCAGAGTTGCCGGCAAATAATTCGCCAAGTGTTTGTTTGGGCTTAACACGTTGACTGCGACGTTAGCGATGGAAAATTTTCATCGATAGAGGCTGATGTGAAGTAGAAGAACATCCTGTTCTTTAAACCAGTTCGTTACAATGAAAGTGAACTAAATATTCTTCATTTTCGAAAAAGTAAACATCTTAGTTCGAGGTCGTAAAATTACAAGGTTAGGTTGAATTAACGTCGCTAACTAAAGCTACACGACAGTCGTAAAAATACGAGGAAATGTTCCTTTTCCGACCGGATATAACTCATCATCTGTCACTAATTATTGAATTGCAAGCCAATAACCAGATTAGTTTCAGTGATTAACTTTTCGACTATGAAATCATCATTAAATTTTCATAATTCATATTTTTTTGGGTTGTTTTTGTTTTAAAAAACTACAAAAAAATAAAACAGACTATTTGCAATTTTTTATAGCTAGATAGTTGAATAACAAACTAAACCTCACTGCGAAATGCAGTATGTCTGGTGTCTGGTCGCCCTGCACTTTAGATGAAAGATTTAATTTCCTCGTAATTTTAAATAGAATATACTCTTTCAAATCATCAAGTATCATTCCAAGTACAGCAGGATCAGTTGCAAAAGTGTAAAATCTAATATTCTACGTTCTACATCCTCAAATTGATCACCAAGTAACCTTAAATTTGCTTGCGGTGTTCATAATTCAAATATAGGTGTTAACATCCCTACATAATTATGGCTGTATTATATTTGTCGTCAATAGGGCGAAAGATACACTTCGCAATAACACAAAAACTGCATAAGCTTTAAAATCTGTATGGAAATTCATCAGTCACATCTGGGATTACTAGGTGTCAATTAAATATCATACAAAAGGGTAGATGAAAGAGCTAGATCGTGTAACCACTAGACCATCATGTTTATCAAGTTTTCAAACGAACTTGAACTCATAAGAACGGTTGGCGAAATGGTACTATGAATTTCATCAGAATGTGCTGTTATCGGTGAATCGGAACCACGAGACGCGCTGGCACGTGATTAGCAGTCAAAGTGTTAATATTGAAACAATCAATAGTTTCACTTAGAAAACCTGTTTTTGCATTGGTTTTTGACTTGGCAACAATTCTATCATATTCTTATCTCCATGACGGGGGGGGGGCACTTTTATTTGCGCCACCCTGTATATACTATTATACTGCCTATTAATGTCCTGCATTTTAAAATCTAAAAAAAGATAACTTAACAAAAATTTAGTTGAGTTATCATCTTAACCGAAGTTTGATAAACAATACTTCCGGTTCAATCCATTACAAATCACCCAGACCTGTTGCTCAACATTTTTGATTTCCCTAATTTTTTTTACCGTATATTTCCTAATACTAGGTGAGTTCAAAGCCAAAGTAAAAAAATTTTTGGAGCTCATAATTTTTTTTGGTTCCATTTTAACTTTGCCCTTCAAAAGCACTAGAACTCCACTTTTTTCAGCGCTCTACTTTTTTCAGTTTTAAGCGATTTTAATTTTTCAGTTGTGATTTTTTTTTTTAAACTTTCGCTTCCCTACTAATTTGGTAATATTATGAGCTGGCAAACTATTTATAGTATTTATTCTGATCATTTTTCTTTCGTCTTGATATCTATAAAATAAACAGTTATATGCATTTAAGTGAAAGTTGTTTTCAGCCGAAAATCGGCTTTGAAGCAAAGTTAAAATGGCCGCCAAAAAAAATAATGATCTCCAAGATTTTTTTTTTACTTTGGCTCTGAACTAGAGAGCCTAAATAAAAGAACGAACTTGAACTCACCTAGTATTAGGAAATATATGGTAAAAAATTAGGAAAATCAAAAATGTTGAGCAACAGGGGGGTCTGGGTGATTTGTATTGGATTGACCCTTCCTACAATGTGAGTTTTGCATTTATTCAGAGAGAGAAGACTACTGCCAAATAACAAAATACATGTATTCTAATTATCATTTTTTAATAGATTATTTAACAACATTACATCCAGATTGACAATACTGTCATTTTACTTTTTTTATATACAAGTTCACCCTTCATATGATAACCCAGCCGGCTACAGAATATAAGTTTATAAAGACTTGTAAAAGTTGGAGTTGTTCTATTATTTAAGTAACGCCAAAATTAAAATGGTGGTGTTGATGAAGATATTACAACAACCAGTGTCCACCCAAAGGTACCTCAAGGGGTAATGACAGTTGCTTCGGCTTGTATACTACAATATATCTAACAATCTAGATGATTTGGTAGTATCGATGAGAAATAAGCACCACCTAGTGTCGGATGTTATTTTACATTAAGTGTGTTGCCACAATGTTTTAATAAACTACACAAAGATAGAATGAAAAACTTTATTTTAGTACTAAACAAAAAATGTAAAGTACAATGAGTACAAGAATCAATTGTAATGAGCACAAGAATGAATTGTAATGAGCACAAGAATGAATTGTAATGAGCACAAGAATGAATTGTAATGAGTACAAGAATCAATTATGCGTACAAGAATAAATTATAAAGAGTATAAGAAGCAAATATAAAGAGTCCAAGAATTATTTTATTCTTAGGCTATTATAGTCATAATTTTTAAGTAACAAATATATGAAAAGGTACCCCAAGATTAGAAAAATCTGAAAAATTTACTTGCCCAGTTAGGTAAGTTCATAAAAAAAAAATACTTGCATGTTTAAAAATTTTGCAATAAACATCAACAGTGAGATATTTCCTAAAAATAGTTAGCTTTTAGTTCCTAAAAAAAGTTGGAAACTAGAACATTTTACTTCCTACAGGCAATAGATTTTTCTAACCCTGTTGTATATTACCCTTTCAACAAACTCATTTATTTACTTCAATTCTTGAAAAGTTAGAACAAAAAACAGGTACAACTTTGGTAAATCAGAAACAAAGAGAAATATAAACAGCTCCGTTTTTAACTTCGTCATTTACATATATACAATTTTTGAGTATACAATAAAACAATTATAAAAATTGTACATTTTAAAAAGGCACTTTTCGCAATTCAAAAGAATTCAGAGTATAAAATTTATCTAATCCAATTACATGGTTTCAACAGATTTAAGTTAAAAGGCACATTTCATGATTTTACAAACAATTTACATGCCTCTTTTATTGTGAAGCTTTTTTATTCTGCCAACAAAAAGTTGATTTAAACAGAATTTACCAATAAGCAAGATATGGCTTGCTACGTACGAATACATTGATATTGAATAATAATACAAAGAAATAAGTTAACAAACATTGAATAACAACAAAAATGTCCCTTAATAAGTATGTTTATTTTACTTCAGTGATTTATTGAGATTTTTTAATTGGCTTTTCAATATCACTTGGAAAAAACTGCATAACATATTAATCCATTCATATCATTCGCAAAGTTCGAACAATTACTTTTTCCCACATTTTAAAAGAAATTGTCTTTTCATTATATTCTAAACAATTCCAGTGACATACACATTAAGTATTTAAAACTAGAAAAGCTGTAAAGAATTGAATAGTTTTTTGAATTTATTAGATTTGATTAAATGAATAATTAATATGACACAACACAGCACCTTTGGAACCTCCATATTCAAAGTAATTTGTAAAAATAATTACTCTAGTTTTGTACTTAACATTAGGCAAATTTTATGTATCATATGCATCAATAAAATTGACATAAAAAATCCTTACAGTGGTATTTTGGTCAAAGCGGTATGTAAAACAATTATCAACACTACAATGATTATTCAATCATAAACATAAACAGAGATGCATAACACAAGTAATATTGCAACAGAGCACCGGAAATTTATGGAGTAGGAGTAGTAAGGAGTAGTTGCAAGTTTAATTAAAGCAACTCCATTTTTTAAAAATACATGGCATCAAAAGATTTTGAATTTTATAACAGTTAATTTCAAGTGTTACTTTAAAAAAAATTATAGTTTAAACAATCATACTGCTCACGTTTAATGAAACTTGCTCACATTTAATGAAACTAACTACTAAAAAAATTGTAATGAAACACATCTGCACACTATCTTTGGTAAATTGAACTTTGACAATTGGAATGTTGCAATAATTCTTTTTAAAGTTAAATTTGCAAAGAAAAACCCAGAAAATGAATTATACAGTATGTACAGCTTAATGGGATCAACTAAGAACTACAATTTAAGAACAATAAAATTTGTATCAATAACAATATACACATAAAGGCCGAAAAACGGGAATACACCATGTTTAATGTGTATAGAATTGGACAAAAATATGGCTCCAATCTGTCAATTTATAACATTAAACAACTGATAACGATACAACCATTACATTAAGCAATATATAAATACTGCAATAAATTATATTGAATGAATGTTAAAATTAAAAATCTCAAAAGCTAGTAATTTTTTAGTACATATTATTTTACAATTTGGCAAATAAGTGTATAAATTAAACACACAATGTATTTTAATTTTACATACTTTCCAATCAAAAAAATTGTGCACAAAATCAGTAAATTACTAGCAGTAAATGACTATGGAAATTATAATTTCCCATAATTTAATAAATAAACATTATTGAAAGCTAAATATAGAGTTAAAACCCTATGAATGGAAAAAAAAAAAAAAAATCTAGTACATGCAATAAAGAAGTTAGTGCCAAATTTTTTGGTTAATTTGATAAAATTATGAAAGAATTAGCAACATAAATCTAGTAATGTAAAACTGTAAAAATAATGAAAATTATATCCTTAAGAAATACCGCATTATAGAAAAATATATAAAACTTCTAGAAGTATTTCTTAAAAACTCTTTACAAGACGTAGTTTAACAAAGGAGATTACATTATTACAAGAAACAGAAATAAAATGACTTAACTACATGTGCAGCTTCAATTAAGAATATACAAACATTGATTTTATACAAACCAATTCTGCTGGCTATATAAGCACATTTTAAAACACCTGTCTAAAAAATGTAAAAGTACTCAACAAGTGTATCTTTGAAAGAATCATTTAGTAGACAGCTAACGCAAACATGAAAGCAATTCTTATGAAGTATTGTCCCTAATCTTGAAGATCTATTCGATTATGGATATGAAAACTCACAGTCAAAAAGATCTGTTAAGCCTTCGCCTTCATCTAGTGAAAATGAATAATTGTCTACAGGTATTTCTAAATGTTGATATGGCACGAAATCCTCATCTTGATCTACCGTCTGCAGAAGAAAATGACTTCCCATTGGAGCTATATCATCTTCTTCCTCAATAAATGCATTTTTTATTACTGTATCACCTAAAATAAAGCATTAAAAAAATTCAGAGTCAGTCAAAACTGATATATTTGATAAGATCAATTTATTTAGCAAGTTTATATCAATTATTCCAATAACACTATATTGCGATGGTCAGATTTATTAGTTTTGGGTGCTAAATACAAGAAAAAAAATCTAAAATTCCATTACGTTTGTATTTTTTTAATAAAATCAATGCTAAAAAAATTTTAAAAGTAGCCTGACGGATTATGATGGAGCAAAAATTTAAGAAACTGCAAAGAAATGTAAAAACAGGAGCATAGTTAGCGATTTATTTGGAGGGGGGGTGGGGGGATACATAACCCTAACCACCCCTCACCCTCTTGCTGAATTTCTGGCACTGCTCACAAGCAAAAGTACTATTATTCATAATGCCCATACTAGTTTTAATACAGTAGAACCTCTATTTTCTGTCCCTCTTTTATCCAGAACTCTCTGTTAACCGAGTGCCCCTAAGTCAACATCAAAACATTTCTCCAACAGTCATTTTCGGTTGTTCACAAAAGAAACCAGTTTCAGAAATATACGTTGATTCTATAATTGAGGAATCTCTTGTGATACCGAAATTGTGACAAACTTCTGCAATTTTCGGGAATCTCCGGAGATTTTGAAATCAAGATTATCCGGCGATTCTGAAATTGGAATTCTGCGCCAATTTTCAAATCAGCACTTTCTTTTTGCTAGGAAGTATCGAGATAACTTAGTACTAAAAATCAATGTTTACTATTGCAAAACTAGCACGGATTTCAGACATTGGCAGATTTGAGGTACAGACTTTCAGCGCTCCTCCGTAGTATGTTTTATTATTTAATGAAAGATCTCTATTATCGGGAATTTTCAATTATCTGACCTACCTCTGGTCCCAATTAGATAGGATAATCAAGGTTTTTTTGTACATCAATATAAGAAGTTCTGGATTTGCTGCATCCACATTCTATGTATAACGCTTTTATTCTGCCTCAAGAGCTTAACGAAATTGTAATGATTAATAACCAATTTCAACTGTTAATGGCCCGAAACATTCCGAGTCAATCATAAGATATTGTTTTAAAAGAGTTTACACAAAAATCCTAACCTAGTTTAAAAAATAGTGCAAAATAAAAACCATTAATACAATACCTTCATTCCACATAGCTTTCACTCCACATAATGGACTTACAGGAACAAGTTCATGATTATTTCTATTTTTCATACTTTCATTTATTATTTCAGTTAGTTCATTTCCTATTTCTATATTTTTATTCTCTTCTATATTTTCAGAATCTAAAATGTAAAACATAAAAACTTTGTCACTTACAAAAAATATAGTAATTGTGATGTATAAATAGCAAGTAATGAAATAATATATTAAAAAATAGTGCAAGGAGCTTTCCCTCTGTTTTGTTTATCTTAAATGCTTAAATTAAAAAAAAGAAACTTTTTAAAGTGAAAACCTTTTATTCTCTTGAAAATTCACTTAAATAATCAAAGTTCATTAAAAAGAAGGTAAGCAAGCTAATAACCTTTCAATAAATTTAAATGCTGTAAAAGGCAATCTTGAGTACTGAAGACCAAGTATAGTATGCGAAACATACAGAAAGAATTCTGGGTTCCAAAAAGCTACTTTTCTTTTTATAAGTTTTAAAAGCTTTATTGGGGCTTTTATTACTTACTTGCCTGTGTGTACGATTTTATAAATTAACTTAAGATACTTTAGTGAACAGTCTGACTAGTCTGCTCACTTAAGTCTTAACTCTTTAAGCCTTGTTGCCAAGTGCAATAAATGGGAGAATATAAAAAATCTAACTTTTGTAGTGAAACCATACAGATGGCACTACCAAATGGTGGTGCATATATTTTAGAGTACTTTTGGATAAATATGTAATTCACCAGGGGCAGTTACAGTACTCTTAGACAAAATAAATACAACCTTCTAACACTAGGGAGACTTGGATTATTTTACCTGAACAATCTACAACACATCTCCTTCATATTTATTTGGTAGCTTAGCAATTGTGGTGAGCAAATTTTTGGCCATTGAGCGGGCTTAAATCCATTATATGTGAGGATCTATGCTAAGCCTAATATGTGGTGTAATCACACTGTGCTAAAAGCAATGCCCAATGTTGTTTGGAGATGTGAGTGGTGAATGGTAGTGGTGAGTGGTAGACAATGAAATCTGACAATTGCTTCAATTACATCACTTTTATAGAAATTAGCAAAACTAGGTTATAGAGCATCCTAGAGTGGATATAAACCTCTATTACTGCCAGAAATCCAGGGTTTATCTTGGGTAAAATCCCAGAATTTATTAGTGAATAAACATTTTTTAACAATTTATATTTAAGTCAAACTAGAGGGGCTATTGAACAAAAAATATAGAACTATCAACCTGGAAGGAGAAAATATTTATGTAGAAGATAGTATAAGCTCACCAACAAAAGCTACTGGTTCAATTTTAATTGATGTTTCTTCCTTCTTCTCTTCACAATTATCAAGTATCATATTATTTTGAATCCTTACACTATAATAATTTTCTATTGAAAGTGCTTTCTTAGGAAATATATGTTCAAATGAAAGATTTCTTAGAAGCAGGCATGCTTCCTGTTCCATGATTTCACTGGAAATCACCAATGTATTTTCCTAAAGTAAAAATAAAACTTAAATTAATGAAATTACTGTAGTTTTAATATCTTTAGAACTTATCCTATAAGACCAAATGAAATTGCTTTAAGAGGGCATGCTTATTATATTTGTTTTGGGTATTTCCAAGGTTTTATAATTAGGCTACTAGTTACAAAACCATTGTACAAATAACATTTATGTTAAGCTAGGAGTATAGTATGCATCAATTTATGAACACAAATCTTTCAAATATGCTGCAGACAGTAAAAAAAGGCTTTGCTTTATACAGAGTAAAAGTTTCCGGGGGTAAAAAATCAATCCAGGACCAAATTTTGGTTGCGGTAAAAACTTACATTTTTAAGCTTTTAAACACAGTTCACAAGATAAATACATGAAAAACAAAATACACTTATTTAAAAGCATAAATACTTTGACTTACACTACGTTCAGTAACTTGAAATGTTGATGTTGAGACTCCAATAATCAAATTTTCTGAGAATTCTTTAATATTGCTTAAATCTTCACTTGTTACATAATGATATGTAAAAAAGGCTAAGGATTTTTTTTTAAATTTGCAATATTCTTTTGCACATTGTCATTCACACATAAAATTGGTTTAGGATTCATCATTAAACGTCTCTGAACCTATTGGTATGGCTTTTTTTATTATTTTAGTAAAAATATATTACCAAATACAAGAAAATAAGTTTTTATAAATTTAAACATAAGTTTACACTAGTTGGAACAATGTGCAATTATATCAGAGGCAGGTTAAAAGTGCACCACCTTCTTGTTGACGTAGCATTTCATTAATTGATTATACCAGCATCTAAAATTCCTACTTTAGATTGGTTGAAGTAATAATGAACTAAAAAAATCAAATAAATAGCGAGTTCCTTTTTAATTTTTAACAAAACCTTTAACTTAGATCTTTATTTTTCCAAAAATAAAGTCGGTTTCTATTTTCTAGAACTATTTCAACAACAAGATGTTTTTTTGTTTAACATCAGTCTATCAACGACAATTTTCTTTCAATAGTCTGGCCATCAATCTGTTAAACAGATTTGTACTGCTACCAATATATGTGTCAGGTAACCCTATTGTATAAAAAAACTGATAGCACATGCAAATAAAATAAACCAATCAATCTAAGTTTAAAAGGAACTAAATTTAATAGAAAAAGGATATTTGGCTTGGCTTTCTGTTTCCTTCTCGATTTCTGATTTCATAAAATAAATAAGCTCATCGAGTTTATTTTCTTTGGCTTCAAGAATATCAATTTCTCTTTCAAGTTCATATTTAATAGCATTTGTACAAGGAGAAGTTGCTTTGCCCCTATAGAAAGTAAAATAATAAACATACTAACAAATTTATGACACTATTTTGCAATTAACTTGCTTTGTGCAGATTCATAAATAATAAATTTTTAACTAAAGAAATATAGTAAGGAAGAAATAATAATGTTAATTATAAATCTAAATTATTTACAAACTAATACAGAATCTTGTGGATCTTCAGTTTTGAAATAGCTAATTTAAATTATTTTTTGGTTTAATCAGGTATTCAGAATTATATCTTACTAACAGTAAGGATTTTTTTTATTCTCAGTGTTGCTTAAGGGGAGTCGGATGGTTCTATCTCGCCCATGTTAATTTTACTAAGTTTAAAAACATTTTTCTCAGGAACTGTATGAGATATCATTATATTTTTTTTATAGTTTGTTCCTTACATAATAGCTCTTTGATTTAAACTGAGGATATTTCACAGTATAAAAAAATACTTTTGCAGTGATTTTTTTAAAAATATGTATTGAAAAAACCCAAAAAATCCGATTTAGTTATATAACTTTTTTTAGCAAATATATTTAAAATTTCTGAGTTTAAATCAAAGAGCTATTAACGGGGAAGTAATAATAAAACAAAACATGTTTCTATCTTTTATAGTACCTGAGAAAAATAGTCCTAACTGTTGAAAAACCTTATATTTCAGGAAACGCAAAAGAAAATTAAGGTATAGGTAAGAACTTATGTACAGAGTTTCTGAAAAATGCCGATAGAAATAAAACTAAACAAAAATCAATAATCTTGGTCTTAAATTAAAGCTATAGATATACAGATTAAAAATAAAAGAAAACAGAAAATTGAAATTTTTGACCCAAAACCCATCCGACTCCCCTTAATAATTTGTCAATGTTAGGGATAGACCGATGCATCAGCGTCGATTGTTTAAAAATTTGCCATTTGCTGCCAATGTAACTTAGAGAAAAATTGGTCCATCGGCCTTGAAAAACATTGGTATGCCGATAGAAGCCAATGTTTTTGATAAGAAAAAAATCGAATCTAAATATTTATATTTGTGTCCAAATGAGATCGTAACTGAGTGTTTGTCTGAGGTGTTACGATGACGCACTGAAATATTTGCTGGATTTTAGCATAATCACAGTAATGTCTCGTTAAATTTATATAATATAATTTTAGTTCATGACTGATTGTTGAACCAAAATTCAACGAATCGTATTATTTACTTGTTAGTGGCGTAATCGCAGTGTGTTGTGTATGCAGTAGTGTCTCATTACTTTAAAGTTTTAGTTGAGGACGGATCAGTCAACCAACGCTTGTAATTTGTGCTTATTTGCTGCAAAATCACTTTTATTTTTGTAGTCTAGGCTATTATTTTAGTAGTTCAGGATGGATCGGTTAACCAAACTTCGGCTTTCTAGTAAATGTAACATAATATTTCCTAGTAACGCAATCGCTTAGTAGGATCCTTTTTTTTTTAAAGTTCAAAAGAGATATCGGTTAATAAAATTTTACGTATTTTATTACTTTGAAGTTTGAAAGATGATAATGCTACTCATGTCTGCCGAACTCTCTAATTACTAAATAAACTAACGCACAAATCCTAAATTAAAAAATCCATATTAAAAGGGTCACGGTTAAATCTTATTTTTATTTGTTTTCCCATGAGATAACAGAATTTTGAATTTGATTTTTTTTCCGTCGGCCGATAGAAACATTTTTTTGGGCCATTGGCCGATTTAATTTTTGAACAATTGCCATTGGCCAAAAAGCGCCATTGGTTGATCCCTAGTCAATTTTAATTGTGGTGAACTGGGTACTGTAAAAGCAATATCAAAAGATGCAAAAAAAGTATTTTGATTTAAACCTCAAAGAATGAAACAATTTTTTACTAACAAATAATAAACTTTCTGTACTTACTTCCACTGAATAAGGTTTCTTGATGCCTTTTGAACTAAACCAGCACCTTCAAGGACATTAGTTATGTCATAAAGACGTCTCTTTGGAACAGATAACAGAGCACAGGCAGTATTTAAATTAACAACCTTAAAAATAATAAAATTTGGGCATAAGTGCAAATGTATTTATTGCATACAAAACGTAATTTTGATAGTACTAAAAATAATGAAAAGCAATATTTGAGAGAGAAACAAAAATTAGTTCAGCAGAACTTTTTAGTCCTTATTACTTTTTACATTTTTATTAATCTTGGATGAATTTTCATTTTAGAATTGAGTTAACAGAGAAACTTGTAGACCATTTGAGGAATGCAGGCCTATACCATTCTAGGTATTGCCTAAAACATACACAACTTTTAATTATAATGTTAAATATTGTGGACCATAATAAAATCATTAACTATAGAAATGCAATTCAAAAAATAGTTTTGTAAAAAGCACTGTTTTGTCATGTGGTGAACACAAATGTACATTTTGTCTCATTTTGCTAATCTCTCATAGGTTTAAGAACTAACAAATTCTAACAAAATATTATGCAATAACTTATAAACTTACTCCATCAGAAGCATCTGCAAGCAGATTAAGAAACTTCTTAGTGAGCTGTCCAAGTGATGTATCATAACGTGGTTTTTCAACAGGTTTTTTAACAACAGCTTTTTTAACACCAGGTGTTTTACCTACTAAATATAAAAAAGCACGTATAAAACAACGAAATAAATTTGTATTTTTATATAATAAATATTATATAGTAAAATTTTAATAATTTGCTGGTGCCTATTTTAAAGCTATCTGTGTAATTAATAATATATTACGGTAAAAAAAGTAGTTGGAAAAAAAAAATCGATTTTATGATGAATTTATTTTCATTTTTCCTTCTTTCTATTTATAATAATAAATTTCACTGACTAACAGCAAAATTTTGTTGAATGAATAAGGTTTATCATTTTAGTCTTTAATGTTTTGAAACTGAATACTGCATTCATAAAATCCCCTAAAAGTCAGGGCATAACGATTTGATGTAGGCAATTTAAGTTAAATTACTCTGAAGACATCATTTTAACTTATTAACCGCCATTTTCACTTGAAACATCGCTTTTACAAAAAGTAAAAGATTATTTTAACGAAGAAAGAGAGAAATTATTAACTTTACCAAAATTTAAGGGGTTTTTAAGGATTTTTTACTTTTTTAAGGGGTATTAAGGACTTTTCCCAATTTTTAAGAAAATTTGTTTTTTAAAGGTGTTTTAAGGTTTTTTAAGGATTGTACGAACCCTGATATTGTGTTGAGAGAAATATGTAGTTTTTGACAATTTAATCTGCTTTTACAATTTAATCCTCTAATTTTACAATTTTAATCCGCTTTTTGAACTGTCCGTGCATCCAAAAGCACAACAAGTCGGCATCTTCGTACCAAATAATCTTTCATCCAACGAAAACTAGCTTGGTAAAAACTTAGCGAAAACTTGCAAACTATGTTTAAATGAAACTAAAACGATGAAACTCACAAGACCGCAATACACATAACGACTGCCTCATTCCGATCTCCGAACTAAACCCGACGTCCCCAAAATGCTGTCTCTTTCACACGTAACTCTAGACATCCTCCGACCTGTCTGATCTCAAATTTCTAATCTTATCTCAATGAAGAGATGGTGTACAAAATAAAATTCCTTTCACTCCTTTGTTTTCCCCAACTTAACTAGTGGGATAAAGAAGCCAAACTGTAGTAACGAAATTTAGGGTTGTTAAATTTTCCACTGAAAGTTTCTTAAGTAATTAGTCAGCTATAGGGATTTATTTCGTCGGAAATGGCACTGTCACAAATAGCACAACACGTTTTTTGACACTCATGCAATATCATTTTCTGTGTCACGCAAAACTGTTGATTTGAGCAAAGGTACATATTCCAGTAAAAACAGGATTTTACAGAAGATGATGTACCATAGCGCAAGACAAGCCGAATCTGTGTATTATCATAGCCATTTGAGGCATGCATTAATAAGCTAAATAATCGTGCGTCATAGTTGAGGCAAGCAATGTTTTCTGTGACACGTGCATTAATGCTCTAGACTGGGAATTTTTAATAGTAGCCAGTGGCTACCAGAGTGAAAAAAAATGGTAGCCACATTTGCATTTTTAGTAGCCAATTTTAAATTTAAGTATATACGACAAAAAGAAAGTGCGATTTTCCACAAAACAAAATTTTATTAAAGACATTTTTGATATGAAAAGATTGACATTAAAAAAAGAAGGAACATACCAAATATGCAAGTATTATGTGATTGGCCGTTATTGAAAGGAGAAAATAATTTTATGTATATACGGTTCAACTATTAGTTTCGGAGAATTCTTGACGTCTCCCACGATTGTTTTTAAGTGAATGTTCCCACCATAAATTGATTGCACCACTAAAATCTTGTTTCGAAATGCTTTTAAGAAGAAACAATGCCTATGATCAAGCGTAAATAAAATCGAAAACCCTTGCGAGAAGACATATACTGGGAAGGTATTTATATATTTTTTTACGAGTTTCGATACCATACTACTAAATTTACCTTTAATTTTTATTATAAACATTTTAAAATAAGTACATTTACTTTTATTTATGGTTTTCGAGGGGTATTATCTTCATCAGATTTGTCTATAAACATGTTTTTGCTGTTCATTTAGTGTATTACCATCAAGTTTTGGTTGTTAGAAACTCCCAACTTTTGGTAGTTCAATACATATCCTTATTAACATGGTTCATATATTTGCTAGGAAAAAAATTCATGCACTTTTCCAGAAAAATTTAAGGATTAGAAAATTACTAGCAACATAAAATCTAAATATAAAAAAGCGTGATAAGTCCATTTAAAAAAAACTAAAAATCGTCTAAAATCTGAAACCTCAGTACAGGCCGAAGTAGAAAAAAAGGTTCAAACGTAAACAAAAAGTATTTTAACATTCAAGCCGTTCTTGTGATCATGACTCACGGACACCGTGATCAGAAAAATTATTCTGGTTGTCCAACTTGGCCTAAACTGGAGCTACAAAAGTAAGAGATACTCTTCTGATCACGCAGAGCCCAAGAACTGTCAATCATTCTGATGCAATGTGACGTCATCGGTAGATTTCGTGAAAATTACTAGGCAGCGAAATAAGTAAATCAGGAAGCATTATTGGACTCTTCTTCTAATGGGAGGTTGCACTGGCTGGCCGAGATTTGAAGCCAGCCAAGTGTAATCTAATCTTAATTCATATTCTATTTTGATTAAAAAAAATTTCTTCATTATTAGATTCAGTTATTTGAACTTGTTGTTTATTGAAATTTAAGTTTAGTTTCGAATTACGGTGTCGCATTTTTGCGACGGCCAACAATTTTTCGAAATTTCGTGCAATTCGTCGCATTTTGCGAAAAATCCGACTACAGATTGATCCCTGATCAGCTGTAAATCAATCACCTTTAAATTGCCGAGATAGTAAAGCAAGATTTAAAAATCAAATTTGCATTTAATATTTCCGTCGCCCAGCCGCGTCGTGGCGAGGGTAAAATCGCTCCATTTACGTCACACGGAGGCCGACTCAGTGACGTCACACAAAACACCGGCCAATGAGATGGAAAAATTTCACCGATGATCAACAACTGTCATCAAGTATTTCTTCCCGACAGATTCGAATTGGAGCGGAAGTTTTTTATTATTATTTTAGAAATGCAGCTTCAGTATTAATTATTTGTTGAACAAAAGGGAAAAATTATGATCGCCACTTTTGGCGACTGGGGTTCGATTTTTAGGTAGCCACTTTTAATGTAATAGTCGCCAGTTGGCGACTGGCGACCGCTAATCTAGAGCTTTAACGTGCATGTACGAATTGCGGCACATAGCGTCAAAAAATCTTTTTTAACACGCTTATTGTTGTAGTCTAGAGGCACCATATAAACAATAAAAAATATAAATGTTTACATCTTATTGAGAAAATCTTGAAAAAGGCTGACGTTTCCCAAGAAGCTAATTTTAGACACGAGTTTTTTTTAAATGCTACATTTTTATTATGTCTTTTGTGATGAATAGATATGAATTATGGGTTCAAAGAAATAAGAAAAATATACTGTACCTTTATATACAACAGCTGTTTTATTTGGTTTCTTATTCTTCTTTTGCCTTGTTTTATAAGGTTTTTTATTACTAGTTTCTACTATCGCTGAAGTTTCTACTCTATCCAACGCTGACTGTAAATTAAGCCTTCTTTTTACCTAAAAAAAAAATTAAAGATCTGATTATTTCAATGCATAACATTTTTCATAGTGTGCAAACTATTATTTTTTGTTCTAACAAAACATATATCCATTAAATAAAATATAACATTAGGACTTATTCCATGATCTACAGCATGGTTCATACATAATTTTCATTAAAAAACAATACATTTAAGGAGGTTTATTTTATCGCTCTTGCTGATAAATATTTTTAATTGATGATTCATAACTAATGGAGAAGTAAATTGCACTGATTTTAAAATAACTCCTAGAAACATTTTACTTTACTCAAAAATGGAAAGAGGGAAATATCTTTCTTTCAGAGAAAAACCGAGAAATCTTTCTTTCCAGGATATACCTTATCTGGGAAATTCCTTTTAATCAATTAAAAAGTTTTATAAAAGTTAACATCAGTTTTCTGTTTTCTTTACATCTAAATCTTTGTATTTTGGCTGTGATTGTAATTGTGCCACTGTCTGGTGGGGGGGACTGTTGTTATGTTCACGCTTTTTGTTCCCCTAAATCCCCACTATAGCTACCAGTTATAGTTTGCCAAAGCCTAGTACAGTCCTTTGATTTTATTTCTAGATTTAGTGGACTGAACTCAATTATTTATCCTATACAATATTTAAATGAATTGTTACCACGGACAATATTTTAATAATTATTTATGTTTATGCAGATGTGAATACTTAAATAATAAACAAAATAAAAGTACATGATTATTATATTACCATAGATGTAGTCAATTTTTAAAAATATTAATGTCATGATAAATTTTTATTAAAATACAAAATTAAAATTATTTTAATTAATCCCATTAAATAACATTTCGTATTATAATTGTTGTTTTATTGAACAATTTTTCCCAGGATGGTAAATACCAGTTTTTACCATGGTATTACCCGGGGCGGTAAAAACCATGCCAACCCTGATTCTAGAGCATGTCAAGACTGTTGCTGCAAATTGACGTCACAACCCTTCTTGAGTTCTTCAGTGTTTCGGCAGCGTGGCTTATAAAGTTATATTTCCCGCATTTAATATTTCCCGCATTTTAATAGTTGTATTAGAATATTTAAGGCTAATAAAGTTTTCAGTAAATATCCTATTTTTCGCCTTTTGTCTTGATTTTCAAATTTTATTACCAAATTTGTCATTAATCTAGTCAAATTATTGCCATATAATAAGCCAAATAGGTTGTTTTTCTTAACACAATTTCATGACACACATTTTATTACACTTACCTCTATAAAATATTCTTGTGAATTTTTCTATATTCCAGTGTTTACCAAAAAAATAGCCGAAGTATTTTTCTTGGAAAGCATGCTTAATTTTCCAAAAATAAATATTTTTTGTGAATTGATTAATTCTGAGTTTAAACACAATCTCATAGTCAACTTTTGTTCATGAATTTAATTTTTTTGCATACTTCATATTAATAAGTTAGGTTTGGGTGCAGTTTTATTGAGCATAAATATAAATGCTCATGAAGAAAATTTGGGGGCCCTGGGCATGTGCCCCATTTGCCCTGTCGGAAATCAGGCCCTGGAGGGTTTAGCCGAAATCTCACGTGTGTGTGGGGGGGGGGTCTTGTCAAATATCGCATTATTTTTTCCCCGAAAAAAATCAAAGTAAAATTGCGATAAAATGGAGCAAAATTCCAGCAAAAAAAATTCTTTACTTAAAAATTGGCAAAATCTTACAGGTTGTACTAAAAAGTTTAAGGGGAAAAGAAAGATTCGTTGTTTTATATAGATTCGATTGGAGTTTGCTTCTTTCGGCTCTCTTTATTAGTTTCAAGTCAGACCAAAGGATACGTGTTCAAATTTGTTTCACACTTCACAAAGAAAACGAATACAAAATGTGCATCGTTTGCGATGTTCTTTCTCACCATCATCAGACGATGCAGCTGCTGTTTTGACTATCCAAGCTTGGAGTTGGGCAACGATTTATTATTTCTTTTTAAGATTCCCAATTATCAAACCTCCAAATATAAAGTTTCGGTTGCAGAAAAAAAAGTCTCGGGTCTGGTGTCTTCTACTTTGGCTTTGGTGACTCAATTTGCCACAATTCTGGTCCTGGTGTGTGTGAGGGGGGGGAGGGCCGTTACTTAAAAAGAATAAAGGTTTGGGGGCAGATTAAGAGGGTTTTTTTAAGCCAAAATAGGGCGTTTATTATTAATTTTTATTTAAAAAAATCATACACACCCTTAAAATCTCAACGACGCAGTCTGCGCTGCGTCGTTGAACCCCCTTGTAGGCACCCCTGTATCTAATAATGAAACACAAGCGAGGGTGTGAATTCTATAAGAATAGAAACTGATTTTCTATTATTATGAAGCTTTAAGTATCTGCATCAGTTTCATTTGCTGCCTCAGTAAGCATCTGCATCAAGTTTAAATCTTTTTGTTATGGGTTTAAACAACTAATAAACCTAAAGGTATCAGGGTAGTGAATCAATAAACTATTTAAGAAGACTTGGGATCAGGAACATCACCATATAAGTTAGAACCATGACCAGATAATGATGACTTGTCATGGATGATTTGACTCTGATCACAACGAAATAGAGATACTAAGCTGAATATATTCCGGATGAGTAAAATAGGTTTAAAACCTAAAAATATTTTCATTAAAGATTTCTTGGATAAAATTTGATTGAAATACTGATAGTATTCTAAATGATTTTAAAAAAGTATAACTTTTATTAAATGTTAAATGATTTGCAAATGAATTTCAGAAAATGTAAAAAAAAATTAATTTTAATCATTGACCGGAAAGCCCACAGCTTGAGAAAAAAGTGTGTTACAGTTTTGTGTGCCGATCATTTCTGTAATCAACCTTAATCTTTGTTCTGTTTAAAAGATACTGTTGATATTTTGGATTTCTGGCCTACTATTTTGACCCGATGTTTTTATTGTTAGTTGGATAAATTAATGTGGCACTAGAGCTACAGGAGGGATATTACCGACTAGCGTCAGAATCCAGATCGAGCATAGTAATAAAATTTAAAATTCCAGTAGCATTTCAGCTTGAATTAACGTCACACTAGGGCTTTTGGTGTCGGCCTCATAATTTGGAAAACCAAAAATATTCCTGAATACTTATTCGTTCGAAAAATACTAGCAGATTTGGTACGTGTCCAGGTTTCAGAGCTATATGTAGCAACTGGTCTTATAATGGATTTATAAAAAGCAGGGTTGACATGGTATTTACTGTACTGGGAAAAACTTAAACAACAATTAATAAATATTATTTAATGGAACTAATTAAAATTATATAAATTTAATATTTTAATAAATATTTATCATTGACTTAGTACTTTTAAAAATTGACAAATCTCCCTTAATTATTTAAATTTTACATCTATGGTAATATAATAATCACATACTTTTATTTTGTTTATTTAACTATTCACATCAGTATGAACATAAATATTAAAATATTGTCCATGGTAAATATTCATTAATATATTATAGGATAAATAATTATAGAGTTCTGTTTACTAAATCTAGAAATAAAATCAAGGACTGTACTATGCTTTGGCAAGCTATAACTGCTATAGTAGGGATGAGGAGGAACAAAAAGCGTGAGCTTAACAACACGATTTCCCCCACCCAGACAGTGGCAGAATTATAAGCCAGCCAGAATACAAAGATTAGGATGTAAAGAAAAAAGAAATAACTGATGTTTACTTTTATAAAAATTTTTAATTGAATAAAAGGAATTTCCCTGATAAGGTATTTCCCAGTTTTTCCGCTTGGATGGGAAATACTAGTTTTGGACGGGAAAAACCCAACTGTGTGTGATAAAGAGTCAGTTTTGTCTTTCGTTTAATTAACTTTGATTGCATAAAGGTTTTCAGGTCATTGGGGACGTCCATAAATTAACGGGATGCGTTTAGGGGGAGGGGATTGAGCTGAATATCACCAAATATCACGTAGGGGGAGTCTCGTCAAATATCACATAATTTTTTCCAGTAAAATAAATCAACTTAAAATAGAGAAAATATAGCTAAATTAAATATAGTTAAAGAATAGTAGTTTCTTATGCTGTAGTCGTTTCATAGCCATCAATGTTTTATCCGTCAGTAAAATGGCTCATAATCCAAAATGGTGTGTCGAGTAATATGGAACATATAATCCGAAATTGCCTTCATGCCATCAAGTATAGAACCGGAAACAAAGTTGCTGAATGTATCTTTTGTAACCGAAAATTCTCCACTTGTAACTTATTTTAAAGCACATTTTATCATAAAAAAAATACTGTTTTGTTTCACCATTGGAACTTCATTACCATTAGTGCTAACATTTATAGTATGTACTGAAAATGGTTGTGTGGATTTTTATTTAAAACCAAAAGAGTTATTCTTAAAAATATAAATGGTATTCTTCCATAATACCCTCCTGAAAATTAGAGGGTCCCGAGCCAAATATCACCAGGGAGGGGGAGGGGTAAAAAAAAACATCAAAAGCGCATCGCGTGATTAATGGAAGCCCCCTTAAGGCAGCGATTAGCCACAGTTAAGAGTCTTCTAATTTCTGAGTTTAAATTATTTTGAGCATTATATTTAAACCAAGGTAACTGAAGTTATCAACCCACAACCTTGTAATTCTCAATTTTTAGATATTTGATGTTTCTTAATGCTTTAGTCACTGGCAGATATTTGGTCTTTCCTTCCCTTTTTTGCAAGTGCATTTTGGCTGCTGAGTGGTGTCAATGAAATGAACGCCTCACATAGTGCTTAGTTCTGAAAATTATCACAATATCGTCTGTAGATGTGTGAATTTGGACAGTCTTTGTAAAAAATTTTACCTCTACTAATAATTCCAGAATCACTTATTGCCTATTCTAGAACCAGATTGAAAAGCAGACAGGCAAGGGCATGTCTCGCCCTATTTTTTAAAGTATTCTGTGACATTCCCAGATAGTTTTACACATGAAAGGGTCTCTGTTGGGCGTTATCATGATAAGGCAGATCAGTTTTTCTGGAATTCTTAATTCTACAAGAGCTCTTAGAAGCATTTGCCTGTCAACACTATCATATGCAGTCTTGAAATCAATAAATAGATAGTGTAGGGCAATTACAAATTCTCTGAATTTTGTCCATAACTTGACGCAGGTCAAAGATTTGTTCACAAATAGCCTAGCTTTAATTTACCTTTTCTAAAACTACACTGATATTCTACGTTTTCGACCAGAGAAGAAAGTCTGTTAAACAGAATATTTGAGAATACCTTGTATAAGTTGTTCAACAAACTCATTCCTTTGAAGTTGCCGCAAATTGTCGGGTCTGCTTTTTCATGAAGGGGGTATATTATCTGTTTGGTCCACCCTGATGACACAACTTCGTCCTCCTAAATAGATAATATAATCTTATGTAGAATATTTGCGAAAGAAAGACCCCCATTTTTTAAGACCTCTGTCGTAATACAATCAGGTCCAGGGGCTTTACTTAACTTCATTTTATTTAGAGTTGATGCTACTTCTTCTAAAGAGGATGAAAGGTTTTTACTATAGTTGACCAAAAATCACACTTTTGGCGACAAATTCAATTAGCGCCAAATGTTGTCGACAAATCCGAATTTGAAACTTTCTGGATATTTGAGCTTCCCGATTGATCGGGAGTCGGATAAACTGGCTTTTACTGCACAGTTTAAATAATAATTTTTAACACTTACTGACAACTTAATTATTTTTATAAATACTTTGCTACAAAACCTAATAGCGAAGGGTTTTATTTCATGTACTTTGCCGTTTCTGTAATATGTTGATATATATACATGCATATATTATATATATAGTGAGTCCTACCATTTGCAAGATTTGTTATGTTTGTTTTGGGTTTGAATCCCCCCCCCCCCCCTCATTTTATATGGGTAATAATTGTAATATGCTTTTTTAATTTTGTTTGTATAATTCTATCTTGTCGAGATAGGCTCAGGGGCCACTTGGCAGCCAATATATATGCAAATAAAATAAGTTTTTCTTTCTTTTCTTAAAAAAAAAATTGCTACTAGAACTAGTAACCGTTAATTTCAAACCCTGACTCCAACTGACCCAAGTATTAAATAACCAGCGAGCAATTATAACCATGTGTAATTTTTAAAAAATAGCTCATTATTAAAATGACCTTATTTTGTGTGTATGTTTTGCATTGGGAACCTTCGAATAGTTTTTAAAAAAGGAACAGCTAGGATATTATGGCCGGAACATTTATATGGCAACTTTTGGCGTTGGTGAAAAATATATAGAGTAGGGTAGCTGGTTTATTGTAACACGTAAAATCACAATGAGCCGCCGATTGTGGCAAATCGACACATGATACTTTTTTTAAAAGCGCTACTACCCCGATTGTGGCTACTCGGCAATCCCCCGGAGGAGAGGGGGATTTAAGAGGGACTGTCAGTCACATAGAGCTACTGCATTAGTTTTGAAATCACAACTTTTGCAAAAGAATTGTTTTGCATTTTATCCCATTTTCACCGGTATGGAAATTACCATAACGTCAATTTAAATCAAAATTGAAAAAAAAACATCCGGTTATTTATTTATTATTGATAAAGTTTTAAAATAATGTTGCCATCTGCTGTATATTTTTAGCATTTTAAAACTTCAAAAATATATAATCAAATAACTAAATAACATTTTCGTTTCAAATTTGTTTCCTTTCGATGTTATGTTGATTCCCATACCTGAGGAAAAAGGGCTAACATGGCAAAGCAATACTTCTGCGGAAGTTGCGATTCCAAAACTAATGCATTAGCTCTATGGGACTGACAATCCCTCTTAAGCTGAATTATAAAATAATTCACAATTAATTCATATTTACTAACATTACTTTTTAATCTAAGTTGTTAATAAGATATTTATTAAATTTTTAATTTTGAAGGATTTGTTATCATTAATGAAATATTTGTATAATAATCCGACGTAGGCCAATATAACACAAAGATTTCATTAATAATAAAAAGGGAATCAAACATTGATTTTAAAAAAATCAAATATTGTATTCAATAATAAAATATAAAAAAATATTTGATTGATACAAAAAAAGAAATATCTTATCTATACAAATATAAAATATTCTAAAAATGAAACCTATTGTGAAACTTCAGATAGGTTAGAATGGCAAAATAAACAATTGGTTGTTTCGATAAAGGCATTTGCATACTGTTCAGCTCATAATGTGTGTTTCATTACAAATCAAAAGCAAACCAATCACTCGAAATACATCATAAGCTCTAGATAAAATAATTTACTTAAACCAGGGATTGGAGTAACGCGTTACTTGTAACAGTTACTTTTTTTGGGTAACGCCGTTACATTTTTCAGAAAGTAACTAACTTGGTTACTTTCAGCGGTAACGAAGTAACGAAAAATGTCGTTACTTTTCCATTACTTTACGAAGGCCGTCTGATGCCAATTTTGAAATTCCACTCCTAAGAAGGAAACATTTTGCATTCCTGGAATACGAGCTTTTCTTGGGAGGGAAAAAGTAAAGCATATAATATAATTGTCCACTTTGGCTGATAAAGGCGTGACGGTGGCTTTCAGGCAGAATTGTTACAGTACGAATGTTCTTCCTTGTCTGTTTACCTTTCTAAGTATCACATTATAAGCCCCGCACAATTACAGGCATCTACGGAAAAGAAGGGTTTTCAAATAAATCAGGCTAACTGCCAAGCAGGTTGGATCCCTCAGTCCAAACCCCTTTGTGTTTTGTCTGAATAGGTTCTACAACAATGGCTAACAACAAAGTCCTTTTTCTCGAAGAGGGGTGGGGAGGGGGAGACAGAGATTTCACTTTTATTCTTGAGAGATACCCCTCGTTTACAGAGGGACTCGTTGTCTTCTGATCATCAGGGTAAAGGATTAAAATTAATTATAAAAAACTGTTTATTAATTATAATTTCAGTGTTTTGTTTGAGCTTATGATTCGTTTATCGTGGTTCTCTTTGAAAAATGGTAAGATGGCTAAATTTCAATTTTTCTTATAACTTTAAATTTCAAAAAGTAACTGTGATTCGTTACTTTTTTAAAAGTAAGTGTAACGCGTTACTTTTCATATTAAGTAACTGTAACAGGGTTACTTTTTTAATTAAGTAACTGTTACTGTGACAGTGTTACTTTTTAAAAGTAACTTTCCAATCCCTGACTTAAACCAATTCTACATTCTACAATTTTCCAATTTTCATTCCAATTGTCCAATTTTCATGGAAGAAATATTTAAAAAATACAGCAATGGCAGCAATTTTTGTCAAGCGTCTTGTGAAAAATTCGAATTATTTCGGTGCCCATCATAACTTCAAAACTACTGCACCGATCCTTTTGAAAATTTGCACACCATATCTGTACATAATTTATAAGGTAAAACTTTATACATAACGATTTTTTTGCTCAAAATCATGTTTTTCCTTTTAAAGTGTTCCCAAAAATTGAAAAATTTAAATTTTGAAAAAACCTTCCAGCGTTACCTGGGAAAAGTCCTTATCTAATGATATAACTTTGATTTTTTGATTTCAAAAGATCCAGCACGGAGTTATGATGGGCACCGCAATTCAACTCTTTTCCGAGACGCTTGATAAAAATTGCCACCAATTGCCACATTTTTTTTAAAGATTTCTACGTGAAAAAGGGACACAATATCCTTCGAAGGTCACACTTTAATGTACCATTGGTTTAAATAAATAGATTAAACCGTTTCGTCAAAAAAAAAATCAAAAATGTGCCTTATTTCACATGAATTAACCCTTCCCTGCCCTACCCTACCCTTAAGCGAGTTTATGTTAATGAGGTGTGACTATAAATTGAAGTTTTCCAACAACTTTGACGTTAGGTAAATGCTTTACATACTTGATATTTAACTTTAAAAAAACCAATAAAGTATAATAAATAGAAGGAATAAAAGCAAGTTGCACGTAAATAACTTTAAAATAGAAGATTTTCTAAATAGAAGCAGAAGGAAAAACACACATTTTGAGAGTGAAATCGAAACAACCAACCAAATTGCTAGAACAGCAAAATTTAAAATAGGAGATTACATCATCTGAAACAACCTCATTGAATTTTATAAAAGCCAAACAAAACCTTGAAATAAACCAAAAATATATTGTTTTGTGTTTCAAACAAAAACACAAACATTAAAAAACAAATTTCCAGAATAAACCCATTACACGCTTTACCAATCTTTATATAAATCTAGTACGCCATATTTTCAACCGAGCCAACTTTCTCAAAAGTAAATTAGTTTGCACGATTTAGCAACACGATTGATGTAAACATTGATTGAGTTGAACTTGAATGTTTACCAAATTAAGTACATTTTTCGCTACTTGGCTACAAAAGGCAAGTGGCCAAATCCAGACTGACCATAACATCCTAGCAGTACCTAAAAAAAATGGGGCTAAAGTAAATTATAACTCCTGGCAATCAAGTCTTTATTTTTTAGTTCATTAGGCTTTTATGGTTCCTTTTGTTGTCACTTCAATTGGCAACAAACTTAGCTAACGCCAGGTTTATTTTCATTTAGACTTGGCGACAACTTCCAGGATCTATAACTTAAACCAAAAATCACACTGATCACAATTGGCTTATTTCAGGTGACGTAATTAATATAAGATTTAATTTTTACTCTTCTTTCTATTGGTGCTCGGTTCCCACATGACATTGATTCACCCACCAAGGTTTGAGAAAGAATTTATTTTCCTTCAATATTTATGTTGGCAGAGCCGGATTTCCGGCTGGGCACATGCCTAGGCCCCCGCTTCAAGGGGGGGGAGGGGGGGCACTAAATTTTCGTCAAAGAGAATACAGAATAATATTGCGGAAAAAATCTGCTAAAATTAGTTACCAGAACAAAATAAATTATAAATATAACACAATTGAACCAAGTGTCATTAATTTTTCAAAAGCAAGTGACTAATATAAATATTATATCCTTTGTTATTTTAATAAAGGCCCTGACCATGTGAATAAAAATTATTCATATGTATTTAAAATATGATATATGACAAGATAATAGGGTAATTCCACGTAACTGAAGTGTATGTCACAATTTAAAAGGAGCTTACAAGCTTTTGAAATTTGAAAAATAAATAAAGCACATTATATTATTTAGTTTTAATAAGTGTAGATCAACTATTCTGCTAATCGTTTTTCATTTAATGTTTAAACTTGTAGTTTTAATAACTTCTTACACACATGACTTACACTACAGAAAGGTTAATTTTGTATGGAATTAGCCAATAGGTTTCAGATGCCTTATTTTATGTATGTATTTAAAAAGAAATTATGCAACGCATGCAATACTTGCTTAAAAATATTTAAGATAATGTTAAAGGTTATTTATTTGTACAAATCTAAAATGAAAAAACCATGTATATAATTGGGATCAGATTTACTGTACGGTCCCCCTTGGCGCGACTTTTCGGATTTGGCGATAAATATTTTTTCTGGCAACCTGTCTGACTTCAACTGACTATTCGAATTCTATGACTTCGCCCCGATGATGTTTTCCGGCAACCCTATTGGACCGTTGATTGAGTTTTCATAAGAAATATTCCTATACAATCTTTTCTTTGAATAGTGTTTTTTTTTTAAAAGTCGCCAAAAGACGTACTTTTGGCGCGATTTCGGAAAGTTCGCCAAGGGGGACCGTACAGTAAATCTCTACCTATAATTGTTATAAAAATGTACATTTAAATTTATAAATGTATTGTCTGAACAAAGTATTGTTTATATGTGTATGTGTAAAATTATATAACCCCAAATCTAGTAACGAGAGAAATTTAAATTTGAATTTCAAAAAATGTATTAATTATATTTAATTTTTAGATAATTAGTATAAATTTAAATTTGTAAATGTATTTTAATAATTGAAGGTACAAAAATGTAAAAGTATATGAAGAATACTAAAATATGATACAAAATGTATATTTTTTTTGTTTGTATAAGAGGTAAGCTGGAATGGGCACGGAAGGCCTTGGCCCACTAATGGGCTGTTACGCCAAGGAGTTTAGTTTTTTATATAAGAAGTGACTTTTATTTAACTTTCAGTAAAAGCAATTTTACGATCAATTGCCCACTTGGTTTTTTTTTTAAACCCACCCGTGTTTTTTCGGGTCGGGTAAACTCGTAACAAACCTCAAAAATACCAATAAAAAAGTTAGTGTACTAACCTCCCCCTTTTTGTTAACAATAACAAAAAATAAAATTATGATAAAAGTTTTGCTTTGCAATTCAACTCTACAAAGGTAAAAGTAACAAAAGAATATATAATTCCCAGGTCAGGTTGCGAGATAAAGGAGGGGGGGGGGGAGGGCGAACTAGTCAATGTATGATGAAAGACTTCTTTTACATTGCAGTAAAAAATAAACTTACAAAATTATTAAATCTATGCAGGTGATGGTGATATCTAATACAAAACGGAAAAAAAATTCACTTTTCCCAGAACCCCGCTAGATACAATTTTATTTCTTACGTTTAAATAATTTTACTTCTTTCAAAAACCATTTAAAAAACTTTTCTATGATATTCTTAGTGCCCTAAAAACACTGCCCTAATTCATAGATTGATTTTTTTTACTAAATATCTTAAATACATTTCCAACATCTTTGTTGCCATGAACAACATTTCACATGCAATTCAAAATGCATTATTTTTTTGTTTGTAAATTATTATCTACTGTTTTGTGTTCGCCAGTATGATCCTTGTGTTCCTTGGTGTTCGGCCTACATTATTGTTTTATTTATTTTCCTTCAAGTTCATTTGTGTAGGGGGAACTAGGGACATTTGACCCATAAGGATACATGACCCAATGCCTTTTTCTCAGCAAGGGAAAAGTTTTGCGAGTTGAAAGTGGCATCACTTTTTTCTTTTCAGCCAGCTGATCACATGGTGAAATAAACGAGCTGAATCATTGCGTATATGTTTAGTAATGCGAAAAAATACGTTTTCATGCACTGAAAGTAAATTTTTGAGGCCGTAAGGTTTTTTGGTCAACATTTTTTGGTTTAAAGGAAAGATTTTCTCAATTAGTTACTTGTGTAGTTCATGCTTTTAGCTACAATTACATGTATGATAGTGTCAATGTTTTTATTTGCAAAATACTTTGTTTTGGGGTTAAGAAAAAAAGTGCAACTACGGATACTTGACCCAAGTCAATTAGGGATACACGAACGACCCAAGTAAATAACAAAAAAGTAGGCCGAAGTAGACGAACTAAATTTTTTAAAAAATCACGGGAGTCCCAGAAAATGACTGGGTTTTTACCAAATATCGGGGAAAACGGAATATAAGAAGTTTTTTTGGGGAAAGCACAAGAACAAAATTCTTATGAGCCTAGAACTCTCAATTTGCAAATAGAATAGATGAAAAATGTTTTAAATGGCCTGAAATGGGTAATATATTCCAAGTTAATAATGATAAAATAGAAGCGATTCTTCAACCACCTGTGTTTTCTCTGTGACATAAAAGGATTCCCAGTTTTGTATTTAAAAAGTCTTTACGTTTAAATAGTTCGTTAAAATAAGAATAATTAATGCGATAAAAATAGGAAGTAATAATTTTGTCTGACAAAAATTTAAAAACATACATATAAACTTTATATGATGTTTTGTATTTAAAAAGTCTTTACGTTTGAATTTGAATAGTTAGTTAAAATAAGAATAATTAATGTGATAAAAATACGAATAATTTTGACTGACAAAAATTTAAAAACATACATATAAACTTTATATGATGTTAGTTTTGCTATCATGTAAAATTATTTTTAAAATTTAAAGTCCTACTAATAAATATATGGGTTGGGTCACATATTCCTAATAGGTGGGTCATGTATTCCTATACATTGGGATACATGACCCAAAACTAAAGTTTTAAATAATTTATATTTTACTAATATTACAGTTATATACTTCAGAAAAATACTAAAATATATTGTGTAAGACTTATTAAAGTATAAATTGACTGCATTTGCACATCAATAAATAGTGTTTTTTAAAAGTTACAAGCCTACTACAAGCAAATCTACTACAAGTTGGGTCATGTGTCCCTGGTTCCCCCTACTATGTTTGTGTGAAAAAAATGTTATATTAAAAAATAGAAATTAAAAATATTTTTTTAAACTAAATTACTAAAATTCAATGTTTACAACTGCAAAACCAGGGGGGATTCAATATCTTTAGTGTAGACTTTCAGTGCTCCTCAGTACTAAAGTTTTACTATTTAATTAAAAATTCTTTATTAACCGGTATTTTCGATAATCCGACTTACCTCCGGTCCCAATTAGATCGGATATAATCGAGTTCCAATTATAATTTCCAGATTATGTTGAGTGACAAAGGAGGGGAGAAGGGATGATGAAAAGGATAGTGTTTAATACAGATAGTTTTAGAAATCGTATAAAAACTATTTCAGCAAAAAACGATAACTTTATGCTAGTAAAAGACGTTTACGTTGCTCTGCTTTAGGCTTATGATATGAAGTACGCAAAACCAAACAAAGCACTCGAGTGCTGTAGTGTTTATTTTTGTTTTTATTCAAGTGTACAGTTATGTGTGCAACATGTTAATTTTAACGAGTTGTTTACAATTAGATGTATGTTAATAACTTTCTAGAACACCAGAATTCCTAAGCGGAATTTAAAAAAAAATAAGCAATACCTGATGATAGGATGGTGGCGGCTTTTGGGCTAAGTAATAATGGTCAGGGGTTTGACCATATTCATCCATAATAATTCTTGTCTGCTGAGGAGTCCCATCTTTACAATCACTTGGTACCGGGGTAATTACTTTCAAAGTTGGTGTTTTAAGGGTAGCAGGGTCGTAAACTAACTTACTGAGAGAGGGTATGCGTGACATGACAGCGTAATTTGAGTTTACAAACAAAGAGTTAGTATGGTCATAGTCGAAGTATCACAGTATTTTTGTAAAATGCCAAAGTTTTAAAGTGCATTGGACGCACAGACGCTATCTGCCATTGTGATGAGGCCCGGTGTTCCTGTTCAACGTCATGAAACGCGGTTGGGGTGATACATCCGATAGCCCACCTCCTTTTTTAAGCAACTGTTCGTGTCCGCGAAGACAGGCTTGGATGCACTCGAGGCTGGGATGGCTGTGCATCGAAAAAAAAATCTGTTGGCGATACTGTAGTGTAGGGCAACCCTGGAGAAGCGGTTCTAGGTGATAGTTACTGTTTCAAACCTACTTGTTTTTCGATAAGAAGTTCACAATTATTTTCTTAAAAGAACTATACCAAGACAAAGGTACTGACTAAGGTATTTCCTTAAAACTGATCACATGTTTTGTTTAAAATTAACTCAATATTAATTAATTTGTTATTAATTAGTTTTCAATTTAAATTAATTTCCCATTAATTAATGTATTATTAATTACTCTCAATTAAAATTAAACTTCTTACTAATTTATTAATTAATTTTCGATTTTAATTGACTTACTATTAATTAACATATTAATTAATTATTTTTTTAATTAACTTGTTTATTTACATTCTCACATAGAAAAAATATCAATTTTACATGACAGGAATAGAAACACTAATAAAAGATAATAAAAAATGCATACAATCAAATACAATGGGCTTGTTTCAACACTTTGTCAAAGAAAACAAAACAACCAATGACATCGCAGTTCGGAGCGCGTGGCCTTTTTAAAACCAATGAGCTATTTCAACACTTTTTCAAAGAAAACGAAACAGCTAATGACAGCGCAGCACAGAGAACGTGACGTCATAAGAAATATTCCCATTATACAAAGAGAGAAATAATGTCACATTTTAGCCTTAGGAAAAGTAATATTTACTAATTTATAATTTTAAATAAAATTAAAAATTATTAAATGCTTCAGTTAAAATAAAGTAAATGAAACTTTCCCACAATGGGGATGTTTCACGACTTGAGTGGCAACAGTTCCACGGATTGAAAAAAAGGTCTCATTTGGTTAAGGGGGAATGGGCGCGCTTTACCGTGGGTCTCCAAACTCAAATGCCTCAGTGTTAATCCAATGGCCAAAAAACTATTTTATCTGCCACATTTCTCCGGCTGTATTGAATATTTTTACAAACGTTTTTTTTAAATAATAAATGTAGATAACTTACAGGTCTCTACTTCCCACTTTTAGAAATTGCTTCGAATATTTTGTCTAAAATTATTTATTGAAAATTTAAAAAAATATTCGAACCAATTTCAAAAAGCGGGAAGGTCGGGACCTGTAAGTCAGCTACATTTATCACATAAAAAAAATCCGCTTGTAAAAATATTCAATACAGCCGGAGACATGTGGCAGAGAAAAAAGTTTTTTCTCCATAGGATTAACACTGATGCACTTTGCTTTGGAGACCCCCGGTCCAGCGCGCCCATTCCCCCTTAATCAATGTAGTGGAGCTTACCATGCCATACCACCACTCTCCGCTTATAATATTACGCCAAAAAAATCATGGGTGGCTGGGGGCCCAGTCGGTAAGGCCCTTGCCTTACATGCAAAAGGTGTGAAGTTGGGCCCGGGTATTGTCAAAATAACTGCCGGCATATAAACGGTCATAAATTCCGACGAATAATACCCCGTGTAGAGTGTGTGCACATTAAATATGCTCAAGTCCAGACGCCACGTACGATATCGCCCTAAAAAAGTTGCATTGGGTACATACATTGTTATAGCTCTGGACTGCAGAGCTGGGGGTCTGGGTTCGTTCCCGGGTAAGGCATGGTTGTAGTTGGTTGGTTGGTAGACATATATATTCAGGTTTGTGTGCTTGGTCAGCGACCCGCTTATAAACCTTCGTCAAGTAAGACAGACACAACAGACAACACACACACACACATAAGTGGATCCATCTAATTTTTGGCATGTTGTAGTTTGTACCTATCTGTCTTATAATTGGGTGAAAATCTGTTCAGCTGTGTGTCATAATAAATATTATTATTAAGATACGATTCAATTTAGTCATACTCAGGTGTTGGCTCTTGGCTCGTCACTTGACTGTGGTTCTAAATTACGACGCCCGTCGCCAATAGCCCTCGTGTAGCTCTAGTGCGACGTTATCATTGAATTTCAAAATTGGCATTCGGCAGCCTTCGGAAAATAACGAATTTTTTCGTTACTTTAATCGTTACCGCTAAAAGTGACTAAGCTATAGTAATATATATATATATAATATATAGTATATATATATATATATATATATATATATATATATATATATATATATATATATATATATATATATATATATATATATATATATATATATATATATATATATATATATATATTATATTATTATATATGTATATTATGTATATGTATGTATATGTATGTATATGTATGTATATGTATGTATATGTAGTATGTATATGTTGTATATGTTGTATATGTGTATATATGTGTATATATATATATATATATATATATATATATATATATATATATATATATATATATATATATATATATATATATATATATATATATATATATATATATATATATATATATATATATATATATATATATATATATATATATATATATATATATATATATATATATATATATATATATATATATTATATATATATATATATATATATATAGTATGAATATTTCGTAGCAAATAATATGATCGCTGCGAGGGCAAGTGCACCCCCTCCTCCCGGCCGGATTTCGAAGTTGAAAGAAAAATAATAGAACAGTTTTAAAAAAATTCGCCTATTTCGCTTTCGATTTAGTGTACATAGATGATTTTAATATGTGTATTTATTTTAAACAGCACATACCACCTTATTTTGCAGCTAACCAGCTACCTTTCCCCGAAGTGGGAGAATATTGTGCTGGGGCGGCAAATCGTAGCCTACAGGCTGGAAATCTTTAAATCCGGCCCTGCATTTACAGTACAGTAGAACCTCGTATCTAATTGGGACAGATTTTCGCCTTCGTTGCTAAGGCATATCTGTTGGTTGGTTGTTTTACTTCGCACTAGAGCGTGCTCTGATTCAATGTCGAGTTTTTTTTATGGAAGGGTGAGGAGGGGAGATATTATCGCTCAGAAAAATGGTTTGATGGCAACACGATTTTCAGAAGGTGATTTTATATTCAAATAAATGCTGATTTGTTTATTGGATTCTAATAATTGTACCGATCAAATTAAGAATTTTATCAATTGAAGAGCTTGTTTGAGAACGTGCTAAGCGATTTTTTGGACATTTACAAATATTCAAATAAAGTTATAATTTAAGTCAAATTCCAAAAAAAAATATTTTAAAAAAAATCATTGAACAAAATTTAAAATAATTAATGTTTTAATAAAATTCATCGGGTAATGATTAATTACTCGCATTTGTCTCTTATTTTTTTTATTGTATTTTACAAATCTAGTTAAAATGAATGGTAAATTTTAAAGAAAATCGTCCATTGTCATTTATCGTTTAATATGCCTAATTTATTTTTTTTAACGTTACGTACTTAAGTATATTATTCGTTTGTAATACATATTTGCTAAGATTCTGTTTCAACTTTTATTAATTTTTTTTGTTTGCAAAAAGTAAGGGGTAGGTAAAATATAACTTATCATAATCGGTTAGACATAACATAATAGACTAATTGTATTTCATAAAAACAAACAAATGAATTAAAGTAAAAACGGTTCTGTAATAAGAAAAATATATTTTCTCGCGTCTTGATTTGTTAAAAGTGTATCTGTTTTTCTAACAATACAACAAATCTCCAACTGCAGAAGTTACCAACATTTCTAAAGACTTTCCCATGTTGTTTTGACCTCTTAGCTGCGACTCTCCGCGATGTTTGGGACAGTATTTTACTACTATTACTTCGAACTGAAAAACATGTCACCATAGCATAGTCCGTTTACGGTGCTTTCGAATCACCCCGGTGTAACTGAAACTCAAGTTTGTTGGTAAAAGTCACCCCCTTATCCCAATTCAAGTCAAGCAGTCTGCTTTTGCGCCTGAGGGGCTTTATCCAAGAATCATCGACGCACATAACATACCTCCCACTGACCAGGAGATAAGGAATTCCGTAGTTCGCAAAAGCATTCTTGGCGAAAAATTCTCCCACGTATTATTTTTTTAGCTACAATTAGAACTTTTTAAATATAATTTTAACTTACATAAGCTTTAGAAACACAGTTTATATTAATAATATCATACCTGAGGGTTTAGGATCCACCTTTTTTTTTAAATTTAGAAATACTATTTTATCGAAAAACAAGCTTAAAAAGTAGAGACCTATTTGCGAACTTACTTTATTCGATTAAAACTGGACACACACACACACACACACAAGTCACAAAGTGCTTAGTTCGTCTTCGTGGTGGTGGGGGAAGCGCTCAAACCAAGAATAAGTCACAACACCAGGTGCTATATTGTTTATGTTTATCAAGGATTCGCAGCTGAATGCTTCATTTCATTTTTTTTGTCTTTTTTTTAATTCTTTCGAATTAAAAAAAAAGGTAGGCTACAAAATTTCTTATCCAAGGAGGAAAAAAAAGAAGGCGTTTTCAAAGTTAGAATCCCTATCACAAAATTTTACAGTTACTTTTTCCCCTCCTTCCTTGGAATAGAACATTTTTAATACTGAAACTTCTCACTAAAATGGCTGCATACTCTGGAAATTTATGAATTTGGGACTGCGACTTACATGCAAGTTAAACAATAATTTGAAATAAAACCATGTAAAAAAATATTGAGAAATATCTTGCACATGCGCAGAAAATAAGCAATTACTATTTACTAATAACTCATACTAAGACTCGTTACTCTTTTTTAAATCAACTTATTACATTGAAATTTGTATGAAATATATTTAAGATATGCTGAATGTACAAAAAATTGTATTTGTTTTATAAATAAAGATTTTATTATCATAATACTTGATATAACCGAAGAACGAATTATTAATTTATTTATATTATTTCCTAAAACATTTTAAATAAATCTTAGTTCTTTCGCAAAAATTTAGCTTATAGTTAAGGGTAATTCCATGTAGCTGTAGTATAAGTAACAATTTAAGAGGAGAATATAAGCTTTTTAAATTTGAAAAATAAATAAAATTAAATAAAGCACGTTACATTATTTAGTTTAATAAGTGTAGATCAGCTATTCCGCTATTTTTTTTCATTTAATGTTAAAAGTTGTAACGATAATCACTTTTTACACATGTGACTTACACTACAGAAAGGATAATTTTTCATGGAAAATAGCCTTATATACTTCCTTAAAATTGTTACTTTTCATTTTTAGTTTTCAGAGTGGTCCAAAACATAGATATCATAGTTAAAGTATTAGATTGGCTGATCACGTGACCTCCAATACTAACGACGGTACGCGCGTGGAGGCTTTTTAAGAGGGCAAAATTGCCACCCCTTATCCCAATTCAAGTCAAGCAGTCTGCTTTTGCGCCTGAGGGGCTTTATCCAAGAATCATCGACGCACACAACATACCCCCCACTGACCAGGAGATAAGGAATTCCGTAGTTCGCAAAAGCACAATTAGAACTTTTTAAATATAATTTTAACTTAAGCTTTAGAAACACAGTTTATATTAATAATATCATACCTGAGGGTTTAGGATCCACCTTTTTTTTTTTAATTTAGAAATACTATTTTATCGAAAAACAAGCTTAAAAAGTAGAGACCTATTTGCGAACTTACTTTATTCGATTAAAACTGGACACACACACACAACACACACACACACACACACAAAACACAAGTCACAAAGTGCTTAGTTCGTGGTGGTGGGGGAAGCGCTCAAACCAAAAATAAGTCACAACACCAGGTGCTATATTGTTTATGTTTATCAAGGATTTGCAGCTGAATGCTTCATTTCATTTTTTTTGTCTTTTTTTTAATTCTTTCGAATTAAAAAAAAAGGTAGGCTACAAAATTTCTTATCCAAGGAGGAAAAAAAAGAAGGCGTTTTCAAAGTTAGAATCCCTATCACAAAATTTTACAGTTACTTTTTCCCCTCCTTCCTTGGAATAGAACATTTTTAATACTGAAACTTCTCACTAAAATGGCTGCATACTCTGCAAATTTATGAATTTGGGACTGCGACTTACATGCAAGTTAAACAATAATTTGAAATAAAACCATGTAAAAAAATATTGAGAAATATCTTGCACATGCGCAGAAAATAAGCAATTACTATTTACTAATAACTCATACTAAGACTCGTTACTCTTTTTTAAATCAACTTATTACATTGAAATTTGTATGAAATATATTTAAGATATGCTGAATGTACAAAAATTTTTATTTGTTTTATAAATAAAGATTTTATTATCATAATACTTGATATAACCGAAGAACGAATTATTAATTTATTTATATTATTTCCTAAAACATTTTAAATAAATCTTAGTTCTTTCGCAAAAATTTAGCTTATAGTTAAGGGTAATTCCATGTAGCTGTAGTATAAGTAACAATTTAAGAGGAGAATATAAGCTTTTTAAATTTGAAAAATAAATAAAATTAAATAAAGCACGTTACATTATTTAGTTTAATAAGTGTAGATCAGCTATTCCGCTATTTTTTTTTTTCATTTAATGTTAAAAGTTGTAACGATAATCACTTTTTACGCATGTGACTTACACTACAGAAAGGATAATTTTTCATGGAAAATAGCCTTATATATTTCCTTAAAATTGTTATTTTTAATTTTTAGTTTTCAGAGTGGTCCAAAACCATAGATATCATAGTTAAAGTATTAGATTGGCTGATCACGTGACCTCCAATACTAACGACGGTACGCGCGTGGAGGCTTTTTAAGAGGGCGAAATTGCCACCCCTTATCCCAATTCAAGTCAAGCAGTCTGCTTTTGCGCCTGAGGGGCTTTATCCAAGAATCATCGACGCACACAACATACCCCCCACTGACCAGGAGATAAGGAATTCCGTAGTTCGCAAAAGCACAATTAGAACTTTTTAAATATAATTTTAACTTAAGCTTTAGAAACACAGTTTATATTAATAATATCATACCTGAGGGTTTAGGATCCACCTTTTTTTTTTTAATTTAGAAATACTATTTTATCGAAAAACAAGCTTAAAAAGTAGAGACCTATTTGCGAACTTACTTTATTCGATTAAAACTGGACACACACACACAACACACACACACACACACAAACACAAGTCACAAAGTGCTTAGTTCGTGGTGGTGGGGGAAGCGTTCAAACCAAGAATAAGTCACAACACCAGGTGCTATATTGTTTATGTTTATCAAGGATTCGCAGCTGAATGCTTCATTTCATTTTTTTGTTTTTTTTTTAATTCTTTCGAATTAAAAAAAAAGGTAGGCTACAAAATTTCTTATCCACAGAGGAAAAAGAAGAAGGCGTTTTCAAAGTTAGAATCCCTATCACAAAATTTTACAGTTACTTTTTCCCCTCCTTCCTTGGAATAGAACATTTTTAATACTGAAACTTCTCACTAAAATGGCTGCATACTCTGCAAATTTATGAATTTGGGACTGCGACTTACATGCAAGTTGAACAATAATTTGAAATAAAACCATGTAAAAAATATTGAGAAATATCTTGCACATGCGCAGAAAATAAGCAATTACTAGTTACTAATAACTCATACTAAGACTCGTTACTCTTTTTTAAATCAACTTATTACATTGAAATTTGTATGAAATATATTTAAGATATGCTGAATGTACAAAAAATTTTATTTGTTTTATAAATAAAGATTTTATTATCATAATACTTGATATAACCGAAGAACGAATTATTAATTTCTTTATATTATTTCCTAAAACATTTTAAATAAATCTTAGTTCTTTTTCAAAAATTTAGCTTATAGTTAAGGGTAATTCCATGTAGCTGTAGTATAAGTCACAATTTAAGAGGAGAATATAAGCTTTTTAAATTTGAAAAATAAATATAATTAAATAAAGCACGTTACATTATTTAGTTTAATAAGTGTAGATCAGCTATTCCGCTATTTTTTTTCATTTAATGTTAAAAGTTGTAACGATAATCACTTTTTACACATGTGACTTACACTACAGAAAGGATAATTTTGCATGGAAAATAGCCTTATATACTTCCTTAAAATTGTTATTTTTCATTTTTAGTTTTCAGAGTGGTCCAAAACCATAGATATCATAGTTAAAGTATTAGATTGGCTGATCACGTGACCTCCAATACTAACGACGGTACGCGCGTGGAGGCTTTTTAAGAGGGCAAAATTGCCAGTGTTGCTGCCACTTTAAGGAGAAAAATACTACGAAAAAATACCATTTATTTCTAAAATTACAAAAAAAATACTAGAAAAGGATTTAAAGTCAACTAAAAAGATTCCAAAATGCAGCTAGTATTTTTACGATATTTTTTGTAATTTTAGAATTAAATGGTATTTTTTCGTAGTATTTTTCTCCTTAAAGTGGCATCAATACTGGCAATTTTGCCTTCTTAAAAAGCCTCCATGCGCGTCCTGTCGTTAGCATTTTGGAGGTCACGTGATCAGCCAATCTAATACTTTAACTATGATAATGTCTAAAACGTTTTCTTACTTTAATTCCATTCCGCGTTCCTCAAAACTGCATTCGAGACATTATTTACCGGCGAAAATGTGTTTTGTAATACGCATTATAAATTGTCAAAAATAAATTTTATATTTCTGAGTAGTTTTCGAAAAATATTAAAAAATATCAGAGAAAATCAGAGAGGTAATTTTGGACATGAGTGTATTTAGTGCAAGTGCCTGTTGATGCTCAAACTATTTTCATCAAATTTCAAAACTTTCAAAGAAAGCCCCGCCGATTTGTTTACGACACTATTTCTGCCCCCCCCCCCCCCACTCAACAAAATATCACCCTACTTCCTGTTTCAGTTGATATCGAAACTAGTTATTTTAAAATTTAAATTTATGGTCTTTACAGGCCATTAAAAGTGAGAAAAAAATGCCCTAATTCCCTAATGGGTACCAAGAGTATATTTGGACGATTCAGTATACAAGTGAACCAAATCAACTTTTTGTCATTTCGAGTGAGCAGCGCATAATTGCTGCACTAACTACACTGCTCAAAACAATTAGGGGAACGCCATGGTTTAAACCCTTTCACCCCCAATGATTCCATTTGGAATCATCAGCTTGCGATTTTTTCTGACTAAGTTAAGCTCGCAATTATGTATCGTTAGAAGGAAGAATCATATCTTTTGAAGAATTAAATAATGTTTGTTTTAATTAAATGAAAATATGAAAAACATGGTAAAATAAAATTAACTCCCAAAAATTTTATGAAATAAATTGACCCTAAATTCTTCACGCTTGCATTCTTAGGGTGTTTAAAAATTGATTTTATTTTTTTAACAAATAAAGTTTTTAAAAAATTATTGTTATAATTTATTCAAAAGTTATGATTCCAATTGTTTTCCCTTACATTTTAGTTAAAAAAAATAAAGATTTTTTCCTCCGTTTTTTACCATTTCATTCTGGATGCATAATGAATCTTTTTCACAAATTTTAGATTTTTAGAATAAAAATAAAATTTTGGGACTGAAAGTGTAACTAAATTACGCAAAGTGCTCCCCTAATTGTTTTGAGCAGTATGTATGTAGAATTTCAGTGCAATAATAAAAAGTCCCATTTCAGAAATTTTAAAACTACTACATTTAAAAAAATGTTCGGAGGTATTTTTGTTATAAAGCTTAACTTTTCAACCTATGTAGCTTTTTATGGATTTGGTTCACTCGTATTCTAAGCCCTCTATTTAAGGAAATATATATTTTATATTCAAGAATTTGCCAAAAGAAGCGACTCATGCATTTTATTGCATCCTTTCCTCGCCAAACCACCCGAAGCCATTCCGCCCATGAAGTTTCCCTCCAAAAGCAGCGGGAACCAATCGGAGTGTCTCTTATCGCCGTCCGTCAAAAACTTCTATGATCGCCAATACCGGATAGGCGGATAACTGCGGTGTGTGTGGAGGGGGTATTGGGTATTAAAAAAAATGCGAGTTGAATCGATGGAGGGTGTTCTAAGGCCGTCGCGTGACCGGGGCGAGGCGCATGTTTAATGAAATAAATAAAAACTTAAAAACTGACATTAAAGAAAAACTTTTTTTAACATTTCAAACAAAACTTTTTTTTGAACAAATCTATTTTTTAAAACAAAACTTTACAAAACAAAACTTTTTAAAAAACTAAAAAAAATTTAAAAAACAAACTTTAAAAAAAAACTTTTTAAAAAACTAAAAAAATTTAAAAAACAAAACTTTTTAAAAAACTAAAAAAAATTTAAAAAACAAACTTTAAAAAAAAACTTTTTAAAAAACTAAAAAAAATTAAAAAACAAACCTTTTTAAAAAAACAAAACTTTAAAAAAAATGTTTTATTAAAAAAAACTGAAAAACCCGAAATGTTTCAAAGTTTTATAGCACTAGTTATGAATTCAAGGTGTCTGGGTTAATGTTCTAAAAATATTCTATAAATAACTGTCATATTTTTTTATTATTATTTTATTAAAAAAGGGGACTGTTTTTTATATTATAGCAATAACTATCTTAGTTTTATTTTAACTTGGTCATTTTCAAAAACAACAAAGTATAAAATAAGTTATTACATGTAAACGAAGAAAACCAAGCCAGAATAAATTTCTGTCAATTTTTTTGTGTAACGTATCTATTTATTGTGTATTCGTTTCATAGGCTCCGACTTTTGGTTTTGACTATGGGGGCCACATTAGGGTAATTAGAAGCGTTTTACATTAAAAAACACTAAGATAGGTATACATACCTGCCAACTGTGGTTCTAGTGCAACGTTAATTCAACAAACCAACCTGCTAACTCTATGAATTTAACTCGTTTTTAACCATTTTCTGGAGTTTGAATTATCGTCGAACTAGAGCTACACGAGGGCTATTAGCGACGGGTGTCGTAATTTAGAACCAGTCAATTGACGAGCCGACACCTGAGTAGGCACCCGTTAAGGGCGACATCGTACGCAGCGTTAGGACTTAGGAGCATATTTAACGTGCACTCCCTCTACACCGGGGTATTATTCGTCGGATATTTTTGGATGCACGGGACCATTTTCTGGATTATATGTACTTGTTTTCTTCACATAAATCAACAAAACTACCCTTTTCGTTCAATGACGGTATTTTCTTTAATAACAAATTATTAGGCTGTGTCCTGACTACGACATCAAATGCCACAAATGCAACAAAACTTGGCGACTTGGCAGAGTCAGCCACATGCTATTGCATAGCTTGGCGCCCTTGGCGGTCGCCAAGTTTTGTTGCATTTGATATCGTAGTCAGGACGCAGCCTTAGAATACCATTATTATTTTGTTGTCACTAATTTCTGACTGTCAAACGGTCATTATTACTGACCAGTGTTCGAAATTAACGTAAAATGCGACTAAATCCTACAATTTGGCGACTTGGTAGTTTTTTTAATGCCACTATCAACTCTCTAAGATGGTTTCAAAAGATCTTGCCGAAAATAATCATCTCAAAATCTCAAACCTTTTACGATCTTGAATACGTCAAAATACACTTCTGTGATTCTAAAATAGCAAAACTCCGGCGTAAAATACATACATACAAATAGCAATTTTTTTAATCAATATTTTTTGAAAAACGCTTCCAGATAACTTGCACTTACTCCCAGTTTTTTTTTTTAAAGTTAGCACACATTGCTCCAAATTTTTTCATCCAATTTCTAACACAGTCACTGAGCGCTTTTGAATGTCATTGTGACTGAAACTGGACATTTTAAAAACAATCCTTAAAAATAATTTAAGGCAATAATTTAAGCAAAGCATCTACTGAACCCATATGCTCCAAGCCTATTGTAGTATTAATTTTAACAAAAAAAATAATCAATTTTGAGGCAATTTTATTTTATTATTTGCATTAAAAATAGATACAAGGACATTTTGGTTGAAGAAATCTATAAGTATAAACTATGTATAATTAGCATAGTTGTGATGGAATTCGATTAATACGTATAACTGGTCTTTAATGCTTAGAACTAGTAAAAAGCCTCTTATAAAAGAAGAAGACCAAGAGTGCGATTTATTTGTACAGCATAAGTGATCCTGCATGTTGTGCTCTTATTTATTTCCAAATAACATTTTCAAAAACAACAATTATCAGCATTCATTAAAGCATCCTTTTTTAAACAATTACTGAGTTCATCAGAGAAGTCTCTGAACTCAGGCTCTCTGCTTATCGGCCGACAAGCAACGAAATATCTTTTTTCGATGGCTTGACTTTTGGAACTAGGGTAGAACTCCAATTATCCGAATTTCAGGAAAAAATCCACCCGGCCTAACTGTCACGTTGCCTAGTAATTTTTTTGGCATGACATCCAACATAGACGAACAGCAACAGGTAGGCCGAGTATAAAAGTTTATAATTAACATATAAACTTTTATACTAACTGTACCAGTACCTGCTTTTATATTAGACACTCATCTGTCATATAAAAAGGCAAATGATTGATTATACCTTTTCTTCCGATTAACTCCAATTATCCGAATGTGGTTAGGTCCCAATTACATCGGATAGTCGGAGTTCTACTGTACTTGATTTTCGTTAAAAATTTCATTTACAATCATGACAATCTTCAATAGAAATTTCGATTAAGTTTATGCGTCCATTTCTATTTCAAATGTGTTAAAAACGATTATCCAGTAAACTAGAGGCTAACAAACTTAATTCGATACTGGTCGAATTATATATATCTCTTTCTATTGAAATAAAAACACACTAACTGAAAACAAGGATTCCGACTTAAAAAAAAAGGCACACATTTTATCTCGGAGAGAACGAAAGGGAGTTAGTTGATTAGAAGAAAGAGTAAAGAAGAGGCTTTTAAAAGATTATCTATGAAATGTTTTTTTTTTACTTATACCCCTTTCACTCCAACCTGGAGCATAGGGATAGGGTCAATGGTCCGCCATTTCACGCGGTTGTCAGCAATGGTCTTCATCTCTCTCCATGTTTTCTTTAGTTCTTTGACTTCATTGTTAATTATACGCCACCATGTTGTTTTGGGCTTTCCTCTTTTTCTCTGGCCTTGCGGATTCCCACTCCAACAACCAATCATTTACTTTAAATATTTCAGGCTCGCGTAAAACATGCCCAATCCATCGCCATTTCCTTATTTCATATTCTATTTTTTTTATTACATATTTCAGCATTTGTTACTTTGTGAAACCACCTTACCTTTAGAATTTTTCGGAAGCATCTGTAGATTTGTAGTATTTTCATGTTCCTTTTGTTTTCATGCCATGTTTCGGCTGCATATAATAGTGTGGATTTTACGTTTGTGTTCAAAATTCTGGTTTTACTTTTGGAACTTAAGTTTGAATTATCATCGCACTAGAGCTACGATTGGTCTTATTTTAGAACCACAGTCAAGTGACGAGCCGACACCTGAGTAGGCACCCAACGCAACCGTTAATGGCGACATCGTACGCAGCATAAGAGATTGGGGACCTAAGCCATATACTAGTTTAAATCAATGATACATAGTTTAAAAATGTTTTTGTCAAATGAGGTGGCAATTTTAAAAGAGGCCTTCATCAACAATCAGTTGCTTGTGTTAAGGCTTCTTTTAAACTTGCCACCCTGTACAAGGCAACAGAATAAAACTAAAGTAAAATTCATAAAATTTAATTTATTAATGGAAACGTAGAGTATTAAGTTTTACAACAAATCATTTGAATTGATAAAAACAGTAAAAAAATACACACACACAGCCAGAATCTGTTTAAACTACTCAATTCTAAAAATTATACTTGTTACATTTGTTAAAGTTCATTACACGTTTTTAGATAAGTTGTGCGAAACTGAAAATTCGGTTATTTTAGAACCACAAGTGTTTTATTTTAAATAATACCGCATTGTGGTGGAGGCAATTTAAATCCGCTTGCATTTAATTCAGCATATTATGATCCACGTGATGTTTTCATGGTTTCAATTTAAATAATAGAGCATTATGATGTGGGAGTACTTGAACCAACTTGCATCAAATTCAGCATATGTTTTTCCAAAACAGCTTGAGCTGCAATGTGTTAAAAAAAGATTAGAGTAAACAATAACTATTTTATTGTCAGATAATTAACTATCGGAAAGGTGCGTTATTTAAACCAACACTAAGCGTTTTTTTTAACAATATTGGTATAAAATGTAACTTATAAAACGATTCAATCAGAAAATTATGTTTCATTATAGTTAAATAATAAAGAAATGTAAATACTAAATGAAAAGTTAAATTTCGAAGTAAACGAAATAATGTTAGCGGGGGTGGGGGGGAGGGGACATAAAGAAGTGGAAAATAGCAACTGTTATGACCCATCAACCATAAAATAAAGTTACTAGAATTTATGAGATATATGCATGTTTCCGATGTTAACAAGACAAATTATAAATGAATAAAATTTTTGAAAAGGGTCTAACTCCAAAACAAACGATTGATAATATTATCTTTGAAAGCTTATGGTGGACACAAGTTCACGAATTTTTATTCTTGAAGTTTAATAATTTCATCCGTAACCCCAGATACAGGTCTGAGCACCCTTCGAGTCGGTAAATTTCAGGATGAGGTAAGCAACGCAGCTCTATCACGTCCGGGTCACCGCTGTAGAAATACTGAAGGCTATCGATCAGTGCACTACTCGACTCATGATCAGAAAGTTGTATTGTAGAAGGTGATGTGCATTTGAAAATAAGACTAGTTATAAACAGGAACAAATGTATAATTTATTTAAACAACTAAGGTAAAATAAACTAAGGTAACTAAAAGGTAAAATTTCTACTGTGCTTAGGGCACAGTGCTATAGGTAAGCTTACTGAACGACACTGCCGACACATAGGCAGTGCACGCTTATATAGAGAAACCAAAGACATCAAAATTTGCATATAACCAGAACAAGTTAGATAAGATATCACATATTGGTTGAGATGGTCCATTGCACTAGATCGTTCATTTCACCAGCACCACAGATACTTTCGAAAAATTTAAAATTGAATACATTTCTTTTTAATTTAAACTATTTTAACATCCCCAGAGAGCGCTCAGATTTATTGTCATCTGAACTTCAAAATTGGTAGAGAAAACAGAGATCCATCTACAATAATGGCTTTTAGATATGAGGAACTTACCGAGACAGTCTATAAATGCCTAAGCTACCAAAACACCGGACCATTGAGAAAAAATAACCCATTAAGAATTTTAAATTCATTGGATCATAGAGCACTAAAATATGAAATAAAGTTTGTATTGACCCTGTAAGAGAAGGGTGCAAGGCAGGGTTTGGCTACAAAAAGAAAATTAACATCTCTGTTCAAGGGACAAATGGTTATGTATAATATAGAAAAAGATGAAGATTTGGCTGATGGACTAATAAATAATAGTTTGATATAGAAGTATAACATGACACATACAACAAAAGAGGACGAAGACTGCCTTAGAATCACTTCTAGGTAAGTAATCTAAAACACACTTCCCTTGAAAGGATTAAGTTTTTGTCCACAATCTGTTTCATCCTAGCTTATGCCTCATTAGCCATTGCGTGCATAACGCCTAACGTGTTGAACAAATTAAAAAAAAATTCTGAAGGAAATGGTGGTTGTGTTTTTTGCTTTTGGTTGAATGAACGTTGCACTAGACCTAGACAAAGGCTATTGAATGGGAAAAGGTGGATAACCACAGATGTGTCATGAACAATTCAATCTCTAAGAACTTTCGTAACAATTCATTAGGGACTGACTTCTTTTGAGAAAGCTTTGAATCGATTGTTTTGTACATCTCTCCAATTTGAAAGATTTCACTATGCAACCCACTCATGTCGCTCCTGAGGACCAGCGTTTTCGCTAGAAATTTATAAGCAGGCTGGATAACTGCCATTTTGGAATATACTTGTGATGGGTTTAGGACAACAACTTAGGTTAATATGAATAGGGTCTTTTGAAAAAATTTTGAGTTATGCGCATTATTAAAAGTTAAAGGAGATTTTGTTCTCCATATTTGCACATTAGGAGCTTCAAAGTACTAAACTTTACTCAAAGTTAGGATTTACTAACATAATTTATACTAAATAAAAAATAATTAAACACATAAATGTGAAATTATTTTTTAAACTTTTATGTGTTTTATTTAGTTTGAATTACTGACGAGCCGACACCTGAGTAGGCACCTAACGCAACCATTAAGGGCGACATCGTACGCAGCGTTGGGACTTTGAAGCATATTTGACGTGCACTCCTTCTACACAGGGTATTATCTGTCGACTTTTTGGCTGCACGGCCGTTATAGGTCGCATTTATTTCGGCGATGCCCGACCGAACCTGGTCTTTTCGCATGCAAGGAAAACGCTAACCAACCGGCTCCCAGCCCCTTTATTTATTCCAGTATTTTTTAACCATGCTACTAGCATATATCATATTAAGACATATATCATATACCATATATGCAAGCAACGCTAACCACTGGCTCCCCAGCCCTTTATTTATTCTAGTATTTGAACCATGCTACTACCATATATCATATTAAGACCATATTCATATACCATATATGCAAGGCAAACGCCTAACCAACTGGGCTCCCCAGCCCCTTTATTTATTCTAGTATTTTTGAACCATGCTACTAGCATATATCATATTAAGACCTATTTACTGATAGAGGGGGACAGGTTTGTAGTTAATCAGGCGGTAGAGGAAAGAAGGGCGATAGTTAGAAATCGAAGGAAGTAGGGTTGGGTATGTAGAGAGAAAGCAATTTTATTGAGAAGTTTATTGGAGAATATTCAGAAGCCAACTAGAATGGACAAACCTTGTTTACCCGCAATCTTGGTGTTGTTAAGATCAGCAATATCTCCTAAATTTGACTTTGAGTTTATTTCGACTTTGTTCATATAATTATTAGTTCAAGATCGACAGTATAAAAGCCTCCTTTTACATCAACCTGGACCATGGTAATACAAAAGAAACGCATCATAATTTAAATAATCAGAATTTTGATTAAAAAAAAACTAAATTGATGCTTCATTTGTGATACAGGTATTACACGAGCTTCCAATTGAGCCTCCAAACCTGTATACATTTGAGGGTAGCAGTTCACATTTATTTTATACTAAGTAACATTTTATTGGATAATTGTGTATAAGAGGTTCTAACATTTTATCTCTTACACTACAACAAAAAAATACCATTAAAATGGTTCATGCATAACAGTTTGAAGCATTATACATTAAAACTTTTACCCTAAAAGTTAATATTAATCAATGTTCCTTAAACTTTAAACAAGGTATTTGTGAATGAGGTAGTAGTCACTTAGCCAATCAGTTTTATGCATATGTACTATACCTTTTAGAATTATAATTATTTTCTTTCTATACATGAATTTTTATATGCAAATATAAGAGTAATAAAACAGTTCAAGAACACATATTTTTTTAATTAAAAATGTCGACTTTCAATTTCATAATGAAACGACTAGAATAAAGGCAATAAATACGTACCATGTTTACTTCTTTTTTTGATAGCAATGTCAAAAGCAGTTTCAACTGCTTCATTAGTGATTGTAAAGTCAGCACCAGCATTGAGTAGTTCTTGTACACATGCAGCATGGTTATTATACACTGCATGCATAAGGGCAGTATTTCCATCCTAATTTATATCAACAATTTCAAAATTAAAAAAGTAATTAGTTTAGAAAATAACTATTACAAAAGAAAAAATGTTGTAGAGGGAAATTATTAATAAGAACAATAAAATAACGAGGTTTATATAGGAAGACCCAGTGGCTTAGTGGTAGTGCTTCACATTGCCACGCCACATGCCTGGGGATTGAGTGCCGGATTGGGCGAGGTTGACTAATCCTTTCATCCCCTTTAAGTGGGTCGATAAAATGAGGACAAGCATGCTTGGGAACTAAACACCAGGGGTTTCGTGTGAGGTTGACCAATGACCACCTAACCGGGACATATGCCAAGCACCCTTGGTCACGTAAGCAGAAATGGGCACTGCAGGCCTTGGTCCACTAACAGGCTGTTGAGCCAATAAGTTTTTTATATAGGATTAAAGGAATTCAAGTTTAATTTATCAGCACTTATATGCTACTTAAAATGTCTTAATATTTACAGGGTGGCAATTTATAAGGAGAACCAAAACAAAGAAAATATTGCGTTTTGGGGTCCTTTTCAAATTTTTTTACCCTGTATTCTAAACTATGTTATGGAGCTTGAAAATGATGTTCAAAAGAAGAGTAAAAATAATTTCAAGTTTTAAAATGCTGGTCGAAACAATTATTACAAGAGTGCTATTATAGTAAATCTCAAAAGTTTAGATAAAATACATTTTGAGTCACAAAATTTCACTGACAAGGTTTATTTGAAAATGAGTTGTGGTACTAAGCACCCGGCAAGTATAAACAATTAAAAATATCATGAACCACAAAGAAAATAACAAATACTAAATATAATTTAAATCAATTTTGAAAATAACCAAAACTGCAATCTGTATCAAAATTATAGAGAAACCAATTTAATGTATGTTTAATTACCTAATTTTGCATTTTTAACGCTTGAATTGTATTTTTATATGATAAATAAAAAAAAAAACGATATCAATTCAATTTAAAAAGATTTAGCAACACTCCTGGTTCAATTTCATACCTAACAACCAATATAGTCGTTTCAACTCTTTTATGATGAAATATTACTGACCATTTGCTTCAAATTCAGCAGTTAACATATAGTAACAAAATTGTTCTGTTGTGTACTTTGGTACAATGCAAAGTTTGACTCTTCTTCAAAAATGCCAAAAAAGTCTGTCATTTCAATATAAATTCCCTTCACATCATTTCAAACCTTCCACCTTGAAGCAAGAGTTTTTGAAGGTGAAAAACTTTTTCTGCAAAAATTTATTTTTAGTTAATCGGCTACAACAAACATGTTTAAATAACACTAAAAAGAGAATGGTTACCTAAGTTGTAACTGGATTAAAGAAACCGTTTGAAGCCCAGTGGCTTAGTGGTAGTGACATTGCCAAGCCACAGGACCGGGATCGAGTCCCAGATTGAGCGAGGTTGACTCATCTTGGGACAGCTGGCTTGGGAACTAAACACTGGGGGTTCCTCATGAAGTTGACCATCTTACCAGGACGTATGCCTAGGACCCCATAGCCCTTGGTTACGTAAGCTAAAATGGACATGGCAGGCCTTGGCCCACTTACGGGCTGTTGCGCAGAGGAGTTTTTTAGTTTAAAGAAACCGTTTTATTTTTCTTCAAGAAACTGCAATATTAAGACCGAACTTTCATAATGGTGTGGAGTAAATTTATGATGAAGGGAAAGACTTTTTTTTTGTCATTTTTGAAGTTGAAGTTTCTTTTGAAGAGATCTCTGCATTGTACTAAATTGCATAACAGAAATGTTGCTATTTTGTTGATATTTATATGGGAAAGACTGCATGTTTCATCAAGAAAATCGGTCAGTGCACATTTACAAATCCACGAATTCATGGTAAAACTTTAAGGTGATGGACTGGTAGGCATTCGGTCTGGAATTAGATCGAATAGAGTAGTTAACCTGTGAAGTTGAAGAAAAAAATAGGCAGTAATATTTTACCCTAGAGGAGTTAAAATGGCTATATTGGCTGTTTGGTATAACATTTATCCAGGAATATTACTAAATCTGATTACTAAAATTACTAAATTTGCTTAGAATCCTTAATAATTAATAATAACAGTTAAAGTAAGGGATAAAATTGTGTGACATATTTTTTGTAAATATATTTTCTTTCACAATCCTGATAGTTGTTAGAGTCATTAGATAGAGCGATTTAGAAAGAAATTAAGAACTAAAAAGAACAAAACTATTTGCATAATATTTTCCCTCACAGGAACAAATAGTTATAAAATACCAGGGATTAGAGAGTTACTTTTTAAAAGTTACTATGTTACAGTTACATAAAATGATAAAGTAATTGGCTAGTTACTTAATACGAAAAGTAATTAATCACAGTTACTTTTACAAATTTCAAGTTATAAGAAAAATTGAAATTTAGCCATCTTACTATTTTTCAAAGAGAACCCAGACTAAACAAATAGGGACAATCAGAAAAAGTTAAGAACAAAAATTGAGTGTTGTCAAAAGTTCAATTTCAAATAATTAAATTTAAGCCAAACGAGCCGAAAATATCCGTGAAGATCCGCACGAGAATTAACAAAATTTTACGTTACTTCGTTACTCTCTAAAAGTAACTAAATTACAGTTACTTTCTGAAAAATATAACAGCGTTACTTGACGTTACCTTAAAAAGTAACTGTTACAACTAACACGTTACTTCAATCCCTGGAAAGTACGGAAATTGGAATTAAGTATATAAAATAGCAAATAAATTATTCGAAATTAATTTACCTGGTCAACACAATCAACTTCTGCTTCATAATTTATAAGTTCTCTGACAATTGCTGCATGGCCAGATGAACTAGCTAAAATTAAGGCATTTTCTCCAGATTTTCCTGTAGAAGTAACAACTGCACCAAGTTTCAAAAGCTTTTGCACTGTTTCAAGTTGACCAAATCCTGATGCCCACATGAGTGGTGTAAAATCCTTTTCATCCGTTACATTGGCATCAAAACTTGTGCCCAAAACTAAATAAACATAGAACTTCCTTGTATTCGGATCAAATTGGTTTTATAAGTTGTACCACTATTGAATTCATAGCAATAAATAAAAGTTTAATAAAAATACTAGTTTTCAAAATGGTACATTTATTCTACTGTGAGTTTCTGATTAATATTTGATTTTTATTACATCATAAATATTTAAGACAGTTACAATTTAATTTTTTATTCACTGAGAACTTACAGGGAAATTTATACGAATTGAAGAAATTAATAGATTTGTGTGAATATTTTACATGCAATTTCTCTTTAAATAAACTAATAATGTTATAAGAATCTATATCGAAAAATCCTTAGAATTTTTAAATCTAAAAACACTTCCAATTCAAATATCAATTTGAATAACGTACCACAATTATCACCCAAGAAGAGCTCTCCCTGACCAGCTAGCTGATGAACACTTCTTTCTATCAAAATATTAAAGTAAAGTGCAGTACTTTATACTTTTTAACATAAAACATTATGCAATCTAATATTATGCATCTGCAATAGTTTTTACAATAACTTCTAACTGCCCTTGTGAATGTAATATCTTTAACTTTAACCAATTTGGACACAAATATATTTCACCCAAATTGTTTATATTTAAACTTCAGGCCTCCTCAAGTATAACCAATGACAAAAAATTAAAAGTAACCTTTTAAAATTACTTGGGTTTAGTGCTGGACTTGAATTTTGATTACAGAGAATATTTTTATAATTGGAGTGTCTAAATAACTTTTACAGTGTTTAATTTTTGCGAGTTTAAAACTATTTTATAAATGCTTTATAATATCTAGTTAGCATAAACCAATCTAAAAAAGCTAGTGTAAATAAAAGCAATTCACTCACACCTCTTAAATTCAGTTTTTGTGTTCTTTTTTGTGTGTATTGGATATTGTGAATAGTCCATAAAATGACCTTGACATTCTGTAGACCGCTGAAATCTAGTTTATGGTCTCATAATTTGCCAAGTATGGGTACTTTACTATGAGTATCTAGGTATTGAGTGCATTCTCAACCAAAGCTCGAGCAAGTATTTATTTTCATTCAGTATTTCTGTTGCCAATCAAGATCTAAAACATGCCTATTGTGTATATTACTAGCTTAATATTTTATTAAACCTAGAAATCTAAAATAAAATATATATTTGTAACTATTTTTATATACTTTATTTTCACTTTATGGCATCAGTGATCATTTACTTCATTGGCTACGGCAACCCTTAAAGAAAATAGCCATATTTTCAGTAATTTAAAATATTTCTATGTCACATGTGTTAAAAGTTGATCCTAAACTACAGTTTAACCCATTAAACAGATCTCTGGAGTTATTGAAGATTTAATTTGAAATAACATAAAAATAAAGAATTTCGAGCTCCTCTTTCTTTCTTTCATTGCTGGGTGTTGGGGACAGGTTGTGGTATTTGATCTTACAAGTTACGCAACCCCTCTTTTCAAGCTCTGTTCCCCTGACGAAGTAGTATAGGCAGAGTGTTTGTTTGGTTTTTTTGTTTCATTTATTGTATTGCTACATATTTGATACGATTTGCAGCTTTAGCTCAATCATTGAATTATGTTTTTTAGATTATTTGACTCATTAAAAAAAAATTGTGTTTTTTTCATGCCATTTGTTGTATAAAATAATAATAATATCTATATATAATACGAGCCAACTTACCAGGAAGAACAGCTGGGCCTTCGGTTTGAATATTGCCTCTTTGCAAATTTGTCAACACAGTTACTGGCTAAAGAAAAAACAAACAGTTTTAAAGAAATGAATCTTCTCGATACCAATAACATATTATTTTAATTGAATGAAACCTGAAATCTGTCGTCAAAATGTTGAGGCTTTTTGATCATTTAATCTTTTAATCATTTCAATCTTTTTATTCATAAATTTTCTACTGTGTAAGTTTTAAAAATTGTTTAAAAAATTAACTACAACAACATTTTCATAAATAGAAAAGTCATTACTTAAATTTATTTCCAAGAAATAGATTGGTCATGGTTGATGTGATTATTGGTCCTTATTAACATTAACCAGCCATTATTCATAATAACTTATGCTGATTAATAATAACCAAATTTTTAACACCAACAGAAACATATGTATATGTGATTCAAATACCTTATAAGGAGTAAAAGCACTTCGATTTCCATCCCTGTTTAAAGTTGTCACAGCAACTGATGATGAAAATGAAGTACTCGCCTCGGCATTGCTGGTATCCTTCTTCAACAACAAACTACTCGGCATTCTACAAATTGAATTCAAAATACTTTTTATTTATAAAACAATAAACAAATTGGAGGGATTAACGGGATCAGATTTACTGTACGGTCCCCCTTGGCGCGATTTTTTCGGATTTGGCGATAAATAATTTTTCCTGGCAACCTGTCTGACTTTGACTAATGATTCGAATTCTATGACTTCACACCGAAGACGTTTTCCGGCAACCCTATCGACAGCGCAGTATAGAGAGCGTGACGTCATAAGAAATATTCCCATATGATCTTTTCTTTGAATCGTGGTTTTTAAAAAAAAGTCGCCAAAATACGGACTTTTGGCACGATTTTGGAAATTTCGCCAAGGGGGACCGTACAGTAAATCTCTACCGGATTAACGAAACAATTAAAATAAGCTTAAAATATCCAATGCTTTATTTAAACCCCTTTATTTGGAGATAGCTAAAAACTTACTCGTGTTTTTTGTAAGGCACTAACAACAAAACAGTATTGCACAATATTAGATATTTCAATAATAAGAGGTAATACTACTTTTACAATATTATCTGACACAGGTCTTGCAAGATAGTTGTATTATTTTAATGCAATCGCCTATATTTCTCAAATGATATACATTTGCTGCATTCGATTAAACAACTGTAAAAGTTTTTTTTTATTAAAATTGTAAGAGGCTCTATTAAATCTGCGTCTTTCGCAAGTAAATTTTCAATTATATTTAGATATTTGTAACATATTGAGTTATCACCATATGGCACCGTAAACGGGGTTCACGGCGATTATTAAAAATGTGATTAATAAAACTTAGTCTTTATAAGTTAAAAAAAAGACCTAATACCTCTAAAGGAGACTCCGTACACGGAGTCTCCCAGTGAATACTTTGGTCTTTGATTAAAACTCTAAGTCAAAGACGAGCATTGTTTTTATTTAGGTTATGAGAAAGGCTCCTATCACTTACTCATTTGTCGACTTATCGATTATTAACACAGCTAACACACGCATTTTAAGTTCACAACATTTCAATTTTTTTTATACAGTAGTATTTACTTTTTGATTTCAAATAATTCGTGTATATTAATGAGTTTTAAATATTAAAAAGTTTCAACTAGGTTTTTGAGGTTTTCTACTACTATTACTACTACTATTGAGGATTACTACTCGGCTGAATGGTCAGCGAGTTGGCCAGTTCGAATCCAGGCATATGGGCATTTATGTTTGTGTTACGTGTTTTTCTGAGTTCTGCAACAAACGTCTTTGTTGAATTTGTGAAGTCAAAGGTCCTAAATCTGCGTTTCGCTCACGTGTCGATTTTTTCACTTGACCAGAAATTTAAATTACAAAGCGTTATTAGCTGTGTTAAAGCTATATTATGAAAGCTAAAAATAGACAGTCGGAAACGATAACTAACCAACCTAAACAATCAACAAAACCTCTGAAGCATCCGCCCGATCTGCCGACATAGAATCCTTACAATATTACTATTCAACCATATTTTAGAATCAAAATAGATACAATTTGTTATTAAAATACTTTTATAATCTGATCTAAACAGTGCTCATACGTTGAAGAAAAAAATATTGAGTTTTACCTAATTACACAACAGCTTTGTCGCTTATCTTCAATTTTAACATTCTTGCTCAAGATCTACTAAGCATCTTTGTGAAGCCTAATAAGTTAGTGAAAAGTTATTCTATTGAAAATTATATATTTTTTAATAGATCTTTTGAATGCTATAAACGTGTGAATTTCGTGTATATGGCGTAGTTGCAAATGCTGTTTCGGTTATAAGTTAAAGCATTAGCATAAAAAATATAATGTGGTAAACCAAGTAGAAATATAGTTTTTGGATTTTGTCCTTTATTTAGATAGGTAATACTATTACAATTATAAAAGATGACAAACGAGTAACAAACAAAAAAAAAGTAGAACGACTCCACGATATAGTGATCCCTTCATTATAAAAACGTTTTTTCAAGTCCCAATTATTTTATCATAGGAATTACGTCAAAAATAATCTTTTTTAATCGCAAAGTAAGCTAGAAATTTCTGAAAAAAAATTTCTTCAAAAAGCCCTTTTCACAGTTTGCTTCAAAATGTTAACTTAAGTTAGCAAAATGGCTATTAAAAGTAAATGCTTTCAAGTTATTATTCATGTAAAAAGATTTTGAAGATGATCGCCAAGAAATTTCATGGCTGACTTTAATTTTTTAAAAAATCAATGAGCGTCACAAAAAAATACATGGATTAACTGTTAATAAAAAATGTAGATATGCTCTATCTACCCTTTACAAAGTTATATAGTAGGTTTTGAGGCAATTTAGTCATTATTTTAGCAATTTATTCTATTTCTATTAATATATAAGAAAAAAAGAATTTTAAAATTGCTTTTACAGTAAAACTCCAATTATCCGAAGAAATTGGGACCTAATGATAATCAGAAATTAGGATAATTGGAGATAATCAGTAGAAGCGGTATAATATTCAATCAGTTGGGATGTGAAATCATGTTCTGGTTTCGGTTATCTTCAACCCAACCAAATTGTAAGGTGCTGTTTCAGTAATTTGAGTTGTAGCTTTTTGCAATAGTTTTTCTATTAAACTTTGTTAGAATCTTGGTTTTACAAAAGTTTATCTGCGACACAAACTTTTTTACCTGGCTATTTGTTACTGTTCGTCTCTGTTGGATGTCATGTCTAGTAAGTATTTTTGGCCTGCCCCAAAAGATAAACAGTAGCAGAGAGTAGAAATTTTTTCTGAAATTTTTATAATTAGAATCCTACTGTACATACATTATTATAAAAAATGTACGTATTATATTTTATCCTTTTTTTATGTTTTCAAAAATTGATTTTAACTTTATTGAATACTGGAAGCCTTTGTCGCAGTTTCAAATTCTCTTGACAAATATACTTCTAAAAATCTTTTTTTTTTCCAATATATATTTTTGACACATGAAGTGTGTTTAGCAAATATTAATGATAAAAAATTTGGCATGTAAAAAAATGTAAATAGTTGTAATAGTGTTAGATTATGATGCAAGTAAATCTTACCATAGTGGTAACAGCCAGGGATTGGAAAGTTACTTTTAAAAAGTAACTCTGTTACAGTTACAGTTACTTAATTATAAAAGTAACTGTTACAGTTACTTCATATGAAAAGTAACGCGTTACAGTTACTTTAAAAAAAAGTAACGAATCACAGTTACTTTTTGAAATTTCAAGTTATAAGAAAAATTGAAATTTAGCCATCTTACTATTTTTCAAAGAGAACCACGATAAACTAAATATAAGCTCAAACAAAACACTGAAATTATAATTAATAAACATTTTTTTTATATTTAATTTTAATCCTTTACCCTGATACGAGTCCATCTGTAGACACTCGGGTAGGTACTGACAGAAATAGGGGTATCTCAAGAATTAATGTGAAATCTCTGTATCGCTCTCCCCACGAAGGACTATTGGTCATTGTTGTATAACCCATTCAGGTAGGGGGATTCAAAGGGGTTTGGACTGAGGGATCCAACCTGCTTGGCAGTTAGCGTAAATTTATTTGGAAAACCCTTCTTTTCCGTAGATGCCTGTAATTGTGCGGGGCTTATAATGTGATACTTAGAAAGGTAAACAGACAAGGAAAAACATTCGTACTGTTACAATTCTGTCTGAAAGCCGCCGTCACGCCTTTAGCAGCCAAAGTGGACAATTCTATTATATTCTTTACTTTTACCCTCCCAAGAAAAGCTCTTATTTCGGGAATGCGAAATGTTTTATTCTTAGGAGTGGAATTTCAAAATTGGCATCAGACAGCCTTCGTAAAGTAACGGAAAAGTAACGACATTTTCCGTTACTTCGTTACCGCTAAAAGTAACTAAGTTACAGTTACAGTTACTTGATGAAAAATGTAACGGCGTTACACGGCGTTACCCCAAAAAAGTAACTGTTACAAGTAACGGCGTTACAAGTAACGCGTTACTCCAATCCCTGGTAACAGCTTTTTCACTTAGCCAAGCTAGTTCAAAATCACTAGGAGTATGTTGCCTTATTAAAAGGTTATGAATAGGCCCCAAATGCAATTCTAATTACATTTTCCGTTTGTTTTGGCTGAAATTGCAAAAAAATATGTAACATATATAAAATCTTATTTCATTCAGCTATCCAGCTTTGTGATGTCCACCTGGAAAGAATGGGCCGACGAAATGATGAAATGGGCTGCCGAAAACCCGTGGGAGTTCATCTACTATGTGCTGCTAGGACTTTCCCCTTTCTTCCTGGCTAGCACTATTCTGTCTTGGAGATTAGCCAAGCATATTGAAGCAGAAGAGCGCAGGAAATCAAAAAAATCAAAGAGAAATGCTAACATTGCAGAGATTCGCAGGGCAAAGAGCGATTAAGGCTCTGTGGGCGTTACATTTCTTTTTACAGTAAACTCTCGATTATCCGCAGATAATCCGCAAAAGTAAAGAATATAGTCACATGATTGCCTTCAACTGGAGCTTTTATTTAAGTAATATTATGTATGAAAAGAAAGTCTGGCGGGTTCCACAAGCATAACAGTTAAGAGAGAGGCGGGTTTACAATTTTACAAAAAAAGAAAGGTCAATTAATTATTTTTTATCATGTTGAAAATTCTCCTTTTTATTTAAGATTGAAGTTTGTTCAGATGTATTTTTCAAAAGGGAGGCATTAACGTACTTCTAAAGGTACGTTTAATTACAATCATGACTAGCTTATTTTACAAATGGCTCTTTCTGACAAAAATGTGTACTTGATGCGTCAAGTAAATAGGATTGGCTAGTATTGAATAAATGTATGGTTGGGAAAAATACATTGGTTGGTTTCCATTTTCCTGCATTTTGTAAAATATCTTTGAAAAAAGTTGCGGAAATAGATAATCCACCCGTGGATAATCGGGAATTTACAGTAAGTGTTTATTCCTTAGGTTTGGTTTTTCACTGGAATGTAGAAGATGTGTTTTAATTAAAAGGTAATCGGAACACTTTATGTATGAAATATTCATCTGTATGTAAATGTAATACGAATGTTATTAATTATTAGTATTTTTATAATTTTTTTTTTATGGATGGTTTTGAAAATTTCCTATTCTTTTACTTAATTTTAATTAGAATGTAAGTAACATTTTGTTTCTTGAATGCAAAATATTCAAAATCATACAATGCTTTATTTATACAATGTCTTGTGAATGGTTTAAAGAAAAATCAAACAGTTTTAAGTTTATAAGAAATATTTAGTGTTTATGAATTTTTAAGCACTATAGATATCTTTAGTTTCTTATTGTAATTTCTTTAGTGCAAAAAGCACTAGTATATGGATCAATTATAATGTTAATTAGAAAAACAATAAATTTTTCCAAAATTTTTTTTCAATGTAATTAAAAAAAATCATAATCCACCAATATGTACATTTTTTGTAACCAAAGTATATTTCAGCATTCAATTTGATGCAGGCATCACCAATATTTAAAAATATTATTTACCGAATTTTGAAAACAAGCCAAAGTTATTTAAATGTTACATGTTCTACAACTTCCAATTTTCTTTGTATCATTTTGTTTTTAGAGTATTTATCATAATTATTTACATTAATTTTACACTTTATAATTAATTTTTGAACTTTATAATTGAATGATATTTTGTTACAAAAAATAAAAATTCACGTATTTACACATTTAATAATACATCATGTTTCCTGTTTGTTTTTTTTACAAATATTGTTTTTTATTTTCATTAATAGACAACACTTTTAAATGATTTGGGGGAAAAGCAAATACGAAAGGACCTATTTGATAACATAATTCAGTGTACATATTTTGCAAAAATAAGTCTTAGTTTTTTCTAATTATAAATAATTAATAATCAATGAGGAATAATTATTTAGTTGACCTACAATTCTTCATTAAAATTTTGTCTTCTAACTCCTTAGGAGTTCTCTCCTTGAACGTTCAAGATTTTCCATAGAATGGAGTGTGGTCCCTTACAAAAAATTTTACTGCAATTCTATTTTCCAAAGAATTGAAAAAAACCACCACAAAAAAAATAGATTTTTACACAGGATTTTTAGCCTCCATTCATATTAGTTTTAAAAAGGTTGCTAAAAATTTATATTTTGCTATTTTTTTTTATAAATTGCCATTTTGTTGACTTACACAATCTAGAAAAGCAGTCTAGATTCCAAATTTCATTGGGGATGCTTTTTCTGCCACTGATTGCTTATCTTTTTTTAAATAGGCAAACCATTTCTGCAAATTCGTAAAATTGTATACTTATTTCCAGAATCTTAAATATTTTTGACAGTAATAAAAATATAGTATATTTAAGTCGTGATTGATTTAATAATCCACAATTACTCCTTTTTTATATCAATTTTAAAATACTGCTAAGATAGGAGACCATACGGATCAATGTCAGTACAGTGCTCTTTGGTGCTGCTCATTAATCCAATTTAGTAGTATATAATTGACTCACTTATATAAAGAGAAAATAAACAATATTTCATTTTCACACAGTAATATGAGTTTATTGAATAGATTTCAGTATGATAATAGTGAAACAAATTCTATACTAATGTTTTGTATTTCAATAATGAATTCTACAACAGTAGTAAATGGATGCATTATGCTTCGTACATGATGTTGAAACATGAAGAATTACAATAAATCGACAGATGTTTACAAAAACATCCCAAGAGAAATAATGCATATTTTGGTAAAATTATGCACATGAAATATCACCATTTTATAATCAGCTCAAACATCTGGGCTCTGGATCCTCAGAACAGAATTCTGAAATAAAATAATCATTTATAAAATCTGCAATTAAAACAACAGCTGTAGAATTTACAGACACAGAATTCAAACATGTAACATGAATTTGCTTTTTTAAGTTGCATGCTACAATGAAATAGAATGATTGGAATTTCAATTTTTCCAATTTTTTTTTACTTATAAAAATACCAGTATTTAAAAATTTTCTGTTAATCTTTCTAAAGGTATAGAGTGTATGCATACTGTCAAAATATGTATTCATCCTGATATCCTTATTTGCTGTTAAATGGATATTTCTTAAGAGCAATCGATGAATAGAACTTTAGACGCCATAAACACGTCATTTATGTTGTCTTCTTGAATGAAGTTGAAATGTGGTTCGGTCATAGGAAGTCTATATCAAAATAAGTCTTAAATATACTTCGTACTAAAAATGAATTTTTTTTAAGACATCAAATTAACTTGCTACTTAAAATTCGATATTTTTCAAAATCGTTATTTGGTCGTCGTTTATGACGTCAAAAATATGTCTTTAAGATCAAAATTGTGTCTTTATTTGAATGTTAAAAAGACTTTAGAAAAAACAAGTACAGAGATTGACTTAGTATAGACGAAATATTTTCTTCATCGTTATTGAGCCAACGTTATGACGTCCAAATAATGTGTGCGTCATAAAAATAAAGTACGCTAGATTATATCATGAAAATGAAGAATAGATGGCTAAAATAAAAATATAGTTACTGCCATTGACCTATACTAAGCAAAAAAAAAAATGATAAACATCTACGATATAATGGACAGTCTCGATTAGGCCATTTAAGTTTTGGTTAACAATTCGGTAAACATATTCCAGTTTGACGACCCCGATCATCTATTTACATATTGACAGGTCTGGCAGAAAAACAACCAGGATTACCGATGGAAATTACCAACTCTTCTTCCTGTATCAATAAACTTAAGTGAGGAAGTGAAGTTTTGACTACATCGGCCCTCTGGCAAACACTTAATATTCAAAAACAATCAAACACCTTGATAGTTGATAGGTATTGCAACCATACATTAATTTTATGTAGGAAATAAAGAGACTGGACTTAATCATAACAGTTTCAACAACCTCCTCAGACTGACAAACTAAATTAGTTGTTTTTCTTTCCCATGTCATTTTATAAACAAACTACTTATACCAGCTATAGTCCTATAAAGTTCGAAAGCCTGAAGGTCACACTTTTTCTCCATCAACTAAAGTCCCTGGACAAATTATTAGACGCACTGCAAGATTTCATGTAAAATATTAATTACCGGGTGATATTGTACCGTTTTATTATTTTAAATTGATTTGTTTTTTTTATTTTTATATTATCCAATCAATTCCCGATTTATTTGACATAAATAAAACAGCATTCATTTAGAAAAGCATACGTTTATTAAGTTTTAAAGAAAAGTGAAATTAATGTTAGTAAAAGTCAATATTGAGTTGAGCCACCTTTAGCCGCTATCAAAGCTTTAATTCTGCGCGGCATGCTATCAATGCAAGACTGTACACTGTCTCCTGCATTTGAGGATGATTCCACACATAAATCATCTTATAATAAATAATTAATATAAATTAATCTTAATCATAGTTATCTTAAAATAAATACAAATATGTAGTCTACAACAATTCTTTTAAATAAAAATCAATAATATTGTAGTTTAAATATACCATTATTGTATAACAACTATTAAGAAACATAAAATTACTAAAAATAATACAGTGCGTCTAATAATTTGTCCGGGGACTGTAGTTGTCAAGGAACAGCGAGAGGGAAAGAAAACTTTAACCCCTTCAATCCCAACTTTTATTTTTTATTCTAAAAATCCAATATTTGTGAAATAGATTTATTATGCATCCATAATGAAATGGTAAAAAGCAGTAGAATTTTTTTTAATTTTTTAATATTTCAAAATGCAGGCACGAAGAATTTAGGGCCTATTTATTTCATAAAATTGGTTCAGAATGAATTTTATTATTCCGTGTTTTTCATATTTTCATTTAACTAAAACATTATTTGATTCTTCAAAAGACATGATTCTTCCATCTAACCATACAAAAAGAAAACATTTGTAAAGAAAAATGTATGGAGAATTTAATAAAATTTATTTGAAATAAGTGCGAGTTTAACTTAGTGAGAAAAAAAAATCGCAAGCTGATGATTCTAAATGGAATTATTGGAAGTGAAAGGGTAAAATAAATTGTTTTGTACAACAGGAACCGCTCTCTCTTTAGAACAAGAGCCCATCCTTCACCTTATCTCCGATTCATGTGTAGAGTAGAGGGGTTCCGTGCTCAGAACGGACAGTGCTCAGAGCGGACGTGCTCTGAGCGGACAGTCGTAGAAAAAGTAATTTGTCACCAAAGGGTTTTCACTTTGACTTGTTTACATCCACGCTTTTTCTCCCCCATCCTCATACCTGATAGGCTCGGGTGGCCATGTTTGGCCACAAGTCATTTGAATGGAGAATGTGCATGCAATTTTTTTATTCTTTTGAAATAATCTCTATCTGATTCTAAAAACATCGACATAAATTTTACCTCAATCCGACCATTTATATATTTTTAATTAATTGTTAAAGTTTGCGCTAATTATGCGAGTAAAAAACAGTTCTCACAGTATTAAGTAAAACATAAAAACTTTTCAAACGTGTAAACAAAACTACAAAATTTTGGCCCCCACTTCTCCAATTTTAAACAGTAACTTATACTCAAGACCTTTACCTCTTTCTCATTTATTTTAATGCATATAGAAAATGCTAATGATTAAATTACATAACAGTTCAGTGACCAAATATGGCCGCATTTGGTCTGACATTTACGAATGAGTTCCACAGCTGCTTCCCCTCGTTATGCGTTAGAAGTGCTAAGTCGCCTTCCGACACGCTTATTTCAAAATAGTTGTTGTTGTTTCTAATGCCACTCGGTAACCGAGCCCGGAGTAGAGAACTACCATTACCTCCTACTAGATTAAAGCCGTACAACAGGAACGGTTTCCCTTCGTGACGTCATGACGTGAAGGCCAAATTTTCTAAACTTTTCTCCTTTAAAAATGACTCGATAAATTTCAAAAAGTTAAAATTACTTGAAAACAAGTAAATTATTTTTACCACACACATTCCACAATTCACTCGTTGATTCACTTTACAGTAGGAGAAAAGTTGAGTCAAACTTGGCCTCCGCATCATGACGTTACGAAGGAAAAACGTTCCTGTTGTACGGCTTTAATCTAGTAGGAGGTAATGGAACTACCCGATTTTAAGGCGAAGTGGGGCGGCTTCCGTTTTTTATTGAGCGCCACAAGGGAGGAAGTCCGACTTTTGCTCGCAGCATGACACATCCGTTTTACAGGAAGGTCCCTTTCACACATCCATTCTCACTCACATATCGGAATTTTGATCCAGATCAAAGGCCGATAACCCCTGATCTGGTACCCCCAGAGGTATTAATTTGGTATGGGAACATGGAGGACTTCGTGACCACGACATATTTAACGTGCCCCAGCCACCATTAGCAACACGGCGGTCTTTAGTCGAATACCAGCGCCGACCCAGCAACCATCAGAATTGCGAGCACCGCCGAGGACAGAACCCACAACCCTTCCGATGCGAGCACGACGCTTCACACGACTGAGCTACCGCGGCTCTCAAAATAGTGTCCGCTCAGAGTACCAAAATGCACCAAAACGAGTGTCCGCTCTGAGCGGACCGTGCTCAGAGCGGACAGTGCTCAGAGCCTGTTCGTTTTTGATAAAAATTAGTTATTTTATAAAATATGTCGTTTTTGATAAAAATTAGTTATTTTATAAAATATGTCGTTTTTGATAAAAATTAGTTATTTTCGCCAAATTTATTATAACCACTTATTTTATACGTTTCAGACATCACATAGAATATATTTTGTGAAAATAAATTTCATATTTAATTTTTTTTTATTTAAGAATAAAAACTCCAAAACATACGCAATATTTTCAGCATACATTTATGAATACATTTAACCCTTTCAGTCCAAAAATTACTACACTACAGAAAATTCTGATATTCACAAAATAAGCTCATTTTAGGTCTAAGATAAGAGTTCCATAAGAAAAAAAATTAATTTTAATTTTATTATTGATTTTTGAAATGATGGCATCATTGGGACTTAAGAAGTGTAAAAGAAAACATGGTCATATTCAATTGGAAGCATGAAACTTACTAAAAAAGCAATTATTAAAGTTTTTATTACTTTAAGAAAAATTTGCTATATACAAAAAAAAATTAAATTTAACACAAAAAGTAATGCATCTCATGTAATTTAATAATATAATAGGAAAATAGGGTGAAGTTAAATTAGTTATTGAAGATTAAATTAATACAAAAATCAATATTTTACATAAATTGAAAACCAAATATTCCACATTTTGGTGCATGAAATAACTCTATTTGGAATTTATAAGTAAAATAAGAATTTGTAAGTTAAAATTTATTTTAAAAATTAAATATAAATAATTTATGAGGCGTCAAAACTAATTTTAGAGGGTGCCAAAACGTCCCCCCCCCCCAATAAAAGTTAAAGTGACGGCCCTGTCATAATTGGAATATTTTGATCTGCAGCATCATTTTTTCTGCATTCACATTTTTTGTCGGTTGTTTCCAGTTCTACATTCGAGTTTTCAAGTTCAATGTCAGAAAATTCGACATTCATTAGCATATACACTACCTTACTCAGTGAATCTGCTAATGAATGACGACACATTTTCAAATTTCCACCTATAGGAATCGTTTATAATAAGCATAAATTTAACTTAGGATAATTTCTAAGTCGAAAATAATAAATTTTAAGAAAGCATGGACGAATATGTCAACACAACAGCCAAGTCGCCAATAAGGGTTGAGTTACCCAGCAAGACCCAATGATGCCATTTGGAATCATGACTTTTCAATGATAGAAAACAAGAATTTGAAAAATTATTTTAACAAAAATAAAGGTCTATTCATATATTTTAGAGTATCTGAACATATTAAAAAAAATTTTAGTAATTATTTCAACCAAAATAGTTAAAATAATGTTTTAATTAAGTCAACTTTTCAAAAACGAAGAGACGCAAGTTAGCTATTTTCTAATTAAAAAAAAATAATGGTACCGACATCTTTTCGGATTAATGTAAAATATTTTCTAATAGAAAAAGTTTGAAGAATCGAATAATGTGCTTTTGGGTATCATAAATAGCTATAGACAATCGGGAAAAAAAAATCTAAAGTGATGATGCCAAATGGAATCATTGGGACTGAAAGGGTCAAGTGTATAATCTCGAGTGAGTAAGTGTCTTACTGTTTCCTTTGATGCACGGGCAGAAATCTGTGTACATGTCGAGTTTGATCTGTCCCACGGAGCACCGCTCCCCTTGTGCAGCTTTCCTACGGCACCGCCGCCGTCCGCTTTTCCTCTCTACTAGGCAGCACCCACTCTCGCAGCTCCAACCGAATGAGCACGGCTCACCCACCTCCAAACCACTCTGCAAAAAGAAATACTTTATTAAAGTATGTTTCTCCTTCGAATCAATAGTCACTCTGATAAAGATAGTTCCTTTATTAAAAAAGTAACTATTACAATTGAAGAGTACAGGGGAAAAACCGCTTTATTTCTTAGAAAACTTTCCTCATCAGGCATCTTTGGCGATGATAGCGAGTAATCGCCTAAACTGGTGTAAGGAAACCAGTTTCTCACTTTCTTGTGCATCTTCTCTCACTGCAACCCTGAAATTCAGTTCCGCGTTTTATTCAAAAGACTTTGTTCATCATCAAAAATAAAGACGATTTATTGAAAATCACGAATTTTTCTAAAACAATTAAGAGAAATTTTAAAATTCGCAAATTAATTGAAAAGTCCTAAATCACGACTTTTATACCTATCGAGATTCATGCGATGCACAATTCCGACGCTTGGACCAAGCGAAGAAGAAAGAAGAGGAACCGGTTTCCTGCCGGCCAATGTCCGCCAATCAGACATAATTACGGGACTCCTCCTAATAAATTAAGCGGTTGTTCCCCTGTAACTCTTCAATTACTTAACATGAAAATAAATTATAGTCCTTACGATTAACACGCAAGCCTGCTTCCCCTACCCCCTCGTGTTGTTTTCCAGGAACTTTTAAAGTATGCTTGTGTATTCATGGAAATTGACTTCTGATCATATGTTCCCTCGCATTCGGTGAAATCTTTTAGATTATCAAATAACTTTTTAAATGTTATTAAAAAATCTAACTTAGAATAAGACCAGTACACTTCTAATTGTAAACGGGTTCTACAAAGCAATGGGTAATAACCAGTTCAATGTCATACAATTATGCTTCTCTTCTGTGTCCAAGGAAATGTACTTTTAATTTGACTCGAGTTAAAGCGTTTGAATAGGAATTTGTGACTTGGTGGGGCTCACCCAAACCACTCTGGAAGTAATAGGTAGTACAGTTCAATTCAAGGTAGTACACTTATTTATCCATGGAAACGCATATTTAAGGTAACAGGGAACACAAGCACTCAAAATATCGAATTTTCATTTAAACTTTTAGTTACTGAATCGTGCCTTTACGAAAGAACTTCTATGATGCACATTTGAATATGGGGCTGGAGTTTGCAAATTTGGTAGTTAATTTCAATATAACTTTGTTGCCAACTTTATATATCGTCATTCCAAAAGACCAATTTTAAACCTTAAGGTACACTTTTCTCTTTTACTAGAAGGGTTGAAATTTTCTGTGATTTCGTATACATGTCTATTTAAGACAGTGAACCAAAAATATTCCAAAAAAAAAATATTGAGTAAAAATAAGACGATTTTTCTGATTTAAGAAATGCGCAAAATTTCTATTTAGGTTAATAACTTAAAATTATGAATGTTTTATTGTCAAATTTGTGGTTCACTGGACTGTTTTTTATTTCTATAAAAAATTAATATAGGACGCAATAGTTGTGCTGGAAAGTGTACCTAAAAGCTAAAAATCGGTGTTTTAAAATAATGACATATGAAGCTGGAAACAAATTTATATTGAAATTAACTACCAAATTTGCGAACTCCAACCCCATATTCAGATGCGTATTATATAAAATTTTTCGTAAATATTAATTTTAGTGATTGAAAGTTAAAATGAAAATTTGATATTTTGAAGCGCCGTTATGTTCCCTGTAACCTTAAGCGTATTCTTTTAGTGTTGTAGCTAGTAGCTACTAGTTTTATAAATGCTTTAAAGGGTTATTCGAATTTTTAGCTTGGATTGAATATGCTCAGACGCCAAAACGAAGATATACTAGGCTCATTTGATGGGTAACTTCAAGGTCATGAAACCACGTTCGAGTACCCATGGAAATGTAGTTTGAATCGGATAATTACGTGGTTCTTTACTAAGACAAAAATCGTTTTAAATGGTAATTAGAAATTCTAGTTTGGATGCCAGATATATTGGTCTGGTTCCCCATGAAATTTACTTTTCATTATATTATCTCGTATTCCTTTCATAATCTGACATACAAAAATGTTTAGATATTGTCTCAATATGTTTAGATATTGTCTCAATATGTTTAGATATTGCCTCAATATGTTTAGATATTGTCTCAATATGTTTAGATATTGTCTCAATATGTTTAGATATTGTCTCAATATGTTTAGATATTGTCTCAATATGTTTAGATATTGTCTCAATATGTTTAGATATTGTCTCAATATGTTTAGATATTGTCTCATATGTTTAGATATTGTCTAATAGTTAGATTGCTCAATATGTTTAGATATTTCTAAGCAATTAATATATTTCATTAATATTTATTGACTTCATTTAAATAATTAGAAACTAAAAAAACACATTATAGGATTTTTTTAAATATAAGAGTGCAAAAATATTCATTTTTTTATTTCATAAGTTATCAAATTTGATTACTCATTTTTCTACCTGAATTTTGATCATAATTACTCCGGCCTAGTTCCCTATTGCAAAAAATCTTACACAATTATTTCGTTTAGTTCCGAGTAAAGTTTCGTAATTCGATGACAAATCAAATTTATCGAGTTCCTGAAGGCATGTTCTAATTTTGAAGTATCTTCCTTCCTTCTAACATTGAAATAAAATTAACGCAGTTGAGAAACAGTTTTTTTCCACTAACTATTTCATGGATGGTGGATACTTGGAAAAAATGTTTTAAAGTAAAAAATAATTTATCATAAATTCAATCAACGTATTTCAAAAAGTTATCAACGCTTTGTTTCTGAAACAATGATAGTTTTCTCAATTCAGTAAATTGAGAATTGTAAAAACTTTTCCGTGTTCGATAGACGATAGATTCGTTTTACAAATTTTTATTTCTGAATTAATTTTTACTAGTTATTTTTCTTTGAATTGTTGATTATTAGTAAATGCCGATTGTAAAATATTGTCATTGATAACATTTCTCTTTTATTTATCCTCCAGGAAACTCAGAAAAATCCAACGTATTCTTTATATAAACATTTTTAAAACAAATATATATTAGGGTGAAACTTTTATTCGTACTTCGGAATGGGCGCGCTGGACCGCGGGTCTTCAAACTCAAGTGTCTCAGTGTTAATCCAATGGCGAAAAAACTATTTTCTCTGCCACATTTCCCCAGCTGTATTGAATATTTTACAAACGGTTTTTTTTAAATAATAAATGTAGGTAACTTACAGCTCTCTATCTTTCCACTTTTTGAAATTGCTTCGCATATTTTGTGTAAAATTATTTATTGAAAATTAAAAAAAATATTCGAACCAATTTCAAAAAGTGGGAAGGTCGGGACATGTAAGTCAGCTACATTTATCACAAAAAAAATCCGCTTGTAAAAATATTCAATACAGCCGGAGAAATGTGGCAGAGAAAATATTTTTTCGCCATAAGATTAACACTTGTACTTTGCTTTAGAGACCCCCGGTCCAGCGCGCCCATTCCCCCTTAAGAAACTCTCACCTGACGGTCTTGATGAACGATACAAATTTTGTTCGTCTTTCTGTATTTATTAATGTACTTTAAATACTATTTTTAAATTCATATTGTTTTTAACCTCTTCACTCTAGAGGTACAAATACGTGAACTTTTGTAGAATACAACGTCACAATTTTATTTTTCGTACTGCTAACTCTTCTATTATAAACTACACTGCTCATAACAATTAGGGGAGCACATTGCGTACTTTTGTTAACATCATCAAAGTTTTATATTTTTATTATTTATCAAAATTTGATGATTCCAATTTTCCTCCATAAATTGTAAACAATTTAATTTTTTAACATTAATTTGAGGGAAGAAATTATTTTCATAAATTTTGAATTAAATATAAAAAATCAAAACTTAATTGTTAAAAAAAGTTAAAATCAATTTTAAACATCTAAGAATGCAAGCGTGAAGAATTTAGGGTGAATTTATTTCATAAAATTTTTTGGGAGTGAATTTTATTTTACCATGTTTTTCATGTTTTCATTTAATTAAAACAAACATTATTTAATTCTTCAAAATATATGATTCTTATATCTAACGATAAATAAGTGCGAGCTCAACTTAGTCGAGTGAAAGTCGGATGATGGATGCATTCCAAATGGAATCATTGGGGGGGGGGGGGGTAAAAGGGTTTAAACCATGCATTCCCCTAATTCTTTTGAGCAGTGTAGAGTATTCAATTTTTTCCAAAAATACCGATACCAAAGCAGGTGATTTATTAATTAGTTTTTTAAAAAAAATACGTAGCAAGTATTGCACACCGTTTTTTTTTGTTCAGCGGTAAATTTATAAGACATTTTGCATTGAAACAAATGTTAGAATATTTTATTAATTACAAAAAAAACATATAGAACTTTGTTTATTCATAATGCTTATAATCACACAAAAGTGCATATTTTTAGTGTTCGAAACCTCAAAATTCCACTGAATTGACGTGCCCCACAGCAAACTTTTTAAGGTAATTTTGTTCAAAATTTCTCACAAAACATACTTTTAAATGTATAATTGTTTGAAATATATAAGTTTATACAAAGAATATTTATGTGTGCTCGGGAGGGAAAAGGTTAAAATGAGTGGTCGCACTAGCTTTGAATTGTCATTGTCAATTTTTTTCTCCCCGGATTAAAGTAATGCGCTTCATTCGCACTTTTTTTACTCTGATCCTTTAACTTCAAATGTTCACAATTTATGGAAAAAACGATTTTTGTTATTTTCTAGAATTTTTTTGCATAACTATTAACTTTAACACGTTCACGCCGGCGCGGGCCACCGGTAGCCCGCACTAGATTGTCTCATCGGGCGGCGCGTACCACCGGGGGCCCGCACTAGATTGTGTTGTTAGACGCTGGAAATTGAAATAATAAAAAATAACGTATTTTCATTAAAAACATTTTTAATTACAATTATAATTAATAACGTCATACACATAAGTTTGGTTCAATAACTCAAATTCTACAAAATAAGCATAATAATTCTACATTGTTCTATTTATAACATCATTATTCATTGTTTTTTGTGTAATTTCTTAAAACATTTCAAGCACTACTGAGCTGTACTGTACTACTGAGCAAACATAAAGCGCGTGTGCAGGTGTGAACAGGCATAAATCGCGCGCCGCTAGATAAAGCGCGGCATTTATTTGAGTGCCGCCTTACTTACGCCGGCGTGGACGTGTTAAGAGTTTCGGTCCAGATGTTTTAGAATTATCAGAGATAAAACATTCATTTTTACACTTTTGTAGTGAAGTTTGTGTCACTCATGCATTTACGAAGTAAATGATAATAGTGGAAAGGAAAAAAAAGTATAATACCACCATAATTCAAATGTTTTCAAATTTTTAGAGAATACTTAACAATTAATGGAACATACTTGAAGCAGTTTATTAAATCTTAGTTTACTCATCTACTTTTTAGATACAATTTTTTTTAAAGACAAAAAAGTTCCCGAAAATTCGGTTTTCTTTTCGCATATTTTTTTCTTAAAAGCTTAGAAATTTTATAATAAAATGTAAAATCTTGAAAATGATTCAAATATTAACCAGATTAAAAAAATATTAATTTTACTGCAAGTATTTGAAGGCAATGAGGAGTTAGTGCTAAAAAGAATTAAAGTTAGTGGAATTTCTTTTGTATAAACTAAAAGCGACAAATATTTTTTTTGTCGTTTTTTTAACTTTTTAAACTTGTCAAAATTTCAATATAAGGCTAATAATGATCTGGAGGGAGAACGAGACAAAGCATCTTGCAAAATGTTTTGCTTTTCTTTGCCGCGACTACCACTGTTTACACAGGTGTGTTGTGTTGAGATGTCTACTCTTACAATGACAAATTAAAAACAAAGCTAATACCTAGTTCTGTCCATTATCATAAGTTACTGGCGAATATTTATTTAATTCTCCTATTTTTTTTTAATATGATTACTTACAGCACGATCCATTATTCCTTCCACATTTGCTTTTTAAATAGAATCGTTTGTTTCAAACAAACTTAAATAAATAATTGTTCTTATTTTAAAAACTTTTTGAGGAAAACTATCATCCGATAAAAATCAATTCTTCGTAAATGCGTAAGTAACATAAAAAGCACGGCAAAGTGCGAGATAAACACTATTTTCTTTATGAAAATTCAAAAACCGCTAGACCAAAACTCTTTGACAATTTAGATTTTTTAAAAAGGGGTCTCATGCATTATGGTCAATACTGTAGTTTTGCAACAAACAGGGTAAAAATATTAAGCCTTAAGGGGGAATGGGCGTGCTGGATCACGAGTCTCCAAACTCAAGTGCCTCATTGTTAATCCAATGGGAAAAAAAACTATTTTCTCTGCCACATTTCTCCGGCTGTATTGAATATTTTTACAAACTTTTTTTTTAAATAATAAATGTAGATAACTTACAGGTCTCTATCTAACCACTTTTTGAAATTGCTTCGAATATTTTGTGTAAAATTATTTATTGAAAATTAAAAAAATATTCGAACCAATTTCAAAAAGTGTGAAGGTCGGGACCTGTAAGTTAGCTACATTTATCACACAAAAAAATCCACTTTCAAAAATATTCAATACAGCCGGAGAAATGTGGCAGAGAAAATATTTTTTTTCTCCATAGGATTAACACTGATGCACTTTGCTTTGGAGACCCCCGGTCCAGCACGCCCATTCCCCCTTAAGAAACTCTCACCTGACGGTCTTGATGAAAGATACAAATTTTGTTCGTCTTTCTGTATTTATTAATGTACTTTAAATACTATTTTTAAATTCATATTGTTTTTAACCTCTTCACTCTAGAGGTACAAATACGTGAACTTTTGTAGAATACAACGTCACAATTTTATTTTTCGTACTGCTAACTCTTCTATTATAAACTACACTGCTAGACCCCCGGTCCAGCGTGCCCATTCCCCCTTAATAGAATATTAATGATGCACTTTTAATACTAATGATGCAATTTTGATACTAATAATAAATGTACTTTTTCATATGTCCAATTGGGTACAGAAGGTCGCAGGATGATAAAAACAAAAGCGGTCCTTACCGTGGTTGCTTCCCCGAAGTACAATATCGGTCTCTGCACCATATCACTCATAAAACCCGCAGCTGGGATCCGCGAAGCCGCAGCGCAAAACTCAAACACAACACTCAGCACGAGTAGAACCACAGCGAGGCCGATGCCCTTCTCCATTTTGCAGATTTCTCAGGTTCGGCAAACTTATGACTGCTCGCTCGTCGACATTTTCATGAAGAATGTCATCCTGAGGAACCGAACCAAAGGCCAGATGAAACGCGGAAACCGCTTTGGAACTTTAGACAGAGGATGGAGAGGAAAAACGAGCAGGGCAAGTATTTACCTGTTTTTTTTTAGCCACTGACTAATGTAGAACGCAAGTGCAATGCGGTGAATTCGTAATATAGGCGAACAAATGGGTTACAGATGGAAAACCAGTCTTGAGATTGTCCGTTTTTCCAGTATGACGCATATTTAAAAAAAAAATTTCATTAACTTTTAAAATATTGATTGAGGAATCTTTTAAAACCGTATATTGGCAAACGTAAAATTTTAAATATATAAAAAACTGCAATTAATTAGTTGAAAATTTATATCTCATGGCAGTGTAAACAAGTTTACATTTTGACAAATTACGTGTGCCTCAGAGGATTAAAATTGACTTACGGAAGACTTACGGAAATATATTGTTAGTTAAAGCATAAACTAGAATTTTTATAGCCTCGACTTCTATTATAATGAAGTAGTGATCCAATGTTACTGGGTTTATGTAATATACCTCAAATTTATAAAACATGAGTCACTTGTTCAAACGGCGTTATATTTTTGTTCTTATAATTCATTTAAAATTTTGATTTATGTTAGATTAAATTGTTATTTAATTTACCAAGATACAACACGGACTGTTAAAATTGAACTGCCATATAGCAAAATAGGTTTTAAGTAATATGATCTCAATTATGATAGCTTTTTTACATGAAAATATTAAACCAGTACAGTCCGTAGCTTGTTGCAAAGCAGTTTGCGCAATATTTCTAAGCTTACATTTATGAATAGATTTAAGTGTGTAATTTTGTGTAAGTAGTATAAAATACGTACAAGACTATTGAATTGTTTTCTGAAATAGTTGTTCTTTTCTTTTTAGTGCCAGATAATATCTCTTGGACACAAACGACAGTATCACAGAAAATATACACTGCTCAAAACAATTAGGGGAGCACTTTACGTACTTTTGTTAACTCTTTCAGTTCCAACTTCATTTTTTTTATTCTAAAAATCTAAAATTTGTGAAATAGATTCATTATGCATCCAGAATGAAATGGTAAAAGACGGGAAAAAAATTTGGAATCATAACTTTTAAATAAATAATAAAAAAAAATTCAAAACTTTATTTGTTAAAAAAGTTACAATCAATTTTTAAACATTTAAGAATGCAACCGTGAAGAATTTAGGGTCAATTTCTTTCATTAATTTTTTTCAAATTTTCCTTTAATTAAAAAAAGCCTTATTAATTCTTCAAAAGACATGATTCTTTCATCTATCGATAAATAAGTGTGAGCTCAACTCAGTGAAAAAAAATCGCAAGCTGATGATTCCAAATGGAATCATTGGGGGTGAAAGGGTTTAAACCATGCGTTCCCCTAATTGTTTTGAGCAGTGTATGTTAACGAAGGGGTATATTGTCTACCATCTGCAAAAATAACTTGAACCGTTTTCTTATTGATACACTCACTCTTATCTGTACTTTATTATCTTGTTTGTAGATACAGTCGTTGCCCCGACCAATGCCGATTACGCAGCTGCATAAGTATTTTCGTATTTAACATATGGATGGTTCAGAATACAAGTAAACCAAGTCCACTTTTTGTCATTTTCGAGTTAACATCGCAATTGCATGCAGTAACTATGTAGTATTTCAGTGCAATAACGTCAGAACTCTAGTAACTCAGTTCATAACTTTACAAATTTAATTTATAATTTTAAAAATGTTAGGAGGTAATTTTGTTATAAAGCTTTAGCTTACTCTGAAGCACAAAGAAGCTTTTTATGGACTTCGTTCACTTGGATTCTAAGCTCTCCTATATTCTCATAAGCTACTTAATTACAAATGTCATGTGCGTACGCATTACGCGAAGTGCATCCGGTATACGAACGACGGAAACATTGTGGCGTACGCATGTATACGCATCGTAGCGCAGATTGTTAAAAATCGCAACAGTATTTTCAAACGAAAGATTTAGGTTTAGGTTGAATAAGCGTCGCACTTGTTGACCCAAAGCAACTTTTAAGAGCGACATCGCATGTGGCGACATTGTGGCGTACGCATGTATACGCATCGTAGCGCAGATTGTTAAAAATCGCAACAGTATTTTCAAACGAAAGATTTAGGTTTAGGTTGAATAAGCGTCGCACTTGTTGACCCAAAGCAACTTTTAAGAGCGACATCGCATGTGGCGACATTGTGGCGTACGCATGTATACGCATCGTAGCGCAGATTGTTAAAAATCGCAACAGTATTTTCAAACGAAAGATTTAGGTTTAGGTTGAATAAGCGTCGCACTTGTTGACCCAAAGCAACTTTTAAGAGCGACATCGCATGTGGCGACATTGTGGCGTACGCATGTATACGCATCGTAGCGCAGATTGTTAAAAATCGCAACAGTATTTTCAAACGAAAGATTTAGGTTTAGGTTGAATAAGCGTCGCACTTGTTGACCCAAAGCAACTTTTAAGAGCGACATCGCATGTGGCGACATTGTGGCGTACGCATGTATACGCATCGTAGCGCAGATTGTTAAAAATCGCAACAGTATTTTCAAACGAAAGATTTAGGTTTAGGTTGAATAAGCGTCGCACTTGTTGACCCAAAGCAACTTTTAAGAGCGACATCGCATGTGGCGACATTGTGGCGTACGCATGTATACGCATCGTAGCGCAGATTGTTAAAAATCGCAACAGTATTTTCAAACGAAAGATTTAGGTTTAGGTTGAATAAGCGTCGCACTTGTTGACCCAAAGCAACTTTTAAGAGCGACATCGCATGTGGCGTCGGGACTTGGTAGCATATTTAGGACCTTTCACATGTAAGGCTTTACCGACTGGGTTCTCCAGCCCTAACAAAAGAACGGAGTAAGGACTGAACCCATTGAGCTAGAAGGAAAACTGGAGTGAGGTGTGTGATTCACTTCACTGAACAGGGCAGCAAACGAGCCGGTCCAATAACGAAACGCGGAGGAATACACAGCACTGCAGCAGAAACGAACCCCGGGCAGAAAACCTAGAAACTTGCCTATTTCGCTATTGGGTTCGTCTTCGCTGGTTCTTAGTGATCCACATGGTTATTTCTTTAAAAAGTTGGAATTTAGTTAAAGAAAGTTAATTCTTTCGAACTAAAAATGTTAAAATACATTTAGGAGCCCAAGTCAATATGATAGAGGGGTCTCATACAAGCATTGCATACAAGTGTAGGGAAAATAGTCCTTTTCTGCCCTGTTCGCTCAAAAGGGTGTGAGTGGGTTTTCGGCTCGCTGACACCTCACTCCAGTTTCCCTTCTAGCTCAATGGGTTGTTATGTAATGCCCGGGACCCAGGGGCGGATTTAGACTTAGGCCCGTGAGGTCGGGCCTAGGGCGGAAAATTTTGAGGGGCGCCAAAATTTTTAAGAAAAAAAATTATTATATGATTAATAAGATAAAAATAATTTATATTTGAATAACAAAAACTTATTATTAATTCTATATTTAATTATTACAAAAGAGAAAGGGCGCCATATCGTCTCGGGCCTAGGGCGTCCTCAAACCTAAATCCGCCACTGCCGGGCCCGAACCTAGGACCTTTCCCATGTAAGGCCTTACCGACTGGGTTCTCCAGCCCTAACAAAAGAACGGAGTAAGAACTGATTCGAACCGGTAAGGTTTCTTCTGTAGCGTGACGCCTTAACCCACCGCTTCACGCAGGCGCTACTATATCGGTATTTTGAACTACGAAAACACCGTGGCACATAACATGACGTCAAAGCTATTAAAATAGACGAACCCCCATCTAAAACAGGAAACAAGAATGGGTAACAACTACTCATGAAAAATAGCGATTTTTCGACAGTTCGTTGTTAGCCCCGATTCTTCCTTAGCTACGTCACTCATCGAGGTGTCATTCATATGCATGGCAATGCTTCCCGGGAGAGGAACTTCTTTCTTTCTGGGAACAATTAATTGGCGGTTCAATTGGCGATTAGCCCCGACAATCGAAGCGAGTATTTGTGAGGCACCGTTTCGAGACAGCCCCCCAGGGTAGCCACGAGACACACTTTCAGAAAGAGGATGTGCAATATGGCCTGGATATCCGTCTGGATGGTCTAACTGGATGCTATTTTTTCGAAATATTTTGAGAGTACATTCCTCCAAGTTTGCGAAAGGCCAGGCAGTTCAGTCGGTTGAGATGATGACTCATTTGATCTAGGATGACGTCACGCAAACAACAAAAACAATCCTGAAGTTTAAAGACTCGTGTGCATGTTAAAACTGTTTCCGTTGTCTAATCTCCATACTTTACCACATTTATAGTGAAATCCCCTCAGCCTAACCGGACTAAACCAGATAAATGTGTTTTTTTAAGGCTTTTCTGGTTGCGTTGGATGGAGATTCTGATCGCTTAAGAGGAATTGTCATTCCCATAGAGCTAATGCATTAGTTTTGGAATCACAACTTCCGCAACTTGCTTTGCCATGTTAGCCCTTTTTTCCCCCAGGTACGGGAATCAACATAACATTGAAATGAAACAAATTCGAAACGAAAATGTTATCTAGTTATTTAATTAAATATTTTAAAGTTTTAAAATGCCCCAAAATATTCAGTAAATGGCGACACTATTTTAAAACTTTATCAATTAATAATTAACTAAACTGATGTTATTTTCTTTTCAATTTTGTTTTAAATTAATGTTATGATGATTCCCATACCGGGTGAAAATGGGACAACATGGCAAAACAATTCTTTTGCAAAAGTTATTTCAAAACTAATGCATTAGCTTTATGGGACTGACAGTCCCTCTTAAAATAGACATTAATTCGTCTCCGTAGCTCAGAAAAGCCAATAGTGCTGTTAGTGCATGGGTCAATACATATTAGGAAAAAAGTCAATTTGCGTCTCAACCAACTTTTTAATGTTTTTAAAAATAGTCCCTTAAGCTATTTTTTTTTACTTCAGTAACAACTTTTTTTGCTTTAAATCCTTATGAAACCATCACATTTTGTGTTACTTCTCACTGAGAAAGGTTTTGAAGTTTACAAAAGTCAGATCGGTAACATGTCACAACTAGCGATGCTTGTAGTGCAAAGATGTCGTTTTATATTGCCAGGACAAATATACTTTAGAATGAAAACAACTTTATTTAATTTCTTTTATCAATAGTACTATGCACCACTTTCTATAAAATGTAACCCGAAATACACAATAAGAAGCAAAATATACACTCTTAAAACAAAAGAGTGAAATTCACTCCTATAGGAGAAGTGCATTTTCGGCACCGGAAAGGAGTAGAAATTAACTCAGACTGAGTTAAAACCGCTCGTTTTAAGAGTGAAGGACGCAGATTGTTTTCTTTTATTTCTTTTACCCACTCGTGAAATTCACTCCTATAGGAGAAGTGCATTTTCGGCACGGAAAGGAGTGGAAATTAACTCAGACTGAGTTAAAATCGCTCGTTTGTTTTAAGAGTGTACATGTTTTAACTTTACATATCATATCGGTAACATCATGCAACATAGTTGATTGATAATATAATTTAATTTTATCATCATATCGATAACGTCTTATCACATCTATAAATTTGCATTTTTCAGAATACTAATCTGCATACTGCATTGCCTATAATTACCAAAAATAGAGCATAGTTCAGTCGACTGAAATTACCCTCTCTTCCATCTATACACACTTGGGAAAAAAATGTAACGGTTTGCAAGCATAAAAAAATTATGGTTTATTTAGGATGCATATAATAGGGTACTTGACTTTAAAAAAAAAATATTGGCTTAAAATATTCTTATGCCAAAAATATTAGACCCGTATTTTTTCTTTCTTTCATATACCCCATAAAAAGGGGAAAAATGAATTTTAAAATTAGGACGAAAAATCACTCCCGAAAACGCTTTGTGGCTGTCACGTGGTATCTATGATGTCACTAGTAACTATAAACAAACTTTGAAACACCATTTTGGAATCTACTTTAAGCAAATTTGAACTATCCGCTTCTGTAAAACCTCCACCCATTATCTATATAATTCTTATTTTAATAGTAAGTTAGATAAAAACCAGTTTAATTACAAACAAAAAAACATCTCACACCGGTTTGTTTATACATACTAGTGACGTCAACCAAATCGACGTGTTTGTGATCACGTGACGTACCGATGAATAAAGCTATTTGAAAATGATTTTTATTAATTATTGAAAGATTTATTTTGCAAACAAAAAATATATACGTTTGTTATATTTGGTTTCAAACTATAATTTAATTAATATTGGAAGGTATTTTAGCGATACTGTCAAGTACCCTATTGAGTTACTATTATAAAACAAAAAAAAATCAAATTCAAATAATAAAAAAAATATCTGATTTGAATAAATATAATGATTTAAAATTCGATCATTTCAAATATTAAAAATTTAACACTAAAAAAGCAGTTCTCTTACAAATCTTTCAATTACCTCTTACATAAAATAACCTACTTTAAATTGCAGTGAAATTTAATTTAAATTCAAATTCAAGCCTAGATAATAGTTAAACCGATTTGAAATTGATGTTACCTAGTCGGCGGTACATTCACCCTCATTTGTTTTGCCACAAATGTCATTAACCGTATGCAATAAAAGGGGAAATGTTGCTGTTAACATTTCACAACAGTAAACCTGAATGACGTCATTATGTTACATAGGAAACGCGAAGCGTGCTTGGTCTAGAAATGAAATCAAACATTAAGTAACCGCATACAAAGTGTGAGTAAATCGAATTATTTGTTACCATTACTTAAAACGTAAAATGCAAATAGGATGTCATTTCTCATGAGAGAATTTCCCATCTTGTTCTTTTTTTACATTTTAATAAAATAAAGAAGCGCAAATGGAAAACTTTATGTAGTAGTATTAATAGATTCTTAATTATAGATTCATTTATTAAAGATTTCATAAAATATATTATTTTATGTGTAGAATTGTCCTTAATACTTTTAGACCTATGTTTTAAAGAAATATTTATAAAATCCAGGGCCCGGATTTCTAAATAGGCCAAGTAGGCTGTAGGCTACAGCGGCAAAGTTTTGGGGCGGCAAATTTTACGAAAGTTAAAGAGGCATTCGGCATAAAAAAAAATTATATCGATACTAATATTTCTAAGAAAGAAAACTAATAATTTAAATTAACGCGTAAATCGTAAACGTATATATAGTACTAATATTTAGTTGTAAACATGGTAGCTGCGATGGCAATTGCACCCTCTCCCTCGAATTTGGAAGTTGTAAGAAAAATAGTAGAACGGTTTTAAAAATTATTTCGCTTTCGATTTAGAGTAAAGGTACATAGATGATTCTAATATGTAAAAAGAAAAAAAAGTCAAGAAAACTATATCTGGCGAAAAATCGAACGTAGCCTACAGGCAGCAAATCTTTAAATCCGGCCCTGAAAATCTCTTCAAATGTGGTAGGTAGTGTCATCTATTTAAATGATTAATAATCATCTATAGATATTCATTTAGAAAATAGATTCTTAATTTATGGATTCATTTATAGAACACTTTATAAAATCACGTATTTTAGATGCGTAGAATTGTCTTAATACTTGTATACCTATATTTTCCCAATAATGTTTGGGTGAAATATTTAGTTCACATACGGTTTGGTTTCGTTTCGAAAAATGCACAAAATATATCTTTAACCCATAATTTGATTATTTTTAAGAAAAAGGCCACAAAAGTGCATATTTTTTTTTATTCCTGAAATTTATTTAACAAAAAAACGTGTATGAACAATGCATTAATTCATTTTTAATTTTTCATTTGTTTTTAGCTTAGAATTAAATAAAAAAAATCTACGAGAAACCAAAAACCTCGTCTCGTTACTTTCAAGGAAGGAGTTAAAGCAGTCACATAAATGCAAAAATAAAAACGAGCTCTCATCTCGTATTTAAAATCATTCATAATTGAAGAGCTTAGTGAAAGAACGTGCTAAGTGACATTTTGAAAAAATTTTGATTTCTGCGTGAATGAACAGATTACTAACTTTAACGATGACAAGTTTCCCCTTTTTCCTAGACTTTAAGGGGACGCGGTACCCAAAAAATTAAATCCTGCATGTTTATCGATAGAATTCAAATTAAACTATTTTTACAAAGAACTAACAATCAATAAACAAACGAAAAAATAATAAAAATTGAAACAAGTTTTTTTTTTAATTAAAAAATTTAATGTTTTTTAAAAATGCAACTGCTCCGACAATTTTAAGAATATTTTGATGGATTTTTTTGCAAAATGTTCCCACAACATCTATTAATAAAAGTTGGTATGGATATTGAGCTATCAGTTAAACAAGAACAGTTATATAGCTTTATGTATAAAAATGGCCAAAAAATAAGATTTTTTTTATAAATTTTCAACTTCAGCATTTTTTAAAAAAAAATCTATTTACATTAGACCTTATCCTATACCAACTTTTGTTAATCGTATATGTCTCAACCTGTGAAAAATTTTTTTTGGAGCTCTACGTTAATTTACCTAAAAGCCTTAGGGTTTTAACCATTCACAAGCTGAAAAAATTAAAAATTGAAAACACCAACATAAAATTTCAAAAACCATTTTACCAAACCACTATATCATTTTCAATAAACCTCCACCATTATTAAGTATTGCTTCTTTTTTTGCAACATCCTTAGATCACAGCATTCGAGCATGTTTAATTATTTTCTGAGTACCCCTAAATTTTGGGTAATGCGTCCCCTTAAGTTTGGTACACTTTTTACGGTTTGCAAGTACCGTTTTCAACAGATACGAGTGCAAACTTTAAAACTCCTTTCCCCGTTTTCACCTTTTTGTCACTTAGCACTTTCTTACACTAAGCTCTTCAATTATTGATCTAAAGAACAGTAAAGGCTTAAGTTTGATGGAATTTTTTTGTTGCGTTGAGATATTTTGGGCGGAAGTTTTCTTCGACGCCCAGACTGCTTTGTGCCTTCGCCCTTGTTAGGAATTGTTTCAAGGCATTCAACAAAAACTCATTTGGTTTGGGCTTCAGTGTCGCTTAAAAAGAAATCGCCTTACGATTTCAAAGTGATTCGTATTCGTTCTCTCTACTGGGTAATTTAGAGATACTTTATACTAAGCAATCTTTTGTTATTTAGTCTCTTGGTGTTTATTCTGCAATTGTTAATGAAAACATTTTTAATGTTTTCAAATTTCCTCCTTTTACTTCAAATATTTTAAATCACGTCTAATATTTGACTAATTTATTCTAGATATTTCTTTCGACAGGATTCTGCAATCTACATGTCACATATTAGGAAATCAACAATTTTTTCTTCAATTTTTAGTTACTCTAAAATAAGATTTTTTTTAGAACCAAGAATATATTTTAAATAACTATTCCAAGAAAACATTTAAATAAAAAAAAACTAAGAATGTTTTATGATTTTTATATCTATTAAGAAAATATACTTTATTTTAAATAAAAATATTTTTAATTTTGTTTCCGTCTTTTGGAAGCTTGGAAACATTCGCCTACGATTTCGAGTAATATTGTCCCATTATCAATTGACTATTGTGTCAGACGTTGAAAATTTGTTTAAAATGTGCTATATGATTAAAAAAATATATGTGCTCGATATTTTTAACGGGTATTTTTGTTACCCATGTAGTAAAACCAACTTTTTAAAAATATATATTGGTCTGGATTTATTTGGAATAGTGATGGTTACACTCTTAAAACAAAAGAGTGAAATCCACTCCTATAGGGGGAGTGCATTTTCGGCACCGGAAAGGAGTGGAAATTAACTCAGACTGAGTTAAAACCGCTCGTTTTAAGAGTGTTGGACGCAAGATTGTTTTCTTTTATTTCTTTTACTCACTCCGCAAAAAGAGTGACATCCACTCCTATAGGGGAAGTGCATTTTCGGCACGGAAAGGAGTGGAAATTAACTCAGCCTGAGTTAAAACAGCGCGTTTGTTTTAAGAGTGTAGGTTAGGTTAGTTTGAATTATCGTCGCACTAGAGATACACGAGGGCTATTGAAGACCGGGCGTCGTATTTTATAACCACAGTCAAGTGACGAGCCGACACCTGAGTAGGCACCCAACGCAACCGTTAAGGGCGACATCGTACGCAGCGTTAGGACTTTGAAGGATATTTAACGAGCACTCCCGACACACGGGGTATTATTCGTTTGACAGTTTTGGCTGCACAGGCCGTTTAAAGGTCGGCAGTTATTTTGGCGATGCCCGGACCCGAACTTGGGACCTTCCGCATGCTAGGCGAATGCCTAACCGAGTGGGCTCCCCAGCCCCCTGGAATAGTGATGAATAGAGGAGAATAAATTACCTAACATCCATAAAATTATAGCTTATAAATAAAGTATCGTCTTTTATTTTAGATTAGCATTAATAGTAAATCATGATTTAGATTTTTTTTCATTTATTCTACACAAAAAAAGTCTTGTTTTTACAGAAAAATATTGTCTGTGTACCAGAAAAATACTGAATAATTTATAGAGCAAATAAATCTGTTTATTTTATACGAACAGTTTGCAATTTTAACGCTAAAGCTTGTTTTAACTGACAAATTGTAAAGAAACAAAATTATACCTACAAAGTGGAAGTCACCGATACAAGTGGAAGTCAAAAGTACTACCCGAGATATTTTGATATTGTTTGAATTTTTCAAAACCTACGCTATGAAACATTTATTTATGCCCTGTATTACTTTACCATTAAATTCGGGCAACCAATAATCGTGAGTCAAAAAAAAATCAGAATATTGATTCTCCAAAACCATACAATATTAGAAATGATTCGAAACTATCATTAACAAAATTTACAATTCACGTTAAACCTGACAGAAATTTTGAAAATAGCATCTATTTCATTTATAAAAAAATTCATAAGCAATTTCTTCCATTCAGTGGTGATTAGTCTGGGATTTAATGAAAAATTAATTTTTAATTTTTGTTGTCAAAAATAGATAAGTTAGTATGTTTAGAATAATATGCAGCATTCCGGTATCATCTTGAAACATGATATTTTTCTACTACTGCCCTCATACAAACAAAGTAGGTTTGTAACAGAATCTGTCACTTAACCCGCTTCCACACAACAGTTTTGTTTAACAGGTAAAAAGGCGACCAACACAGCATTAGTATTCTATATTAAACATTTACATGCTAAATTTGGCTAGTTTCATTTATTTTATTTCGAAAATTCTATAATTTTTACTTATCGTTTGCAAAAATTAATTTATATTTCAAAGAATAAATATGTAATATTCCTCGCTTTTAAATATAATTAAAACATTTCATATTAGCGTACAAAGAATCTCGTAGTGAAATATATTTGACGTCATTTCAAACTGATCGATGTCGCAAAAATAAATCTATTTTAATTTATTGTCTAAAAGAATTAAAGTTTCTCGAGCGATTTTTGCGATGGCAATGGTGATTTAATTCTAATAAAAATGGCTTCCTATGCTTTTTAAATGAGCATTAAATTTTACAGGGTTTTTTTTTTAAATAATTGAAGTACTTCAAATTCCAATTATTTTCTGAAATTTTCAATGTATTCTAATTTCGATGCGCTGAATTTTTTGACGTATCACACTTGTCCGTAGTATTTGTAGTTCGAGATATGTAAGTAGGTGACGAACAGACAGACGGACTGAACGTTATACCTTCCACTTTTTACGTTATAAACGTAGTGTGGAAGCTAAAAGTACAGAAATACATAATACATTTTATGCCCCTCCCCCACCCCAAAAAAACCCTCAAGAAACTAATATAGAATATTTAAACCAACCAAAGGAAATTAAATTGTACATGGGAGAATTCATAAGCTAGTTATTGAAAAACAGCCCCATCTTAGAACCTAGTCTTTTATTCTTTAAATACACAAACTTGATTTAAATTTTGTTTTAATTATAATATTGGAAATTTTTATAACTGCATTATAAAGAAATTTAGAATAAAAACAGGGGTTTTACAACAAAATACGATTATTTGAAGGTAAAACTTAATTACAGAACAGGACTTTTTCGTACTCAAATTTGTGTTATGTCATTAAACCAAGTGAATCAGAACAACTGTCTAAGGATATTCAGTTTCATGCCAATTTAAGGAAATTTATGATTAATGAAATGCGATTTTCTAAACTTCACTTGTCTGTCTACGAACCGTTGTTAGTTTTCTTAATGCGCCTAACGTGTAATTGGTAATCTTTAAACTTTTTCTTAAGACCATTCTACTTATTAAAACATATATATTTAAACAGTTACCATAAACCAAATATTTAAATTTATAGCAAAAGTTTTGTAGGAAATTTTAATTTTAGGTAATACATTGTACATTTACCTTATGTAAAATTATAATTTATAAAGAAAACTACTTCGATTATTTTTACTTAAATATAATAAATGTTATACAGTTATACAAGTGACGAATGTAAAGCTTTCTATTCGTCACTTGACTGCTGTTCAAAATTGCGAGGCTTGACATAAATATCCTTAGAATATCTCTATTACAACGTTAATTCAGCTAAACCAGGCACAGAATTCTATTAAAAATAAGTAATATTTTGAAATAATGCAAGTAAACCACTTACGGCCCGGCCCCTTTTCCAAAATTTAATTCTGGACCCGCCGGTAATTTTTGGTGCTGCCATCTATCGCAAAAATAGACACAAAACATCATCTAACATAAGATGCCTACTTGATACTTTTACATTTTCAAGTCTGCAAAAAGTTTTATTATAATTTTATATGAATTAATATCTTTTCTAATTAAATAACTTTCATTAACTAATAAAACCAAGTTACTAATAAAAACCTAAATTTTACTTTATTACCTAATTACTTATTTAAAAAACTACATACTAGATGTATCTTGTTGACCTTTTGTAATTTAATTTAGTATTTTACAACACTGACCGTTTTAGTTTTGAATTATCGTCGCACTAGAGCTACACGAGGGCTATCAACACTGACCGTAAAGTATACTGTTATAAAATGATAAAAATAAATTAATGACAACTACACGCAATATGATTGTCGTGGCACAACTAAGGAGACATATAGATAGACTTACGTGTTCTAATATCGATACTGTGTTCAGAAGAGTGTTGATGTTCTTCTGTTGGGTACCGTCCTCGTCCCTTGACCATGGCTCAAAATTATGAATGCGTTATTCAAAAGGCAGTTGGAAATGTTCAACGACCGACTGATGTTCTTCAAGGCTCCAATGGTAATAGTTAACATATTTTATCAACAGAACAAGCGTAAAACATATACATTAACAATTAATAACTAACCTGGTCGCATCGTTCTTTAACCACCGAAGCCGGCTGCTGATTGAAGCCAAAGGTCAAGGTAGGTTTTTAGACATATATTTTCAGGCTTGTGTGCTTGGTCACAAAGACCCGCTTATAAACCATCGTCAAGAAGGACGGACACGACATACACACACATATATGACAGATGCTGCCATCTATCGCCACCTCCACAATTTAGACATGTCCCTGAAGGGGAGGGAAATAGTCTCCAGGGACCTGTACCCGTGGGAAACTGCGCAATGAGCAAAGGTCAACATGGCTGTGTCATTGCTTTTGCTGCAGCCACCTTTCAAACACATTAAAAAATTTACTATTACTTATAGTTGTTGGAGTTGGTTGGGAACAAAAGTCAACAAGTGCTGCTCTGTTGGCTGCTCCAAGCATAGATAAGAGTAGAAATTAGGATAAGTTGAATTATCGTCGCACTAGAGCTGCCCCAGGGCTATTGGTGTCTGGCTTCGTAACTTAGAACCACAGTCAAGTGACGAAGAGTAGAAGTGGAAACATCGTGCGGAAAAGGGAAATAAAAATAAACCATGTGAAGGAGAACGAAAGAGTATCGTACTTGGGAAAATTAGTACATGCTGGAAAAACATATTGACCTTTTTTATTAAGTTTAGTTTGAATTATCGTCGCACTAGAGCTACACGAGGGCTATTGGCGACGGGCGTCATAATTTCTTTTTTTTGTTAAAAAAATATAAAGTTTTCTTATTAGATTTGTTCTAATATTAAATAAAATGATCGTTATTTACTTTGAAATAAAGTCGTCTAAATACAGAAAATATTCTAATTTAAAGCAATGCTTTAAAATTATGTTAGTTGAATTATTGTCGCACTAAAGCTACACGAGGGCTATTGGCGACGGACGTCGTAATAGGGTACTTGACTGTATCGTTAAAATACCTTCCAATATTAAATTAATTATAGTTTGAACCCTAAACTAACAAACGTATATATTTTTTTGCAAAATTAATCTTTAAATAATTCATAAAAATCATTTTAAAATGCCTTTTTTTTCATCGGTACGTCACGTGATCACAAAAACGTCGACTTGGCTGACGTCACTAGTATATATAAACAAACCGGTGTGGTGTTTTTTGCTTGCAATGGACAATTACAGCGTTTTCCACAAACAGATTTATTCGATTAAGCATATTAAAAAACCTCTAAAACTGAAGCATTTCTAGTTTTAAAGATGTATTTATTTTAAAATTTATTTTTAAAGTTAATGATACGTCACTCCTGTTAAACCTCTCTTAGCATAACAGATGACGTCACGGTTGGCTTTTTTTTGTTCTTGGCGTGTTATTTCGTATCACGTTTCACTGTATCGCTTTTGAAACTGAAACGTGCTTTCATCCTTATCAAACTCTTAAAAAAGTTATGCTATTTTACAGAAACATGTCATGTTCATTCCAGTTAATTTCTTCAAACGTTGAACGATTTCACTCGACTATTCCGATCAGATCCAACAGTCAATAGTACTGCAATAGCTCATACGCGCTCTAGTGTGTGTATTTTAACTAACAACCAAGCTTGGAACAAGCTGTTTAACTTCCTTGATATGAACTGGTTACAAATAATATTGTCTTCTTTTAATGAGGTTTCGCAGAAATTGTAAGGTTTACTATTTTATAAAGTGTATTACAGCATAGATCGAAACATCGCCAAAAACATAACAGTTGACGTCAGAGCTGTTTTCAGTGACGTACATTTTCGGCAAATTTCAAATGCATTTTTTGTTGAAATTAAACTTATTTGTGAATATTTAACCTTACATTCGGAATCTGCAGCTTCTAATGTACCAGAAAAACACATATATTATGAATTTCGCGTTTCATGCAACTTGTTCCTTAAACTGGATTTAATCTAATTTACTATTAAAATAAGAATTGTATAGTTAATGGAAGAAGGTTTTACAGAAGCGGATAGTTCAAATTTGCTTAAAGTAGATTCCAAAATGGTGTTTCAAAGTTTGTTTATAGTTACTAGTGACGTCATAGATACCACGTGCCAGCCACAAAGCGTTTTCGGGCGTAATTTTTCGTCGTAATTTTAAAATTCATTTTTCTGAATTTGAAAAAAAGAAAAATACGGGTCTAATATTTTTGGCATAAGAATATTTTAAACCAATAATTTTTTTTTAGTCAAATACCCTATTCCTTCTGCATGGTTTCAAGTGGTCATGTCTAATAGCAAATTTGACCTGAGGCTTGGTTGAACACACGTTGCACTAAAGCTACACGAGGGCTATTGAGGACGGCCTCGTAATTCTAAAACTCGGTCAAGTGGAAAAAGCCGACACCTAAGCTGGCACCAAAGTTTAACTTTAGATCCCCTTCATTTAAATACATTTTTATTTAAATTGTATTTAGTTAAGTTTTTTGTTTTTTATAATATTTATCAAAACAGTGTATAATTGAATTTTATACTAAAGACAAGATCTTTTTACACAGTAGTTACGTATTAGTTCTTTAAGCTACACATCAAATTGGTTAACTTAAATGAATGAATAATTAAAGAAATATAAGTATGTGTATTTGAAAATACTGGGTTCTATAAAGTCCAAGGTATATCCCATTAGTACAAAATAATGATTTCAGCTACTTGAAAAAATAAATAATTTTTGAAATATTTGCTCAGTTGTTTATCAGTTGTTGAGAAAAAAAATCCAGTTTTAGTAGTAAACATTTAAAAGTTTAGGTGTGGTACACTGAAAATAGTTTATTAGATAAATATTTGACGCGTAAAAATATTGATGACTTGTTTTTAGAATAAATATATTGAAAAACTCAAGCTAATGGAAATTGCTTTCATCGTTTTGTAGAAGTATTTCACATATTTTATTTCTATTTGAATTTTTTTTTTTGATTATTTCATAGCATGAAGAATCTTTTTATTTAGTTTTTTACACATAGATGAACAAAATGTACCTTTTAATTTCTTTATTTTTCTTCTCAAACAAAATAAATAGTTTACATACAGACAAAATACGTTTATAAATATAAGTATAACACAAAAAATAAATATATGTACCAACTCAAATAATAAATAAATCAAGTTTCAATTGATAATAAATACCGCCCAGAAACATACGTTACTAATAGAGCTTAATACTACACTAATAGTAATAAATGCATAATATATAATTAAAGACAATAACAGTGTAGGTTACTTCATATGTGTAAAATACACGTATTCATTAAATGAATTTCAGCAAAAACTTAGCATAAAGTTGAAAACTTTTTTTGGTTAGTTATATTGCGTTCTATCTTCAATAAAGATTTGCAATTATTTTAGTGGATTCGGAATCACGTTACGTGAATTTTTTCTCACAAAACTTGTTTAAACAGTTCAGTGCGTATTATCTCGAGAGCTGACTTTGTCTTCTAATTTATTTCATAGGTAAAGAAGGAATAAAAACGCCCGGTATTTCGGATTCAATCATACCGTTCGTATTGTTTTTAGGTTTATCTGGAAAAATTTCAGGAAAGTCGGGCTGATTAGGCAAACCTGGGATTCCGGGAATCGTGGGATTTAAACGAGATATAGATCTGTTGCATTCACCCTGAGGAAAAGAAATAATATTGAAAGTGTTTTTTTTAGTTTTAATAGAGTAGGGTATAAAATTTGGAAAAAGGTGTATTTTTATTCAAAAATATTTACCGCTCTAATATGTCTTCGAGGTAAAGCTGGAAATATAGGATTTGGTTTATTAGTAATAGCAGGTCCTTCGGGCTTACTTGACACAGTTTGCTCTTCAGATGACTGTTCATTATTGTCCGATTTTAAAGCAGATCTCGAAAACTGTGGCAAATTTGGAAGATTTGGCATAGTTGGAGCAGCCGGCACGTTTGGCATAGTTGGAGCATCCGGCATGTTTGGCATAGTTGGTACATTCGGCATGTTCGGCATAGTTGGAACATTCGGCAAGTTTGGCATAGTTGGAACATTCGGCAAGTTTGGCATAGTTGGAACATTCGGCATGTTTGGCATAGTTGGAACATTCGGCATGTTTGGCATAGTTGGAACATTCGGCATGTTTGGCATAGTTGGAACATTAGGCATGTTTGGCATTGTTGGAACATTCGGCAAGTTTGGCATAGTTGGAACATTCGGCATATTTGGCATAGTTGGAATATTGGGCAAGCTTGGCATTGTGGGAATATCAGGCATGTTTGGCATTGTAGGGATATTCGGCAAGTTTGGCCACTGACGTGTTTCCGCTAATTTATTTCGGCAGTTTCTTGATGCACTTGGCATATTGGGCATATTTGGCATAGTAGGAACATTGGGTATGCTTGGAATAGTAGGAATATTTGGCATGTTCGGTATATTTGGCATGGTAGGAACATCTGGCATGTTGGGCATAGTAGGAATGTTTGGTAGCTGTGGGTACTGACGTTCTTCATCTAAGTCATTGTGTGATTTTCGCAAGTGCCTAGACCTACTAGGCATGTTTGGCATGGTTGGAACATTTGGCATGTTTGGCATCGTGGGAACATCTGGCATATTTGGCATGGTTGGAACATTTGGCATGTTTGGCATGGTTGGAAGATTTGGCATGTTTGGCATGGTTGGAACATTTGGCATGTTTGGCATAGTCGGAATATTCGGCATGCTGGGCATAGTTGGAACGCCGGGAATATTTGGCATGTTCGGCATGGTAGGAACATTCGGCAAATTAGGAATTTGCGGATACTGACGCTCCTCATTCTGATCAGAGTTCAATGATTTATTTTCCTCTAAATTTTCTGAAGAAAAACATTAAAAAAAATTAAACATTCATTTACGATAGCATATACATTTTAATGTTTCCATTTACATTTTTACCAGTCGATACATGGGATTATCTACATATTAAAATGAGTTTCAACTGCACGAATTACAATATACACACATTTTTTTCCGGCATTAAAATATTCAGCAGGGTCGAATCACGCTAAATATCAATAATAAAGAACTTTAAAACAATATTTAATGATATGTGCTATCGGATTATTTGAGTTAACAAGTTCTAAGTTAAGAAAGTTACTCCAGGCTTCGATAGTAACCATCGATAATTAAAGGTGACCCCTAAATACGAATGGCATTTTAAATAACTTACCAAATTATTTTAGAATACTATTTAATAGTATAATAATATTTGTTTGAAAATAGTAGTTTCGATTCAGGTATTTGAAAGGGTTTCTGATTAGTTACTAAGAAATTGAACTTAACATTGAAACATTAAAGCAGATAGCCAGTTATAGAGTTTGAGTTAAGTTTTTTCAAAAAAAAAATCGTAGCTTCGAATAAACATTCGGGCAAATTTCAGTATTTAAAGAAAAGAAAAGTTTTGGTAGAAATGTGATGCACAAAATTAAATACAATTGTACAAAATCGTAGCTTCAAATAAACATTCGGGCAAATTTCAGTATTTAAAGAAAAGAAAAGTTTTGGCGGAAATGTGATGCACAAAATTAAATAATACAATTGTACATCAATAATAAAAATAAAGTTCCAATTTAAAAAGAATTTACAAACATAATTTGTCTTAATGCATTTATCATAACAGTTACGAGCTAGCCATGTAGTCTCTTTTGTAAACATTATTTATAGTTACATACTTCTTACTAACACAATTCAGAAATTTTCATATAATAGGTTACACTATTATTTTTCAAACTTAAAATGAATTCTTATTTCGATATAATATTTGATGAAAAGAGGTCACTCAAAACTTACTTGCAGAAATTTTTTTAAATCTTTTAGACTAAAACTGTGTTTCATTTTGTGCATTTAATAAATTATTAGCACATAGTTATAACAGCAAAGGGACTAAAACTGTGTTTCCTTTTGTTGTTAAAAATTTATTAAAAATAAAAAATAACCAATAAATAATAGAAATAAACAAGTTGGTTTGTAACAGAATCTGTCACTTTTCCTGCTTCCACACAACAGTTTTGTTTAACAGGTAAAAAGGCGACCAACACAGCATTAGTATTCTATATTAAACATTTACATGCTAAATTTGGCTAGTTTCAATTATTTTATTTCGAAAATTAAATAATTATTAATTATCGTTTGCAAAAATTAATTTATATTTCAAAGAATAAATATGTAATATTCCTCGCTTTTAAATAGAATGAAAATATTTCATATCAACGTACAAAGAATCTCGTAGTGAGTATATTTGATGTCATTTCAAACTGATCGATGTCGCAAAAATAAATCTATTTTAATTTATTGTCTAAAAGAATTAGAAAGTTTCTCGAACGATTGTTGCGATGGCAATGGTGATTTAATTCTAATAAAAATGGCTTCCTATGCTTTTTAAATGAGCATTAAATTTTTCAGTTTTTAAAATAATTGAAGTTACTTCGAATTCGAATTCTTTTCTGAAATTTTCAATGTATTCTAATTTCGATGCGCTGAATTTTTTTGACACATCACACTTGTCTGTAGCATTTGTAGTTTGGACTATGAAAGTGGGTGACGGACAGACAGACGGACTGAACGATTATGATACCTTCCACTTTTCACGTTATAAACTTAGTGTGGAAGCTAAAAAGTAGTGATATAAAATACTACAATAATTCGGCTTTCTTTTTAAAAAAAATTACGTTAAAACAATACAATGTCATGTCAGTCCCCAAAAAATTATTTATAGAAGTTCATTCCCAACTTCCACGGAGAAATTATGCATAAAATACTTGTTTTTTTACGTAACACTTATTTCTTTTACCGTATTGAGGTACATTTTTATGCAAATTTGATACATTTAAGTTTAAAAAACTATATTGAAAAAATTCTTATATTCCGTTTTACTTTCTTTAAAATAATTTGTTAATAAAAAATAAAGTATTTTAGGTTAAGAACAAAGTAAGAAACATTCTAAATAATTTATTTGTTTAAATAATGAAAATATTCTAGTTATAAATTTTGTATCTAAGCATTGTAGTCTAGATTACCTGGAATTTTTTTCATAAAGTCTAAAATTTTAATGCCATTTGCTTTTACAATTCAACATCTGTTTTAAATAAATTAAGCTTTTTTATATCTTATAAAAAAATTAAATCGAAATTATAAATATTTGAGTAAAAAAAATTAATAATCCTTTAAATTTTTAAGCATTATGAACCATTAATTTTTTCATACTAAGAAAATAGTAACTCAGGACTAACAAAAGTTAAGACACAAATGCAAAAAAAAATCTTTTAATAACAAAATTTTGTTATTTTTTTAAGATATTAAAATTTCTGTCTCCAATTTTTCGTGCAAAAATGCAATACTGTTTTCATATTAAAAGTACGTAACCCCAAAAAAATGTTAGTTAATTTGAATTATCGTCACACTAGAGCTACATGAGGGCTATTCCAATAAAAAGTAAACTTACCTCTGCGTTCTCCATTAGCTAAACTAGCAACCAAGCCAACAAAGAGAATAGTCCTTCCAAAGTAAAAACTTGAGCGACACAAGAAAACCTAAAAATACGAATTTTTAAAAAGTATAATATTTTAAAGATTAAAATATTAAAACGAAAGCTTACATTAAAAAATATATATAAACTGTATTTGAATGTATCAGGCAAAATACTAAAATATATTTCTACTTACAATAAAAGAAATAGTCACATTGTGATTTGTTACTAACTAACGCATACCTCGTTATTTAACACACAATTCCACTGTTTCTATGTACACTGCTCAAAACAATTAGGGGAGCAGTTTGCGTACCTTTGTTAACCATTTCAGTTCCAACTTCTTGTTTTTTATTCTAAAAATCTAAAATTTGTAAAATAGATTCATTGTGCATTCAAAATGAAGTGGTAAAAAACAGGGGAAAAAATCTTAATTTTTTAACTAAAATTTAAGAGGAAAAAAATTGGAATGATAAATTTTGAATAAATTATAACAATGATTTTTTCAAAACTTTCTTTGTTAAAAAAAAGTTAAAATCAACTTTTAAACACCTACGAATGCAAGCGTGAAGAATTTAGGGTCAATTTATTTCATAAAAGTTTTGGGAGTGAATTTTATTTTACCATGTTTTTCATATTTTCATTTATTTAAAACAAACATTATTTAATTCTTCAAAAGACATGATTCTTCCATCTAACGATAAATAAGTGCGAGCTCAACTTAGTGAGAAAAAAATAGCAAGCTGATGATTCCAAATGGAATCATTGGGGGTGAAAGGGTTTAAACCATGCGTTCCCCTAATTGTTTTGAGCAGTGTATTTTCTTTTATACACAGTAGATAAAAAAATATTTTAATAACAAATTGCTTTTTCTTATTAGTGATAACAAGAGAAGTAACAAAATTGGAAATTTAAGAATAATCAAATTATTATGATATTCCGACGCTTTTTTTGCAACATCTTGAACTATGTATTTTTTTATGCTCAAAAATATGCCAATTGTATTTTAATGAACTAATTTTTTATGTAGTAATTGAACTAGTTTTCTAGTTAAAACTGATGAATCAGTTGAATTAACTTAAAAGTACAATATTTTCGATTTCAGTCAAATTATCTACATCCAAAGATTTAAAAAATTAGTTGAAACTTTGTCTTAAAAACAACTAAATAAAAAATATCGCAAATTGAAATAATTGTATAAGATTTTAACTGTTATTATAATGATAAAAGCATTCTCCAACTTATAAACGCACTATTTTTTTATTTTAAAAAGTACTGTAAAGTTATACAGAAAAATTTGTTTAATTTGGTGTCATTTTCGAAGGAATTAATAAAACTGAAAAGAGTGAACGTGCATGCTTCTTTGAAATTTTATCACTGACAACAAAATATTTTCTGAATAAATTTTTATAAAATATTTAAAATAACATCTCTAAAAATGTCAAAGCTGTAATACAGAAAGATTGATAACGGTAAAATATCTTAACTATAAAATAACACTGAACAAAAATACAAAGTTAGGAGCATTTATATAAAAGTGCGAAAATTGCCTTAGATCATCAAAAACTAAAAAAAAATCTTTGTTTCATAAACCTTTTGCAGTTGATTATTTGTCAGGAAAGTTGTTTTAAAAAATATATAAAAAGTGCATGCATTTTAATTCATTAATAAAATATTAAGATTTTTGAGGTACTGATGGTCTCCTTAAAGTAGACCCGTCCTTGAAAAGCGAAAAAAAATTGAAATTGTCGAAAATCATTTTATTATCAGAAATGATTCCTTACATATTGAAAAATATGTTGTCCAAATTTGGTAGTCGTTAGCAGTTTTGTTCATGTGTTTTTCTTACAATTTATATGACGTGTGTAAGTACTTTCAATAACAACTCAAATCTTTAACCGCGTTTTTCTCGGAAACATATTTCTGAGCTTTTCACCTTCTTCGAACCGCTAAGGCTCAGAGGAAAATCATCCTATTGAGTTAATATTTCTTTTGTGTTATTCCATATGATGTAGTAAACAAACTTATGGTGAGTTTTTATGAAATATGATTGTCTAAGTTTAAAAAAATACATTTTACATTGAAAATGCTTTCTTTTTCTCATAAAATTGAGTGTCCTTGACAATTAATTTTGCCAAAATATTATTTTGGATTATTTTCGAAATGTCTCACCATTGTTTCGTTCTACACACTTGTATAATGATGTAAAAAACAAATTAGACTTGAATCTATAAAATTAAGGGAGGAGTAGGGTTTTAAATATTTGGTAAACTTTTTTGTCCATAAACTAAAAAATAATAATAATTTTTTTTTAACGTAGTTGTTCTAATATTCATACTTTTCAACTATGCTGAAAATTTTAAGTGAAAATATTAAGAAATAAAAAATTAAGCCCTTCAAGGTACGGGTCTATCTAACCATTCTATCGGAAATTTGTTCTAAAATTCTTTATAATAATAGCTACTATAAAGAGTTCGAAAATGAGAAGGAAAAAAAAATAGTCGGAGTTTTAGAAAGAATAATTCTAATTTTGTCCAATTGCAAAATTTCTATAATCAATCCACTGGTTGGAATCAGAACATTTAAAATACTGAACAATAAGTATATTTTAACACATAAAATCCAATATTTTTGATCTGCTAATGAAAATATTTTTATGAAAATTCATGATAAAAACGCATTGTTATTTTAAAAGTAAAAGTTTTAACATTTAGTTCGGTAACATTTGATTTTGGGCGTTGAAAATTGTTTAAATCCGGTATATCCACACTAGGTATGAGAAAATATGAAAGAATGAAATATTTAAATGGATCTTTTTTGCAAAATAACTTACCTTCTGGGAAGCCATGTTTGCAGTGGACGATGCGGTATATTTGAGCATAGCCGAACTTGCATGTTATATAGGAACTAAAGTAGGACGTTTCAGTTGCTATCAGTACAATGGAATTCTATTTACCGCGGACTTCCGCAAACAATTTTACACCAGTGAGCCAGACTTTATCAAATATTTTATATAATAAAAATGAAGATATTATAAATCTCGTCGGAATCATGTCATTTAATAACAATACGTAATATACCCAAGTTTATCTTATATGAGGCCTGAAACGGGTAGGGCATTTTTTTTTTTTTTTGAAGAATTTGCTAAAATGAATAATTTTATGTATTGGCTATTAACGTATGGGAGACTATGATATTTCTATAATGTTTTTGTCGATAGGGAAATTAAGTTTCCATTAATTAATAATTGTATTTAAACTAATTACTAACGTATGAAACGCATTTTTAATGATGTATAAATTAACTGGCACAATAAATTAGAATTATTTTAATATAGCAAAAGGCGACGATGTAGGTTTAGAAAAGTAGTATGGGGAGGGTGGTTAATATTAGCAATAACTCCTTTAAAATATTGGTATTCTTTATAAAAAAAAGTTCTGAGAAAAACCTAAAATAATTAAGTTAAAGTAATAAAATTAATTAATGTGTAGTATAATTTAAACATTAATTTATTACGTACGTAAAAAATAGTTTTGATGTAATACGTAGTTTATGTGTAAATGCATTAAACGTTCAATGCTAATTTAATTATGAAGTTTTTTAAACATAGAAATAAAAATTTAAAATAGGTTTAGATGGAGATGTGATCCTACTCCCCGTTCATTGCATATTAAGTCTCTTTTTAGCTTGATTGCAACTTTCGAGCTAGTCATTATTATATTTATTTCATAACTAATTAAGGTCAATAAGATTGATAGTTTTTTTTATCCCGTAGTGCACAGACGCGGCAGACTGATTTTGCATATTTGATGAAAGTAATTTTTTCAACACATTTTACAGTTATTCAAAGGCCATAAATGATGACAGCTAAATAAACAAAGAGAGACATGTATTTTAGTAAAAAATATTAAATAAAACTAATATACTTTGTGGTTAAGATCTATGAAGTTTGCTATACTCGAAGAGAAAAATTAAAACAATTCCCCGCAATCCGAAATTTCAAAACAATTTAAATGCAATATAATCTACGGCAGGGGTTCCTAACCTTTTTGCACCTGCGTACCACTTGACTTTTTGAGACATTTTGGAGTACCACCAGACCTAAATATTTTAATAAACGTATAATATTTACTCTTCTAAAAGTGTTCATAGGCTTTTTGAATTAAATTCATGAGAAAACTTCATATTTAATGGTTAGATATTTGTTTATTTATAACACATGCTTATAATAAAGGGGAGAAATAAAAAGATTAAAATGGTATTAATTTACAGTTTATTTATTACCCAGGCCTAAAAACAAACAAATAAAAAAATTAGTACAAACTCAGCAAAAAAATTAATCGTCATACAAAATATACTTTTATAGCCTTTAGTGCGAAACTTGTTGTTGTTTGCCTGTGATTAAAATATCAACATTAGGAACAATGAAACTCATTTTCACTCTTAAGTCCTCTTCAACACTTATTCTACTGCTATATTTTCTATGCACAGGAGTTCAGAAAATCCACTCTCACACAAGTAACTCTTAACAAATGGCATCAAAAATAGCAGAGAATGCCGGAAGCTCAAAAGGTACTAGGTTTTACATTCGCTCCAGAAGTTAAAGATTTCTCTTTAAAATAATGTTTCAAATAATGGGTAATATGTTTGCGAGCTCACTACTCATGGGTACAGAAGCTATTAATATCATCGTGTTCATGTTGCTCACATCACTCAGGCATACCACTTGAAATTTTCCCGCGTACCACCGGCTGGGAACCCCTGGCTTACACTGTTAAAAATTTGCTGCTAGGTTTCACCATGATATTGGTTGGTTTCACCATGATATTGGTTCCTAGTAGCTGCAACGGCTGAATGGTGAAATGTTTCACCTTTTTTTCGGTGTTTGGTTGAACCATTTTTCTGGATTTGGAAACAAAAACCTGAGAAATGGTTCAACCGAATACCAAAAATATGGTGGAACGTTTCACCATTCAGCCGTTGCAGCTACTAGGAACCAATATCATGGTGAAACCAAGCACAAAATTTTTAACAGTGTAGGGGACTTTTGAAAACTGTCAAAGAAAAGGCCAAAAAATCAGATAATGCTTCCCTATAGGTGTTTCAGTGCATCAGCTCCAAAGTTTCAATTTTGGTGTTTGCTAATTATTTACCAAATTGGTTTGGTTGAATTAACATCACACTCAAATTCATATGAACTATTTGCCGCGAAATTTTAAACTGCGGTCAGGTGCATGTGTTCAAGAGTTTTTCCCCTTAAACTTTAGAACGTAATTTCAGTTGGGTTCTAGAATGCAAGTTTTTTTTAAAGGTATTTTTGTAGCTAATTCCATAAAATATATAAATATAAAGCAGATCAGTGATGATTGAGACCCTACAAATTTTCTAGTAAAAGTTAATTGTTTATAAGGACACAATTTTAACCTATTTCCCTATTGGACAAAATTCCTAATCCCAGTATCAAAATCATACCAGAACCAGTATATAAATCATACCAAAACCAGTATAAACATACCAGAACCAGTACTAATGATACTGGGAATTTTTAAAACCAGTATGACACGATACTGGGAACTTCAATTCTGGTATTAGATCATACTGGGAATTTTGATACTGGTATTAGATCATACTAGAAATTTTAAAACCAGTATGAAATCATACTGGAAATTTTAAGGCCGGTATAAAACCATACAGAAAAAGTGACTCGATACTGGAAAATTATAAAACTTGTATGTGACCATATATATGAAAACTTTCTTTATAATGGAAAATGTTACATCTGTATTTATTAACACCATACTATATTTAACATGCACTGGTCTCCCAAATATGGAGTTAATTTAGTGGGGTTTGGTAGAATTAAAGTCGCACTAGAGCAACACGAGGGGTATTGGGGACTTTAGAAGAGGGTTTTTCTGCAGTGCATCACGCAATTAGTTATTAAATGAAAGTCAAGTACATCCAAAAAAGGTGTTCCTTTCCCAATGTGCATGTATAACTTATACATTTTCAAAAAATTTTACTACTTTTTGCATCTTTTGAATTAATACAAACCGTTTAGTTATATTTCAAAGAAAAATTCATTAAATCATCACAGATTTAATATTGGTCCTGGGTAGTTTTTAAAGAGTACAATTTCTCAGATTATTAGATATAGGGGAGACAGACCACGGCTAGTTTTCCGTGATTTTATTTTTTTGCTGTATATTAGTTTACTTTATATTTTTTGAGGAAAACAGGATATTATTGCCATACTTACACTTTGAGCAACTAACTAGCATTACTACTTTAAAAAAAATATAGTTTTTGACAGCAAGTGGTTAAATCTAAGGATGTTGAGATAGAAAACGAACCCCGTATACGGGGCACACTGTGCTTGTCCGCTAAAAATGACCGGGGTAAATTTTAAAACTATTCTTAAACAGATTTAACACAGGTAATAAAACTTGTTATTTTTTATATGCATTTTTTTTGTAAATTCAAATAACTTAAGAGTAATATCCAGAAAATAGATAAATACTCTAAAAACGTGCGTTTATTATATCAAAACTTTAATTTAACAAATTTCGAAAATGGTCATTATCATCTGAATTATAATTAATCTAAACAAATCTTACCCTTTTGTAAAGCCATTGGTTGGTGCTCATTGGTAGAGGTTGTTAAAAGTATTGCTAATGGTTTCAAAAAAATGGAGTTATCACATGCACTAAAGTTTGGTAAGACCAAATGTTTTGTAGCCAGCACATTGACTCCAAATTTTTGTGCAAAATGACACATTTTTTACTGTGTAATCATTCACGTTGTATGGAGAATATTGAAGTTCTTGGATGCTTTTCTGCTACTAAATCCTTTCCTAATATTTCATAAAAATGCATACATTGCTTCAGAAGTATACAAGTTTCTGTCATCCTTCATTTTTCTTACTATATAGACCATTTTTATTCTTAAACAACACTTCAGAACTTCATATATATGGTTAAATATTGGTCAAATGCTACAAAATAACTTCAATTTGGCATTTTAAGCTTAGTTTATAAAGGTTGGGGAAATATACAATCTTATTTATCAAAACACTAAATTTTTTTTTTAATCTGATCGAATATGGCTGTGAAATGAACCATATCTCAAAATAAGACAAAAAAAATTACAAGCATTTTATGCACTGTTCCATGTAACACATTTGACTGAAAATCAATAACACGTATTAAAAATGCATAACATTAAAACAAAATTGTTGTTATGATATAATATCTTAAAATCTTGATAACAAGATAAGTAAAAAAATATTTGGTTTAATTTATAAATATTTAATGCAACCCTTGTATTGGATTTGATCTGTAACTAACAAACTCCTAAACAGTGAGGTTTAATTTTGCTTTTATACCTGTGAAATGTATCCAAAATACGTGGCCATATCCATTTCTTGGCCTTAAGGGAGTTGATTCTTTTTTTATAACATGTGTTGAATAAATATTAGCTCTATCAAAAAGTTTGCATATTAACTAATGAAATTATTTTTGCATTACTTTTTCACCAGTTTAGACCTAAGCACAATTTCAACTCTTCTACACCTTCCTGAGTAATAGGTGACCTATTATAAAGCAACTTTTACAAACTTATTTTATATAAAGATAATTTATTTTAAATGAGATCAATAACACAACAATAGCACCAACAACCCAACAATGTAATTTTTACAGCATAGTTCCTCTTAATTCAAACATTTGTTGACATGGTATGAATGCAATTTGTATGAAATGTAATATTAGTATTGTAAAAAAGCATGCCAGCATCTTAAATAGTTTTTGTGTATGTTTTTACATCAGAAATAGGACGAAAATAAGGTGAGTTGTCGTCTCTATCTCCCCTTTCAATCCATGGATTGTAGTTACTCATTCCAGCATAGGTGCCTTCTGAAGAAGATTCATTATCATAGGCTGGGCGACTAATAACCAATTCAATTCTATCCCCAGATGCTGCTATAAGAGGCACAATGAGACCAGCATTGTAAGTCCTCACATTATTAACCTGAAATAAAATATAAAAAAATAGTTGGAAGTATATTAATGTAGCTTAAAAAAACACAACCGTCATTCACACTTTACTTTCTTTTTTACTGTAGAAACATAATAAAATATTAGAAAATTGAATATTTAATATAAATCTTACGATTTTTTGAAATTTTCATAATTCAAAAACAAGAAAAAATACAAACATAAATACCTCACTATAAATCAATTACAATATCAAATTTTAAATACATTTCAATGTTTAAAAAATTAATAATACCTGCAATATCCTATCTAAGGGTTTTATGAGGCCACTTAAATCTGCCGGTCCAGCAGGGCGAATGCTGTTGATGTAAACTCCGTTTTCATATTTTCCATCTGATAAGCTAAAACCAAAATCTTCATATACTTGATCTTTAAAGAGAGTCACTTTATGAATTTCAATAGGCAGAGGGGCTGAAAATGAAGAAAGTGGGCGGCAAAAGTTTGCTAGTTCATTGTACTCATCATGCCTTGTAACATGATCTGGTCTTTCAAACTGTTCAATTGCACATGGGAAACAAGGTTTATCTTTGAGATTTGCATCTAATTGTTCAATTTGGGAATTCAATGCACGTAAATTTCTTTCTGACAAAGCACCAGATGAACATTTTGTATTTTCTGAATTCTCCTTTGAGTTGGAGTTAGATTTATTATCTTCATTGGCATTTTCATCGAAACCCAAAAGATTATCTTCTAGTTCACAAAGTAGTCGTGATTGACCACAGGTCTGTAAGTCTTCAAGTACTTTAGCCCAACTTTCTTCTTTGTCATCAGATGGTAATGAGCCACTTTCCGAATAACTGGTAGATTGCAAATGACTTTGGTTCCAAACAAATGAATGATCCCCATTTGATTGATTAACTTGTTCCTGTGGAGTAGGCTGAAGTCTGTTGGAATACGAAGTAGCAATATTTCCCAGTTTGCTAGAATTGCCTATGGAAATAATAACCATCTTTAATGAATACATATATTCCTGTACTTTTTAAATAAATTATTCATTGAATTCATTTGCAATTAATTCATTGACATATACATAAAGGGGACTCAAAAAAACCCTTTGAAAACGTTTAGAGCCACAGAGATAAAAAGGCTCCAATTGTCTTTAAACTGACGTATGTAAATTTTTATTGCATTCAGGCGAGTCTTTTTGCCTTCGAATTGGATTTGAAATTCTGAAAATTAGTCTAAATATGCGTAATAATCAAAAAATTAAAAAAACAAAAAATTGGTTGATTGAATTGCACTAATGCAAAATTGATATACAGTCGAACCTTGTTAACGTGAACTCGCTTAACACAAAATTTCGCTTTAGAAGAACTGAAAGCATTTCCCCGGCCCATTAAACTTTGAGCTAATGCTAAAAACCTCTTAACGCGAAATCGCTTTATGCGAAATTCTGCTTAACCCGAACAAAAAATTCAGGATTTGACTTTTTTCCCCCTTAGTAATTCTAGTAATTTTAATCGAAAGATTCGGCAAGTGTAGGATGATCTATTACGTCATGAGGAGCATAGGTGTTTCTCTACAGAGGTCAAAGGTAAAGGTCAAAGGTATTTCATATGATGAAATCAGAAGTGGTTCGCATTTAAAGTTATTGATCTTCATTCAAAATGAATCGGAAGCAGCAGTATATTTCTTAAGAAACGAAACAATTTTTTTTAAAATGATATTGACGACAAATGTTTAAAAAAAGCAGAAATTGGGTCTAAATATTGTATAGCTAAAATCGCCATTTCAACGATTTTAAAAAATGCATTCTTAATTGTGTTCCGAAACAAAAATTCTCTAAAGTATGTACTACCCCAAAAGAACATTATTATTTGAGTTACTAATTGTATATATGTATTATTATTATTGTTATTACATTATAAAATTAGAATAATTTTTAGAAGTAATTTATTAAAAAAAATATTCACTGGTTTAATGCAAGAAAAATTCTTTATGTTTAATGTGAAATTCGGTTAACACGAAATGTTTGGGTGCTCCCTTCGAGTTCGCATTAACAGGGTTCGACAGTATCTTTATGAAAGCAATACTTCTGCAGAATTTTAGGTTGATACCTTTTACTATCTAAATGGGTCGTAATTTGTGAAAATTGGGCTATAAATGTTGGAATCATTAACGGATAACAAAAATCACAAAATGTTTGTATTTCAAAGCAGTGTGATCAAATTTTACTTGATTTAAGACAGCAACAGCTCAAGCCACTTTTTAATATACAGGTACGCATTATTTTCACATATATTTTGCACTTAATTACTGAAAGTTTAGTAGTCATGCTTCATCTACACAACCGCTCTGTTTTAATCTTATTACCCAACTCTTTGCATATAAGTGCACAAATAAATGCTTAAATATTAGAGCCTAACTATAGTATTAGTATAAATTAGAATGAAAGAAAATATTCACCCAAATAATGAAACAGGGGGGTTGAGTGAGAAGATTGTCCAGAGAGCATTTGTTTAAGAAATGGTTTCTCTAGCTACTGGATGGCCCTGTTTTCTTATTCATAAATATTTACTTCCACTACAATTTTATAATAATAATGTAAGTCCTGATATTAATGCAGTTTAGTTTACACTTCTTCACAAAGAGTAAGGAAACAATTTAAAAACAGGGCAGTTCTGCCAAACATGGAATATTAAAGTAAAAAAATGTAACATTATTATGTACCAAAATAAGTAAAAAAAACACAGGTGCTTCTATCAAAAAGAAGAACAATTTTAATGTACCCTAATCCAATGCAAACATTTTGTGTTGTTTGGTACAGTTTAAAATTTTCAACATTTATAGCCCGATTACACAAATTATACCCCTTCAAGATAATAGAAGGTATCCTAAGATTCTAAAACTTTGAAGAATTTTTGTCAAACATTATTTACCCACTTTATTAATATCTTACCCACTTATTATTATCTTACTAACTTTTGAAAGAACATTTTTAGTTGCTCAAATACCAGTTATTTATTCGTTTAATCTATTATACATTAATTCTTTTATTATCAGATTAAATAACAAATACTTAATCATATTGAAATATTATCTTAATTATCTTACAATATGTATCAGTTTTGGTGTACAACATATCGGGATGTAGTCCAGGGTTATAGCTATCCCAAGAATCAACAGCACTATCTACACTTGACAATGCAGCAGTACACATTTTCATTTGATTGTCTGTAGTACAGTGCATACACTGAAAAGAGAACTATTACTAATCATAATATAAATAGAGATAAAAATTTTAAACTAAAAATAAAATAAACCTTAGTTTTACATCTTAAATAAAAATACTGTTTTAATAAGTGTGATATGCATGCAAGGCATGGGCGTTTGCTGGTGTAATGCGCTGGAGATATTTGTTACAAGATCGCCAACTAATTGAACACGATTTTGGTTGTGTCGAAAGTTCTCGTACTAAAGTTACATATAGGCATGGTAGCAGAGGTATGCTCTTTTTAATTTGGTTTGGTTGAATAAACATCTTACTCAGGGCCGTGCTGTGTGTTTTGGAGGGGGGTGGATGGAAGGGCAGAGGAGGGTGGCAGTCCCTCCCCCTCCAAAAAAATATAATAAATAAAAGATCTGCAGATTTTTATTAGTAGTCCAAAATATTGCAGTGAAACCCCTATATATGTTTTAAACAGGCCGACAAAAGAAATGAATGAAACAGGAAAACGCAAGAAGCAAAAATACTTATTTGGTATCAGGACAAAATGGGACTCATCCATGGGTCAGACAGCAAAAGGGAATTTTGATATCAATCTCATAATATTTCATTATCTAAAAAAATAAAATGGGAGTTCAAAATCACGAGGCCAGTAACCAAAGTCCTTGGGAAATTTTAGTGAGATGCTTATGCCAAACTAAACTAAAAAAAGAGCATATCTCTAGTTTAGCATGCCTGCATGTTGTACGATAAATTCAGCAATAACCAAAAGAGTGTGCAATTAGTTGGCTACAGTTTTTTTGGCAATCTGGTAACAAATATCACCAGCGTATCACCCTAGCAAATGCCCATGATGCCAAGTAAAAGAAATGTGAAACTTACTTTACAGTTTAACATTTTGTCTTTGGTTCCTAAATAAAAAAAAATTTGAAAATTAATATTAAAAACTCAAAAGTAACATTCATGTACAGTAAGAGTCAATAAAGAAAAGAGGTTTAATTGTATTTGGTACTTTAAAAACTAAAAAAGTATGCAAACTTTCTCTATAAATACATATTTTTTTTTACTAAGCTGACACTATTAGGTAGGTAATGCAACTTTAAAATACAAGTTTTTCAAAGAAATTACGACTTAAATAATCAATATCCCATAAGTACAGCAATCATCCTTTAACAGCACATACAAATCATTGTAAGCAATAAACAACTTATACGTTTTAAATGACTTTTATAATGCCTTAAAGCATGAAGAGATAAAAAAAACCTAATGTGCTAAAAATTTGAATACATGACTTTTTACCGAAAGCATACAATTTATTTATACTTACTTTCAGAACATGAGCCCTTGGAAATCTTTAATGTAATAGAATCACCACATGTCTGTAAAATGCTAATAGCCTCATTCAGAGATTTTGCTCTCAGGCTAGTTCCATTAATAGCCAAAATACGATCTCCAATATGTAAAGCACCAGTTCTGCAAATAATATTCTTGTTAAAAATTAACAAGTTTAAAACTAAATGTACTAAAAAGTTTTTTTTAATTCATTTTATTTGCACCAAATTTTATGATTAATCACCTAACTGAAGTTTAAATAAACATTGAAAAGATATTCTATTTAACATAGACTATATTATAGGTTTAGTTTTGAATTATCGTTGCACTAGAGCTACACGAAGGCTATTGGCGACGGGCATCCTAATTTAGAACCACATAGACTGTATTATAAAAACCATGCAGAAATTTTATTACTGCAAGTCTTAAAATAATTTGCAGACATAATATATATTTTAAATATGTCATACGACATTCATTCATATTACAAGAAATGTAAAAAATCACCTTTCAGCTAAGCCATTTTCGGTGAGACCAGATATATAGATGGGATCAAAAGGATCTTTAGTGCCAGAAACAGTAATTCCTAATGGTCCTCCATGTCTGACCAGCTTAACTGTATACACAATAGATGATGTAGCTTCTGGATCATCTATTTTGGTTAAAAGGACAAATACATATACTTTATGCGTAAAAATGCTTATTAAAATAATTCATTTAACAAAAAAACTTATTTAATAAATTGAAATTAAGCTAAAACAAATTGAGAAATATTTAAAACATCTAGGAAAATTAACATTTTAAAACTTTAAACTAAAATGTATCATTAAAAATATTCAGTTGAATTCAACCTGGGAAGATGCACAAAAAAATAAAATATACCAAAATCTTACACATTTTATGCAGAAAAACTAAATAGTAAGCTTTGAGATATTTAAAATAATGGATTACTATGAAAATAACAGAGATAATCTTAAATTAATAAGATCCACAAATAACACAACAAAATACCTGAAAATGTTTCATCTTTCCGTATCCTTAATTTCACAATATCTGTACATGTATGAAGAATAGCTGTGGCATCTTCAACAGTGCAATGCTCAGTTCTTAAAGAATTTATTGCTAAAAGTTTATCTCCTGGTTGTATTGAACCTGTACGGTGGGCAACACTTCCTTTTTTAATATCTGCAATAATCAATGGATCTCCATACTGTCTGTTTCTTGTGGCTGCACAGTAGAAAATAACAATTTTAGTAATAAGATAAAAAGCCTGTAGAAAATACATTACTTATTAGTAAAACTTATAATCAAAAATATCTTTTTCAAAAATATCCAAATTTTGCATTGATTTATTTTATACATTTTATTTTTCAATAAATTATAATTACACATAACTAATGACAAATTTTATTTGAATAATTGAACCCTTTGTGAAATTGAGAAAACTTTTTAAGGTTTTATTTTAAACATAACTTAACTATAGGGTAATTCCATGCAAAATCAGCCTGTCTGTAGTGTAAGTCACGTTTGTAAAAAGTGATTATCACTACAACTTTTAACATTAAATGAAAAAAAAATTGCGGAATAGTTGATCTACACTTATTATAACTAAATAATGTATTGTACTTTATTTAATTTGGTTTATTTTTTAAATTTAAAAAGCTTTTAATCTTCTCTTAAATCGTGACTTACACTACAGTTACATGGAATTAGCCTATAAACAAAACTTTAAAGGAAAAAAATCTTAACAACAACGAATATTTACTTGTAACTGATATTCCAAGATCAGCATCTCTTTTGGGTAACTTCATTACAAATATTCCACTGCTTGGAACCACAGCCTCAGCAACATCAAATTCGATTAAAACGTTGATGCAAGGATTTGAACTAGCAATGATGCTTGCAAGTTTATCCAATGAAATTCCTATGGTACTTTCACCATTTATACTTAAAATTCTATCACCTGTTTGTAAAACACCTGACCTAAAATTATAAAGTATAATGTCAATTTAAAACAAATCTAGAAACCAAAGTTTTTAACGCATAAAACTTTTTTTAGATAAAACAATATATGTATTTTTTTAATGCGCAACATGTACATTTATTCATTTAAATACAACATTCATGTTTAGTTATTCCAAACCAAAAAGTTAAGTTATGTACACTAAACAGTTACACTCATCTAAAGCATTGACAAATAAATTTTACCTATCTGCTGGACTGCCTTGTTCAACGCAACTGATAATAGGCATGGTAAGCATGCCATCTGAAGTATAAGAAGAGCCTTGTATATTAAAGCCAAATCCTTTATGATCAGCATGTAAAGTAACTTCAGTTCTATCAGCATGTGCAACTATTGTAGATCCAATGTTAGAATTTGAATGCAAAGACCCTAAGAAAATAATAATTTGTATGAATAAAAATATTCATATTAAATTTAAAAAGGTATATAGGATAGGATTTTATAGTTTCCCATTGTCAAAGCATGATTTTGTATCATAAAAAAAGCTAAAGTACATAATTAATCTGTATAAACTGATGAACTTTTTATAAAAAAATAGGTTTTTTTAAGAAAAAAAACGAAAGCAATTTTGCCACCTCTTGCATTATGGTACCTTTTTCAGGATGAGACTTTGATGTTTTTTTTCTGAAACTCACTTTTTAAAAATCTATATTGTCATATAGGTTGTATAACAGTTCAACAAGCAGGTTAGTATTAAATAAGTGTATTTTATAGTAGTTTATTTATTTTTTCTTTTTATTAATTTTTTAATCCACAACATACGTGGACCTTTGTAGAATTCACTTCACAACTTCAATTTAAAATTGTTCTTAATATTAACTTTTTCATATAATGTTAACTTCATAGCACACCAAAAGGGTGTCTTTTTACCGCTTAAAACCTCAAATTAAACTAAATTGATGTGACCCTCAGCAAATGTTAAATATTTTTTTCAAAATTACTTACAAAACATACTTCTAAATATATAATTGTTTCATAAATATGTTTATATAACGAATATATGCATAGAATATTTTTCAGGAGTGAAGAGGATAAATTAGGTGCTTACCTCTTTTAGCATAAATTTCAGACGTATTGCACAAAGACATCTGACTAACAGGCAATATCTCTAGTTTAACAGTATCTAAAGTAGATGATCTTAATAACTGCATTGCTTCAGCTGATGTCATCAAATCTATTTTCACGTTGTCTATTGCTAAAATGCGATCACCTACATGAAGAGCACCACATCTAGCAAGAAAGCAGAAAAATACAAACACTTAAACCAATAATCAATCATATCATATTAAAAAATAATGCTTTATAAATTAAAACTTTGGGAATGATTTTTTAATTTTTATCAAAAATAAGTTTAACAACTATGATGTTAAGCAAATTAATGCTTTCTTTCTGATATATTCTATAATAAAGTAAATTCTTCAAACACAAACATAAGCTATCAACAAATACTTATTTTATACTAACAAAGAAACATAAAATTAAATCAGTCGAATTTGAGAATATTGGCTTATTTTTGTTTAACTGAGACATATAGGCTTTAAATATTTATATGCACTCAATGTTGCAATTATGATATCTAAAATGCAATTGAGACCAAAATAAAGTGTATTAATAAAAAAAATTCATCTACCTAGCAGAATTTACAGAAGATACATTTAAAAAAACAAGAAGTTCTTAAAGAACTAAAATAGCCTACTTTCCTGTTACTTAAATACTTACTGAAATTCTAATTGGGAAACAACTAGGTTCATAACAGTAAATATCATCAACAATCGTTTCTACACTAGATTTACACACATTAGAAAAAAATCGCTAAACACAGCATCCAGCTATAATTTAAACTTCTAAAAGCCAAAATCAACTATTTTCCTTAATATTCTTTCCCAAATAACTTAATATTATTTATCGTATGCTCAATTTATTTGTAGTTTGAAGAATAATTAAATATTTAATGATAACAAAAATAATGAAACTATTCCAAACTGCATTAAAAAAATAAATGTAAATTAAAACTAAGCAGAATTGTATGCAAAAAATATGCCTTGCCGCTTTCTTGGTAAACAATTAATGAACAATCAAAGAATCACATTGTGCTACATTTTATGACGTAATTCGAAAATGATTCATGAAAAAATTATTTTGCTTCAAATATTTTTAAATAAAGTTTCTCATGCCATTATTGATTTGGCAACAGTGATTTAAATGACTCAAAATTGAATTTCAATGCTAATTCAATGGGAAATTCGCCGAGAGATAGATTTATGTCCGTCCGGACGTACAGACAGGCGGACAAAAAGTATGAAATTTGGGTCTCTGAGGTCATAGCTTTCTAACAAAAAAAAAGAATTTTTAACATCCGAATGATAGAACCGATTTTGGAAGGGGGGTACGGACAGACAGACGGACATCGACCGCATGTCAATACCTACTTTTTCATTTTTTTAATTCTTTCGAATTAAAAAAAGAAAAGTAGGCTAATAAAAATATTGTTAAACATGTATCTCAAATACCAAGGGGCAGAAAAATACTTAAGAGTTAAACAGCTTTTGAATTTTATCTAAAAATAAGTTAATTGTTTAACAAGATTTATCTATCGTCTAAAATACTAGTAAAGCAACATTTTTATTCAGTTTGTATGAAGTTCAAAACTTGTTGATCAATTTCTAATTCTTGATTTCTAATCAAAACAACAACATTAACTTTCTCAATCACTGCCACTTTTTGGAATCTATTTGTAAAACAAAAAATTAGAGAATTTAACTTTCTTTTATGTATTGAGTTTTTATTCTGGTTTTAGCTTCCACACTACGTTTATAACGTAAAAAGTGGAAGGTTTTATAATCGTTCAGTCCGTCTGTCTGTCACCCACTTTCACAGAAAGAACCACAAGTCCCACAGACAAGTGGGATACGTCATTTTAAAGCAAAAAATCAGATTAGGCTACATTCCAAATTTCATTAAAAAATTTTAATTAGAAGTTTATTTAAAATTTAAATTACTAAATTTTTTTATCTACATTGAAATAACATGGAAATTCTATTTTTATTCATATTTTCACTGTTGTCATCCACAAGTCCCACAGACAAGTGGGATACGTCATTTTGAAGCAAAAAATCAGATTTGGCTACATGCCAAATTTCATTAAAAAATTTAAACTAGAAGCTTATTTAAAATTTAAATAACTAAAAATTTAATCTACATAGAAATAACATGCAAATTCCATTTTTATTCAATATTTTCACTGTTGCCATTTCGTTAAACGTACGAGAAACTTGTTAAAATAAAAATAAACACACTTGAAAAAATATTTATTTATGTGATATAATTCGGTTTGGATTGTTGTATTATCACAATAGAGTTCTTTTAATGGTTCTATATATATGTATGAAGAAAGATGCATAGAGAATTCTAACTTGGCATAAAAAAAATATGCTAAGTTTCGCTTTTATTTTTAAAGCATCAATTGTACAAATTATATATTTTTTTAACTGTAAATTAATTTAACAAACTATAAATAAGTGAATTTTCGAAAGAAATGTAAATGGGAAATTGTGGCGAAAAAAATATTTATTAAAAAGATTACATAATTATTCTTCGAACTTTAAACAAATTTAGCAAACGATAAAGTCTAATTATTAAATCTGAGAAAGAAGATTAATGAAAATAGTAAATTTTGGCGTTTAAAACTTTGAATTACAAATAGCTAAAGGCCCTGTTTTTATTAGAATTAAATCACATTTGCCATTCGCAACAATCGCTCGAGAAACTTTAATTCTTTTAGACAATAAATTGAAATAAATTTATTTTTGCGACATCGATCAGTTTGAAATGACGTCAAATATATTTCACTACGGAATCCTTGTATGTTGATATGAAATGTTTTCATTCTATTTAAAAGCGAGGAATATGACATATTTATTCTTTAAAATATAAATTGATTTTTGCAAACGATAAGTAATAATTATTGAATTTTCGAAATAAAATAAATGAAACTAGCCAAATTTAGCTTGTAAATGTTAAATATAGAATTAATGTTGTGTTTGGCGCGTTTTTTCCTGTTAAACACAAATATGTGGAAGCGAGTTAAGTGACAGATTCTGTTACAAACCTACTTGTTTTACTTTCCTTTAGGAATTTACCCTGTTTGTCTACAAAACAAACACATCAGACCCTATTATCAATCAGCCCTCATTTATTATCTTTATCTACTTGCTTCTTTTAGAGAACCATGCTCTGACTTGACAATTTGCAATGGTGATTGACAACAGGGCAGGCAAACAAAAATCCAAGAATTGAACCCCTTTCTACAATTCCAACAACACATGTTTAGGAGATCAAAAGGAGATAGAGAAAATATTTCCCATTGTATGCGTTCTAGTTTGAAAAGAAGTATCTGTTGATTTTTGAATAGTAAAATCATTTTAAAATTTGATGTAAAGAGGTTTTAAAGGTAATATTTTCGGAATAAACGTTTAAAAATATTTGCATTTTAGGCTTGCAAATGCAGGGATTTTTGAGAAATAGAGGCTTCTGATTAAAAGAGGATTGAGATAGACAGGTTCAACTGCATAATGTAATGATAAATACCTTTCAGCAATGCTTGCTTGACGAATGCTATCGATTACTATTGCATGCTCAGGTACAGATAGACATAATAAATTGATACCCAGCATACAACCAGGAGCTCTATCAACCTCTACCAATAATGGCCCAGTTGCATTTTTAACAGCATCTAAAAAAATTAAATACTTTAGAATTGAATTTTTTTATTGTAATGAATAAGTATAAGCTTTTCCACTAAACCGGTCCATTTAAACTTAATGCAAGATAATAAAAAAAGTGCTTCAAAACTTATTATGTTGGGGTGAAGCTGTTAAGGAAAGCTTCATATAATAACAGGTAATAAGTTAAAAAATTGTACATACCTATACAAGAAACATCATACTCAATTGTAAAGAGAGCAAACTGGTTTAGTTGTTTTATTATCTGTAATGCTTCTTGGAGATTCACAGAAGACAAATTTTTGCCATCGACAGCTAAAAGTCTATCTCCTGCTTTAAGAATGCCAGCTCTAAAAATATATATTTTTTGTAATTTATCAATAACAGTCAAAAATCTCTGATGCATATAAAATATCTGATATAATAAAACTCAATTGAGAAATCTTTTTCTATAATTTTTAGATGTTTGAAATTTTAATGAACATACAGAAGAAAGCCACCAACCTAAATTCCAATTCCTAAAACAGGCACAGTTTTGGAGATGCATAAATGGAAATGAATATATTTTTATGAACGTCTTTACATTATTAAATAATATAAAATATAATAGTAAATAATAGCTAACCTGTCAGCAGGACCACCAAACCTAATATGTGTTATATACAAAGGTCTTGACTTGTATCTATCAGATGATCTACCTCCTCTTAAGGTAAATCCAAAGCTATCATTTTCTTTTTCAAGTTTCACTTGTATGACTTTTGGTGTAACACGAACTGAATCCATGACTTCTATAAATATAAAAATTATACATTAAACTTATTTGTAAATATATTGTTTTGTAATCGTATTTTTAATTACTTTAACTAAAATTAGTCACATTCCTTACACTGTTGAGATTAGATTATATAATTAAGATAAGTAGATTCCAATTTAATAAGCAGAATTTGTAACAAATTTCTAAAACCCGAGCATTCATTGTTGCTTCTACCACAAGAATATCCTTTCTTTGCAATCAAACAGAGCCTTATTGAGTATGGATAATGGTTTGTACTTCACTAGGTACTCATTGGAATAATTTCTATTTAATCCTTGTTCATATATTTAATAAAAAAAACTTTATCACTGTCAAAAAAGTTTGTTTTGTGCATGATTCAAAGAAAGTCCAATTTAGTCCTGTATGCGCTTACTGGTATTTAGCAAAAAATAAATCTATTAACTATTTATATTTTAGTTTTCATTCGAAAACCAATATCTTTATTATAGGCAATAGGTAATCTGCAATTCTTAACAATTATAATATTTTAACGTTTCTGCCAAAATTTTAAACTTACTTGAATTAGGTATCTCATATTCAATTTCTAGAGTAACTTTAGCATCAGCATTTTTTAATAAATTAACAATTTCTTCGTGCTTTAATTTGCTAGTTCGGATACCATTAACAGAAACAATATAATCTCCAATAGCTAAGGCATCACATCTGAAATATAAAGTAAATATTACAGCTTAGAATATACTTTGAAAATATATAAAACTATTGATAAAATAATGACTACCTTCAGCATTTTTTTCGAAGAATACTAGTTATAGACTATTAGCATTTAGATAAACACAATCTCATTTTAAATTGTTTTACAAGAACTTAAATGAAAAAAATTAACCCAATACAAGCATTAATGCCACACAATCAATTAGATAAAAGTTGGCAAAGTAGAATATCAATATGTTTGTTATTACCTGTAAGCAATACTCCCAGGCCTTAAATTTAAAATTTGAGGCCTCATGTTTTTATCAATTCCTCCTAAAAAAACAAGAAGTGTTTTAGAGAGCTCCATGTTTAATTTTTTAAAGGAGAAATTTCAAATCGAACACATTTGTTATTTCATACCTGAAATAATCAATCCCAGAGTCATGCCATTCTCCTTTTCTAATTCTACAAAGCATGTACTTTTTCGATCACCTAGAGTAGAAACCATTAAACATACAAATAAATATTAAAGTTGCCTATTCTTATATTCAATTTCATACACATACAGGGAGGGGTGTGATTGTTCCGCAGATTCAGGGTATTCTGCTCTTTATTTAATTTCTCAAACCATTTCTTCTACTAGAATTTCATTTAAAAAAAATCTAGGCTGCAGGATTTTCAAAATTGTACTGTTACTTCATCTTAAGTGTTTGAAGTATCCAAATTATACACTCATAATCAGTATCACCATTGTTTCCAATTTATAAGATTGTCCATAGTTTCCCTTTTATAAGATTGCACCGGGGTTTCCTGATTAAATATCGCCTAGTTTGCAGATTCCCAAATTGTTGGAGTTGTGTTATATTATTAGTATAACTTAATTATAGAATCTCCACAGTTTTCTCGATGGGATTGGAATAACAGTGTTCCTCTTGCAGCTTCTCCAAAGGTTTCCCCTTTAATAGGATCTTTGGATTTTCTTGATTAAATTATCTCCAAAGTTTTCTGCTTATATGATCTCCAGATTTTTTCCAATTATATAGTAATAGTAACAATGGAATTTGAGAGTTTTATGATGGTCAGTGTCATCCGATATTTGGACAGCAAAAATTTGGATCCACGCAGCGTCCTGCCATTGGGATTCCTAGAGTTTTCCGACATTAGGATCACCAGAGTTTACAGAAAATATGAAAGCCAATTGGTCTTCAATTTTGTTCATTGTCCATATATTAATATTTTTATTATAGACTCCCAACACCTCATTGGCAACAAGCTTTACCTGCTACAAATAGATTAAAAACGCATCAATCTTTTCTCTCTAAGGCGGAAGATCTCGTCACTAAATACAAAATAGGTAACTTTCCTCGCCACCCCTTTTGCCATACTAGCCATGACTATCTTCAGGGACACCTCCACCGTATTGGTGTTTCGGAGGTGCCTGACTGCCCACTATGCTCAACTGGAACTTTAATGGGTTTTAATCATTTGACAAATTGTGAATTTCTGGCCAATGTTTGTAATTCTTTACCTTATGACAACTTGAATCAAAAGGCTATACTTTACTGGGCTGCAAGAAGGGAAATGTCCAATAGGGCCAGCTCCCCGACGTAATTTTTTTTTATTCTGCCTTGTGTAGCTCTAAAAATGACGCTAAACTAATATGACGTTATTAAACCACCCAAAAGAAACTGTTCGATCTTCGATTGTTTTTTTGTACTGAACATTTGAATTTGTTCTATTTTAAACATATAAGTGATTTTTGAGTGAATAATTGTGAACAATTTAAACAAAACATTAGATCCAGCAGTTTAATGATACAACATAATATGTATACAAAAACCTAGTGTTGCATTAACGCCATAATTTTTTAAACGGTAAAAACATATGCCTTTATTGTTCTGAAACAATTTGAATAAGTCTTTGCTGAAATTTATATAACCTACTGCTTTTTGTTATTATAGAAGATTTATTAAAAATAGTCAACTCTGTTCCAAAGAAAAAAAACACTCAACAATATCTTTTAACAATTAACTAACAACATCTTTTTTTATATTTGTAGACATAAATGAATATGTTTTGCTTACCAATTAAGCTGAATCTTTTATCCTCTCTTTGTGGGGAATCAAAGTTGTCTTTCGTATAAAAGCCATCACCTATGAAAATTCAACAATTTTAGAGAGATGGACAATATTTTTATCCCCTCTCCCCATTCGATTTAGGATTAATTTGAAAAATGGCAAAATATCCTGAAATAAACCTCTTCTGTGACTTCGGTCTTTAACTCTCTGAGGGATAAGCAAATTGGCAGCGATGTAAATTTGTTTTCAGTGCACGAGTTTTAAATTGAAATTTTGAAAGTTTAATGTTTTTAATTTTTAAAAAATTGTTTTTTAAGTAGAAGGTTATAAATATCAATTCTGTGCTTTAAATCGGAAAATTAATAAAAATAATATAAATTTTTAAACATTATGTTGCTGGAAAACCCGACAGTTAGGTGATGGGTTTATACACCTATATCCTTCAGAGGGTATATAATAAAATATCTAGTGTAAGCTATAGTCTGTCTATTTACTATGCGAGCCTCGAAAAGACACTCTTCCCCCCATCCCTTCGCTTGGTTTTCTAGGAAACGGGGGGAGCATCGCTTTTCTAAACGTAACACGTTTGAGGTTCTGTTGTGAGGTTAACAATCCGAACAGTTCAAACCCAAGTAGGGTGGGGAAAAAACATGCTCACGCCGTTTCGAAGAAAACCACATGCGGGGATGGGGGAGGAAAATGCTTTCGTGACTCGCATTCTAGATAGACAAGGTATAGCTAGTCTTTAGTATTAAAATAGCTAATATAAAAAATCTAGTTCATTTGTTATGCACCTGATTTTCATTACTCTTTGTCTATTGGATGCACCACACAGAATGCCCTTTAGAATCTAAAGGAATAACAAGATTCAGAACGTACAAAATTTCTGAGGTATGTTCCAGTTGAAAGAGAGTAAGGATATCATGCCCTGGCAATTATTGTGAGTGTAATGTAATTATTATGCATTGTTATATTCAGAAAATAAAAGAATATTGTATTTGCTAATACGATATTATTTTATTTTCTTAACTGTGCATATATTGTTTTAATAAACATCAAAAATAACAGTATCTCATGCTTTGAATATGCCTGTAATAGAGGCACAATGAATTACTTAGGAGGATTACTTCTAGCAGAAAAAAAAATCTGTATACTCTCTGTAATTCATTAAAAATAAGAAGAATAGTTTGCCAATTTCATGGAAATAATTATACAAATACAAAAATTGTCGACCAACAACAGGCCAGAGGCCTTCAAGCTTTTTTTTATTTGCACAGTCTTTGATTTATTTTTGAAACGAATAAGCTGTGAAATAAATACTTTATTTTAGCAACTAATTAGTATTACTTATTACGATAATTATGTAAAAATAAATTATCATATTCTAAAGATAATAGACATTTACATAAAAAGATATATGTTGGTATAACATCGTATGATATCCATCATCCAACAGAGAAAAAAATACTGTTTACCTGCTTTCTTAAAGGTTCCAAAACAAGCCGTGCTCCAACCAGGCATGTTTATTTTACCGTTCAAGAAAATAATAACAAAACCTTAAAAACACCTCCACAAACTACATACTTCATTGACAATATCTCAAAAGTTCCGATTAATATTAAGAAACAACTTGGCACATTATACACATCAAGTATCAACGCTCACATAAAAAAAAATATACAAAAAACAAGAAAAACAAAACTACCCGACCTCAACCCCAAAACAGAAAGTTAAACTTAGTGCCAAAGATAGGCGAGAAAGTTTTGGCCGTCTTGGCGTTATTTACTCTGGCAACCCTATTACATGAATGCTATGCTTTATTTGATGAAACCTGAGATTCTTCAGTTAAACGAAGTAAAGAGCGCCCTCTGCGGGAAGAGTTACGACATGTTGTCAAGAGATGAGAAGGAAGAAATTGTCGGGCTAGATGTGGCACTTTTTCGCTCTTACAAATTATGTTTTTGCAATAGGGTACTTGACTGCATCGCCGAAATACCTTCCAATATTATTTAAATTATAGTTGAAAGTCAAAGATAACAAATGCATATAATTTTTTTGCCAAATAAATATTTAAATCTTTAAAAAAAATCATTTTAAAAAGGCATTTTTTCACGTGATCACAAACACAACGGTTTGGCTGACGTCACTAGTAACTATAAACAAACCGGCGTGATGTTTTTTGTTTTCTGATTAAACTTGATTTAATCTAATTTACTCTTGAAATAATAAATATTGAGATAATGTAAGGCTTTTTACAGAAGCGGATATTTCAAATTTGCCTAAAATCGATTCCAATGTGGTGTGTTTCAAAGTTTGTTTATAGTCACTAGTGACATCACAGATACCACGTGACAGCCAGGAAGCGTTTTCGGGAGTGATTTTTCGTCCTAATTTTAAAATTCATTTTTCTGCCTTTTTATGGGGTATTTGAAAAAAAGAAAAAATACGGGTCTAATATTTTTGGCATAAGAATATTTTAAGCCAATAAAAAAAATTTAGTCAAGTACCCTATTAGAAATTTTAAGAGGAAGCCCCAGCAGCATCCTTCTTTCACTCCCCATGCTAAGTCTATGGGACAGTTCTTGGAACACACTGCCTTTGTTTTTAAGTTTATTAACTAGCAATTTTTTGTATTAGGAAGTCCAGGAAGTTTTCTGAGGATCCTCGAGCTCACTTTTTCATTTTATTTAGCCAGATTTTTTTAAATTTGATATTAAAAAAATTCCTGCTTTTTTTTCAACAAATTAAGACTTTTTACTGAAAAATAAGTGCTACAAACCACCCTCAGACCGGTTTGTCGCAGCGATTGTTCGCTCTGCTTATCGCTCGCCGCTCCAATGGTTGGTTGGTTGGTTGGGTGAATAGCTGGTTTTCTGCTCCGCCAGCGGCGTGCTTATACCAGTCAAATTCCTTTATCGATCCTTTTGTATTGATTTGTATTTATTGATTTGTATTTTTACTTAATTTTTTTACTTTTATTTTTTTTTATTTATTGATTTGTACTTTATATTTATTTGATATTGACTTGATAAATTTTATTTTCCTCACAGCTGCCTTGAGTTCTTCAAGAACCTGCACAACGCCTTTATTTTTCCAAGACCATTATCCGACCACTCCATGATCCAGCCGTAGCTAAGTGGGATGCAACCGAGGTGGTTCCTCATAGACTCCCGTTGCTCCTCGTAGTAAGAACATTCCAGGAGCACGTGCTCAGGGGTTTCCTCGGCTTTCCCGCACCTACACGTAGGGGAAGCAGCGAGATTAAATCTATGTAAAGTCGCGTTAAGGGTGGTTGACTTTGATAGAAGACGGGAAAGTTGAACATCCATTTGCCTATTAGGGGAGAATTTGTGGATTGGATTTATTTTTGGATTGATCCACGGGCGCGATTTAGCATATTTAGATTGCTGCCATGACTCTACCGCGTGGTTGGCATATTTCCTCTTTAGGTCCTTGATTATATCCTCTGGGGCAACAAGACGGCTAATGAAACTTTGAGACACAGCACACTTTGCCGATAGGTCTGCTAGTTCGTTCTCTGGGATACCTACGTGTGCGGGAACCCACACGATTTCACAGGACGAGACTCTTTCAGCAAACTCCTTAACTGTTCTGCCAAGTAGTAACGTTGCTGAGTGGGATTTCATATTAACATTCTGGAGAGCTTGAATGTTCGACTTACTGTCAGAAAGAACCACGATCGGCTTGGTCTTATGTGAGAAATGGTTGAGAGCCTGAACAATTGCAAGGGCTTCACTTGTGTAAATTGAGTTGATGCTAGGGACCTGGCCCGAGATTACTACCTTCTCATTCAGGCTGACAGCAGCGATAGCCGTTGCGCCAACAGATTTGGTTGCATCAGTGGCGATGATCAAAGAATCTTTCCAACGGGCGTTTTTATGCGCTTCGAAAAGTGAGCAAACCGCAGCTGGAGGCAAATTAGGCTTCTGGAAATCAAAGATATCGGAGTGGAAGAAGATATTTGGAGGGGTTTGGGTACAATTATTAAAGTTAATAATATTACTAGGCTCGATGTCAAGGTCTTCAAGAATGAGGTGTAATCTATCCAGGAGAGATCTTGGATCATACGGGCCCGGCCCGATGTTGTTGATATTCCGAAAGATGATAGACAGAGGGGATGCCTTGTCCAACGCAAAGCTCCTGACGCAGAAGATGTCCGTAATCAGACAGTGTCGATCGATCATCCTAGTCGACCCAGCAATTGCAAGGAGGACGGGTATGGGCGTCCAACGGGGCAGGCCCGTTGCGGCCCGAAGAGCTGAATAATAACATGTTTCGATGGCTTTTTTGTCCGTGAGGCAAGCCCGGGTCCACGATTTGCAGCCAAAATCAAAAATGCAACGGATGGTGCAATTTAAAATTCTAATGAGATGGTGGGACCTAGTACCCCAACTCTTGCCCGAAATCATTCTAAGGATTTGTGTGCGATTGAATGCCTTCTTCTTAAGCACTTGGAAGTGCGCCCTGAAGGATAAGTTGCTGGACAGGTTGATACCAAGGAACTTAATAGACGAGGACCAGGGGATGGGGTTCTTGTCGTAGATGAGACAGAACATAGGTCTAGCACGTCTTCTGGAAAAATTGATAGCCTCGCATTTGTCCGGCGCTATAGCCATCTGCCATTCGTCGCACCAACGTTTGACGCAGTGCAGAGCTACTTGTAACCTTCTCTGGACCAAGTCCCAGCTACTACCCTGCTGGTAAATGATGATGTCATCCGCGAAGACGAGGCACTTAACGCCATACGGTAGAACTTTAAAAAGGTCATACATATACACGAAAAATAACACTGGGGAGAGCACACATCCTTGCCCAACGCCCCGGTAACTGGAAATAGGAGAGGAAAAGGTATCACGCCATTTAACGCGAAGAGATCGGTTCAGCAAAAAGTTTTGAATCCATAACAATGGGGTTCCACGGACTCCAATTTGGGATAATTTAAGAATCAACCCATCGATCCACACATGATCATACGCGGCTTTTAGATCCAGGGCGATCGCAGCAATGAATTCCGAGTTTTCCCTAGCTTTGTGGATGTCGTGCATGAGGATAGAGTGGTTCGCGTCGCAACCCCGAAAAGGAAGGAACCCAGACTGGCGTGGGTGGACTTTGGGAGAAGCCATAACTAGTGGGAGGATTCGTTGTAGGATCATTCTTTCGAGTAACTTCGCGATCACCGGAGTTAGCGCAATTGGCCTATAGGCCGAAGGGGACTCCTTGGGTTTGTTCTTCTTGTGGATTGGTATAATTGTAGTTTCCTTCCAGCTATCAGGGACAGTTCCAGTTAGCCAGCTATGGTTAAAGATACCAAGCAATCGCATTTTGAGATGGATAGGGAATGCTTTGAACATTTTGGCGGGGATGCCATCAGGCCCCGGCGAAGTATTCCGTGAACGATTTATTGCGTTTTCCAGATCAGAAAGGGTGAACGACGTTCCAATGAGATTTTCGTTGGGGTCGCTCATGTCCAAGGGGATGCCAATACGGATTTTCGGTTTGAGGAGAGTAGTGGCTAAGCAGTTAGCTTGTGCCAGTGGGGAAGTGACTCTGAGACCACCTACTTGAAGGAAGTTATGGGATCTCGTGGTGCTGCTGTCGCGTTTGTTGAAAGCTTTTAGAATACTATATATAGACCCAGACACACCAGCCTCGTTGCACACCATGTCCCAGTGATTGGTCTTCAGTGCCTTAATGAGGCGTTTGAGTTCTGCACTAGTTTTCTTGTACACGGTGTAAGCCGAAGATGAGACATGATTGCGCGCCAGTTTCAGAAACCTCTGTTTTTTGTCTAGGAGATGGGAGCACTTAGCCGACCACCAGGGGCAGCCAAGATAGGGGGGACGTTTGATTTTAACTTTGTTTTCCGCCATAGTCAGTTTACAAACGTCGATAAGTTCTCTCAGGTTCATCTCCGTACCTCCTGCAACGGCCAGATCCTCAACAATTTTGGACCAGTTGTAGCGGATTCTAAAGCTTTCTGAACTGCTCGGGTTGCCGACGGAGATTTGGATAGGGAAATGGTCACTATCAAAGCCATCAGGAGCAACGAGAGCGGTTGATACGGAGGCAATACTAGGGGAGCACAAGCTTAAGTCAATTAATGAAGTATTTCCCCTAGGGGATATGCGAGTCGGCGTGGCGTAGTTCAACAGGATCAGGTCATTGTCCTGTACCCAGTCAAAGAGGGTCTTAGCCCCATGAGAGTCTCTGTCACTGCCCCAACAGGAGTGTTGGGAATTAAAATCGCCCAGGATAAGGACTTGGGGAGCGGTAGATCGCAGAACCTCCTGCAACCACGTTTTACAGAAAGTGCCTTTTGGTGCATAAATATTGATGATGGAGAAGTCATTTCCATTGAAGCACGTGTTAACACCCATGATTTCGTTTTCATGAGGCGGTAAATGGGAGAAGTCTATAAGAGAAGCTTGAAACTTATTGTTGACAGCGATCAAGAGGCCGCCACCTGGTTGTGGGCCGGCTCTATCTTGTCTGAAAATTGTTTTATTGGGAATTGAAAAACTACGTGGCGGCTTGAGAAATGTCTCTTGACATGCCAGGATATCACATGGAGGGAAGGATGGGTGTAGAATCCAGTGCCTCTTATTTGTGAGGCTTCTGGCGTTCCACTGAACAATGTTTATGAAATTGAACGTAACTAGGGAAAAGTACAACCACATGATAAGACACCGATCCTGGCATGGACGGGCGACATTACGACAAGTCACCCCCCTCATTGTACGGGCTTGATGCCCCTTCACTCGGGGCGGAGGATGTATCCATATGAGATTCATCTCGACGGACGGTGGGCACGCCATGGGGGGGTGGGTCTTTTCTTGGTTTTTTACTTGACGACTGAACGTCATCTACAGTGAGACTTGTGACCTTATTTTTTTGGTTGACCTGAAGGGATGGGATTTCTTTACGGGAGGAGAGTGTAGGGGCCCCTTGCTGGTTTTTCCCGGAACCCGAAGTATTAGGAGGTAGCTTATTGCTAGTGGAAGGAAGATTTCCCGGATTGTGGGCATCAGCGATTAAATGCGGGTTCTTTTCTAAGTTCCCCAGCACTCGCCCTAACTGTTTGAACAGTAGACCGAGGAACTTCGTGTTTTGTTCTTGCTGTTCGACTATTACTTTAATGGACGAGGTAATTTGGTTAAGGGTGTGGCCGACGGTTTGTTCGATAACTTTACTTATTTGTGCATGTAAATCCTCAGCCCTAGGCTGGGTAGAACTTACAACCTCCGAGAATGAACGGTTGGCTTTAGACCGTCTAAATCGTATTCGTGCTTCCGAGATTGACAGATTATAGTTGTCTTTTAGTTCAAGTATTTGGGTTTCCTCCAGACGAGCAGTGCACCCACCGTGATTGGCAGGGTGCCCCTCTCGGCAGTTGGGACAGCAGGGCGGATTGTTGCACTGCGGCTGACAACCTTCGCTCCCGCAGTTTATGCAGATCTGAGCTTTGTTGCAAAATCTAGTTACGTGGTCGAAGCGAAAACAACGGCCACACTGACGAGGTTTGTCTACAAAGGGTGAGATTTTGTGGACAGAGTACCACAGTTTGACGTCGCTTGGTAGCCGGGTTCCAAGAATAGTTACAAGGATAGTTTCAGTAGGGGTGACGTTATCGCCAACCCGCTTAGTAAACCTTCTAACTTCGAAAACCGTTAGGGTATTAGAAGATTCAATTTCGTCCACAACTTCCAACAGCGGGATATTGACGGGGATATCTCTGAGAGCAAACTTTTTTGTCATACATTCACGCTGAATGGCGACACAAACATTGACGCCAAGCAGGCTGCTTAAGTTGCTGATTTGCAAGGCGTATTCGCGATTCGAGGTGGTCACAACGATTTTGTTGTTCCTAGTGAACTTTAGGTTCTCAATGTGGCTGTGGGCCTTTATTTTCTGGACGATTTCGGCTTTAAGGTCCTTCGGCTTGTTCTTTGGGATTCCCCCTGCACTATTTTCCAGGAAGAGGACAAAGTTACTACAGCCGTTTTCTGAAGCCTTAGATATGGCTACACTATTCTCTAGCTTTCTGAGGATAATATTTTCGGTATTCATGGTCAACGAGGCATAGTTGTCAACGTTGGGGGAAGCGGGTCTCAAAAGACCGCCGGTCGCCAGTGCACTTGCTGGGGAACCGGGCAAAAAATAAAAATAAAGGAACGAACTTACAGTAGGAAGGCAGCAGTCCAACTTGGGCTGACACGAGAAAAAAAGGTAAGATAACTATATGTAAGGTCCAAAACCTAACGAAGTAAAAACACGTGCTCGTTAAAGCACGAACAACTCGCCGCTCCAATGTGCTACAGCCCATAGACATGCAAACAAAACCGCAGAGCTATTGCCAGATCCCCCGTGAAACAACCCCATAGATAATAGGCATGTTTCGCGTTTTGAGTGGTAACGGTTCCAAACGTATGAAAATAAGGCATAGATATAGAAAGAGTAGCAGATCTGCCCCTAGGGGAAAAGGTGAAGCCACTTTTCCACCAGTATCCCATAAGGCAGTTCGCAAGCCAAAACATCCCGCTCGCCCATGGCGTGCCATAAGCCACCAGATGGCACCATGAGATAAATTCGACTAATTAAAAATATATACTATTAAATATTAACTAGTTAAAACTTTTTGCCAATTTGCTAGCATAATTTTATCACTGGATATGTTTTGATAATTTCTGGTACATATGAGGTATTTATTCATAAAAGAAGCATTTCAAAAATGCAATTATTATTGCATGTAACTCTTCGGCAAAAGCAGTTTTTTACCAACCAATATCCCGTGATGCATTGCGAAAACGGCGAAAAGTGGATTCATCACACAATCGCGGGATTTGTATTGCGTTTTATGGGTACACTTTCTATATCTATGAAATAAGGTCTCGAACATTGAGTTGTCTCGAATGGTTTAATCAATGTAGTGGGCGGAGCTTACCCTGTCATACCACTAATGGAATCCAGGAATGAAAGCAGGAATAATACTACGCACGTGAAACAAGCCAATAATGTATAAGTAGTTTCTATAGTAATAATACTAATAACGATATGTTTTAAAGAAACTGTATAATGACTAAAAAAAGATAATGTGTTGACCCCTATTGTTCTCCTAGGTGTAAAAGGTTCCTGAAAATGAAAAGGTTCTGGAATGGAAAAGGGGTAGGGATAGAAAGCCAGAAACAACTTCACCGACAGACAGGTTTTTGGCTTAAATTATAAAAAAAAACACCTTTATAATAATGAATAACAAGGTGTAATACATTGGAATAAAAATTTTACGTCACAAATGTGTTCCTATCCGTCAAGTGTAGTTTGTATAAACTACAGGTGCGCTAGTGTCAATGCAATTTCAATATAGAAAAACCTCAATAGTAATCCAATCCGAGTAGCACATCTTATAAATGTCTTTAATCTATGTATTCGACATTTGTTTTTGTTTACGTACGAGCAGTCCTTGTGTCATAGAGTTTAGAAGAAGATGGAGATGCTTAGCGCAAAATAAAGTGAAGCAGTTGGCTAGTCGTCAAGTAACCCTTGTAAAGCCCAAACAAACCGCTCACTCAACGTTAAGTTGAATATAAAAGGCAGCATTTTATTCTTTAAAAAATGTTGATTAAAAATCAAAAATGACTGTTTTCCCTGTTGAAGGCCTTGTAGCAAGAGATCTGAATTTACACAAAATGGTAGTAATTCCCTTTACTGAAAAGTCGCCAAGTCGATGCAGTAAGCTTGTACGAACTTCACTTTGGAATCGTGCCAAATAGTTTCCCGAGAGCGTTTGTTTGGGCTTACTAGAAGACGATTAAGCACTTCACTTGAAAAACCAGTTTTAGTATTGGTTTTTGCTCGGCAGCATATCTAACTTCGTCTTAACTCCATGCTTTGTGTACATTTTTTATACGAAAGCTGAACTGTTTACGAAACTGGTTACGATTTTAGGAAACATGTCAATTTTCCTGTTTTATGATTTGGTAGATCACATATAATTTGAGTTCTAATAACGATTTAGAATGCGAATTTCATAATAATTCAAATCAATAAGTCTTTTAGTTTTTAATTATTAAAGTCTCACATCGTTTGGAAAATTTGGTAAGCAACTCCTAAATAAGAATCAAATAAGCTAGTTTTTAATTTCTGTAAATTTCATTTAATGTTAAATCATTCGTTTTATGAAATACTGAAATTTTAAGTTTCTAAATTTGTTGCTGTAAGATTAAGAAATTTCATTTCTTGTCGTTAGTAAACTATTTGTATACTAAAGGTGCGTAGTTAAGCTATGATAGGATTTTTTTAAAATCTATTTTAATTTAGTTAAAATACATTTTTATTTGTTTACTATAAATTAAATTTGATTATTTAATTTATTAATATAAATTATGTGTATTTGGTGTTTTAGTATTATTAAAGTATTCCTACTAAAATTTTTAATTGATAGTAAAGTTTACATTAGTCATTTTTTTATTTATAATTATAGAATTGTAGGTTTTTTTTTAAAAATAAATTTGTTTATTCATTAAAAAAAATACAAGTACGTTTATACATTTAAAAAAGTACAAGTAAGTTCATACATATTAAAAAATATAGGTAATTAAACTCTCTAAAAATGATGCATTTAGTGAGATACGTAATTTTGATAATAAAAGAAATAAAAAAATAGTAATTTTTTACCTAATTTTCAACTAATAACAAAATTCTTTTTTTTGGACGATATGTTTAACCCGGAAATATTGAGGCCCGGTGGTTTAGTGTTAGTGCTTCGCATTGCCAAGCCACAGGTCTGGAGATTGTTACCCAAATTGGGCAAGGTTGACTCATCCTTTAATCCTTTAAGGGGGTTGATAAAACGAGGACCAAGCATGTTGGGAACTAAACACTGGGGGTTCCACGTGAGGTTGACCACCTAACCAGGACATATGCCTAGCACCCCAGAGCCCTTGGTTATGTAAGCTGAAATGGGCACGACAGGCCTTAATCCAGTAGCGGGCTGTTGCGAGGAGGAGTTTATATTTAACTTACTGCATTAGGAAATGTAGAAGTTTTGGAAAATTATAAACAAGAAAAATAAAAAAAATAGAATAAACAGTGTAAATTAGCTAAAACAATATGTAAAAAAATAGGAAGGGTTTACTTCATATCCTGCATCCAATCCCAGTAGGTGGTTGGTAGACATATATTCAGGTTTGTGGGCTTGGTCAGAGACCCGCTTATAAACCTTCGTCAAGTAAGACAGACACACAACACACACATATGTGACAGATGCTGCCATCTATCGCCACCTCCACAATTTAGACATGTCCCTGAAGAGGAGGGAAATAGTCTCCAGGGACCTGTACCCGTGGGAAACTGCGCCATGACCGCCCACAGGACTTTCGGGCCCATAGATCTAACGAGCACGTACTCCGCATATACTCGATGGGTCTTCAGTGGTATCGGGACTCGATCGCGGGACCTTCCGAGAACGAGGCCTTAACCACTAGGCTATCCATGGCCCCATAGTTGGTTTCTGGCTACTGAAAGATGGATACAAACAGGAGCAAAGCAGTTGTACAATAAGGCAATAAGGGGGAGTATATTAATCATGTGATTCCCCTCTCCCTGGTGGCATTTCCTGATATTTGGCTTGACCCCCCCCCCCCTCCCCTGGTAATCTTGCGTGAAAATTTTCAGAATATGTATTTCTTTGAATTGATTTCTTTTTGGTAAACTTTAATTGTTTTTTAAGCTCCAACATTTTAAAATATGGTTCGGAAAGCCACGATAAATATTATCAAGTTCCTTGCCAAATTTAAGCTGAGAAATATATTTGACTGGAATTTAACTATATTATCTCACAATTTTACGTTGATTTTTTTTGCGGGGGATAATTACGTGATATTTGGTGCTATCCCCCCCCCCCCATCCCTATATTAGATTTGGTGATATTCGGCTCAACCCCTCCCCTCCTAAATGCATCACATAATTTATGGATGTCCCCAAAGCAATTGTACAATAAGGCTCAATGTCCTATAATTTCAGTTTTTAGACAATAGTTTTTATCTATTTTGTGTCTCGTGGCTTTTGCTCCTTTATCCCCTTCCCCTCATAAATATGTGAAGGTACATAAATTTTCGTTCTTTTTTAATTAGATTTTTCTAAAATGGGAAGAATATTTCTGGAGCACATTGGTGGTTCTCGGATGTTCTCATGTGCTGGTTGCGACACCATTTTAACGAATAGGAATGAACTTATTAGTACAAGATTTACTGGTGCAACGGGACGAGCATTTCTATTCAACAAAGTGGTTAATTTGACATACAGGTAAATGTTTAATTTATTTTAATAACTAAATATGTTCAGATTACTTCTTTTTTATTATATTTATAAGTACTAAGATATCTTATTTGTGATATTGTTAGTCTCAATACTGAGTGCTTTGTTTTTACTATAAAAAAGTAACCTCCAAAACATTTACATCTGAATTGTGACAATTGCACCTCTTTAATGATGCTTAATTTAACAGCCAGCGTTATTGTTTTGATTAAAAAGGAAGAAATATAACAGTATTTTCCCATTATTTGAAAGATAAATATAAGTGGTTATAATGTATCAATTGACTATCATGTAATCAGAATGATTATAAACTCAATGTAGATATTTTCTCCAATTTCACACTATCTTACCATTACCGAAGGCAGTTTTATGTAGGAAACAATTTCAAATGTCTAATTTGTAACTCTGAGGGATAAGCAAATTGGTTGAAGTGCAACCTTGTTTTCACTGCATACAAATAAATAATAAATGTTTAAATAAAAATGTTAATTCTTTAAATTTAAAAAATATATATTTATGTAGAAGAGGATTATAAATAATTCCTCCATAACTCAAATTTTAAAATGTATAAAGTTTTGGAGGAAAACCTGTCTGCCAGGTTTATGTGTCTGTATCACTCAGTCAGAGTGTTAAAAAAATAGTGCTTATAGTACTATTCAATTGATTAAAAACTTTCTTCTTAATTCTTATATTTGTAATTTTGTTTTCAGTGAAGTTCAAGATCGTGTTATGCTAACTGGAAGGCACATGGTTCGAGATGTATCCTGTAAGAATTGCGAAGCTAAACTTGGATGGATTTATGAATTTGCTACAGAGGAAAATCAGCGATACAAAGAAGGTCGTGTGATCCTAGAAAGGGCTTTGGTAACTGAAAGTGATGGACTTGATGAATATGTTCCCAATCCTTAACAACCATTGCAATTTCTTTTACAGACATTGTATATATTTCAAGTAATTTATTTTGTAAGATGAGAGAGTTCAGTAATTTATAATGTGACTCAAGTGGTTTTGTTATTTGTAAACTATTTTAATTGAAGGTTGCATTTCAGTAGTGATGTTCCTCCACTTTTGTAAACTTTGAGTCTTAACGATAAATTAGTGATATAGTATTTTATGTTTTTGTACTTTTCTTAGAAATGGTATTTCTAACTTTATTCTGCTGCTATCTTAGCAGTGAAGTGATTTTACTACTTAATTACAGATGTGATTGTATTGTAATTGATTTTAAGCATCGATAACTCCATATATTTTTAAGAGGAGTTGTACCCCTATCGAAATAAGACCTTTCTTTTTAATGTTCATGTGTACTACTGGTAACATTACTATTTATTATTGTGTGTACAAAGTATAACAAAAGTGTACTCTAAACACTTATTGCAGGTTAAATAGCTTTTGATATGTTTGGATACTATGTGGATGTCCCCATACTTAACTTTTTATAAATAGTTACCAAAATTTTAAAACAAGTTGCATATTTAAAAAAAATTAATGGTTTTTTTTTTACTAAAAGTATCTTCCAGCTATTTTTATATATAAATATAATTACAGATAAGTGTAAGAAAAAGGTCTTATATAAAAATGTATTTAAAACTTCATTCTGTATTCTATTATTTTTCCTGAAGCAGAATATCTTTGCATTTTAAAATCTTTAAAAAATATGAAATCACATTACTTTTACAGTCGTTATTTATCATGTAATAGTTAACAACATTTACTTTAGTTGACTAGAAATTATATGTTTGATAATTTTAGAAATTTTAGTAAAGTCTTGTTTATAAATTGATATAATATTAGTGATTTATTTATGTTTAAAAATTTGTTTCATTATCTATTCTCATTCTAACTATTACAACTAAAATACATAAAATATGCAATTTTTTTATACAAAATTGTGATACTACTAAAAATTCAAATTGGTGTAATATAAGTTCAGAAAGAATAACTTTGAACTTTATTGAGATTCCTTTTTTATTTTACCTAGAATTTAAAAAAAAATTCTAATATGCAATGTTAAGGCATTTGTTAAAATGAAATAAATAAAAATAATGAAAAATATGTTACATATGTTTTATTATTTATTAAAAACATTTTACCCCTGCCTTATTTGTTGAATGTTTATGCAAACGTCAAACAAAGGTTACATATCAAATTTCTGTATGGAAATACCTGTTAACTACATCACAAAATTATGTATTTTTTGCAGTTTGATACTAGAAAGAAAGGAAGTTGTAATTAAGCTTGGGAAAAAAAGGAAAGTTACCTTGCACACCTTACGCATATGATTTTTACTTTAGCCATTATTGAATTCTGACTGAATTAACTTTATATACTGTTCCTTGTGACATTGACTCAATATCATGGAAATCAGATTCAGCAGTTAGGTACTTACATTAGGCTTCTTCTATGCCCACTCTGTTATATGTTGTATATTCTATTTAATTTTGTCAAAATTTCATAAATATAAATTTATGGTTCTATTTATACATGTTTTTCTTTGTTACTACTGTTAGATTTTATTGATATACCAATGTTTGTTCAAATTTAGATAGTGGATTTAAACTAGTGGACCAAATCCTTTGCATTGTTTTTGTTAATTTTGTTTTGCATGATTAAGAGTTACCTTATTTTTCCAACTTTACAGGGCAACTCAGAAATTGCTAACCCCTTCTGAATTGTCTTCAAGTAAAGCTTATGCTTGAAAAATTAAATTTTGTTTTCTAACTGATTATAAAGTTTTTGTTTCGAAAAAATAAGATTTTGCATCCAAAACTTACAAAAATCCCATTATAATACTTTTTTTTAAATTCCTCTGACTCAAGGCAATATAAAAAGATACATTTTTTTTTTGTTTTGAAGAATCATCCATTATAAGAGGCTAAATTTGTACTGATGCAAATAATTTCCTGATTGCAAAACTTTTTTTTAAATAGTGGTACAATCCCATTTGTTATTAAATATTAAGTCAAAGAAATATCCGGGCTATTGTGCCGTGGTCCATTGAAGTTAACCACGGCACAATAGCCCGGATATTTCTTTGACTTATCGTTCCGGCCGTGAAAGCCTTCATCATTACATTAAATATTAAGTTAACAATATTCAATTCATATAATTGTCGTCCTTGTGATAGGTAGCATATATCTTGATTTACACTTTGATGATACATAGAGCTTTTTTTGGCACTTGAACTCTCAGTGCTTTTTTTTACTTTGACAAGCAAAATGGTTTTTTTTCATTATTTAATAGAGTTATTTTTAAAAGGGTGTTAAACAAAAAAAAAAATTCTGGGAATGAAATTAATAAATAAAGTTTTGCTGAAAATTTTATGCTTCTATTTGTCACAGTTCTGGCTTCTAATTGCATTTTTATTTTAAAAATTACTTTAAAGGTCACATACATATTTCCTTAAATGTTGTAGCTCTTGATGATATTTTATAATTCAGTGTTAATTTCAACTTATTTTTTTCTGGTTTAGATAAATGATTACAAAATACTTTAAATTAATGTATGGGCCTACCAAAGCATTTTATATAACAGGAACTATGTAAACATTTTATAGGTTAGTAATGTTTAACATTAAGTGATCACTATTTGCATTTTTATATTAAATCCTAAGTATTCCACTGGTAGTATAAACATTATAAAAAATGGTTGTATTAAAAATTAATACTCTGTATTTGGTAGAGCTTTGGGAATTGTGAAATAATAAAATTTTAAAAACATATCAAATTGTATTCTTGTCTACCACAAATTAGAGTTGTACTTTTATTTCAGAAAAAAAAACCTACAATTTTTATAGTATAATTCAATTTTCGAAGACTTCATTATTTTATTAAGTCAAATTACACTTACTAGTTCCCAAGTGACCCCCGTGAAGGTGTTCCCACTTTGTAGCAGTTCGGTGGCTTGCGTGTGTTGTTGATCCCGAGAGCTACGCCGGCGCACAGTGGTCGGAAAAGGCTGAAAAACGTTCAAAATTCATTTATTTTTTTGTTGTTTGACAAAAAAGCATACAAATTCGGATTTATAGGTTTTTGACCCATATGAGTCGATATAGGGCACAATCAAGTTCGTAAAACCTATGAATTTTGAGTTACAGTTTATGCAAAAATAGTATGTGAAGATGTAATGTGAAAATTGTATGTATTGCGTATAAAGAATAAAGCTTCAATCAACATGTATTGTGCAGGTGCATATGCGTATGTTTAAATCATGGTAATACGTAATCGTACGTCAAGTAGTCACAAAAAGCCAAAACACTAACAAAATCTTTAAAAAAAATGAAACTTTGAGCTAAAAAAAACCTTTACACTATTTTCAATATTTTCTGCTCTTAATTTTGCTTATGATATTAATTGAAAAATAGTTTTTTAATGTGAATATTTTTTTACTAATTTTTGAACTATGCATGAATTATATAATATTAAACATTAAAATTTGTGGAATAATTATAAAATATTAAACATTTAAGTTTGTGGAAGAATACCAAATTTAATATCGAAATATCGTACAAAAATATAAATACAAAGAACATATACTTTCAAATTATTAACCGTCAACAGTTTTTTAAGACCATATTAATTAATAGCATTTTATTATTGAAGATTTTAAGGCCAAATATGGTATTAATATTTATCTTAAGACCAATTGTTTTATATGGCTCAGAAACATGGACTTTTAAAAAGAGTGATGAAGAATTTGAGAGCATGGGAGAGAAAGATACTGAGAAGAGTTTTTGAAGCAGTATGTGATAATGGAGAATAAGAACAAATCGGGAAATATATTAAATATACAAAGAATCGGATATTGTCACAGTGATTAGAAAAAGGAGAGCCCAGTGGCTAAGACATGTTGAAAGGGTGGAATCTAACAGAACAACCCGAAGACTTATGAAAGCAAACCCTAGCGGATCAAGACCTAGAGGAAGACCAAGAATCAGATGGATGGATCAAGTTGAAGAAGATCTTAAGACTTGGGGAATTACCAACTTTAAGCAAAAGTCGTCTAACAGGGTGGAATGGAGAAAAACCTTTAAGGAGGCCAGGGCCCTTTAGGGCGTAGCGCCAATGATGATGATGATGAGTTCCCAAGTGACTCCTGATAGTTACTTATTATTGTAGTTATGAAATATGTTTTATCCATAAATCTCTTTTGTGTATAGTTCAATAAATGTTTAATGATATTTTTGTAAACATTGGTTAACTTAATTGTTTTGCGAATTTGTAATTAAGACTTAGCAAGTTTTTATTGAGTTTGTGACAGTTGTAAAGACAAATTAAGAAAGTAACAACAATAGATTTGATGATCAAAATGCTATGGCAGTATTTGAATATACTATGAGTTTTTGTGCAGTTTTACTATAGAATAGAAAATAATAAATATGTTTTAATTATTTTTCATAAACATTATTTTAAAAGGTAAAAATGCTGTTATAAATCTTTCGCTGCCGAAGATTTTGGTTGCTGTGTAACCTGTCATATGAGTAGCATTATCAAATTCCTAGTTCATCATGCCTTAAGGCATGATTACTGTTACTTTATGAGTACTGATTACTTTATTATTACTGTTACTTTATGATTACTGATTCATGCCTTAAGGCAAGATTAAGTTACTGTTAATCATTTCTTAAGGCATGATTAACAGTAAAAGTGTTAAAGACGTGGAAGACTATACCGCTCATGATACTTTTAATTAATTGAAAAGGTAAAAACATGCTAGGTAAAAACATGAACTAATATTTGTAGTTCACCGCAAAAGAAAGTACACCGCAAAAGCTTATCTATTACTCTAATCAACATGGTAAGTATAGGTTAACATTAATGTGTTTGCTTCCGACAATATAGTAGAGACTTCGTATACCTCCGACACTTGCCAGAATCGGGAAAATTTTTAATTTAGAAATAAGCTATACATAGAAATTTAGCATATATGTATTTGAGTTTTTGCATTTAACTCTTTAAAAAATAACGAAACTGATTATGTCACTTTCCAATATGGTTAAAGTTCTTTATGACTATATATATATATATATGACTTTATATATATTTTCTAGACTAGGTTTCTTATAAAAAAATAGCAAAATGATAGAATCTCATTGTATTTTGATGTAAAAATACGTATAATTTTTTTTTTTTGACACAAACGAAGAGATGAAATGGCGTCTTTCTGAAAACTGATTTAACAAGTAGGAAATGTGCATTAATATCGTCTGTTTAAAATCCCAAACAGCGTTATCAAACAATGTATTGAGGTATTTTGACGATAAAATAATAACGTCACATTTATTCCGTCTATAATACAATACGACATTCCCCATTTTTTAGTGAGACGATTCAATGACAACGTCCACTACCATTTAACTTAGGTGTCAACCACTGACACCTAAGTTCATATGTAAATTAAAATTCCGCCAATCAACTATAAAAACCAGAATAAGTTGTGACCTGTCCATCAGTGGAAGTAAATAAACCCCTCTTTCTTATTTACTTTGTCTTATCTCCTGTCCTGAGAAAAAGTATACTGCCCTAGTTCTCTCTTACTAAAAACTATAACAATAGGTAAAAAAATATAAGTATTCTATTCCGCAAAGATAACATTGTGCTTTTTTTCCTGTAATCCCACTGTTTTCAATTGAAATTCAGATGCAAGGGGTCATGCGTATCAACCTTTCGGACGGTCGGGCTCTTTGACAATATCCTTTGTGGGCGGATTTTATTGGGCAATCGAGTGTCATTACAAAGGTGTTTCATTAATTATGTCATTTCAAGCTTTGGCGAAACGTTAGGATTGTGTCCTTCATATGATTTTTCGAAAAATATATTCGACTGCAAATTTTTTTACCCTTTCACTCCCAATGATTCCATTTGGAATCATCAGCTTGCGATTTTTTTCCTCACTAAGTTAAGCTTGCACTTATTTCAAATATATATATATATATATATTAAAATTCTCCATGAATTTCTTCTAGAAAGTTATATTTTCTTTTATATCGTTAGATGGAAGAATCATGTTTTGAAGAATTAAGTAACGGTTGTTGTAGTTAAATAAAAATATGAAAAACATGTAAAATAAAATTCTTCTGAAAAAAAAATATTATCTAAATTGGCCCTAAATTCGTCATGCTTGCATTTTTGAATGTTTAAAAATGAATTTTATCTATTTTTAACAATAAGTTTCGGAAAAATTATTGTTATAATTTATTCAAAAGTTATGATTCCAATATTTTTTTCTTAAATTTTAGATAAAATTTAAGATCCCCCCCTGGTTTTTACCAATTCATTCTGGATGCATAATTCTATGCATTCTGATCATTCTATTCATTCTGAGTCTATTTCACAAATATTAGATTTTTAGAGTAAAAAATAAAAGTTGAGGCTGAAAGGGTTAATTTAGTTTCAAACTCTACACTGAACAAGATTTGAAGAAATCCAATTCAACTCTTGTTCAGTTTGAGCCACATGTTTATATTTTAACCGTCTTTGACTGCCGTAGTATCTTTTTATTTAGATTTTAATAGACCAAAGGCAAATTGATGATTCGCTATTAATCACTGGCTTTAGTTAACCTGAAAAAATAGGTAACGCAACCTAAAAAAAATATATCAGTAACTATTTCATGATTTTTTATTTGCTGGTTATAACCTAGAAATTGTAATTTTAAATGAAATAATTACTGCTTTAAAATCTTAAATTTGTGATTAAAAACGTTATACCTAATCTCGTATAGTCTAGTTCACATGCTGTAAAACAACGTTTTTACTTATATGAGAGAATTAAATGACATTGGGTATGGGCGGTTTTTGGAGATTCGGTTAGGTATTGAACAAGAAAGCGGCAACTCAATTATATGCTATCTTCTTTATATTTGATCTTGTCACTGAAAAAAAATAGTAAGCCTCGTTTAAATTATTCAATTATCTCACCTATGCATTACAAAAAAAATTCAACTATACGGCACCGATATTTTATTTTAATTTGGCAAAGCATTTTGCAAGATAAATATTTGAAGATTTTAAAGTTAATATTCAAATATAAAATTTGACATGAATATCTCAAAGGTTAAATTAATTTTTAGTCATTAAATTATTTTTTTAAACTTATTAATTTGTATTTTTGTTTATTTAATAATTGTAATAGATAAAAATGTTTAAAACTTTTTTTACTTGCATTTAGTATTGATGCTATGTTCATATAAAAATTATTTTTTTATACACTTATTGAAATAAACTTTTTTTTAGAGAAAATTGCATTTTGTGTCGGAAGTGAAGATGTCATTAACTGTAATTACATCGCTACTAATGGTAATGACCCGAGCCTTCAAAATTGCATTTTTTGAAGGACGTGTGTGTAAATATTCCATATAAAAGATAATATAAGTTTATTTTAATAATAAAAGCATAAAACAAAATAGAGTTTTACACTTGAAAGAGTATTACTTCATTAATGACGATTTTCGAGAATATTTGTCATGGGAAAATAAGCTTTCTGCTTAAACTTATCTAATTAAACAAATTCTAAGACAGATTAAGACCATGGTGCTGTAAAATTTATGTAGGACAAATCAAGTTACACGAAAAATGAATTTTAGAAACTTAAGGGGGAATGGACGCGCTGGACCGGGGGTCTCCAAAGCAAAGTGCATCAGTGTTAATCCTATGGAGAAAAAAATATTTTCTCTGCCACATTTCTCCGGCTGTATTGAATATTTTTGCAAGCGGATTATTTTGTGTGATAAATGTAGCTGACTTACAGGTCTCGATTTCCCACTTTTCGAAATTGGTTCGAATATATATTTTTTTTAAATTTTCAATAAATAATGTTACACAAAATATTCGAAGCTATTTTAAAAAGTGGGAAGATAGAGACCTGTAAGTTATCTACATTTATTATTTTTAAAAAACCGTTTGTAAAAATATTCAATACAGCCGGAGAAATGTGGCAGAGAAAATAGTTTTTTTCCCATTGGATTAACACTGAGGCACTTGAGTTTGGAGACCCGCGATCCAGCGCGCCCATTTCCCCTTAAAGTTAACGTTTTTTTAACAGTAAAAAAGTTGTTAATGGTATTCATAAATGGATCGTTAGGGGGTTAATAAAATAATATGTCATTAGTTTCGTAGGCATATCGAAATGTAGTTGAGATATTCTTATGGATGTCCATCACAAAAAGAAAACTTAAATAATATTGCATAGGTGCAAATGTGGAAACCCATTTTTTTGGTTATAAAAAAACAATAAATATCGATCTTGGTGGGTTAGGTAGGTTTGAATTATCGTCGTACTAGAGCTACACGAGGGCTTTTGGCGACGGGCGTCGTAATTTAGAACCACAGTCAGGGGACGAGCCGACACCTGAGTAAGCACCCAACGCAACCGTTATAAGGGCGACATCGTACGCAGCGTTGGGACTTAGAAGCATATTTAGCGTTCACTCCCTCCACACGGGGTATTATTCGTCGGACATTTTTTGGGCTGCACGGACCATTTATAGGTCGGCAGTTATTTTGGCGATGCCCGGACCCGTAGCTGGGACCTTTCGCATGCAAGGCGTACGCCTAACCGACTGAGCTCCCCAGCCCCAATATCGATCTTGACTTCGAATTTAAAAAAAAAATCGTCAATAAAAAAGAAATTGGCAAGTTTACTAATCAAGGTCAAACTTTTCCCAACTCCTAAGAAGTTATTTCCAACTTAAAACCCCAACATTTTAAAACTAATATAACAAAAGAATAAGTGTGGTGAAGAGCAAGCAAAGAAATTTTTAAATGGCGTTCTAAACAAAATTCCAACAAATTTATCAACATATATTTTCAAGTCTTCAATTGAAAATTAAACCCTTCTAATTTACCCCCTCCGGCGTGACGCCCCTAATTGCCTACATCGTTATTTTATCCCTTTCATTTTTTTGAACTTGTTTAATATAGTTAAATGAATACCAATTCTTTGAACTTGTTCCAATATATTTAAATGAATACCAATTATTTGAACTTGTTCAATATAGTTAAATGAATACCAATTCTTTGAACTTGTTCCAATATAGTTAAATGAATACCAATTCTTTGAACTTGTTCAACATATTTAAATGAATACCAATTCTTTGAACTTGTTCAATATAGTTAAATGAATACCAATTGTTTGAACTTGTTCAATATAGTTAAATGAATACCAAATATAAATTTACGAAATAGTTGCACGAGTTTAAAATTTAAAGCAGACTGATTCTATCTCAATTACAAAATAAAATAATTGTTTAAGTATTAAAAAAAAGTCTAAGAAGAAAACTTTGATAAAGTTAATCGGTTAGATTACTAAAATTACTACGGCAATATATGAAATGAAATTGTATTAAAAAAACGTGTAACTGTTACATCTTAAATATATAAAAAACCGTTATATAAAACTAAATATAAATATTGTTATAAAACTTACGCATAAAACACCTTGAAATATTTATATTTTAGGAAAGTTATCAGTTTTAAGTTATGTATTATGATACATATACTACATTTTACCTTAGCTGACTGACTTTAAAAGTATTGTTACATAAATTTGCTTACGTTTTTTTATAGCTTTAAGAAAAATAACATGTATGGGGGAAAAAATACAATTTTTTTTTATATTAAATATTCATCTGCCAAAACGTAAACTTAAAAAATGATCTTTAAAAAGATGGAAAGAGTACACGTTCCAGAGTACAATTTTTTTTCATTCCCAAATAATTTGAATGAATATATTCAAAAATTATTTTATTTAAAGTTGGGTAATACTTGTAAAAACTTGAGGAAGTAAGCAAAATACACGTCCGATAAACTATTAAGATAAGTACTATACGTAACGAAAGTATTCAGATATTTAAAACAATGAAAATAGCTATAGAAATTTAAAAAAAAAATCCGCGTTTATAGATATGTAAGATTCTTGTATATAACTTAATAATAATTTCTAAGACTATAAAATATTTTATAAGACTTATATACAAGTATATTTTAAAATTATATATTAAAGTTGGGTAATACTTGTAAAAACTTGATGAAGTAAGCAAAATACACGTCCGATAAACTATTAAGATAAGTACTATACGTAACGAAAGTATTCAGATATTTAAAACAATGAAAATAGCTATAGAAATTAAAAAAAAAAAAAAAATCCGCGTTTATAGATATGTAAGATTCTTGTATATAACTTAATAATAATTTCTAAGACTATAAAATATTTTATAAGACTTATATACAAGTATATTTTAAAATTATATATTAAAGTTGGGTAATACTTGTAAAAACTTGAGGAAGTAAGCAAAATACACGTCCGATAAACTATTAAGATAAGTACTATACGTAACGAAAGTATTCAGATATTTAAAACAATGAAAATAGCTATAGAAATTTAAAAAAAAAAAATTCCGCGTTTATAGAGATGTAAGATTCTTGTATATAACTTAATAATAATTTCTAAGACTATAAATATTTTATAAGACTTATATACAAGTATATTTTAAAATTATATAGTGAGTTTAAGAATATTTGATGCGTTTACAAAAGTAGTTATGTTACTACATTATTCTTAAAGTAGATAAGAATTAAACTCACACGTTTTTGTTCTCCAACTTGCCTTTAGTTTAAAAGTATTTAATTCGCACTATTAGCTATTAACATACAACACTAAACATAAAATATTTATAATACGAGTTACCGAGAAAACATAATAGGTTGAAGCACCTTTCTTCATTTTTGTTACTTAATTCCCATATTCATTATTGCTCGTTTTGCTATTAGGCTAAAAGCAATTATTCATAGGGCTTCCTTAATTATTACATTTGTTTAAGGCTCATGAACTCTGGTTTGTTTAGATTTTTTTTTGCTTACGGATTTGGCTAATGCAATATCACTTACGCCAGGGGTTCCCAACCTTTCTTCACCTACGTACCACTTGACTTTTTGAGAAATTTTGGCGTACCACCAGACCTAAATATTTTAATAAACGTATAATATTTATTCTTCTAAAAGTGTTCAAAGGCTTTTTGAATAAAATTCCTGAGAAAAATTCATATTTAATGGTTAGATATTTGTTTATTTATGACATGCTTATATTAAAGGAGAAATGGAAAGATTAAAATGGTATTAATTTACAGTTTTATTTATTACCCATAGGTCAAAAACAAATGCAAAAAAATAGTACACCCTCAGCAAAAAATACAAAATATACTTTTATAGTTTTCGGTGCGAAACTTGTTGTTGTTTGCCTGTGATTAAAATATCTACATTAAGAGTAATGGAACTTATCTTCACTCTTAAGTCCTCTTCAACACTTATTCGGCTTCTATGTTTATTTTTTATTTATAAGAGTTCAGAAAATCCACTCTCACAAAAGTAACTCTCAACAAATAACATCAAAAATATCAGAGCTTGCCGGAAGATCGAAGGGTTCTAGGTTTTATATCTGATCCAGAAGTTAAAGATTTATCATTAAAATAATGTTAATGGTAATATGTTTGTGTGCTCACTGCTCATGTGTGCAGAAGCTATGAATAGCACCATGTTGCTTACATCACTCACGCGTACCACCTGAAAATTTCTTGCGTACCACCGGTTGGGAAGCCCTGACTTACGCTGTAAAAATGTTGCACAGATGTATTCGAGACATATAAACCAATGAAATAATTAACTTATTATGGGGTGTTTATATTACACATTTTAACTTTTTTTTTGCTACATATTGTGTCATTAAATTATTATGCACAACATTTTTTTATTTTATAATGGATCATACTCGAATATTCTCAAGTAACCACATTTTTTTAAAAAAATTTCTTCTTTATGTTTAAATTAGATTATTAAAAAATGTACATATTTTAGTGAATAAATCCTATGTAATATTTTTTTAGAAACTAAAACATTTTTACCAATAACGTCTATAATTACCTTTTAACTACTGTATATCAGTATTTAGTAACATGTCAATATCTAGCTTATTTGAGCATAGTTTTAGCATCTAGTTTTTAGCAATACCAAATGAAGTCTCTAAACATACAAGCTGCGAATAAGTAACGAATTTAACATCATTAAACATTACACGCATGCATTACAAACATTACGCAAACACACAAACAAACACAAAGCACACGCAAACATTACACGCATCATTAAACATTACATTTGACTCATAGGTTGGTTGTCACTTAATAGTAAACAAATTCGCTTTGGTCTTCAGATCCTTATGGACATAGAAATTTAGAAATTACTACTTTAACTAAAGTGGTTCCCAACCTTTTCTTGACCATCGCCTCGTATTTTAGGTTGATTGACATCCTTCCCCCCCTTTTAATTTTCATGTTATGTCTAATCATAATTTCAGTTAAAGTGTAACTATAAAACAGTTTTATAACACTTACTACCGTTTATAAAAACAACCAAAGAAGCTTTACCTGGTCACTTTTAAATAAAATAGAAAAAACATAACACATATTTTTAAAGAAAAAAAAAGTGAAATAATTAACTAAGATATTTTTACTGGTTTCTAGAAAATTTAAGAGAGTTTTGGCTGGTTTGGAAAATGGAGAAAATTGGCTGGTTTGGTTATGGTTGAAGAATGGTTTTACTGTACAAAGGTACAACATTATTTTAATTTTCATCCTCTGAATACTCATCGCCCCTCAAGTATATTTTGCCCCCTTGATAACACAAATCGCCCACTTGGGGGCGATCGCCCCCAGGTTGGGAACCGCTGGACTAAGTGATAACGGTCTGTGAGACTACTTGCGGTATTTAAATGTTAAAGCTTTGATCACAAATCCAAAGACAATGTTTCTATGGATAGAAAACTTTTTAAATAATACAATAAACATGGTAATTCTTAAAATTATATTACACTATACTGCAAAATAATAAACTTATTCAAAGTCCCATCTTACACTGTAGACTCAAAAAATAAATTACGTTTATCATGGGCCTATCCTTCAACGACTTTAAAACGTTTATTTTTTCCTTAAAAATGAAATCGTCGAAATCATTCAATCACAAAACAAATTAAGTTCAATTATGCGATTTCTCCCCACAGATATATTTCTTGAAACCAAGTGCAACCCTGATCCCCTGACAGGGAAGAGGAAATTTAGTTTGGTGTCTCATATGGGCCCCCTATCTTTTTTATGAAAATAAGTTTTTTTCACTTTAAAAAATATCCATTGTCTAAAACATTCAACATAAAAAAAAGACTTCAATACAAGACAAGGGCAATTATGTGTTTTTTCCACTATTATAATTCTTGAAATCAAGTGCAGGAAGAAGACATAATGTGCATCGAATGATTTTCCTGAACCCGAGCTCATTTCTTTCTTCTGTCTTCATTCGCTTCTCGAAGCTCCGGACCGGTAGGTAAGTCTTAACTTCTCTCCATGACTTTCTTTACTCATTACGAAATTTTAATACACAATGACTAAGTTTGAATTTACTGTAAGTAATGAATGCAATTAAATTTTTTACTATTTTATATTTTATTTTAATACTTTTTATTTGTTATGTATATTTTAATTATTTGCTTGGTTTCACCATGATATTGGTTCCTAGTAGCTGCAACGGCTGTATGGTGAAATGTTTCCCCTTTTTTTCGGTGTTTGGTTGAACCATTTTTCTGGATTTGGAAACAAAAACCTGAGAAATGGTTCAACCGAATACCAAAAACATGGTTTAACGTTTCACCACACAGCAGTTGCAGCTACTAGGAACCATATTTTTGGTGAAACAAAGTGCCTAATTTTTAACAGAGTAGTTTTACCAACCAAATAGTAATATTTATAAAATTGATTATATGAGAGCCAATGTTTTGTTTTTCAAAGTTATTCAGAAACATTTTGATTGATAGTCTTTACAAATTGAAAAATTGAAATTGTTTATATCTTACTATTTGAGAGTTTCAAAAAATTATTTATCAAAAATGTGTGCATTTATTCTATACCTAAATTATGTATTGCAAAACACTTTTGTGCTGATATTTGAATATCAACTTTTTATTTTGCATAAACTAAGCTGCAAATATATACATGATATGAAATTTGTTAAATAATTATTTAGCAATTATTATTTGAATTAATAGTTGTAATGGAAGTTAAGTTTATAATAACATTAACAGTCCAGCATTCCCTTTAAGAAATATCAAATTTAATAAACACTTAGAAGCCGGGAAGACGTAGATCTACGTCCTATAAAGAAATTTAATTGAAACCTTGTAATAGTCTGATAAAATTCGATAAATATTTTTGGAGAGCAGTTATTAACAACAATCTTGTTATAATTAAAACCGAGATTTTATTATTTACTTTTACCTGAAGAAACATTACAACGAAAAATGCTACAATCGGATTAATATTTGTGGATAGAAGTAGTTATTACGTGTACACTCTTAAAACAAAAGAGTGAAATCCACTCCTATAGGGGAAGTGCATTTTCGGCCCCGGAAAGGAGTGGAAATTAATTAAGACTGAGTTAAAACCGCTCGTTTTAAGAGTGTAGGACGTAGATTGTTTTCTTATATTTCTTTTACCCACTCCGCAAAAAAAATGAAATCCACTCCTATAGGGGAAGTGCATTTTCGGCACGGAAAGGAGTGGAAATTAACTCAGACTGAGTTAAAACCGCTCGTTTGTTTTAAGAGTGTAGAAATACCCTCTAAATGCTTTTTTCCAACTTTTGTATTATTATTGGCGGCTAAAGCCTTTTGCAGACTCGGCATATTCCCCAGAATTGATAGCCATTTTTTTTGGCCACCATACCAATTTTGACTCTCAGATTGCGGTGAATCTGAGCTCTCTGTGGATGTTAAAGTATGCCGAGATTTTATTTTGCCGAGAGAACCCAAGCCAATGGATACTCAAGGGATCTATTACATATAATCATATGACATGCGTGCCCATGATTTTCCCATCCAGAAAATCTGACGACTGAGCCGGGGCTCGAACCCTATTAAATCGCTATGCTTTTTAACCATGTTGGTTATACGAACATTTTGGTCTTTTTCTGATCAAGATCCAAGATCATATAATCGAATAAGAATAATCGATTTTCATGCCCGGCTGCAGTGTGTTAACATTTTTGGAACGTAGGGTAGGGTAGGTACATATATATTCAGGCTTGTGTGCTTGACCAGAGACCCGCTTATAAGCCTTCGTCAAGTAAGACAGACACAGAAAGAATTTTTACTGTCACAGAGAAAGGAAGTACACCCAGGGCGAAGGCGGGAATCGAACCCGCACCCGTTACAGCGCGCAGACTGCTAGCGTTATGGTCTGCGATCCAAACCACTCGGCCATCCGGGCCCCTTTTGGAACGTACTTTCAATAGCTTTATTACTGCCTTGATAATATCGGCTGCAACTCTCCTTGTCTTTTCTCCTTTCAATTACCTCCTTTTTCTAATTTAAAACTGTCCCATGGTCTCTTTTTTAGAGAACAAAACAAACACCCAAACTATAAACCAAACCTGAAGTCTTCGTTTCTTTTTTTATGTAGAATTTTGTGTTCTTGAGGTTGCTGTTTTAATTTTATTTTAATTATTAAGTATTTATGTTTTTTGTTTTAATTATATTCATAGTTGTATTATCAATGAACTATTATTCAAAATCCAAGTAAATGCATACAAATCCAAATTTATATGTTTTTTTAATGTATATACATTCTTTTGCATATTATTCAAACTTCTTGTCTGTACGAATTGTATTTTAAAGAACGCAATGCATTTACGAACAGTCGTTTTTTTTTAAAAATAGCTCAAAAATATTTCAAACTATCGAAATTTATCCTTTTGTATTTAAAAATGGGGCATTGAGGCATTTTTTTTAACTAACGCGATTTCATTATATTATGTTAAATATGAATATGTATATTTTAAACTTTTTTTTTATATTAGTAATTCGTTGTACTTCAAAATTATAAGAAATGTCACTTCTTGTACCAACAATTTATAATTTTAAATATTTTAACTTATCTTTTAAAACACTTTGATCGTATATAATAGCCTCTAGGCTTTCCTGAGAAATTGGCATTACTCATTTCTTAGAAATGAAAAACTGTGATTTACGTTACTTGGCCTCATGTTAATTATATTACATACTCATTTAACAAATTTATTTATTACAAAAATTTCTATAACTCTAAACACAAAAATTATCAATTAAATTTATATAATTAAATTATCTAATTATCACTTAAAATATTCTATAGGAAAAATTCATTTTCTTCGAAACATTTTTTAGAACCATTTACTTTAATACCATACCATTTACATAAACCATAATACTTTAATACCATACCATTTACATAAACCATAATACTTTAATACCATACCATTTACATAAACCATAATACTTTAATACCATACCATTTACATAAACCATAATACTTTAATACCATACCATTTACATAAACCATAATACTTTTCTACCATAATTTGTGCATACATATAATGTTCTACGTTATAAAATACTACTACATACGAATAATTAGAAAAAAAATTCCTATTAGCCTTTTTTCCAATTTTTCCCTTTCAGGTAGTTTTCTTTGCAAAATAGTAACCATTACTTTATTTGAGTATAAATTTAACGAGAAAGATAGTAAAACGTAATGTTAATTTGTGAAAATATTAGCTTTTTACTGCAAATGCAGATATTATAAGACCAGCAATCGAGAAAACAACGAGAAAGATAGTAAAAAGTACTGTTAATTTGTGAAAATATTAGCTTTTTACTGCAAATGCAGATATTATAAGACCAGCAATCGAGAAAACAACGAGAAAGATAGTAAAAAGTACTGTTAATTTGTGAAAATATTAGCTTTTTACTTCAAATGCAGATATTATAAGACCAACAATCAACATATTTTAATTCATTAAACTGTCCATTTATGTGGTTAATACATAATTCATTGAAATTTATTTTTAAAAAAATCCATAAATTCATCCACGTAAGTCTAATTTCAAAGGAAAACCTTGCTAAACGCCTATTGCAGAATATATTTGGTGAAATGTTTTGCAACTATTACTTGCTTTCAAAATAGTGTAATGAGACTGAAATATTTTCCTCGTTTGTATTAAATAGTCTGGAAAAAAAGTTAAATAATTGTCAAAAGTGAGAATTTGTCGACTTGAATTTCTCCTTCTCCTAACTGAATTGAAAGCTAAATAAAAATTCATTTTTTAAAAATTATTTTATAAATGTCAAAAATAATCTTTCCTTTAAAGATCGTGTTAAAAGCCATTTTAAACATTAACATAATTTTTTATATTTTGAGTGAAAACGACAAAATGAATAGGATAATTTTATCAAGTTTTGATAGCATTCATGATCGCTTTTATACTAGTGAATAGACAGTTATCAATTGAGCTGTCATTCTATATTACTTGTTTTTACTTTTTTGGCGTTTATTCAATTTGATTTCAAAATTGATAGGGATAATTTATTTATGAGATCATTTTATAATCATGGCAGAACATTTATTATTTCTTTAACAAATTTTTAATTGTTAAATTAAATTTAAAAATATTTTAAGTACAATCTATACTAAAAAATAAGATTTCAATTCGCAAATAATCCCTATGGTAAAACTTAAGTAAATTGATTTTATTTCTTAAGCTTTTTCAATTGTATAATGTGTTTAAAAAAGTAATTTATTAGTGTATATTAGTTAGGAATATGTTTAATATGTGTTTTATCTTTAACTATTTTGTTATTCCTTATAAATAAAATAATGAGTTAGTAAATAATCTAAATTTAAATGCGTGTTTCACTAGAACATATCACCTTAGTCTTTATTTTTGCTATCAACGTAGTCTTTATTTTTTTAATACAACAAATCAAAAATATTTTAGAATGTATAAACTCTTTCAAAAGTGTTCCGTGGTAAATGAGTTTAGATAGAAACATTTGTTTAAAACAAACAGCTCTTTACTGTAAAAAGATCATATTATAAATCGTTGCTAACAAACAATTATAATCGCTACGCGTGGCCAAAAATGGTTTAACTAATGGAAGTTTGGTGGATTGAATCCGTCAGATACCACTCAATGCAGCACGTATTTGAGAAAGAAGTTAAAATAATAGTGGCGCTTCCAATGGACATTTTTTGACATTTACAATTAGTTACTGGCTTAAAAAAAATCTGCGTTTGAAATGCTTTTCACGATTTTTGTTTTTCAAAGTTTCTTTAAACATGTAAGAGTTAAAAAGTATTGTGTAATATTCACCCTTTGCACAATGAAATTGTCGTTTTTTCCTCAACTAAATAGCGTCTTTTGAATACGAAAAACAATAAACATGTTTGTCAAACTCCAATTGATTTGTTATTGCCAATAATGACGTCTTCCATGTACAATAAATCTGATATACATATATGATTTAAATGCACTAAAGTTTGTTTCTAGAAAGTTTTAAGGTTATGTAGTTTTCAAATAAATAGATAGGTAGTGTAAGAGCTTGCGACAACACATATAAATAGTATATATATATATATATATATATATATATATATATATATATATATATATATATATATATATATATATATATATATATATATATATATATATATATATATATATATATATATATATATATATATATATATATATATATATATATATATTATATATATATATATATATATATATATATATATATATATATATATATATATATATATATATATATATATATATATATATATATATATATATAAATATATTTTTATTCAATTAATTAAAGAAATCAAAAGAATTTATAAAGTCATTTTCAAAGATTTTTTTCTATATACAGAAAATCTATTTCAATATGTCCCCATAGATACATATGACTTCAAAACAACCATCCGGATATACTAAAACTAACAATGCATTAATCAGCATGTAATAACTATCAAATCATATTCATAACTATTAGGATATATTCAAACCATCTAAACGTACAGAATCATATACAGTGTAACTTACTTCGATAGAAGCAAAAAAATGTCACATATTTATAAAATCTTTCCAATTAGTCTTTTCTTCTAACTTCCATGAGATTTTAAACAATAACTAATTTTAGAGTTAACGAGAATCTTGTATTTCCTTCCTTATCAGTTTTATTATTCTTTTATTTTTAAATATTTGAAGTCTATAAAAACATTAAAAAGTATCTTATTCTTTAAAGTGTCAAAGAGTTTCTCACCTATGATGGAAAGGATTTTATATTTTGTCCTTAATCTTTTATAATTATTATTAATGCAATAATTTTGTCTTGAAGAATCTTTTAAGACAAACTATATAAGAAGTGTTTCACTAAACTTGTTATATGTTTTTGAAATAAAAGGTTTTTAAAGGGTCCAACCCCCTCCCAAATATTGATGATATTACAAAAAAAAAAGTTATGTTTGCAATAATTGATTTCCTAAACTTTAGTTGTGTTTGCTTAATAACGAATTTTATCCAATGTATATTTGAATAAATTAATTTTATTAATAATATTTAATTCACATAATTGAGTTAAGAAAAACGAATTACATTTATTAGTAAATTTGAATTTATAAATTAATAAATATGTTTACATAACCCAATTGAACTCATAATACAATTTGTTAGTTTTATACACTCTTAAAACAAAAGAGTGAAATCCACTAATATAGGGGAAGTGCATTTTCGGCACCGGAAAGGAGTGGGAATTAACTCAGACTGAGTTAAAACAACTCGTTTTAAGAGTGTAGGACGTAGATTGTTTTCTTATATTTCTTTTACCCACTCCGCAAAAAGAGTGAAATCCACTCCTATAGGGGAAGTGCATTTTCGGCACGGAAAGGAGTGGAAATTAAGTTAAAATCGTTCGTTTGCTTTAAGAGTGTATCATTACATTAAAAGTGCTAAAAATACGTTAGCACTCTACTCGCTTGTAACTTAGAAAAACCCTTACCAAATAACAGTAAAAGTTTCTTATTTACTCCACATTTAAGAATAATACTTGAAACAATACTAAACATCGTTACTTATTACATATTGCACGACAATCATATTGGGGTCTGCTCCCGTAACGAAATTTGAGAACAATACTTTTTTTTCTCATAGAGAGATACCTTGAACTCTAATTGGCTTGAGTCAGGTATCTCATGAAAATGTAAGGAAGTGGTGGTTCCCAAACACAAAAGAACTTGTTATGCTTTCTAAATACACTTTCCTTATTAGAATTGCAGAGCAGAGTGAAAGGAAGTTTGTCTCCATAGGTCATGTCACTCTCATACATTTTGCGGAATAATAGGGAAACTGTGTACTTATGGGCGGAGATTCTTGACTTTTCTTTTAAGAATAAAAAGAAAATTGTGGAATAATTGTTTTTCTTGTTCACCAAATATGTACATCATATAAATAATCATCAATTAGATTGCCTAAAGGTGAAAATTACGCAAACAACTAAGGTTAACTAACTTTCTAGATGTTTTGTGTGGGTGATTCAATTGTGATATCAATTATGTATAAACCCACTATTTGTTTCAATTGTGATATCAATTATGTATAAACCCACTATTTGTTTCAATTGTGATATCAATTATGTATAAACCCACTATTTGTTTCAATTGTGATATCAATTATGTATAAACCCACTATTTGTTTCAATTGTGATATCAATTATGTATAAACCCACTATTTGTTTAGTACATTATCCTAATGAGGATACGGTACCCAAAAATTGTTAAAAATATCGATTTTTCAGTTTTTACTTCTTATTATTCACAATAACTTTCTGAACATGTACTGAAAGTTTCATAATGATATCTTCTGTAAAAAAAAGTTATTAAATATTTTCTGGAGTCATTCCTATACGTTTGAATACGTATTTCGTCTGCTTTCATCCTTTTTTTTTCTCTGTTTCGCGTTTTTCAATTCGTGTGTTTAATAAGGCTTTTGCCCTAAGGCTTTTTGCTAATTAATTTAGAATTTTGATATTTTTAACCTGTGTTCTTATATAAATGGTGCACAAAATTGTGCATGGAATAAGGTCTACTATGTATAGTTGTTTCTTTAAAAAATGTTGAATTCGATAATTTTTATTTTTTGTGATTTTCAGTATAAATGCATGTTACTTTTTAACTGTAGCTCACATTTTAAAATCCATGCACAGTTCTTGAACAAATAGTACTAAAAACAAACTCTAAAAGTTTGGTGGAGTTATTCTTACAATTGAAAGAGGAATAGCGTTTTTAAATCGTTCAAAATTTTGACTTTTTTTAAATAAATGAAAAACTACTTGTAAATATTTATTTTTATTGCTAGAAAATGTTTATTTAGAGTGAACATTATATAAAACCACTATAATTTACAAGTTTATGTTATTATTTCCAGAAATAATGTTTTGGGTACCGTATCCCCTTAAGATAATATTGACACTATAATGTGCGTAAAACATATTTTGTCTCAGTATTTGTTTTAACGTAGTTAAATTAGAGTCCAAAACCTCGTTATCGGGAACGGCTTTACATGAAATTTTGCATAACACGATATAAAAACTTTCATCCCATTAAGCTCTGAATTTGATTAAGGGCAACAGGTATGGTAGCAGATCTCGATTTCATTCCGATGGGGAAATTTTAAACTTATTACTCAATAAAGAAAGCGACAGTCATTCACGAAAATTTCCCTTAAAATGAAGACCAACGCTATTTAGTAAGTAAAATGATTAATAAGAAATGTAATGAAAAGTTTAACTAATTATAATTAAATAAAATATTACTTTCCTGTTCACCAGAGATCTATTAATATACAAGACCCTTAATTAGTAACATGACATTCTAATTAATAAGAAGAACTCAAATTTGGAAAGAGATAATATTATTTTTTTTTTTAATCTAAGTCCGAAATCATTACAAAGATAAGAAAAATAATATTCTTTGTTCATTTGGGAAACATCAATTGCATCTTGATATTAATACAGTTAAATTTTATTTGATCAAGCATAAAATGTAAAGAAGTATTTTTGCATAGTTCTTTTATGTAATATTTGAATGGTAAAAATTATTTAATGTTTAATAGGAAATACGGTTTCAGTAAAGTTCTTCGGCGCTCCCTCAAATTCGTGTCATCAATAAGCAATAAGGTTTCTATGGGAAATTTTACAGCAGTTTCCAAAACAAATAAAAAACACCACGTCATACCAAATAAAATCTAATATATTGACAAAAAAAATAACAATAATTTAGATTTTAATACCAAACTGATTATTCTGTTGGTAATATATTTCGTTAAATATGTGAATTGCTGAGAGGACAGAAGATGAAAGCATGCAATTTCTACGGTTATAAGATAAGAATAATAATCTCTCTATATTAAAAAAAGGTAAGCTCTTTTAAAGTGTCTGCAGCCATAACAGGATGAAATATTGATGTTACAAGTCCAAATTTTTTCTGGAATGTGTCTCTCCCTTATACCTCGATGCGTTTTTTTTCTTTTTTCAAATTTCTAATTAGTTTTTTAATTAAAAATAAAAATTAGTCTCTCTCTATGTTAAAGTATAGGCTTTTAAAGTGTCCGCAGCTATAACAGGATGAAATATTGATGTTACGAGTCCAACATTTTTCTGGAATGTGTCTCTATCTTATACCTCGATGCGTTATTTTTCTTTTTTCAAATTAGCAATTAGTTTTTCAATAAAAAAAAATTAGTCTCTCTCTATGTTAAAGTATACACTCTTAAAACAAACGAGCGGTTTTAACTCAGTCTGAGTTACCACTCCTTTCCGTGCCGAAAATGCACTTCTCCTATAGGAGTGGATTTCACTCGTTTTCTGAGTGGATAAAAGAAATAAAAGATAACAATCTACGTCCTACACTCTTAAAACGAGCGGTTTTAACTCAGTCTGAGTTAATTTTCACTCCTTTCCGGTGCCGAAAATGCACTTCTCCTATAGGAGTGGATTTCACTCTTTTGTTTTAAGAGTGTAGGCTTTTAAAGTGTCCGCAGCTATAACAGGATGAAATATTGATGTTACAAGTCCAAACTTTTTCTGGAATGTGTCTCTCCCTTATACCTCGATGCGTTTTTTTTTCAAATTTAAGTAAACTAAAATAAAAGTTGTAAAAAAAATACGTATTTATCCATCGTCTATACCATATACAAAAATTCAATGCCCATTTATAAATTGTTTTGATCGTCTGTGTTTGATAAGTTTAATTTTATTCTTTGCAGTACCATCTTATATAAAAAAGAAATTGCAACAATGCAAGCAGAAATGGAAGGTGAAGCTTTTTCAGATTTAACAACCATTCAAAGCTTTTTCTATAAGCGTTCCGTATTTATTACAGGAGCTACTGGTTTTGTAGGAAAGGTAAATCATGATTATTTATGATTTATTTATGATTTTCAATTTTTCTTTTGTAAAATTAGTACTTAATGTATGTTATATAACTACTTTTTTCTAAGATATTTTTAAAAAAATATTTTCTTTGAATCCAAAGGCACGTGCATTTTGAATGGACTTTCCACTCGAAAATTATAATATTGAATTTTTTAAAGTGCAGAATCACATTCAAAAATGTGCTAAAAATAAGTCAAATAAATATTTTTCACACGATCAAATTATCTATTTTTTGCGTTATTGTTTTATGTATTGCAAAGATGTACCTTTTAATGACTCAAACCGCGATAATGCAAATAGTTACGTTTTAAAAATTGTTTCTATTTGATTGTTTAGATTGCTAATAAATGCGTTTAATCACGGCCTACTCAACTACTAAGGCCGAAGAAGCTTTCCCAAACAAGCTCGGGGACGGAAATTTTGACGTCATAGTTCCGAGTGACGTTGTTCCGAAGATGAAGACAACCTGTCTCGAAACCTGTTCGGAACCACTCGTTCACGACTGACCACAATTTTAGGGTTCCGAATGCGTCGGAACTAGTTTCTCGATCTTCGGCACTGGGAACAGTGACGTCAAAATTTCCGTCTACGCTCATGTTTAAGAGAGCTTCTCTTGCCTTGTTATTGAAGTTGGCCGTGGTTTAATACAAACTTCACGAACGTTCTACTAGTTAATTATTAATAATAATTGTCTTTAAGATTGTTGTTTGGTCGTCTAACATATCTTGTAACTCAGGTTCTTGTGGAGAAATTACTGCGATGTTGCCCAGGCATTGGAATGCTTTATCTTCTAATGAGGCCAAAGCGAGGAAAGACTGCTGATGAGAGAATGGACAAACTGTTCAACACGGAGGTAGTCAAATGATGTCATTTATGCTATTTTATACAGCAGTAGAAATATAATTGCTATTGCAATATTGTGCAGTCGCTGTTTTAATTGATTTTACTCAGTAAAAAACCGAAATTGAAATAATCGCAATTCAAGAAAGTAAATAGCTTCCGAAAGCAGGGAACATATAGAAGACAACTGTGATTGTTAAAATGCTTCCTTTTTTTCCTTTTCATGAAATAAAATACATTAATAAATACGGAACGTGTGTACAAATTAAAATAAATATACATCACCTGCTTTATTTAAAAATATGTTATTTTTAAAATTAACAAAGATATTTTGGGGGATTTTACACCACAATAGTTTTTAAAAGTTAAAAAAAAAATTTAATGTGAACATTGAAATAAAACCCTTAATTACGGTACGTTAGTGAAATGTATTGAAAAACGGGTTGCAGCATTACTTTTGAAAATGAATTATCCTAATTTTCCTATAAAATAAATAACTTACATCTGTACAACTTCAGGGTATGCAGCAATTTTAGCGAGAAAGAAAAATTTTGAAAATTAGCATGAGCGTCTCAATACTGCGTTCGGAGGAATATCAGTTATGCTTCCTCCTAACTCAATATTGAGACGACCCCCTCTTTTGTTTTATTCCCTCAGTGCAACAATGGTACTAGTTGAAACTATCAAAAAACTTTCTAACTAAAACTGCTGCATACATTGAAGTTTCATAGATACTGGTTTTTATTTTAATACGAAAGATACATAACTTAAAGAATGTTGTTTTTTTCTAATTTTATCGGGGTGTTTCTTTTATTAAAACCAATTTTGTTAGAAAGTTAACGTAAGAGTTTTCAAATATTGGGAGTTTTATAACTCCTGAAAATATTTTGAACTTTTATTTAACCCTTTCAGTCCCAATGACAATTTGGCATCATCATTTAAAAAAACAATTCTGATCGTCTATAGCCATTTATGAAATCAAAAAGCACATCATTCGATTCTTCAGTCTTTTTTCTATTAGAATATATTTTTTACTTATCCCAATAGATGTCAGGTCTATTATTTTTTTAAAATTATTATCAGAAACATAATGGTGCCAAATGGCATCACTGGGACTGAAAGGGTTAAAAATTAATATTTTTAAAATTAAAATAGGTGGGTTTTTTTTTTAAATTTGTACAAATGTTGCGTATTTTTTAATCTATTTCCTGAGAAGGAAAAGTCATTTGGAATATCTTTATATTTTTGCAGCTCTTTAATAAAGTACGAGAGGTACACCCCCATTTTCGTAAAAAAGTTCGCCTTGTGGATGGGGATCTTCAAAAAGAAAGACTGGGGATTTCCGAGCAAGATTTTGATGACATGAAGGAAAATGTCTCTGTGGTCTTCCACTCTGCAGCGAGAGTCCAGTTCAATGATCCACTCAAGTAAGTCAAAATAACCAGTTTAGCGTTTTTAAATACAGGACAATTTACACTCTTAAAACAAACGAGCGGTTTTAACGGTAACGTAATGGTTAACGGTGAGGTAATTTCCACTCCTTTTCGTGCCGAAAACGCACTTCGCCTCTAGGAGTGGATTTCACTCTTTTTGCGGAGTGGGTAAAAGAAATAAAAGAAAATAATCTTCGTCCTACACTCTTAAAACGAGCTGTTTTAACTCAGTCTGAGTTAATTTACACTAATTTCTGTGCTGAAAATGCACTTCCCCTATAGGAGTGGATTTCACTCTTTTTGCGGAGTGGGTAAAAGAAATAAAAGAAAATAATCTTCGTCCTACACTCTTAAAACGAGCTGTTTTAACTCAGTTTGAGTTAATTTACACTAATTTCTGTGCTGAAAATGCACTTCCCTATAGGAGTGGATTTCACTCTTTTTGCGGAGTGGGTAAAGAAATAAGAGAAAATAATCTTCGTCCTACACTCTTAAAACGAGCTGTTTTAACTCAGTTTGAGTTAATTTACACTAATTCTGTGCTGAAAATGCACTTCCCTATAGGAGTGGATTTCACTCTTTTTGCGGAGTGGGTAAAAAAATAAAAGAAAATAATCTTCGTCCTACACTCTTAAAACGAGCTGTTTTAACTCAGTTTGAGTTAATTTACACTAATTTCTGTGCTGAAAATGCCTTCCCCTATAGGAGTGGATTTCACTCTTTTTGCGGAGTGGGTAAAAGAAATAAAAGAAAATAATCTTCGTCCTACACTCTTAAAACGAGCTGTTTTAACTCAGTCTGAGTTAATTTCCACTCCTTTCCGGTGCCGAAAATGCACTTCCCCGATAGGAGTAGATTTCACTCTTTTGTTTTAAGAGTGTACATACACTTAAATACTAATAAGGATACAAAAAAAGAAATAATATAATTGAAAAAAAAACTATGAGAAAACTCATTTATAAAACTGATAATATTGATAGAAAACTCGTTTATAAAATTTAAAATACTCTTTAGAAACTTATTTATAAAATTCAAAATACTCTTTAGAAACTTTTTTATAAAATTCAAAATTGTAATGGAATACCCATTGATAAAATTGAAAATACTAAAAACTAAAACTCATTGTTAAAATTGAAATACTAAAAACTAACACTCATTGTTAAAATTGAAAATACTAAAAACTAACACTCATTGTTAAAATTGAAAATACTAAAAGCTAAAACTCATTGTTAAAATTGAAAATATAACAAGAAACTCATTTTACTCGTACTTTATAGACGACCATGAGCAAACAAATAAGTTAACGACAGAATAAAATAAATATATTTATGAATTGAAAATAGGAATATCTCATCTAATCAACAAGAAATGTAATTGAGTGGAGTTGAAAAAAATAGAGTGTGTCTTTTAAATTTTTTATCACAAATTTCTGTAATAATCGTTTAACATTTTCGATCGGTACGTTAATTATAATTCCCCTGTATACATAAATTAAAATCCTTATATGTTCTATTCTAAATTTAGTGTTGTAATTTTTGTAAATTTAATACGTATAAATGGAAATGCATTATATTTTAATCAAAGTAGGGGAGACCGGGGCTAGTTTTCCATGTTTCTTCTTTTTGATTGCATATATATATTTTACTGATATTATTTTGAAGTAAACAAGATGACATTGTCTTCCTCACATGCTTATCTACAAATAAGCCTTACTACTTTTCCAAAAAGTTAATATACTTTTTAGCAGCAAGTGGTTAAATGCACGCATGTTGAGCTGGAAAACATGACCCGTATGCGGGGTAAATTTTCCCAGACTGCCAAAAAGTGACGGGGCAAATTTTCCAACTATTATTTAAAAAGATTTAACACATCTAGAAAACATTCTGTGATTTTTTTACATAGATTTATTGTAAACTAAAATAGTTCAAATGAGTATACCAAGAATATAGGTATTTTTTAAAAAAGAAAAACCGGTTTGTTATACCAAACTATTTTAACCAATTTCATCAAATGTCATTATCATCTGGATCCCTTTCAGCTTACATAAAGCTTCCTTTTTTGTGTAACTATACTTTAGTGCTCTTTTTTAGAAAGTTGTCGAAGTATTGTTAAAGATTACAAGAAGAAATTGATTGACTAAAGTTTGGTGTGATTGCATACCCCCCCCCCCCCTTTTTTTTGAACAAGCCAATTGATTCAAAACGTTGGATGCAAGATTACACATTACTACTTTACAGTATAATTATTCACGATCTATGGGAAATATTTAAGCTTCTGGAAGCTTTTCGGCTACTACATACATTCCTGATAGTTTTGAGAGATGACATATATTGTTTCAGAATAGTACGAGTTCATTCAGCTTCCTTTTTCATTACTATGCAGACAATTTTGAATCTAAAACAAAACTTTTTTTCATTGCGTGTTCATACGAAAAAATTAGTTTTTGGAATATTAAGCTTAATTTAAAAAGGTTGGAGCACGCTTTTCTACAAGGCATTGTTGGAAAACTTGCCACGTGAAATTTTGGAAAACGTACCCCATCGTCATATTTTGACTTTAATAGTACCTTGACGAGTAGAATTTTTAAATTATTTTGAAAACGAATGTATAGTTACGTCGAGAGAGGAACCACCTTTTAGTATACTCAATGATAAAACTGTAAGTTTAATAAAAGTACGTTTGTTTTAGGTTTGAATGTAAGCATAAAAATTCACAAAAACAGCTCTAACGACAATATTACAACACCAACTGAGCAAAAATTCTTTTGTGGGTGACATAAAACGGGTTGCTTCATAAACCAAGCAGCCATTTGGCGCCTCCTAACGGCTCATTTCTTGTATAAGGCCTGGTGGAAAACTTACCCAATGGGAAAAATAGCCCCGGTCTCCCCTAATTTGACTTTCGTTGAGAATCCAAAAATTTAGATTTAAAAAATGAGGTGTTATCTAATGCTTTTAGATTATGTTTTATTTCAGTTGCTAACTATTGTATCAAGTGGAAAAGTCAAACTGTTTCTTCATTATTTTTATTTAGACAATAATTTACTCACTATATCACAATTCAATACACCAAATATATTTATACAATCTAAAATTAGTAATTTTTTTATTTTAATATATTTTAGGGTAGCTGTGCAACATAATGTTATTGCCACAAAAGTATTCTTACAGATGTGTCATGAATTACCAAATCTTGAGGTAAATACTTTAATTTTTTCATTGTTTATTAGAATGTTAAAAAGTCACCTCAATTTTTATTAACATTTTTTATTATTTGTATTTATTAAATAAAGAAAGATATATGTACTAGAAATTCTATTAACTAGAATCAGGTAAGTCGATAAAATTTTCGTTTCATAAAGTACAAAGCAATCTGTCATACACTGATGCGAATTCCAGATTTAACGGCAATATTTTCAATTCTTCCTACTTAGTTGTCATTCAATAAAATAAAGGAAGTAAAATTTCAGGTAAATTGTCATGTATTTGCTTTAGTGCAAGCTTGAAAATTTAAGTCAAAGGTTATAATGAATTTGAATAATAAAACTAGATGTTATTGTATTTTGTGTTACACTGTTAAAAATTATGCACTTTGTTTCACCAAAAATAGGGTTCCTAGTAGCTGCAACGGCTGTGTGGTGACACGTTAAACCATATTTTTGGTATACATTTGAACCATTTCTCAGGTTTTTGTTTCCAAATCCAGAAAAATGGTTCAACCAAACACCGAAAAAAAGAGGAAACATTTCACCACACAGCCGTTGCAGCTACTAGGAACCAATATCATGGTAAAACCAAGCACAAAATTTTTAACAGTGTATAAAATATATTATTTATCCATGTTAATGTTATCCAAATTAAGGATAAGATCACAAATATATGATACTTTATCAAAATATTTATTTAAATTATTTTATATTGTGTAACAGTATTTTATAGCGAGTTTCTTATTCTGTATCGTATTTTCTAATGCATTTTGGTATTATTTAAAAGTGTGTGTTTTTTGACAGACAGACGTGAGAGTAAAAGACAACACTCACTCAGTTGATCCACAAATGTACACTTATGTCCAAAGTTATCTTAACATTATTTTTTTTAATTTTTAACTCTACAAGTACCTCAAGTGTTACACAAAAATGTTATATGTTTAAGTAAAGCCTAGACTCTGACTCACATTCTGCCGTAAATGTCGTTTTGCCGTAAAGCATTATATTAAAACTTCGAACATAAAAATAAATAACTTTTAAAATAATAAGGATATTTTTAGTGAAAGTTCCCCGAATAATTTAAAATTTAACGTAATTTTTTTAAATAACTTAAATAACTTATTAGGGAAAATTTTTGATAAGATTTCAAGAACTTTTAATTTTGATAATTTTCGTAAATCAATGTAGTTTCTTTAGGCAGATAAAACGACTCTACACTCTTAAAACAAACGAGCGGTTTTAACTCAGTCTGAGTTAATTTCCACTCCTTTCCGTGCCGAAAATGCACTTCCCCTATAGGAGTGGATTCCACTCTTTTGTTTTAAGGGTGTATGCAATCCAATATTTATAATCTTTAGAAAACCAATTCAAAGTTCTTAACTTTTTTTATATTTTAAAAAAATACTCAAACTATTTACTTTTTATAAAAATATTTTCAATTATTAATTTAATTTACTTTAGGCTGTTGTTCATGTCTCCACATCCTACGTACACAGGGAGCCCGATAATTCTGTGCTCGAACAAATACCAAAAACAAAAGTGTCTCCGAAACAAATCTTGGACGCGATGGAGTAAGTACCTTTTAATTTAATCTCAACATTTTATCCTCTTTTTGAATCGAGCAACGAATTAATATCAAAATTGTAGCGGCCTCGGTAACCCACGGTCTACCAAAAGGATCCTCAAGGTGCAGATGAGTTACCTCGGCTTATATACTACTATTAACGTTGTAATCTGGAATAGTGGTAGGAACGTGGCTGTAAATCAGCGCCCCCTAGTTGTTGATTGCATATTGAGGTTGCGTGTGTGGTTGAACCGCCACAAAATTATTAGCGCTAGTAGTGATAATTACCGTTAATAGCCGAGGTTCGGAGAAACCACTTGAATGTTAACTTTAGGTAACCTATTTATTTAGCTTATTTAAAATAGTCGCACTAGCTACACGAGGTATCCCCAGCTAATGCTATTTTTGACAAAATAGATTGGTTAAATCTAGTTTTTACTATAAAAAACTTGTAGTATATAAAGATTAAAGTTAACTGAAGATAGCAAATTTAGGAGAATAAATTTGGATCCTCTTTTAGAACATTTAATAATGGATTTTTTTAAAACATTAGATAATTCAAGTTTTTGCTAATTACAACTAGTTTTAACCAATGCAATTGGTTAAAACTAATATTAGCTAGGGAGGTCTAGTTTTAGCTAGTGGAAACTAGTTTTAACTAATCGCCTCAGTTAACACTAGTTCTCACTAGTTAATTCTAGTTTCAGCTAATTTCGGGTTTTAACGGTAACAATAATATGCGTTAATAGCGGGGGTTGGAGTAACGCGTTACTTGTAACAGTTACTTTTTTTAGGTAACGCCATTTAGTTTAGTTTAGTTTTAATTATAGCCGCACTAGAGCTACACGAGGGCTATGGGTAACGCCATTAGATTTTTAGAAAGTAAATTTAACTTAATTACTTTTAGCTGAACGAAAAATTTCGTTACTTTTTCGTCACTTCTTATGCAGAGTTTCACGGATATTTTCGGCAGTTCGGCGTTCGACTTGAAATTAATTATTTAGATTTTAACAACTTTGAATTTTCATTCTTAACTTTTTTCCCGATTGTCCTTATTTCTTCTATCTTTGTTTTTATTGAAAAACGGAAAGAAGGTTAAATTAAAAAAATTCTTATAATTTGAAATTTCTAAAAGTTACGAAAAGTAACTGTAATTAGTTACTTTTCGTATGAAATAACTGTAACTAGTTGCTTTTCATATTAAATAACTGTAACTTGTAACAGTTACCTTTTCATTAAGAAACAGTAACTATAACAGAGTTACGTTTAAAAGTTACTTGTCAATCCCTGGTTAATCTTATTGTGTCGAACATGTATTTAACAAGAAAGAAGTTGCTTCTTTTAGCTTCCACAATACGTTTATAACGTAAAAAGTGGAAGGTATTATAATCGTTCATTCCGTCTGTCTGTCCGTCACCCACTTCCATAGCCAAAACTACAAATGCTACAGGCAAGTGTGATACGTCAAAAAAATTCAGCGCATCGAAATTAAAAGACATTGACAATTTCAGAAAAAAATTGAATTCACAGTACTTTAATTATTTAAAAAACTGCAATTTAATGCTCATTAAAAAAGCATAAGAAGCCGTTTTTATTAGAATTAAATCACCATTGCCATTCGCAACAATCACTCGAGAAACTTTAATTCTTTTAAATAATAAATTAAAAGAAATTTATTTTTGTGACATCAATCAGTTTGAAATGACGTCAAATATATTTCACTAAGATATTCTTTGTTTGTACGTTAATATGACATGTTTTGGTTCTATTTAAAAGAGAGGAATATTACATATTTATTCTTTGAAATATAAATTAATTTTTGCAAACGATAATTATTGAATTTTGGAAATAAAATAAATGAAACTAGCCAAATTTATCGTGTAAATGTTTATAATAGAATTAATATTGTGTTTGGCGACTTTTTTCCTGTAGAACACAAATAATGTGTGGAAGCGGGCTGAGTGACAGATTCTGTTACAAACCTACTTGTTTCTCTACATAAAACTCTTGGTTTTTGTTCAATGAAACTAGTGCAACTCTTTTCAATTAAGGATTACATTATTTTCAAAACTATCAACTGAAAAACAAAAATATCTTTGATATTATATCGTTGCGAACTAGGGATAAAATGTTTTTTCGATAAAAATACAATGAATGAAATAAGTACGAAAGACTTCTCGAATTCAGTTTTGGTAACTTGTCTTTTCTTTGTCTTATGGTATTAATTGTCTAAAACTGACTGATTACGTTTTATTTTACCTATGTCACTACAATCTTATATTTTGACACTCCGATTTACTTCGAAAGTTAAAGCATTCATCAACTTCAAAATTTTTAGCTTTTACAGGGTGGCGCAAATAAAAGTGGCCCCGTCATGGAGATAGGAATAAGACGGAATTGTCGCAGGGTCTAAAACCAATTCAAAAACAGGTTTACTAAGTGAAGTCATTGATCGCTAAACATTGGTTTAAACCATGCCATCACTGAAGAAAAAAGAAGAAAAGTTTTTTTAAAAACCTGGTTGAAACCAAAAAAACCTGGTTTTGGTTGTTTTTTTTTAAACCTGGTTTTATAAAAAAAAACCGAGTTTTGGGTTTTTTTAAAAAAAAAAACCTGGTATTTTTCCAACCCTGGTACAAACTGTTTTTGGCTTATTGTAGATGGATGGACGAACCAGCTCAGCAAGCTGTTTGCGACTATCTGCTCGAGGGCAAATTGACAACCTATCTAGTTACGAAAGCCCTTGGAGAAGTGATAGTTAAAGAAGGTCGTGGAAATTTGCCTACGTCTATTGTAAGACCATGTAATATCAGTCCAACAATACGAGATCCCTTCCCGGTAAATATTTTGTACACTTTTATTAATTATTATACAAATGCAAAAGTTGTTACATTAAAATTCAAGTTGAGTTAAAGGATATCCAAATAAATTAAACAATTCAAATGTTTTTTGTTACAATTAGCTGTATTCGTTATACTGAAAAATTGCATTTGATGTTTTCTACCGTTTTTAAAATCTAACGGAATTGTGTAGTACACAATAGAATATGTATACGGTTCTGTGAAAATTAAAAGATATACAGTCCCTGGGCAAATTATTAGACGCACTGCAAGATTTCATGTAAAATATTAATTACCGTGTGATATTGTACCGTTTTGTTATTTTAAATTGATTTGTTTTTTATTTTTATATTATCCAATCAGTTACCGATTTATTTGACATAAATAAAACAGCATTCATTTAGAAAAGCATAAGTTTATTAAGTTTTAAAGAAAGTGAAATTAATGTTAGTAAAAGTCATATTTAGTTGAGCCACCTTTAGCCGCTATCAAGCTTTAATTCTGCGCGGCATGCTATCAATGCAAGACTGTACTGTCTCCTGCATTTGAGGATGATGATTCCACACAAATAACCTTATAATAAATAATTAATATAAATTAATCTTAATCATAATTATCTTAAAATAAATACAAATATGTAGTCTACAACAATTCTTTTAAATAAAAATCAATAATATTGTAGTTTAAATATACCATTATTACATAAAAACTCTTAAGAAACATTAAATTACTAAAAAAAATACAGTGCGTCTAATAATTTGTCCAGGGACTAGTATGTACGTAACATAATTTGGTTAAGATTTACAGAACTACTGGATTTAAATATCGCATTATGTGACCATTCAGATATTTTATACACAACAAAAAAAAACACGTTATAAGTACATTATTTGTTTAAAAAAAATCCTGATAAATAAAGATATCAGTTTTGGTTTCGTGCTTAGATAATTTTTTTAAAAGGACATTGATACGTTTGCCATTCATTTTTAAATATTTACCCTTACTACTAATTACTTCCAATTAAAAGCAAGTAAAATTGTGTTAATAATAACAATATAAACTAACCCTGTACATAATAGATTCTAATGTTTGACAATATTTTCAGGGCTGGGTTGACACAATTCAAGGTATATCGGGCCTTATGTTGGCGGTGAGTTTATTTTTCTTATTTAATCATATCATTAATATATGTTTGTGGAAAGAAGCGTTTATAATAATATTTTTACTACTTTTTAGGGCGCCAAAGGTGTTTTGAGAACACTAATGTCAGTGAAAGATCTGAAACTGAATGTGGTGCCTGTTGATTTTGTTGTTAATGCCATGATTGTAAGCGCATGGCACATCGCAACTCAAAGGTAATATTAGAAATTTGAAACAGATATTTATTCCAATATTGCACATATGACCAATTTTCATTTTCCAACGAATCTAAAAAAATTATTAGACAATGAAAAGTTCCAGTTACAGAAGTCATCAGTTGTGAAAATAATAATGAAAGTTTAAAATTTCCTACAAAACCTTCACAGAGATATGCTATCAATTAGCATATGCTTAAAGTAATAACAAAAATAAAATACACCAATCAAAAACTTTCTAAAGAGGTTTTGAAACCATTTAAACATGCTGCGTTAAGAAAAAAATGTTAGTAATTAAACCAGAACCCTAACTAACCCTTTAAACTTACAGAAGGAACATTTCGATTTTACCATCCTGTATTTTATGCTTTTCATTTATTTAATTTCCTTATCGTCCATCTGTTTTTCTATAAGGTTCTAGGCTGCATCGTGCTTTTTTGAACATACTACACTGTTAAAACAAAAGAGTGAAATCCACTCCTGTAGGGGAAGTGCATTCTCGGCACCGGAAAGGAGTGGAAATTAACTCAGACTGAGTTAAAACCACTCGTTTTAAGAGTGTAGGACGTAGATTGTTTTTCTTTTATTTCTTTTAACCCACTCCGCAAAAAAGAGTGAAATCCACTCCTATAGGGAAGTGCATTTTCGGCACGGAAAGAGTGGAAATTAACTCAGACTGAGTTAAAACAGGTCGTTTGTTTTTAAGAGGTGTACCAGGCAAAAATATAATATTGGTGGTTTTTACTTTGTGATTTACTAATATTTTTCATAATTTTGTAGACCAAACGATGTGTTTGTTGTGAATTGTGTGATCGACTACGATAATCTTCCTTTGGCGGACGAAGCTATTCTGGAGCAAGCTTTGAAAAGAAGGCAAAAATTTCCTCTCGTGAATATGTTCAGATACCCAGACTTCACTGTGTACTACAGCTGGCTTCCCTACACAATACATTCCTTTTTTGATGAATGGATTCCTGCTTATACCTTGGACTTTCTACTGTACTTATTCACAGGCAAGACAGTGTAAGTGAAATCTTGTTAACCATACAAACTTTTTGTGTGCAAATACAAGATTGAAAAACTCCTAAAAATTGCACATATTATTATTATTATTATTTATCGAAGTATTTGTCTTAAGCATTGTAAGTTAACGATATTTGCTTTCAAACAATAATCGATCGTAAATAATTATGGTTTGTTAAGAAATTTAGTTTGTTAGAAGTTATGTTTCATATATTGAGATTTTTTTTAGATGTTTTACACCAGAATTTAAACAAATTTAAAATTCGCAATATTTTATTTCAACGTTCCATATTATTCTCAGTTCATGTTATTTATTTTCTATAATATGCTTGAGAGAACAGCGTGTGCTAACATAAATTATTTGGTCTCTAGGTTAGTAAGAGTCTACAAAAAGATTGGATTCTTGTACGGAATTTTTCTTAGATTGGGGAGAGAACCATGGATTTGTCGCTTGGAGAACTACAACACGCTCAAAAAGAGCCTTAAAGACAAAGATGAAGAAGTAATACTTCATTTTCACATTTAAAGAAAGTTTCTTTTTTTCTAATCAATTTCATAGCATCAATAAGTGTTATACCATTCATCAATATAGTATTTAGTTTTATTGAAAATAATATTTATTCACAACACACTGCCGCTTGATATTATTTAGTCTGTTATTTAAAACAATATTAATTCACAAGACACTACACCTGATTAGATACTGTTTTTGAAAATAATACTAATTCACAACACACTACACCTGCTTCAATATTTTGTCTGTTATTGAAAAAATAATTTCACACCACACTGCATCTGATTATAGTCTTTAGTCTGTTATTAAAAAATAATTTCACACCACACTGCATCTGATTATAGTCTTTAGTATGTTATTAAAAATAATTTCAAACCCCACTGATCCTGATTATATTATTTTATATGTATTGAAAATAATACTAATTTATAACACTCTGTAATAGATTATAAATTTTTATCTGTTATTAAAAATTATATCAATTCACCATATTGCATATTTTTTTAGATATTTTTCATGGACACAGACGGGATTGATTGGGAAATCTACATGGACGATTGCTTTTTAGGAGGTCGTAGGTTCCTGGCTCACGAAGATCCTTCGAACATACCATACGCCAAGAAAAAAGCCCAAATGTAAGAGTTAAATATTTTCATAACACAATACTGTTAAATCGAACGTAAAAGCAGTCTTAAGCCTACACTGACGAACTGACTTAAGTTGGATTAGTATTTGTTAGCCGAAAACTAATCTAGCGTCAATTTTAGCAAGTTAAGGGGAATGGGCTCGCTGGACCGCGGGTCTCCAAACTCAAGTTCCTCAGTGTTAATCCAATGGCGAAAAAAATATTTTCTCTGCCACATTTCTCCGGCTGTATTGAATATTTTTACAAACGGTTTTTTTTAAATAATAAATGTAGATAACTTTACAGGTCTCTATCTTCCCACTTTTTGAAAATGCTTCGAATATTTTGTGTAAAATTATTTATTGAAAATTTAAAAAAAAATATTCGAACCAATTTCAAAAGGTGGGAAGGTCGGGACCTGTAAGTCAGCTACATTTATCACATGAAAAAAATCCGCTTGTAAAAATATTCAATACAGCCGGAGAAATGTGGCAGAGAAAATATTTTTTTCGCCATAGGATTAACACTGATGCACTTTGCTTTGGAGACCCCCGGACCAGCGCGCCCATTCCCCCTTAAAAACAAATTGAAAAGAAATTTATAATCCTTATTTAATAAGTGCCACCATAACTCAAGAAAAGATTACCTGGTCCAAATTTTGGGGCTCTTGAAATTTGGAAGGATAAGCCCGGGCTTCACTGGCCTACTACACTCTTAAAACAAAAGAGTGAAATTCACTCCTATAGGAGAAGTGCATTTTCGGCACCGGAAAGGAGTGTAAATTAACTCAGACTGAGTTAAAACCGCTCGTTTTAAGAGTGTAGGACGCAGATTGTTTTCTTTTATTTCTTTTACCCACTCCGAAAAAGAGTGAAATTCACTCCTATAGGAGAAGTGCATTTTCGGCACGGAAAGGAGTGGAAATTAACTCAGACTGAGTTAAAACCGCTCGTTTGTTTTAAGAGTGTAGGTACAAAATGGAATTAGAGTAGAAGCGCAGTAACCCTTTTCCTCAGAGTAAAAAATAAACACTTTTTTTTTATTGTTCGTCACGTGATTTTAAAGCATTTGGCGAAAGAATTTTCGCCAAATAGTCTAAACTAGGATATTTTCTTTTATGTATTAAGACTTTTTACTTCACAGTACGCAAGCAAGTGCTAAGTTGCCAAGTATGACACTCTGTCCTGGTGGTTTATTTTTGAAAAAGAGGACAAGCGATTTGGAAGTTATCACATTAATGTAACCTTAAAATCGTGCTAAGAAATATATTTCATTTGCAGATGGTGGCTGGTTACAACTTTATTGAAATGGTTTCTGATTCTGATGGTTTTCTACTATTTTCTGCCTCGAAGTTTCTTCAATGTGTTCAACAGTGAAGAGCGCATACATGAGATACACTCCTGAACTTTCGAACGCTTTTGATAATTTTAAAACTTTTATAAAATTCTAGTTTTTTATATAAATATTCTCTTTTATATATAAATATAGTTTTTAAAATGAAATATATATATAGATATTTTTATTTTGTATTGTTTAAAAAAACGTTCATATTTGATGTAGAAACTCAGCACTTTTTGCTTGATAAAAATGTTTGAGGTCAAAAATATTGACCTGTATTTATTATGTATGTCTTGATTGCATTATAAAATCATAGAATTAGTTGCATCTTCAATCACTTGGCATATATTTTGTTGTATTGTTTTTTTGTATTTTTTTTTAATTATCACGATGAACTTTTGTATCAAATGGAAGTATATATGTTTAATTAAAATATAAAACAGAGTTTATTCCAAATTATTGCGTTTTAAATAATAATTATAAATGTAAGCACTTGTAGTACTTAACGTAAAAAATGTGTACCTTCAAATTTTCTTAAAAATTTCGATTAAGTTCAACTTTTCGACAATTAACATTAAAAATTAATAGTATTTTGTTTAACAATAATACTATTTACTATTTGAATATTTTATTAGGACTATTTTCTTTAAAAATGTCTGAGAAGTATTTCCTAGAAATTATCTGAATTATTTTAACGAATTTTCCAAAAAGAATATTCAAGTTTCATAAAGGTTTCAAGGTTTTTCAAATACCGGTTTTTTACAACCCCGGTAAAACCGAACCAGTTTTACCGAACCTTAAAAACCGGTTTCCGCGAAACTGGTTTTTCAATGGCAAAAAAAAAACGGTTTTTCAGTTTCTTATTAATTCATTGAAAAATCAATTAATTTGTAAACTTTACTTTCGAATTAAAAAAAACAATTTACACCGTAAATTTTAAATGCTTAAAGTGTTTTGTTGAAAACTAAATTCTAGGTTTCCTTACTAATTCTTACTTTCTTATTATTTAAAATTATAATGTTCCTTTTTTTATTCCGGTTTGTCTAATCGTTTTGAGTATTTTTATTAAGCTTTGCATTATTCCATCTCTATTTCACTTTCCTTTCTTTAAAAAAAAAGATTAATTCTCCCATTTGCTATCTATGTCGTTAACATAATGCAAAACTAACATTTTTTTAAAAATTACATTATTTAAAAAAAAACGCTGATGGCGGTTTTTGAGAAAAAACCGATTCCCGGTTTATAGACGGTTTACCCCGCAGCAAACCGGTTTAGACCGGCCTCATGAAAAAAACGGTTTTCAGTCAAAACCGAGGGCAAAAAACCGGTTTCGGTTTTCCATCCCTAAAAGTGTAACAAATAAGGTTGGCGGGAACTATATATCAAACTATATGAGTAAGTTATAATCAATTGTACAATTTGGATAGTTTTATTGATGATATTATTAATTAGTAGGTATTGATAGTGTAAGATAGCTAATAAGAAATATTATAAATATGATACAGACAGTATTATATTCGAAAAAATTAAGACCCAAAACTTCGCTAACCTTTTGCAAGCGTTAGGGTGCCAATTGCGTAAAAAGACAAGAGAAATATCACGATCACTTTAATAATCTTTATAAAACAATTATTATTTCCTTAGCATCTAAAAGTATGCCCTTCTGTTTTCTGTAGTTTTCGAATTTATTTTATGTAAAAGAAAGGAAATAAAATTTTGTTTCCAAATGCTATGTTTGAGATTTCGTCTCGATTACTTTTTACTAGATTTTAATAATTTCAATAAAAATTTCAATTTGGCTAAATAAACGAAAATAATCCAGATACAATCATGATATCTTTAGCAGAAGCTCAAAGACTCACGAAAGATTAGTTTATTTTTTATATTAAAAAATGTTAGGACAATTGTTTGAAATGTATAAATTGCAAGAAAGTAATAAAATGTTTCATATAGGTACTTGTTTATAAAAGGGAAAAAAGCCATGAAATGTACAGGATTTTTTAAATAAAAAATATCGACTGAGCCATAAATATTTTAAGATTAAAACCATCAATTGATAGCCACACATTTCAGGAAAATAATCAAATTGAGAAATAGATTCACCATTCGAAAAACAATTAAAAGTCAATACCCAAATAGGTAACACATTGAAGTTTCACCAGTTTTGGCAATATTGAAATAAGCTAAGAAAATATGTAAATTATCATTCATACCTCAATTCAGTTTAGTTTAGTTTGAATTATCGCCGCGAGGGCTATTGGCGACGGGCGTCGTATTTTAGAACCACAGTCAAGTGACGAGCCGACACCTGAGTAGGCACCCAACGCAACCGTTAAGGGCGACATCGTACGCAGCGTTAGGACTTTGAAGGGTATTTAACGTACACTCCCTCTACACGGGGTATTACTCGTCGGACATTTTAGGCTACACGGGGCCGTTTATAGGTCGGCAGCTATTTTGGCGATGCCCAGACCCGAACCTGGGACCTTTCGCATGCTAGGCGGATGCCTAACCGACTGGGCTCCCCATACCTCAATTCAGTCTTTTTCATTTTTTTCCATTGCCACATTAAGGGATTTAACTTTAATTAAATTTTTTTAACTATATATAATTATGCATTAGCAAAATGATACAATGAAACAATCCAATTATGAATCAAACCTTATAATCAAACCGCATCTACCAAGGTTCAATAGTTTGAATGCCGAAGTTAATCAAAAGTCATTCTACTCAGGGATTTGGGGAGCCCAGTCGGTTGGGCATTCGCCTTGCATGCGGAAGGTCCCAGGTTCGGGTCCGGGAATCGCCAAAATAACTGCCGACCTATAAACGGCCCGTGCAGCCAAAAATGTCCGACGAATAATACCCCGTGTGGAGGGAGTGAACACTAAATATGCTTCTAAGTCCCAACGCTGCGTACGATGTCGCCCTTAAAACGGTTGTGTTGGGTGCCTACTCAGGTGTCGGCTCGTCCCCTGACTGTGGTTCTAAATTACGACGCCCGTCGCCAATAGCCCTCGTGTAGCTCTAGTGCGACGATAATTCAAACTAACCAAACTACTCAGGCGTTCACACCACGAAAACACTCATAGAGGTAGGAAAGAGGGGTAGAGAGGCCCTCCAGTTGGGATGATTTGAAGCAGAGCTGTTAGGTTTTTCGAGCTACTGCGCATAACGTATACTGACACAGAGGTATCCCAAGATGCACCGCTCTAGCCTGCTTTATTTGTGCGGTACTGCGCATATACAAGGGCCTCTCTATTATCTTTTCTACCTCTATGAAAATACTTCGAATGGGGTGTTCACACTACAAAAACATTCCAAAGGCTATGTCCTCACTACGACATCAAACGCCACAAAGGCAACAAATGCAACAAAATTTTGGCGACTGCCAAGGGCGCCAAGCGATGCAATAGCATGGTGGCTGACTGCTGACTCTGCCAAGTCGCCAAGTTTTGTTGACTTTGTGGCATTTGTGGCTTAGTCAGGACATAGCCATACGACAACACTCTCGCCAAGCGATGTAATAGCGGCCAGTTTTTTCGCCAAACCGTAGGGTTTTTTTTCGTTCAAACTCATGCGTCTGGATCTCTATGATCTAGACATTTACATCGATGCCGGTGTTGTGCTAGGAACTTGGAATGGGATGACAAGATTTCAACGCTTTACTTTAGCGCGACACTTTGATTTCAACATTGATATTAAAAATTGAAATTTTAGTAATATTAAAACCCTGTGTAACAAAGTTATTGTTGGTTTTAATAACATTAGTTTTAACTTTTGATTTGGAAATGCTTTGATATTTTTGAATTCTTTTTTTAATACTAATTGAAGTTTGCTCAAACCGGTGTCCATACTCTACGAGTCAGTAGCCTTTGTTCTTACATTACACAAACGATATATTGTCCATGCCAAGTGGCGGACGAAGTGCTCAGCAGTGTATTCATGACCTACCAGACCCGTATACGAACCCGGGTCTACGAAATAAGAGCGCTGACCACTACGCCAGAGAGGTTGCGCATAATATTTTGATTTTTTATATTAAGAGTTGAAAAAAAATCTGTCATTAAAGTTTAAATAGAAATACTTTATCGTATAAAATTTAGAGTAGTAAATTACCTCATGGGCCAGTAGGCTTGAGTAAAATTTAAACTTACTCAAAAGCTTTGGGTATTAGAGATTTTTCATAATTTTGAATAACAGTGCATATTTATATTAATTAGGTTTTGCGGGTGAAGTTTATATCCCTCTTGCTAAAAAAAGAAGAAATAAAACCAAAATTGTTATTGTAGTGAAGAAGTATCAAATTTGTGAACAAAAAGAAAAAAAATAATGTCAATTATGCATAATACTTACCAAACTAGTTTAATTTATAAATAATGACTCATATTTTTTAAAGAATTGTTTTTAATTATTAAATCAATGTGAAGGGGAGTTGCAATCGACTCTTTTCTCCTAGACACATACAGTTAAGTTATTATCATAATCAAAAGTACAAGCAAAAATAACAATAAACTTATTTATTCTATAATATTATTATTATGTGATAAATTAATTTTTTTTTAATCATAATTTTAAAAAATATAAAAGGCAAATTCCTTGTAACTGTAGTGTAAGTCACGATTTAAGAGGAGATTAAAAGCTTTTTAAATTTGAAAAATAAATCAAATTAAATAAAGTACATTACATTATTTAGTTATAATAAGTGTAGATTAACTATTCCACAATTTTTTTCATTTAATTTTAAAAGTTGTAGTGATATTTGATAATCACTTTTTACAAACGTAACTTTACACTATACAGACAGGACAATTTTGCATGACATTACCCAAAAATATTATTTTAAGCATCAATATTTTTAAAATATAAGAAAAATATAATGAAAATGACACAAATAAACTTTATACTGCAGATTCTATAAATGTACAGCTTTACATAGTATACAAAGTATAAATTTTTATTCAACAAATATTTTTATATAATACTTTTTAAAATAAACTCACATATTGAAAGTGTATTTAAATCGTATTTTTTGTTTTGTTTATTCAAATATTTATATAACATATATTTTGCAAAATATGTATGTTAAGTGAAGTAGAGTAAATAGATGAGAGATTGAGTTTGTAAAGATGATGCAGAGTGTTTCTCGTTTGATTTATAATAACTTAATATTAGTTTGGTAAAACTATTTTATAAATTTTAAATATGAAGACTAATTTTTTTTTTAAATTTCCTCAATATTCGAAAGGACAAACCCTACAATAAAAAAACAGTCTTACAGCTTGATTTTTTAAATAAAAAAATAATTTTGCAAACAAGCACAGAATCAATAAAGGCCATGTAAGAAAAGTGCTGTTTCTTTTTAATAAAAGACAATAATTACTCAAAATATTATATAAATAATTTAATAAATAAAAATAAATAATATTTGTTAGTAAATTAAGTTAATTAATAATTTATTATAACTATCAATAATAGTTCATTATTATAATACTGCGTATTAAATTGATTCCTAATTATGTTTTTAAAGTTCCCCTACTCGCCATTGTTTCAATAAAAAAAACTGCAATAAAAGGGTTTCTCATTCATAAAAAAATAAAATAAAACCCATCTCATCAACGTAAGTGCTTCAAAATGTTAATCAATTCCACCGTTTAAATAGGAAAAGTTGCAATTATTCGGATTCTTTCTTGCAACTTTTTTCAGGATTACTTGGCGAGAGTGGAATTTTTAATCACTCTTTTCCTTCCGATTTAGTTATTTGAAATGTTGCTAATGATAAATTCGGTTTTCTCTCTCAAGTTACCATAGCGCAAGACAAACCGAATCAGAGTATTCGCATAGAGATGTTTACTTGAGGCATGCGTTAATAAGCTAAAGAACCGTACGGAAGTTGACCAAATTTCGGAGTAAATCGGTCCGGTTTTCTTTCCGAACCGAAAACGCAAAGGTTTGAAAAGCCCAGGGTGCATTCATATTTGGAGCAACACGATATAGTTCTTCGTACTAATTTCAGGTACAATATGCAGTTTCATTAAAATTTGTCAATTCGACATTTTTATTGAAAAAAGTTCGCAAATATTTATAAATAATGCAGTTAGAACGATGGACCCGTTCCTTTTGAAACAGTGGACCGGACCTTTTGAGGATCCGTTCTTTTGGACCCGTTCATTCCGGACCGACCCACAGTTTTTCTAAATTTCTTGATCTTGTATGGCTATGTCCTCACTACGACATCAAATGCCACAAAGGCAACAAATGCAACAAAACTTGGCGACTGCCAAGGGCGCCAAGCAATGCAATAGCTTGGGGGCTGACTCTGCCAAGTCGCCAAGTTTTGTTGCATTTGTTGTCCATTTGTGGCGTCAGGACATAGCCTATGAGAGAATGGCAGACGGCAGTATGGTATGAGGCAAAGACAATGGAATGAGACAGCAGACAGCCATCGAAATGCCTTTGATTAAGACTAAGACTGGTATATATTTTATAAACTTGTTATTTTTCAAAGCAGGTGAATAAGTAACTCCTGTTTCTGTGTTTAACAGTTTTACACCCTTTCAAGTTATTTTTTGTCACGAGAAGAGGTGTAACGTGAAGATGGTGTACATTCAAATTTTTTGTTTTGATTAATGTTTTTGAAATGGCCTGTACAAAATGTGGAGATTTCAGACGTTTCTTCAGAATTACATGAAACCGGTGTGTATATTTAAGTTTTATAATTCATTATTTAAAAATTTATGGTATGCTGAAGACCAAATAAGTTTTTATAAACGTACTTGTATGATATCGCAATTGCATGTAACAATATTGCGAAATCGCGAGCTAATTATTTTTATACATATTTTCTCTGTATTTGAATCAAGTTTTATGTGTTTTAGGCATGATAACCTGATAAATATTCTGCTTTTTTTTAAAAGAATATATCATATTAGTGTTAAGTTATCCAAAGTTTTATGGATAAAGTCATTAGGATCAGCATATAGTTGGGTCATTTCAGATTTACTAGACAATTCCTTGTTTTCAATGAAGTGAAACATTCTTTTAATTTAACCTTAATATTGGATTATTAAGCTGTATAAAGTTTATAAAAAAAGAAAACAATAAAAAACAACTTAATGTTCTTTTTTTATATATGTTATGTTACAATTATGTATCTTTTATCACTAGCTTGCAACCTCTGTTACTTTTAAATGATAACAGAGGTTACATTCAGAAAGTTAAAAAAAATATATTTCAAAAGTAAGCTTCTTTCTATTTACTTATCAGTCAAATTATTTGATACTGAGGTAAATTTTTATCCTATGGTGCTGCTTGCTGCATTTGGTAGAGATTTACTGTACGGTCCCCCTTGGCGAACTTTCCAAAATCCCGCCAAAAGTCCATATTTTGGCGACTTTTTTTAAAAACCATGATTCAAAGAAAAGATCGTATGGGAATATTTCTCATGGAAACTCAACCAACGGTCCGATAGAGTTGCCGGAAAACGTCAGCGGTGCGAAGTCATAGAAATCGAATCTTCAAGTCGAAGTCAGACAGGACAGGTTGCCAGAAAAAAATTATTTATCGCCAAATCCGAAAAAATCGCGCCAAGGGGGACCATACAGTAAATCTGATCCCTGCATTTTATAAAACTTGGCGACCTGCCATACTCGCATGTTTTTAATTTGATGGAATTCTTCAAGCCGATACATTAGAACCTACTTCCACCAAACTCGCATCACAATAGGCTAGTAGTGGCAATGCAGTATATATGCACTCCCTTAGGGCTCTTGGCGGTAGAGATTTACTGTACGGTCCCTTAGCAAACTTTACAAAATCGCGCCAAAAGTCCGTATTTTGGCGACTTTAAAAAAAAAAAAACCATGATTCAAAGGAAAGATCGTATAGGAATATTTCTTATGACAAACGGTCCGATAGGGTTGCCGGAAAACGTCATCGGTGCAAAGTCATAGAATTCGAATCATCAGTCGAAGTCAGACAGGTTGCCAGAAAAAAATTATTTATTGCCAAATCCGAAAAAATCGCGCCAAGGGGAACCTACAGTAAATCTGATCCCTCTTGGCAGTTTTGTTTCCTTTAAAAAAAAATCAGTAACTAACATGGGGTTGTATTATAGGGCTCATTAAAAATACCAATAATTTGGGACACCAGGCAATTTTGTTTTTGTTTGGAAAATGTTTATTTTGTTTTGGATTGGGCAACTTTGTTTTGTTTTAAAATAAAACAAGCTCAGGGGAATTTTTAAAACATATAGGAAAAACTGGATATTCAAATAAGCACTGTTCATGATGATAACGTTCAATAGCCAAACCTAATCGCAGAACAAACTAAAACTCTACAAATGGACAAAACATCAACGTCCCAATAAATTCAAATGCAGTCAACACCAGCACCACCTACTCACAATGCATATCATCTGAAAATGCGGTTTGAACACAAAAGTATTTATTGCCCTCTAACAATTCGCCAAATCCTTGCTGACAGAAGCACCATCGTGTTATTAAATTTGTAACAAATCTAGTTAGTAAATAAAGAGTACAGAGGGAAAAAAACTTCATCGACAGGATATTTGTCCATATCAAGCCTCTTAATGAAAAGGCAAGTCATCGCCTAAACTGGTGTAAGGAAACCAGTTTCTCACTTGGTTCTTGTGTTCTTGGTTCTCTTGTGGCAACCCTGATTCACGGGAGACACAAGTCCCACGTTTGTACCGTGAGAGAAAAAAGAGAAAACAGTTTCCTGTCGCCAATGTCCGTCAAGCAGACCTGACTAAGGGAAAGTTTCTAGTCAATCAAGTGGTTCTTCCCCTGGACTCTGCTAGTGGTAACAGAAATTGTACAAAGATAAAAACCTTACTTGAAAAAAATATCGATCAGTCAAATGTTTGATGTTCTTCACCAATATTCCAAAATTGTTACTGCAGCTTCTTATACGCACATAACTGTTACATTTGTTCAGTGCTGCCTGGTTTCGACTAGAATGCACAAAAATCGTATGTGGTAACAGGTTATATAGCAGAAATTACAAAAAATAGGGCCACCCAATTTTTGTCTAAAAAGACACCCTAACATGAATTGAAATGCTTAAACATAAAAAGAAAACAATAGGTTAAAATTAAAACTCCAACAAACGTAAAATTATTATATTTCACGGAAAGTTCATCAGAGGCCAGCTAAAATAAGAAGAAATCAATTTTTAAATATATATGCTTATTTTGCCAAGTAACTAAACTTTTATATTTAGTCTACTTGATGCATTTTTTAATGAGAATATAAAATATATTTAAATAATTAGTGATAGTGAGTGGAAGCATTAATATACTTTTCAGGGTAAAATTCTTTACTAGCAATACATGAAATTTGCTTGTAAATTTAAAATGACCCAGTTTGGATACATTATTGAACATTATGAAATATAACTCATTCATCATAATCATATATAATATAAAGTTATTAGACTAACTTGCTAGTATACATTGCTTAAAATAATAGTAAAATTTTATATTTACCTTTCTGTGCATAGTCTGCAGTTCCTGCAGTTAACATAGAAAGTCATCTAATTTTCCAGTTTTTTTAAACGTAGGAGAAGCATAGATTCAAAGTTTGTTGTTTCTCACCAAAGCTTCAGTTCTTAAGTGTTTTAGGTAATTTGGTAATTTAATCATTTCCGGCTGCCTATTTCTAGCCTCCTTTAGGAGCTTTAACACAGTCAATGACACATCGTAATTTAGAACTGCCCCAGATCAAGTGACAAGGTCAACACCTGAGTTGGCACCCAACTGGACTTCGAGCGACATTGTACACTAATGCCGTCAAGACTTTGGACTCCACAAATTTAACAATCTTGTCTCTCTCAGTGTACTCAGGGAACCCAGTAGTTAAGTCGATTTTTTTTTTGCCAACAAATATCCGTCTATAGGATGTGGCCGGGTTTCGAACGCGGAACCTCTATGAGAGGCCGATGTTCTGACGACTGGGCTGCAGTAACTAAGTGTCTTAACAGCCTACAACCTTGTAACTTGAATTCACTTCAGATGATTTACTTTTTACTATTAAATCAAACTACAATGTTTATGGAATGAATCCCAAAACTAGTTTTAAAAAATTATACTGTCATTTAATTTTTCTCTTTTGGAATATAGTTCATTATGCATCGCATAAAATGTAAAAGTTGTTAGTGTGTGTAGTTCAGAT